>OX123211.2:6324526-7682363 GCA_944739405.2 Euclidia mi | reverse complement strand
GAAGCAAGCAAACACGCTTGTATTTTTAGCTAAGTAATATTTAACTGTATTTTTTAACGAATATATTGCCATATCTGTCGACAAACCCGAGCGGAACCCAAACTGAGAGCTATGCACAGATATGTATTTAAGTAACTGTGGATGTAACACTCTCTCAAATATCTTAGACACAACTGTTGCTAAAGAAATAGGACGATAATTGTTTATATCAGATGGATTGCCAGAGCCTGGTTTCGGTAAAGGTACTACAATAGTTTTCATAAAACTATCCGGTAAATAACAGTGCGATAAACATAAGTTAAAAAATTTGCTAAGCAACTCAAACAGTACAGGACCCCCGTATAAGATGTGCTCAATGCTCAGCCCATCATGGCCCGGCGATTTACCTCTTTTCATATTTTTTACACACTCAAATATACAATCAGGTGTAACCACAATGTTTACGCGCAGCTGTCCGGGCGACACAGGTACATAACGGCCCGAACGCGGTGAGTCACAGCTCTGACCGCCACTGTTTACCTTAAACTTGTTTGCAAACATCTGTGCGATTACACTTTGATCTTGAGTGTTATTGACTGTCAATGGTAAAGAAGGCTTAAAGGATAATTTGTTAGTAGATTTCCAAAATTTAGAAAAGTCGTTTGTCGATCTTTGTTGAGCTATGATATCCATTTTTATTTGGGTTTCGTTATTTTGACACCATTTTACCTTATTCTTAAACCTTCTTTTACTTTCACACATATTATTGTACAAGTCACCATCCGTGGGCCTACCGTGTATTAACCATGTTTGATACGCTATTTTGGCACGTTCGTGCAAGTCTTTAATGTGATAATTCCAACCTATAATACGGTTTTTGTTGTTATTAACATGTTTCATGCTTTTTCTACGAGTTGATGAAAACTTTGACGCGTTACGCAAGCTATTTATAATTTGTTCGTATAATATATCAATAGCGTTAAAGTGACACTGGTTACTACACGTTAGGTCAACGCAATCCAATTTACGTTGGGTCTCGAGTACGTTCTGTAAATATTTTACACATAATTCATTATACAAAGTTATTTGCTCCTTGCTCCTATAACCCCACGATACGTTATCGACGGCGACACTATCCGTTACAAGAGCTTTAGACGGTAACACTGAGAGATCACATGTAATCAGCAGTGGATAATGGTCCGACCACGACACTTCATTCATAACACTTACACTTTTAACCGCATTCCACGCTGCTGACGTCACTACACAGTGGTCCAACCAACTACAGGTACCGTGTGCCTCACTCAAAAAGGTAAAAGTGTTTGAGGACTCACCCAGAACTCGTATATCAGCACATACCCATTCCTGCTCCTCACAGTATAGCCTCAGCTCATCTCCGAACATACTGGTCATATCTGCATTGTAATCTCCCAGCATCATTGCACATTCGGTGCCACTATCTTCAATAATAGAACTGATTACTCCCAGACACTGAGTGAACTCAGGCAAATTATCCCTGCACTCAGTAGGCATATACACTGACATAACGAGGATATAACGATCCCGCAATTTGATTTTAACCGCCACGATGCGCTTCGATGTCGACTCAATAGGCTCAACAGTTGTAAATAGTGATTTTCGCCATAGTATCGCAACACCACCATATGGTCTACCCTTCAGTGTGCCTGCCGTTGTATCTATAGGTGAAACAGCATGATAGTCAAAGTCTTTCTGGATCTGGCCCAAGAACCCTAAGTCATCAGGGAGCAACCACAACTCTTGCAACGCGATAATATCATTACAAGCACATAGTTTTTCAACATATTGCTGCGATCGTTTTATAGATTTGCAGTTGAAGCTTACAAATCTGACTGTCATTTACTTCACAATGGAATGTTCCAGTCGGTCTTATAAGTGGGTATATTATTATATGTATATGTGCACCTAAACTGAATAAAAATAAGTAACTAGTTTTCTTTAGAGTTTTGTTCCTCTGTCCTTTTGTTTCGATATATACGAAACACAATCGATTCTGGCCAAAAATCTTCTTTGAGAACAATGTCCAGGTCCTTTTTCTGCACTAATATTTTGAACGATTTGAAATTTGTAGTTTTAGCTTGTTTTAGTGTTTCAATCCCATGAATCGTTCGCCCATTTTCGGTAAAATAATTTCTAATATCGGTTTCCGTGCACTCCGTAGAAAACCTGGATACGTATACAGGTACAATGTGCTCAGCTACCTTCAACGTCGAACCCGTATTGGTGCCTCTCTTGTTTCTAGATGTATATTTGGGCTTGTGGAGCGTGTCGTTGAAATTTTCAATGCGTTGCCTTTTTCTTTTTCTTGTAACGGGCGTGAAACCGTCGTCATCCAACATAGTGTTATTGGTAGGTACTGGGGCACTTTCGCAGGATTTGGTACTTATTAGCGCTTGTTTGAAATTCAAACCAGTAGTTTTAGGGTGGTTTGCCGGTTGGTAAACCGTTGACGACTGTTGTGAGTCATTTAAACTCAAATCTATATTTCCGAGTAAATGAGGGTTAGGGGACAATTTTGTTCCCGCGCGGCTGTTGAACAAATTTTTCTCTCTATTTTCATTTTTAAGTTCAAATATCTCTTTTTCCAGAACATGAATCTTGTCTTTAGTTTCGGTTTTATGTAACTCCAGTTCATTTTTCATCGTTGCAAGTGTCTTTAAAAGGCTACTCACGTCCAGGTGGTCAAACGTAACGGAGGGTAACTTATTGATATCTTTTGCAACAAATGTCGGTAAATTTTCCGTTTCTTTTATAATTTTTATAATGTCCGTGATATTACTTTGGTTCTTTCTGTCTCCCTTTCTTGCAATCTTGCGAACGTTGGCCAACTCACACACTACGCTTTTAGCTTGTTCAATATCTTCTTCCTTGTACCATGAACAGCAGATTTGCACTACCGAAAGTTCATCCATTAGATCGCACTTGTTTTGCACGAAGCATAACAGTTCGTTAACTATTAAGTTACACTCGCTCGACATTTTTATTACGTTTCACATGACTTTTATAACATTAAATACTAGTTATCACCGCTCGCACGGCGATATACCTATAGGTGATATTACCGGTAACTCGGAACTAATAAGCGAGGACGAATGCGCGTGCGTCACGAGGCGATGACCGCGCAAGACTGACTCTACTCTAATGTCTTACGGGATACTATTATGGGGTACGGCGGCCGATATTCAGACAATTTTTGTTATTCAAAAGAGGGCCATACGTGCAATATATAAGTTAGGTGCTAGAGATTCTTTACGAGATAAATTTAAAGAAGTAGAAATATTTACAGTTGCATCGCAGTATATATTTGCTAATTTAATGTACGTTAAGAAAAACTTAACTCTTTACCGTAAAAATAGTGACGTGCACAAAGTGAACACAAGGAATAAGCATAAACTAGTGGGCACTAACTACCGTCTACATAAAGTTCATAACTCATTTGCGGGACTCGGTATACAATTCTTCAACAAATTACCTCTGGAAATAATGAATTTACCTCTGCACAAATTTAAAACCACTACTAGGAATTTTCTTTTAAAAAGGGGTTATTACACTATTAAAGAATTTCTAGATGACAAGACATCATGGGTCTAGTTGCTTTTTTTTAAATTCACCATTATTGTTATTTTTATGACTGTGTAAAATACTCTCTTCTTAATTAGTAACATGTTAAGTGGAGGTGCCTCGTGAACACATGATTTTTGCAGGATTTGGATATTATTACGATTTGTTGAATGTAGTTTAACATTATTTATTCCTGATCATATCGTTGTTCACTTGTCACCTTCACAAAATTCTTTCTACATTTGCATTCCTTCACGCGGTCCACTGATTTATGTTCATAATAACGATCTGGAAAATGGAGGTAATTGGCGGTCATGGTCAGTATACCAATAGATTGTTTCTTACTGCCGGTTCGTATACCGTTATCGCCATGCTCACTAAAATGTCATTTCTTGTGGTGGCGTCGTGTGTCGGGTCATCCCTGTCCCTCTAATATGGCGAGAGGGATGATGGCTGGCACATGCGTCATACTCGTGAACGGGTGCTACTTGCGATGACTGGTCGATGACGGTCTTGCGGGCTGGTATTAGATTTTAATATTTAACTGCATCATTTCCATCATGGGTCTGATCACTTTCGCGGATTGCCTGCATTGTTAGGTATATATAATGTAAGTGGATGCTCCTGTTTCACCATGTCTATTCTGAGGAGACTAACTAAATGAACATCAAAAGTATTATGCTTGAGTATTATTATGTACAGTAAATACAAGTGATATAGAAGGTGTAACAGTTGCAGCACCTTACAAAATGTAAATTATGTGTATTATGCAAAACCTGGCGAAGAAAAAGAGTGACCGTGAGTTTTATTGCCCGTTCTTTCTCATGGTTCTACCTATTGCTTTGCGAACGTGGCAGTAAATGTAAATGTAGAGTCTTTAAGTAATTATTTTATAAATTTATTATTTTGACGTTCATAAGCGTCACATTGTGACCCAAATGAATAAACGATTTTGAATTTGAATTTGAATTTGAACTTGGGCAGGTTTTGATGAGTCCTCAATACTTTGCTTGATCTCCTTTAGCTTGCTTGCTAGGTCAGCCTGGTCTTGGAGTGCTCTGTTTTCATAGTGAGCTTGCAATGTTTTGCATTTTAGCGCTTGGTATTGGACCATCACCTTAGATATGCCATGGCTTACTGTACGACATAAAGTGCTCACACGTAACTTTTGCTCTGAATTTAGTTTGCCCTCAGTTGTGATGGTGCACACTTCCTTCAAACATTGCTCCACGGATGACATCCAGTTTTGTATTTCTGGTGTAGATAATATCCTTACGTTCTCCTCATCTTGGGATATAACTGGTCTGGGATTGGGCGTGGGTGTTGATTCACGTGAGGGCGAAGCGGTAGGAGAGCGAGGAGTCTTGCTACTCCGGCTGAAGGGGCTCTCCATGTTTCGTTTGCTCTTCTGTTACACACTTATTTTTATCATAATAACTGCACTTTTGTAGGCACGTGTTTTGTTAAACATACGACCCAGATTACGCTGCTGGAAATCGAGGTCACAATTTACGGAGTGATTATTTATTTATCGCAATATGTGATTGACACGACTGTTCTCAACAACGCACGTCAATTTTGGTGTGGTCAAGTGAAGTGAAGGTTAGCACTTTTGAGCTATATTTTGTATTATATGCAAGTGGCTACAAACGCAGATCTTATCGTGCATATAGTTGATGTTATTGGAGTATTCTTAACGCGCCTCAATAATTACCTCAGAATATCGTAAAAGATGTAAAATATTATTATATAAATATTTTTAAATTACAAGCCAGCACGATATTGAAATAACATACTTGAGTACAATTGTATTTATTAAGTTGCTGATTCTATATTTAGTTATATTTTACTACAAATTGCGATAAAAACCTATAAATATCTCAAGTAATGATAATAATTGTCTTGTAAACATGTCGTCTTTGAGAAGCAGCCCTAACTTGCAACTTCAACCTTAAAACTTCCTCTCTGCGCGTCATAGCCCTAAGTTTCACTCTTCTAAAGGTCCTAGTAATACCTGTATCACTAATGTAGTTCAAGTCTTTACAATCTCTTTTATTTCGTACTTACTGCAGATATCGAACCACACTAGTGGTTAATTGTTTAGAGATCCGTAGAACTCGTTGAAAACCCTAAAATACGATTATCATTTGTACCTGCTTCTATGTTTTTCGCTCTTTCAATTGTTTAACACTCACTAAGTATGTCTTACCATGTTTTCAGAATGTCTTTCAAAATAATTCAAACTTATAATGAACAACAAAATAAACAAGAACTTTGCATCTGTCCATCTAAGTGTGAAATACACGGAGTGTTACACTGGCCGAACAAAAAAAGTAAATAATTATATAAAATAGAAGATTCAACTCCACAACCAAACTGGACTAAAATAAACTGCATTGTTAAAAGGAACAATGTCAGACACATGAAGAGAATGAGACAAAAGACAATGTTGTGCAAATATTGTTTATAAGTACTGTTGTTATTTTAGAATCTACCTAGTTTCATTATTTTAATAATGTCAGTTATGGGCCAATTTGCCAATAAAACAAGTTGATTTTATCTCATATATTTTTTTATTTCAATTCACCAAGACAGTTATACAAGAGGCACTTTGATTGATAACGAGTACAATCGAAGTGTCTGTAAATGTGCGTAGTAAAGGAACAAAGTATAAATCCGATTCATATCGAGTGACCACAAGTTTACATTTAACATCACACGGCGAACACACATATCCTGAACTTAAAACTGGGGCCCAATATTCCTAAATAAATATAGTTTCGATATCATGTCAGTGTCATACTTACATCACAAAAAGCGTATTCTTCTTAATTATCTGATAATTAACCGAAGTTGTAACGAGATCGTAAATTGAAACAAGTGTCAAAATATGTGTCAACGACGAACTGTTTATTTCAAATTCTACGACTAATGACATTAGGTTATCAGAATACCGCTTCTGAGTCAATTCAAAATATAATATCAATGTCATATAAAAATTGGAGAATTGGCCCCCTGATGCATAGTTGCTATTTATATAAGAGGAGAAGATTGGAAGGTCAAAAACATTTACTAAATTATCAAGGGCACCTTAGTATGGAAACCATACCCATGGCGGACACAAACGAAATATAGCAGAATGTATTCATCAATTACTTAGGTACGTTGTTTACAAGAGATGGTAAGAATGAAGAAGATATTGAAAGGAGAGTTAATGCAGGTAATAGTGTGAATTGAGCTTTGAAAGCGTTTATGAACAGCTAAAACGTGTCCAAAAAGGCACGTTTGGCTGTACATAGAGGTGTGTTAGTGCCTACCCTTATGTATGGTAGTGAAAGTTGGGTATGGCAGAAGAGATTTGAAAGTAAAATAAATGCTGTAGAAATGAGAGCACTGAGAAGTATGTGTGGTGTGTCTTTGACCGACAGAGTAAAGAATTGTGTGATACGAGACTGGTGTGGGGTAAAAGAAGATGTAGTGACAAGCATTGAGAAAGGCATGTTAAGATGGTTTGGGCACATGGAGAGGATGGATGACGATAGACTGACAAAGAAGATATATAAGGCAAGTGTGAATGGAACAGGACAAAGGGGAAGACCTAGGCGGACGTTCTCTGACCAGATTGGAGACATCCTGAAAAAAGGACAAGTCAGAAGTACCCTTAACAGAAGAGCATGCATGAGAAACTTGATGGGAGTGAGTGAAGCAAGTGAGGTATGTCAGGAATTCAGGATCGTTGCAAATGGCGTTCCGTAGTCTCTGCCTACCCCTCCGGGAAACAGGCGTGAGTCTATGTATGTATGTATGTATGTATTCATCAATGGCTCTCATTTACTATGGCATTAGTCGCATTAATGTGAGATAGGGGAATCTCAAAAAATTCAAATGTTATCTATGTATATATCCATACTCTTAATCTCTGAAAGTACTGATCCGATTTGAAAAATTATTTTTGTGTGTGTTAGCAATATTCATGAAAATGGTTATAGGCTACTTTTTATCCCGATATTCCCGCAGGATCACTGAATGAGGCCGAACAAGTTACGGGCGGGACGCTAATTAATTAATATAGGTAAGAAAAATAAAATGCTTAATAATTAAAAAAAAAAAACAATTTGATCCAAAGCAAACATAAGATCATTTAAAAAGGCAGCGGGTGCGTCTGTTGCTTCCTGGTGTATGGCCCAAGACAGATAATAAACAATGCTAGCGATATGGGGGCAGCTATTAAATGTGCGAAAAAAAACCTGTTCAATGTGCGAAAGAGACATAGTATAACATATCTCTAAACATTAGCTCATCCATGCATCACGCTGTACGGTTTCGTTATTATTTTTATGCCTCTAAAAGATGAAATAAAAACTTTTGATACCGTTTGTTTTCTTTTTTAAAGGATCCTGTACATTTTTCTCCGACGATTTTGAATCAAACAATTAAATATGCAATGAAAGGTCATATTATTCCCCTTTGTTTAAAACTATTTTGGTTAATGTCCGCCACTGTTCGCAAAGCGGGTCAGATATGCCCAATGACCTTTCTTACAATAAATATGTAGGTATTTGATTTTCGTCAACTTTGATACATATCACCTCCATCACTTCTTTTTTAATAGTTAATAAATATTTATCTGCCTTTTGATTAGATAAAATTAAATCATTTAAATGTAAAACTAAATTCTTTGTGCTTTTTTAGGGTTTCGTACCTAAAAGGTAAAAAACGGGACCCTAATACTAAGCCTCCGCTGTCTGTCTGTCTCTCATAAACCGTGATAGCTAGAAGGCCGAAATTTTCGCAAATTATGTATTTCCGTGGCCGCTGTAACAATAAATACTAAAATAAAAAAATTGGGCAAGTGCGAGTCGGACTCGCGCGCAAAGGGTTCCGTACCATCATCTATAAAAGAAAATCACGTTCGTTGTATGTATACTTAAATACTTTATAAGTTTCTACCTGTTTATTAAGATCGAGTAACAAATTGCTTAAAAATTACGTTTGTTGTATGGGAGCCCCCCTTTATTATTTACTTTTTTTAAATTTAATTATTTATTTTGAAAGGTAATATACAACTACATATTCTGTAAAAATTTAAAGCGTCTACCTGTAACAGTTAGTAATTTTGAGCAAAATATACGAAAAAAAAACACGTTTTTTGTATGGGACCCCCCCTTAATTTTTTATTTTTTTTTATTTTTAGTATTTGTTGTTATAGCGGCAACCGAAATACATAATTTGTGAAAATTTCAGCTATCTAGCTATCATGGTTTATGAGATACAGCCTGGTGACAGACAGACAGACAGACAGACAGACAGACAGACAGACAGACAGACAGACAGACAGACAGACGACGGAGGCTTAGTAATAGGGTTCCGTTTTTTACCTTTTAGGTACGGAACCCTAAAAATGAAAATATTAAAGAGGGGTCCCATACAACAAACGTGTTTTCTTTTACGTATTTTTTGCTCAATATTACTAACGGTAACAGGTAGACGCTTAACATTTTCACAGAATATGTAGTTGTAATAAATAATTAAATAAAAATAAAGTAAATATTAAATATCCCATACAAGAAACTTAATTTTTAAGCAATATTTTTCTCGATCTTAATAAACAGATAGTAACTTAAAAATATTTAAATATAATTTAAGTATGCGTACAACAAACGTGATTTTCTTTAATAGATGATGGTACGGAACCCAACGTGCGCGAGTCTGACTTGCACTTATTTTTTTAATTTCTGCATATTCTGATATACTCCGTACTTTCTTGCGATATCCATCAGTTCTTTGTTTAAACTTCCATGCTTTCAGATCCATATTTCTTTTAAACTGGCTTAAATATTTTATGAAATGTGATTCCTCCAATTAAAATAGCAGAATGTATCCAAATGAGTAGGCAATGTCCATTACTCTCTTGCTTCTATTGTGAAGCCTTAATGTCGCTATTAGTAAAACAGACGATCAAATTCCTACTTAAGTCTGCGCAAAAGAAGAAATCACTTCTGCAATGAAACTTTCAGTGGCAGAACAGTGATAAATATATCTTTTATACAGTTCCTTTAAAAAGTCTGCAATTAAAGTCTTTATGCAGTTCTGAAGCGTAAAGCACCGGCAATAGATGCTTTTTAGCAGCTTTAATCTTTAACATACATATTTTAACTCCCTTTTAAAGCTATAGACGGAAAATGGGTTGTAAAATGAACTCTTATAAAACCTAGAGTGCCTTTTGGTTCAGTTTCTGCTACCCCTAGTGATATTTACAGCTATGGGCAGTTACGGAAGCAATAGTAGAACTTTAAACCACTTTCTGAACCCCAAAAGCGCTTTTGTACAGCTAAAAGTTGCAAAATAGGCTGCTATTTCCACTAGTGTGCTAGTTGGGCGGGGTATCGGGGCATCAAACCCGAGACCATCGTCTCGGTAGTTAAGTCCATTACGTACACCACTAGGCCATCGCTGCTTTATTGCTCGGCTTAAGTCCAATTATTTCACCTGTATGATATCCGTTACGGCCCGATCACGGCCTACAGCGGCGGGCGGCAGCGACGACCGTTTTCGATGTACATGGCGCGTTTAGTGTGACGAGGCGCGTGGCAGCCTCTACAGTAAGCGCGCCATGTACATTGCCGCTGCCGCGCCGCTCGCCGTTTAGACCGATCTCGTGATCAGGCCGTTAGAGGAGATGATTCCTAGGTGAAGTAAGGTCACCAAAAAGTCTACTTTGTTCACCCTGGTGATATCACCCAAGTGAAGAAAATGGAATGATCTGTACCCGCCGTGAATTAGATCCCGACACTGACCAGACAGTCTGTTGGTATCTCCATTCGGCTATAGCTGCCTTGTTACTAACGTTATAGAAAATAAACCCAAAAAATTCCGATGTGAGTTAATTATTCGTTGAATCTTTAACAAGACTTTGTAAATTTACATACCTACTTAAATGTAATGAAAATAAATATTATGGTACTGACACATTTGAGCATTCACTTGTAACAGAACAACGAGCATTGGCCGCCATTAGTTTTGTCAAACTGAACAGCGAACTGAGCCAAACATTGCAAAAAATCTCTAATCGGCAAAAAGGTCGAAGCAAAACTGTCCATTCGCTACACAATTTGTAGGGAGTTTCAACGGGCGCGCGGCAAAGAGCATACAGCAAGTAGGTACCGTGCGCCTCTCCCGTGATTCGGTCCAAATACCCTGATGGATGGAGGGACCATGAGGTGGTGGAGGGAACGTGTCCATTCGCTAGAATGTTCGCCAGAACGCTCGCTAAACATTCCCGTTTGTTTTTCTATTTTGTAACATTCAGCATGCTCATTACAGTTGCTCAAGTGTATCAGCACCATTACACGAAAATATTCGGTTTTCTTGTAAATAATTACATTGAATTTATTCAAATATGCTTCAGTTTGTCGCACATTGAACTTAAATTTAAAACACCAGAGGTCACTGTCCAATGTTTAATGTAAACCTGGCTTCCCACTTCCCACTATTGGGTGAGTGGCATCAAACGAGCGCAATTTCTTGAGCTGCGAGTTGTAAAATGATTCACAACATTTATGCTGTATTGGGTTTCATTTCAAAGTGTTGTTTGTACCATTGGGCAGCGGCGAATTAAAATGAGTTGAGTCCGACTCACACGCTTTATTTAAACCAAATTATACTCGGAAGAGAGCAAGCTAAGTGTCAGTTAGTGAAAGACTTCGCGAGTACAAACGTTTAATAGGAACTGAAATCTCTCCTACGCTCTCTGGCAGACTTAACTGAATTCAGGAAATCTTTAACCTCGCTCTATAACAAGGCTGGCCAAACCCAAGCCCGCCAAGGCATGTAAATTTGCCCGCCAACGCTGTTGAGAAGAAAAAATATTTCATCTCATCTGCTAAACTCATTTCAGATTTGATTGTATTATCAACATAAGATTTAAAACTAAGTGTTGATAAATTAGTAGATATCAGAAAAACCTGCCATGTCCAGATCCAATTAGCCACCATGAATAGTAAAAAAAATTTTTTAGAAGATGTTTATAACAAAAATTAGGAATTTGCTAAAAAATCTTAAAAACCGTTTTATTCCAATATGGTGCATTTTGGACCTCCATATATAGGGGGTAAAAATACTCCATTTTGGCTCTAAAATCACCTTCCGAAGGGCATACGAGCAATTACAAATCATCCTGTATAAATATGGAGAGACTGGCTCCTAATCTTAAAAAAAGCAAAATTTAAAAATAGATCTGCAGTAAAACAAATGAATATAGCCGGGAAAAGAAAATTTACTCGTAGTATCAGATTTGCGTGTTATTTAAAGCAAAGTTTTAAATTGATTCGCATTGTTTTTTTTTTCTTTTGTCAATTGAATTATTGTTACCAGCGCAGAATTGTTGGGTTAGTTTTTTAACTCATCGAGAGTTTTTGAACCATAATATGGATACTTCGTCCAAACAAGCGGCTCAAATTGTAGCACTGGGCTTGGATCAACGAACGATTGGTAGAAATTTAAATTTAAACCAGTCTACGGTTTCTAGAATATACGGAAGGTTTGTAGAGACAGGTTCTTACAGAAGGAGACGTGGTACAGGCAGGACTCGAGCAACCACCGGTCGTGATGACCAATTTATTGTTACAACTTCCCTGCGAAATCGTTTCCTCACGTCAGTTAACATCAAAACAGAGCTTAATGAAGTGCGTGGAGTAAATGTGAGTGCACGAACAATAAGAAGAAGGTTACAGGAAGCGGATATCACCCCTTTTAGACCAGCAAATGGTCCAAAGTTGTCTGTAGCTCACAGACAAGCTCGCTTAAGATTTGTGCGTGATCACCTAAATTGGAGAGAAGAGCAATGGGCCTCCGTATTGTTCACGGACGAGTGTAGGACATGTTTATATGGTGCAGATGGTCGCAGAAGAGTCTATCGTCGACGTGGGGAGCGATATGCTCAAAGTTGCATTGAGGAGCGTGTTCCTTTTGGAGGCCGTTCGTATATGGTCTGGGGTGGCATATCGATGAACGGGCGAACTTGTGTTCATAGACATGGTCCGTCAAAACGGTAATAGAGGAGGTTTGACTGCGCATCGCTACATAACAGAGATCTTAGAATTTTACTTTAATACAGGATAATGCCCGGCCGTACGCTGCTGCACAAGTTCGACAATATTACGAAGAGGTTGGGATACGTACAATGAATTGGCCAGCATGCAACCCGGATCTTAATCCCATTGAGCATGTTGGGGACAATTTAAAAAGAGCTGTATATGCGAGAAATCCTGTGCCCACGACAGTGGCAGCACTAAGAACAGTACTTTCAGAAGAATGGGACAATATTCCGCAAGATCTTTTAATAACCCTAATAAAATCTATGCCGAACCGATTAGAATCTGTAGTAAGGGCACGTGGAGGTAAAACACCTTATTAAAACAATAATAAACTATCTATGTATGTGTCTATTGTTAAAATCATTTTTTTTATTAAACCAATTTTCCTTAAATTTCTGTTTTATCTTCAAAAAAGTCTTAAGGTCCTTTCCAGTTCACTTAAATTTAAGGATATGACCCTACGCTGTTTTAAAGTTCACGAACCAATCTAGAGGTTTCAATTTAAATCTGTAAAGAGTTTGCATACTTGGTTAAAATATTTATTTCAAAGTCGTTTATTACTTTGATGCAGTTTATGAGTCCGTCAGTGTATATGTATAAAATCCTTGCGTTACTGACTGACTGACAGACACCCTACAGCCGAAATTACTGAAAGCAAGTAGGTGAAATTTGGCACGTATGTTCCTAGAGGTGTGTAGGGGCGCACTAAGAGAGGATTTTTTGGAAATACTTCCCTTTAGCGGGTTAAACAGAGTTTGAACGAAACTTTTAATTGATTAACTTCAAACTTTGTATATTGGTTCCTCAAATGAAGTTAGTGAACACTAAGAAAGTCTTTTTGGAAATCCCCTAAGTGGTTAAAAAACGGAGTCAGAATTTGTATGAGACCTTTTTACGCTTTCAAGGGATTAACTTCATACTTCGTTTATTGGATCCGCAAGTGACTTTAGCGAAATCAAAGACATTTATTTTGGATATTCTACCCCTAAGAGGGTAGAAAAGGGAGTCAGAGTTTTTGTATAACCTATATTGTATAAAATCCTTGCGTTACTGACTGACTGACAGACACGCTACAGCCGAAACTACTGAGCGCAAGTTGGTGAAATTTGGCACGTATGTTCCTAGAGGTGTGTAGGGGCGCACTAAGAGAGGATTTTGGAAATTCTTACCCTAAAGGGATAAAAAGTCATAATTTGTATAGAACCATTTTACGCCTTCAAGGGATTAACTTCATACTTTGTTTATTGGATCCGAAAATGACGTTAACGGACACAAAGACGTTTATTTTGGATTTTTTTCCCTAAGGGGGTAGAAAAGCGATTCAGAGTTTGTGTAAAACCTTTTATTTTTTTCAATGGAATCACTTCAATCTGTGTATATAAAATCTTTGCGTTACTGACTGACTGACAGACACATTAAAGCCGAAATTACTGGGCGCAAGAAGGTGAAATTTGGCATGGATGTTCCTTGAGGAGGTTAGAGGAGTTTGTACAAAATATTTTATCTATGTGAAACTTCAGTTTATTAAACTAGTGTGAAGAACGTGGCCTAAGTTGACGGAGCCCTGCTTGGCAGGGCTCCTATTTTTGGGTTAAGGGTCAAAAGAGAACCTGACATAACCTATTTATTTAGTTCGTCGCACCTAACCCTAGGCATTAGCACTAGGGATTTTGTACTTAAACGATTTGGTCAATAGTGTAATAAATAATTTAAACGTTGATATTCCAGACTTTGGTCAGCTGAACTTTTGATCAAATGACCGTCTTTATTTTAAACTTTGTTGATTTGTTTGTTGTTCTTTTGAAATTCGCGCAGAAAAGTTTTGATTTTCTAATATGCAACCTTTTTAGGGTTCCGTAGTCCACAAGGAACCCTTATAGTTTCGTCATGTCCGTCCGTCTGTCCGTCCGCAGTCTAGCGCAAAGACGCCTGGTGCTAGAAAGCTGATATTTGACATGAATATAGAGATAAAATATTGCAACAAAACTGTAGAATAAAATTTAGGAAAATATTTTTTATAAGGGTATCTCCGCTACATATATAGTGTGGTTGAATTTTTTTTTGGTTGAGTACCCCATCATGTGGGGTATCATTGGATAGGTTTTAAAAAAATATTATTAGTTTGCTCAAATCATTTTTCGATCACGTGATTGGTTTGTCTAATATCAAGCTTTGAAGATAAAAAAATTGTTAGACTCAAGTGTCCCCCCCCCCCCCCTCTGCTGGCTAAACTATTAATTTGGAAGAGGTGAAGAAAATCACAAATGTAGTACATATAACGAATTTAAAAGGAAAACTATCACGGCTAAGTAGATATCACCAGTTTACGAGTAATCGTCGGTTAACTTATAAATACCTATTTCTGTGAGTTTACATTAGGCGCGCTGGCTTAATCTTAAAGATATACGTACTTTGGTATGTAATGTACTACGGTACTACGTATGTATAGTAGTGTATATTATATCTTGGTAACCACATTTTATGTTTACAATACATAACTGGATACATACCTAATATTTTTCTAAACAAAACTTAGGTTCTTATAATAGTGTTATTAAAATTTTTTTTTCAGCAAAATAAACAGTCAGATTTGTTGTACATTAATACCCTTTGCAGCAAGTCATTATGGGCAACTACGGAACCCTACATTGCGCGTGGCCCGACATGCACTTCGCCGGTTTTTAATAATCGTTTCTGTTGATAAGAAGATAGCATCTTTTATGTATTGTACTTTTTGCAAAGCCAAACTGCTTTCTACTATAATGTTGTTATTTTAAAAATATTAAACTGATATATAGGTAATGAAAAAACCTTTTCCAGTATTTTATCTCTCTCAAATATAGGAAAATGTGCGTTGTGAAGACAAGTTTGCATTATATTCATAACTAGAGGATTCCCGCGGTTACACCCGCGTTATTTAAGGCTACTGCTCCGCTTCCGTCACTCACAGCGTGATGTTATATAGCCTATAGCCTTCCTCGATAAATGGGCTATCTAACACTGAAATAATTTTTCAAATCGGACTAGTAGGTCCTGAGATTAGCGCGTTCAACCAAACAAAATCTTCAGCTTTATATATTTGTATAAGATATATGTGTGAGGAAAACAGTCTATGCTTAGAACTTTTAGTAGCAAGTGTATGTATATTGCCAGTGCCACTTGCAGAGTCAGCCTTCAAGTCAGTGATAACATTATCCACCTCTCGCCAATCGGTGTCAAATAGCCATAGAGTCGTCTGTATCAAAAGTCTGTTTGTATAATTTTGCTTTTTCATATATATTAACAATTCAACACGCATTCTACATGGCAGTATTGCCTCTATCGCTTTCTCATTAATTTTTAATAGTTGTTTTTTACTCTTTAACGTTAAAAGTACTGTACGCATTTTGATTTAAATTTGCAATAATTAGTTTTTTTATTTGTTTCTACCTTTATAATGAACATCTGACAGGTGAGACCCTGACTTCCAAACTAGTAAGATCAGTATCTTCTTATCTGATCATCACAGCTGATCTTCAAGATATAGTTGTCTTAGAGATCGGATAATGATAAGTAAGTTATAAGTAGGCAGAGGTGTATTACACACCCAGTTTTGTTTCTTCCCAATGTAATAGGGGGCCAGCCTATTGCCATCGACCGGGCAAATTATTAGGCGAGTGATAATTAACATTTTTAATACTTCAAAAAGTCAGAGGCGCACCTCTGCCTACCCCTTCGAGGATGAAAGGCGTGAAGTTATGTTATGTTACTTATAAGTAGGTGCATCAGAATAGCGCATTTGCAACCTTTTGTCACCGATCCGGGCGTTAAGTTTCGCATAAAGTTGAAGAAATAACTGAAAATCTATGGACATTACGTGTATTAATATAATGAATTAGTTAGTGCGTCAATGTATTTTGCAATACCTAATTAGGTATAGACAAAATTCATTAACATAAAAATTTCCTTTTTTATTTTTAGTCTCACGCCTGTATCCCCGAAGGGGTAGACAGAGGTGTAAATATTACACCCACTTTTTTATTTGTATTGTATATTATTATTTTTACTGAATTGTAGTTTTAAGTAATAATAATTGTTTTATTTTAAAATTAATTTAAAACTGTAGAATATAATAAATGATATGGCAGACTGAATGTTTTTTTACATTTACAATATAACGCAGAGTAAAACTAGGTAGGTATATTGAATAGCAAAATCTCCATAACTAGTAATAATTTTCATATTCTGCAAGTTATAAGCATTTGAAGAATTGCTAATTAGGCAAAGATGACCTTGTATGCCTTCCACGCATAATTACTGAACGTAATTTGATGAACATGCAGTAATATAGCTTAGTTAGATATAATACTATTATAATATACTGGATGTAAGGGACGGTGTACCGAAAACTGATACCAGGGATTCAGTACATTATACTGAGACCCTTGGCGGTCGAATCTTCCGAAAAAAATCTAAGAACTCGACAATTTTCCAAAAAAAATTGCGATGTAAATAGGAACACGCAAACTCGCACTATCAGCTGTTACGGCCCTACAGCGGCGGGTGGTAGCGGCAGTGTTAATTATTAGAATTTTACAGAAATATGTCGACTATAGTTACTATTTAATTACATTATATGTCACAAATGCAAAAGAAAAATCAGAAAATTCATGAACATTTTCCGGAAAATTCGAGCGCCAATGGCCTCAGTATCATACTGAATCACTGTTATCGGTTTTCGGTAGACCGTCCCTTACACCCCGTATTATATTGGAATATCACAAATGCTAACACGCGCGTGAAATCTTTATCCCGTCTCTAAGGAAGTTGAATAAGTGATGACAGTTTGGAGTGGCCTAAAACTAGTTATCACATAAAGAAGCTAACATTATCATCTGAGTTGATTAGAATTTTAAGATTTAAAACGAACTAAGGATCGGTTTATTACCACTAGGTGTCAAAATGTGACTAACTCAATTAAGTTTTTCAGTACCTATTCCAGATCATGCTATTTTTCTGAAAATCGAGGATGTTATGACGTACTACCAACTGTTCCAGCAATGGAAATTCACTTAGGTTTGTTTTCGGCAAAACAACTTGAGTTGACACAGGGATAAATATAAAACGAATAATTAAAAATGAAACTTGTCAAAATTAAAGAAAAGCCATGACAAGTAAGAAAAAATACCTGTAAAACTTAAAATTAACTTGTATACATTTAAAATTATCTATTTAAAAAAAAAACAATGTCAAAATTAAAAAAACTTAGGTAAATATGCTTGTCAGAAGTTATAAAGATAAATAAGTACGAGCAAAAAAATAAAAATTAAAAAAAAACTTACTTGTGCTTCCTATGGCCGCTTAGCGGTACGTTCCAATCACAACTGAAGTAACCGATGATAATTAACAACTGTAATGTTTAAACTTGCATAAATTTACAACAACACAACCAACATTTTACACAAAATTGACAGGGATAAGCCTAATGGAGATACCAACAGACTGCCATGCAGAGGGCATCGGGTTCAAATTCACGGCGCGCACCTTTGACTTTTCAAAGTAGGTACTGTATGACTTTTTACAATTCACCGCGGCATTTTACACCGATGGAGGTCCGTAATTAGACGATACTGACTGTATAATTACTTATACCTTTTTACCTGCTACATGCCATGGTTAAAAGTATACCTACCTTTCAGTAATACAGCAATTTAGTAAGTAATTACTATTTCAGCCGTTTGGGATGGAAACGCTAGGCTCATGAGGTCCGAGCGCTCGTTCTCTATTCCGGGATATTTCTAAACGGTTAATCGACGTCTCACGTGACCTGACCACGGCTGGTTTATTTTTGCTCATAGAATCAACATTGCCATCCAGCGTGGCAATGCTGCCAGTCTTCTGGGCACGTTACACGATGATATTGATGTGGAGGCATTCTACTACGCCTAAACCGTGTAAATATTTTTTTAATGGGTTTTGGTACATGTCTTACTTAGACCATTAGATTAGATTAAGCTTCTTCTTCTTATAAAATTATGTTTCTTTAGATAATGTTCTAGCTTTAATAAATTACTACTTTAATAACAACCTTTCATGACAATAAGTTGCGTATGTAAAGGCGTAAAATCTCCTCAAACGAACAAACAAACTTATTCATTTGTAGTAATTACCGATTCGCCTTGCTTTTCATGCTAATAAAACTAATCATAACAATGACATTTTAATTTTCTTTGTTTTGTAAGTATTATAATGATTCCAACATCTTCATAGGGGGATATATATGGGTACTGCCTCTGTGGTCCTGCGGTAGTGTTCGCGACTGCAGATCGTGTGGTCTCGGGTTCGATTCCCGGGTCGAACAAAATGTGATATTGGGAATTTTATTGGTTAGAAATTATACAATATACGTCCAGTAGAGTCAGGGAGTTGGCGGTGTCACACCCTCGTGCCTCGGACAGCACGTTAAGCAGTTGGTGCTGCACCCAATCTGTCGCCGGTCGTGTCGCATGTGGCGTCCCATCGGACTATGAGAGTGAGGGCATAGAGAGTGCACTTGTGCATGCGCACACACTTGTGCACTATAATATTTCCCGTGCAGTTGGAAAGTCTCTTATAAAGACAAGCCGCCGTGGCCGGAATCGGTCGGTAGGACATTATTATTACATTTTTGGGGATCTCGCTGAAGGACAAAGTCTGGAACAAGATTATCCGGCAGAAGAGCTCCAAAGCTGCTGACATAAATCAGAGGTGTAACAAACTGAAGTGGTGGTGGGCTGGCCACATCTATCGCAGAACCGATGCACAGCGGAGTAGACAAGTTCTCGAAGGGAGGCCACGTTTCGATATTCAGATGAAGATTTATTTTTGCAGTTTGATATGTACAGTCCAATCGTAGAGATTAACCGTAACGATTTATCCAATCGTAACGTGTGTAGCCAAAGCCGTCGCCAATGAGGAGCAGAGGGGCGATTAAAAAAACATATTTTTCTCAATACTTTTCTCATTTTCCATATCAACTCCCTCCCCTAAGCAATCGGCTGGCGACGGCCTTGTATGTAGCAATCATTAAACATCCCACGCGAAATGAACCGACGACTTGAGACGGGTAGCTGGTAGTAGCTGGATGGTGAAAACGGGAGATCGGGTCTTGTGTGCATACGGAGGCCTATCCTAGGGTACGCCCTGGGGGAGGCCTACGTCCAGCAGTGGTCTTTAAAGGCTGATGTGATGTGAACCCAAAGAAGATTTTGATTTCGGATAATCGAAAAACCGGGAATATCGAGCGTAGTAGAAAAGTGGTTTTGTTCTTAATATGGCATGAATATGTATGGGTTTTTTAAAAAGGTAAACATAAAACCTAAATGGGGACGTCTTGAAAAACGGAGAGGTCCGAAGCACCTGGACCAGTAAACGGCGAGCATGTATGAAAAGAGTAATGAATGTAGAGGAAGCGCGTGAAGTTTGTATGGATAGAAGCAAGTGGCGTACTCTTGTCTCTGCACCCCGACGAGAAAAAGGCATGAGCATATGTATGTATGTGTGTAAAAATAGAATTTGTAGCAAAGATACTTCGCTTGCGATCGTAGTCGCTTCGACTCCACGGCGCGCACCACTGACATATCGGCGTTATGGCCAAATTTAATGTCGTTTGCCCCGTGCCTCGTAGAGCACGTTAAGCCGTCGGTCCCGGTTGTCATGAAGATCTTTGGCAGTCGTTATAGGGCGCCAGTACCTTCTAAATAAACTGACACTAGTCTAAACCATGGAATATCGCTATCCCTTTGGATTGCGGAGGTCAGACGGCAGTCGCTCTGTGGAAAAGATATATTGTGATAGATATACTGTGATATTCTGTCATATCTGGTTAAACCAGAAGGCGGACCTCGGGCTCCAAGGCGTGTAAGTCTTGGATGCAACCGTGATAAACGCTAGGGCGATGATGATCAGTACCTATGAATAAACTGACACTAGTCTAAACCATAGAATAAGCTATTGCAGTCGCTCTGACTAGTAAGTGGAACCCGGGTTGTAACTGGAACAACGCTAGGAAGATGATTGATGACTTTGATCATAGCATATTTCATCATCAGCCTTTAACAGTCCACTGCTGAACTCGGCCTCTCCTTTGAAAGGAGGAATTGGTCTACTATACCACGCTGGCCGAACAGGTTGGTATAGGGTTTGTATCAAGTTTTCCTTCTCTTACACTGCTGTTCTCTGCATTATATGTTTCCTCTGTCGGCTCTTACGACACCCATGGGATGATATGGGGTGGTGACAATCCGTATTCTTAATCCGTCACCACACGGACAATATCATAGCATATAAACCGACAATAAAAGAAAAGAAGCAGCGATAGCTGAGTGGAGAGACCGATAGGCTGCTACGCAGAGGGTCTCAGGTTCGAATCCGCGGCTCACACCAATGACTTTTCGAAGTTAAGTGTGTATTAAAATTGTTAATTAACCCTGGCTTAACGGTGAAGGAAAACATCGTGAGTAAACCTGCATGTCTGAGAGTTCTCCATAATGTTCTCAAAAGACTGAAGACTGTCGACCCGCACTTGGCCAGCGTGGTGGACTATGGCCTTGCCCTTCTCATAGAGAAAAGAGGTCTGTGCCCAGTAGTGGGACAGTATAATGATATACAGGGAGCATGATGAAAAGAAAAGTAATATTCATAGAAATGGGCAAACATGAAACACTGCAAATTGATGTCCTATCGGTCAAAGTACGATAATTATTAAAATAAAAACTATGTGAGTGTATCGAGGCATTGTATTCAAATCAGCTTAGTCACTTTGACCTCTCGGCTGTGAAAGTGTATCCGCCCGCGTCTTCACCCGCATGTGTAAATTTTAGTAAGAAAAGTAGTCTATATGGTATTCCTATATACCTACCTATGTATTTACTTCTGCAAAATTGCATCAGAATCTGTTCTGTACATTTTGCTTGAAAACGCATGAATTATGCCAAACTTTCATGTGTATAAATAACTTGCTTTTGCCCGCGGTTCCTCCCAAGATAGAGTTAGTTATCGTGACTAAAGGTAGCCTATTTGCTTATGTAATCTTCTAATATATAAAATTCTCGTGTCACAGTTTTCGTTGCCATACTCCTCCGAAACGGCTTGACCGATTTTGATGAAATTTTTTGTGCTTATCCGGTATCTATGAGAATCGGCTAACATCTATTTTTCAAAAAAAAAAAACAAAAAAAAAAAAAAATTGCAAAACAACGTTTGCCGGGTCAGCTAGTAATATATAAAATCCTTGCGTTACTGACTGACTGACAGACACACTACAGCCGAAACTATTGGGCGCAGGAAGCTGAAATTTGGCATGTATGATCCTTGGGGACCGTAGGGGTGCACTAAGGAGGGATTTCCCGAAATTCCCACGGGATCGGCCAAAACGGGTAAATTAAAAAAAAAATGCAGGCGTAGCTGCTGGGGTCCTCTAGTATATTATAAGCTGTATTACTGCAAAAACATAATAATTCGTTAAATAGACTCACGCCTGAATCCTCGAAGTGGTAGGCAGAGATGTAATATTACAGACACGTAACGTTTAGGGCCCACGTAATAGGGGGAACATATTGCCGTTACCGATCACCAGACTCAGTGCTGCTACTGAGAATTAGGAAAACCCAGTAGGTAACACTTTTGGCCGACCCGGGAATTGAAACCGGGACCTCCGATCAGCACTCGCGTGCTAACCACTGAACCACAGAGGCAGTATTCTCATGTGTAAGCTATTAACTGCTCATCAGAAGCCTTTCAGTAGATTTTACGTAGAAAAGTAACAAACATCATTAATCAATCTTCTTCTTTCTCTTAGCGTTATCCCAGTTTCAATCTGGGGTCCGCTTACTAGTCTAACCGGCAGGCCGATTCAGAATGTCACGACAAGTAATCGTACGATATGTCAAATATGAAATAATTATCCTCGTCTTTTAGCCGCCTATCAGACATATTTTGAACAAATATTCATTGAATTCGGTTAATTTATTAATTTACTTCATACTGAATACATAAAATTGATAGGAAATGCGACAGTTTTGACAAAAAATGAGATAGCCCGTTTGACAATTAACGGAATCGAATGTCAAATGAGATATCGAACGATTCTGAATCGCCCCCCAGATTAGGCTGAATCACAGAACAGTTAATAATATATCTATGGGCTGAAAATTAGCTTTTCCACGGAGCGACTGCCTGTCTGACCTCCGCAACCCGAAGGGATAGCGATATTCCATGGCTTAGACTAGTGCCAGTTTATTTAGAAGGTACTGACGCCCTATAACGACTGTCAAAGATCTTCATGACAACCGGGACCGACGGCTTAACGTGCTCTCCGAGGCACGGGACAAGCGATAATTAACAATTCAATACGCAGATAACTCCGAAAAGTCATTGGTGCGCGCCGTGGATCCGAACCCGATACCCTCTGCATGGCAGTCTGTTGGTATCTCCACTAGGCTATCGCTGCCTCATAGCTGATTGTTAATCAAACTATCACATTTATAAATAGCTTGCTTTTCCACGCGTCTCCTTCCGCACGAGTGTTGATATGACTGTCTTATCAAAAGGTATGAATGAGCTGTATTACTGCAAAAAATCATCATAATCCGTTCAGTAGTCTTGCGTGGAATTATAACAAACATACATCCGTCCTCACAAACTTTCGTGTTTATAATTCGCTAGATTTTGCCTGCGTCTCCCGTATCGGTTTTTTTTAATAGCCTACGCTGTCCCACTGCTGGTCAAAGGCCTCCCCCATATCTTTCCACACCTGCTTGTCGCACGCAATCTCAAGCCAGCTCTTATGGCCAGGTCCAGGTCATCTTGCCACCTCTCTCGGGGCCGTGAATACGTGGCCCGCCCAGTTCCATTTGAGACTGGCAGCCTTTCTTCTTTCAGAGTGCAGCTCGGTGTTCCGTATCAGTTAGTGTGACAATTGTTTTTGCGAACTTGTACGGAACCAAAGAGCACGCATTGCACATTTTTATATTTCTACCGCATCCTCATCATCATCATTATCCTAGGGATATCCTGGTTGTATCGACTTGCGACACGCCTTGGAGTCCGGGGTCCGCTTTCTAGTATAACCATATATGACAGAATATCAGCTTTTCCTCAGAGCGACTGCCGTTTGTCTTCCGTAACCCAAAGGGACCAATATTCCATGACTTAGTTCAGTATCAGTTTATTTGACGGTACAGACTCTCCATAACGACTTTCAAAGATCTTCATGGAAGCCGGGACCGACGGTTTAACGTGCTCTCCGAGGCACGGGCAAGCGATAATAAACAATTTAATACGTACATAATTTAGAAAAGTCCGTTTTTATTAGGGTTCCGTACCTAAAAGGTAAAAAACGGAACCCTATTATTAAGCCTCCGCTGTCTGTCTGTCTGTCCGTCTGTCCGTCTGTCTGTCTGTCACCAGGCTGTATCTCATAAACCATGATAGCTAGAAAGCTGAAATTTTCACAAATTATGAAATTCGGTTGCCGCTATAACAACAAATACTAAAAATAAAAAGAAATTAAAATATTAAGGGGGGGGGTCCCATACAAAAAACGTGTTTTTTTCGTATTTTTTGCTCAAAATTACTAACTGTAACAGGTAGACGCTTTAAATTTTCACAGAATATGTAGTTGTATATTACCTTTCAAAATAAATAATTAAATTTAAAAAAAGTAAATAATAAAGTGGGGCTCCCATACAACAAACGTAATTTTTAAGCAATTAGTTACTCGATCTTAATAAACAGGTAGAAACTTATAAAGTATTTAAGCATACATACAACGAACGTGATTTTCTTTTATAGATGATGGTACGGAACCCGTCGTGCGCGAGTCCGACTCGCACTTGCCCAATTTTTTTCTATCGCTTCATTAGATAATAATTAAAAGTCCAACGACCTACGTATGCCGAATCAAATATCGCGGCACGAAGCGGGGTCGATAAAGGTAATTTTTTTTTTCGAATAATAAATTAGCATGTTTAGATTATTTTCGTACATAATAATGTCCACAGACGGCATCGAGTTTAAACGTACTGCCAAAACCATTATTTTTCGAAGCCTTGTGCGTGTAATAGTGCTGTTCACATGATTCACCTGTAATGAGCATTCTTGAGAATGTTGCAAAACCGAAAACGAGTGTGTTTTAGCGAGCATTCTCATGAACGTTCTGGCAAGCATTCTAGCTAATGGACAGTAAATTTGCTTTGAAGTTTTGCTGATCAGTGTTACGGCCACACTACCTTACCGTCTACCGAGCTGTTACCGCCATAATTATGGCATTAAATTACTGCGTGAAGTCGTGTGGTTACACTAGAGTTTACCGAGATAGTATGTCAATAAACTAGGCGGTAAAAATATCATTTTTCAAGATGGCGGTTGGAGCTGCAGCTGTTTGGTATTTTATGAGTGCCAATTATTTTAACATGAATCTTTTAAATTTTTAGCTTTCTGTCGGGTATCCCAAAGAGACGGTTCGGATTGGAATAATTCCAAAAATTCGAGCGCTTTTCATTTGACCACTCCATATCAGTAGATAGATGTCGTCGAACTCGTGTTGCACACTGAACAAACGGTAGTGTGGCCACAAACGCATTAATTACTGCGGTAATCTTCTTTGATGTGCGAAAAAGACCGCCGCCGGAGCTATTGCCTACCACCATATGCCATATTGATTGGCATTGTAAAATTATGGCCATAAATCGTGGTTACACCTAGGCGTTGTTGAAATTATGGCAATAATTATAGGCATATCACGGTAGTGTGGCCGTAGCGATAGAGTGTTCGCTAGAAAAATCGCGGTAATTTTCGTAGTAATGTTCGGCTCTGTTCGTTGTTCACTTCGATAAATTAAATAACGGCGAATGCTCGCTGTTCTGTTACAAGAGAATGCTCATGTATACACCTGAGCATTTCCAGCACCATAACATTATTAATTAATAACCGTTTGTTGAACGATGAAGGAAATCATCGTGGAGAAACAGTACATTTCTGAGGGTGCTCCATAATGTTCTCGGAAAACATGTGAAGTCTGCCAACTCGTACTTGCCAGCGTGGTCGATTGTGATCTAACCCTGTCGCACTGCTGGTAACAGCCCTCTTCTCACTTCATGAAGCGTGCTCCATGTATATTCCACTACATTTAAACTTTCTACATTAGACATAAGTCCTGTGTCGCGGGGGAATTTACAAATTCTACTAACACACCCAGACTCGAAACAATGATTTGTGGACGGGACATATTGTCGTTTCGAATGGGAATCGAACCCACATCATTAAGCACAGATCTAAACAGCGAGGCGACTGCTATTAGGTACCAGACTACCAGTGCAACATAGGTCCAATCGTTAAAAGGTTATAAATTAAATATCACTTAATATCCGCCTTGTTGACAACTAAGCTCAATTATGCTGTTTCATTATTTTTTTCAGCGATATACCTACTCAATTTATTACGCCAGTACATTGATCCCTTTGACGCAAATTAGATATTATATGTATTATTAAATAGGAAGGTATACTATTCAACATTTTAACTTCTGAATATAGAGTGAATGATTTTAATATTAGGTAAATTTTTGTCATGTCCATTGACCTGCTGGTTAAATTTGGGTTTGAAAATAACTCTAATTTTAATTAGTTTATGTTATTTAATAGCCGCAGACTACAATATTTTATAAACAGAACTGTATTTTTTGTGCACTGACTGAAATCCTAGAAGCGGGTCTTTCTTCACCGCTTAATGATGATCTGAACCAGAATGTAGGTATTAAGTTAAGTTTGAAGACTAGTGAAGTTATAATATACTACCTGACCAAGCGAACTCCGTATCGCCTTTTTAAGAGTTTTTATTTAATTCCCTTTTTTCCAAACCTCTTTTCCAAAGTTACTATTGACTTAGCGCTTAATCTCTTATCATTCCAGGATCTATAAATAATGCAAAAACAAACATAGATTTTTATATAATATTGAATTCCCCATTCCTTAAAATATCGGAGACGATACCCATATCGACTTAAAAAAAATTCCGTCCGCCATCTTTGATTTCCTATCCGCCATCTTTGATCACGAAATAGATGTTGTATTTGTATTCACCATCCCTCAAATCATCGGAGACGATACCCATATTGACTTTTTAAATATTTCACATCCGCCATTTTGAATCACGAAATAGATGTTGCATTTGGATTCCCCATCCCTTCAAACATCAGAGACGATACCCATATTGATTAAAAAAAAATCCCATCCGCCACCTTTGATCACGAAATAGATGGTGTTTTTGAATTTCCTATTTCTTAAAATATCGGAGACGAAACCCATATCGACTTTAAAATAATCCCGTCTGCTATCTTTGATTTCCTATCCGCCATCTTTGATCACGAAATAGATGTTGTATTTAGATTCGCCATCCCTTAAAACATCGGAGACGATAACCATATTGTTTTTTTTAAACTTTCTCATCCGCCATCTTTGATTTCTCATCCGCCATCTTTGATCACGAAATAGATGTCGGATTTGGATTCCCCATCCCTTTAAATATCGGCGACGATACCCATATCGACTTTAAAAAAAATCCCGTCCGCCATCTTTGATTTCCTATCCCCCATCTTTGATCACGAAATAGGTATTGTATTTGGATTCACCATCCCTTAAATCATCAGAGACGATATCCATATTGAATTTTAAAATTTTTCCCATCTGCCATTTTTGATTTCCCATCCGCCATCTTGAATCACGAAATAGATGTTGCATTTGGATTCCCCATCCCTTTAAACATCGGAGACGATACCAATATTGTTTTTTTTAATTTTCCCATCCGCCATCTTTGATTGCCCATCCGCCATCTTTGATCACGAAATAGATGATGTATTTCGATTCCCCACCCCTTAAAATATCGAAGGCGATACCCATATTGATATTTAAAATTTTCTCATCCGCCATCTTTGATTTCCCGTCCGCCATCTTGGATCACTAAATAATTTTCATATTATTAATCAGCGTCCCGAAAATCTCGAAAACGATACCCATATAGATTGTATCCTATTCGTTTAGCCTTTTTTGCCTTTGACCCAACCCTCCCCCTTCTCGTTTGACCATTTTATTATTTTTGTTTGGCCCCTAAAAGTTGTGGCGTAATTTTATATAGCCTATAGCCTTTCGGAATAATTGGGCTATCATAGGCAATAACAATTTTTAAAATCCGACTGCTAGTTCCTGAGATTAGCTGACATTATGCTTTAGCCTTTTTAGCCTTTTGCCCGGCCCCAAAGGGTCGAAGCGTTATGTTATATAGCCTATAGCCTTCCGGAATACATAACCTACATAATATATACTTTATTTTTTGTAAATACATACATATTATACTAAGAAACACCCAGACCAAGACAAACAGCCATGTTCACGCATACAAATGTTTGACTTGGGCGTGAATCGAACCCGCGACCTTCGGCGTGGCAGTCGTTTACACTCCCGCGGCGCCAACCGGTTGCCAAAAGTGTAGGTATTTGAAGACTAGTGAAGTTATAATATACAGGATGTCACAAGACCCATCACCAAGCCTAAGTCTACTCGTTGTGGACATCATGCCAAGTCATACTAACCAAAAATAAAACCTGGGAAACGACTAATTTTTTAAGTTTTCACATTTTTTAAACCGCAATTAAAAGCGCGCGCGTGCAATTCTCGAAATACTTACTTATCCATGGGGTCATAGGGTATCTAAAGAACATATTGGCAGGGTACATGCATCGATTTTGTACCTAATAAAAAAAAATCCATACAAACTTTGAGCCTCAATATCTCCTGCACCAGTAATTTCCCAGGTATGGTGCCGAAGTAAAAAATGTTCGTAGTGATTGGCACAACATGGGATTTCAGTTTTCGTTAAGGGTCTTTTTACACCCTGTATAACTTCACATTGTCACACCTCGCACTTCACATTGATGTGCGATCGAACTTTTGTCTTCGATCAGAAAACAACACTTCAGATAAACCATATGCTTCGGTCACCTTCGACCAAAATGTGGCTTCGAAATTTTCGCCGTAGCGTTGCGTTGAATACTTTGGTTTCAAGAAACTGATTGATTTTAAATTTAAGTTTTAATCAAATCAAATCAAATCAAATTTATTTAAATAAGTAAATACATAATACATATATTACATGCATCACCATCTAGTCCCAAACTAAGCAGAGCTTGTGCTATGGGTACTAGACAATGGTTTGACATACATATTTTTTATTTAGATACATACCTTACATACTAACATACATACAATATACAATTTTTGTTAGTAAATAATAGAAATATACTTATATACTATGTTAAAATTGCTTCACTTATCTACGGCCACGATAATGTTGTGCGCTCTGGTGGCACTTGTCCGCGGAAGCGACGGAACACCACACCTTTCGGCCAAAAGTCCTCCTTCATAACAACAGGCAGAAAGCACGTCGGGATCCGCACCACAAACGCCTTAAAGTTGACGTTGCGTCGCGACTCCAGCAGCTGTACTCTCGGCATGTAGTTCGACTTTTGGCGCACGTACTCCGCGATGTCCTCCGCCTTAGTGGTGTAGTGCAGGCGAGAGATGTACACGGGTGTGTTCGGCGCGGCAGCGCGCAGGGTTGCACCAGGCTCCACAGGAGCCGTGCCGCAACAGTTCTTGACGGTCTTCTGACGACGCTTCCTCCTCTGCACCGTCACAAAACCATCATCTACTACGGCAGCCTGTTTTTTCGCCTTTTCCGGCTTGGACTTCGCAGTTACGGGGGTGCTCGCAGTTTCCTGCTGAGCCTTTATTGATGTAAGTCGCGCGGCGATACACGGAGAGGTCGCGGGGACAGGGGCAGGGCTGAGGGTCGCTTGTGTAGCGCACTCAGCAGTTACAATCTTACGCGGCGACAGAACTGCTGACGCGAAGCTTGCGACCGATGTATTGACGCATGCACCTCGGCGCGTGTTGATGTTACTACGCGCCGGTGACCCACTTAAATCGACAACCTTACGTAAGTCGTCTAACTCCGTGCGCAAGAGTGCGACGGTATCTTCAGATGTCTCCAACTTCTTGTGTACATCCGCTAAACTTGCCTTCAGAAAAACTATGTCCTTCAAAAGGCTTGTAACATCGACGTGGTCGATAGTGACAGGAGGTAACTTGTTTAAGTCCCTCGCCACAAACGTCGGCACGTCGTCAGGATCGGTCTCTTTGAGTAGCGTGATGATGTCTTGTAGGCTTTTCTTTGTCCCGTCACGCCTGCGGGACACCATCTGGTCACATTTATTTAGCGACCTGTACACAAGCAGCTTGGCAGCCGCAATGTCCTCCTCGCTGAAGTTCGTTGCACAGATCTGGATAGCCAACACTTCGTCCACGACATCCAGCTTCTGCTGCAGGAACGCCAGCAGCTCGTTCACCACAAGTTTATCACTCATGGCGATAAAAATTGCGAGCGTCGGCTCGCGCCGCGCGGAACAATAATATAAAATTTATTTACGCGACACACGTCCGCCTTAGAGCACAGTCAGACTCAAAAAAAGATATATAATGAAGTAAAAATATACTTAAATAGTTTTGTTTCAATTATTTCGATATTTGAACCAAGTTTTATAAAAGTTTAACCATTCAGTTCAAGATACACTGAATAAATATATTATTTAAATCAGTCTATCTTGAACCGAATTGTTTAAGGTTACCTTTTCTTTGGCTTCGGCTACGTTTTCAGCTCTAGTAGAGATTCTTTGTATACAAAATTCGAAGCTTCCCATGACAGAGACATCAATTCACTTCTGGTTTCGGCCAAATGGCCATCACAGGCCAAAAGAGTCAAAATAAAACCCAAAGTTATAATAAAAGCCATTTATGACATAATTAGATATATTATATTATTGAAATATTATTATATTACTATTATTTACACTACAAGAATATAACATCGTTGAGACACGCTAGGAAACGTTGGAAGTAGCTGGTGTTGACAATCCACCACAGTAAGTAGCCCCAGAAGATGCACTGCACCAACTTGTCTAAGAACAGCATCCTGAATGAAAGAAAAGCATTGTCATTAGTCTTTTCTTTATGTAATAGGTGGCAAGCACGCAGACTGAGAGCCTGATGGTACGCGGTTACCGCCACCTACGGACACCCTACAACAGAAGAGTCACAAGTGAGAAGCCGACCTTCGAAACGGGAAAAATAGAGAGAAGGAACAGGCAAAGAAGTCAGTCTTCTTCTTCTTTCAGTGCCTCTCCAACTAGTGGAGGTTGGCCGTTAGCTCCGTGTACTTCTCCTTGTCTTTAGCGAGGCGGAACAGCTCGGCAGCGCTCGCGATCCCCGTCCACTCCCTGATGTTGCGGAGCCAGGAAAGAAGTCAGTAACAGTATAAATACTTGCTGTTATTTTACGTCAATATTCTGTGAGAGGGCTGTCATGAAGATCTTTGACAGTCGTTACAGGGCGTCAGTACCTTCTAAATAAACTGACACTAGTCTAAACCATGGAATATCGCTATCCTTTCGGGTTGCGGAGGTGTGACAGGCAGTCGTTCTGTGGAAAAGCTAATATCCAGCTAAATCCGGTTAGACTAGTAAGCGGACCCCAGATTGAAACTAGGATAACGCTAAAAGGATGATGATGATTCTGTGAGAGGGCAATACTTCCCCGGTCGAGCTGGCCTTTTCATGATGAAATCAGCAAGGCTCTACTAGTCTTTTGAGAGTATCATGGAAAACTGCTGGTTTCCATAAGATGCTTTCCTTCACCATTTAGCACTAGGTACTTTATACGCAAGTCATTTCGAATGGTGCGCGTCGTGACTTTGAAAACGAGATTCTCAGCGTAGCAGTAGAGAAGTAGGATTTTATTCACCATTTGAGAATAAGTTCCGCTGTTCCGCGTGGTGAAGGATTAAGAATACGGACTGTCACCACCCCATATCATCCCATGGGTGTCGTAAGAGACGACAGAGGGAGCATATTATTGTTACGAGCTGGGGTTCGGTGATAATCGCCATTCGTAACATTATGCAGTGAACAGCTCTGTAAGAGAAGGAAAACTTGATACAAACCCTATACCAACCCGTTTGGCCAGTTCCTCCTTTCAAAGGAGAGGCCTAGTCCAGCAGTGGACTGTTAAAGGCTGATGATGATTTGAGAACAAGATCTTCAAAATAGGAGTAAGATTCAGACTTACCTCTTATAATGAACTTTAGCCCTGGGTAGGTCTTCATCCTTCTCATGCAAGAGGTATTTCCTCCCTCCAACGATGGAGTTGTAGAAGAACATGTATTTATCCACCTTCTCTATTTCGTAGTAGAAGTCTTTTTGATCATCCTCCTGCAAGAAAATAATATCAATTCAACTATAATTCTGTGTCGCAAGGAACCTTACAGCAGAGTTGGCTAAACGCACACAAGTCCTGTATATGTAGGTATAAACTGTCCCACTGCTGGGCAAGGGCCTCTTCTCATTATGAGATGGGTAAGGCTCACGTGAAAAAGCAAGAAGGGGCTTTTCAAATGGAGCAGTAGCTAATACAGGGCGTGATGGTTCATCTTATTTCCAGGGAATCTTGAAACCTACCGATTGCCTGTATACAATGTGTTGATCTGCATTTGCAAAATATTTTAGTAATACAATATTTGGGGGCACGGCAGTGCCCCCACCAAGTCGAGCAAAGAAACGGCACGGCCGTACCATCCTTTTCTCGAAGCAATTCAGGCCATTTTCGACCCCCTATAACTTCGTTGTGGATAAAACTAGAAGCCTGATTTTTTAAGTAACCATGCTGGCATTGTATAAACATGGTGAATTTCAAATGTCATACAGTTTGGACTAGTAGTAGTAGTAAATATCAATATATTTACTACTACTACTAAAGGATTATTTATTGCCAAGTCAATACTTGGCAATAAATAATCCTTAAATATAATGTTTTTTTTACGTAAATACGTTAGCATAATTCTTATTTAAAATTTGTAACATCTTAATATTTGCATGCTATCTAAATATGGCAAAATGTGTCTTGTGCTTTTAAAATTATTAACAACCTTTATTGTAATTACCACATTTTCTGCAAATAAACAATTATTATTAAAAAAAAAATTAATTTATACATAATATATTACTTATGAGATGAGACATATTGTGTTTTCATGCGATGGCCGAGTCAATATATTTATTTAAAACATTCAAGATTTTTAATTAACCGACTTGGTATTACATGGATCTCACAACTTTTTACGGTCGCGAGACTTGGTATTTTTTGACAAGTATTGTTTTTATGGGATAGTCAGTATACTTATTCACCTAAAATTATTTTAAACGGTGTGCGATGATATAAAACCCTATTTACCCGACTGCGCGACGCAAAGGAGGGTAATGTGTTTATCAGTCTATGTATGTATGTAAGTATGTATGTATGTATGTATGTTTGTTTCTATGTGGCGTTCTAGAGACCAAATGCGTTGGCCGATTTTGATGATTCTTACGTCAATCGATTCGTCTTAACCTTGCGAGTGTCACTAAAGACATGATAGTTATCAAAATTCACCACAGCGTCAACCAGACGCCATATTGTCAAAATGAAAAAACAAAATGTCGATGAACTATGTCATGTGGGGTGTCGTTGAATAGGTATTTTAAAATCATCTTTAGGTTCCTTTTATCATTTTTCATTTAAAATAATAGGTTAGGATATATAACGATTTAAAGTTGTTTAACAAAACAATCATTCTCGCTAATGTTGTTACTTATTGATTTAATTTTTACATCAAGTATAAAGGATAAACAAACAAAAAAGCAGTGAATAACTAAAAAGTATAAAATAAAACAAATATTTAAAGAAAAACAAAAAACCCGACTGTGTAAAAAATAATTTAAAAAAATACGTGACAAAAATAACTTAAATAAAAACTAAAAAGGAAGAAACAAGGCTAATAGTTTAGAATTCTAATGCAGAACAGAACGACTCACAGTCGGGGCCCATTCAAAATTTACCAATCAAATGTTTCCAAGGGGCCCCTGTGAGTCGTTCTGTTCTGCATTAGAATTCTAAACTACTAGCCTTGTTTCTTCTTTTTTAGTTTTTATTTAAGTTATTTTTGTCACGTATTTTTTTAAATTATTTTTTACACAGTCGGGTTTTTTGTTTTTCTTTAAATATTTGTTTTATTTCATCAAATGTTACTTAGATAGTAAATCAGAATAAACTGTTAAATCGTGCAAAATAAGACTGTAGGTACGTGGGCTTGTGTGTATTAGGCACCTGCAATGGCGATCAGCTGAGCGGCGGCGGCGGACATAACACCGAGTTAATTTTCAAAGTGCATGATGACGAAATTTTTTTTTAACTTTTAGTGACTTATTTTTTCTTGTATTTGTATTCAGTTATAGTAGTATATTAACCCCTTAAAATATTTTGCAAAGGCAAATCAACACCACCACTATTATTACTAGAGGACGCCCGTAGCTATGCCCGCACTTTTTTACTGTCAGAACAATGGCCACTTCTCATACATTGAATGACCTGATAATGAATTATTGTGTATATAGATAAAATGTACGAAAACAAGTAGCTCTATGATCAAGAAATTATACTGTAAAGACTGTTTTTCTTATAAAGGTCTAGGAATTACATAATACACCGAAATTAGTTCGTATTAATTTGACAGATTCTGCCATGTCCAATGTCACCAGCGGCGTCTTTACGTCAAAAACGTTCCGTTGCATCCTTATCCAATGTTTTCAACGGCAGAAATACATTTATATTTATCTTTTTATATCTTTTAAGATAAAAAAATACATTCATTTATGATCAGCTTTTAACAACTTGATTCAATTTATATATAAAATTAAGTTTTCTCGAGGTTTTGACAAAACCAGTTGCTAAAGATGTGGTATAAGTGAAATGGAACGTAGCTAAACAAGGAAGTATTATCGGGCACAGATAATATAACAATGCAGCGAATAAAAAATATTTTGATAAGGATGCGTTCACGAGTTCTAGAACATCTTTACAACCCAAAACTTTTCTTTTTACCTAGACTTTTATAAAATATAATTGTTAGTGAAATCATAACACTAAAAAATAGCCTTAATTTTAAAATAAGTTTTATCTCTATACATGTTTAGGTCAAAAATGGCCATTCTTCTTTCAGCTTCCTGCGCCTAATAGTTTTGGCTGTAGCTTGTCTGTCAGTCAGTCAGTAACATAAGGATTTTATATATATAGTATTTAGTGGTTCAGCTAATAATTGGTCAGTGATTTGAGCAAAATGACTGCAATTGTGGGACGGAAATTTATTAGGTAAGGGTTTTTTTTGTGTAAAACTCTTAAACACCTAAACCCAGTAAAACAATATAGAACGCATAAGTTGTTGTGTATTTGATCCTCATACAAGACAAAACTTTCTGTGATTATATATTGTTATAGTATTTTTTTTTGTTTGGTTGTTCTTTGTGTTCGTTGGTAGTCTCCCACGACACAGGATTTATTCCTAGAGCGGGAGATGATATTTTTTTTACGAAAGATGTTGAAACTAACCTTGACACAAGACCGTAGTTTAATAAAGTTCTTATTGTCGAATGTCCATTGCTTGGTGATATAGTACTCAAGAGCTTGGTTAGCGATGTAGATGCGGCGTTGAATTTTGACTAACCTGGAAAACAAGTTACAGAGTTATTTTAATAAAAATTATTAAAATTGTATTGATATAAACTTCTATTGATTTTAAATTTATAATAAAAAAATTACTTCCCACAAGGGCATAAAGACATATTTATTTCTGCATTTTGGTTGTTAACAACACTTATACAAGTCAAAACCCTATTCTAGATGATGCTGGTTTTTTCTAGCTAAAAGACTTCTCGAGAAGAAAGGCCGAAACAAACTCAGAGTCATTGTTGTTTTTTTGTCACTTCAATTTATTTCATCTGTTCAATGACATTTTCTCCCAGTCAACAATTGGGTATGCCTACAGAATGTTTCATCGAGGTGAAATAACACTTTAACAGCTATGCCTGCGGTGCCTGCCTACAAAGACTTTCACCAAGGTGAAATAATTATTTACCTTCGTATAGGGAAGACACTTCAAAGTACTAACGTGAAAAGAATTTCTACCTAAGACTCAACATATTCTTGATATGGAAATTTGAATCTTTCTCAAAGACCTGTAACTAGGAGGCGAAATCAAGTCTTTAGGTACTCAAGATAGAAGAACAACCGATAATTTTTTGCCTCAGAAATAAAAAGACTGTATCGTATAATGGCGCGGATACCTCATGTGCTGATACACTTGAGCATAATGTTACAAAACAAATGAATGTGTTTTAGCGAGCATTCTCACGGACATTCTGGCGAGCCTTGGAATATAGAAAATACATAGAATTCGCGCTACAATTGCGGTTAACCCCAATATATTTACTTCACTTTGACTTATGGTATTAATCTAGGTAAGAATCTTCGTAGTTTGTCACTAATTTTATCTTGACTAGTGATGAGCTTACTCAGAATGAATGTCGATAAAATATCGATAATGTTTACAATAAATCCATAGATTTTGGTTTACTCAGAATTAATTTCAATAGAATGTTGATAAACCCACGATATCGATAAATAAATTTGAACGTAGGAACAGACACTTGTGTGATTTATTAAACCTGATCAAATTAAAATCTACATTTTACTATTTAGAAACGTCATTTTTTATGTATCTTAATCTTACTCTAGAAATAATAAGTGAAACTGAAGTAAATATATTGGGTAAAACTGTTGTTGTAGTGCAATTTCTATATTTTTTCTATATTCTACGTATTAGAGTGGTCGCTGGAATGATCGTGAAAATGTTCGGTTCGACAAAACAAAAAACAGCGCTGCTCGCTGTTCTGTTACAAGTGAATGCTCAGGTGTAGCAGTGACATAATGTTCATACTTACATTGGTTTGCGTCCTAAAGCCCATAGAAGCGTGTCCACAAATATGGCTGGCAATAGATGCAAAAAAATGACCTGCAAAAAGAATATACTTCAATTATTAAGTTACATTTACATTTAATGATAACAATATATTGCCCGTCAGAACTTTGAAGGTCAAGAAGAAAAATCTACTTTTGGCAATAATTACTGGCATTTTGCTTCCACTGCTAAACCAAAGAGCTCAGATATTTACATAGAGGCGCATTTCTTATGGGCGCTCTGTAGACAAACTTTCTGTGACCCAAATTGCCGCTTGGCGACGTGGCAGTCTTCACTCGAAATCGGCACACGAAATCCTTAAGAAATACGCTTCTATGTAAATCTCTATTCAGTGGCTAAACGTAGGCCATCTAATGAACGCAGTTTTATCTTTATATTTTGCCATTAGTATTCATTGGCTATCAACAATCTTCATAGTTCGACACGGCACTGCTGGGTATCTTATATGATTTTCAGCTACATTTGCAACGAATTCGCCATTCAAGATCTCGTCTGCTGTAATTATCGCTTGCCTCATGCTTCGGCAAGCACGTTAAGCCGCCGCCGCGTCCGTACCGGCTGTCATGAAGATCTTTGACAGTGGCTATAATACTCAGTTTAGCTAAATAAACTAAGCCAATGAATACAGATTTACATAGAAGCGCAAGGATTTCGTGTGCCGATTCCAAGTGGAGACTGTCTCCAGTTTAGTTCGTAGTTGGCGCCGTTAGCGGTGCTGGCGTCGTTCTCCGTCTCTCTTACTCTCGCAGTTAAGATACATAGGAGGAACGTTCGTCTCTCTTGCTCTCGTAGAGACAGCTGTCACAGCGCGACTGCCACGTCGCCAAGCGGCAATTTGTGTCACAGAAAGTTTTTTTCAGAGCGCCCATAGGAAATGCCCCTCTATGTAAATATCTGAGCTCTTTGTCTAAGCCATGGAATATCGCTATCCCTTTCGGTTGCGCAGGTCAGACGACAATCGCTCTGTAGAAAAGCTATTCTGTCAAATCTTGTTAGGCTTCAGGACTCCGGGTTCTTTATGTCTTGAATGCATCTGGGATAGCGTTAGGGCGATGATGAAGACTTACGTTTTTTTAAATCTTTATTGGAAATAAGGGAATTTTGTTTATAAAAATGACAATCCCATGGTACCTTATTCAAAATTTTAACAGCAATCAATTGCAGATAATAAACATTACACAATTTTGAAGTCAAATAGCATTCTAACTGTATCTGAGTTTGGTTCAGCTAAAATACTTTGAAAGGACGATTTACCTTAATATAATTAATAGTCTTAGACGTAGTGAGGTCTCCTCCAACATGCCACAGCATGTCGTTAAGAGGTACCGAGGGATAGATCTGCCGACCTGTCTCCACCAGCTCGCCCATAGTGATGTTGTTCAGCTTGCCGGCGCAGCAGTTGTATATTGGGATGTCGTCCGTTGACTCTAGTCTGGAGGACAGTGGAAGAACTAATGAGAATAAAACTTTAAGAAGAAGTAAGCTTCCAAGCTCGGATAGACCCTAACTGCAAGTAGGTATATCATCATACAAAATAATTTACCGTGTAAACTTAACTTATATAAGGTACAAATAACTATTTGTTGCCGACGTTTCGATCGTCTTGCACCGATCGTGGTCGCGGGGAGACTCTCCGCGACCACGTCATTAAGACCCGCTAAATTATGTTGTATGAAATATAGTATCAGTTTTGAAGGAAGTATATAATAAACGTAAAAATACAACATGAAACTGTAGGTGATGCTACAAATAATATATGTATACCTACAGGTTGTAAGGGACGGTGTACCGAAAACCGATACCAGTGATTCAGTAAATGATACTGAGGCCATTGGTGGTCGAATTTGCCGGATTTTTTTCATGAATTTTCCGATTTATTTTGCATTTTTTGCCATATAATGTAATGAAATAGTAACTATAGTTGACGGGTCGACCCGCATTAATATTTTTGTAAAATTCTAAGAATTAAACATGTACATAGCGCGTTTACTCTGACGTGACATCGCAGCACAGTAAGCGCACCAGTACATCGTAATCACTGCCGCTACCACCCGCCGCTGTAGAGCCGTAATAGCTGATAATGTGAGTTTGCGTGTTCCTATTTACATCGCAATTTTTGGGAAAATTGTCGAGTTCTTAGATTTTTCCGGCAAATTCGACCGCCAAGGGTCTCAGTATAATGTACTGAATCACTGGTATCAGTCATTTTTATGTAAGAGAGAGAGAAAGAAAGAACACACCGTCCCTTACACCCGGTATAAGATACACTATTGTATTAGAGCAACGCAGCAGACGTCTCTCCGCATTCATCCAGTTAAGTCGTTATTATGTAGTCTATTTTATATCAGCAACACGGAGTTATATAATACTAGAGGACATCAGCAGCTAGGCCTGCATTATTTTTAAATTTACCCGTTTTGGCCGATCCCATGGGGATTTCGGGAAATCCCTTCTTAGTGCACCCCTAGGGTCCCCAAGGAACATACATGCCAAATTTCAGCTTCCTGCGTCCAATAGTTTCGGCTGTAGCGTGTCTGTCAGTCAGTCAGTAACGCAAGGATTTTATATATTAAGATATTATGTTAGACAGTTAGAGCATTATGGACAATTTCTTCCATCACACACACATCTTCACCTACACTACAAACAAAATAAAGAAATTGTTCCTTTTATTCGTGACGGCAAAAAATTTGTTTGTGTACACCATGTGTTAACACGCACGGCAGAAATGAAACTTAAGAAAAGTAATCTATGAAAAAATTAGATGAATCATGAACCAGGAGCAGGATACCTTTAGGAGCAATTCAGTGACATACAAATATCCAGAGGCATGATTTAAAGTAATGTAACGGTTACTTACTTTTTGGTGCCTCTCAGCCAGGCTGCTACCACCATGCTTTTGATGGATATATCCACGGGCATATAATCTGCGATCAGATCAGGATCCGTGTACAAACTCCTCATAATACCTGCGAAAATAAGAGAGACTTTCAGTTAGATTCAGAGTTCCGGAGGCCCTATCCCCTATTCCTTCTCCCTCATCCCACTGCTCATCCTATCCCTTTTCCCAATCCCAAGGGGCGGCAACGCACTTGTGACTCCTGTGGTGTTGCTTGTGTCCATGGGCGCCGGTAAGTCACCAGGGTCCTTGTATATAAACGGCTCTATTCTGCTGAGCATGGGCCTCTTCTCACTATAAGCAGGGTAAGATCCACCACGGTGGCCAAGTGCGGGTTGGCAAACTTCACAATACATGTCTTTATGGAGAACATTCAGACTTGCAGTCGGCATTTCAGCCGGCAGCCCCAAGCCTGGCGACTATCCACCGCCCATACCTACTTTCCTGGACCCGGACTTAGAATTCGAAGTAACTTACGCTGTTGCGTCGCTTAGGGCTGTCGGACCAGAACATGCAGCGGGTATGTGCAACACGCATCCCTATCACCCTACGCGCATATAACATTCACAAGGGCGCAATGGTGTTGTGAAAATGTGGTAGAATATTATTATTATTTGTTTCTCTTTCACGGGTATTATTCAAATTAGTTAGGACAATACCCGGCCCTTTAGCAGGCGTACAGGGAGACATAGGTCCAACGCGCAGAGGCCCTTTGAGAGTTTTAATCTAGAATGTGATGGGACACCTACTGAGGAGCCTCCATAACTGCACTATTAAGTACAGTCACGGATTAACCGCAGCAGGTGAGGGACTATAGCCACTTATATGGAAACAAATTACTCTGGCCTATGGGGATGGGTGTTAAATAGATTGGTTTTAGATGAAAACTATAGATGAATGCCGGCGGCCCTAAGTACTCTTATAGTACGTCGAAAAGGGGCAGACGGTGACTCGTCAACTCACTAGATGGGCCCTCTCTAAATAGTCAAGGCCTGCTAAGGCAAACAAACTACCATAAAGGCAACAAGAGGGCAACAACGGTGCGAGTGGCTAGGGGTGTCGAGCAGTGCGGCACCGGTTTGGCCATCGCGAGCTCGTGACCTGGAGCGGGTTTCCCCGTCGATTATTATTATAATTATTGAAGCTCGCCCCGGGAGCAATACAGGCTAATCACTTCACCAGTTACTTATAGCTATTGCTACAGGCTTTAAGTATTCTTCCAATAATCTCACCTTTTCCGCAAGCCACTAACAGTGCCACTGGTCCATTAAAGTTCTCGATCCAACCAGGCGCTGGTTCTGCCACACTTGATATCACTGCAAAATTATAATGTCTTTTAGAGCTATCAGGACAAAGAACACCAATCTCGTCGTGTGGTAGGTCCAAAAGACTTGGGTATTTTTGGTATAATAATGTTCGGTTAAATAATGAAATGTCAAGTCTTTCCTCAATAGATCAAGTAGACGCAGTGTACACTGACTTCAGCAAAGCCTTTGGCAAAGTGACTCACCATATTTTAGTTCTAAAGCATCATTCTAAGTCATCATATGGCTTTGGTGGATCGTGGCTTCATTGGCTTAACTCATACCTAGTAAATCGAACTTTCTTCGTTGTGGCTGATGGTAATAAGTCCAACATATTTAAAATTACCTCAGGCGTCCCACAGGCATCGCATTTGGGACCTATCCTTTTTAACAGTTTCATCAATGACCTCCCAAACTGCTTTCTTTATTCCATTCCGTACTTATTCGCAGATGACTTAAAAATAGCTCGTTTAATAGATACCAACTCTGATGCACTATTACTTCAAAGGGATATTGATAGACTTTTGGAATGGTGTAGTTATAACAATAATATACACCTAAATGTTAAAAATGTAAATGTAAAAAATGTTCCCAAATAACTTTTACCCGCAAACTGAATAAGATACAATATTGTTATAATATTAACAGCGTACCACTTGGTCACGTAGAAACTGTCAGAGTAAATTGCAATTTGATATTAATATTCATTAAAGTTTCGGGAGGTCTACGGGCCCTAATTTTATGCGAAAATATAACTTTTCTTGTGAAGTTTTATCAAGGGAAACACTCCCTTAATAAAACTTCCACATACCAGGGTCAAGACAAACCCTAGACAAGCTCCCTCCAAAACAAGATTCTAACTCCGTGAGTTTTCTTTCGGCCTTGATATATTAGTTAGAAGTTCTCACCAATGGAAGGTCTGATGATTACAACGGGCAGGTTTCCTTTATGTTCGAAGACTACGTGCTCAGCCAGCTGCTTGGAGAAGGCGTAGGTGTTTGGTACTTCTCCTAAGTACCTGTGGAGGAGAAAACAGATTAACTTTAAGGTGAGGGAAATTTAAGGAATGAGGCCTAGTGGAGAAAGTAACTAAGATTTAGCGCAGAAGTTATTGATGGTCTCATCAACTTACGGCGCTATAGACTTTCTGAAGTCAAGTGAAATCTTGGATTATAAAGAGACTTTATGACTCTCTAGGCAATGAGGATGTCCGCACATTTTTAATTTAACAGTTTCTACACGATGGCGTATGTTTTTTTTAAAGACTCACGCCTGTATCCCCGAAGAGTTAGGCAGAGATGTGATATTACACCCACATTTCGCCATGATTGTTAGGCCCCACGTAATAGGGGGCGAGCCTATTGCCGTACCGGGCACATTACCAGACTCCGTGCTGCTACTGAGAATTTCCTAACAGAAAAACCCAATAACACTTTACCCGACCGAACCCGAGACCTCCCAATCCCACGTGCACATTTATGCCGCGAGTCCAACGAGGCAGTCGCAATGGCGTATGTATATCCGCAAATACCTTCTTAGTGCAGCCCTACAGTGCATATGAGTACCTACATGCCGAATTTCGGCTTCTTGTGCCCAGCAATTTCAGCTGTGACAGCAGTTTTGTCAAAGATATAAGCTATATAGCATCACGCTATGAGCCACACATACGGAGCAGTAGCCTTAAATAGCACTGGTATAACCTCGGCTGATCTAGTTTTATATATACAACTAGCTGTTTCCCGCGGTTTCACCCGCGTCCTGAGAGAACTACTTCGCGTACCCGGTTAATTTATATCCTAAGTTACTCCTTGGTATATCAGCTATCCGCCAGTGAAAGTCCCGTCAAAATCAGTCCAGCCGTTCCAGAGATTAGCGAGAACAAACAGACAGACAGACCGACAGACAGACAAACAAAAATTGAAAAAAATGTCATTTCGTTATATGTACCGTGTATACATCCATATACATTTAGTAAAAAACAGTTATTTTAATATTACGAACCGACACTTTAATTTTATTTATATGTATTGATAGATACAGCATACTAACTTAGGAGTAAAGATCCTGAGTGTATGTTCATCCAAGTTTTCGCAGACGGCCAGGGTGTCCCGGACGTTTGCGTGGGGAGGATACATGATCTCCTCCACAGGGTCCCTGTTCGTGTTGGAGTAGGAGGTCGAGACGTGAACGAAGGCCTGGTAACACAAATAAACATTATATTCTACCACATGCACACATAACCATCAAGTCCCAAACTAAACAGAGCTTGTACTATGCGTACTAGATAATGGATGAACATAGCAACGCCCAGACGTAAAAACATCCATGTTCACGCACACAAATGTTTGACTTGAGCGGGAATCGAACCAGCGAACTGATTTATTTTTTAAATTCATTTGACGGTAAATGAAAAAGGCCCTTAGCATTGTCACTCTGATCAACAATATCATTTAAGCCGCCTTTACCTAAGGACTTATCCGTGTGGTGACGGATTAAGAATACGGATTGTCACCACCCCATATCATCCCATGGGTGTCGTAAGAGCCGACAGAGGGAGCATATTATGCAGAAAACAGCACTGTAAGAGAAGGAAAACTTGATACAAATCCTATACCAACCCGTTTGGCCAGCGTGGTATAGTAGGCCAATTCCTCCTTTCAAAGGAAAGGCCTAGTTGAGCAGTGGACTGATAAAGGCTGATAATGATGATGATGATGATACCTAAGGACACACACGTCAAATGCTCTCTGGGTCTACATTAGATTATTTAGGTAAAAGGCTAATAAATGGTTTAAATGGTTTAGGATCATAGCAGAAAACTGGGCAAGTGCCTTATGTAAAATCTGAGTGTACTCGATTTCCTTTCACGGAATTGCCACTTCTCCTTTTCTCTTGTTGCCCTCAGGAGGAGTTCCTACTTTTCCTTTTTCTATCTCTTAGTCTTTTTAACAAAAGTAAGAATCCTAAAGCACTAGGCATTATATTAGGCAACGCACTCTAGTGTTCCTTGTGTCCATGGGGGGCGGTAATCGCTTATCGAAGCGATCCATCTGCATGCTCTTTTGCCGCTTATTCATCATCATCAGCCCTTTATACTGTCCCACTGCTGGGCACGGGGCTCTTCTCAATATGAGAAGGGTAAGGCCATAGTTCACCACGCTGGCCTAGTGCGGGTTGGCAGACTTCACATGTCTTTCGAGAACATCAAGGAGAACTCTCAGACATGCAGGTTACCTCACGATGTTTTCCTTCACCGATTAGCAAGCGATAATTAACAATTTAATACGCACTTAACTCCGAAAAGTCATAGGTGCGTGCCGTGGATTCGAACCCGAGACTCTCTGCGTAGCGATAGCTGAGTGGAGAGACTAACAGACTGTCGCTTATTATAAAAAAAAAGTTGTGGCGAAATCTTACACAAAGGTTCCGTATATCTCTAGCAAGCTCCACCATTTCTTTCGTGCCTCGAAGGTTCATCTTCACTGCGTACGGTAGTGGATCATCAAATCTGAAAAATATCAATACAAACTTCAGCGATAGCTTTGGCAAAGGGCTCAGATATTTGCATAGAGGCGCATTTCCTATGGGCGCTCTGTAAACAAACTTTTTGTGACCCATATTTCCGCTTGGCGGCGTGGCAGTCGCGCTGTGACAGCTGTCTCTACGCGAGCAAGAGAGACGGAAAACGACACCAGTGCCGCCAACGGCGCCAACTACGAACTAAACTGGAGACAGTCTCCACTTGGAATCGGCAGACGAAATCCTTAAGAACTGCGCTTCTATGTAAATCTGTATTCATTGGCTTAAGTTAGACACCAACAGACTGTCATGCAGGTATTGAGTTCGAATCCACGGCACGCAAGCCACAGTTTCGAAGTTAAATGCGTATTAAATTGTTAAATATCGCTTGCCCCGTGGTTCGGAGAGCGCGATAAACGGTCAGATCCGACCGGCATGAAAATCCCCCAAATAAACTAAACTGTCCGTGTGGTGACGGATTAAGAATACGGAATGTCACCACCCCATATCATCCCATGGGTGTCGTAAGAGCCGACAGAGGGAGCATATTATGCAGAGAACAGCATCGCTAGAGAAGGAAAACTTGATACAAACCCTATACCAAACCGTTTGGCCAGCGTGGTATAGTAGGCCAATTCCTCCTTTCAATAGAGAAGGAAAACTTGATACAAACCCTATACCAAACCGTTTGGCCAGCGTGGTATAGTAGGCCAATTCCTCCTTTCAAAGGAGAGGCTTAGCCCTGCAGTGGACTGTTAAAGGCTGATGATGATGATGATGATGAAACTAAACTTGGTCTAGACCAAGGAATGTTGCCATCTCTTTGGGTTGCCGAGGTCAGAAGGCAGTCGATCTATAGAAAAAAGCTGATATTTTGTGATATCTAGTAAGGCTAGGAAGTGGTCTCCAGGCTCTAAGGCACTTATATGTTACTGGGATAACACTATGACGTCGGCGACAAGCTTAAGAGACGATATTATTATTACATTAATGATTAGGAGCCTAGGCCTAACGTGCACTCGATTCAATAATTCTCGATTATAGGTATAGAGCCTTGCTGATTTCAGCATGAATGGGTCGGCTCGACCGGGGAAGTACTACCCTCTCACAGAAAATCGACGTAAAGTAACAGTACCTACACTGTTGCGTTTCGTTCGGTGAGTGAGAGTGCTGCAAGCAACACCAAAGGAATCCACCAAAAGAGATGGAATGAGGAGTGGGATGAGGGAGAAGGAATAGGGGATAGGGGAGACCCTATCCCCTATTCCCTGATCCCACTCCTCATCCTATCCTCCTATCCTCCTTTGGTGTTGCTTGTGTCTATGGGCGGCAGTAATTGCTTACCATCAGACGATCCGTCTGCTCGTTTGCCGCCTATTACTATAAAAAAAACCTGCATGTTTAAGAGTTCTCCACAATGTTCTCGAAAGACATGTGAAGTCTGCCAACCCGCATTAGGCCAGCGTGGTGGACAATGGCCTTACCCTTCTCATAGTGAGGAGAGAGAGGACAGGCCCAAGCCCAGCACTGGGACAGTGTATGAATCACGTATGAATTGACATGAATTTGACATGCCACACTTCTTCTTTTGTGTGTGTGCGTGTGTAGCCAACGCCAGTTTCTCAGTTTGCAGACCGCAGACAGGTCACAACTTGGATGGATGACCACTTGTGGCATTTAAATTAGAGTGCTACCGTGCTTTGGAGGGGACGTAGTGTCATAGGTCCTGGTCATCATCATCGTCCTAGCGTTATCCCAGTTGCATCCAAGACTTACACGCCTTGGAGTCCGAGGTCCGCTTACTGGTTTAACCAGATATGACAGAATATCAATTCCTGTCATCGGTCCTGGTCTCAAGATAAAAATCGTTAAGCCCTTCGTTAAGGCCTTCGGACGGCTTTAGACTGCGATCCCAGAGTTGGCTACACACTCACACAATAAATATACAAGATGGAGTAAATAATTAGGAATCTTACCGAACACTCGCTGCTACATGGAACACGATATTAACTCTATTGATGAGGAGAGTCCTATCTTCTTCAGATAATCCTGCAAAATAAAAATAAACGTTTTAAAATATCACCTCTACAACAGAGCTGGGCCAAATACGTGACAAAATACCCAAATAGAGTATGCCCGCAGTTACGCCAGCACATTATATACTTTTTAATTTTACCATTTCAGCTCGCTCCAGAAATTTCGGGAAATCACTCCTGCTTCGTGCATCTCTATGATGCCTAAGGAAAATAATATTTGCCAGTAATTGCCGCTGTGTTTTGCCTGTCGCTCAATTCAGTAACACAAGTATTTTATATGCATTGATTAATTGACGAGATGAAATGAAATGACTTTATTCGATTGAAATGGTACATAATAGATGTTCATATTTTTTGCCGTGTGGTTGACGGCATAGAATACAAGTGTCACCACCCCCTATCTTCCCGTGGGTGTCGTAAGAGGCGACTAAGGGATAACACGATGCAAATACCATCTTTGCGTAGAAACGGAAAACTCGACATCAAACCCTATACGACTGCCTCGTTGGTCGCGCAGCAAAAATGTGCGCGTGGGATCGGGAGGTCCCGGGTTCGATTCCTGGGTCGGGCAGTGTTATTGGGTTTTTCTGTCACGAAAATCTCAGTAGCAGCACGGAGTCTGGAAATGTGCCCGGTACGGCAATAGGCTCGCCCCTTATTACGTGGGACTAAAGTATATCTGGCGAAAAGTGGGGGTAGAAATACACCTCTGCCTACCCCTTCGGGGATAAAAGGCGTGACGTTATGTATGTATGTTATGTATTTTTTACAGTTCACATTTCACCTCTATCAGGCATACGAATATTGTAGGGATAAGTTTGTAATTATATTTATCTTACATGCAAGGACATATTATGTTAACATTTTATTTTAATTATGTAAAAATACTAGAGAACGCCAGCAGCTACGTCTGCATTTTTTTTTAATTTACCCGTTTTGGCCGATCCCGTGGGACTTTCGGGCAATCCCTTCTTAGTGCACCCCTACGGTCCCCAAGGAACATACATGCCGAATTTCAGCTTCCTGCGCCAAATAGTTTCGGCTGTAGCGTGTCTGTCAGTCAGTCAGTAACGCAAGGATTTTATATATTAAGATTAAGATTTCTTACTTTTTATCCGTATAAATTATGTCATAATATTATTCAAAAATAATAATAATAATCAATAATGTTAAAATATAATGTCAAAATTTTAATGTCAAAAATTGTAACGAGATATGAATAAATATTAATTACCAAATTTTTTATAGTTAACAGCTTAATTATGTATTTCTTAAATATGTATGTTGTATGATATTAATTACTTATTTATTTATTTGTTCTTTGATTGTGTAGAAACTTTTATCTATGAGCCACTTTTTAAAATTTATTTTGAACTAGAGGACGCCAGCAGCTACGCCTGCATTTTTTTTAAATTTACCCGTTTTGGCCGATCCCGTGGGAATTTCGGGAAATACCTTCTTAGTGCACCCCTACGGTCCCCAAGGAACATACATGCCAAATTTCAGCTTCCTGCGCCCAATAGTTTCGGCTGTAGCGTGTCTGTCAGTCAGTCAGTAACGGAATGATTTTATATATTAAGATTGCGTGGTAGTAGGTAGTTCTCTGATGAATTTTGGTATTTGGTTGTAGATGTTAGACGCAAATGCCAATTCACTGACATGCCAGCGCTGGGCTGGTTGCCATTTACAATCTTTTATTTACATTACCTGTCCCGGTGTCTGTAAAAAAATTGAAAGATAAATTTGACTCACTTTCTGGTTTTCTATTGAGCTGTAATTTTGCATGCATGTATGTATCGCCGAGTGGATATACCAACAGACTGCCATGCAGAGGGTATCGGGTTCGAATCCACGGCGCGCACCAATGTCTTTTCGGAGTTATGTGCGTATTTAATTGTTAATTATCGCTTGTCCCGTGCCTCGGAGAGCACTTTAAGCCGTCGTCGGTCCCGGTTGTCATGAAGATCTTTGACAGTCGTTACAGGGCGTCAGTACCTTCTAAATAAGCTGACACTAGTCTAAACCATGGAATATCGCTATCCCTTCGGGTTGCGGAGGTCAGACAGGCAGTCGCTCTGTGGAAAAGCTAATATTCAGCCAAATCCGGTTAGACTAGTAAGCGGACCCCAGATTGAAACTGGGATAACGCTAAGAGAAAGAAGTATGTATCGCGTGATATTGTAAATTATTATGTATCGAGCTCATCTGATGATGGAGCTGGAAAGTGGTCCTGGGAACTCCGCCATATTATGACATAACCCCATCGAGTTTGGACTCGTTGGATTCGTATTAATCGTTTAGGAGGCTTGTTTCTGGAAGTTTATTTTTAAAACTTTTAATTAATTCTTGTTTAATTAACTCACCAAGGCCGATTTCCATCACATCTCCGGCTACAACGAAGACTTTTGAGGTGAAGATAGTGGGTTTTTCATTCCGAAGTCTGTCAAAACACTGTAATAGAAAAAAATATTTTAAAAATATATCGTTCTAGACTGGTCTTACAAGTTGCAGTGTGCTGGCTATATTTCGAGGATAGATGAATAGTAAAAGCTACATGACGGAGATTACACTCCTTTCGTCTTTTTTCGTCTGGCCTCTCTCGTGCCAGAGTTTATAGGCCGTCCGTAGGCCAACGACGTGGCCTAACGATTCTTATCCTGAGACAAAAAATGAAGCCGACGGTTTTACGTGATCGCCGAAAGTCGATAACGCTCTGATGTAAATGACCACTTACTTTCTTCTTTTATGTTCTTCTTTTACTGTAAGTAAATGGTGGTTATGTGACCCATCTAAAATGTGACCTGTGCAAAGGTTGCTTTACTTTTCCGATTAATTACAAATGGCAGTTCAAGATAATCTATGGTGTTCCTTTTTTTGGTATAGTCTCACGCTTGTATCCCCGAGGGCTAGGCAAAGGCGAGGGCTAGGTAAAGACATTACACCCACCTTTCGTCAAGTTAGGTATGAATTTTTAGGTCCCATGTAGGAGACGAGCGTATTGCGTTTGCTGGGCACATTGCCAGACTCCGTGCTGCTACAGAGTATTCAGTAACACTTTTCTCCGACCCGGGAATCGAACCTGGGATCAGCAGACACATACGCTATCCACTGGACAATATAATAGGTTCAAATACTCACCATTGAAGAATACAACTGCTCCAGCCTATCTTCAGATCTGACTCCCTTCTTGTTTCTCAAGAGGAGATAGATTCTGTCCAGCTCTGGGCAAGAGTACAGCAATTTCTCTATCAGCACCTTACCCATAAAGCCTGGAAACATAGAAATAAATAATTTTGGCCCATTTTGTAAATTATCACTTGCTGCGTGCCTTGTAGTGCATGTTAAGCCGTCGATCCCGCCTGTCTTCATGGAACACTCATATCAAAGAACTTCATGTTCTTTGATAGGCTTTATAAGGATTTAGTACCTCTGAATAAACTGACACTAACCATGAAATATAGCCACCCCTTTGGGTAGCAGAGGTCAGACAAACAGTCGCTCTGTGGAAAAGCTAAAGCCATGTATTCACTAGGGGACAAAGTCGCTCGACTTATCGCGAACAGTCGCAAGAGATTTACGTGCGACTGTCCCGCGACAATGTCGACCGACATTTCGCTCATCCACATACCGGCATTGTGATCGAGATGTCGCCTAAGTGTTAACACAGTTTCGTTGGTAGTGTGGACCAACGAAGTGTGCTATAATCGCGGGTAGTCACGGAACAAATAGCAACACACGTCCTCACAAGTCAAATGCCGTCGGAAACTGTCGAGGGACACGAAGTCGCGCAAGGTCGACGCTATCGGACCGTCGACAAGCGACTTGTTCCCCGACACATAGATGACGCCTGCGATGTCGGGCGATGTCCCCCGCGACGTCGCTCAACACGTACAATTCGTGTCGGGCGACAAGGTCGCGGGACAAATGTTCCCTAATGAATACGAGGCTTAATATTCAGCTAAATCCGGTTAGTAATAGGACCCGGGTTGAGACTGAGATAACGCTAGGAGGATGATGAGTTATCTATCAGCAACTTTGTAGTTAACGTTAAAGCGATGACCACTGAACGATTTTTAGATTTTTGAGGTAGCCTCTTAACCTATTCTGCCCGATCCCGTGGGTATTTCAGGAAATCCCTTTTTAGTGATCCCTCGGTCCCCAAGGAACATATGTACATGCTAAACGACTTCTTACGCCCAGTAGTTAAGGCTGTGCGTTGTCTTTCATTTAGTCAGTAACGTGAGTATTTTATTAATACTGATTTAGAAGTAACTGACTCAGCAAAATTTGTTTTACCATATACTTAACTCCCATTAGGGTTGCAGGTATTTTTTATAGCAAATTATATGAAAATAAATACAATCGTCCCAAAAATTAAACAAATATACATATGGTTTTTTAAACATTGGTTAAGGTGTTTCAAAAGAATTCAATGTGAAACACTGTCACATGTCCAGAGATTGACGTCACCCACAGCTCCGCGTGTGTGGTAATATTTTACCCCCTTACTGTGGAAATTCCCAAAAGTTCTCTATTTTGCTCCCCAACACTCCTCAAGGAAAATGCTTGCCAAAAATTCAGCTTCTTGCGGTTTTCGCCTGTGCGTTATAAATACAGGGTGTCACAAGACCCATCACCAAGCCGAAGTCTACTCGTTGTGGACATCATGCCAAGTCATACTAACCAAAAATAATACATGGGAAACGATATTTTTTTTTAAGTTTGACATTTTTTAAACCCCAATTAAAAGTGCGCGCTTGCAATGCTCGAAATACCTACTTATCCATAGGGTTAAAGGGCATCTAAAGAACATATTGGCGGGGTAAATGCATCGATTTTTTTCCAATTAGAAAATTCCATACTAACTTTGAGCCTCAATATCTCCTGAATAGTAATTTCCCAGGTATGGTGCCGAAGTAAAAAATGTTCGTAGTGACTGGTACAACATGGGATTTCAGTTTTCGTTAAGTCAGTCCGCAAGAACTGTATAAATACAGAAAGTAACGTGCTCATCATACAAAGATTTGTTAACATTAGTCCTAGGTGGGAATCGAAGGCACTAACTCTATCTCTGCTGGGTCACTAAACACTAGACCACCGAAAAATTTAAATAGATAATTGCCATTACAACAGTCGGTCTAGTGGCAATAATTTAGACTGCACAGTTGGCGTAGTGGTCCTCGCCGCTTGCGCCGCGAGTTGTGGGTTCGATCCCCACTCGACACAACACTTTGTGCAATTCATAAATTGTTGTTTCGAGTCTGAGTTTCTTTGTGTCCGTAAAGTCCCCCGCAACACAGGCATTTCTTCCTAGGCGGGAGTTGTCGTTTAACAAAAAATAAAAGAAAAGAAAAAAAAATCGGTGTGTTCAATTTGTCTGCGCCCTCTGGCGGTCTCCAGTGACCTTTACTACACAAGAAACGCTTTTAAATAATTAATTTATACGAAGTCAATAGTTGATTATTCAATTATTCAAACACGACCTATTTATAAAACCTCCTTTGTTGTTTGTTTAGTTTTTGTTTTATCTGTATACCTACATAAAATCCTTGCATAACTGACTGACAGACAAGCTACAGTTAAAAATATTAGGCGCAGGTGGCTGGATCAGATGATCTTATGTGTTGTTCTTATAAGTATACTAGAGGACGCCAGCAGCTACGCCTGCAATTTTTTTTAATTCACCCGTTTTGGCCGATCCCGTGGAATTTCGGGCAATCCCTTCTTAGTGCACCCCTACGGTCCCCAAGGAACATACATGCCAAATTTCAGCTTCCTGCGCCCAATAGTTTAGGCTGTAGCGTGTCTGTCAGTCAGTCAGTAATGTAAGGATTTTATATATTAAGATTATTAGGTTTGTTCCACTTTGTCCACCTGAGTGAACGAAGTAGACTACTTGGTGTCTTCATTTCACCTCGCAATGATTTCACCTAGCCTATATCACCATGGTGAAATAAGTCGACATGAGCCGAGGGCTTTGGTCACCTATGAATTAATTCACCCAGGTGAACAAAGGCGACTGTTTTCTTCACCTTGTGGTCTTATATCAACCACACAAAACATCTTAAAAAGGCAGCGATAGCCTAGTGGAGATACCAACAGACTGCCATGCAGAGGGTGTCGGGTTCGAAACCACGGCGCGCACCAATGACTTTTCGGAGTTATGTGCGTATTAAATTTAGAATTATCGCTTGTCCCGTGCCTCGGAGAGCACGTTAAGCCTTCGGTCCCGGTTGTCATGAAGATCTTTGACAGTCGTTATAGGGCGTCAGTACCTTCTAAATAAACTGACACTGGTCTAAACCATGGAATATTGCTATCCCTAGGGGTTGCGGAGGTCAGACAGGCAGTCGCTCTGTGGAAAAGCTAATATTCAGCCAAATCCAGTCAGACTAGTAAGCGGACCCCAGATTGAAACTGGGATAACGCTAGGAGGATGATGATGATGAAAACATGTTAAAAAGCTTTCAAAGCACAGATGTAAGTAATCATGGCGGTGGCAATAGTATATGGTGGTAGCCGAAGAAGCGGATACTAGACAAAGGCAGGTTGAAGTTATTCCGAGGTGAAATGAGGACACCAAGTAGTCTTTTGTTCACCCAGGTGATATCACCCAGGTGAACAGAGTGGAATAAACCTATTATTATTGTTAAATCTGTCAGAACATTTGAACGTCACATTTCTAATAAATAAATAGCGTTGCTAGTTGTTGCGATTATAAACCTTATTTGCATTGTTATAGTGAATTATATCGCTTGTGACTTGATAAGGTCGCACAGACGAAGTGTTAACAAAATCTAGGACAATTATTTGTCTGGTCAGCACATTATTTGTTCTGATTAGTTGTTATTTTTTACAATATTTATCATCACCGTCATCATCTTAGCGGATGTTTATGGCTCTGCACGCAGAAACTACTGAACCGATTTTGATGAAACTTAGTTATAAAGCATACTAAACTTCGGCCATGGCTCCGCCCCAATGTGACATTTTATTTATGGTACTTATAGTTTCAGCTTAGCCTTGTCTGCCAGTCAGTTAGTAACGCAATAATCTTATCTTATACTAATATATAAAGCTGAAGAGTATGTTTGTTTGCTTGCTTGTTTGGTTGAACGCGCTAATCTCAGGAACTACTGGACCGATTTCAAAAATTCTTTCAGTGTTAGAAAGCCGAGGATGGCTAGGCTATATAAAATCACGCTATGAGCCACGGGAGCAGAGCAGTAGCCTTAAATAACGCGAGTGTAACCGCGGGCTCATCTAGTTTTATATACACAGATCCTCGTTAAATGAGTATCCAACAAAAAAAAAATACAACGGTTCCATAATTCCTGAGATAAGCGCGTTCAACCAAATGAACAAAAAATCTCTTCAGCTTTATAACATTCGTATCATTCGTACATCAGAATAAAACAAGCGTTTCCTTTCATCCCAATAACCGAATCCACGCAGGCCAAGCTGCAGACAGAATCATCGACATATATAAAAGACATCATCTAGCTTTGTCCGGTTGTATCCTAGATTTTAAAATAAAAAAATAAAAAATATCCTAGATTTTCGCCTTATAGCCCGGGGTCCGCTTTCTAGTCGGATTAAGAATACGGATTGTTACTGCCCCATATCATCCCATAGGTGTCGTAAGAGCCGACAGAGGGAGCATATTATGCAGAGAACAGCCCTGTGAGAAGGAAAACTTGATACAAACCCTATACCAACCCGTTTGGCCAGGGTGGTATAGTAGGCCAATTCCTCCTTTCAAAGCAGAGGCCTAGTCAAGCAGTGGACTGTTAAAGGCTGATGATGATGATGATTTCGCCATGAATTTTAAGTACCACGTAATAGGGGGCGAGCCTATTGCCGTTACCGGGCACATCACCAGACTCAGAGCTGCTACTGAGAATTCGGAAAAACCCAGTAATACTTTTGCCCGACCCGGGAATCGAACCCGGGACCTCCGATCAGTAGTCGCATACGCTATCCACTGGACCACGGAGACAGTCTAACTATGACAAAAGAACATAGCTTTTCCACAGAGTGACTGCTGTCTGACCTCCGCAATCCATGGGGATAGTTATATTTCAGAGCTATGACCAGTATCAGTCAAAGCCTCCCCAGAGTCATCATCCATTCATCAAGTCATTGACTGCACGGTTGGCGTAGTGGTTTAAGCGGCTACCTCGCCGATTGACACTGCGCCGAGTGTTGTGGGTACGATTCCCACACGAGACAACACTTTGTGTAACGCATAAATTGTTGTTTCGAGTCTGGGTGTTCATTGTGTCCGTTAGTTGTATGTCTGTAAAGTCCCCCGCGACACAGGATTTATTCCTAGTGCGGGAGTTGTCTTTTTAAATGAAAGAAAGAAGAAAGACATTCTAGCGTTGTCCCAGTTACAACCCGGGGTCCACTTGCTGATGTAACCGGATTTCATTAAATTTTAACTTTGCCACAGAGCGTCTGTCTGTCTGATTCCCGCAACCCAAAAGGATAGTGATATGCCATGGTTTGACTAGTGTCTGTTTATTCGTAGGTACTGACTCCCTAATAACGTCTGTCAAAAATCTTCATGGCAGTCTACTACGGCTACTGCTGCGCTCCTGTAGCTCATAGCGTGATGTTTTATACCTATTGTTCGTAATGTTCTATATCTTCCTCGATAAATAGGTTATCCGTTCCTGAGATTAGCGTGTTCAAGCAAGTAAGCAAACAAACTCTTCAGCTTTATAATGTTAGTACAGATGTTCTAGAACTCACCAGAGCCGCCGGTGATAAAAATAGTCTTTCCTCTATAAAACTCCGGTATATTAGGCACACTGGTTAAATCACGGTCTTCTAAGAACCCCATTTTATAAAAAAAACTTTACTTAAAAAAAAAATACTTAAACACTTAAAATACTACTGGCACTTTATAAAAAAAAGTAAAAAATCAAATTAAGAACGTTTTCGGATTCCGAATTTGAAAAGGTATAAACGACCGATGAGTACTGGCTGTTTTGTGATTCTAAATTGAAATTTAAGTTTAAAATATTCTAACAAATAGTTTTGTGATTGCTTCTTATGTTTATTGAATATTGTGAAACAATAGTGTTGGCTGTAAGTGTTACGGTTCAAATGTCGGACACTTTTGTAAAATGACTCGGTGACGTTTATGCACTTGTGTTAAGGCGAAGCCTAACCGTTTAAAAAAAAACATAAAAAGTAGCGCAGTGGCAAGATTAACATACTGCTACGTAGATTCAAATAGGTACATCGTCATCATATCAGCCGAAAGACTTCCACCCCCCCGAGGCTCTCCATATGGACCGATTCTGAGCCATCCGCATCCATCCGCTACCCGCGATGCCAACAAGATCGGCAGTCCACCTTGCCTCGAGTCCTACCTCAGCTACGACGTCCGGTGCATGGCCGCCACTCCAGAACCTTTCTGCTCTAACGGCCGTCGGTTCTTCTGGCTATATGTCCTGACCACTGCCACTTCAGTACTTATCTATGGCCTAATCCTCCGAATGCCTCACAAGCCTACGGTGAAGCAAATTGGGAGAGGCTTCTGTCCAACAGAGGACTGCGAAAGGCTTTAAAGGCAAAGTAAACTCATCGCACAGAAAATATTTTGTAGCAATTTTATTTTGCTCTGAAACTTTTTCCGTGCATTCTTAATGACGAAATGACGAATGGATCGTTATCCAGAAAAATGCTAAATGGAAAATCAACTATTATCAAAGAATCAGATATGACACACGGGATAGAGGAACTGCTCATAGCGTGGCGTGGCAAAATTAAGCAACGCTTTCCCAAGTTGCCACTTGTATGGGAGCGCTATATTAGCATATAGCGGTGGACACGTGGACACGTGAAGGTCGGTCTCAGTTCTTATCTCAAGACAAAACACAATAGGTGACCACACACTCCACGAGAAAGAAAGACTAGGACAATTTTAATTCGTAGAACCAAAAATATCATCTTCCGTGTGGTTGACGGCATAGAATACAAGTGTCACCACCCCCTATCTTCCCGTGGGTGTCGTAAGAGGCGACTAAGGGATAACACGATGCAAATACCATCTTTGCGTAGAGACGGAAAACTCGACATCAAAGCCTATACGACTGCCTCGTTGGTCTCGCGGCATAAATGTACGCGTGGGTTCGATTCCTGGGTCGGGCAGTGTTATTGGGTTTTTCTGTCACGAAATTCTCAGTAGCCGCACGGAGTCTCGAAATGTGCCCGGTGCGGCAATAGGCTCGCCCCTTATTACGTGGGACTAAAGTATATCTGGCGAAAAGTGGGTGTAGAAATGCACCACTTCCTGCCCCTTCGGGTATAAAAGGCGTGACGTTATGTATGTATGTATGTAACCAAAAATAACAAAATTGGCAGGCCGATTCTCGTATACCGAATTACCGACAGACACGGACAACCAGCACTCTATGTTTAACAAAATGCGATTAGATTTTATGTTGATTCACAATTGGTATTCTGCTACATTAATGCCATTATCGTCCAATTTGACTCATATGTTTAGTTCGACTTTGAGACATAGACACTTTGTACAAATTACAATCTAGCCGCGATATGAAGAAATTATCGGTTAATTGAGGAGTATATTATTTTTTTTAATGCCGTGTGGTTGACGGCATAGAATACAAGTGTCACCACCCCCTATCTTCCCGTGGGTGTCGTAAGAGCCGACAGAGGGAGCATATTATGCAGAGAACAGCACTGTAAGAGAAGGAAAACTTGATACAACTCTATACCAACCCGTTTGGCCAGCGTGTTATAATAGGCCAATTCCTCCTTTCAAAGGAGAGGCCTAGTCCAGCAGTGGACCGTTAAAGGCTGATGATGATGATAATTATTTAAAAAATAAATAAATAAAAATAAATTAAATTTTATTTTTGACATAAGCAGATTAAGCAGGCAGCAATAGGAGCCTATTGGAGATTCCAACAGGTATTTGATACCGTAAGTTTAATTAAATTGTTCATTATTGCTTGTCCTGTGCCTCTGAGAGCACGTTAAGCCGTCGATCCCGGCTGTCATGAAGATCTTAGACAGTCGCTACAGGAATTCAGTATCCTCAAAAAAACTGGTACTGTTCTAAACCATGCAATATTGCTATCCGTATAAGTTGTGGAGGTCAGACGGCAGTCGCTCTGTGGATAAACTGATCAGTCCGTCAGATCTGGACTAATAAGCGGACTCCAGGCTCCAAGGCTTGTTAATCTTGGATGCAACCGGGATAACGCTAGGAAGATGATGATGATTATTATTTATGACATCAGTATGACACCCAGACTAGATCGAAACTGCATTTTGAACACATATTACTGCCTCTGTGGTCCAGTGAAAAAAGGAGAAAGAAAATACATTTTTTTTTACAACAGTTATACTAATATATAAAGCTGAAGAGTTTGATTGTTTTGTTTGTTTGTATGAACGCGCTAATCTCAGGAACTACTGGTCTGATTTGAAAAATTCTTTCAGTGTTGAATAGCCCATTTATCGAGGAAGGCTATAGGCTATATAACATCGCGCTAAGAGCGACGGGAGCGAAGCAGTAGCTTTAAATAACGCGGGTGTAACCGCGGGCATCCTCTACTATTACATAAATATGAGACAGTGGATAGCGTATGCGTCTGCTGATTGGGCGGTACCGAGTTCGATTCGCGGTTCGAGCAAAAGTGTTACTGAGTTTTTTCGAATTCTCATTAGCAGCACGGAGTCTGGCAATGTGCCCGGTAACGGCAATAGGCCGGCGGCGGCGGCAATAAAATAATAACATGACGAAATGTGGGTGTAATATTATTCCTCTGTCTATTCCTTCAGGGATATAGGCGTGAGTCGTTATAAATCTATACACATAAATAAAATTGGAGTGTCTGTTTGTAATATTAAAATAACCGCTTTTTACTTTTAATGCATATGGATGTATACACGGTACATATACCGAAATGACATTTTTTTACAATTTTTGTCTGTCTGTCTGTCGGTCTGTCTGTCTGTCTGTTTGTTCCCGCTAATCTCTGAAACGGCTGGAACGATTTTGACGGGACCTTCCCTGGCGGAAAGCTGATGTACCAAGGAGTAACTTAGGCTATAAATTAACCGGGTACGCGAAGAAGTTCCCACAGGACGCGGGTGAAAGTTGAAACCGCGGGAAACAGCTAGTAAAAAAAAATTACGAAAATTGGCCGTCAGTATTTTGTAGTGTGCTTCGCCTTAACACTAATCAGCAGTTTGTAATATACTGGAACACGCAAATCGTATGCTATTGTATTATAAGTAGCTTACAAGAACATAGTTGGTAAATTAATGTCAAATCAAACACACACGTTGTTTTGAACTCTATGACGATAGACGTAGAGCTCATTTTGTTGAAGCAACTGCATGTTCATGACCCATCTGATGGATAGAGGTCACTATTACCTTTAGACATGAGTAATATATGTATGGCCCCTTTTGATATTAACAGACTGTCATGTATTGTTGTTCCACTAATTTTATTAAAGTTTTACTGCACTGTAAGATGAAGATAACTCGTGATCATGGACTGTAAACTAATGTTTTTGTAATTTTGTGTATTCATATACCGTCACTTCTGTAACATACATTTCCACCATAGTTCTGAACATGGTCGCGAGTTGCCTACATTATAAGACGTAAGTGGATGCTCCTGTTACACAATATTCACATTGGCAGGCTAACTAAGGCACTTAATTTTAGTAACTGCATTAATTTCTTAAGTATTATGCCTGTAACTAATTACTATTTACAAGTAATTAAGTACAATGTGAAACAGTTGCAGCATTTACAAAAATAAAATACCTACATATGTACCATAATATTGGCGATTTAAAAGAGTGGCCACGAGTTTTATTGCCCGTTCTTTCTCTTGGTTCTACCTATTGCTTTGCGAACGAGGCAGTAAATGTAAATGTAGAAGCATTAAGTAATTCTATTTAAAAATTGACGTTCATAAGCGTCACCTTGTGACCTAGATGAATAAATGATTTTGACTTTGACTTTGTAGAGGATATCAGGTTCAAAAGCACGGTGCGTCATTGATTTTTCGAAGTTATATGCGCATTAATTTGTTAATTTGGTGAAGATTGATGCATTTGGTTCCCACCAAGAACTTAGGGTCCCAAGCCAACCTCACCTGCAAGTGGTAATTTCCACATGCTAAGTCTAGGCGCGGCACCGTTTTGTAATATTAACATCCTCACACGCTCACGTGTGCAAAGATAATAAATAAACTTCGATAACTTCCTTTAAAAAGCAGCGATAGCCGAGTGGAGAGACCGACAGACTGCTACGCAGAGGGTCTCAGGTTCGAATCCTCGGCACACACCAATGACTTTTCGAAGTTAAGTGCGTATTAAATTGTTAATTATTGCTTGCTAAACGGTGAAGGAAAACATCGTGAGGAAACCTACATGTCTGAGAGTTCTCCATAATGTTCTCGAAAGACATGTGAAGTCTGCCAACCCGCACTTGGCCAGCGTGGTGGACTATGGCCTAATCCTTCTCATAGTGAGAAGAGGCCCGTGCCCAGCAGTGGGACAGTTTAAAGGGCTGATGATGAACTTCCTTTAAAAGAGGTGCATAGGGTTCCCACCAAGAACTTAGGGTCCCAAGCCAACCTCACCTGCAAGTGGTGCACCTGCCGATCAACCGACGAGGCTCTGGCAATCAAAATATCCCGAAAAGCGGCAATAGGCTCGCCACCTATTACGTGGGATCAAAACACTGGCGAAAAGTGGGCGTTTAGGGCGTTTAATATGCCTCTGCCTACCACTTCGTGGAAACAGGCGTGAGTCTATGTATGTATGTAATTTGTTAATTATCTGAAATTGACGAAGTGATACTCTGTAACCTATGTGAAGTAATGAATTTGAATTTGTATTGATCGCTTGCCCCATGCCTCGGAGAGCCGTCGACCAGCCTGTGATGAAGATCTTTGATTTGACTAGGCCATAATTATTTCTAAATTATAGGGTGCCCGCGGTTACACCCGCGTTATTTAAGGCGACTGCTCCGCTCCCGTCGCTCATAGGTAATGTTATATAACCTATAGCCTTCCTCGATAAATGGGCTTTCTAACACTGAAATAATTTTTCAAATCGGACCAGTAGTTCCTGAGATTAGCGCGTTCAACCAAACAAACAAACTCTTCAGCTTTATAGGTATAAGATTATGTGCGTAGAGTTAACTAGCTAATCCCAGCGGTATCATCCACATTTTATTTAGTATCTTGACAATAGCGCCACCTATCGGGTCGAATTACCCTATAGGTAGTACCTATAGACCTGCAAAGTTCTCTATCTTCCAGTGAAAGTTCCATTCAGATCAGTTCAGCCATTCCAGAGACGACCCCGGACAAACAGAATAACAGACAGGCACAAAAAAAACGTTTAAAAAACCCACCCTAGAAATTTCGTTAACGAATCGAAATTCTAGGGTGGCAAAAAATCTTCGCACCCTTGTGAAGACCACCCTGAAAATTAACCCAAGGTACGCCAATGACCGTCTGATGGCAAAAAGACTACACGTACAGTCTATAACCAACTATATCCTAGGTTGGCTGGAAGAAATTTATAGGTAGTAGAGCCTTGCTGATTTCAGCATGAATGGGCCGGCTCGACCGGAGAAGTACTAACCTCTCACGGAAAATCGACGTAAAGTAACAGTACTTAAACTGTTGCGTTTCGTTCGGTGAGTGAGAGTGCCGGAGGCCCTATCCCCTATTCCTTCTCCTTCATCCCACTCCTTATCCTATCCCTTTTCCCAACCCCAAGGGGCGGCAACGCACTTTTGACTCCTGTGGTGTTGCTTGTGTCCATTGGCTGCAGTAATTGCTTACCATCAGGCAATCCGTCTGCTCGTTCATACTATAAAAAAAGTGCGAATAGACAGCCCTTGTACCACTAGTTTTAATGTTTAAATGTAATATATTATTGACGAAAGACTGACCAAGCAGATATATAAGGCAAGTGTGGAAGGGACAGGACGAAGGGGAAGACCTAGGCGGACGTTCTCTGATCAGATTGGAGACATCCTAAAAACAGGACAGGTGAGAAGTACCCTGAACAGAAGAGCATGCATGAGGAATCTGATGGGAGTGAATGAAGCAAGAGAGATATGTCAGGATCGTTGCAAATGGCGTTCCGTAGTCTCTGCTTACCCCTCCGGGAAACAGGCGTAAGTCTATGTATGTATGTATATTATTGTAATTTTGTTTATTTATTCGTGTACAATAAAGTGCTACCTTTCTATCTATTAACAGATATCCACTCAAAAAAAGACGATGGGCGGAATCGTCCCCACCCATCAACAAAAATGAAATGTAGCTCAATCGACACATCTTGGCAAGATGATATTTTTTTACCATGGGGACGTTGCCCAAAAGCATGGGGTTGTCATAGTAATTAACGATTAAACAAATATTCGTATAAGTACGTATTTTAGACGATTATTTGTAAAACACCTACTCATTTATGTATTCATTACTGCAGAGTGAACATAGACCAGTAATATTAACACTCACTATTGTTATTTGCCTACTATGAGCATAATAAGAATGAATAATTTGAAGAAAATGAATTTAAATGATTCATTCATTTATATTATACTAGACGGCGCCAGGGGTCTCGCCCGCGTCAATTATACATATGAACCTTCATCCTCTTGAGTCATTCTATCTATTAAAAAAAAACCGCATTAAAATCCGTTGCGTAGTTTTTAAGATTTCAGCATACATAGGGACAGAGAGACAGAAGACAGACTTTGTTTTATACTATGTAGTAATTATTATATAAGGGCAGCGATAGCCTAGAGGAGATACCAATGGACTGCCATGCAGAGGGAATCGAACCCTATTCCCAATGACTTTGCGAATTTAAGTGCGTCTTAAACTGTTAATAATCGCTTGCCCCGTGCCTTGGAGAGCACGTTAAACCGTCGGTCTCGGCTGTCATGAAGATGTTTGACAGTCATTACGTGGAGTCAGTACCGTCAAAGAAACTGACACTAGTCTTAACCATGAAATATCGCTATCCCTTTGGGTTGCGAAGGTCAGACGGCAGTCGCTCTGTGGAAAAGTTGATATTCTGTAATATCTGGTTAGACCAGTAAGCGGACCCCGGGCTCTAAGGCGTGTATGTCTTGGATGCAAACGGGCTAACGTTAGGGCGATGATGATTCATTTATATTCCTTATTTTCCTATTATTCATAAAATGTGATGCTGAATGTTATAAGTGCACAAACACAACACAGGCAGGGAGTGATGAAAGGGTGAAAGAGAAGTTTTGGGAGGACTTTGACTCTGTTTTAATGAGTATTCCAGTGAACGAGGAAATGTATGTAGGTGGTGATTTTAATGGACATGTAGGAAGAATACATACATACATACATATCGTCACGCCTTCGAATTTATCCACGAATAGTGGATATGAAAGATGAGATGATGTCATGACATGGAGGATGGGGAATTGGAACTCGTAATAACGAGAGCGAAGTCCTGCTACAATCGTCGATTGCGTTTGACCTGGCGGTGTCCAACACATGGTTTCAAAAAAAGAGAGGCCACTTAATTACGTATAAAAGTGGCAACCACACCACTCAAATTGACTACTTCCTCGTCAGACGCAACAAACTCAAACAGGTCAAAGACTGCAAAATAATACCAGGAGAAAGTGTAGTATCGCAGCACATGCTCCTAATTATGGAAGTTGCTATAGCAGTTATTCGCAACAGAAACAAATAGCAACCACCCCCTAAAATTAAATGGCACCTTTTGGAAATGCCAGAATATGAAAAGGAATTTAGAAAGCGCGTGGTGGATAAAATGATAGCGATGGATGACATGGCATATAGAAGTGTAAATGAATGTTGGAGTGAAATAGCAGAATGTATCAGGAGTGCAGCGAAGGATATTTTGGGAGAATCAAAAGGAAAAGGTACGACAGATAGAGATACATGGTGGTGGTCGGCAGAAGTATAAAAGGTTTTAAAGGAAAAGAAGAGGAAAATTTAAAGAATGGCAGGGTGTGAAAGATATTAATTTGAAACAAGAAAAGAAGGTAGAGTATGATGAGTTTAGAAAGAATGCTAAGAAAGTCATTGCTCTGGCAAAAGCGGCAGCTCACGAGGGCTTATACAATAACCTAGAGAGCCCGGCGGGTAAAAAACAACTGTACCGCCTCGCTAAAGCTAGAGCGAGGAAAGCAAGGGATGTATGTCAGATAAAGTGTATAAAAGATGACACTGGAGCGGTACTTTCCACGGATGACAAAATTAAGGATAGATGGAGAAATTACTTTGCGAGACTGATGAATGAAGAGAATGATTGGAGTGGTTTGCTTGAGAATGTACCTGTGAATGAGGGGCTAATAAGAAAGGTAAGTGAGGAGGAAGTGAGAGTAGCAGTAAATGAAATAAAGAATGGAAAAGCTGCGGGGCAAAGGTGCAAAGGCAAAGGTGATGTGCTGGAGTGTAACAACTATAGAGGAATAAAGCTAATTTCACATAGTATGAAAGTTTGGGAGAAAGTGGTTGAACGAAGATTGAGAGAAGAGAGTGTCATTTCACAAAATCAATTCGGTTTTATGCCTGATCGAGGAACAACAGATGCCATTTTTGCGATCCGCCAACTCTGTGAAAAATACCGAAGTGCTCACAAAAACTTGCATATGGTTTTTGTGGATCTCGAAAAGGCATATGATCGGGTACCTCGTGAGGTTTTGTGGTGGGCCCTTAAGAAGAAAGGTATGCCTGGGAAGTATGTACAGTTGATCCGAGCGATGTACAGTAGATGTACAACCTACGTCCGGTCTACAGCGGGCAATAACTGCAACTTCAATGTGGCTGTAGGCTTGCACCAAGGGTCGGCTCTTAGCCCTTACCTCTTCCTGTTTATAATGGACGCTCTCACGGCGGACATACAGGAAGAGGCTCCCTGGTGTATGCTGTTCGCCGACGACATTGCGTTGATTGCCGAGAGTGCTCCTGAGGTCCAGGGCAGACTGACAAAGTTGTGGCAAAGGCTGGAGAGTGTTGGCCTGAAAGTCAGTATACACAAACCGGATTACATGTTTTGCGACTTCGGCGGTCTCTCCAGTCCCGCGCCCATATCCGTTGGTGGAGAGCCCATATAGGTCTGCTCCGACTTCCGGTACCTCGGGTCACTTATTCAAGGGGACGGCGAAATAGACCGCGACGTCACGAACCGGATCAACTCAGGTTGGATGAAATGGCGACAGGTCACAGGAACTACTTGTGACCCACGGATGCCCCCTAGGTTAAAGGGAAAAATCTACAAATCCGTAATAAGGCCTGACGCACTGTATGGATCGGAATGCTGGGCCTTGAAGAAGACGGATGAAAGAAGATTGCATGTAGCAGAGATGAGGATGTTGAAATGGATGTGTGGGGTGACAAGGATGGATAAAATTAGAAATAAGTTTATTAGGGGAAGTCTGAAAGTTGCACCGGTGCAAGAAAAGCTGAAAGGAAATCGGCTATCGTGGTATGGGCATGTGATGAGGAGGGATGAAAATCATGTGACTAAAAAGGTGATGAAGATGAGAGTTGAGGGATATAAGGCAAGAGGAAGACCAAAGAAAAGATGGATGGATTGTGTGAAGGGTGACATGAATGAAAAGGGAGTGAATGATGAGATGAAGTCTGATAGGAGAGAATGGAAGAGAAAGACATTCTGCGCCGACCCCAAGTAATATGGGAACAGGGCAGGCAGAAGAAGAAGATTTTCCTATTATTCATTCATTATCATTTAAATATTAAAAAAATCATTATTTTTTATTTTGTATAGTTACTAAATCATGTTTTGTACTGTAGTATAATCATAATGTCAAAATAACTTACAAGTGTAAAAAGAAAATATAGGTTAACTAGAGGACGCCAGCAGCTACGCCTGCATTTTTTTAAAATTTACCTGTTTTGGCCAATGCCGTGGGAATTTCGGGAAATCCCTTCTTAGTGCACCACTACGGTCCCCAAGAAACATACATGCCAAATTTCAGCTTCCTGCGCCCAATACTTTCGGCTGTAGCGTGTCTGTCAGTCAGTCAGTAACGCAAGGATTTTATATATTAAGATTATACCCTGTGCGCTGTAGCAATGGTAGCAAGGTACGGATGATAGTTGCCTGTATGACGTTGACATCCGTCAGTGCCACATGACTAGGGATGTGACGTTATGCAATTATTTTTTATCGATCTAACGATACTTACAGCATAAATCTATTTCACATTAATAGTGTGATCAAAATTTAAGTGTTATTCGGTTTTGCAGTGTATAAACTTGTCAATAGATATATTTTATGGCTACATAATAATATTTTTGTACTTATATAAAACTAGCTGGCACTCTATCATTCGGTACAAGTTAGGCTTCCTGTATACGACGCCGGACGCGCACCGGTGCCGCACCGCAATACTGTGTATTCACATCAAAACTGCATCGCCACCGCACCGACGCCGCACCGACGCCGCACCGACGCCGCATAAATACCGCATTGTCACAACGCTAAATTATAAAGCAGTGATCACAGTTAAGTATAGTATTGTCTGTGTAACTGTACAGACTTCACTGTTTTAGTTATATTCGCATATATTCGTAATATTAACATTAAGCATAAAAAATAAAGCATTAAGTAGAACTTTGTTATTTTAATCTACAAGCAGCGGCGGAAATAAATTATAATTAATGTAAAAGATTTTACTCCGACAATACTATACTGAACTGTGATCGCTGCCTTAGCGTTGTGACAGTGCGGTATTTATGCGGCGTCGGTGGGGCGTCGACGCGGTGGCGATGCGGTTTTGATGTGAATACACAGTATTGCGGTGCGGCACCGGTGCGGGTCCGGCGTCGTATACAGGAAGCCCTAATAAACCCCAAACCAATCCAACCGCAAAAGCGAGTTGGTGAAGTGGCTGAATGAAAACGGAGTTACAGCAGATATAAAAATGTTAAAGGCAGAGCTTATTGTCTTAATACGGCGTCATAAGCCACCAACTCCTACCTATGCTCTGGACGAAATGGCAAACGAAAAAGGCCACAAATAAAAGGTCACGCCTCAAGAAATAATACTTCGCCGCCATTTACGGCAAATAAAATGTTGGTCTTATTCCAAGCGGCCATCAACAATGTTCAACTTAAAGACTGATCGAAGGTTGTGATTAAAAAAAAGAGGAAAATTTTGTCTGATTTGGATCGTGGCATCCACATTGACAATATAACGGAGTCATCGTTGATAATATCCGTCACGGATACAGATGATGAATTTAGTGACCATTCAGATGTTGCTGACTCTGATATGAGTTTAGACGAATGAAATCTATTCTGTATATATAATTATATATGTTCTGTTGTTTCATTAATATAATTATAGACTTTTTACAGTATGATTTGAAGTACGCCCAATATACGTTTTTAAAATATAAAAACATCGAATATCCATCGTAGCAGTACATCCCATCACTAAATACGTCTATGGTGTTACGTTATACACATAACATTTTGCTTAATTTTTCTTTCCATTAAATTTTATTTGGAGACTAGAACATTCTGGTTGGGTATGATTTAATGTACCACAGTAATTAATGATTTAAAATATTACGAATGTGGTACAACTGAAATACTAAGTCATAATTTGTAAATCGCGGCAACTTTCAAAAGTGAAATGAAACGTTACTGAAACTGCCACCCGCACCATGTTACACCGCACATAGTATAATAATAATAAATTGTTTTTTATTTATATATCCCACGGATTTAAGTAAAAAAAAGGATTTTAATCAAGTAGTGGATACTTAAGGTACCTACACATTGGCATCAGTTTCATGTGTGTTGGTATATGGGGACGGAGCCCATACATTTTTGCCCATAGTCCTTTAGTTTATGAGCACAGACAGACACTTCAAATATACTTATTTATTACTTGTACTATGTATAAATAATGTATTATTATATTTATACATTATTTAAAGATGTTTATGTAAAGATGAATAGTCTCAGAGAGCACGTTAAGACGTAGATAGGTCTCAGTGGGCCCGCGAATTTCGTTTAGGTACCGCCTGTCAGTGTAGTCTGCGGCAACGCTACGGAGCATCAAAGACACCCCACTGGCTTTAAAAAGTACCCCCGAAGGCCTGTAATGAGCCTTTTACTCGAGGCCAATACCAGAGGCATTCCAGAGAGCCAATCAAACAGTATCGTGAACGCTCGTTTCTAAGGTGTATGTTGTATGGCTACTAGATATAGGTACCTATTTGACATCTTTTTACCTATTCTTTTTTCTTGTATCTACGACAACTCCCGCATTAGGAGTAAATCCTGTGTCGCGGGGGACTTTACAAACATACAACTACCGGACATAATGAACACCCCGACTCGAAACAACAATTTATGAATCACACAAAGTTTTGTCGCGTGTGGGGATCGAAAAAATCTTTACTAATCTCTACTGAATCGTGGCGTAAATATACGATCCACTGCATTCGATTGTCCTCAAGTTGATGACCAAGCGTATTGGCTTGGCTTATTGTCTTGGCTACAAGGCTCATAAGAGTAGGTATTACACACCCTGCTGCTCCCACACAATGAACCAGTGGTTTAAGTGTCCACGGAGATGAAAAAAGTACTTATATTATCATTATCATTATATAAGCCTATAGACGTCCACTGATGGACATATTATACCTCCCCCGATGATTAACCATTTTCCGCGATCGCAACAAGATCGTCGGACCATCTTATAGGGGATAGTATCATATTAAACAGCCCCGCGTAAACAACCTGGAAAAAAAAGCCTACACTACTAAACTACATGGAACCCTCATAGTTTTACCATGCCCGGGAGTCCGTCTGTCTGTCCGCAACGTTAAACTATAAGCACTAGAGAGCTGAAATTTGGAATATTTATACATTGTAACCACGCGGCGAAAACTGTAGGTTAATATTTTTTTTTATTGAAGCTAATCATAATCTCTCCCTGCCTCCTGATCTTAAGCATACATGGAGTCCCATAGCAAAAGCCCTCATGCCAATTTTTTAAAATAAAAATGGCATGACCAACCCTCCTTTGATGGCCTAGAGAATAGTTATTTGTGCAACAAGAGAGCAAAGTTGTTTTTTGTTTCGAGTGCTAATTTTGAGTCCCGAGCAAGCGAAGGATTCTATGATGAGCGTGGCGAGGGACTCAACAGCACGAGATACAAAAAACTTTGCTCTCGTGTAGCACACATAACTTTTCACCACAGCAGTGAGAACACATATTACTTAGGAGACATAGAAATGAACAGGAATAGATTGAATTCTGCATAATCACTTGTTGATTTAACTCTTCTGGTGTTAAAGTACTGTCATCATTGCTAGTTTCACTCATATTTTTAGATTATTTTATATATTAATATAATTTAACACGTTACGCTATACCTACTGTATCAGCATCAGCGACATTTTTATTTCCGCTACTTTTTTAAATCACGTTTTAATACCGCGTCCCTGATGTTTATTTTTCAAATGTATCATTGTTGTAATTCTAAATAAAAATTTATTGGTTAAATACTAATGTTATACTATTATTTAGACTTATTTTTATTAAAATCCATAAAAAAATAAACATGTAAACAATAACATATAAAAAAAGTAATTTCTTTATTACAAATATCTTTTTTTTGCGTTGCCGTAGGTGTTTTCTTTGAGGTCGAATTCCAAAATCGAATTTCGAATTCGAAGGGGTTGGTTTTTTCACTCACTTTTTATATGCATGTGAAAGAGACAGAGCACAGTAAAATTCGAATGTTTCAAATTTATGGCTGAACAATGTCAATAATTCGTGACACTGAAGATTGAAAAATTAAAAAGCTACTTTTACTCACGCTCGAATCAAAATCGCGTTTTGTTCACTGTTGTTTCGCAGCAAAAGCGGCATGTTTGAGCTGCTATGGTGAAAAAGCTTTTTCACACCCCGCTTAATGGATCCGAATCATAGAAAGAAGGGAACACGTGGGCAGGTGTTAGCGGTAGTAGAGCCTTGCTGATTTCAGCATGAATAGGCCGGCTCGACCGGAAAGTACTACCCTCTCACAGAAAATCGACGTAAAGTAACAGTACCTAAACTGTTGCGTTTCGTTCGGTGAGCGAGAGTGCTGGAGGCCCTATCCCCTATTCCTTCTCCCTCATCCCACTCCTCATCCTATCCCTTTTCCAATGGGCGCCAACGAACTTGTGACTCCTGTGTTGCTTGTGTCCATGGGCGGCGGTAATTGCTTACCATCAGGCGATCCGTCTGCTCGTTTGTCGCCTATTACTATAAAAAAAAAGGTAGGTAATGAGTTCAATATCTTAATGGCACAGAATCATTCGTGGTTTTGAAAATAGTTACGTTTACTGTTAAAAAAGATACGTTTACTGTAAAATTTTCTTTCATTTAGGTGTATGAGACCTATCCCATACACAAATAGAAATAATATTCGAGGTTTAGTCTTATGTGAATATATTTTAGTATCTGAGTTTTGATTACAAAGCTTCTGAAGTAACGAAACCAAATGCCAAACATTTTGACTGATATGTAGAGTTTCTGAAGTTGAAGTTGGTAGATTTAGAGCGTCTTGATTCAGAAGGTGCAGAGGGTTCCCACCAAGAACTTAGGGTCCCAAGCCAACCTCACCTGCAAGTGGTGCAACTGCCGATCAACGGACGAGGCTCTGGCAAACAAAATATCCCAATAAGCGGCAATAGGCTCGCCACCTATTACGTGGGATCAAAACACTGGCGAAAAGTGGGCGTATAATATGCCTCTGCCTACTAGTGCAGTACAGGCGTGAGTCTATGTATGTATGTATGTATGATTCAGAAGGTTGGCTCTACATGAGATCTGATATCTCCTTGCACAAGATAAGCCATATCGCCTATACAAGTACAAGAATTGCTCGTTAAAAGGTATTAGATTCAAGTGTGTTGCTGTAGAATTATTGTCAGGCGCTTTCTACCCTAAAGAAATAAGTAATTTTGTAAAGATTTAAAACACTTCTTTTAAATTGAAGTAAGCCTTTTTATTGTAGATAGGTGGCCACACAATAACACGAAAAAAAGAAAGAAGCGGATAACAAATAAGTAGGTACATTTATATAAAATAGGAATCCCTTTTTTAAAGTTTATTTTAATAACTATACTGTACGTATTGTGTCTCACCTGTGGCAACAAAGACAATTACATATAAATCTATGATTATGAAAGATAATTACTTTTGTTGCCTGATTCTTTTATTTTTCTCTAAAGGACATCAACCAAATTGGGCAATTTTTTATTTTGCCGGCCAATCAATAGAATAGGCTAGTTAACAAAAAAAAATTTTATAAGTCCGTCCTTTAGATTATTCAAAAATAAGCGATACGTATTTTTTATTTGTAAATTAAACCAAAAATGACCAAGATATAGCTCATTAAAGTTACGTTTAACGTCACACCGTGCTACATTTCTTTGCACTAGATGACGTCACACGTAACTTTAATGGGCTAGATCTTTATTATTTTTTATTTAATCGAAAAAAGAAAAAACACGTGTCCAATATTTATTTATAATCTAAAATACGGACTAAATAAAATGTAATTATTTTGACCCTGTCAACTACCCTATTGTGTTATTTTAATAGAACACACTATTTTAAACATTTTTTTACTATTACACCAAAGTACTAAGTCAATTCCCTGAGACAATACTTAGGTTTGAATGTACGTTTCATTTCAATTCAAGGTAGTAGAGCCTTGCTGATTTCAGAATGAATGGGCCGGCTCGACCGGGGAAGTACTACCCTCTCACAGAAAATCGACGTAACGTAACAGTACCTAAACTGCTGCGTTTCGTTCGGTGAGTGAGAGTACCGGAGGCCCTATCCCCTATTCCTTCTCCCTCACCCCCATCCTATCCCTTTTCCCAACCCCAAGGGGCGGCAACGCACTTGTAACTCCTGGGGTGTTGCTTGTGTCCATGGGCGGCGGTAACTGCTTACCATCAGGCGATCCGTCTGCTCGTTTGCCGCCTATTACCATAAAAAAAAACGTCTCAAAGTACCTACCAATGTACGCTAGTAGTAAGTACTTTTGTTTTGCCAAAAGTTATCAATCAAAGATGTGAAATGGAGGTCAACTATACGTTTTCAGTCTCACATGAAGCCTAAAAAGCAGTGGACTCATAAAAAAACAGTAAAATTCTCTTGACCAAATATAAAAATGTTGTGTAAACCTTCAGTAGCAATGTCTATGACATGCAGATGTGTTGAATATGGGCACGACACCCTAACGGCGATAATTCCTGTTCATGACATGTGTTTGAAGAGATGTCGCAGCGTTCTCACTTTCTGGGTTACGCAGGTACCTACGCACCGGCCTGGGTTGTTTCGGCCAATACTTGTGCAGCAAAGGCCAGGAGGAAACGCCCAGATGTCACAATTGTGACAGCAGTCGCAACCCTGTCGAGAAAACGGCGCTACAAACGTTGGAACACCCGGCTTAGGCATCGGAGTGCTGTGAACTGACCATCATCTTAATCCATTCTCGACCATTTTGGTGTAGGCCTTCTTCAACAACATCCATTCCGTTCTGTTTTGGGCAGTCTTCAACCAATTACTGCCCGCTATCTTTACGATGTCATCTTTCCATTTCATTTGCGGTCTTCCAGCTGGTCGTTTACAATCCCACGGTCTCCATTCTAATATTGGCCTGCACCATGTTTCGGCTACATGTCCGGCCCACTGCCACTTTAGCTTCGCTACTCTTTTGACATCTGATAGTCGACTTTCTTTTCAGAGCCATTTATTCGTCTTTGTGTCTGTTAGTGTCACGTTTATTGACGAACTGCAGTTTTTACTGGTCATGTTTCCAATTGGCCGTGAACTGGTAGCGGCAATTGTTACAGTCGTACCCTCGCTCCCTGCTCTACCTTGGTCCGGTGATGGCTTGGAATGTCACCGTCTCCTTCTGTTAGCCAGTAATGCTGATCAAGGACATGGCGAAGCGAGAGCGGGAGATGGGGCCGCTCCCCGTCCGACAGTAGGCTGAGGCGGCGGCGCCATGACGACGTGCGCGTTCAGAAATGAAAATAAGCACATTTGACGTGGCCCGCCAGCATCCAACGGCGAGCCTAACCCTAACAGGATCGCGGTGTACGACGCGATGCTAACCGCAATTCGCGTGTCCCCGCCATCAAGGGACACCGTGGTAGATATTATGACTACCAACCACGCTCCAAAAAAATGGAGGCTTGCATATCTAATGTACCATACAACGCACATTACATGGGACCAGCCACCGATACTTCTTCTGCTATTAAGGCATACTGAAAGAACAGAAAGTAAGCAGCGCACGCGGTTAGCGCAGTGCATATTAGAGCGAGATTGCGTAACAGATGCTGCGTCTAATGCTATCTCGCTCTTGGCGTACTACCTGCCATTACGTGTTACTGTTTAAATTGCAACTTGCACATTATTTTAGGCAAAATAGAGCAATAATTGGGATTTATTTCACCAACAGTATAGATTCTTTGAGCTCCAATATTAGCTCAGGGACTACACTTAGAACTTTAGTGTAGTAATAAAAAGTGTTTATTTCTTACTATTTTATAATCATGTTAAGTTTATTTTAGTTGGTTGTTGGTAGTGGTTAAAATTAGCCCAAATTTGTATGGAGGCTGGGTGATCTCCTTTGGGAATTTAAATCGATATAATTACCTATATGAGCGTAGATAAATTTTATACAGGAAGCAAATGCTTAGCATCATTGACCTGAGAAGGAAAACTCTACATCTAATCTTATACCAACCCATCTGGCCAGCATGGTATAGTAAGTCAGATCCTATTGATTCACAATAGGCATAATGCTGTTGCTTGTGACCCAAATTAGGTGAGACCTATGTCCAGCGGTGGACTGTAAAGTGGCAAAAGGCTGTTGTGGTGATGATAGGTATGTTGAAGCGTGATCGTGTCAGGATGCGAGGATCCGATGTAGCACGATTAGGTACAAAAAATTGTCTAGAACCAACGATGTTACAAGTAAAAAGAAGTAGATACGTTATAGGCGTCCCAAAAGCAGGACTCTAAACATGAGCCAGTTGGCAAGTCTGACATATGTGTGTGTGTGACGTCGCGAGCCAGCTTCAAAGCGAAACTGACACATCTTGTCAACCGAAATTAAAATAAAATATGGAGTTATCGATGTGTGCGTTAGTGTACCGTTTCTACGGATTGATTACTACGTAGGTAACGTATCTACGACTTTTATAATATCATTGTCTATAACAATGTGATAAATAAAACAAAGTTTCAGTATAAAAATAGCGCTATAATATATTTAATAATAAAACATACAGAACAGGCTATAAACCACAATATATAACCATAGAACGCAAGACAAATATAATTAACAATCATTAATATTCTTTGGTTTCTATACGCCTTAGCAGTATTCTTCAGTCCATCTTTGATAATATATTTCCTTATACCGATTGTCCAAACCAGAATATATTCGTATACATCAATGGTTTTAACATCACAATTAAATATTGCTTTGTCAGCGGCACTCATTCTGTCTACCATGCCACTTAGATTACTGTCTTTAAAATCCCATTGGTTGTTCATAAAGTAATTGTAAACTAATACTAATTTGTCAATTTTTCTGTAGGCACCTACGAACCTGGAAGTAAAATGTTTTTATTATATTCGTTATATTTTTTTTTATACAATAGGCGACGAGCGGACGGATTACCTGATGGTAGGCGATTGCCACCGCCCATGGACACAAGCAAAACCAGAGGAGTCACAAGTGCGTTGCCACCCTTTGGATTGGGAAAAGGAATAGGAGGAGACATCCGGGGTAGGCAGAGGGAGGTGTAATATTACACCCACATTTCGCCATGAATTTTTAGGTCCCACGTAATAAGGGGCGAGTCTATTGCCGTTACCAGCCATTTGGCGGACTCCGTGCTGCTATTGAGAATTCGGAAAAACGAAGTAACACTTTTTCCCGACCCGGGAATCAAACCAGGCACCTCCGATCAGCAGACGCATACGCTCTGGACACATCTGGACCACAGAGGTGGTCTTTGTTATATTTATACATACATACATAGACTCACGCCTGTTTCCCGGAGGGGTAGGCAGAGACTGCGGAACGCCATTTGCAACGATCCTGACATATCTCTCTTGCTTCATTCACTCCCATCAGATTCCTCATGCATGCTCTCTCAGGTTAGAACTACCCTGAACAGAAGTTCAGGGTACTTCTAACCTGCCCTGTTTTTAGGATGTCTCCAATCTGGTCAAATAACGTCCGCCTAGGTCTTCACCTTCGTCCTGTCCCAACCACACTTGCCTTATATATGCTTGGTCTTTGGCTGCTTGGTCAGTCTTTTGTCATCCATCCTCTCCACGTGCCCAAACCACCTTAGCATATCGATGTCTCCAATCTGGTCAGAGAACGTCCGCCTAGGTCTTCGCCTTCGTCCTGTCCCAACCACACTTGCCTTATATATGCTTGGTCTTTGGCTGCTTGGTCAGTCTTTTGTCATCCATCCTCTCCACGTGCCCAAACCACCTTAGCATATCGATGTCTCCAATCTGGTCAGAGAACGTCCGCCTAGGTCTTCGCCTTCGTCCTGTCCCAACCACACTTGCCTTATATATGCTTGGTCTTTAGCTGCTTGGTCAGTCTTTTGTCATCCATCCTCTCCACGTGCCCAAACCACCTTAGCATATCGATGTCTCTAATCTGGTCAGAGAACGTCCGCCTAGGTCTTCCCCTTCGTCGTGTCCCATCCACACTTGCCTTATATATGCTTGGTCTTTGGCTGCTTGGTCAGTCTTTTGTCATCCATCCTCTCCACGTGCCCAAACCACCTTAGCATACCTTTCTCGATGCTTGTCACTACATCTTCTTTTACCCCACAACACTCTCTTATCACACAATTCTTTACTCCGTCAGTCAAAGACACACCACACATACTTCTCAGTCCTCTCATTTCTACAGCATTTATTCAAATGATTGTAATTATACTTACGAAGAAATCTGCTTCGGTTTCTTCCCAACTATTTTAGTGACGATATCCAAAGCGTACGCAGGTATATAATGCAGAAGTAGAGACAGCACAAAACATAGATATTTATTTTTAAGTATGAGTCCTCCATTTCTCCACACGGCGTCTGGAGGATTTAATTTAGATTCCTCTTTTCGCATCGTTGCTGTTATGGAATCTGTAAACATATTAGGTGTTACAAAACCCATCACCAAGCCGGCTTCTTGTTCTGCACATCATGCCAAGTCATACTTAGCAAAAATAATACCAAGGGAACATTTTTTTTAAATATACCCATTTTTTAAGTCTCAATTAAAAGGGCGTGCGTGCAATGTTCATAATACCTACTTAACTAGGGGTGGTACAACATATTTGCGGGGTAAAACATCGATTTAATACCTAATTAAAAAAAATTTATGGTGCCTCAATATCTCCCGAACCAGTAACTTCCCAGGTATGATAGCGAAGTAAAAAATTATCGTAATAATTAGTACAATATTGATTTAAGTTTTCGTTAAGGGCTTTTTTACATCCTGTATAAATATAAAGTTGAACGACTTTAAACTCTTTACATATTACAAAATGGAGAATGCCGGCTGTCATTAACCTCTCAGGACTATGTTACTAACATCATAATCAACAACTTTTGTTCTATGACTTTTAAAGATTCATCATATTTTAGTTCATCCGATTTTCATACAAAAATAAAAATATTTAAATTGAACGCTCTAAATGTTGCGAAGTCTATGTGAAAGCGGTAGAACAATAGAGAGGGGTGCGGGCGGCGCGCGGTAGAGGCAATTGAACAGTGCACGGCAGGCGTAGGTAGGTACAGCAAAATACTAGTATAAAACAAAAGTTGTTGATTATGATATTAGTAACTTAGTCCTGAGAGGTTAACGGTGTTTTACAAATAACCCTGTAGATATTGTTACTTTACGTCAATATTCTGTGAGAAGGAGTATTTCCCGGTCGAGCCGGGCTATGCTGAAAGCAGCAAGGCTCTTCTATAAAACTATGGTTTGATAACTTACCTAGCGCTATTGGTTTTTTAATGGTGTATATAGGAATGTCGGCTTTATTATTATTAAGAGACGGAGGAGTGTCCCATGCAGCTGCTATTATGGCGTTATTTACATAATCTACGGGAATCATCGGTAATTTCCCTGTCTTGTCCAGACATATCACATGAAGAACGCCTAAGATTGTAGCCAAACATAACTGCGAACAAAAAGTACATGTGGTCTTTTAAAATCTGGTTAGTAGACTCTGAGCTTCAAAGTGAAAAGGTGTTGAATGTAACTGGGTTATCGTTAGGATGATGGTAAGGTTAACATATATTGGCGATGAGATTATAACTAGCGACTCTAGCGGCGAAAATTAGAAGTTGTCTAAGAACTACACTTTCACAGATCACTACAACTTTTGACATTATTGACAGCTCTCAATACAATGACCAGCAAAGTTGAATTGAAAGACGTCAAAAGTGTCGTTTTTAGACAATTTCTAAATTTCGCCGCTACAGGCGCGCGTAAAATCTTTGCATCGCCAATATATTAAAATGAAATTGAAGTGTCTGTCTATGATTTTAAAATAACTATCTGTTATAAAAACGATAATTATATTTACCTAGTTCATCATCCTCTTAGCGTTATCCCAGTTTTTAATCTGGGGTCCGCTTTCTAGTCTAACCGGATTTGGCTGAATATTAGCTTTTCCACGGAGCGACTGCCTGTCTGACCTCCGCAACCCGAAGGGATAGCGATATTCCATGGTTTAGACTAGTGTCAGTTTATTTAGAAGGTACTGACGCCCTGTAACGACTGTCAAAGATCTTCATGACAACCGGGACCGACGGCTTAACGTGCTCTCCGAGGCACGGGACAAGCGATAATTAACAATTCAATACGCACATAACTCCGAAAAGTCATTGGTGCGCGCCGTGGATTCGAACCCGATACCCTCTGCATGGCAGTCTGTTGGTATATCCACTCGGCTATCGCTACCTATATATTATATTAATAATAATTATATTTAGTTACACTATAAAAAAAAAACATAAACACCAGTTTTTAGCCTGCATGTCGGAGTAATCTATGGAATGAGTGAACCGATTTTATTAGGACTTCCACTGCGACTATGTACATATAAGGCTACATAAAGGCTGTTGTTCGGATATCAAAGAACGCACGGGAAAAGCCGCGATTTCCTTTTATATTTTATACTTTTTCTGTGTCTGTGACAAACAAATAGTTTTTCTTTCTTCCTTCATTTCTTTCTTTCTTTACTTTCTAATAAGTAACTTACCCCACTAGGACCAGCTATCGCAGATACGTCTAACCACCCAGGCCCCGGCTCATAATACGCCGGAATAACTGCGAAAATATTATAACAACTTAATGTAACATAACTTCACGCCTTTATCCCCGAAGGAGTTGGCAGAGGTGTATTACACACCCACACCTCGCCAGTTAATGTACGTAATAGGGGGGCGAGCCTATTGCCAAAATTTAATAACTTCAATAAATAGGTCCGAGTATGATCTGAAAGTAGGCATCCTTTCTAAAAAAAATATCTTTAATAACAACACAAAAACATAAAAATTATTATCCAAATCGGACCATTAGTTCCTGAGATTAGCGCGTTCAACCAAACAAACTCTTTAGCTTTATTATATTAAGTATAGATTGCTATTGCATGAATGTATATAGGCGTATATGGCATTGAATTGTTAATTATGGCTTGTCCCTTGTCTCAGAGAACACGTTAAGCCGTCGGTCCCGGTTGTCATGAAAATCTTTGACAGTCGTCAAAGGACGTCAGTACCTTCTAAATAAAGTGACACTAGTCTTAACTATGGAATATCGCTCTCCTTTTGGTTTGCAGAGGTCAGACAGGCAGTCGCTCTGTGGAAAAGCTAATATTCAGCCATATTCGGTTAGACTAGAAAGCGGACCCCGGGATCTAACTGGGATAAACGCTAGGAGGATGGTGAGGTTGATGATAGGTGTGCCCTCCCCAGTATGGTCTAGCCCCCCCTAGAATTTTGGATACTGGACACCTTAGAAACTTCGCACCATTGTTTTATGAAGACACAGGTCCACCTTGAAAATTAACCCTAGGTACGCTAGGTAATGAGCAGCGATAACCTAGTGGAGAGACCGACGGACTACTACGCAGAGGGTCTCAGGTTCGAATCCACGACGCGCACCCATGACGTTTCGAAGTTATGTGTGTATTAAATTGTAAATTATCGCTTGCTAAACGGTGAAGGAAAACATCGTGAGGAAACCCGCATGTCGAGAGTTCTCCATAATATTCTCGAAAGATGTAAAGTCTGCAAACCCGCACTTGGTCAGCGTGCTCGATTAAGGCCTTACCCTTCTGATAGTAAAAATAGGCGTGCCCAGCAGTGGGACAGCATATATACAGAGCCGATGATGATGATGACGCTAATGAGATAGTGTATGGTATAAGAAAACTTACCTATAGAAGGTCTCACGATGCAAACAGGAGTATCACCAGCAGAAGTTCTGAGATACTCTTCAGCGAGTGCTTTTGTGAATGTGTAGGTATTTGGCCAGTCTTCGATTAAACTGCAATGAAAAATCGATCAAGCAATCAGCCTATTTCAGTCCACTGCTGCACATGGGCTTCATAATAAATTTTGAACTTTCGCTATATATTTTGCGGGTCCGTGATCGAAACGTCGGAAACAAATAGGTATTTCTACCTTAAATAAGTTTATTTTACGCGATTAAAGGCCTGTTCAGACCTAAGCGGTATTCGCTACCGTCTGCGGCAGAGAAAACCCAGTGGGTATGCGGTAATATTACTGTTCAGACCTAAGCGGTATTCGCTATCCTTGTGGGTAGAATAACGCGCGGTAGTCGAGTTTCGCTCAGAGAGGTAAGAACTAGCCGCGGTACTTGATACCAAATACCTGAGCGAAACCCGCGCGGTATGTACCTCTATCCACAGCGGCAGCGAATATCGCTCAGGTCGCTCTAGCCGCGGTACTTGATACTAAATACCTGAGCGAAACCCGCGCGGTATGTATCTCTACCCACAGCGGCAGCGAATATCGCTCAGGTTTGAATAGGCCTTAAGATCCGGTAAATTATTTTCTATGATGAACCTGGGCCTCTCCCAACTTTCGCCACAATGAACGATCCTCTGCCTGTCGCATCCGCCCCAGTCACCTTTCTCAAGTCGGTCAATGTACAAATCAAAGACAAATGACAGAACATTCTAGAAGGTATAACCTAGTGGAGATATAAACAGGCTGTCATGCAGAAGTTCGAATCTACGGCGCGCACCACTTTCTTTTTGGAGTTATGTGAATGTAAATTATCAATTGCCCCGTGCTTCGGTGAACACATTAAGCTGTCGGTCCCGGCTGTCATGAATATCTTTGAGAGTCGTTAAAGGGAGTAGGTACCTGTGAATAAACTGACACTCGTCTAAGTTACGGAATATCGCTATCCCTTTCGGTTGCGGCGGTCAGAAGGCAGTCGCTCCGTGGAAAAACTAATATTCTGTAAATCTGTTTAGACTAGAAAGCGGACCTCGGGCTCTAAGCCTGTGTCTTCCCTCGGTGCTCGGTTTTGTGGACGCATGCGCGCGGCGCCTTTGCAGTAACTCGAAGAGTAACTACGTCCCTAAGCAAACCAAACCAAAGTACCATGGAAAGCGAGCTTGAGATAAAATTCTTCATAATGCCCAAGGCATTAAGTCAATCTGAACACAGTTCAGTGTATAAATAAATTAGTGTTGCCCAAATTCAGTCTTGGTCTTGCAGTCTTGGTCTTGTTCTTGCGTTTTTGCAAGACCAAGACCAAGAACAAGACCGCGTATTTTTAGCAAGACCAAGACCAAGACTGATCGTGCAAGACTTGAGCAAGAACAAGACTAAGCCTGCAAGACTCTTGCGTCTTGCAGCTAGGACTTAGCGCTATTTCACGGAGTAGTTAGGTGTAACAGTTCGGTGTATAGGTACGCTTAGGAATTCTATGAGACGCAAAAAACTGTATCAAAGAATACGAAAAACTGGACCTATGCGCATTACGACTAATAGGTACCATAAACATACCTACATAGCGAATAAAAAAATATCCATTAAAATCAAACTGAGTGCACGCATAGTTATGTTTTAACCATCGGCACTTTGATAATGCGGCATCAAAGGTTTTGTACTTACTTCTCAAAGAAATTTGCCGCTTTTCGGAAGTACATGGTTATGATACACGCGCCGGCGGCTTCTTTTGAAATCATATACAACAATCGTTGCCGCCGCGCCGAAATCACAACATTTGACACTATTTGATTGCCGCCACAGGGCGTAGGTAGACTCATGCAAAATAATTTCGAATTTTAAGAGTACCTACAGGTGTTCCAAAGAATAAATAAGTTTCAGAGTGCTTAGAATGAAAATGAATACATTATACTGATCACGCAAGCAGTATTATGATTAGGATAAAATGGTAAGGATAGGTAGTAGATGTCATAATAATTTATTCTAGTAAGTATAATGTCCGAGTTAGGCCCAACAATATTTAAAGGTGTTTATCTATATCAAGTTTGGAATCGTATGCGTAAATGTTAATAATGAAAGCGAAACTTTTTTTCCATACAAAACTAAAAAAAATATTTTTTTGTGTTTTTTTCGACAACCCTAACAACTCTATAGTCGTGGTTGTGGCACGCACACACGTATACTATCACCCGTCATCCCCGCTCCTCCACGCCACCCGCGCCACGTTCAGCGCACGTGCACCTACTTAAAAAAAAACTTTCTGTAAGTTATGCAATTAATCGCATGATGTAATAACTTGCATAGGTACACATTTTAACTAGTTTAATTATTATCATCATCCTAACCTTATCTGTGGTCTAATTAGTATCTAACTAAACCTAACTGGATAACCTACCTGCCTATGATTAGGTACAATTATTGATGAATAGGAAAATAAATTGCGATTATTTTAAATCGAAATGTAACAGGTGCCTAGATAGAACCTGACACATTACAAGTAATTCGCTTATCTTAATTTTAATCTAAAAATTTAATTATCTGAATTAAAATACAATACTACATTTATTTACCTATCATATCACCAAATAATGTCAAGGTGCATTGCTTACCTTAGGGTACCTAAACCGAGGGAGTGAGAGTGATTAAAAATACCATTACTAATTAATTAATCAATGCTTGTTTATTGTTACATACACTTTGGTTTATTATTCACATTTATTCGTAACAAAATTACGATTAACATTTTACTTTCAATGTACTTTACGTACAACGGACGGGTCGTTAGTTTACCTACTTTTCTTTACTCACGACGCATTAAAGAAAAGGTTCGAAGTGCTGGCCTCCCTTCTCAATACACAGCCGGGCGCGCCGAGAAATCGAACTCATGACTTTTTTCAACATTTGTGGGGTTATGTTGTTGAATGCCGCTGTAATGCGCGGTATCATATCTTCTCTCGTGTTGCACGGCTCCGAATACACAATATTCTTTATGTAACCCCACAAAAAGAAATCCAAGGGCGTCAGGTCCGGGGAGCGTGGAGGTCACGACCTCGGCGCATCTTCGCCGCGACCGATCCAACGGCCGGGAAAACGAGTATGTAGGTATTGGCGGACGCGACGTGCAAAATGCGCTGGCGCTCCGTCGTGTTGAAACCACATGTTATGCCCCACGGCCAACGGCAAGTTGTCAATTTCATCTTCCAGCTCACCCTGCAGATGCTCCTAGTAGCCTGCAGCAGTCAAGCTGGCAGGCAAGAAGATAGAGCCGATTAAGCAGTCTCCGATTATGCCCGCCCAGACATTTATCCGCCACTGATGCTGAAAACTGCTTTCGGTAGACGCGTGCGGATTGACGTGTGCCCATACGTGGTCATTGTGCAGGTTGGCAAGTCCACTTCGTGTAAATGTTGCTTCGTCAGTCCATAACACTTTTTGCACGAACGAAGAATCCACAGCAATTTGTTCAATTAACCACTCACAAAAATCAACTCTAGCATTGTAGTCTGCCCGAAGTAGTTCCTGTGTTCTGCGGAAATGATAAGGGTGCTGGCCGTCTTCATGAAGAGTCCTCCACACTACCCTGTGATCGACGCGAAGCCGCGCACCCGCTCGACGAGTGCTAGTACGCGGATCGTCGGCAAAATGCTCCAGGATCTGAGTTTCCACATTACCGCTGATGGTTCGGCCGGCCCTGTTAGTTGGTGCATCATGAAAACTTCCGGTGCTGTGCAGACGTAAACAAAGTCCGCGGAAGCTTGAATATGAAGGGAGACGCCTTTGTGACGCTAGCGGCCTGCCGTCGACGAATCGTTGACGGTACAGCTCGCGACCCCCGCTCCAGGACCCGTTCCCAGCTCCGACGCAAAGTATCATATCGTAATACTCTGCGTTTGAATAAGACATCGTCTGTATGATAAAAAAATAAAATAAAACAAACGTGAAAAAATACAACCTCAAACCTCTAATGACGAAAGCCGAGTGAAGATTTTTAAAATAAAAGCGGCATTTTCAAAGCGGCTCCGTTTAGGGTTCCGTTTTTATTTTTTAATATTCGAAGATAAGCGTTACACTTGACCGTCAACTCGCCTGATGTCAAGCGGATGTTGCTGTCTACGATGCAGCACGCTTTAATGTAATTCTTTAATGCAATACTGTAATGTAATAGTCATTTGTTTTATTCGAAGATAAACTTTGCTCTTGACCGTCAACTCGCCTGATGCCAAGCGGCTGTTGCTATGATGGAGCACGCTTTAATGTAATTCTTTAATGCAATGCTGTAAGTAATACTCATTTTTGAACTTGACCGTTAACTCGCCTGATGTCAAGCGGCTTTTGATGAGCTCCAACCTCGGCCACACCGTCGCTTAATACGTTAGGCAAATTGGTGGTCGATCGGATCTATCTTGCGTAAAAAAACACAATTTTTTAAAATAATTATGACGGAACCCGCAGGGCGATAAATAAGTGTATTTTGTGGGTGTGATTTTCTAAGCGAATTGATTTAGGGTTCCGTTTTTTATTTTTAAAATAATTTCAACATTTTTACTCAAATTTTTATTCGAAGATACTTTGCACTTGACCGTCAACTCGTCTGATGTCAAGCGACTGTTGCGGTTTACGATGGAGCACGCTTTAATAGATTCCATTAAAAAGTTTCAATTTCAGTTTAGTCATTTGGTTTATTCGAAGATAAGCTTTGCACACTCTGAGTTTCCGGCAGTCTAGTCGGGAGACCGCATGACTTGCGATCTGCAGGTCATGCGTTCGAATCCCGCGGCACGCACCTCTGTGTTTTCGAAGTTATTTGCGTATTGTTGATTGCCGCCAACTTTAAGCGGTGAAGGAAAACATCGTGAGGAAACCTACATGTCGGAGAGTTCTCAATGATTTGAAGATGTGTAAAGTCAGCCAACACGCACTTGGCCAGCGTGGTAGACTATGGCCTTATCCTTCTCACAATGAGCTTCATTAAAATTTTATCAATTTCAATCTAGCAATTTTTTTTATTTAACCAACCAGACCTGTTTTTTATTATATCAGTATTCATTCAAACTTAGATTTTCAAGGCAAGAGTGAATAGATATCTTCTAGATTGACGAGCTTCATCCTCGGCCACGCTTTCGCTTAACACATCAGGCAAGTTATTGGTCAATCCTACGAGTAACTACCAACTACTTTACTTTTTTTATGCAAGATAGATCTACATCTATCTTGCGTTAAAAAAAAGTAAACACAATTATCAAAAATAATTATGACGGAACCCGCAGGGTGAAAAATAAATGTATTTTGTGGGTGTGGCTTAATTGCCGAAAGGTCTGCGATTGCCCGCTATTGGCAGGCGGCTTTTATTTTAAGCCGGCGGCTAAGCTACGATTGGTGGACGGCTAGTCTTTTATTTCTCTGTCGGCTTAGTCGGTTTTCTTTGGCGGCACCAGCCGCAGCCGCGGTCGGCTACTCCGTAATCAAAGAATAAATAATCAGATGTGTCAATCATTGTCAACCTTTTGGGTTTACTGAAAGTTATACGAAATTTACCTACCTAATTTACAATACAGGTATTGAATCTTTTTAATTTATGTACTACCTCGATCAGTTAAAATAACAAGATCTATTGTTTTTGAGTTGAGCTGAGCTGACTTTATTCGCCATCTTGTCATTAAACGCGTTTGCCTAGATAAATATACGATTCAATCGCAATGTTCCCATGATCATAAATTTCCCGAAATTGGTCGTATAATTGTCGTAGTAGTTTAGAGAGAAAATGAAATAATAGGGTTCGAAACATTGGACCAATGTCGCTGTTGATGTACATAAATAAAAACCAACTTCAGGGAGTAGTAGTAGGCATACTGAGTAGAAACATATCCTTGATAAATATTGTAGCCACTTTTAAATATACTTGAAAAGTGTAAAAAAATTCTACAAAACTAATTAAATAATATAAAAAGCGTAGTACTTACCTACTAATAAAAAGCCTGCGATAAGAGTTTTGTATTGCTTACCAGCCCGAATATCTCTGAGAGAGATGATGAGAGTAAGTATTTACTAGCAGTGCCCGCGACTTCGTCCACGAGGAATAACTTTGGAGGTATAGTGACGTTCAGGATTTATTTATTTATTTTTAAACTTCTGTCATCAAACATACAAACAAACTCTTCAGCTTTATAATATTAGTATAGATTAGTATAGATGTACGCCAAAACATTCACTTATATGTAAAGAATAGTGATTGGCACTAATTCTTTACATATATTTTATTCACGCGTCGCGTCTGTACAAGTAGGTAATAATCTGTGTTTGTACGCCGCACGCGGCATCGTTTGATTTGCGGCCGCATCCTTTTAATAGAGCCGGCACGTGGCGAGGCGGCGCGGTAGAAAGCAAGGAAACGTAGGTACTATAAATAAAGGAATTATTTTAATTCCAGTCATTTCCAATTGAGCTGTGCTTCGAGTCTAACTTAATAATTGTTTTTACTAATTCTTGTTGTTTTCTAAAAACGTATCACGTGTACAATTTAATATGAGTGACGAAGATTCAAATTATTCTAGTCCGAGTAACGAGAGTTTGAGTCACAGATCTAAAAGACCCAAAAGCAAATTTGAGGAGTTTTTCGAAATAATTCATGCATCCCAAACTGCCTTGTGTAAATTGTGCCAACATAAAAAGATTGAAATAAAAATGAAAAACAGAAACACTTCAGGCTTAAGGAAACATCTAATATCTTTCCACAAAAAGGAATCACAAATATTTCTTCCTGTTAAACCAAAATTAAGTGGAGAAGGAGATATCACAAGCTTTTTAGTAACCGCTGGAAGAAGTGGACAGGTAAGAATATTTTTTTAACAACGGTCGAAGTTGTCGCTACGGGAATTTTAACTCCGCGTAGCTATTCATGCGATACTTTCAAAAACGCCATTAACTTACGTAAGTATTTTTGAGTTAGTGGTGTTTTCATCTAGGGGTGCGACATATTAAGTATGTAATTATCGTCTTAAATATTTTTTATAAACACCCATATTTTCATTTGTTTTCATAATCGGCCAGTAACAACTAAGTACTTTATTTTGGTAAATTACAGTACAGTGCAACCTTAATATAACAAATGCCAATTTAACGATTTTCTCGATTTAACAACAACAAACCTCCTCCTCCTAAACGCTCAAACCTAGTATGTTTTAAATAATAACAGAAGATTTATTGTTTTATTTCAGTCGGAAAACAGCAGTGACAACATCACGACAGTTACAGTTGATTGGGTGGTGAAAAAATATCTTCCCTTCTCATTTTTCGATGACGAAGCTACACAAGTATATTTTCGACGTATTTGCCCTAATATGGTGTTTCCTAAAAGGTCTACACTTAGAAGGAAAGTCAAAGAGAGATTTGAAGAGCTCCAATTGAATCTCAAGGAACAACTTCAACAATTATCATCTAAAATGTCGTTTACCATTGATGGGTGGACGTCAATTGCTGGTAGGAGTTACTACGGGGTTACTATGCATTATATAGACAACGAATGGAAGTATCGATCTGTAGTTCTTGATTTTATACCATCACGCGGTCGACATACTGGGGAAGATATTGCAACGATTTTCCATGAATGTTTATTGGAATATGACATAATTGATAAAATACAAGGTATCACGGTCGACAACGCAACTGCAAATACCAAATTTATGTATGAACTGGGCAAACAGCTGCCGCCACACTTTGATTCAGACAATCAACATTTCCGGTGCTTTGCTCACATTTTAAACCTTGGTGTACAAGATTTATTAAAGACCTTAGCATTACACTGTGAGTCTGACACTAACGCGCAAGATTAGCAGTATGAAGACTATGCAGACGAAACTGAGGATGAGGAAGATAAAGAATATGCACCAAATATTGCTGATTCGCGTACATCTGTAACAAAGTTACGCAGTATTTCCAGTAAAATAAAAAGAAGTGAGATAGTGAAGAAGAAGTTTCAGTCTGCTTGTGAAGCAGCTGGCGTGCCATCAAATCTAAATGCCATTCTTGACTGTCCAACGAGATGGAATTCCACGCATGATATGATTGGATTTGGTTTAAAAGTGAGAGCGGGCATTAACATATTGTGCAGTTCTGTCACCGAATTGAATGATTTTCAAATCACAGCTAGTGAATGGCAGGTACTCGAAAAATTACATAAATTCCTAATAAACTTTAAACTTTTAAGTACAAAACTTGGTGGAGACAAATATGTTACTTTACCGCTAGTCATTGTATCATTCAATCTCTTGCTAGATAAAATTGAATCCATGGTAAAACAGTTAGATGAGAAACCTAATCGATCTGAAGTGGATGAAAGGCTCATTCTAGCTTTCCAAGCAGCTCGAGACAAAATGCTTAAACATTATAAGAAGAGCAACTGGATTTATTGTACTTCTTTAATTTTAGACCCAAGGCATAAGGCTCAGATTTTTGACCTGACAATGTGGGGGAAGCAACTTAAAACAGAAAGTCTGCGCAAGTTCAATGAACTTTATGAAGAATATAAAAGTCTACACTCACTAAACAAATCTCTGGAATTACCAAAAAAAGAAAATAAAGTATGTGATGAAGATGAAGACGTAATAGACTTTGATAAACTCTATGAATGTCCCTCGACGTCATCTGGATCTTGTCTTCAAGGCTTAGTGATAGACGAGTTGGAGGAGTACCTGAGAAAACCAAGAACTTCCAGCTCGGAAGACTTTTAGATTGGTGGAGGACGCATGAGACAGAGTATCCGACTTTATCGAAGATGGCCCGTGATTTTCTCTCAATACCTGCAACTTCAGTACCTGCTGAGAGATTATTTTCTAAAGCATCATTAGTAATTAGAAAACATAGAAATAGGTTAAGTGACGAGTCAGCCAGATGGTTACTTTGTATTAATTCTTGGTCAAAAGAATTGATATAAAGTAACATAACCTAATGATAAAGCTGTTGTGTACTGTTATGTTTGATTTGTGTTGTATTTTATTTTTTATTGAAATAAATGATAAATCGTAACACTCTTTTATTAAATTTCATATTAGTTGAGGGTTCAATCTCTTTCTAGACAGATATTGTTCTTTAAAATACAGTCAAGTTATTGTAATTAATTTGTTTTTTTTACATGTTTTAGCAAATGTAAGCTTATAAATCATAAATGTTTATTAAGAAACAGTTACTTCCATGGAAAACGACATATAGGTCAGTTGATTTTTCGAATTTCTTATCAAATCTTCAGTTATTTATTAATCTGCTTGATCTTTACTATGGCTGTGTTAATTCAAGCTCACAATGTTCCAATTCTAATACGTTTTTCTAAGATTTAAAAACTTTAATAAATAGTAATAGACTGATAGGTAATTGCAAGACTTGCAAGACTCTTGCTGCAAGACCAAGACCAAGACTGGGAGCGCAATACCAAGACCAAGACCAAGACCAAGACTGGCTAAGTCTCGTCTTGTTCTTGCATTTGGGCAACACTAAAATAAATAAATAAAATTCTTGGCTGCAACCGGAAAAACTATGGCACATTGTAAAAAACGATCGGAAAACGAAACGGTCTTTATTATTTCGTAATTATTAGAAAGGAAAGGCAAAATTCTTTGTATTTGCCCCGTGGATTGGTCATGGGATACAACAGTGGTGGTCAAGGGCGTCGCCAGCCGATTGCCTAGGGGGAGGGGGGCAAGATGATATGAAAATGAGGGAAGTATGAATTGTAGAGTTTTTTTAATCTCTAGGAGGAGGGGCAGCGAGTGTGATTCCTGAGGAAGGTTTAGGTAGGTAAATATATAATTTACACGGGCAGAGTAGCGAGCGAGTCTTGTACGTGATAAAATAATAATAATAATATTCTACCACATACACACATCACCATCTAGTCCCAAACTAAGCAGAGCTTGTACTATGGGTACTAGATAATGGATAAACATACATGTATACTATTTTTTTTTGTAAATACATACATATTATACATAGAAACACCCAGACCAAGACAAACATCCATGTTCATGCACACAAATGTTTGACTTGAGCGGGAATCGAACCCGCGACTTTCGGCGTAGCAGTCGCTTACACTCCCGCTACACCAACCGGTCGTCAAATAAATCATATATACAGTAATACGAGAGCGATGTGGGCTGAAAGAAGATGTCGTGACACGGATTAAGAAAAGAATGCTGAAATGGTTTGGATACGTGGAGCGAATGAGTGAAGAAAGAATGAAAACAAAATATAAAAGGCAAATGTGTATGGGCAACTTGGTTGCAGCAGACCTCGTAAGACGTTCGTCGATCACATTGGGGACGTTATGAAAAACGGAAAAGTCCGGAGCACCCGTAACCGGCGAGCATGTATGAAGAGTAATGAATATAGAGGAAGCGCGTGAGGTTTGTAAGGATAGAAGCAAGTGGCGGTCTGTTGTCTCTGCCTACCCCGACGGGAAAAAGGCGTGAGTATATGTATGTATTTATGTATATGTTTACTCACTCGGGTGTAATTGCGTCGAGTCTCTTTTCATTGACGTCTTCAGCCAGCCGTATCATAAGTTCAGGCGGGACTGGTGTAGGGTAGAACTGCTCCAGCACTTCTGTATCTACTCGACTCTTGGTGGCGTGAGTGAAAGCTGTTGACACGTACACGAATTTTCTGAAATTACAATCAACGATTATTTGTTAGGATAATGTAAATATAATCGACATAATATATCTTCCCAAACTCTTATTATTTTTGCAAATCGCGTAGTATTTATATTAAAATATCCATTGTAAGACAAAAATTATTAGTGTGTGAACAGTATGAACTGGGCCCCTGTATGAGATTTTAGCGATCTCCTTTAAGGAATGTTTGTCCAATTATTATTTAATTTTGAATGCAAAATGTTTCATGCGGATTCATCACGAAGATAATGGAGATTTTGTCAAATAAACTGCTACTACTTATTTTAAATTGTCTTTCGAGATATACACCGTGTTTTTTAAGTCAGTGTTTTTCCGTAAAGTATGTACTCAGCCAATAATATAGAAGCTACCTATAGAAAATATTTATTTTACAAAATATACAAAAAAATATTTTTTTCTATTAAAATTTTCTCTAAAATCAGCATTAAATTTCATATGACTAAAATGTGTAGTAAACGAAGAGTAAGCTACTTTTGAGGTTATTAATAAAGTGCATTGTCCTTACGCGTCGACCGTCACAATGTAAGGGCGGTTTTAGATTAGCGTATTTTTCTGCGTGTATACGGTCGTTTCGGCATACGGCCTTACACGCGTATGTGTATTTATGACAATTATGTTGTAAGTTGACTTACTTTAAATGAACGCAGTCTTTGGCGATCAACAGCATCTCCCTGGTCCCCCGCAAGTTTGTAAGAGTCGCCACTCGTAACGGTTCGTCGAATCGAACCGTCGCAGCCACGTGGAATATAAGAGTTACCTGAAAATACTAATAATAAAGTGGCTAGGACATACAGAACAGATGGACAGATAGACATGAGAAATTCATAAAGGGTTTTGCCATTCGGCAATGGAATCCTAAAAATCTCTTCATCATCTCATTTACTCATCATCATCTTCCTGGCGTTATCCAGGTTCTAACCAAGACTATCGTCTTGGAGTCCAGAGTTGATTTTCTAATCCAACAAGATACGATAGAATATCAGATATTTTTAAGTATAAATTAAAACAATTATTGACTAATAAGGCTTATTATACTATTCAAGAATATTTAAATTACAAATTTAATTAATTTTACATACACATACATACATAACGTCACGCCTTTTATCCCAGAAGGGGTAGGCAGAGGTGTATTTCTACACCCACTTTTCGCCAGATATACTTTAGTCCCACGTAATAAGGGGCGAGCCTATTGCCGTACCGGGCACATTTCCAGACTCCGTGCTGCTACTGAGAATTTCGTGACAGAAAAACCCAATAACACTGCCCGACCCAGGAGTCGAACCCGGGACCTCCCGATCCCACGCGCACATTTATGCCGTGAGACCAACGAGGCAGTCGTATAGGGTTTGATGTCGAGTTTTCCGTCTCTACGCAAAGATGGTATTTGCATCGTGTTATCCCTTAGTCGCCTCTTACGATACCCACGGGAAGATAGGGGGTGGTGACACTTGTATTCTATGCCGTCAACCACACAGTCATACCACCCACGCCAATTTTATTACTTATATAATAATGATTAACGGTAATGAATTTAAATTAAATTTACGTAATTAACAAAATATTGACATTGTATAAATTCTAATTTCACTGACTTGTTTTAATCACATAATTGCAAAAACTAAGACTGATAATCATACAAATATAATTGCACGCTTGACAAGCTGAATATAGCCGAACCACTTTACTTTTCCATCCATGTACCTATATTCGCCATACACGATTTGAATTTGAATTTATTAGCACAGAACGACAAGTAACCTAGTCTAACCTCCGTGACTCAAATAGTTAACGATATTCAATGGCTAAAACTAGTGTCAGCATATTCAGGGGTACTGACTGCTTAACCGAAAACGATTGTTGAAAATCTTCATGAAAGCCGGGACCGACATCACAATGTATCTCTGAAGAACACACATGCAAAAATTTACAAAAAATTGGAAAGGTTAGTACTGCGTGCCGTGGGTTTGAAAACAGGACTCGATCTTCAAAGGCTTTTTAAGGCTGTTGATGTCTTCAAATAGTGTTGCAGACTTTTCAAAATAGTAGTATCTTAGTCATCATCATCATCCTCTTAGCGTTATCCCAGTTTCAATCTGGGGTCCGCTTACTGGTCTAAACGGATTTGGCTGAATATTAACTTTTCCACAGAGCGACTGCCTGTCTGACCGCCGCAAACCGAAGGGATAGCGATATTCCATGGTTTAGACTAGTGTCAGTTGATTAATAAGGGCTGACGCCCTATAACGACTGTCAAAGATCTTCATGACAATCGGGACCGACGGCTTAACGTGCTCTCCTAGGCACGGGACAAGCGATATTTAATAATTCAATACGCACATAACTCCGAAAAGTCATTGGTGGCGCGCACCACGCGCCGTGGAATCGAACCCGATACCCTCTGCATGGCAGTCTGTTGGTATCTCCACTCGGCTATCGCTGCCTTCATTAATTGCAATGTTGGCGTAGTGCTTTAAGCGGCTGCCTCGCCATTTGACACTACGCGCAGTGTTGTGGGTTCGATTCCCACACGAGACAACACTGTGTGATTTATAAATTGTGGTTCCGAGTCTGGGTGTTGATTGTGTCCGTTAGTTGTATGTTTGTAAAGTCCCCCGCGACACTGGATTTAGTCCTAGTGCGGGCGTTGTCTTTTTAATGTGAACTAGATGATGCGCGCAGCTACGCCCGCACATTTTTTAATTTACCCGTTTTGCCCGATTGCGTGGGAATTTCGAGAAATCGCTTCTTAGTGCACCCCTACGGTCCCCAAGGAACATACATGACAAATTTCAGCTTCTTACGCCCAAGAGTTTTGGCTGTAGCTTGTCTGTCAGTCAGTCAGTAACGCAAGGATTTTATATATACAGATATGTATGAAGTATCGGTTATTTCATATCAAGCACCCCGTTGGTCCTCTTTGTACAATTGACGATCACGTACCTCTTCAGAGATCATCCGCCAGTTTTCCTCTTTCATTCCAAGTCCCAATTCAGCCACGTCTCCCTCCACAGGAACTATCAGATCTGCGAACTGTGGTTGTTTCTGGCGAAGCATATCGTACACCTGTAAAACGATAAAAGAGCTAATTTTTTCGATCTTGGTGGAAAGTCTTGTAAGCTTGTTCCAAGTACCTACTTCATTTTTTTATAGGGGAGATGAGAGACAGAATAAAATAAAACACATAAAGAAAACTGTATTTTTTTGACCTTAGTGGTAGCCCCGTAGACACTCCTTTGTACTATATTTTTAGATTGGAGAGGATGAGAAACAGAAAGAAATACATTCTTGGAGTCACTAAAACCACCGCAGTAGCACTTATCTTCGAAAAGTTAGTAATGTGAGCTCTTGGTTTGAGACCGGATGGATGACGAAAGATTGACCAAGCAGATATACAAGGCAAGTGTGAATGGGACAGGACCAGGACGAAGGGGAATACCTAGGCGGACGTTCTCTGACCAGATTGGAGACATCCTAAAATCAGGACAGGTTAGAAGTACCCTGAACAGAAGAGCATACATGAGGAATCTAATGGGAGTGAGTGAAGCAAGAGAGATATGTCAGGATCATTGCAAATGGCGTTCAGTTCGTAGTCTCTGCCTACCCCTCCGGGAAACAGGCGTGTGAGTCTATGTATGTATGTATGGTTTGAGACCATAGACCGAGACACTGTTTGCATAGCAATCTGTTTTTTCCACTAGGTAAAGAAACAATGCATATTACTTATTTTAATTTTATTTGTCATTTTGTTATATACATTCTAATTGATATTTCTCTTATGTAGACATATTTGTTAAAAATGCAGTTCCGATTCACAGCCCCAAGTCTCGATGTCATGAATGGTATCGCGGCTAGATCTCGAACTACGTTTCAACGTCGAACCAAATATGTGTCAGAACAATAATGACGTTCGATAATTACGAGATGTTTATTTCCTGTTTATTTAAATTTATTTAAGTTCAAAATATATTTTCAGTGTCTGTCAAAATACGAAAATTGCCCTTCAGATGACCGTGTGTGACTAGGAGCTATAATTCAATAGCACCTTGGTATGTGAGCTATCTTAGAGTATGTAATTGTTCATATTATTGTCTTACCGGATCTTTCAACATGAGCTGCAGTCTTTCTTGCATAGTTCTTCCTTTTTTGGACCTCATTAGCAAGTACATCTTCTTTATCGCACATGATCTGGAAATATTTTTTTATTTAATCGTCACTTTATCAAGATTTTCATGTCTATAAGATTAAAAAAGGAGCTATAACCTAATGGAGATAGCAACAGACTGCCCTGCAAAGAGTTCGAATCCACAGTGCGCACCAGTGACTTTTCGGTGTAATTTTCATATTGAGCTGTTAAGTATCGCTTGCCCTGTGCCTTGGAGAACATGTTTAGCCGTCGATCCTGGCTGTCATGAAGATTTTTAACAGCCGTTATAGGGAGTCAGTATCTCTGAATAAACTGACACTGGTCTAAACCCTGAATGGCTGGTAAAGCCGTTGGTCCCGGTTCCAGTCTCATAAACGTTAATGACATGGCCTAAAATAGTTTAATCGGAGACCTTCAGGCGCCCTAAAAGCTCCAACACCAGAGCTGGCCACACGCTCACAGGAACAAGATAAAACGTACAGGCTCTGTCTAATTTGTGATCATATGACTGTTATAAATTTTCCTACGCCCTATACATTATTGAATATTAAGAACCTTACCTGAACAGTTTCTCAATAAGTTGCTTGCCGAGAAATCCAGTGCCTCCTGACACAAAAACGGTAGCTCCTCGGTAGAACTCTTGCACATTTGAATTACCAGCATCTATCACTTCATTCATCGGCTTCTGAAGTCGGAGAGCATGCAACTCTATTTCTTCAGCGGGATCCATGGCTTGACTATTATATAATATACACGAAACTTTACTCAACCTTCCAATGGACTGGAATTTTTAGAACAATCATAGAAGTTTAATTTAAGGATCTTACTTTTGACCACGACCGTTGCAGGTCGAAACGTTGGAAAAAGTATTTTTAAGGATCTTTATTTTGACGACAAGCGTTGCCGGTCGAAACGACAGAGAAGAACAGTGGTGAAATTTTACCTTACAGTCCCGTTAAATAAACTTGTATGATGTAAAAAACGGGAAGTTTAAATAAAAAAATCAATTGGATTAAAATTATGTCCAGCGCTGGACAACTTTGTTGTTATTATTATTAACTGATGATTAATTTTACGTTTGATTAGACCGAAAACTTAGAATGAAGTGATCGGAAAAATATTGTCTTAAGCAAAAATAATAAATTAATAACTATTCATAATGTATAATATATTAGATGATAACAATGGATTGCAATTCACTGATTATTTTAGCTCTATACTTAGGTATTTAGGAATCCTCATTATTACTATTTTTTTTCTAGTAATAGGCGGCAAATGAGCAGACGGATCACTTAATGGTAAGCAATTATTGCCGCCCATGGACACAGGCAACACCAGAGGAGTCACAAGTGCGTTGCCGCCGCTTGGGTTGGAAAAAGGGATAAAAGAGGAGTAGAATGAGGGAGAAGGAATAGAGGATAGGGCTTCCAGCTTTCCCAGCGAAAGAAACGCAACAGTTTAGGTTACTTTACGTCGATTTTCTGAGAGAGGGCAGTCATGCTGAAATCAACAAAGTTCTACTACTTGTAAATTTCGTATATTATTATATGTACTTAAAAACTATTTAATCTTCTTTTGCAGTTTGGAGATAATTAATCCCGGTCTATACCAAGGTCAGTCTAGATATTTTTGTTTTTACTATAATATGTCATTATTCTAATAATCCCTCCGTGCCTCGAAAAGCACTTTAAGCCAGCGGTCCCGCCTGTCATGAAAATCTTTGTCAGTCGTTGTAGGGAGTCAGTACCTTTGTATAAAATTACATTTGTCGAAAACATGGAATATCGTTATCGTTTTGGGTTGCGGCGGTCAGACGGCAGTCGCTCTGAGGAAAAACGAACTGTGGACCAGCGGATTTCAAGGTTTTGCTCTTTTCTAAATGATTACATTATTTTTATGTTTATACAGAGTAATTTTTAATTACTCGGGAAAGGGAATGCCCTTCGGTGATTCTAGGGCTATAATGGAGTATTTTACCCCAAAATATAGGGGTTCCAAAATTCACAATTTTCGAATAAAACGGGTAAGATTTTTTGGACAAAATCCAAATGTGTGTTCTAAACATACATACATAGTCTCACGCCTATAACCCCGAAGAGGTTTTAGAGTGGTGTGTTGTGAGGTTTTAGAGTGGTTGTATAGGTGTTAGACGAGGCTTCTAAAAAAAATTTTGGCTTATAAAGGTAGCAATCATAAATATAGCCACTACCCCTTTTTTGATAGACAATGAAGTGGCCCATTTTTTCTAAAGGAAACAAAGCTACTCACTCATTTGAAAACGGAGTAAAAAAACACAGAAAAATGGTGGAATAAAATAAAATGACACCACAAAAACGCAACTTTTTGGAAAAAAGCTATGTGGCGTGGTATGTATATTATTGGAATAACTTCCTGGTATTAGCTGCTATCCAAAAAAGTATAAAATCATAGCCAGATCGTGTACATTTAGAGTAATATACGATTTAGTCCCAATAAGTACTACAGGATGACCTGCTTCAAAGAACATTGTTTCCTGTGTTTATTCTTAAGCTTTCCAGCTTAAGTATAATCACAGGATGTGCAGTGATTTTCTAGTAAGGATACTAACGGACTGAAATACACGAAGTCGAGGGTTCGAACCCTCAGCGTGAATCACTGTCTTTTGTCAGTTAAATGCATATTAAGTAAGGCTTTAATTATTCTCGCTTTTCGCGTGACTCGAAGAGCATGTTCAGCCGTTGGTACCGGAAATCATGTATATCTTCAAAAGTTGTTAAACGAAGTGAGGTCCCTCAGAGATATAAATTCTTAAAAGCAAAAGAGCACTGATACTAATATAAACCATAAAATATCCCACTTCCTTTGGGTGACGGAGGTCGGATGGGGTCGCTTTATATGTAGGGGGCAAAAAGGGAAGGGAATACGAGCAATTATAAATCACTCTGTATACTTTACTGATATATTTTTTCAAGTTATATAATGTCAAAACAAAATTATGTACGTAAATGTGTTGTAAGACAATAGCGACATATTTATTGATGTTATTACACTTATACCCATTGTATTTGCATAAAAAATGATTAAATAATAAAATAATTGTCATGCGACACGTGTTTTGATTATGATAATAAAGCAATAAAAAAATAGTTTCAATTTTTTACTATGACTTCTACTTAGACATTTAAATTTACTTAACAATATAGTAATAATAATAATAAATTTGCACCATTTTCGACGCGCTATAAGTCCGTGTCACTCAGTACCGATATAGGATTTTAAACTTCCGTGGCCATTTAAACTTATTTCCAAACAAAGGTACGTGGTATATATCCCGAAAGACAATTTAAAATAAATGTTCTTACTGAGTTTTCCCGAATTCTCAGTAGCAGCACGAAGTCTGACTCTGTGCCCGGTAACGGCAATAGGCTTGCCCTATTATGTGGGTCCTAAAATTCATAAAGCGAATGGAGGGTGTAATATTACACCGTTCCCGGGAAACTCTTACCCCGGGAACGCAACACAGGATTTATTTTATTTACAGAGCTGACGTTTTACAAAAAGAAAATCATATTTTATTCCTGGTGGACCAGCACTCTAATACGAAGTCCAAATATGTATTATTGCACAATCACTGGACATGACGAAGCATTCCTGACATACGAGACTACTTGCATTTTAATATAATAATAATAATAATCGGTTCACGGTTTCAGATAAAAATATATTTAAAAATGTAACTAAAATTTGATTTATGCTGAATAAAGGAAATAATAATAATAATATTCAACCAAATTCACACAACACCATCTAGTCCCAAACTAAGCAGAGCTTGTACTATTGGTACTAGATAATGGATAAACATACATACATACTTTTTTTTTTGTAAATACATACATATTATACATAGAAACACCCAGACCAAGGCAAACATCCATGTTCATGCACACAAATGTTTGACTTGAGCGGGAATCGGACCCGCGACCTTCGGCGTGGCAGTCGCTTACACTCCAGCTGCGCCAACCGGTCGTCATATATATTATATATGAATATATATTTTAATATATATCAATTAATTGAACTCTTGTACGTAAATCCTTACAAATAGATCAAATAATTATAAATATTTATAAGCAATGACATCTTAATATATAAAATACTTGCGTTACTGACTGACTGACAGACAAGCTACAGCCAAAACTATAAGACGCAGGAAGCTGAAATTTGGCATGTATGTTCCTTGGGTATCGTAGGGGTGCACTAAGAAGTGATTTCCTGAAATTCCCACGGGATCGGGCAGAAACAGTTAAATTAAAAAAAAATGTGCAAGCGTAGCTGCGGGCGTCCTCTAGTCATTAATATTAATGGAGACTGAAGCAAGCAGAAACTTGCGTCATAAAATAATTGTCACAAAATTCTCAATTCGAAGACCAAAAATAAATTGCGCGAGGTGCATTTGAAACTTTTAAACGTTTCCATAAAGAGTATTCTACTTGACTATAAGTTTCTGCCACCCAGCATATAGGTACTTACCCATAGATCTATTACTTACAACTAGATAAGCAAACAGCGCTGAGATGTGTTGCCGTTTATTATGGGTCTGGACCTAATACTGTTACAACAATGTTATTGTGTCAAATTTGCCGCACACGAAAATAATACGAACTTGAAATGGGCAAATGCGTTGTGAAATCTTGCAATTCTCGTAAACAAAATAATTTAAAAAGTGCGGCATATCATTCCACATGTATTCATGATTGTTTTTCACGATATCCCGTATATAAAAAGGTACTCTGTGGATATTTGGTTGAAAATGACAAAGAAAATGGCAAATAATCGTTTTTATTTACAATGATACCAAGTAATAAAATTTTGGATCTCCCACTTTTGTGGGAGTTTTACTCCAGGATATTATGTGAAGCGGGCAATATAACAATTTCAACCGGGAGGATGGATATAGATTACTCAGCTACTTGGAAACCAGTCATCAGCAAATGTGAACACTGCCGCAGTGACAAAACTCAACAGTGTGTATACGTCATTAGTGTAGTGTGTCGAAAGACTGACATTGCGAACTTAAATAAAAACCAGGTGAGGGTAGGTGCCCATATCCGCACTTCCACAAGACGGCGCTGAGCTGTCATCAGTCACTCGAAGAAACAATTATGTATTTATGCCTTAAATAAGAAGTTTGCGCGATTAAGACCCACTTAATTATTTTGTATTACTGTTTATTTAATTACAACAATGTTTTATGTGGATTTTTCATTTTGGTTTTATTTTCTATCAAAATGTCTAAAAACCCCTTCTCAATAGCACGTATATGAATACGTGCTATTGTATAGCCCGGAGTGCGAAAAGTCCTAAGGTTTAGGAGTAGTGTGGTAGTATAGTTATAGTTATAGAGTGGTAGAACTACGCTGATTACAGCTGGTCCAACTGGGGTAGTACCACCCTCTTACAGAAAATATACGTGAAGTAACAATATTTATGCTGTTAGGTTTCGTTCAGACAATAGGGGAAGGGTATTTGAGTGAAGGCGGCCAAGAAACCTTTTTCTTCGCCTTAGTATTTAAGGACTGGCAACGCGTAAGTGATGCCTCGATTGGCATCACCGGCATCTAAGGGCCACTATTGGTCGCTTAGACTTAGGCTTCCTGTTATAATAAATTTATGATAAAACTTACCGATTTGCTGAAAATCGCGATGAACCTGTGTTGGAGATCTTTGACCTCGAGTATTTTTTTCCAGTGGTCGGATCGTGGAAGATTTTTATAGATTTCATTCATGTTTTGAACTAATTTTTAGCTGACTATTACCACTTTCCTTAATACTAATGTAGTAGTAGTATTGTAATAATAAATACGCTGGGTGTATAGGGTTCCCATCAAGAACTTAGGGTCCCAAGTCAACCTCACCTGCAAGTGGTGCACCTGCCGATTAACGGACGAGGCTCTGGCAAACAAAATATCCCGATAAGCGGCAATAGGCTCGCAACCTATTACGTGGGATCAAAACACTGGCGAAACGTGGGCGTTTAATATGTCTCTGCCTACCCCTTCGGAAAAACAGGCGTGAGTCTATGTATGTATGTGTAAATACACTTGAGATATTATGAAGCTCAATAATTAGGTATATTTTGTTATCATTTAAAGTTCAATACTGGATTTACTGAAACTGCTTATAAATATATAAGTAGCAACGAGGGAACAAATAAACATTCCCACATATTAATATACATACAATAAATTATACATGCATACATAGACTCACGCCTGTTTCCCCGAAGGGGTAGGCAGAGGCATATTAAACGCCTACTTTTCGCCAGTGGTTTGATCCCACGTAATAGGTGGCGAGCCTATTGCCGCTTTTTGGAACATAAATTATACATACCCATAAACACAACCTTCTGTTAAGTAATACTAATTAATAAAAAAATGGGAAATATTTTTCAACTGGAGAACACCGCATTTCTCGATGAAAGGTCAATTGTCATCACTTTTAAATTGACATTATGGAACTTGCTTTTAACGAGTGCAAAAGAGATGAATATAGGTTTTTTCTAAGATGCTTATTGGTTTCAAAGCTACGTCTTCTATCTTGGCTGGTCACCACGCTATTTTGAACGTCAATTGTAGGAGTTTGCTACTCTAGTGTTAATGTTACCTCGATGTATAGGTAAATTCACGAAAGTTGACCACAAATGGCGGCCGTCGCGCATATGTACATTCGTGCACCAATGGCGTTGCTCCATTCTTGACGCATTTAGGGAAAGCGTCAAGCCATGCCATTGGCACTCCACCCGCGCCTCACCCCGCACCTCCACGGGGACCTAAAAAATGACTTCTGCGCAGTGGTCATCTTTCGTGAATTTACCTATACTTACCTATTGCATGTCCTGCACGGTTTCAGACAAGATGACAAAGTCGTCTGTGAATTATAATTATTAGAGGTACCTACTCGTCGCTTATGTTAATACCGCGTCTTTTCCAACGTCTTGAACATATAGCATTAGTGCATTTAGGGGGAAATTACATCCCCCTGTCTCATTCCTCGATGCATCTGGATAGGTTCAGACTGCTGGTTCTGTACTTAGACGGTCATAGTCACGGCGTCATACAGACCTCTCAGCACTTGGATATATCGTCAGTTGATCTGGCAACGTTGCAGGGACTCCAAAACAGACCAGGTTTCAATGGAGTCATAGTCTACAAATGCTAAGCACAGAGGCTAATTACAATCATCTGTCTTCTGTATAATCTGGACGGAACGAAAATGCATATAAGCTGCAAGAATCTGGGTTTCCCATCTTTCTTTCGCAGCTCCATCGCAATTCCGTCGTCACCGGGAGCTTTTTGATTTTAAAGCTTGCTTAGAGCTATCACGATTTTGTACTAGCTGACATCTAGCAACTGTCTTCTGAAGTGGCGGGTTAAGGTGACTCTGGTATCCTTGGTGTCGAGTTGAAGACGGGACGCTTCAGAGGTTTAAAGCTAACTGTAAAAGCTCTGGCCCTGTAGTCAAATGGCATTCGATTTCCGATATCGCTAATCGCTAAGTGCAAAAATATAGTATATGGAAGTAACATAGGCTTTCGATATATCACGTGGTCAACTAAGAATGAATTCTTTATCTTGCCATGGCAACTAAGCGTTAGCGAAAGTAGAAATGAGAAACGAATGCCATTTGCGAATGCCTTCTGAAAAGCCGCAAGAATCACCGGCCTAAAAGTGACGCGTTTTCATCCGACGTGGTCAGCTTCGTGGTCAGGGCAGCGATAGCCTAGTGGAGATACTAACAGACTGCTATGCAGAGGGTATCGGGTTCGAATCCTCGGCGCGCACCACTGACTTTTCGAAGTTATGTGCTTATTGAATTATTAATTATCGCGTGCCCCGTGCCTCCGAAAGCACGTTAAGCCGTCGGTCCCGGTTGTCATGAAGATCTTTGACAGTCGTTACAGGGAGTCAGTACCTATCTCTGAATAAACTGACACTAGTCTAAACCATGGAATATCGCTGTCCCTTTGGGTTGCGGAGGTCAGACAGGCAGTCGCTCCGTGGAAAAGCTTATATTCAGTCAAATCCGGTTATACTAGTAAGCGGACCCCGGGTTGAAACTGGGATAACGCTAGGAGAAAGAAAGTGGTCAGCTTCGTTAGATGGTTTCGTCTTAGTTGCTGGACAAAGATTTCCTTACTCCTATTTTGCTCGATCGCTTCTAGTATGTAGCGTGTATTGGTGCTTCAGAGGTCGCATCTTACCAGCTTGAAGATATTTTTATATTTGGACAAAGTGATTGTTGGATTTTTACGTGGCTTTTCTATATTATTTGCAGTCTTGTAATTGTTCAAACCTCTTGCCCGTCTGATGCGTCTGAAAGAAATGTGTCCCCTCATCGCGTAGGATTTCCACCACATAATCCAGTCACAGTCAAAGGCAAAATCATTTATTCATCTAGATCACAAGGTGACGCTTATGAACGTCAGTTTTTTTAAGTTAATTATTTAATGAATGAATCTACATTTACTACCTTGTTCGAAAAGCAGTAGAGTTCCTGATCAATTATAATAATAAAACTAAATTATGTAAGTTCATAACTAGCTGACTATCTAATTAAGCATTGTATTTATATCAGTATGTATTACTACTTACGCACATAAACGAATTTGGCTGGACACGAAGAGCCGAATATCAGGCCGTGTGGCGTGCCATTGGAGCGGCCTATACATATCGAGCAGTGGACTACGGTAGGCTGATGATGGTGAAAGTATTTGAACAAAGAGTGAGTCATTGATGAATATTATTTACAAAAAATAAATTGCATGTGTTATCAAAGAGCTCAGATATTTACATAGAGGCGCATTTCCTATGGGCGCTCTGAAGACAAACTTTCTGTGACCCAAATTGCCGCTTGGCGCGCTGTGACACCTGTCTCTACGAGAGCAAGAGAGACGAACGTTCCTCCTGTGTATCTTAACTGCGAGCGCAAGAGAGACGGAAAACGACGCCAGCGCCGCCAACGGCGCCAACTACGAACTAAACTGGAGACAGTCTCCACTTGGAATCGGCACACGAAATCCTTAAGAACTGCGCTTCTATGTAAATCTGTATTCATTGGTGTTATGTTATTGTAACTTATGGAACATAGTACCGTGTTAGAAATGATAGTGATGCCTGTAATGATAGTGATGTTAGTGTAATAAATAAATAAAAAATGCTGTAGGCTATCTGTCTGTAGGATATCTAAAAAAACGACTGTTTTACAAATAAATAACAAATTAAGATTCCGTATAGAAGATTATTATTTTCTAATACTGAGCGATAGTATATAGCCTGGCTTCTAATTCGATGCAGTAAACTGACGTAAGCTAATGTCACTTCCAAATATAATGATAAAGATCAGTCAGGCCTCAAAAAATACACTTACTGCCCGAATTAAACACAACTGTTCTGTTTCAGTCCATACTTTCGACACCAAATTTACTTTCAATACAAATAGAACGAATTATCAATATGTAAAAAATAAGAGAAACAGAGAGGGTGATATAAGGGGTGCGTCGAGACTCTTATTCAGCACTGATGTGGTGGCGCCTTGCTCTCCAAACACGCTTGCGGGTTTGAAAAGCAAGCATCCAACGCCGATGGATGGCCTCTCTTTTGCTGATGCCCGGATATGGATTCGGAGCATCTGATTACTACAGCCAAGGACGTGTTCGCAGCAGTTTGCTCCTTCCGGACTGGGTCGGCTGGTGACCTCGACACTCTAACACCACAACATCTCAAAGATCTTGTGTGTTCGAGCGCCGGGGAGGCTGGCGATGCACTCCTGAGGGAGCTGACTGCTCTCATGAATTTGATGCTCTCCGGCAACGTGGACGGTGCCATCACTGACATATTTCACGGAGCAAATTTATGCGCTCTTAACAAGAAGGATGGTGGCATTCGTCCCATTGCCGTAGGTTGCACATATAGGCGTATGGCAGCCAAGATATGCTGCAGATATTATAGCAACGATTTATCTGCTAAATTCCAACCCCACCAATTAGGCTTTGGCTCAAAGGGGGGTTGTGAGGCTGCCATACATGCCCTGGCCACTGACCACGTACCTTGGTTGTGGTAATGGAGAGGTCATCCTTAAGGTTGACATAAAGAATGCCTTCAACGCAGTGAATAGGGACACCTTGTTGTCCGAGGCAAAATTAGGAACCCCCAAAATTTATAAATTTCTTTCGCAATTCAAATTCAAATTCAAAAATCCTTTATTCATTTGGGTCACAATGTGACGCTTATGAACGTCAAAATAATAAATTTATAAAATAATTGCTTATACTCAAATTTAAAACATTATTAATGTATGCTTCTACATTTACATTTACTGCCACGTTCGCAAAGCCATAGGTAGAACCATGAGAAAGAACGGGCAATAAAACTCACGGTCACTCTTTTTCATCGCCAGGTTTTGCATAATACACAATTTAAATTTTGTAAGGTGCTGCAACTGTTACACCTTCTATATCACTTGTATATATTTACTGTAAATAATAATACTCAAGCATAATACTTTTGGTTAGCCTCCTCAGAATAGACATGGTGAAACAGGAGCATCCACTTACATTATAGATACCTAATAATGCAGGCAATCCGCGAAAGTGATCAGAACCATGATGGAAATGATGCAGTTAAATATTAAAATCTAATACAAGCCCGCAAGACCGTCATCGACCAGTCATCGCAAGTAGCACCCGTTCACGAGTATGACGCATGTGCCAGCCATCATCCCTCTCGCCATATTAGAGGGACAGGGATGACCCAACACACGACGCCACCACAAGAAATTACATTTTAGTGAGCATGACGACAACGGTATACGAACCAGCAGTAAGAAACAATCTATTGGTATACTGACCATGACCGCCAATTACCTCCATTTTCCAGATCGTTATTATTAACATAAGTTAGTGGAACGCGTGAAGGAATGCAAATGTAAAAATAATTTTGTGAAGGTGACAAGTGAACAATGATATGATCAGGGATAAATAATGTTAAACTACATTCAACAAATCATAAAAATATCCAAATCCTGCAAAAATCATGTGTTCACGAGGCACCTCCACTTAACATGTAAATAAAATAATCGTGAGTTAAACAAGCCTAAGCCTATCTCCACGGTGTCTTATCATTTAAAAATTCCTTAATAGTGTAATAACCCCTTTGTAAAAGAAAGTTCCTAATTGTTCGTTTGTGTTGTTACAGATGTTACAGAATGTTACAGATAATGTTAAAGATATCCCTCAGAATTACTATACAAGGACAACCTATTTGAATGCGCAGTTGGATGTCAACAAGGTGACCCACTTGGACCAGTCATTTTTAGCTTAGCAATTCACCCAATTATTCGGCAGCTAAATTCAAAATTCAATATAATATGGTTCTTGGACGACGGACCCCTTGGTCTTGGTGGAGACGCTGACTCAGTACTACAAGATTTGGCAGTTCTAAAAGACAATCGGTTTGGAGCTAAATTCAAGTAAGTGTGAGCTATTTCTAAATAAAATTGACGATGAAAAAAATCTTTGGTATTAACAAAATTTTATTGTTTGGTACCACACATTAAAATTTGTGACAAGAATTCTCTTCGCCTCCTTGGGTCTCCTATATTTGAAGAAGCCTACGAATCTTTCGTAGATGAAAAGATTCAAAATTTTAGTGAAATTTCAGATCGCCTCGCGCCTGTTAAAAATGAATATTCATTCGGCTTTTACAATCATACGATATTGCCTTTTCGTTCCCAAATTTATGCATGCCTTGAGATCTTCACCGCTTTGGAAAAATATGAAATATTTAGAAAAACATAACATAACTTCACGCCTTTTATCCCCGAAGGGGCAGGCAGAGGTGTATACACACCCACATTTCGCCAGTTTTGTTTAGGTCCCAATGTAATAGGGGCGAGCCTATTGCCATCTACCGGGCACATAAAACCGATGCCGTGAACGCCTGGAAAATGGCTTGTCCAAGCTCTGCTTTGCCTACCAACCCATTCTCCCAAAGGACGGGCCGCTTTGCAACACGGTGAGAGAAAAACTTATTTTATCATCCACAAGTGCTGCTGAGCGTGCTCGCTTGCTGGCTGTGGGAGAGTGGGAGTCTGGTCTTTGGCTTCAAGCGCTCCCGTCGTCTAATGTGGGCACAATGTTGGACGACACGACATTTCGACTCGCCACTAGCATCCGGTTAGGTGCTCCGTGTGTTTCTCCGCATCGTCGTTATTGTGGAGAAGCCGTCGATAGCCTCGGACACCATGGACTATCTTGCGGCAGAAGCGCGGGCCGAATGCCTCGTCACGCCTATCTTAATGACATCATCCGTCGCACTCTTGTCACCGCCGGAGTACCAGCCATACTTGTACCCAATGGTTTGGTACGCGACGATGGGAAGAGGCCCGACGGTATGTGATTGTTGCCTTGGAAGTTGGGTAGGCCTTTGGTATGGGACGCAACGTGCGTAGATACCCTTGCGCCATCACATCTTCCAAGTACAGCTACCTGTGCCGGCGCTGCTGCTGCAAGCACAGAACCCCTCAAGCGGCGAAAATACGATAATTTAATAGGTAATTACGTATTTGAGCCGTTTGGGGTGGAGACGCTTGGTCCATGGGGTCCGAGCGCTCGTACGTTGTACAGAGAAATCGCCAAACGACTAATCGACGCTTCACGTGACCAAAAGAAAGAAGGCTGGGCTGTATTTCGGCCAGCGTATCAGCATTGCCATCCAGCGTGGCTGCCAGCCTTCTGGGCACGTTACCAATAGACAGCTTTGCGGAGGAATTCTACGACGCCTAAACCTGTCTTGTAAATATGAACTTTGTATTTTCCCCTCCTTTTTTGTACATATTTCTTTTTTATGTATGTAAGTAATCTGTAAAGTAATTATATGAATGTTACCATATCTTTTAGAGAAACAATAAAGTACATATTAATGTTTCCAAAAAAAAAAATATATAAGTAATGATACCACATTTAACTAAGTAGGCCATCACGGCCTCATTCAATCGAATAAATTGTTTTTAATAACGTACAAATGTTAAATTACCTATACGTTATTAATGATTTTATTCGATTTTTCGATTGAATGAAGAATAATTAAAAAGAAAAAATAGGTATACCTAATATTTAATTATTTTCATAACACCAGAAACCAGATTAAAAAACCCGCGGTATTCGATTAGTGCATATTTTTTAATTTTTTTTATTTATGGGCACTACAGATACATTCGTACAGCAAGCTCTTTAATTTCTTTTAGTCTGAATGCACCAATGTTTATTCTCTTCAATTTATTATACATTGTGTTGTTCGTGGCTTTTGAGTGCATTTGTTGGTTTTCGTTCTTCATGCATGCTCAGCTAAGCATATCGCATGAATGATACAGTCATGGCACTTTTGTCTCCGAGAAAAAAACGTCCATTTAAGGCTTTGATTGTCACGGGTAAACTAATAATGCTCAGGAACTCCTACAAGTACCTACATAAATTAGGAAAAAAAATAAAATTGGCGGCGTTCGAAATGCCTTAAAAGATGAAAGTTTTTCCAAAATATCTGAAATTTTAGGAATTGGAAGACGTTCTGATTTGATCAACAATATCACTCATCAAAACTTCCAAAAACCTGGCCTCAGACTCCAAAATACCGTCGAGGACACGTCGGTTAACTAAATTAGAATATCGCACCTTCGGTGCAACAAAGTCAGAAATAGCCAAAACTGTAAAATCAAACTAAGTATGCCAAATTGTCTCTGAACCATGCCTATACTTGGGGCAATAAAAACATCCGCGAAAGTATCTCGAAATTCTACTAGATGGTGCAAGTGCCTTTGTGGTTATTGGCGGTTTTTCCATGGGTTTTGGGACGACAACGTTTCATTGGGCAGTAGTACCCCTGCGCGCGCGAGTGTTTGACGTCGTACATTGGAGCTACAGCCACACAAAGTTATTTATGACCATTTTTACTCTAACTTATTGGAGCGACAAAAACGTATCTATTTTTAAGACCACAATTCTAATTCAAAATTTATACAAATTTTGGAGCTACAAAGGCATTTGTTATAAAAGCGTTTTTGTTGATCCAACATTATATTAACTACACAAATTGGAACTACATTTTTACGTAAAACTATAGCAAACAAAATAAACAATTAATTTTATAAATATTTCAAACCTACTATACAAGGTGTAACAAGACCCATCACCAAGCCGAAGTCTACTCGTTGTGGACATCATGCCAAGTCATACTAACCAAAAATAATACCTGCGAAACGATTTTATAGTAATCCAGAAATGAGGAAATAAGTGCGAAAAAAAATTTAAAAGACTTCTCCTGTAAAATTAAAAAAATAGGTGTTGTGACTTTGTTGCACCGAAGGTGCGATATGTGAAATAGCTTATTTATGGAAGGTGTCATTATGATGGTATTACTATAAGACTGGAATTTAGAAATAATACACCGAACTCAAAACGAAGACATTTATTTATGATTTTCCGGGGGTTTATATACCCCGGCCGGTAACGAAACCATATCGCGATTCAGCGGGACGGCACACCACCATATATCGAGCACGAGAGTAAACTTAAAACTGAACATACCGCCCACCAAGGACCTAGTCCTTTACCAACCGCCCACCGTGAAGCTAGATACATTGAAAATCAGGCAATTGGCTGCTTGCTTGGTGTATGTTGCACATTTGGTGCTCAGACAATAATCCGCATTCGTGGTTGCATAGTACATTTCACAATAAAGTTTAAGAAACTGAGCTGAAGTGCCGCTGAATTGCAGATATTCGAACACATAATGAAAACATAAACAGAATATCGATAGGCAGTGGACTGTATCTTAATATAGTATAAGTTGGGTGAAATGTTTAAATAGGTAAACACTATAAAAATACACGAGATATAAAATACATAACAATACAAAATAACTACAAACATCAATATCTCAAAAGTACAACAGATAGAACGTAACAGTATATTGAGTAACAACTATCATTTATTAGCAGGATGTATGCATCTTCAGTTCGCTGTTTTATTCGCGAACCCTTGCACTGAAGGGTCACGACTCGAGATAATTGCCAACGCCGCAAATTACTCATAGGAAACGCGTAGTCATAATTAACATCGTATACTGTTTCGATTGGCTATCCTACGAGCAACTGTCTCAGTGTTAATAGTGTTACATCTATCATACTTGTACTACTAGGTGGTGGTAGAGGGCTATCTCCATTTCAGTTTGTCAACAAATCGTTCTCGTAAAAGTCTGCTCTTACTCAATTGGCAGCCAATGAATACATAGACCTTCATCACAAGCTATTTGCTGCAATGCCTTGACTGCCAGGTAAGGAGTGCTTGACGTACTAAATGATTTCTCTCAAAAGACGAAATTCCTGTACATCGGAATGAATATTATCTCGCCATAATGTCCTTTGGAGCCCACATGTTCATTAAAAACTTTTACTTGCGTTGACCTTACTGAGTATTGCTGCTATCGTGTTACTGACTGGCGAAAATTTGCTTGTAAGGATGGTCCTACCATTAAGGTTTTCATGAAAAGGAACTACATTAGTACCCCTTACATGATGCATCGAATACCACCCTTGCTTTGGTAGCTGACTTGTCTTCATGGACTACCGTAAAAATTGCCTGTAAGGGTGGTCCTACCATTAAGGTTTTCATGAAAAAGAACTACATTAGTCCCCTTACATGATGCATTGAATACCACTTGCTTTGGTGGTCATGCCATCTATCGCCAGCCATGTTTTAGTCAAGCTCACTGGAGATTCATATCATTCATGACTGACAATTATCACTCCTTAAGGTTACTGACCTTTGAAAGCATTATTTCAAGGTTTACGAGCCTCCTTGTCGCTATCTCCTTAGTACCGTATGGTTCACAGGATTTCAGTGGAAGCTTGATGACGAAACGTCCACATTCATCTCTGCGTGTATTAGCGGCAAAGTGGAACTCGCATGCCTGGTCCTTAGGGGTGATACCTAATGTGTTTGGTGCTTTACTACTGAGGTCCTTCACGAAACCCGCTTTTAAAACTTTACTACAGATCTCAGATCCTAGCAAAATATTTATTTTGCTAGGTGCATCGAAATATGAATAAGCTAATCCACCTTACTGAGATCTCTACAACAGATCTCAGATCCTAGCAAAATATCAATTTTGCTAGGTGCATCGATATATGGATCAGCTAATTCCATCTAACTGAGATCTGGCCAGTCAACTATTGTAAACTTCCTATCGGAAATAAAGAAGTTACCTCACTCAACACGTGAGCCTTAAAACTTGTAGACGAAAGGTTGTGTCAAGAAGCGACTGAATTTTGACATATTCCGAGGTTATGCCGCTCTGACCATGACCTACGCCTGTGAACCCTGATCAAGTTAAGCTCTCAAGGGTTGAGTAGACCCATTTCGTGATTCAGCCTTAACAATTGCTGTCGCTAACAGAACTTGCGTGTTCATGTCATTAGCGAAATTGGTTGCTTGGTTAGACTGGTTGATGGTCTCGCCTTGAGTTGCATCGACTAACTGTGTTGTATCATTCTGCATGCTTGTGAGAGCTGAAGATCTAAGGTCTACAATATCTTTTGCAACATGCAGGAGCGAATGATGCCTTTTATTACAAATGCGACATCTAGTAGGAGCACGACAATTAAAGATGAAGTGATTGGAGAGAAGGCAATTATAACATAAACCGAGCGACTTGACTATGTAACGACGCTTTTCTACGTATAGTTTACTAAACGTTTTACAATTCCACAAGTTGTGACCTTCCTAGCAATGCGGACAAGATATGTTGGAAACCGCATGTAGTACTTTTGGAGTACTGACTTTCGACTTACTAACACTAGGCTTCCTGTCGACGAATTCTAATGCACGGAACCTTGTTTCCAAAAAGTCTTGAAACGCTTTGAATGTTGGGAGATCATCACCTGACTGGCTGACTCGCAATTCCCAATTTTTTTGAGATTCTGGATCCAACTTGGAACTAATTAAATAAATGATGATGACATCCCAAGTGTCTACTTTAATGCCTAGGCTTGACAACTCATGTCAACAATCAGTTGTTGTATCTAAAATTTCCTTCAAAGCCTTGGATGATTCTACTGACATATTACTTTGGCCAAGTAAACGCTTGAGAATGCAGGTTGACAAAAATCTTTTGTTGTTATAACGACTATTTAACATATTCCAACACTTTTGCCCTCTTACATATAAACGTTAGTCAACATTTTAAACGACTGCTGAGAGGCTGATTAGCAAAAACCTTACCTATAAACCCTGCTTATCGTTTAGCAGCCACTAAGTGACGCTTAAATAGCTGTCAAATTTAAACAACACCGGGACCTTGTTTAGATGTTGCTGAGAGGCACAATTGCGGCTTTTACTTGAAACAGCTGTTCGATCAATGACATATTACACATTGTTAAAATTGCATTTCTTTCAATTTTAATGTTGTTTACTTATAATTAAACAAAGATTTTTACGATCTAGCAGATTTCCAAAATTATATAGAAGATTTAACTTGTCTAGTTATAAATTGTTTCTTGCCGATATTTTTAGAACAAAATAATAGTAGGAGAGCTGGTAAACAATTTTTGGTAACATACCCAATATTGAGGCATTATAGGAAATTCTGTGATTGTCCTTAACCCTTTGTATGCCGGAACGCAGATCTACGCGAGACACAATAGCTTTTCTATTGTGTCTGGAATTCCGGCATACAAGAGGTTAAATTAACCTAAATTAGGTTGTCGAGGTCTAGTTGAAGTGTAGCGGCTCCCTACAAGCACTTGAATCATTGTACAGGCAAAAAAAAATTGAGTAATTTTAGATGACCTACTTTTTTATATGGAGAACTTATATTGGCTGTATCTCTTGCTCATGTTCCTGAGAATTGCGATGCGGTTGGCTCTCGCGAAAGCACGACAAACGGCACTCATGTGGTCTTTCAATAATATTTTCGGAGTAAATACATAATTCCATCCTAAATAATAACAATATTCGAAAAATAACATTTATTAGATCTTTTTATGAAAAACAAAAATACATCCGTAATTAGTATAATACACTGAAGCTATATTGAATCTCAAATAATAATAGAAAAAAAACTTTCGTAAATTTCAAAATTTATCAATATTTCTCATGTTTCAAAAAAATATCCAAAATTGTTCGTTCAATTGCGTTATTTAGTCGACTATTATGGCTATAATCTGTGGCCCTCGTATGTGTATCGTTCTTTATCAGTTACTCAGCTAAACAACAGCTAATCAACGTTTATAAGTAAAGAAAATTTAAGCGTTGTTTAAATGCTTGACAGCTGTTCAGCTGGTAGGTGGCTAAGTCACACTCAACGAGATTTTTATAAGTAAGACGGTTGATAATTAGTTTGCTTAATTGGTACGTGCCTGATGAGTTGTTCTGCTTCACCTAATAGTTGTGACCTTAAATAATGCAAGCGTTGTACATCATCAAGGTTTGGATTATTATCCCCCCCGTGGGATCTCCACCTTGTCGTGGTGGGGGGGCCTAGTTACCGTGGATTGGTGACCCGCGGTGAAGCTAAGAGGGATCCAGGAGGGGACGCTCCGCGTGGGCTTGACGGACGCCTGCGCAGGATGCGTCCAAAGGGGCGGGTGCGAGGGACAGTTCTTCTGTCCCTCGCAGTCGGGTGCGGTCGCGGGAGGAGAGGCGTGTCGGTGTCGCGTTGCCGCGCGCCCTATCTCCCGCGACCAAATGGGGGCGCACCATTCGATGCGTCGCGGTGGGGCCGCAGAGGAAGAGGAGATGCGGTGTTGCGTTGCCGTCCTCCCTATCCTCTGCGGCTGCTGGGCGTTTTGGCGGCGGAGTCCAACACCTTAATCCGTCGCCAAGGGGGTTTTGTTCGGGGCCCGCCTGACCATCTGGCGGGCCAATACCCGTCGGAGGGTGGCGACGAGTGCTGTGGTGATGCCCCACCCTCCGACACACGGGTACACGGCGGAAGTTTAAAAATAAAAAAGGTTTGGATTATTATGTGGGTCATTCTTCAAGGCCTCGATTTTGGTGGTCACACGGCAGTATGTCAATAGTTATTGAAGTTATGGCTTTAAACAATTTTTTATATGTTTCTTTATGTAATACGGCAACCAAAAAAAACAGTTTTACTGATATCGACCAACAATAAATAGCCGATATCTAAATCCAAAGACTGAAAACGGGGACAATATTGCTGTTCTCCGCATGTCACACTCATTGTGTAATTCAAACAATCGTGTATAATTTTATATTCCCTTTACGAATTACTATGTATTATACCTTAAAATATTTGTCCCGGGTAGTAGTTTTCGAAATAAATATGGACTTATATAAATGTAATAATATTTAAGAAATTTCATATAAAATGTATCGGTCACACGATTTTGGCACTCGTGTGAACGCGTGATTCAACCCTCAATAATTCGACTATTGAATGACTTTCGGCATCTTATTTGTATTCACGCGCATCACCAGTCAGCAAGCGACGGCTGAGGGAACCACACATGATTCTCGATGGCACATACGCGACAGCAGGGGTACGTAATTATTTCGTCAATATTTTTTTTACCTACGTAGGTAAGATTCGTGGCTACTATGTTTTAATGATTCATAGGATTCTCAACAGTTCTTATTTATTGTAATAATAGTCTGAATAGGTAAGATTGCCATAAGAGTTCTTGAATTACGATAATGTTTTACTGTAAATAGTTATTTAGGAATTACAAAAATTTCATCAGATTTGTGGCATCAGATTCGTGTTCCCAGTACCATGAATCTGACTCATTGAACCACGAATCTGATTAGCAGCTTTTTTTATATATAAATAATACCGTCCCCCCCGTGGGATCTCCACCTTGTCGTGGTGGGAGGGCTCAGTAACCGTGGATTGGTCACCTGCGGTGAAGCTAAGAGGGATCCAGGAGGGGACGCTCCGCGTGGGCTTGGAGGGGCCTGCGCAGGATGCGTCCAACGGTGCGGGTGCGGGGGACAGTTCTGTCTGTCCCTCGCAGTCGGGTGCGGTCGCGGGAGGAGAGGCGTGTCGGTGTTGCGTTGCCGCGCGCCCTATCTCCCGCGACCAAATGGGGGCGCACCATTCGATGCGTCGCGGTGGGGCTGCAGAGGAAGAGGAGATGCGGTGTTGCGTTGCCGTCCTCCCTATCCTCTGCGGCCGCTGGGCGTTTTGGCGGCGGAGTCCAACACCTTAATCCGTCGCCAAGGGGGTTTTGTTCGGGGCCCGCCTGACCATCTGGCGGGCCAATACCCGTCGGAGGGTGGCGAGTGCTTAGGTGATGCCCCACCCTCCGACACACGGGTACATGGCGGCAGTCGAGGTGGTTTTTAGTGGAAACACCACATACTCCGGCTCCTATTTCCCCCAAAAGTCGGAGATCCGAAGGGATTTTCCACCTCGTAAAAAAAAAACCTTTTTAATACCGTGTAATTTCATTTTAAACGTTATTTTACGGTTTAAAACTACTTAAAGCCATTTAATAAGCATTTTTGCGATATTTTTTTACCGCCGTAAATGAAAACGATATTGGAGGAGGTGGATTGTATTATTTGATTTCTTGTTGTCTTGGTGACCTTTTAGTTAATACTTTGTTTAGATGGAACATATAGACGACGCAGGCTGTTTTTATATCTGTAACTCATTATGCATTGTGTAACATGTATTATACTTATCAATAAAACTATCTTTATTACAGATCAATCTACATCTAGTCAAACATACCGCGACGTAGCCAAGAGGAGAAACTAGATCTTTCTTTGACCATCCATCCAGTTATCATCCAACTAAATTCAAAATTAAACATCTGGTACCTAGATGATGAAACCCTAGGCGGTGACGTAGAGTCTGTATACCAAGATCTAGCACTTCTGAAATCAATTTTTTTATCCATAGGCTTAGAACTGAATACAAACAAATGCGAAATTTTTATTAATGACAATTTAGATAAATCCTCTATTCTTTCAAAATTTCAATATTTGGCTCCCAATATCACTCAAGTTGAAAAAAGTCCTCTTCGCCTCCTGGAATCCCCAATTTTAGACGACGGTTTTGATTCTTTTATACAGCAAAAAATTCAAAATGTTAGTGAAATTTCTGACAGGCTACTCAAAATTAATATACCTTCATTCGGCTTTCACTATTATTCGATATTGTCTTTTTGTCCGTAAATTTACGCACGCATTACGGTGTTCACCTTTTTGGAAAAATCCAACTCCACTCATTCAAATTGACAAAATTATACAGAATACCCTGAGTAAAATTTTGAATGTGACCCGGAACGACCCGGTGTGGCTACAGGCGTCCTTACCTGTGCGCTTGGGCGGCCTCGGCGTTCGCAAAATTACCGACGTAAGCCTGCCAGCGTTCTTGTCATCGGTCCACAGCACTGCAGAATTGACTAGGAAAATTTTAGCTCCCACACTGGTTGATTCTGAGGTACAGTTTAAGACCGAAGCCTTAAACGCTTGGAGAAATGCTTGTCCAGGAACTGAGTCACCCCGAAACTTATCCTCCCAGAGGCAATGGGATGGGCCGTTTTGCAGCATGGTACGAGAAAACCTTCTCAATACATCGTCCAAAACTGCAGAGCGTGCTCGCCTGCTGGCTGTGGGAGAGTGAGAATCGGGCCTCTGGCTCCAGGCACTGTAGGTACCTCCAATATAGGTACCGTGTTAGACGATACGACCTTTCGCTTCGCTACTTGCCTCCGTTTAGGTGCGTCATGTGTCTCTCCGCATCGTTGTCACTGTGGAGAGGCTGTCGATAGCCTTGGTCACCATGGCCTGTCATGCAGCAGGAGCGCGGGTCGTATTTCACGACACTCCAACCTCAATGACATACTGCGCCGTGCTCTTGCCACAGCTGGCGTTCCAGCCCAACTTGAACCTCAAGGCTTGGCACGCGACGATGGCAAAAGACCAGATGGGATGTCGTTACTGCCGTGGAAGCTGGTTAGGCCTTTGGTATGGGACGAAACATGTATCGATACCCTTGCGCCATCTCATCTTCCCAGCACAGCAGGTTATCCGGGCGTTGCTGCTGCTACAGCGGAGACACTCAAACGGCGCAAATATGTAAATCTAATAGGAGATTATGTATTTGAGCCGTTTGGGGTCGAAACATTGGGGCCATGGGATCCAAGTGCGCGATCACTTTTTAGAGATCTCGCAAAGAGACTCATAGACGCCTCGCGTGACCAGAGGGCTGGCACGTATTTGGCTCAAAAAATAAGTATAGCCAAACAACGAGGCAATGCTGCCAGTCTTCTGGGCAGGCTTCCAATTGACTGCGATGAGTTTAATGACGCCTTCTAAATTTTAATTTTTAATTTTTTGATTTTTCACTTGTAACTATATATTAATTAGTTCTTTTTAATTATTTTGAGACTTAATCTAATTATATTTAAATAACTATTGGATAATATGATCTTTGATTAATGTTTAAATAATCATTAATCAAAGACTTAATCAAATGTTTTTGTTAGTGAATTGCAAAAAATACTGTGATTTAGTAAGCTGTGCTAGATATTAATCAAAAGAAGAGTCAACGTTATATTCTTGTTGTAATTTTTTTTTCAATCCTTCTTTATGCCAGTGTGATTGTAATTAATAAGACTTTTACTTTTAATGTTACGATAATCATAAAGACTGATTTATAAAATAGTTAGTTACTTTTATCAGACAATTATAAAGTAACACTGTGATGTGTGAGCTTATGCAAGATTGTAATTATACTGTAGGTACATGTTACATTTGTATTGTAACTTGGGAACATCATAAGTCAGGAGGATTGTAATTATAGAACAGTATATTTGTGTTAGTTATTGAATTAAAGTGAAGTCATGTTAATAATTGAAATAAATATTACTTTTTGATTGTATTTGAGATATTTCATTAATGTTATAAATTGTTATATCAGTGTGCCTATTGACATTGCAAATCTGAAAACATTAATTTTTTTTTTTTTTTTTTTTAACATTAATATCTCATTGGATGATGACTATAATATAGACCTTCATCCTTTATGTTCGCTTAGATACGATTAGACCAATAGCTATGCAAGCAGTAACGTGTAAACTATTCTAAAGTGTGTATTTCATAGGCATATCACATAATAAAAATCTAAACTTAGATGCTTGCTTGATCTTACAGCTTATGAGTATGTTAAACGAGCTTAAGCTGTTGATTTTAACATCAAATTTTATCATGTCAGATTCGTGGTTTGCTACGTCAGATTCGTGGCACCAACAGGTTAAAAAGTGAATATTTTCTTTATTTGTCGATCGATTTTGGTGTAAGTACACCATTTGGTTTGTATTGTTTTGAAGTTTGATAAACAGAAGCCAATTTTGTAAAAATATGAAATAAAAAAAATGCCACGAATTTGATGCGAAGAATCTTGCGCGAAGAATGACCCATGTACTAACGACACAAACAAATCTCTAAACGTTGACCATTCCTGGTATTGGCCATTGAAATGCGGAATAGTTATCTTGGGTAATTTAGCCATAGAAGTGTCTTTAGAATAATTGGGTGAAGCATCACAGGATTCATGTAATACAGACGTAATGTTGGGTAATGTACATTTTAACGCTATTTTATAACGTACTAGCTTTTGCCCGCGGCTTCGCTCACGTTAAATTCGGGGTAACACAAAACTCCTTCATCGTCCGATAGTAATTTTCGTTTTAATTCTAGTCATAGGACTGATAAGAAATATAACCGCAAGAAGTATTTAAAACATTTCTGTAAATAGTATTTTTAGAGTTCCGTAGTCAAAAATGGCTAAACACGGAATCCTAGTAGACGCGCTATGTCCGTCAGTCCGTATGTCACAGCCACTTTATGCCGAAACTATTCAGTTTACACATTTGAAAATTGGTAGGTAGACGTAATCTGTGAACCACTTTACGACGTCTTAGAAAATAAAAAATATTGAATATTAAGGATATACTAGCTGACCCGGCAAACGTTGTTTTGCAAAATTTTTTTTTTTTTTTGAAAAATAGATGTTGGCCGATTCTCATAGATACCGGATAAGCACAAAAAATTTCATCAAAATCGGTCAAGCCGTTTCGGAGGAGTATGGGAACGAAAACTGTGACACGAGAATTTTATATATTAGATTTTATAAGATAATTTCTTCATACATGGAACTGATGTGGCAAATGGGTCGTTAAAAATTACTTTGACGTTCCTAAAACCATTGTTTCTCAAAGTCAATCGTTTGAAAGATATACGGTTCCAAAGTGGTAAAATGGGTGTGAGGGTCCCTCTGACTTTAAGGTAAGAGAGTGACAAATCTATAAAAATCGTTATAATCGATCGTTATAAAAACATATGATCGTTATAAAAACTTCCAACGAAAATTGGTTTGAACGATACGTATTCAGCGGTTTTTGAAATAAAGCACATCTTAAAAACTGCAAATATAGCTTTGTCGTTTATACAAATACCTACCAAATACCTACTACTATAATAGATAGTCGAAGATAATGGGTATGGTAAGTGGATACCTCGATTACGGAACCCTTCAAGAGTGAGTCTAAATTCGCAATAGCGAATAGCTTTTACAATGTTTCATCCTTGGTGTTACTTGTAGCCGTTTGCCATTACAAAGCTTTAGTGCATTAAGATTCCGCATTAACAGGACTGGAACACCAACGTTCGGTCTCAAGTTGCGTGAAGGTACTCCTGATAATTGTAAGGAGTTCAGAAACTCTATAGGGTACCTTGAAGTAACTTGGTCAGAATTCATGACATTATCTACCAAAAGGTGCTCAACAACATCACTTTGCATACAGTCAAATGTCAAAGTCATGGTCTGCTATATCTCTAGACACACTTTCGCATCTATGAGTAGAGAATATAGGTTCAGCCGGTTTAGCGTGAAATCGGTAGATACATACATAACTACACATTTTCGCATTTATACCTGATATTAGTAGGGATTAGCCAAAGCTGTTACAATAATTATTCGTTTATATATGTAAGCGAACGAAATAATGACAGTGCACCATAGGACAATGTATAATGTGACAGTACTGACAGATATACGATAGCACATATAGCGCAAGCATTCTTACTGTCAATAGGTAGTAGATTTGTCCCTACAAACTTCTACCCTCTCTAAAATCCCTCCCAGATTATTTTTTGCAGCTAATTGTATATGTTATTGGTATCCTATGTGTTTTTCCTGGTTCTGAGCTACCTCCCCACCAATTTTCAGCCAAATCGGTTATGCCGTTCTTGACTTATAAATAGTGTAACTAACATGACTTTCTCTTATATATATGTATAGATTGTATAAAACATATCATTAGAGAATTTCTTTATTTTATTTTTTTATTTTATTTATAGACTCACGCCTGTATCCCCGAAGGGGTAGGCAGAGGTGTAATATTACACACACATTTTGCCTTGAATTTTTAGGTCCCAAGTAATAGGGGGCGAGCCTATTGCCTAATTTCTTTATACACAACATTATCTGTTTTACCACCTTCACATGGAACTTGTAAATTATTTTTACCGCTTACTCGTGAACATGCGACATATAACTGACCATGTGAAAAACAACATGTTCTTGAGTCGATTCCAGCTGTTTCAAGTCTGTCCCTGCGATTTATTTAGAAAATACACACAGGGCTACGAATATCCAGCCCTGCCGAAAGTAAGATAGCCCCGTTGAGTTACTCAAGAGGTATCTGAATACAGGCCTCAGTCTCCCACCCACGGATTCCCACGTACGTGAGGTGTGGGAATTTGGGTATAATGAGTCACCTGTATAAGTACAGAACACGATCGAACGAAAGAAACAGACAGACATACAGACATAAATTCAAAAAATTATCAAGTATTGCTTTTTAGCATTTTCCTGGATTTTTTAGCTAATTTTCGTCAACATATCTTTAATGTACAGACTTTTTCACCTCTACAGTTTTATTATAGTATAGATAGATAGTTGTAATAAATTTTGACACAGACTTTTTGTTTATGAAAGTGCCGAATATTATACTCTATTATTTTTTTAATAATAGAAAGATACCCGACACATAATTATTGTCTTTTTTGCAAGAAACATTTATTTTGCTAGAAAATGATTTGAAAATAGTGACATCTATCTATCGGTCGGTAAATAGCCATAAAACACTTTGAAGGTTCCTATTTAGACTAACTATACTTTTACTAACAAACTTATAATGATCATAGATGGCACCACATATATAACCAGTTTTGGATGATCCCTGTTTTGTTTGGGACTACGTACAAAGGAGAGGTCAAGCTGTACACCGAAAACCACTCAACCGATTGTGATGTTACATATACTATTTTATAGGTTTGAGTATCCTTTGTACATGTGTGTAAGTTTTACTGAAAACAATATCGCCATTTTAGAGATCTTTAGCAATATAGGGAAAGACGTCGGACAGACAGACAGACATAAATTCTAAAACTTATCAAGTATTGCTTTTTAGCTTTTTCCTAGATTTTTTAGCTAATTTTCGTCAAAATATCTTTAATGTACAGACTTTTTCACCTCTACAGTTTTATAATAGTATAGATAACTCTCGTAAACATTTTCAAATACATCATTTATCATGTAGTCAGTGTTCCTAAATTGTTTATCTTCATAACTTTTAATCAGCTGCTCATGACATTTCGTGAAAGTATTGAATTGCTTTTCTAGCACCTCCAATCTGGCCTCGACGTAGGCTTCGACAAGTCGCTCTTTAGGGGCCTTCTTTAAATTAATGTGGCCTTTCTCTATTTGACCTTTGAGATCTAACAATAGTCTTATCTGTGCTTCCATTTTGATTAAAGACGAAGTTCAAAGCTTTATTGTGTGTATCAATTTATCTAGTTGTAGAATTATTCTTCTCCGATTTTTCTAAGTGTTTAAACTTTATTCTCTTTCTGGCGGAAATCGGGCATGGATTCTCCGTCGGATCACTTTTTGGTGAATTGTCCTAAGTCCTAACTACTGACAACACAATTTTTCTATGTCCGAACTATTAGCACAGAACCTTTTTAAGTTGATGATTTTCTTTTAAATCAAAGAGGTTGAACTAGGTTTAGACTAGAGAGAACATGCCCTATAAAGGTGAACGCAGACTTGGCCGCACCGCAGTCACCGCAGTCCCCGCAGTCATCGCTTTTTGTTAATGGCCTCGCACATCTATCCGCACCGCAGTCACTGCAGTCGTTCCCGTCGCCGCACGCATCGCACTTGATTTCTTTCACAGCGTTGCCAACTCTACGTCTATTTACGTAGATCTACGTATTTTGGACCCTTCTCGCGAACCTACGTACTTCTGGCCCAGAATCTAAGTATTTTGCAGCAAATTACCAAATTAGCAAAATAACGGAATTTTACTAAGAAATAAGCATTATTAAACACAAACCACAACGTAATAATGGACGTAGCTAATAATTTGTTGCATGTTTATTCGTACCCAATTAGTTTAACAAGTACACACTTAAAACATATCGATCAATTTAAATCAATAATATTTGCTTACAGGCTCGAATCGATGTTTGAAACACTCGTTTTACAATTTTTTACTCCCTTTATCTAGGATATTATTAAAAGTACGTAGATCTACGTACTTTTTAACTCTGATCTACGTATTTTTGAAAATCAGTGTTGGCAACACTGTTCTTTCATTCAGCGTCATCCGCGCCGCGCTAGCCGCAGCGTCCGCTGCGTGCGGGCCGGTGTTGATGACGTCATCAGCTGCGGCTTGGGGAGTTCGGTCGTTTCAGTGACTGCGGCGACTGCGGCGCGGGTGGGTGTGCGAGGTTGCATAGAACTTCATATAAATAATTCGAATGCGAATACTGCGGCGCGTGCGGTGCGGCCAAGTCGGCGTTCACCTTAAATTTCCTTATACCGAACGTGCAACATGTAATGTCAGTTGGTCTTAGTTGGTTAATCATAACGTCAAATTACGCGTCTCATTTAAAGAGGCATAGACTCTTTACATACTCATATCTTTGACTACATTCTCTAAATAGCCGTGCTGTGATCTGTCATCAGTGTAAAATTTGTTGGACGTTTGTGTTTACATTTTTAATAACTTTTTTGTATTTAAATAGTAAGTAAGCTTATAATAATTAAATAGTGTACTCATTAATTAATACACATCGTGTATGTGATATCGGGATGTGGATTCCGCTAGTCTTGGAACGGAAATAACAGGAGAAACTTTATCTTCTAGCAGTGAGTCGGAATTTTCCAACAAATTTATTTACTTTTCTCGTATTAATGCTATAATGAGTGTTAAGTTTACACAATATCATTGTATTGCAAATCAAAGGAACAGCTTGCATACGTATGTGTTATGAATTTAACTCACAAATTGTTATTTTGTACATTTGTTGATTTAATAGCCTTAGTGATGGGATTTGACAGTGAAAGGAGATATCGATGTTTTTGAATGAGGGATAAATACGGAAACTAACTATCGGACATGAATGTAAGACTGTAGCTGGAAGCGACAGCGGGTAGCCGCGGTTGCTAAGTTGGCAATAAACAAAAACGTCCAGCGGTTTAATTTTCTATCGCGCGTTTGATAGTAAGCGCAGTTTAATGTACATAATTTACTTAGATACCTACCTTAAAAGTAGTGTCTATTAACCTAAAGCCAAGTGTTCCAGTGTACGCGCGTGTGTGTAGGCTTACATTTTTGCATCTATAAAATAGTAGATGGATTAGGGATGTGAGTAGCATTTTTTATTATTAAGAAGGTGTTTTTTATTACAGGTTGCCTATTAATGACGTCACAAGAAAACTTTGGATAAATGCCGTTGGACGGCCTAGTTTGATTTAGCAGAAGTACCATCGTATTTGTTCACGTCATTTTGAGACAGACTGATTTTAAAGACAGAAAGCACCTGGCGTCGTTTAAAACCGAAAGCTGTGCCTACATTAGGTACATTTATGCCCGGACATTGCACACCCGGTAGAATTATTTATCCAAAGCCAAACAAAAAGTTTCTAATTTTAGTTTGAACATATTAATAAAATATAATAATTACAGCGATTTAATTAATCTACCTACTTCTATATTATTTATCATAAATTAGTGCTATCCTGACTGATCAAAGACGTCTTGTCTATAATATTCTTTCACATTCACACAACATTATCTGGTCCCAAACTAAGCATATCTTGTACTACGGGTACTAGACAATCGATAAACATGCATATATACTTTTCTGTAAATATATTACATATTATAGGTACATAGTACCATCCAGACCAAGACAAACATCCATATTCATGCACACAAATGTTTGACTTGAGCGGGAATCAAACCCGCAAGCTTCGGCGGGGCAGTCGGATTACCTACAACTCTAAAAAAATCGAGCAGTGTCCAACGTTAGCGATAGCAAGCAACGTGATATGATGCGATGCAAACAAATTGCCAGTGCCGCATTAGCCAATCTGGTATAATTCGTACAATACATAATCTAAGTGACAGTTTCTTTGCATCGCATCGCAACGCATCGCTCATTAGTTTATGAATACTTTTTGTCAATAGATTTTATGCCTAAAACGAACAATTAAACACGTGATTTTTTTAGTACTGTCTGTCTGGCAAGTCTTTGCAAAGCACTGTCCGGCGTCAACAGCAAAAACTACAATTTCAATATTTTAGTTGTTTACTTCTACGGCTTAAATATATCGACACATACTAAAGTTAGACATTTGACCAAAAATATTTATCGATAAATCATCACTGTTACGAACAACACTCGGTTTCCTAACTCTATGTTTTGTCTACTGTTTGCCTACCACGATGCTGCTATAAGAGCGTGCTGCTAAACCTATCGACAGCTCTTTCTATCATACTGCATGTGCCATTAGAAAGAAGATATCAATCATAGCAACCGCTGTTGTTATTTAGTGTTACTTCTATGCCTTAGGTTATATTTCTTTGTTTTAAATTTCACAAGTCTTTGACAGTTGACACTTAATATTTTTGAGAAATTGTACTTACAGTTTTCAGGTCCACTTGATTTTATCACACTTTACTCACACACGCTTCGCTTGCTTGCTTGACAAATTTCGAATTATCCGCTAGATGTTGCTGCGTTCGCTCTGGATGAGTATCTGTCGTGATAGTTCCAATCAGATCCGTTCTTCTTCTTATCCTCAGCTCCGAGATGTTGTGTTTCCAAGCCTCACGCTTATAGGTGGCGCTAATTCCGTACTGATGCTGAAAATCTAACAACGTGTCTATTATACAAAAATAATGTATCCGGCTCGAAGGACCAAATTATGATGGTATTACTATAAGACTGGAATTTAGAAATAATACACCGAACTCAAAACGAAGACATTAATAAGATATCAATTAAAATTTAAAATTCGCGTTGCTAAAAAGTTGTTAGCAAAAATTTTTTACACTTATTTTAAGTTATTCTTTCAACATGATGTTCACATTGAACCGAAACGTAGCAAAATTTGGACCAATTTGTATTATAAATGTGAAAATTGATGTTGGTCACTTGACATACATAGTGGCTGGACAACCTTTCATTTATTTTTATAATATTTCCGGGGGTTTATATACCCCGGCCGGTAACGAAACCATATCGCGATTCAGCGGGACGGCACACCAACATCTATCGAGCACGAGAGTAAACTTAAAACTGAACACATTATCAGAAAAATTAAGTAATTTCAAAAAATGCGTATCTCATCTATACATATAATAAAATGGTAGGAAAGTCAAAACTGTACATTGAATATTTTTTTAAAAGAATAATTGGGGTGTGATCTACTATCGATACCGAGGCCAAAAATATAGTTTTTAGAATTTTTGTCTGTTTGTCCTTATATCCGGGATAAAGTAAAAAAGTACTGCATGGATTTACTTCAAATTTGGCACAAATATTATTAAAAAGTCGGGTCACCACATAGGCTACATATTATCACGCTATGACCCACAGGGAACGAGCAGAGAACCTTTATTTCTTCAACGCATTCTGTAACAACGTGTAATGTAACAATGCATATTTGAATGTTGTTATTATGTTCACTATGCTATAAGCTAGCTTCACACTATAAAAATCACACAATATAAGTAACATAGGCTGATAAACATAATTAATTGAATATAAGTAGAATCAAGACAATTTTAATGCAGCGCCATCTAAGAGAGTTCAAAAACATCAAGTCGAATTACATGTGTAAGCCCTTTTTGGATATAAATAATTTAAATTTGAACATGTTGGCGACGTTAATAGTTGTTTTCAAAAGTCATAGATGGAGTTGTACATTTTCTTCTTAAAAATTGTATTTTTAATTCGTTTCAGAGATGAGCAAGACTATTAGTTGAAGTTATTTAATTAATTAACTACACCATCGCCACACTTGATTGCTTACATCATTTTTGTCAGAATAAATAGTAATAGATTTAGTACAAAATAAACATTTTGGTCACATTGGTGTAATTATTGCTTCTTAATTAATATATTTTCATGTCGCATGTAAACTTGCTTTAAATTGTCTTTCGGGATATGCATATAGCACGTTTGTTTGGATTAACTGTATATAAACATTAGTGAGATGTAGAACTAGCTAGATTTTTTTTACTCACACACAGCCATTTATTTATTGTTACGTCTGATGCGGTTTGGCTGATACTGGTGTTCTCTATACATGAGAAGCATCCTACCGTAATGCATTTACACGACCACCTAGAGAACGGCCAGCGCATATATTTTGATCCCGACAGCGTTGCTGAGCGCTTGGAAAATCCGCGTTAAACAACTCTCTTGGCATTTTTTAGGCTCTGTAAAATCGAGATATCGAGATGCCTTCATATAACACGTACGACAAGCAAAAGGGTGCATTTAACCGACGTTGACGAGGAGGTGCTGTGGAAGGTTTTCCGGGAAGTTTCAAGGACACCGCATTTTGTAGAGTTTATACCGTACACACAAATAATGTCGAATGCTATTTTCTGCGGTTGTTACTTCACACGGTCCGAGGCCCAACGTCTTGCGCCTTTCTGAGGACATTTAATGGCTTGGAGTATCCCACTTACCGCACAGCCTGCATAGTACGTCACTTTCTTGACGGTGACCAATACTGGGATGACAACCTCGCGGAGGCGAGCGTCAGTGACAGTCCCAGCTGCATGCGTCATCTGTTTGACGTCAACTTGGTGTTTTGTGGAGTCGCGAACGCGGTAGCTTTCAAGGAGAAGTATCGCCATCATCTGTCTGAAGATTTTCTACGAGCTTCAAAGCTCGTAGAAAATCTTCAGACAGATGATGGCGTGTTACTAGAGACGAAGTTGAAGTAACTGATGACCGCGTGCTGAACACCTGTCTCAGTTCACTTCAAGACGTGGTCATTTCTATCAGCGACAATCCACTGGTCAAATATTTGTTACCAGTTTCCCAATCATCACCGCATCAAGACCGTGAAAATTGGAAGTATAACACTGAGACAATTTGAAATTACCACCTTACGAATTTTACGACACCGTCCTTGAAAGCGATGGGCAAAGCCAGGCTAAAATGTTTTTCTTGGATGCTCCTGGTGGAACAGGAAAAGCATTTGTTACTACTGGCATACTTGCAGAGGTCAGGAGGCAAGGCAAAATTGTCATTCCTGTAGCGTCGCCGGCAATCGCTGCCACACTGCTTCCGGGTGGCAAGACAGCACATACCATGTTTAAATTTCCCATCGATTTAGAGAGCGCCGTAACACCCGTTTGCGGTGTGTCACGTAACAGTGATAAGGGACACGTGCGATCACGCAGACGACGTCGCGGGCAGCAGCTAGTAATATAATAAAAGAAGAACATTAGTGCGTGAGTTTTATACATAAATGGGTGATGTAACATATACTGATACTGTAATTGAAGAAATATACTTTTTTCATAATTATTGTCGGTTATATTTTTCATATTATACCTAATCAATAATAATTATGAAGATGCAATACTACTTTAATCCCAATATGTATAAACAATTAGTTTAAACGTCTTAGGGAAACAAAGTATAACCCTAATAATAAGTACCTACTTATATTATTTTTCTTCCAAAGAAATTAATATCCTTCCAAAGATTTAAACTAGGTACTCAATTTTTTATCCAATTTATTTACCCGTCACTATTTAATATTTTCTTGGGTTTACGCGAATATTACACATACATACATACATATACTCACGCCTTTTTCCCGTCGGGGTAGGCAGAGACAACGGAACGCCACTTGCATCTATCCTTACAAACCTCACGCGCTTCTTCTACATTCATTACCCTGTTCATACATGCTCGCCGGTTGCGGGTGCTTCGGACCTTGCCATTTTTTAAGATGTCCCCAATCTGATCGACGAATGTCCAATGAGGTCTGCCGCGTCCGACTTGCCCACACACGTTAGCCTCATAAATTTGATGCTTCACTCTTTCTTCACTCATTCGCTCCACGTGCCCAAACCATTTTAGCATTCCTTTCTCAATGTTTGTCACGACATCTTCTTTCAGGCCACATCGCTCTCGTATTTCTGCATTCGGAATTCTTTCAATCAGTCTTACCCCACACATACTACGCAGTGAACGTATCTCAACTGCGTTAATTCTGCTTTCATGCTTTTTCTGCCACACCCAACACTCACAACCGTACATCAACGTAGGCACCAGCACTCCATTATGAACCGTCAGTCGCACCTGTTTTGGCACATTCTGGCCGTTCATAAAGGCATGCAGCGCTCCATTTACATAATTTCCCGCAGTCACTCTCCTTTTAATATCTCCTTCACATCTTCGATCTCTTGTACTTGCATTCAATTTCATACCCTTTGCTTTAAAGCTCTCATTCATACAGTACATTATTTGTTGTAACTCAGTCGCCGACGACGCAAGAATGACTTGACCATTGGCGTACAGGAGGCACTTAACACGCAATCCTGCCATATCGATCCCGCATTCCATTTCCCTCATATCGTTCATTCAGCTATCCATGAATAAGTTGAACAACCAGGGTGAGGCTGCACACCCCTTTCTGACACCTTTGGAGATGTGAAACCACTCTGTATAGGCACCGTTAATCCGGGCACAGCCTCTAGAACCCCTAAACAGAGATTTCAGAGGCCTAATTATAAAATTGTCCACCCCATACATGGATAGCACATTCCATAATTAATTTCTATTCACTCTATCATAAGCCTTTTCGGGTTATTGTAAACTCGCCATAATGAAAATTTGCCACAAGTAAAAATTATAGTAAACTCGCCACAGTCTTATCTGTCTCACGAAAACTTGCCACAGCTTTAAAAGTACTGATAGCAAACGAAGTAGCAGTATTTAATATTACTGTAACGGTCACCCGACTGCCAGCCATATCAAAGCCATGCTATACCGTGCCGTATCGTCTTGGTTCCGCCAAAGCCAAAGCCACACACAGCCATACTCTTCTCTCTGTGACAGCTGATCTCCAAAGCGTTCTATAAATACCAAGCGGTGATGGAGGAGAGTTATATTATACCCGGAAATTATGCGTCTATAATTTTACAATGTATGAAGCCAAATCACCAAATAAAGATTTTTGTATGATGTGGAACGAGATGAATGGAAAACGAGGAAGTTCAGAAATAGCTACTTGTTAGAAAAAGTGTCTTGATGTAAATCCGCAAAATATTAGAGAAGTGTCTATTTTTTCAGACACATGTTCGGGTCAGAATAGGAATCAATATATTGCAGCTTTTTTCCTTTACATAATTTAAACATCGCATATTTTAAACGTTATAGAACAAACAGTTTTAGAATCTGGTCATCGATGATGGAAGTTGACTCGATGAATTCTGCGATTGAATATGAACGTAAAAAAGCTTCTATTTACTGCATGAATGATTGGAAGAATGTAGTTAAAAGAGCTCGGTCTAATAGAAATAAGAAAAATGCACTACCCTACGAAATACAGGAGATAAAATACAGCGAAGTAATAGATGTCAAGAAGTTAGCTTCTAATACAATTTTTAATAAGAAATTGGCAAAGGATGGAAATAAAGTACAATGGTTGAAAATTAAGTGCCTTAGGTGTGAGAAAAAGAACCCGGGAATCATAAAATTTAGATATGATCATAGTGAAGAGTATTCAATTCTAGATACAAAAGATATTAAGAACACAACAAATAAGACAAAAAACAGTGTTGTAACTATAGAAAATAAGGAATCGACATTACCAAAGGCTTACACTTCCATGTTATCAAGCCAAGAAAACGATTTGCTAAACCTTTGCAAAACAGACGTCGAACTTCATGCCTGGTTTCAGTCCCATTGTAATTGTAAGTTTGACTGTGCTTTGTAATTTATATGTCGGATCTGTTTAATAATACTGTGATATTATATATATATATATATATATATATATATATAAACGACTGTTTGCGGACTTGGTTGATCACGCGGTATTGCCGTTCCTTACTTGATCCACCTTTGCACTCGAATAACATTTGCTCTATGGAATATATTTTTGATTTTTTCACAATGTTGTCATTCATGGCAAGACCTTGCCAAACATATTCAATAACATTTCGATGTATTCGTGATGAATTTGGCTGAAGTGCCGAACAAAACTGGATCCATAACGGCCATATATCTCAGACCGATGTCAACTTTTTGGCGCCGAATTATATGCCATGCGTGCGTTCTTATTTGAATCCAGACGTGACAATTATCAATATGTGGTTCCAGGGACACGTTACTTCAGTACTTGCTCCGTGTAATAGTAATATATGATATAACCATTTTATACATGCTTACGAGCACTATAATGATCCTATTTCTACTTGATAATTTAAATACTATTTAAGTCCGATATTTTCCATTTCTTGTATACTATTTGGCTCCATTTATACCGTATAATAATTACGCCAAATCATCACCATCCTCCGAGCGTTATGCCAGTTGCATCCAGGTCTTCGCCTTGGAGCCCGGTTTCCGCTTTCTAGTCTAACCAGATTTGACAGTATATTAGCTTTTCCACAGAGCGACTGCCGTCTGACCTCCGCAACCCGAAGGGATAGCCATATTCTATGGTTTAGATCAGAGTCAGGATGTTTGCGAGTACTAATTCCTTGTAACGACCACAGAACAATTAAAGGGGGTTAGAACGGAAATAGTTACTGATTTGTATTAGAACGCGTGTCGCACACAAATCAACTGCACTTACTTAGATCGCGAGTTTGCCATTGGTTGTCACACTAGCGCAAACACTTCGCTTGACATGGAACTATAGCGCTTGACGATCACTCACACACTCTCATTAATGTTACGGTGTCCAAAAGGTCGATTATTTATATCGATAAAATACTGTTGGTTTGTTACTTTAAGTTTTGCAATTGTTTGTTTTTATTTCGGGATGGTGGGATAGGATACAAATAGTGTGGCCATTCTTAATATATATAAATAATAATATAAAATTAAAGGAGAAGATACAATATGACCTTAATCATATCCGAATACCAAGAGTTAAAAATCATGTCCACCTAGGATGTCAGTGTCCGTGATAAACTATTCATGTGTACAACCACATAAGCTTAAGTTTGTAAAGAAATAAATGACAAAAGTATATAATACAATAATATTTTAATGTTGAACAATAATTTAAATTAAATTTCAACCCAGATTCTATTATTGTCCCTGAAATAAGACGTATTTATTAAGAAGCATACGCTTGCTATCTTTTAAAGAATTTTTCAAAATAAAATGCAATCTTACATTGATATATTTTTCTATGATAGCTTTAGATAGGTCTGTAACATGGCTCGCACTAGGATAAAATCCAACCTGGTGATAACTAATGTTGCTAAATAATTCAGTTCCGACAAAGGTGCGCAAGATCTTTGTTGTCAACATATATTATGTTCATTAATTTGCCGAAGATTGTCGGTGTAAATCTTTATATAATGATACAGGAGACCCCCTTTATCTTTTGCTACGATAAATTTAAGGTCCGAATTTATTTCATTTGACAGCAGTGCTCCAACGCATATGTCACAATCAATTTTCTTAGTTAAAATATGTGATATGTAACCCGCGATACCAAGTTAATAACCCACAATAAACATTAATCGGTAGTAATAAACAAAGTTATGCTAATCTTAATATTACTGATAACAATCATTTGAATACATTCACACGAAGGAACTCACAATCGACATTGTTCACAACTTGATAGGTACAACACTATCGCACCCACCACCATAGATTTAGCAGAATTCAAGCTTCGACGTTCGCAGTGAACGAAATACATTGCGCAATTCGCCTACGTAGTACTAGATGGTACCCACGTATTGCCAGCACTGTATATTTTTTTATTTGCTTGCGATAGTATCGTTTTGTCTACAAATTACATAATACTATTGTAATAATTACAAATATCATTTTTATTTTAAGGTTTTTGGACTTACCGGTGAAAAGAAATCCCTTCTCGAGCCACACGTTATTATAGCGCAAGACGGCATAATTCTTTTATTTTCGCGGAGCTTCATACGCTGTCGCAATATGAGCACGATTGTTGACAGCGTCAATCAAATTTTTCGGCATATGAGCGTTTGCTCACAAGTACGACGAGCCTGCCACGCCCACAAGGCCGTTCTAACCTCTCTTAACTGTTCTGTGGCAACGACTGTCAAGGATCTTTTTGATGACAGCTGGGACCCACGGCTTAACGTGCTCTCCGAGGCATGGAGGGTGTGACTTTTTGTGGCCGGTCCCATCTATAAACCAGACAGTGACGAACCCTCTTAACCTTGCGAATCGATAGATTCGAGCGGTTGCCACTTTGCCACGGGCCGCTCACTTTATAAACCACATGTGCGTACTTACTTGAATCCAAAACTATACATTATATTAGACCTGCTGGTTAGTATTATGTGGCTCCAGGATTATGTTAGTTGAGTATTTTTGTTTGAGTATTTTAGCTTATTATTTAACGCATAATTGTATACCATCTGTATATCTGTATATTTATTTGGCTCCTTTAAGATATACATATACCCGTCAATCGATACTTAATGGTTTCACATTACAATTATTTAAATTTTAGTTTTGCATTCATAAGATGATGCATTGCATTTAAATTCATTACGTCCATACATTGTCAACTCCGAATGCATACTATATTGATCCGCTTTAAATATTATGAACTGATACTGATAATCTTATGCACACAAGCTTATGGATATTATGTGGCTACATTACTATACACGCCGCCCCATATCTGCGTGCTTATATGAATTTGGATCGTTTGGCTGGTATGATGAAATATCATCAATTCATCATCATATCAGCCAAACGACGTCCACTGCTAGACATAGGCCTCCCCTACGGTTCTCCACACATACCGGTCTTGAGCTGCCTGCATCCAACCGCTTCCCGCGTTCTAAACGAGATCGTCGATCCACCTTGCGGTGGGCTTTTCTCTGCGGCGTCATCCGGTATGTGACCACCACTTCAGAACCTTTCTGCCTCCACGGCCTAGCCTTCAAGATACATATGTGCCCTGACCACTGCCACTTCAGCTTGACTATCCGGAGAGTTATGTCTTTGGTTCTCCTGCGGATCTCTTCATTTTTGATTCGATCTTGCACAGAAAAGCTCCAAAAATAGCTCTCTCCATCGCCCTCTGAGTGACCTGGTGAGTGAGTGCGTCTTTGGATAAGGCCCATAGATATTTAATATCATTAGATGAAATCCTTATCTATTTTCCATACATAAGTTGATCCAGAGGATTTATATTTATTATAACCATGCATTGTTAGATCCACGAGTGAAATTATAGCAGCCATGGAGTTATTTGCTAGCATTATGTTGTTGATTTACGTATTATTTAACTCTGATTACATGCTGCATCGTACGAACTTATTTGAATCCAGTAAACTTATATGGGTGCATAGGGTTTCCACCAAGAACATAGGGTCCCAAGCCAACCTCACCTGCAAGTGGTGCAACTGCCGACCAACGGACGAGGCTCTGGCAAACAAAATGTCCCAATAAGCGGCAATAGGCTCGCCACCTATTACGTGGGATCAAAACACTGGCGAAAAGTGGGCGTTTAATATGCCTCTGCCTACCCCTTCGGGGAAACAGGCGTGAGTCTATGTATGTAAACTTATATAAAAACAAATCAATATGATGTGGCTCCACATTATACTTTACATGCCATATCTGTATTTCTGTATACTTATTTAAATCCAGTCATAATACTACCAGCTAACCAACCGATCAATAATATGAAGCTCCACGATTAAGTTCATGCATGATTTTTATGGTATGGTAAACTATTCTCTATTTAAAACTATTATTACAATTGTACTCTAAATTATATGCCACATTCTGTTTACTTAATTGGCTCCAGTAAAAGATTATACAATACATTTGCTCATGAGGACTACGCAGCTCTAGAACGATATGAATGAAGTATTCGTTTTTTATACTACAAGGATGGCAAATGCGCCTGCCTGATGGTAAGCGGCTAATCGTTGCTCATAGAAGCCAGTGATGCCAACCCGGCATCACTTGCGCGTTGCCGACCTTAGGAAAAAGAGGAGCGGGCAACGTTTTCTTGGCTCTCTCCCATTCAATCTCCCTCCCCTTCTCATTCTCTCTTCCTTTCCTTATAGAAAAGGAAAAGAGCGTGAAAAGGCGGGTTAGCATTATCTCAAACCAACCATTTGTGCCATAACAACTATTGCTACCAAAACTACAATTTCTACCAAAACTACAATTTCCACCAAAACTACTAATCATACAAAAACAACCACATCTTCCAAAACTACCATTTCTTTCAAAATAACCATTTTCTACCACAGATTCTGCCAAATTTTCTACCAAATCTACAAGTTCTGCCAGTCACAATTTTCTACCAAATATTTAACTCCTATCACTTTTAAATGATGATATTAGTACTCTATATTATTCAATAGAACTTATGACGTGCAAATTTTATTAATGTTGACCTTTAATTTAAAATGTGTCATACAGTGTGATGAACAGTAAGACTTATGTAATAGCACTATAGTATTTAAGATTATACAACGTGTAAATGAAATAACGCACATCCTCAGACACCCCAATTAGAATAACTTGTTACAATCATAATGCATGCATTGAATTTTGTTTTTTATTTGCGTAAATATTGTTTTTTGAAGATAGTATAAACTCGATTAAAAGTAAAAAGTGTGGTCACTATAAATTTGCGCACGCACACAAACACACGAAACGGTTGCTATGGTAAACAGACGACAGCGATCTGATAGGAACGAAATACGATACGATATAAACAAAATGTTTCAAATTTAGTCTTTATACAACACTCTGATAGAGTGGGGTTTACAAGAATGATGTTTGAGTAATTTGTCAGCTACTGTTGATATTTCCAAAGATATGAATACCTATTTCTTTCCATCACACTTTTCGGCTTTGGAGTGGACAGTCGACTTTGTATAAAATTATTTATTGTTTGTTAATAACATGCACACGATCCATTGTTTCATAATATTGTAAATGACTATTTAGTTACCTAGCATTATTGATAGATAAAGTAAAAGAATATCAATGAGAGAATAAAGCAAGATCGACGTGTTTAAAGTTGTAAATTAATAGTTACATTAATAGAATAATCAAATAACTTACAGGATAAAATCACATTATTTTAGTCCACTTTCACTGTTCCTTCACGCATCACATCTTTTCACTGTTTCAAAAGCAGCTAATATGCATCAACTTAACTCCTAGGCACTTGTTGTCTCCTCACAATAAACTAGTGATTTAACATTTTCCCACAGTGAAAAAGTCCGGGGGCGACAAGTTAACATCAAGATGATGCAGAACGTTCCACACCAGAACCGTCATGTTGATAATTACAATTTTATTCACACAATTAAAATATTTTTTCGCAACTCTCGCTGACAGATTCCCGATGGATGACTAGATACTTGTCATAACTTGTCAAAGCGCATCGCCAGCGCTTGTCATTGGCCAGCGCGGGCGACACATTACGTCTCGCTCTTGCCTGATGATTATTACGTAAGCGAAAGATAGATGATAGATATTTTCGTGGTAAATTGTGTGTATTGTCTTTTGCCGCTATTGTGTTGTACTAATGTGTGCGTTCGTGTGACCGAACGTCGAACCATTAAACAAATGCATTTTAAAAGAAGGCGTTCTGCTTTGACTTAAGGTTTATTTTCGTATATTTCAACTTTTGAAATAAATGAGTGACTATAATTTACGTTAGTTTTCTTATTTTAAAACAAAAAATAAACAATATTAAAAATGTCAGTAATGGATTCAGTAGCCGATTCTGAACAAACTACTTTCAGGAAGTGCATTTAAATTTGTTACATGTTGTATTTAATGTAAAAGGAACATTTGTACGCCGGTGACAGCAAAATACTATGGACTTAAAAACAGTAAACAACTTTGTTAACAGTATTCTAACAAATAAACTGTTATTTTCTATTCTGTAAATGTTTCACATTAATAAAAAAAGATGTCCGAAGGAACTCCATCGAGGGTACACAATATCCACGATGGAGTTCCTTCGGACATTCATTCGAAAGAAATTTCAGAAACATTTTCATAATAGATGCCTAGACTTGACTGAATATTAGCTTTTTCACACAGCGACTGCCGTCTGACCTCTACAACCCGAAGGCGTAGGCATATTTTATGGTTTAGACCAGATATTTGAGGGCACTGATTGCCTTAACGACTGTTAAAGATGATAACCGAAACCGATGGCTTTACGTGCTTTGTGAGGCACGGAGGGATGTGATTTTTTGTGGCCGGTCACCCTATGTCCAGCAGTGGACGTCGTTTGGCTGATATGATGATGATATTTCATATCAGCCAAACGACCCAAATTCATATAAGTACGCATATATGGCGTGGCGTACATACATAATGGAGCCACATAATATTCATATAAGCTATTGTGCATAAGATTATCAGTATTAGTTCATATTTAAAGCGGATTAATATAGTATGCTTTCGGATTTGACAATGCATGGACGTAATGAATATAAATTCACTGGATCATCCTATGTATGGCAAACTAAAATTTAAATAATTGTAATGTGAAACCATTAAGTATTGCTGACGGGTATATGTATGTCTTAAAGGAGCCAAATAAATATACAGATTATGGTATACAATTATGCGTTAAATAGTAAGCTAAAATATTCAAACAAAAATACTCAAGTAACATAATCCTGGAGCCACATAATATTGACCAAGAGGTCTATATTATAAAGTTTTGGATTCAAAGAAGTACGCACATGTGACTTATCAAGTGAGCGGCCCGTGGCAAAGTGGCGACCGCTCGAATCTATCAATTCGCAAGGTTAAGCGCGTTCGTCACCGTCTGGTTTATAGATGGGTGACCAGCCACAAAAAGTCACACCCTCCGTGCCCTAAATTAAATGGTAATACATGTTATAGTAAGAAAACAGTCGCTCTGTGCAAAACTAATATTCAGTCAAATCTGGTTGTACTAGAAAGCGGAGCCCGGGCTCCAAGGCAAAGGCCTGGATGCAACCGGGATAACGCTCGGAGGATGATGATGATGATCCATCTATAAACCAGTCGGTGACGAACGCGTTTTACCTCTCGAATTTTTGAAAGATTCGAGTGGTCGCCACTTTGTCACGGGCCCCTCTGGTAGGTAATATATTAAACCTACTACAAATATTTAACCAAAAACTCCGAACTAAAAAAACTACTGGAAAATGGACATAGAAACCAAGTTAATGTAAGAAATGCCGCAAGTTATGAGAATTGATAAGAAATACAGAATAATAATACATAAAAGTGACCAAGAACCAATGACTGCCCTCCGTGAAGAATAGTGCGCTGCGATTGGCCCATTTGAATCGGATCAAGTAAATCTAAAATCCCTAAAGTGTGGATTTGTATAAAAATGGCGTAATTATTATTAACAACGACGTTGGCGTTAGTTGATCCGAAAGGAACCACATGAGAATTGCGCGCTCGCAATGGATCAAGAAATCATGGCCGGATCAACAAGTGAAAACGGATCAAACAAAAACTACTTATATGGCACGCTTGATCAACATTGTGATGAAGGGGATATATATATATATATATATATATATATATATATATATAAATTAAAACTGTGTTTAAAGATAAACGTCTCTACATTTTATAATATGTATCAATTTAGTTGTAAGTTTGATTGAGAAATAAAAAATGCTGTGATTTGTAGTTTGTAGTTATTTTCGTTAATAATTCCTATTTTAAAACATAGTTAAATATTTTTAAATCTATGATTTATCCAATTAAACTGATCTATCTGTCTATCTATATAATCACGCCTTTTACTTTCAATTAAACTGATTGTTACATATAATCGTTTTCTTCTTTTTCTTAATTCTGAAACTAGATTACTTTTACTAAACACTTATGTAGAACGAATATCGTTTTGCTGTCGGTACATTCAAAACAAGTTTGACGTACCTGTGACGAGATTACTATACCTGTTGTGAATTATTTTGTCACTGTGGCAAGTTAACCAATATTTTTAAGTGTGGGGAATTTCGTTGTGGTGAGTTTACAATAACCCGCCTTTTCCAGGTCTATGAACGCGCAATATACCTTCTGGTTTTTTGCCAGACACTTTTCGGTTATGCAGTGTAAGGAAAAGACCTGCTCCGTACATCCTAGGTTGTCTGGAAGAGATCGCATTTTGCGATAAGACCGCCCTTTTGTACAACTAGTTTTAAGTATATTTTACTATTGTAATTCTGTTTGTATACTGGTGTACAATAAAGTATTAATCTATCTATCTATCTATCCCATTCCCTTCCGAAATCCCGCTTGCACATCCAATATCTTCTCATTAGTCACATTTACTACCCTGTCAATCAATATTCTAGCATACATTTTTCCTACAACACTAAGAAGGCTGATCCTGCGATAATTTTGACATTCCTGCTGCGAACCTTTTCCTTTAAAAATTGGGACAAGCACTGCCTTCATCCAGTCATCTGGGACCTGACCTTGTTTCCAACACAGGTTAAAAAGGCGATGTAGCAGGTTTACTATTAGTCCATCGCCAGCCTTCAACATTTCAATCGTCACCATATCACACCCAGCAGACTTGCCGGATCTCATACCTTTTAGCGCTTTCATAATTTCATCCATTCCAATTTCATCACTAGGGCCATCATACATATCTATCATCTCTTCTTGTTCTATTTCACTCACATCTTTCTCAAATAAACTCTCAAAATAGTCCTTTCAGCACTGTAGTATCATTAATTCTTCATTCATGACTTCACCTTTTTCATTCCTAATAACTTTCATCGATCCATTCATATTTTTGCCCCGCGCTTCTTTGACTAGTTTCCAAAACAGTTTTATATTGTCTCGGAAACTTGAGCCGAATTAATCCTCATATTTCTTCTTTTTCTCATTCTTCTTCCTCTCTATACATTCTTTAACTTTAGCTTTCACACATCTATACTTGTCCTTCATTTCTTTTTTTATGTTCATTCATACCACCGCTCGCTCGATTCGTTAATTCTATTGCTATTAAATTCAAGCACGCTTTCTTCTTTTCCTCAACCATACTTCTAGTTTCATCATCCTACCAGTCTGCTTTCTCACATTTCTTATTTCTTCTTTTGCTCACACCGCATACATCTTCAGCACAATTCACTACGTTGGTTTTAAATACCAACCATACATCATTCACACTTTCCTTATTTACATCACTCCAGCTTTTATCCAGCCGTTCGCTCAATTGCTTTTTATACATGCTCTTTCGTATGATCTTTCAATCCTTCCACTTTTATACGTTCTAATTCTTTATAAGATTTTTTGGCTCTGTGCCGCCAGTGTTTAAACATACCACCAACTCTTGATATCACCAAATAGTGGTCTGTGCCAATATCTGGTCCACGAAAAGCCCTAGTGTCTACTATTTTCATTCTCATTCTTTCATCGACTATCACAAAATCTATCATACTTCTTAATGTAACATGTCCTTCTTTCTTACGCCACGTGTACATATGTATAATCTTGTGCTGAAACCAAGTATTAAACACAGACAGACACATCTCCACACATACATCTAACAAGTACACGCCGTTGTCATTCACACTCTTATCACCAAACGTTCCAAGTACATTTTCATACCCATCACGCTTCACTCCAACCTTTGCATTAAAATCTCCGAGCATGACAATACGTTCATTCCACTTACGCAATAACGCAACCACTCTCAGTTGTTCCCAAAATTCCTCTCTTACCGCCTTACTGTAGGAAGAGTCTGGAGCGTATACACCTATCAGAAATAGAGGTGTCAGACCTACTTTCATCCGGACCCACATACCCTTACAAGAGGCGGGGGTTTACAAGATAGACTGTGAGTGTGGGCTCTCATACATTGGACAAACCAAGAGAAGCATAGGCATTCGACTTAAGGAACATATACTTTCAGAGCGAATGGCAGAATGCATGCGAGGGGATGAGTGCGTAAGTCCGCGCCTTATGTGGGTCCGGATGAAAGTAGGTCTGACACCTCTATTTCTGATAGGTGTATACGCTCCGGACTCTTCCTACAGTAAGGCGGTAAGAGAGGAAGGACATGTTACATTAACATTAAACACAAACGCTCGACGAAGTCTGCTGTGTGTGAACATATAGAACAAGGAACCAACCATTACCTGCGATTTGATAAACCACAGATACTCGCAAAAGAACACCGCTTTATTCCAAGAATGATACGTGAAGCTATTGAAATTAAAAAACATCCTAATTCCAATAGGGAAGATGGTTGGAATGTTCCTCCAGCTTGGGATCCTTTTATCAGGCTAATGAAACCCAAGAAGGACAAAGCCACCAGAAGACATCAAGACACGGTGAGCACATTCTACGTAGACAGTAACACCAATAGTTGAAAAATGTTCGGGTACTTTGAGATAACTTTTAAATTCAAGACAAAGACAAATATCACCTCAGTCTGCTGTGAACATGAATCCTGTAAAGAATTCGAAACGTCGGCTAGTAATAAATATGTAGTTTTTAGATCATTCAGTTTAAATGTAATTACCAGTGAAACCAATATAACGCGATAAAATCCGTAAACTGTAGTTTAATTCCAAACCGACACTATTTTTTTAACAGCAATAACCCGCAACACTGGAACTGTCAGTTTCCTGCATCTAGGTAGGTACTTTTAACTAGTAGCCAGACTTATAGTCAATGAATACAGCTTTACATAGAAGCGCAGTTCATAAGGATTTTGTGTGCCGATTTCAAGTGGACACTGTCTCCAATTTCGTTCGTAGTTGGCGCCGTTGGCAGCACTGGCGTCGTTCTCCGTCTCTCTTGCTCTCGTAGTTAAGATACACAGGAGGAACGTTCGTCTCTCTTGCTGTTGTAGAGACCGCTGTCACAGCGTGTCGCTGCTACGCCTCCAAGCGGCAATTTGGGTAACAGAAAGTTTGTCTTCAGAGCGCCCATAAGAAATGCGCCTCTATGTAAATATCTGAGCTCTTTGCTACAGTGGTGAGATCACGTGAGACCACTACGCAGAGGATGTCGGGTTCAAATCTTCGACGCGGCGACGCACACCTTTTGACTTTTCGTATCTAAGTTAAATGCGTGTTAAAATTGTTGTTTAGGATGCCTTGCCAAACGGTAAAGAAAATCATCGTGAGGAAACCTGCACGCCTAAGAGTCCTCCATAGTGTTTTTGAGAGGCGTCTGATGGCATTCACTTTGACCGTACCCTTCTTATAGTAAAAAGAAACCCATGGCTAGCAGTGGGACAACTTTTAGACAGGGCTTATGATTCAAAAGTATCGCAAGCACGGCACTATGGGAAAATGTTTTAGCAGACAACAAGATGCCCGCAGTTCGCCGTTACACTTTTTTCTTTAGTTGAGCTTTTTCTACCCGATCCCGCCAGAATTTCGAGATATCGAGATATATTATCTAGTACCCATAGTATAAGCTCTGCTTAGTTAGGGACTAGATGGTGTTGTGTGAATGTGGTAGAATATTATTATTATTATTATCCCTTTCTTTAGACACCTCTACGCACCCCCAGGAACATACTGAGCTTCATACGCCCAGTAGTTACGGCTGTGTATTGTCTGTCAGTCAGTCAGTCAGTCAGTAAAGCAAGAATTTTATATACACAGCTTCCGTTAAAAAACATTATTCGGACAGGGTTCTTTTCGTACATTTGTTGAGAACACTGTTGCAAATTAATTAATGAAATAAACAAATAACTTATTGAATTACGACCTTGTTTTCGCCGGTAAGTTCCGTGTGTGATGAACTGATGACTTGCTTACCATCAAGCGATCCGTCTGCTCGTTTGCCGCCTATTACTATAAAAAACCAGCTCTTTCGAAAAATGTGCTCTTAACGGACGCCTACTACGTATAAACTAATTCTCTGCCATATTTACAACACGGCATACAAACAATATATTGATTTTACCCACAAACAACATTATTCTTTTGGAGTATTTCGAAGTCAAAATCATTTATGCATTTAGGCCACAAAGTGACGCTTATGAATGTCAAAATTTAAGTTATTAAGAGATGTTTCTACATTTACATTTACGGCCACGTTCGCAATGCCATAGGTAGAACCATGAGAAAGAACGGGCAATAAAACTCATGGCCGCACTTTTAAATCGCCAGTATTAAGACTTTACATGTTAATTTTGCAAGGAACTGCAACTGTTTCACATTGTAAGTTATCTGTTATCTACTAAGGACGTCATTCATTAATTTGAAAATAAGAAAAAAATATTGTTGGACTGCCTCCGTGGTCCATTGGATAGCGTATGCGACTGCTGATCGGAGGTGCCGGGTTCGATTCCCGGGTCGGGCAAGTGTTACTGTGTTTTTCCAAATAAAAACTCAGTAACAGCACGGATTCTGGTGATGTGCCCGGTAACGGCAATAGGCTCGCCCCCTATTACGTGGGACCTACAAAAATTCATCGCGAAATGTGGGTAATATTACACCTCTGCCTACCCCATCGGGGATACAGGCGTGATATATACCACGTACCTTTGTTTGGAGTAAGGGGGAAGGTACGTGGTATATATCTCGAAAGACAATTTAAAATAAGTTTAAAATTACCACGAAAGTTTAAATTCCTATATACAGGCGTGAGTCTATAATTAAAAATAAATAAAACTATTGTTTGACAGTGAAGAATGCGCTGCGCTGGCCTTCGCTCGGTCCCGAATGTCTTGGATGCAACTCGGATAATAATAGGTAGTAGTAAAAGATCTGTAGAAGAGCGACCTTCACCGATCTGGTTATTGGATGAAAGTAAGTATTTTATATCAAATTTTACATGTTGAAAAATATATCATGAATACATACATACATAGACTCACGCCGGTTTCCCGGAGGGGTAGGCAGAGACTACGGAACGCCATTTGCAACGATCCCGACATACCTCTCTTGCTTCGTCTTCCTCTCTTCACTCCCATCAAGTTTCTCATGCATGCTCTTCTGTTTAGGGTACTTCTGACCTGTCCTTTTCTTAGGATGTCTCCAATATGGTCAAAGAACGTCCGCCTAGGTCTTCCCCTTCGTCCTGTCCTATTCACAATTGTCTTATATATCTTCTTTGTCAGTCTTTCGGCATCCATCCTCTACATGTGCCCAAACCATCTTAACATGCCTTTCTCGATGCTTGTCACTACATCTTCTTTTACCCCACACCACTCTGGTATCATACAATTCTTTACTCTGTCGGTCAAAGACACACCACGCATACTTCTCAGTGCTCTCATTTCTACAGCATTTATTCTACTTTCAAGTCTCTTTTGCCATACCCAACTTTCACTACCATACATAAGGGTAGGCACTAACACCCCTCTATGCACAGCGAAACGCGCCTTTTTAGACACGTTTTGACTGTTCATAAACGCCTTCAGAGATCCATTCACACTATTACCTGCATTAACTCTTCTTTCAATATCTTTTTCATTCTTACCATCTCTTGTAAACAACGTACCTAAGTAAACAAACTCATTCACTTGTCCCACTCGCTGTCCATCGATCAAAACATTACAAGCCGTAACGCATTCCTCCTTTTCAAAAACCATAACTTTCGTTTTACTTACATTCACTTTCATTCCTTTCCTCTCTAACGCACCATGCATGATTGTTACCATCTCCTGCAACTCTTCCGCTGAAGATGCAAGTATTACCTGATCATCAGCATAAAGGAGGCATTTGACGAGTAACCCATTCATCGTTAATCCGCAGTCACTATGTTTTAAATCTTGCAAACAACTGTCCATGAAGAGGTTAAACAGCCACCGCGACGCTACACATCCCTGTCTAACACCTTTCTCGATGGTAAAGCAGTCAGTGTATGCCCCATTTATCCTCACACAAGCTATAGAAACCTCATAAAGGGATTTCAGAGCTCGAATGAGGCTGCTGTCCACCCCATTAATTGACAGCACCGACCACATTTAATTCCTCACCACTTTATCGTAAGCCTTTTCCAAATCCACGAATGCGCAATAGACCTTTTGACCTTTGGCCAAAAACTTTTCGGCTATGCTTCGCAAGGAAAAAACCTGATCGGTACATCCCATACCCTTTCGGAATCCCGCTTGTACATCCCATATTTTCTTGTCGGTTACTTTCATAACTCTTTCAATCAGTACCTCTGCATACAATTTGCCAACAATGCTGAGAAGGCTAATGCCTCTATAGTTTTTGCAGTCTTGTTGCGAGCCTTTTCCTTTATAAAGTGGCACAACTACAGCTGTGGCCCAGTCATTAGGTACTCGGCCGGTGCTCCAGCACAAGTCATATAACCGCTGCAACTGACCAACTATGATGCCCTGTCCAGCCATCAGCATTTCGACTGTAATCCTATCATATCCTGCAGCCTTACCTACTTTCATACTTCCCAGTGCCTTCACCATCTCATCCACGCCAATAAAGCTTTCATCATTGCTATCGATACCATTCATTTCATCGATCTGTGTCTCTATCGCCGTTCTTTCAAATAACCCTTCAAAATACTCTTTCCATCTCTTCAGCACGCATGATTCACCATTCACTATCCTTCCATTCTTGTCACTAATCTATGTGTATTCTGAGGATTGAGTTCTTCCTCGAACTGCACAAACAGATTTCCAGAAAAACTTAATGTTTCTCCGGAAATCGTCAGATAATCTGCTGACTGCTATCAAACTCATCTTTCTTTTCCTCTTTTTTCCTTTTAACCATTTCTTTAAAAAAAACTTCAAAAAAAAAAGGAGGTTCTCAGTTTGACCTGTATGTATGTATGTATGTATGTATGTTTGTTTGTCCGCGATTATCTCGCGTTTGGCTGAACCGATTTTGATGCGGTTTTCAGAAAAGTATTTGTTACACTTAGGAGAAGGTTTTAGGCCCTTAACCGACTACAAAAAAAGAAGGTTCTGAGTTTGACCTGTATATGGAAGTTTGTCCACGATTAACTCGAGTTTGGCTGAACCGATTTCTATACGGTTTTCAGAAAAAAAGTATTTGTTACACTTAGGACACAGTTTTAGTATTTTAACCGACTTCAAAAAAAGAAGGTTTTCAGTTTGACCCGTATCCATATATTGGTTCTTAGTATGTTTGTATGTATTATGTGTGTGTGTTTGTACGTGAGTGCGCGCGCGCGCGTTTGTGTATTTGTATGTATACGTGTGTGTGTGTGTGTACGAGTATGTGTGTTTACGTGTGTACGTGTCTATGTCTCTTAACAAAAATCAAAGAAAGTCGGTGAAAGAATCTAATACGAGAGCATATTTCTCATTCTTGTCATTTCGGATATGGCTCTGTTGTCGTGGGGATGGTTGAGTAATTTGTTCGAGTCAATATCACTTAAAGCCATGCCTTTTAGGGATTTGACCCGCCTCAAGGCAACATAGAATTGGCCTATAGCAAAGATTTTAGGCCCTAGGTCCGCGGAATTAAGTGTACATCCTTAAAACTTGTGTACCGTCACAGCCCAACTCAATATAACTGGCAACATTCGCCCCTCGATATCCCCATAACCGCGATTGCCTTGATAGGTCGCTGGCACTGGAGCTATGGAAATGTATCCATCATCATCTTTAAGACGCAATGCTATGGATGGATCATCAAATAATATCAAAATGGCATCAGGCAGTTCACCTGGCTCAAGTTGATCTCTTCCTAGTGCCGGCCATTTAAATCCTTTAGGAACACCCATTGCCCCGTTCGCTAAGCCATCCGTTATTGATATATTTCTCCGGAGCATAATACGAGAGCTCACAGCCAATTCAATAGTACTTATGTACAAGTCCACCGCATTTGTTTGGATCAGCCGGAGCAGCATTTGCGGAGGGCGTCCTTCCGTGTGTGGCTGATTCCCTAGACTCATCTCTCTCTTCCAGCTTCAAGCCTAAGTCCATAGGCACACAGAATAAAAGTAGGTAACTATGTCAAAGTCATGATTACAGACTGATACTAGCAGAAAACTTATCACTAAAATAATTGAATCTAACTATAAACAAACTATTAATTAGCCCAAAACTTAAAGTAAATGGAGTAGGTACCTATCACTAAAAAGTATGAAATAAATAAAAGAGTAGTTAACACAAAACCTGAAGTAAACGAACGAAGTACCTAACACTAAAAAGTACGAAATAAAAATAATAAGAAAAAAAAAACAAAACGAAAATGAAAACTTAAAAATCGCAACAAAAATGTTAACTAGGTATTTAGTTTCTTTTTTAAAAAAGAGAACCGTCTTCAAAAATTCGACCCACTAAAAAGTACGAAATAATTTTTACATACGCTAATACATAGTATATAACTTATACAATATACTTCGTTTTTGAAGTCGGTGCCAAACCATCAAAAACAAAAAAGAATACTGGCAAACAGAGAAAATAATATCAAATCAAAAAAGCCTCAAAAAATATCTGAATTAATAAAATCTAAAATAATCTACCTATATACTCTAAAAAGCAACAAATATATAAAATATATAAAAAGTATGAAATAAATGCTTAATTATAAAATAATTATACTTCTTAGCTATTGAGGGCTGTAAGTACTATGTAGATTGAATGCGCTGGTTTGGAAAGGATGACGCCAAACAATAGGCTTTTAGAGGGATTTGGTTTTGGCACCGACTTCAGAAACTAAGTATATTGTATAAGTTATATACTATGTATTAGCGTATGTAAAAATTATTTCGTACTTTTCAGTGGGTCGATTTTTTGAAGACGGTTCTCTTTTTTAAAAAAAGAAACTAAGTACCTAGTTAACATTTTTGTTGCGATTTTTAAGTTTTCATTTTTTCACTATTCTTTTTGACCTAACAAACGCCTTTTTTGCTTCGTCTATGTCCTCGCTCATTGCTTTTCCCATTCTTTCATTTGCTCTGACAGCCAACCAATCTAACCAAGCTTTCTTCTTCTCTGACACTGCTGATTGTACATCCTTGTCCCACCATGTATTCTTAACCTTTCGTATTGTTACGAGCTGGGGTTCGACGATAAATTATAACTCACTATGCCACTTAAACTGAACTTTATTTATACACAAACACTATACACACTTATTTACACAACTAGTAAAAACACACTTATTTCACACTTAATTCTCAACACTAATAAAAACACCACTAAACACTTCCGAATTACTTCCTTTCGCTCTCGTTTGTCGCTCCGCTATTCACGTGTTACTGTCCTGACTCGCGCGTCTGCCTGGTATTTAAACCGGCCGGAACACATAACTAGACTTTTCGAGACGACTCACGAAATTTCTGGAAACGTGTATCGTGTTTCTAGACTTGCGTAATTGTTCTATTTACACCAACGCCATCTAATAGAGGATAGATGAAACAGCCTTAAACAACCGATACATCTAATCTCATGTAGTTCTCCCATTCACTGATAGATGGCGTTATTTTCAATTCGTAACACGGCCTTCCTCTTAGACACTCACTTGCATTTAGTGCGCGTACTGATGAAACTTTAGTACCCCTTACCAAGGTTCGTGCAATCTTCCAGGAGGCCTCTTTCTCTAGGCCTTCGATTAGTACGCAGCGGTTCCCTCGACTAGAATTCCCTGGTACACAAACTGGTACAACAGTTTCCGACCGCGGGTGAAGAATGACATTCTTCAGGCAGTACACTTTTCCTGAAGTTGCACCTTCCATGAAGACTTCTTCCAAGCCACACTTCAACACTCCCTGGTTGACATCGATCTCGCAGCGATACTTCCGCATGAAGTCTAGGCCCAGGATGCAGTCGTCCACTATATCGGCTACGATGACTTTGTGACGGTAAACTTTGTTGCCTAGCTTCAGATCCACCTCCATTTCACCTCGGACGGTTATGTGCTGACCGGTAGCTGTTCTCAGATTCACACTTTCATTGTACCTGAAGCAGCCCCGAAGAACCCGTCTTGCCAGATGGAAACCGATGACTGTCCGAGAAGCACCTGTGTCCAATGTCAGCTTGCATGGTGTTCTGTTAATTTCGCCTTCGATGATCAGGCTGTGCCCGTCACATGATTGCGAGATCGAGATACTTGGGGCTCTTCCATTACCAGCCAGCACCCGCCCCGCAGTCCTGGCTTTTACTCGTTTCCCTGCTCTCGCTGCCTGGCAGGCACATCAGGCGACCCCTTTGGTGGAGACAGGGTGTCACCAGGCTGCCTACGCTTTGGGCAGCTCAAGCGGATATGGCCTCTTTCTCCGCAGTTGTAGCACCGAGGTGACGACACAACTTCCCTGATGCGGTGACCTCGATCGTCGCGTCGCACTGCTTCCACCTCCAGAGCGTGGGCTGAAGCGCCCTTGAGGTCCTTGAAGTGCCCAAGCCTCACGGCTGCTCTTACCTCCAGGTCCCGGATCCCATCCGTAAACGCCTGTACGAGGTTCCCGTCAATAAGCGCAGGCGACGACTGGTATGCCTTCCTGACCAGCTTTTCCACCTCTAGAGCCCACTGCTGCAGAGTTTCTCCGGTGCGTTGAGTCCTGTCCTTCAGCTGAGCACGATAAACGTGTTCAAGGTGCGCGTCACCGTATCTCGCCTCCAGCGCTTCCAGGAGCTTTTCGTAGGTGACGTCTTGCCCGAGTGCCTCCAACACTGTCAAGGCCCGGTCGCGAAGGCCCAAGGTTAGGGCGGTTAAGGCCTGTTCTTTGGTCCACCCATTCGATCGCATCACAGCCTCGAACTGGATCTTGTATGCAGACCATGATGACGAGCCATCAAATGGTGGAACCTTAAATCCACGAGGTGCGGGCGCTACAGCCGCTGGTGTTACTTCGAGCCCACGCAATTTCTTCTCCACTTCAGCAACACAGGTCTCGTGGTGGTCATGTACACGCTTCTCTATAGAGGCGACGCGAGTCTCAAGCTTGTCGTGCACGAGCATCTCTACGTCGCTGATACGGGCCTCGTGCTGCTGAAGTTCCTCCTTGACCGCCTTCAAGTCCTTCCCCACTGCGGCGCTGAGATCTTTCATGAGCACCAGCTGTTCCTCCAGACGGCGGGCGTGCTCCTCCTTGTCGCGCTGCAGCTGTTCCTCTAGGCGGCGCGCGTGCTCCTCTTGACGGCGAGCCTGCTCCTCTTGACGACGAGCCTGCTCCTCTTGACGGCGGGCCTGCTCCTCCTTGTCGCGCTGTCGCTGTTCTTCCATGCGGCGCGCGTGCTCCTGCATGAACGCCATCAGAGCCGCGATGTCGGGCACCGCCACGGAGTGTGCGCTTGCAGGCTCCACTGCAGCCGCGGAGTTGCCTGATCCACCAGACGATGGAGAAGGTACGTCTTCGAAGCGTCTCTGGTCCAGGTCTTGCTGGCGCTGGTTCCTGGTACGCACTCCGTCAGTTTCTTCCTTCGGCATAACCGGCATAATTTATCCCACTTCTGACACCAATTTGTTACGAGCTGGGGTTCGACGATAAATTATAACTCACTATGCCACTTAAACTGAACTTCATTTATACACAAACACTATACACACTTATTTACACAACTAGTAAAAACACACTTATTTTACACTTAATTCTCAACACTAATAAAAACACCACTAAACACTTCCGAATTACTTCCTTTCGCTCTCGTTTGTCGCTCCGCTATTCACTTGTTACTGTCCTGACTGGCCGGAACACATAACTAGACTTTTCGAGACGACTCACGAAATTTCTGGAAACGTGTATCGTGTTTCTAGACTTGCGTAATTTTTCTATTTACACCAACGCCATCTATTAGAGGATAGATGAAACAGCCTTAAACCACCGATACATCTAATCTCATGTAGTTCTCCCATTCACTGATAGATGGCGATATTTTCAATTCGTAACAGTATTTTCCTTCTCTTGATCACACCACATACTTCAGACGCTACACATACTACCTCTTCTTTAAAGGACTGCCACAATTCATCCATATCATTTATGCCATCGAACCTCTCAAAGCTTGCTATCAATTTTCGTTTATACTCATCTTTCACATCTTTCTCTTGTAGATTTTTTACTTTTATTCTTTCCAAGACTCTATTTTCGTTATGCTCTCGGTGTCGCCATCCTTGGTTTGGTAAAAAAGGTTTTTCTTATATAACTCAATATCATCGCGTTCGCAATGAAGTAGCGGTAATTGTAATATAAGATTTGTCTCATAAAAAATTGATAAATATAACTAGTATCAACTTAACAGTCGAAGTGTTTATACCTGGCAACCCTACAAATACGGCAGGAGAAATTGACAACCCAATGCTTACGTACCCTTTAGGGTTCATACATTCGGACTGATTCGGTAGGTAAGTATAATATATACTTAATCTTAATATATAAAATCCTTGCGTTACTGACTGACTGACAGACACGCTACAGCCGAAACTATTGAGCGCAGGAAACTGATATTTGGCATGTAAGTTCCTTGGGGACAGGGCCGAACCATCCCTATGTGCAATGTGTGCGGCGCACACAGGCGCCAGGGTGACAGGGGCGCCGCGCGCCGAGATTTGCGCTAATTATAACAGTTTTTTTCGAAAAAGGATGCCAAAAAAGGCGCTTTCCAGATTTCGCACACAGGGGCACGACTAAAAAAACAAAAAAGGTAACGCAACTTCCGGGGTGACCCAGGCTCCACAGGCGCTTCATAGATTTCGCACACAGGCGCTGGATTGGGTCGGCACGGCCCTGCTTGGGGACCGTAGGGGTGCACTAAGAAGGGATTTCCCGAAATTCCCATGGGATCGGCCAAAACGGATAAATTTTAAAAAAATGCAGGCGTAGCTGCTGGCGTCCTCTAGTATAATATAATATTCTACCACATTCACACAACAGCATCTAGTCCCAAACTAAGCAGAGATTGTACTATGGGTACTAGATAAGGGATTAACATACATAGTATATACTTTTTTATGTAAATACATACATTTTATACATGGAAACACCCAGACCAAGACAAAAATCGATGTTTGTGCACACAAATGTTTGACTTGAGCGGGAATCGAACCCGCGATCTTCGACGTAGAAGTCGCTTACACTCCCGCTACGCCAACCGGCCGTCAAAGTACTAAATTTATTCATTACTAGCTGTGCCCGCGACTCCGTTCGCGCGGAATTTGTATTTTCATTGGGCTACAGAATTGATACCCAAAATGTTTTTTATAATACCTATATTGAATAGTGTAGATGTCCTAAAAATAGCTCAAATGACTTTCACTTGTTCGTGCAAGTCCACACCGCGAAGTTACCAATCGCGAGTAAAAGATCAGAGAATTCCTGTGCATGTTCGTTGCCTCATAATCATGCTCGCATATTTAATGTCAAAATGCATAGCGATAATACAATCCCATAGTTATGAACTCTTTAGACAGGCTATAATTTCATCAGCTCTTGTCTCATATTGTGTGGTGGTATAACAGACAGAGCCTAAGGAAAATCGCCACGAAAAAGTACTGTTATACTGCCCATGGGTTCGTCATTTTGCATTCGAACAATCTTACTTTAGCTTCGTTCCTTTGCCGAAATCACCTAAGCACCTTGGTAGGAAAAGTCTTGCCGTTCCACCCGGAGCATCTACAAATAGAATTTTTCTCAAATCACTATTCAGGCTACGACACACACGATCATAATTATAAACGTTCTTCTTCAGTAAGTCTCGAGAGGTCATTTTTACACCAGCAAAAGATGGTTCGTATCGGTCGTCGTGGTCGTTCATATTGAGTAATAGGATAGATAATAGATATAACTATCTGCTGACAAGCAATGGTTTATTAGATTGTTGTGGGAATCTAAAAATGTCCTCAGCCAATTTGTCTTCATATTAATTATGCCATAACTATGCAGCATCTCAAACCCATGGTGTCATCGATGAGGACTTTAACTTATACTTGCTTCAGACAATGCCATCCCAGTGTTTATCCCCATCCAGTAAAATAAAATGACTCGCCACTCTTCAACCTGTTTACATAATTATACATGTGCGAATACGTCCAGCCTAAGCTGAACCCTATTTAATATAATTAATCATAGAGATTTAAGCTCAATTTAAATTGGAAGACCAAATGTTCAAAAATATCCTATTTATAGTCTTTCAACCCTCGTAATTTTACATTTGACTGATCATAATATTGTTACGCCATCTATCGGTGAATACTAGAAGAGATTGAATGTTTAAAGGTAATTCATCTACTCTGTACTAGATGGCGTTGCTGTATCGAGTAATCGACTATTCGAGATTATTTCGACAGATTTGTAGAAGCATCTAGAATGCGCTAGTGATGTTATCCGGCCAGTATAAATAGAGCACGAGCGAACGGAACGGACACAGTAACAACTGAATATCGAAGCGATACAAGAAGCGAAGGGAAGTATTCGGAAGTGTTCAGTGGTGTTTTTATTAGTGTTGAGAATTAAGTGTGAAATAAGTGTGTTTTTACTAGTTGTGTAAATAAGTGTGTTATTGTGTTAGTGAATAAAGTGCAGTTTTTCTGGCATAGTGTATATAATTTATCACGAACCCCAGCTCGTAACAAATTGGTGTCAGAAGAAAGGGATAAATTATGCCGGTTATGCCGAAGAAAGAAACTAAAGGTGTGCGTACCAGGAACCAGCGCCAGCAAGACCTGGACCAGAGACGCTTCGGAAACGTTCCTTCTCCATCGCCTGGTGGGCCAGGCGACTCCGCGGCTGCAGTAGAGCCTGCAAGCGCCACACACTCCGTGACGGTGCCCGACATCGCGCCTCTGATGGCGTTCATGCAGGAGCAGGCCCGCCGTCAGGAGGAGCAAGCTCGCCGTCACGAGGAGCACGCGCGCCGCCTGGAGGAACAGCTACAGCGCGACAAGGAGGAGCAGGCTCGCCGTCAACAGGAGCAGGCTCGCCGTCAAGAGGAGCACGCGCGCCGCATGGAAGAACAGCTTCAGCGCGACAAGGAGGAGCAGGCTCGCCGTCAAGAGGAGCACGCGCGCCGCCTGGAGGAACAGGCTCGCCGTCAAGAGGAGCACGCGCGCCGCCTGGAGGAACAGCTTCAGCGCGACAAGGAGGAGCAGGCTCGCCGTCAAGAGGAGCACGCGCGCCGCCTAGAAGAACAGCTCCAGCGCGACAAGGAGGAGCACGCGCGCCGCCTAGAGGAGCAGAGGTGGTGCTTATGAAGGACCTCAGCGCCGCTGTAGGGAAAGACTTGAAGGCGGTCAAGGAGGAACTTCAGCAGCACGAGGCCCGTATCAGCGACGTAGAGATGCTCGTGCACGACAAGCTTGAGACTCGCGTCGCCTTTATAGAGAAGCGTGTACACGACCACCACGAGACCTGTGTTGCTGAAGTGGAGAAGAAGTTGCGTGGGCTCGAAGTGACACCAGCGGCTGTAGCGCCCTCACCTCGTGGATTTAAGGTTCCACCATTTGATGGCTCGTCATCATGGTCGGCATACAAGATCCAGTTCGAGGCTGTGATGCGATCAAATGGGTGGAATAAAGAACAGGCCTTAACCGCCCTAACCTTGGGCCTTCGCGACCGGGCCTTGACAGTGTTGGAGGCACTTGGGCAAGACGTCACCTACGAGAAGCTTCTGGAGGCGTTGGAGGTGAGGTACGGTGACGCGCACCTTGAACACGTTTATCGTGCTCAGCTGAAGAACAGGACACAACGCACCGGAGAAACTCTGCAGCAGTGGGCTCTAGAGGTGGAAAGGCTGGTCAGGAAGGCATACCAGTCGTCGCCTGCGCTTATTGACGGGATCCTCATACAAGCGTTTACGGATGGGATCCGGGACCTGGAAGTTAGAGCAGCGGTAAGACTTGGGCACTTCAAGTCCCTGAAGGCAGCCTTGGCCTACGCTCTGGAGGTGGAAGCACCGCGTCACGAGGATCGACCTTACCGTATCAGGGAAGTTGTTTCTTCACCACGGTGCTACAACTGCAGGGAAAGAGGCCATATCCGCATGAGCTGCCCAAAGCATAAGCGGCACGTTGGTACCCTGTCTCCACCAAAGGGGTCACCTGACGTACCTGTCTGGCGGCAAGAGCAACGTAGCGCAGATGCTCCGACAGGTAGGGCTTATCCCGACCAACGCAAACACTGTGCAAGACAGGAAGCGAAGCCGGCAGCGCTAGTGAGAATGTTGAAGACGGATCTGAGCGACGGATGGAAAGAAATTTTGCAGAGTGCTCAGCAAGAAGACAAGGACGTACAGCCGATTCTGGAATGGAAGAAATCAGACGCTCCTAGGCCCAAATGGAGTGATATCGCAGCAATGAGCCCTATAACCAAGAGTTATTGGGCACAGTGGGAAAGCTTGGTCGTCCAGGATGGATTTCTGTGCCGCAAATGGGAAAACGCTCGCGGTAACCAGTGCCATTTGCAAATGGTACTGCCTAAAAATAAGGTGCAGGAAGTCTTGCAGCTCTATCACAATGGTGCTTCGGGAGGTCACATGGGAGTTAAGAAGACGCTTACTAAGATCCGAGAGCGGTTTTATTGGCTCCACTGTCGAGATGACGTCAAGAATTGGTGCCGCAAATGCACAAGTTGTGCGGCTGTCAAGAGGCCACACACTCGTAGCAGAGGTGCATTGAAGGTGTACAATGTAGGAGCTCCAGGGGAGTCAGGACAACAGATGTCTGAGAAGATGAAGACTCGCTACGACCGGAAGGCGAACAACAAAGGCTTCGATAAGGGATCATTGGTGTGGCTTCATAACCCAGTACGAAGCAACGGTAAATCGCCTAAGTTACAAGCCAGGTGGGACGGGCCATATCGCATAATTATCAGGATGAACGAAGTCACCTATCGAATCCAGAAGGGGTCGCGAGGTACACCGAAGATAGTTGATGAGGACCGGTTGGCTCGTTCCTATGGGTCCACGATCGAGACGAACATGTTTAAGAGGGGGGCAGTGTTACGCCATCTATCGGTGAATGGGGGTACTAGAAGAGATTGAATGTTTAAAGGTAATTCATCTACTCTGTACTAGATGGCGTTGCTGTATCGAGTAATCGACTATTCGAGATTATTTCGACAGATTTGTAGAAGCATCTAGAATGCGCTAGTGATGTTATCCGGCCAGTATAAATAGAGCACGAGCGAACGGAACGGACACAGTAACAACTGAATATCGAAGCGATACAAGAAGCGAAGGGAAGTATTCGGAAGTGTTCAGTGGTGTTTTTATTAGTGTTGAGAATTAAGTGTGAAATAAGTGTGTTTTTACTAGTTGTGTAAATAAGTGTGTTATTGTGTTAGTGAATAAAGTGCAGTTTTTCTGGCATAGTGTATATAATTTATCACGAACCCCAGCTCGTAACAATATATTAAGTTTCAACCAATTCAACTAAAGAGTTACTTTTATAGAACAAATTTTAACCGAACAAATGCATCGTAATGTTTACTTTGACACAACTTTTATATATGAACCGATTCGTATAAAACAAACATCAAATGTTAAGTAGGGCTTACTACAATACATCAGTGAAAACCGCATTCCATTTCTATTAGCCGTTTCTGAGATTAGCGTGCACAGACAGACAAAAAATTTAATAATTATATTTTTGCCTTTTCTTCTTTAATGAAGACCCCTTAAAAACGGACATCGATCACTTACAGATTCATTATATGTATAGACGGCCGTTTCGCGTGTTAAACAAAAATCAACCGTATAGCCGTACCCATACTGGCGCCGCGAGATTTGGAAGTTTTATTTCATCTATATCTTGTGTGTTTATAAACCGATTTATATTTTTTTTAAATATAAAATACATATTAAAGTGTACTTTTTGAATATGGGAGTTTGATAAAGATATATCTACTTATGTGAAATACAATATATTGATGTATTTAATACACTTTAAAGAAATGCCTAACGATTAAACCCGTTATTGTGGCTAATTAATAAAAGATAGATATATACTATCAATGACTTTTTTGTAGATCTTTTAAAGACCATCATCTTTGTAATACATACTTTTGATGAATGATCAACGTATGCGAGGATAAGAGCTTGAAAGCGCATTTTCATCCGACTTGCTTCAAATTTATCGTCACTGCTCAGCTCCTATATGTCTTAGCATTATGTTATATAGCCTATAACCTGCCCAGGAGTATGGACTACAATCGTACCAAGTTTGGTTAAAATCCCTTCAGTAGTTTTTGACCCATGCGTGCACATACAGACAAACAGACGGACAGACAGACAGACAAAAAATTTACTGATTGCATTTTTGGCATCAGTATCGATCACCATTCATCCTCCAATATTAATTTTGAATATATATTCAATGTACAGAATTGTCCTCTCTACAGTTTTATTATAAGTATAGATACGCACTTATGCAAAGTTAAATGAAAAACCAAATTCTATTTTTTTCTACTTTTCCCAGTCTATATTATTCTTTAACATGCCAAATTAGATATAAAATACTTTTCATCCAATAACCAGATCCGTGAAGCTCGCTCTTTTACGGATCATAGACTATAGGATGATGAAGAATTCAGGCCATTTAATAAAACACTGGATAACAATTTTAAATAGTGTATATTTATTTTAATAAATTGTGACAATTAAACCAAAATTAACAAAAACCAAATAAGACAATCTTAAACAGTATACTGCTAAATCTTTAAGACAGCAATTTATTTCTTCATTAGAATATTTTTCAACAATTTTGAATCACATATAAAATAAAAAATCACCAATATACGAAAAATAATTGACACAAAATATAAAACTACAAACTAAAATACAAATGTGAAATAAAAATAGTAAAAAGGTGAAAACTTAATTAAAATAAAATAATTACAATTAATATTAATTGCATTCACGATTACTGGCCTGCAAAATGCGTATTTTAAAATAATTCACTATTAAAATTAAAGTTTTTAGTTTATTGAGAACTGGCTCTTTTTTTATTTAATAGAAACACTAAGAAAAATCATGAACATTTTTAAAGGAAATTTAAAAGTAAATATATTTTTATTTCATGTTACATATTATTCATATCTAATGTAATGTAATTGAAACACATAATTTAATGTATGCAAATTCATTTCCATTTTAGATAAATACATAGATATTTTTTTATTTTTTTTGTGTTTCTATTTCAACAATAAATTCCAGAAAATTATAATGGATTCTGGTTAGTTGTTTTTGAGATCAAATTCATAAAAAGAATAGTGAGAGGAATAAGTACCCAATTGAGATCATAATTTCAATTAAAACTTAATTATTTCTTTTATATTTAATCTAAGTTATAACTTTCGATTATTCCGTAGTAGGGATTTCTTTTCATTACGTTTTTACTAAAATCACAGGAATTTAAATTTACAATTTTCATTATAATTAATTTATTTCTATAATATATTTATTCTAAATAATTTCTGAAATACTGGCCCCGAAATTACATTTTTATTTACTAATTACTAATATTACACTTAAATCTAAAGTAAAGTATATTTTCATTTATAATTTTATTAATTATATAAACTTTAGAAACAAAACAAATTACAATAAAATTCTAGCTTTGAATAATAAACAAATAAGTACAAAAATAGGAAAAATATTTTTCTTATCAATACTAATATTGCCACTACTGCCCTGTATATATTTTAATTATTTTTTATACAACGGAACTACATTGAGCATTGTTATAATTATATAATTTATATTCTGCAGTATTTTAATATAATTTATATTTATAAACATCAGAGTCAAGTTAATAGAAAATGACAGTGTTGAGTTAAGAAAGCGTTTATACATATGCGAGTACCCCCACGAAACTGGCTTGCAAGGGGATATAATAGGCCTCTGCGGGCTAGATCTCAGTTCTTAAAACCTTAGGCCTAGGCTACCCGGGCAATGAAATTCGCTGCTGCCTGTTATTAAAAAGCGAGCTGCAGATATATTCGGGTGATAAATAGGTCATAATATCCAATAGGCCTCATTATAAAACAAGGGCTTTAAATAAGACCAGATTTAGTACAAAACTCGTATTGCTATCTTAGAACTTTTGTTATTGCCCTCTACATTTTTTTATAGGTTGACAACAGATAAAAAAACCTCAATTCTTTTGCTGAAGCTGCTATAAATTAAAACTCACCGATTATTTAAAATTAAATTGTAAATTATGATTTAGGTAAGTTATCTTTGTCTAGATCTTGATAATGAATGTTTCAGGATATTGATAATAATAATTAGTTGGGATGATAAAACGATTCTAAATCACGTAAATGTTTACGAAATGATGTAGTTGACTGTAAAATCACCCACTTCGAGGTTTGCACGTTATACAAAGAATAACTTTATTTTAGTCCATGTTTTATAATGAGTCGACATTCATATTGGATTGATTGCCCAATCAAAAGTCATAATAAGAGCTAAAAGAGCCAAACTTGCCTACAGAAAAAAGGAAAAGTATTTTGCACAAATACTTATAGGACATATTTTATAACATGTTTAAAAAGACTAAAGCTCTAAAATAAATCGCAGTCATAATCTGGATGTGCATGTAAAACTGTCCACTTAAGTTATAATTATCATTTAACTACAATAATTCTAATTTATATTAATTGTCTAACTTAACCAAACTTAAAATAATAAATGTGTTATATTACTGGCCTTAATGTTAAAGGATAATGCCACATTATATTTATTTAAAATAATTGAGAATTATTGATAAATATTATTAATATGTGTAATTTATATTTCCATGGTACCAGGTACATGTTATAGATACTGGGTAATTTTTATAATTAAGTTTACGGTATATTATATTTTTAAACAATGTTATAATACATATATAATTTTTTTAAGCAGAGTTATACTTCAGACTAGCTTGTTTATAAGCGAATACTTATCAAAACGTTTAATATATTACAGTTTATTGGAGAATTTTCACGATGAATTTTAATATAATAGAATTAAAATGTAGATCAAACCTAATAAATAACAGATATATTTTTTACTAATTAATTTACATGAGTAGGACGTAGTGACTATTTTTGCCAGCACATATTTGAAATCTGTTTGATTTGTAGAGATATAATTTTTTATCTTTCATATTTTTTTGGTTTTTATAGCTTATTAATAATTTAATAATGTTGAAGTTCTCAATTCAATGTTTTAATTACTTATATAAATCTATGCCTTATTTAATTATTGTATTGCAACAAAATCTCAATGAGAAATCTTTTTAAATCTAGACTGGCCTGGCTTATTTCAAATAAATACTTGGAATAATTTATTTTATTAATTTAACTTGTTATACGGTTGAAATAAATTATTGCTCTATTTCAATAATATTTAGGTTCAAGGAATGAGTAGTCAAAATATTAAATAAATAACGGAAATCTAAATCTTTACACAAATACTTATAACAATATTATCAATAATTCTCAAAAATTAAATCTTAGTCGATTTATATAAAAATATATTTAGATATAAATTATTGTCATATTGTTGAGCAAAAGATCACATAATAATGCCCTTAAGTACTTCATTGTCATTTAACTAAAAATCTTATTTATATTATTTTCTACAATAATATTTTACACAACACTGTAAAAAATCACAATCAAATTGTGATGATAAAATATCAGTTTTATAGAAACAATTATTATCATAATTATAAGTTATAATTATAATTTATCATTATAATATAATAATATTTTTCTGCAAATATAACTTTAATGACAAATTATAATTACCAATTATCATTAGAAAATATAAAGTTGTTTATAATAATGGTAATAATTATTTTGTTTCACTCATTTAATGATTATTTTATAACAGCAGCCTATAGTGACCCATGAAAGTCTCGAAGAGTTCAATTTGGAGTCTTTAGAGTAAATATCTTTTTATTTTTAACGTGATGTTTAGCATTATACCGTGGTAAGTGCTTTCATCTACACAATGTAGATTTTTTAAAACAGCGGTGTCTTTATCATAATTTAAAAGAAATGTCAATAATTTCCTCAAAAATAAATACCGAACAATCGGAAAAATATATTTTTAGAATGTGTCGAAATAAAAAATATATACAACATCACTTGGTTTTCATTATATCTTATTTTTCTTGAGATCTCTTAATATCCAATTTATAGCAGTAGAACCTAATAGCTTTAATAGTTGTTCCTGAATCACCCAAGTCACCCAAATCATCCCCTAACAAATTAAGTTAATAACTTAGGTTTATTTTTTTTGACTCTTGGGGACCATCCACGTCACATTCATTTTCATGTTTTTTAGGGTTCCGTACCTAAAAGGTAAAAACGGGACCCTATTACTAAGCCTCCGCTTTCTGTCTGTCTGTCTGTCACCAGGCTGTATCTCATAAACCATGATAGCTAGAAAGCGGAAATTTTCACAAATTATGTATTTCGGTTGCCGCTAAAACAACAAATACTAAAAATAAATAAATGAAAATTTAATATTTTCATTATTTTATTTTAGCGAATCCCATACAAAAAACGTGTTTTTTTTTCGTATTTTTTGCTCAAAATTAATATCTGTAACAGGTAGACGCTTAAATTTTTTACAGAATATGTAGTTGTATATTACCTTTCAAAATAAATAATTAAATAAAAAAAAGTAAATAATAAAGGGGGGCTCCCATACAACAAACGTAATTTTAAGCAATTTGTTACTCGAATTTAATAAACAGGTAGAAACTTAAAAAGTATTTAAATATACATACAACGAACGTGATTTTCCTTTATAGATGATGGTACGGAACCCTTCGTGCGCGAGTCCGAGTCGCACTTGCCCAATTCTTTTTTATCCTGCTTTCGTCCTTGTCACATCTTTTTTCATAAATCCTTATGTAATTTTTCATACAATGTCACACTTAATTTTCTATATTATTTAGAAACCCCTTAATGGTTCCTACAGCTGGGCAACAGCCTCTCCCTTGGACAGCCATGCATCCCTGTCTTGCGTTATGTTCTACTAGATGACGCTCGCACACGGTTTTGTTTTTTTTTATGTATCCTTTTATTCACGACCACGTGGACATTTCGGACAATCTCTTTTTAGTGCATTTCCCAAGAAATATACATGCCAAACAGCTTCCTGCGCCCAATAGATGGTTGTAGCTTGTCTGTCAGTCAGTTAGTAATGCAAGAATTGTATATATACAGATATTATGCGAGACGTAATTTGTGGATGACCCTTTACCCGCAAAAACTATATAATGGTTATTTATAAAAATTTGCATTCATATAGCTTTTACATCAAAATGTACACAAGCTACCTTTTTTGCGATAGCCGACAACTGCGAAGCCGTGCGGCGACACTAGTGTATTATATATTTATTTCTTCCTTCGACACCTGTGTATATTTATTTTTCTTTCTTTTTCCTGTAGTGATGTCATGTTTTGCCTTTTCATCGTTGCTGGTCCATCTTGTCAACGATCTGTAAAGTCAAAATTAATATATTATTCTTACAATATAAAATAATAATATAACCGGTTAGACGACCCGTCGAAGTATGGAAGCGAAAGAAATACTGCGCCGACTCCAAATTATTTTCCCTGGGCACATCGATACATATCTACTTGGGCATGAGGATGATGATGATTGTGACAATTGATCTATGGGAAAACTTTGCCCAGCAGTGGGACAGTACCTCTAGTTTATATATAAATATAAAAAATATCTGGACAATTCACACATGGTCAACTTTGTCAAATAATATTATAAGATGCAGTATTTTTATTTAGGGCCGGTTTCACCGCTCTTTGCTAAGTTCATGTTTAATTTTCAGATAACTCATACCAACTTCGACAACCGGTTGACGCAGCGGGAGGGTAAGTGCCTGCTAAGCCGAAGGTCGCGGGTTCGATTCCCGCACAAGTCAAACATTTGTGTGCCTGAACATGGATGTTTGTCTTGGTCTGGGTGTTTCTATGTATAATATGTATGTATTTACAAAAAAAAAAGTATATAGATACCTAAGTATGTTTATCCATTATCTAGTACCCATAGTACAAGCTCTGCTTAGTTTGGGACTAGATGGTGTTGTGTGCATGTGGTTGAATATTATTATTAACTTCGTCCCAATTTGGAATTTATCTGAAAGCCAAGCCCTACCCAGATGTAGTTAAAATTGGCCTTAATTTCTTGTTTCTTTTGATGTGAGTGTGTTCAAGTTCGGTTTAAGTGATGGACCGCTCCGATGTGAATAATAATACTTGCTCTAAGATAAGAACCGAGGCCCACAGCGCCACGCGCCTTACGAAGCACTATAACTGATGAGAATTTCTCAACTAACACTCATCCCTCCAAGTCGTGACCTATCCCAACGTTACTTTACTTTTAAGGGCGATAGCCCAGTGGTGTATGTAACGGACTGCCGAGACCATGGTCTCGGGTTCGATCCCCGGGTACCCCGGGCACACACCTCTGACTTTTCGAAGTTGTGTGTGTAAAAAATGTTAATTATCGCTCGCTTAAACAATGAGCCCGGTAGATGGCAATAGGCTCACCCCCTATTACATTGGGGCCGAAACATAACTGGCGAAGTGTGGGTGTGAAATACACCTCTGCCTACCCCTCCGGGGATAAAAGCCGCTATCAAATGGGTTCAAAAGACCGCATATATGTTTTTTACAAGCAAGCATAAATTGAGCGGAGCCTGTACTTAACTAGTGCAACTGATACTTATATACTGAGATAAATTACACCTAGACACGGAACATTGTGCTCATTACACAAAGGCTTGTCTTAGGCGGGCATCGAACCTACGAGGCTACGACCTCCAGTTTCGCAGTCAGGGTCAGAAGACCAATATAAATCATGATCTGATGTAGGCTCTACTTTTTGAACAGACATCTTATTCAATGCTTAATTATGTAAATATTTATTTAAAGTTACTTTTCTAAATATAATTATGACTTTCTGACGTGTCCAAAACAATTTTTTTATTTTATGGAAATAATCATATTTGAGTTTGTGTAATGTAGTTAACTTCCTCTTACCTCGCTCTCCTATTAGTGTCTCCTCATATGCAGTCCCAAATGATCGGACCTAGCGAAAGAGCGTCTACACAAGGGACAAGTGAACGGGCGGTGTCCGGTGTGCTTGCGAGTATGTCTGGTCAACTCGTCCGAGCGGGCGAAACGCCACTCGCAACCGGCCCAGGCGCAGGAATAGGGTTTTTCTCCTGAAAGGTAGATAAACATGGCTTATAAAACCATTATTTGGTATTTTTTCTCCTTAAGACTAGAATCACGATGGTTACAGCATGAAAGAATCTCAGACAGATTCGAGATTTCGGTTTTGACGGTCTTTGAGGTAATAAGGATTTTTAAATAAACTTTATTTAACGAATCTTACAACCTCAAAGTACCTTATAGTATTTTAATAAGCTGATAATGTTTTAGGACCAGCTAATTACAACGATTGTAAACAACGCATAAACTTAAAAAATTGATGGCTGGGTCGGGCAAAAAGTGATCCTGGGTTTTTCCGAATTCTCAGTAGCTGCTCGGAGTCTGGTAATGTGCCCGGTAACGACTCGCCTCCTATTAATAATTCATACCATGGTGAGATGTGGGTGCGATATTTCACCTCTGCCTACCTCTCCAGGGAACCAAGCGTGAGTCTATTTAAAAACAGGTCTCACCTGTGTGCGTCCGCTTATGCGCCTTCAGATGCGAACTCTTCGTGTAAACCTTGTGGCACCCAACCACATCACACTTATGTAATCTCCTCCTATTCTGTCCATCATCATTATTATTCACATACTCCTGTTTATTCTCCATAAACTTCTGTTTATTCTCCATATACTCCCGTTTATTCTCCATCGTTGGACCTTGGGTCAAATGATTCAGGGAGTCTGACAACGCGTTATGTAACGCTGTGTTAAGCAGGAAGGATTTTATTTGCGCTTCTGTAGTAGGTTTGTGAATGAATGGAAGCATCGGTAGGAAGGGTTTTGTGAGTTCTAGGGTCGGTATGTGGGGTAGTGGTTGCGGGGTTGGTGGGGTTTTCAATCTGAAAGAAAGATAAGGTAATTAGTTTGGCGAAGAGGGTTTAAAATTTTTACCAACCACACCTTACTGCTAAACCGGAGGGTGAAAGGTTCTATTCCAACCCAGAACCTTTTGTTTTGTGGTTTACGATTATGTTCTTCGTCTGGATGTAATTTATCTAAAGTATGTATGTATTGAAGAACATATGAGAATGCTCACAAGTTATCTGGTTTTTTATTATTATTTATTTATTTATCAATTTTATCATTCACTAAAGATGTCGCTCGCTTTAGCAATGAATTCTGTGCTGTGGGTTACTTTACAAACATTCAACCAACGGACATAAAGAACACCCAGACTAAACAACAATTCGTGTTGTGCAGACAGTAGTATCTTCGTTTTGGTCAACTCTCGTCAGACTTTATAGCCCTTATAAGCTCTCGTCAGACAATAGCGATAAGACACGAACAAGGACCGACAGATATGTCGACCCTCGTCGACGTAATTAATGGGTGACCCCTTATTGCTCTTGGTCTACTAAGATGGACCTTGAGTATTTTTTTTTATCCGTGGTAAACACAAATATGCACATGTTTACATTGTGATAACAGTAAAACATAGCCCACATGGGACATAATTGTGTGTGTGTTTGTAAAAACGCCCGCTAAACTAGATTTATTTCGGGATTATTGGATGTCCGAATGAATAAAAGTCGCGCGAAACGAGTCGACATTCCAATAACACATTTTTTTCTATTGGCGAATATTTTATATTGATGTCCGAATCGACAACTCTAGAAATACGTATTGACATATTTAAATATATATTTATTGAGCCGGTGGCGTAGCGGGAGTGTAAACGACTGATACGCGAAAGGTCGCGTGTTCGATTCCCGCTCCCGTATCTATTGTCGTAATCATAATACAAGCTCTGCATAGTTTGTTGTTGATGTGTGTATGTGGTTAGAATATTATATTTATTTCATTCAATAGCACAAGCATAAAAACAATATTACCCAAAATATTTTACTGAACCTGCTTTATCTTAATTATTTGTGTATATCATAAAAATACATGTTTTTGGAATTATAAATTCGAACATTATTAAAAAAATCGAGCCGCAATTTCATGGGAATCATCCAATAATCTTAATTACTATTGTATTTCATAAAAAAACAATGCGTGTTCCAATAGCCTAATGCATGTTTTTGAAATGATCGATTCGCACAATATTTGATAATATCGATTCGCAATGCGAATCATCCGTTATCCCTTTATTCATAGACTCATAGTACAAGCTCGGGATCCTTTTGCCGTTTTGCCGAAAAGATTTTGACAAAATTTTCATTACCCAAACAAATTTTAGCAACCTTTTCTTATACCATTGCAATATTTCGAATTATTTTAGTACGCATATTTTTATTTGATCAAATTACTACTTAGCAAAAAATCTTTTCACAAAAAATTGTAACGCAAACCTAATGTTTGGGAAATGAACATTTAAACTATAACTTGTTTACCAACTAGTACGTTTAACATTTTTTATTTGGTCAAATACATACATACATACATAGACTCACGCCTGCTTCCCCGAAGGGGTAGGCAGAGGCATAATAAACGCCCACTTTTCGCCAGTGTTTTGATCCCACGTAATAGGTGGCGAGCCTATTGCCGCTTATCGGGATATTTTGTTTGCCAGAGCCTCGTCCGTTGATCGGCAGGTGCACCACTTGCAGGTGAGGTTGGCTTGGGACCCTAAGTTCTTGGTGGGAACCCTATGCACCTGGTCAAATACTTCAGTTGGAATAACAGTTTTTACGCAAAATCAATAATTATCCTAATCTAAATAGTTCAGTTCCGGGTAACCTACTAAAAACAATCTCATTTTTATATTAATGCAAGTCGTTTCTGAAATTGGAAGTGAAAATTTGTCAAATTCTTTTCGGTCAAACAAGGGAGACCCTACAAGCTCTTTGAGTAGAATTTTATTTAACGTGTAAAGTCCTACATACTTATATAGTAATTATGACAACTTACTTATTTAAATGTTGTTTTGGCTTCCTAGCGCTGCGGAGGTCCGGTCCCAATTTTATTTTTGTTAGTTGATGACTTGAGCTGAAACATATGTTTTTATCTTTTAAGTTAAGTGAATCCCGCATTCAATAATTGTTACTTACTTCCATTTTTAAGAAAAATCTAAAATTATTCAGAGAAATACATAGATCGATGTGAACCAGCCGGAAAGGATCTGTATGTAGCAGATACATATTCTTCCCAGCTGGTTAGGAGACTTAACTACTGATGTTACATACATACATACATAACGTCACGCCTTTTATCCCCGAAGGGGTAGGCAGAGGGGTATTTCTACACCCACTTTTCGCCAGATATACTATTGTCCCACGTAATAAGGGGCGAGCCTATTGCCGTACCGGGCACATTTCCAGACTCCGTGCTGCTACTGGGAATTTCGTGACAGAAAAACCCAATAACACTGCCCGATCCAGGGATCGTACCCGGGACCTCCCGATCCCACGCGCACATTTATGCCGCGAGACCAACGAGGCAGTCGTATAGGGTTTGATGTCGAGTTTTCCGTCTCTACGCAAAGATGGTATTTGCATCGTGTTATCCCTTAGTCGCCTCTTACGACACCCACGGGAAGATAGGGGGTGGTGACACTTGTATTCTATGCCGTCAACCACACGGCTATGTTACTCGTCTGAATATTATTAGGAGGGAGTCAAATCAAAACTCTAATAGTTAAGATGCATAATCTAATATGTCCCACTTTAGATTGTGCACCTTTTTTATTATTTTTTTTAATTCTAGGCCCGATCTTTGATTATTTTCTTGACTCCCCACATGGCCTTACGATTCGAGTGTGTGAGACAAGAACTAGGGCCGCAGGTATTACGGGCCCTACAAAGCACAGTAGAACTCTGAAGATAATCCAAGTGGTGACCTATGCTAACGTTGCTTTACTTCACCGATCTATTATCAGGTTAAATCACGCAATAAGCGCTCTCGGTCTGAACCATATTCGCTATCTATACACAATAAATAAATACTTACTCTAACATAAGTTCTGTGGAAGCTGTTTCATCTTCTCTAGTGATCTTGGATGAAGTGGGAGTGGCGCCACCTGTGGACAAACAAATAAATAAAAGTTAAAATATTTTAAATACTTATAGTATTTACTTATGAATATACGCTATAAGTCTATTTAACAGGTGTTAATCGTCTGCTTTGTAGAGAGATTGAGTTTAAATCCACGGCCCACATCACGGATTTCTTGAAGTAGGTATGTCTATGCATACGAAATAGTAATTTTAGCTTACTCCGTGCCTGTGACACAACCACAGATATGTCAGACAAACTTATTCACGAAGGAGCGTTAAAACCTTCCAACAATTATTTGTGAATGAGTGTTGGTTTTAGTGAGTCAGCCTGAACGGTTCTTGAGGAGCCTCATAGTCACTTTTCACTGAGCCTCAAATTCCGGAGAGTAGTCGCTGTAACTGGGTTTCCACAGCGAGATTAAATAATTATCAACTGAAGTGTTAAAGACCCATAGGGGTCTTTAACACTTCAGTTGATAAATATTTCGCCATGTATTATTATGTAAGACCTATTATTTCATGGCGAAATGTGGGTGTAACATTACACCTCTGCCTACCCTTCGGCGATACAGGCGTGAGCCTATAAAAAAGTGTTAATTTTTTTTTTTTAAACTAATTCTCTGGATGAGATCATACTGGAAATATAACCTAATTATAATTAACCCAAAAAAATATTATAAATACTTTCATGACTAGAGCTTTGAGGTAACAACCACAAGAAAAATCAAACAAATTGAGCACCTCCTCCTCTATAGAAGTCTGTCGAAAAGAATCTCTCCTTCAATAGACGGTTAACATTTCGTTTATAGAACACAATCATAATAATAAGGTTATCTTTATTCCGTGGCCCGTATATGGTCATATGACCATAAACCACAACAATATCACTATCCGATAGTAGCAGATATTTCTGAACAAGCCCCGTAATATGTACCACATATAATGAATGCCTCATAAGAACACATACGATCTGTCTAGAGAAACTTGGTCACGGGAAAGCTATTGATTTTATCGGTCTATACTAGTCTGAATACACGTTGTATATAAGAACAGTGTCGGTCGCGGCAGACCTCGTAGGACAAATTGGGAAGTGTTCAAAATAGAAAGGACCGAAGCACCGGTGTGCATATATGAAAAGAGTAAAGAATGTAGAAGAAACGCGTGAGGTTTGTAGGAATAGAAGCGAGTGGCGTTGCCAACCCGTCAGGAAAAAGGCGTCAGTATATGTATGTATATGTATATCTTTGGTCCATTAACTCGATCAATAATGATGAATAAGTATAATCGCCATGTCGTGACTGATGAAGAATACAAGATGTCACTATCCCGCCTCATTTCGTAGGTAAGTAAGAGACGCCTAAGCAAAATACACTAAACAAATTGTATCTTTGCTAAGGGACAGAAAACTCTTAAGTTAGCGTTAGCGTAATGTTATTTAGCCTCTAGCCTTCCTCGATAAATGTGCTAAGTAACGCAGGTGTAACCGCTCAACTAGTGTAGTAGAAACGGCTACCAGCATGCAGATTCAATATCGCATATAGTTTCAAACTTACAGAAGAATATTCTTCTAACGCAGGCATACAAGGACCACTTAATACGGTATTGGCAAACAAAAAGTGGTTGCCTTTGTCGCATTGCGTTTAAACGATTAGTCGCAAAAACGCACGGTTGCGCACCGATCGGCACTATTGACGCAAGGACGGACAAAAACTGGATAATTGCGATAAATGGTTAAATTGCCGCTAGTGATGCTTCGTGTGGATGATCGGTTTGGGATATTATTTGTTTTAAAGCGCTTCATCATCATAATCAGACTGCAGTTCTCTTATGGATATACTTAGGCGTCTGCTATGGTACGCCACTGAGCCCGATTTTCGGCTCTTTGTGTCAAGTCAATTATTTTAATTTCAGATCATATTGACTAGCCTAGATACAAATACCGATGCAGCGATAGCCGAGTGCAGAGACCGACAGATTGCTACGCAGAGGAGCTCGGGTTCGAATCCACGGTGCGCACCAATGACGATGTTAATTATCGCTTGCTTATCGGTGAAGGAAAACATCGTGAGGAAACCTGCATGTCTGAGAGTTCTCCAAAATGTTCTCGGAAGGCATGTGAAGTCTGCCAACCCGCACTTTGCCAGCGTGGTGGACTATGGCCTAACCCTTCTCATAGTGATAAGAGGTCCGTGCCCAGCAGTGGGACTGTATAAAGGGCTGAAGATTATTGACTAGCCTGGTCTAGCTATTATTGAGCTGGAGGTAGTGCGATCGATTCCCAACCAATAATTACCAAACACACGTGCGAAGTCTAGTACATAATAAAATGTATACATATTTTGATAATGATATTTTTTATTTTACACTATTTTTCATTTTAATGAAATACTTGCCTAAATCTCAAAGAGTCGAGTTAACTACGATACTTTTTCTCTTGGTATTTTAGGCTACACATTAATTTTCAGTATTATTGTGAGCCGCAGACCAGAAATTAGACTATTGCTCCCAACTCTAAGAATGTACTTCAGTGGTCCACTTAACTCTTAGTTGTTTTTCACAGGTATAACTGGGCAGTCACCACATTTGGACAAATATGGCTCCAACATCGGACCAATTCTGCAATGGGCACAACTCGCCCGCATGCGAGATTTCGCGGGGTCGATATGTCCACCAACCCACTTGCCACATCTTGTCCATTCAACTGTCGTATCGCATCGGTCACCCATTTTTATACAACCTTCTTGCGTTCTTTTCCTTTCTGTTCACCTCCTAAGAGTCGGAGCGTGATGTTACATAGCCCAAAGCCTCTGTTTAAAGTAAACGACCGTAAAATCATAAAAACTATATTTAGGAAGCTATGTATAAATGTGTATAATTAAATTCAGTCTCACTATATGCCGTAACACACATTTTTGTGTTAAACGTTGTAAACGATTAATTATTGGTAAACCGATTAGAAAATCGAAGCCATTGTGAAAGATTATTCATTAGGTTTTGTTGGGTAGGTGCTTGTCATTATGTTTACCTGGAAAAGCACAAACAATGCCATATGTATTATGTATGTATTTACAAAGAAATAGTATATAATTAAGTATGTTTATCCAATATCTAGCACCCATAGTAAAATCTATGCTTAGTTTGGGACGAGATGGTGTTGTGTGTATGTGCTAGAATATAGAATAGAATAGACAAATATCAAAAATGAGATTGATTCTAAGGTCCAACTTCGAGAAAGAGGAATATCTTCGAGTCCAACTCCATTGGGCAGCGTTCGGGAAACTACAGCATAGCTTACGTCTGATATTCCGCAGTGTTTTGGAACATATTTGAGAAGAAAGTCTTGGAACAGTATGTGTTGCCAGTGTTAACTTACAGACGTTATTAGAAGGCTCAGAGTCACTCAGAGTGTGGTGAAGGTCTACGTTCGGAGATTCCCCGCAAGACCGAATCAGATGTGAGGAGATCCGCAGGAGAATCAATCATCGGCACAGCTCTCCGACCTTATAAGCTAAAGTGGCAGTGGGCAGGGTACAGGTTCAAGAATCGATCGCCGTAGGAGTATTCTAGAGTGACGGCCAAGCAACAAACGACTCAGCAGGGGACGTGGACAAACTATCTTGTTGGGATTAGGGAAGGCCTTTATCCAGCAGTGGACGCTTTAAGGCTGATGTAATGGGTGCTAAGTTGTATTTGCCGCATCGTTACAAAGTACGCTAACCGTGATTCAAGTGGCTCGCCGCTACAGGACATTCAAGAAACTGCAGGGGCTTTAGCCCAGGCGTGCACTGGCGGCCAGGTCGCAGCGGCCAGTATGGCGGCCAGGCCGCAAGTGTCGCGACCAAGCATTCAGCCAGAACTGCGGCGAAAGCTGTCAGTACCGAGTACACAGTGATACAAAATGGACGTAGAGGAAATATCTGTGTTGGTTTATCTTGCAAGTAGGAAGCGAAAAAACAAGAAGAAAAGATTCTGTCCAATACGGGTCGCAGGTTACGTCGCAGTGATCTCATTGGCCGCAGCGACTGCTGGCCGTTTGCGTCCATGTGCGAGCACTGATGCATATTGCGGCTGCCAGCGAAATACACGCATTGTATGGACAATGCGTGTACTTGCTGGCAGCCGCGACCTGGCCGCTGCGAGCTGGGCGCCAGTGCGCGCCTGGGCTTATTGGTTAGCCCCCAAACGTTATTGGGGAGTCTGTGAGTCTCACCCACTTCATCCGCCTGACCAAAACTCAACCCATAGATTAACAGAGAGAACGACCCACACCTACCAACCCTATTTTCAAATAATACCCATCACATAAATATTAATACAGTTGCAGTACAATTTTCACAACGTAACCTGCCAGTTCGCGTGTTCCTAATAGTCAATTATATCCGTATTCGGGAGCGGAACAGGTCGGAGAACAACTTTATTAGTGTTTATATTGCATATATAAACACTTAGCGGATACACACATTACGTCTAATAGCTGCTATTAAGAATGGCGATATAATAATGTTGAATATAGATGTGTTTGTAATCGGTGTACTACTAATACGCTTATTATGTCGACTGCTGAACCATGAATGGTTTATGATCAATAAAGCATGTTTGGTATAGGCAGCGATGGACTAGTGGAGATACCAAAAGTCTGCTTTGTAGAGAGTAGAGGATCAAATCCACAGCACGCACTGTGGGGATTGAAGTAAGTGGCTTTCTGTTGTCTCTGCCAATCCAGAAGGGATAGTCTTTTAGAATGGCGGACTGCCTCTGTGGTCCAGTGGATAGCGTATGCGACTGTTGATCGGAGGTCCCGGGTTCGATTCCCGAGTCGAGCAAATGTGATACTGGGTTTTGTCCGAATTCTCAGTAGCAGTACGAAGTCTGGTGATGTGCCCGGTAACGGCAATAGGCTCGCCCCCTATTACGTAGGACCTAAAAAATTCATGGCGAAATGTGGGTGTAATATTACCTACACCTCTGCCTACCCCTACGGGGATACAGGCGTGAGTGTATAAAAAAAAAGAATGGCGGAATAAATATAATTATTTTACTACTAGAAGACGCCAGCAGCTACGCCTGCATTTTTTTTAAATTTACCCGTTTTGGCCGATCCCGTGGGAATTTCGGGAAATCCCTTCTTAGTGCACCCCTACGGTCCCCAAGGAACATACATGCCAAATTTCAGCTTCCTGTGCCCAATAGTTTCGGCTGTAGCGTGTCTGTCAGTCAGTCAGTAACGCAAGGATTTTATATATTAAAAGAAGATATTACAAATTACTTTAAAGTGTCACCCATTCATGTACTTGTTTTTATTTTTGCATGCTAGTTTAATTGTTACGTTGAATCATTTGTGTATTGCTTATATGTTTTATGATACAACTAATTGCTTGAAAAGGTTCATCATATCTGCTGTGCTTGTGCGTCGGACACCTCTTTGTTTGTTTGACTATGCCTATTTCATTGTTGATCGCGTTCTTTGCTATATATCTGCTACGTTTGGAAATATGCTTATCTTGCTCTTGCTTGCGCTTTCACCGTATTGGTTACGCTATTGTAGGTTTTGTGCCTTGTTATTAATAATTGTCTTCTATTTTACATTGTCGGTAATTATCAAGCACTCTATTAATAAACGAAGTTTCGTGTATAAACACGTTAATGATTGCTTTTATTCATTAGTTATCATGTTTGTTTCTACAGCTGTTGTTTTGATAAGTAATGGCTAGCGGATTTAATGATTTGAATGTTTATTATCAAAATGTACGCGGATTAAGATCGAAAACAGATGGTTTTTATCATCAAGTATTGATGAACAATTTTGATATCATTTTACTAACAGAAACATGGTTATTGGATGGTATCCGTGATTCGGAAATCTTTGATGATCGGTACATTACATGGCGTCGAGACCGCGATTATACACTCACAGGGCAGTCACGTGGAGGTGGTGTACTTATTGCTACTCGTAGGGACTTAGCAGTTTCTCCTCAGCATCTATTGCATTCTACAGCAGAAGACCTTTGGCTAAAGATAAGTGTAAAAACATGTAATTCGCGCGACTCTATAAATTTATATATATGTGTCTTATACCTGTGTAATCAAAATAATGGCCATTCATTCTCGATACAACTAAGTAACTTTCTATCGAAATTAAGCGACTTATCAATTAGTAAAAGTAATGATGTTTATTTAGTGGTGGGTGATTTTAACATGAGCGGCATAGCATGGATCTCGTCGATTAATACTTCCTCGCTGGTCCCGACCAATCTTTCTACTGCTGACGAATATCTACTCGCAGATGAGTTATGTTTGTCGGGTCTTGAGCAATACAATAATGTTACCAATAGGTATGGCAAATTATTGGACTTAGTTTTGTCAAATAATGTTGTAAATGTATCTGAATGCTGTGCTCCTTTAGTGCCAATAGATCCCTACCATACAGCTTTAATGATTAACATCAAACTAATAGTATTACCTATTCTGAAATGTGTACCGAGATTGCGTTATTTGTTTAGTAGAGGTGATTTTCAGTCCTTGAATGACGCTATTGGTCTAGTTGACTGGGAACGTGAGTTTTCACATCGTTCAATGGATGAGGCAGTGGACTTTTTAATGATAATATTATTAAATTTCATAAAAGCTACATACCCCAGAAACGATATTGTCGCGGCAGGTACCCTTCATGGTACAATTCATGGTTAATAAAAGCAAATAAAGAAAAATATAAATATTTTAAAAAGTCTAAGAGTTATGGCAATACATCTGATAGACAAGTATTTAAAATCCTACGTGAGCGTATTAAAGTAATGGAAACCACCTGCTACATTAATTACATTCAGAGAACTGAGTCATCTATCAAAAATAATCCCAAGTGTTTTTGAAAATTTGTAAAAAAACGTTTTAATACTCATTCTATGCCTAGTACACTTACTTATGACAACAAAATAATTCACACTGGTGAATCTATATGTGAAGCATTCTCGTCTTACTTTCTTTCAACCTTTATCAATCGTGGTTCTGACAATGGAACTTTTAATTATGGGAATTCTATTTCGGAAGGCACTTCGTGCAATTCAGTTGTTGATATTTCGCGCGTTGATGTAAATATTCAAGTTGTCACTAACTTACTTAGTAAGTTGGATACATCCAAAGATTGCGGTCCTGACAATATATCATCTCAACTACTTGTAAAATGTGCGTGTTCTATTGCCTTGCCTATCTCGCTTCTTTTTGAAAAGTCTCTATCTTCGTGTGTAGTCCCTAGGATATGGAAATCAGGCTGATTTCCATATCCTAGGGACTTTTGGAGCCTTTTTTGTACACAGGCGTAAGCCTGTGTACAAAAAAGGCTCCAAAAGTGAGATTGAAAACTATAGACCTGTTTCCAAACTATGCATCGTAGCTTAAGTGTTTGAGCGGATTGTATATGACCAGCTTTATTCTGCAATCTCAAGTGAACTTAGTCCCTTGCAACACGGTTTCCTTAGGGGTAAATCCACAGCCACAAATCTAGTTTTATTGAAAGATTATATCACTAAGACCATGGATGATGGAGGCCAGGTTGATGTCGTTGTCGGCGCTCTAAAGACAAACTTTCTGTGACCCGAATTGCAGCTTGGCGGCGTGGCAATCGCGCTGTGACAGCTGTCTCTACGAGAGCAAGTGAGACGAACGTTCCTCCTGTGTATCTTAACTACGGGAGCAAGAGAGACAGAAAAAGACGCCAGCGCCGCCAACGGCGCCAACTACGAACTAAACTGGCGAGAGTTCCCACTTGGAATCGGCACACGAAATCCTTAAGAACTGCGCTTCTATGTAAATCTGTATTCATTGACACTAGTGTCAGTTTATGCAGACGCCGGCTGCCCAAATCTTGTCATCTTTGACAGTCGGGACCGACGGCTCATCAATTAAAACTCCACGTGTAGGTAAAAGGCGAGCGAACCCATGTCATCTAACTAGTACAAAAGCGATAGTAAGATCGTTAGCGCTTCACGAATGTCCAAGTATGTAAATCGTGGGAACTAGAGCACTGGACTAACGCTGAGTTATGAACACTAGTTGCACAATATAGCGAAGCGTACAGCCAACACTATTTCGGTTGAGGAAATAATGTATCTATACACATAAATAAAATTGGAGTGTCTGTTTGTAATATTAAAAAAACCGCTTTTTACTAAATGCATATGGATGTTTACACGATTCATATATGTAGGTACCGAAATGACATTTTTTTAAATTTTTGTCGGTCTGTCTGTCTGTCTATTTGTTCTCGCTAATTTCTGGAACGGCTGGACCGATTTTGACGGGACGTTCACTGGCGGATAGCTGATGTACCAAGGAGTAACTTAGGCTATAAATTAACCGGGTACGCGAAGTAGTTCCCTCAGGACGCGGGTGAAACCGCGGGAAACAGGCAGACATCTTTACCTAATCAAAATACCAGTACCTATCACTTTTTCGCCACCAAAAAAATATTATGCAATTTTGCGTGAACAGCTATCGAACAGATACGATCCTGACATCTGCCTTCACGTATTTAAGTCCATAAATTTCCTCAACCGAAATAGGTTGTTCTATATTAGGTACGCAACTCATGACTATAACTCAGTGTTCAGTGGTTACTCCAATAAACTAGTTCCCACGGTACTTGGGCACTAGTAGACCACTGTAATGAAAGCGCGACTGCTAGCTCTGGGGTTCGAATCCCAACTTGCATTTTACCACTCTGCCCGCGTGAATTATACAATACATCTAAACATTCCTCATAAATCACACTATCCAATCCTGAAAATTGTACCAAAATCCGTTCAGTAATTTTTGAGTTTATCACATTCATACACAAATGCGGCCTTAGACTATATTCTACAACATTTACATTTTATACAGAACTTTGTTCCGCTCATCCGATCTCAAAGTGAAGGGTGCTGTGTTAGACTCAAGCCTTTCTAATGACATGTAGCGATGTATATCGCTGCTGTATATGGCCTGACAATTGGGCTAGCAATACCTTTAGAGTTTAAAGTAAATGGCTTGCGGTCAATGGTTGCGCTGGTGGTTAAAAGTTATCGATGGGAATTGACTTCATGGGAGGTATGGTAACTCATACAAGCTTATTTTATTTACATTTTTTATATAGACTTACGCCTGTCTCCCGGAAGAGGTAGGCAGAGGTGTAATTGTACACCATGGTTACAGCCCCATTTCGCCATGTTACGAAATTTTAGGTTACGTAACGTAATAGGAATCGAACCTCTGCCGCTGAGAATTCGGCATACCCAGTAACACTTTTGCCTGACCTGGGAATCGAACCCGGGACCTCCTGGTCAGCTGACGCATACACTATCGACTGGGCCACGGCGGCAGTTTACATGATAGCTGATGTTTTTTTTCGTTTGTAACCCATTTAATTTTCTCATACGTATCATTGAAAATACAGATTTTTCCTTTTTTCATAACTAAGCTTTGCCTGTGGGTCCACCCTGTTGAATTATATTTCTGAAACTTCCTCAGGAATCACTATACCTATTGATGGCAACCCTACAAAAATCAGTTCATCTATTTTTGAGTGTATCACGTTCAACAATATGTATTTATTTCTATGTATAATATGTATGTAATTACAAAAATAAAGTATATAGGTATGTATGTTTATCCATTATCTAGTACCCATAGGCCAATGTACAAGCTCTGCTTAGTTTGGGACGAGATGGTGTTGTGTGAATGTGGTAGAATATTATTATTATACAGACGGACAAGATGAGCGACTTAATTTTATAACATGTATAGACGGTAATTGTATTTCTATAATCTTTGTATCACCTACAAGTCTAACACATTGCCACCATTTCGTAAAGCCACAATCCCGTAAACGGTACATATACCGTATCTATATCGTAAACTTACAAACACACTTTCACTCGCCACAATTCAGATATATATCTTAATAGTTTTATGTTAACATTATAGGATTAAGAGCCCTTTCACACTATCGATCGTTGAGTGTCGCGTTCCATACTAGTATTTCAATGCGTCGTACTTAGGTACTGTATTTATAAATTGCGCGACAGCATAACACATAACATAATATACAGGTTGTCACAAGACCCATCACCAAGCCGAAGTCTTTTGTTTTCCTCAATCAATATCAATATCTCCTGAACCAGTAATTTCCCAGGTATGGTTCCGAAGTAAAAAAATGTTCGTAGTGATTGGTACAACATGGGATTTCAGTTTTCGTTAAGGGTCTTTTTACACCCTGTATAACTAACTCTAAATGTTTATAATCACTAACGTTTGGATATTGTGGCAATAAAAGTATTTTTTTTTTTCATTTCTTTCATTTTTTATGCTTCCACGGCGCTGACGTCAAACAATTCCCGACTGGGGCTGAATCAACACCGTCGCAGAATGGAATGGAGGCGACTTTGTTCACCAAAATTGTATATAGAATTAGGGGATGTCTGCAGGTTCTCCCGGTCTCCCGCACATTTTAATTTAATTTTATTGTTTTGCCCGATCCTGGGAGAATTTCGGTAAATCCCTTCTTAGTGCACCCTTACGGTCTTTAAGATACACGCCACATTTCAGATCCTTGCGCCTAATAGTTTTGGTTGTGCCTTGTCTTTTAGTCAGTCTCATCTCATCATCAGCCTTTAATAGTCCACTGCTGGACTGGGCCTCTCCTTTGAAAGGAGGAATTGGCCTACTATACCACGCTCGCCAAACGGGTTGGTATAGGGTTTGTATCAAGTTTTCCGTCTCGTACAGTGCTGTTCTCTGCATAATATGCTCCCTCTGTCGGCTCTTACGACACCCATGGATGGTATGGGTCGGTGACAATTCGTATTCTTAATCCGTCACCACACGGACAAGTTTAAGTCAGTACCAGAAGAATTTTATTTAAGCAGATAATGAACTTTATGTTAGTTGTATGACATACAAACTAAATAGGAGCCGACGGAAGGGGAATCTTTGAGAATGCACGAGCAAGATCTGGCAGACTTGCGTCCCATCTTTAGCGGTGTAAATAGAACCTCCGAATAGTAAGGCTGAAGTGGCAGTGGGCAGGGCACATAGCGAGAAGAACCGATGGCCGTTGGAGCAGAAAGGTTCTGGACTGGCGGCCACGCCCCGGAGGTCGTAGCAGAGGAAGGCACCCCGCAAGGTGGACTGACGCTCTTGTTGGGATCGCGTGCAGCGGATGTATGTGGACGGCTCAGGATCGGTCGTTGTGGAGAGATATGATGATGATGATGATTATGAAATAGAACTAACTCATGCGTCCCATTACGAAAGCCACGACAACGCCTACGCTCGACAATGGCTAGTGTGAACGGGCCCCAAGATCGGGCCATAAAATAGTCTGAAAGTACAGGCTTTCGAAACTAAACAAGCCAATGGTTTCGTTGCTAAATTTAAACATGCTTAAGTAGACCCTGGATGTGTGAGAAACCTCTGCTACTGATAAATATTAGATATCCAGGAGACATGGTATTGCCAAGAAGTAGAAATAATATAAATATTAATCTTCCATTTTTGTTAAATTTTTAATTTTTTGTCTTCCGTGTGAGGACGGATTAAGAATACGGAATATCACCACCCCATATCATCCCATGGGTGTCGTAAGAGCCGATAGAGGGAGCAAATTACGCAGGGAACAGCACTGTAAGAGAAGGAAAACTTGATAAAAACCCTATACCAACCCGTTTGGCCAGCGTGGTATAGTAGGCCAATTCCTCCTTTCAGAAGAGAGGCCTACTCCAGTAGTGGACTGTTAAAGGCTGATGATGATGATTGTTAATTTTTTTAGCTTGCTTCCCACGGTGCGTGCTTTTGTGAACGGACGCTCACCACAGTAGAAGTAAAACCATGTGGTGGGTATTTTATTAGTTGCAGTGCGTGTCCGGGCGTTAAACCACCCACCGTGGGAACCTCCCCTATTAGATACGCAAGTTCCATTTATTTTTCAATTATATGTTTTATTTTTGTAATATGCTTCCTGATATGATTACAATGAGGTCCCGACACTATCTAAATATCTTATTCCATCTCTTGATTTAAATTATTTATACCATTGAATTTGAATTATTAACTACTAAAGGTATATTCGAAGAAGAATTGGCATAACCAAAACATAAAATATTGAAGATCAATATATTAATTTTACTCTTAAAAGTATCATATATAATTATAATATTTGTTTACAATTAACAATATAATTAAATTAAGTCTTAAAATAATAAAAAAACGAATTAATATATACATATTTGAATTAGACTGCCTCGTTGGTCTCGCGGCATAAATGCGTGCGTGGGATCGGGAGGTCCCGGGTTCGATTCCTGGGTCGGGTAGTGTTATTGGGTTTTTCTGTCACGAAATTCTCAGTAGCAGCACGGAGTCTGGAAATGTGCCCGGTACGGCAATAGGCTCGCCCCTTATTACGTAGGACTAAAGTATATCTGGCGAAAAGTGGATGTAGAAATACACCTCTGCCTACCCCTTCGGGGATAAAAGGCGTGACGATATGTATGTACGTATATTTGAATTATTCATTCAATTCCATTTAAACATCCCGTGATAAATTTAATTGTTCAAACAATCACTTCATGATTGCCTGTCATACGTTCCATTCATTCAATCCATTTCATTCGTTCCTTTTAAATCCACTCTTATGTTTTGTACCACAATTAACAACAACAGTTAACACTCAACCCGCGAATTTATTCGTTCAACAAACATAGTTAGTTGTTGCGAGAGTAAAGCCAGTAGCACACCTGCGCTCAAGCTAAACTTTATATCTTAATGTTTTCCCATGATATACTGAGATTACACGTCGATCGGCATGTTGTAATAATTTAACAAAATATTTCACAAAATGACATCTGTTTGAGTGATTTGACTGCAAGGTTTTTTTATCATACACTGGATGAGCCCGCGGTTACTCCCGCTGTATTTAAGGCTACCGCTCCGCTCCCGTGGCATATAGCGTGATATTATATAGTCTATAGCCTTCCTCGATAAATGGGCTATCTAACACTGAAAGAATTTTCGAAATCGGTCCAGTATTTCCTGAGATTAGCGCGTTCAACCAAACAAACTCTTCAGCTTTATAGATTAGTATAAGATTCATTCATTCCATTCAATCGTGAACTACATTCGTTTATTTTGTCCATTTGATTCATTTCATTCATTATTCTATTCATTCACACCGTTTATGCCACCCAATTCGTTCATTCCATTCATTTGTTCTATTAATGTACTCAATATTAATTCACAAAATTTTCTTCCCATATATGCCTAGTCGCTATTTTATTAATTAACTGATCCTTTTTCATTATTTTGCAATCATTTTTTCACTCATTCTTGTATTTTGAATTTTGAACCACAGTTAACACTCAGCTCGCGAATTTATTCGTCCAACAAACATGGTTGTTGTGAAAATAACGCCAGTAGCACACCTGCACTCAAGCTAAGCTTAATATCTTAACATGTTCCCACGATATAAGGAGATTGCACATCGGTATTAAGTAATAGGTATGGTATCTAGATGTAAAATAATTTTTCATAGGCATATTAATAAGATTCATTCATTCCATGCATTCATAAGATTCATTCACTCCAGTCATTCACCCATTCCATTAATTAATTTTGTCCATTCATTGTATCATTCTATTCATTCTTTAATTCCAATAATTCCTTCATTTCATCTATTCATTCATACCATCCAGCCATTCGTTCCATGAATGCACTCAATTTATTCATTCATTTCATTCGTTCATCCCATGCGTTCTGAGCATTTATTTCATTCATTCATCGCTTTTTATTATTTTTCATTCATTCATTCACTCATATCAATATAGTACTCTTGTATTTTGAACCACAGCTAACACTCAACCCGCGGATTTATTCGTTCAACAAACATAGTTATTGCGAAAGTAATACCAGCAGCACACCTGCGCTCAAGCTAAACTTTATATCTTAACGTGTTCCCACGACATACCTACTAAGATTTTGCATCGGCATTATGCAATGATGTATCGATGTAACAAACTATTTCACTAAATGTTATCTATTTGACTTATTCGACTGGAGCACGACTCGACTTGCCGTTCGTAATAGATTGGCAAAGTAAAGCAACGTTGACAGAGGTCATGACTTGGATGGGTGATCGCTTCTAGTGGTATTTTGGATCAGACCGGTATCGTAATTCGGAGGGCACGTTAAGCTGTCGGTCCCAGTTAGGCCACGACGGAGGCCTTCGCGGGCTTTATAGGTAAACTAAGGTAACAGAATTTGCCACACATTCTCACAAAAAGAAATATGATGAACCTAGCGTTATCACTGTTGCATACGAGACTTGTCGTCTTTAACCCCCGGGTCCGCTCTTTTGCCCTACACGGGAATCGAACCCGGGACTTCCCGATCAGCACACGCATTCGCTATCCACTGGACCACAGAGGCCGTGTGTAAATATATCTTGGCTATATAGCGTAGCTTCCATTACACAACTACCTATGATCTGTTAAGCATATACGAGAGCGCTTTAACGGTTAAGTACCCGCCGTATAAATAACTTCTCACCATTCTTCCCACTATGGGGAGACTGTATATGGTAGCGGGGAATTAGGTGATACATACCGAAATGGTGAATAAGTCTTGAAGAGGAAGTGGTGTTAATAGGTACAATACACTTTTTATAGTAATGAGCCAGGTATCGGTTTTGGCGGCTAAAGTTAATCTAGGAGTTCCGGCTTGACCTGAAAGCCTCTTCAGCCAATCAGAAATCTATCTTTGTATACACCTACTTAATGTATGTATATTATTCGTATTCATGACATATTTAATTTAATTGTAAACGATCTAACGATCTGCCTCGTTGGTCTCGCGGCATAAATGTGCGCGTGGGATTGGGAGGTCTCGGGTTCGATCCCCGGGTCGGGCAAATTGTTATTGGGTTTTTCCGTTAGAAAATTCTCAGTAGCAGCTCGGAGTCTGGTTATGTGCCCGGTACGGCAATATGCTCGCCCCCTATTACGTGGGACTAAAATAAATCTGGCGAAAAGTGGGTGTAGCAATATACCTCTGCCTACCTCTTCGGGGATATAGGCGTGAGACTATGTATGTATGTAAGTACCTAAACGATCTAAACCGAAGAACATACCGGTTGTTTAACAAGATAACATTACGGCAACCTTATTCTGCTTGTGCTAGGTAAGTCTGTAAGTTTATATTTCAGTTTTGTTGCATGCATGTACCTATATGAATAGGATAGTTATTTTTACTTCTAAATCCACTTCCTCCTCGACCATCTTTCTGCATTGAATCCACACTTGGTTTTATGGTGAGAAAGTACTATGTTGCAATGAGACGTCACCAACTCACTAGATAGGCCGTCTCGTAACAAGCAGCAAGGGGGCCCTATTATCATAATTATTTTTACTAACTGCACGTACAGAATACGACTCCGATAAGATTAAAGATTACATAAAGTTCTGTCGAATCTTAGAATCGAACCCACAACAACCTGTGACGTCACTCGCGCCCCTGCGCCGCGAGCCTCGCTACGAGTGACGCACAGCAGTGGGCCGTCCCCTCGCGCCCCTCCGCGCCGGCCCTATAAATACAGGGGACACACGAGGCTTCGCCCTTTTTGCTCCGGCCAGCACCACCGAGTTGAGTACAAGACCATCTGAAGACCTGTGAAGTGCCAACGTCGACCACGCCCTGGATAATTGTCTCTTCTGTTAGCCTTAACCGTCAGTTCTTTTTTGTATCGAATAACTGGAATTATAACGCGAGTTTAAACTTTCCTGGTGATATTTTTTATTTATTTCCCGTAAGTCAACCTAATTATCTCTCTTTAATTGCTCGGCGAGTGATCGATCCCGGCTACCCCGTGGAAATCAATCACTCGTGCGACAAACCATCTAAGCCGTTTAAACCATAACGCCATCCATAAAGTCTTAAGTAGCTAGTGTATTCCAGCCTTAGTACAATTTGGCAACAATGTTGCAATTTAAGATGCTTTTCCTAACCATAATGCTTAGGAAAATCCTCTCAAATAACAGCTTTACTGCTGTGTACCTCGATGTCCTAAGATAGAATGAGATGACACTCCTTTTCGATATAGCTCTCTCTTTCATGTTAAAACCAAGCTTCTGTACTCGGTAATATTTATCATTAAATTATTAGGCGAAAACATAACTCTGTCTGCATAGCGTTTAATTATTATAAATCATAATTTATGTAGCCCTAATAAGGCACTGTGCCAAATCCGAATTGCTGCGATCATTGTGATAAGCGGAGCGGGAAGCGATATTATGAGCTTATGGATTTTGAATCATCATCGTTCTCTAAAATTTTGCCAAGGAGTCCGAGGTCCTCATTTTAGAACAGTTTTTATAATCCAGAGTCCAGATTAAATAGATTTATCTGTTCCATACAGCGACTGCCCTCTGTAGACCACTATCGTATGTCTTTAACACAGGTAGATAGCGATCTCCTACAGCTTACACCAGCGCGTGTCAGTATTACTAAAGGTACCAAATGGCGACTATCAAATATCGTTTTGACAGCTTGGATAGATAGTAGGTATAGCCAGCTCATCGCAGCACGAAGCAAGCGAAAATAAAACAATTTGATACCTACGAACTCGAATAGTTTTTGGATTTAAATTAGTATTGTCGAAAATTACCCCAGACAGAGAGATCGTCTATCAGACTACATCAACGCGCTGTGGGTTTGAACTCAAGACCCTCTACATGACAGTCTGTTGCTATCGCCATTGGGCTATTGGGATACGAGATCAAAATTATCACTTAAAATTCGCTACGCTTCGCTTCACGCCCCGCTACCCGCTCCGCTACTCTCAGCTCACACGCTTAGCACAAGATTAAGTTATAAATATGTCTTATTGTGGCGTTAACAGTTGGCATAAGTTACATTTAAGTGAATTAAGCGAGGTTTAAGCGAAATAAGCGGTTCTGTGTCACTTAGCACTTAGTTGTGCTTACAATTGAGTATTTATGTGCTTGAACGAATTTGGAAACATGTAGGTACCTGTATGGATAATTTTATAATAATACTTGAGTTCGCCCGTGGTTCCGACTACGTGAATTATACACCCAAACTTTCCTAAGGAGTATCTATTGGTAAAAACAGAATAAAAATTCGTTCGGTTGTTATTGAGATGAGATTATCGCTATGATACAGACGGACAAGACGAAAGTGATAGTTCATTTTAGAATATGTATAAGTTAATTCCGAGGTTTTGGGTTCCATAGTAGGGGAGGATCCACATGAAAGAGGAGGTTCAAGGACCTCATACCTAAGAGACATCTCAGTTCTTTAAGTATAAGTAACTTTTAGTGTTGCCGTAACCCGATTAGTGACAGATAAATAATACAAACTGTCTCTATCTCATTAAATTCTGTGGGTGTCGTAAGACTTGGAAGAATTACGAATTAAAAAAGGGAGATTTTTAACAGTGCATCAAATATCTTAAGTAACACACTGAAGTGCGTTACGCTAAGAAACTTTATTATTTCACTAAAATACTGACTTGCACACTAAAATACTATTTGCACACCAAATATGACGATGTTTCTACAAAATATCATTTGATATGAAGAGTCTCATCCGCTCGGGAAACTTATCCACTCAGAAAACTCAATAGGTTATGTTAGGTTCTCTTTTGACCCTTAACCCAAAAATAGGAGCCCTGAGAAGCAGGGCTCCGTCAACTTAGCTTATTAATTTATTTGGTTGTTAAAAGTAAAAAAAAAAATATGCTTCTGTAATTGAAAGGTTTATTTTTATTATTAGAGATTTGCAACGGTCAATAAACCGGTGTTCGTTATGAAATATTTTATGAGTAGGTATATTTTATGGTGCAATTAGTAGGTATTTTAGTGTGCAAGTCAGTATTTTTTAGTATTTATAATCAGAGATAAATTGAGTAACAGTTAAATACAACCCATTAAAAAATATCTTTGTGAACAGATAGCATTAAAGCAGCGATAGTTTAGTGGAGAGACCGACAGACTGCTACGCAGTGGGTCCGGGTTCGAATCTAAGGCGCGCACCGATGACTTTTTGGAGTTATGTGCGTATTAAATTGTTAATTATCGCTTGCTAAATGGTGAAGAAAACATCGTGAGGAAACCTGCATGTCTGAGAGTTCTCCATCATGTTCTCGAAAGACATGTGAAGTCTGCCAACCCGCACTAGGCCAACGTGGTGAACTATGGCCTTACCCTTCTCATAGTGAGAAGCGTCTCGTGCCCAGCAGTGGGACAGTTTATATACAGGGCTGATGATGAACAGATGGCAAACTTGACATTAAACTCTATACTAACCCGTCTGGGTAGCGGCAGTGATAGCCGAGTGGATATACCAACAGACTGCCATGCAGAGGGTATCGGGTTCGAATCCACGGCACGCACCAATGACTTTTCGGAGTTATGTGCGTATTGAATTGTTAATTATCGCTTGTCCCGTGCCTCGGAGAGCACGTTAAGCCATCAGTCCCCGTTGTCATGAAGATCTTAGAGTCGTTATAGGGCGTCAGTACCTTCTCAGTAAACTGACACCAGTCTTAACCATGGAATATCGCTATCCCTTCGGGTTGCGGAGGTCAGACAGGCAGTCGCTCTGTGGAAAAGCTAATATTCAGCCAAATCCGGTTAGACTAGAAAGCGGACCCCAGATTTAAACTGGGATAACGCTAGGAGAATGATGATGAATGATGATGATAGTAATAGTTACGTTATTTTTACCTGAGATTTCTGTCTGACCAATGATTCAAAGTATTACCCAAGAATTAAGGTTGGTATCTAGCCTTAGATAACAAAAAATTCAATTATTTGTACAAGCAGATTTGAGCGTAGGCAAATGAAGTTGTAGATGCGTGCCCTTAATTCGTACGGCATTGCAAAATTATCGGGCAGATATTGGTATTTGTTCTTCTGGTTTTAGTGGTCCCTAAGAGTAGGTACAACATGTTGTTTATCTACACAAATATCTGCCACCTTTATCTCAGTCTACAGATGTCCACTGCTGGACATAGGCGTCCCCTAAGGTTCTCCACACAGACCGATCATATACATATACATCATCCTCATCGGCCCTGTATATAATTTGTCCCACTGCTGGGCACGGGCCTCTTCCCACTACGAGAAGGGTAAGGCCATAGTCCACCACGCTGGCCAAGTGCAGGTTGGCAGACTCCACGTGTCTTTCGAGAAAATTATGGAGAACGCTCAGACATGCAGGTTTCCTCACGATGTTTTCCTTCACCGTTTAGCATGCGATAATTAACAATTTAATACGCACATAACTTCGATAAGTCATTGGTGCGCGCCGAGGATTCGAACCCGAGACCCTCTGCGTAGAAGTCTGTCTGTCTCTCCACTAGGCTATCGCTGCTTTATACATATATAAATAAAATTGTGCCTGTATCTGATTTCAAAGTGATTTAAAATATTTGCACAGCTCAAGACACCAGTACATAAAAAGTTCTGATTTTCTTTTATGTCTCTGTCTTTCTGTGTATCTGGGGAAATATTTGCAAAGGTTTAAAACGATTGGGACTTTAAAACTGAGCAATAGAGATGTTTGTAAGTCTACGTAATAACAGAGGCCACATAAAAAAAAATTACGTAGCAGCGCGAAAATAATTGTCTAACACATAATACCTTAAGTCCTAAACGAATGAGTAAAGCCGATGTATAAACATATAATAATTATACACATATAAATAAAATCGAAGTGTCTGCCTGTGAAATCACTATATTTTTCAAGTGCATAATTAAATTATACGACACTAGTACATGAACAGCATTTTCAATTTTTTTATCTGCCTGTCTTTCTGTTTGTACGGGGTAATCTCTGGAAGTGGAATGGCTCAATAGATTTTAACGGGAATTTCACTGGAAGATAGATAACTTTGTAAAGCTACATCATCATCATCCTCTTAGCGTTATCCCAGTTTCAATCTGGGGTCCGCTTTTTAGTCTAACCGGATTTGGCAATATTAGCTTTTCCACAGAGCGACTGCCTGTCTGACCTCCGCAACCCGAAGGGATAGCGATATTCCATGGTTTAAACTAGTGTCAGTTTATTTAGAAGGTGCTGACGCCCTATAACGACTGTCAAAGATCTCCATGACAACCGGGACCGACGGCTTAACGTGCTCTCCGTGGCACGGGACAAGCGATAATTGACCATTCAATACGCACATAACTCCGAAAAGTCATTGGTGCGCGCCGTGGATTCGAACCCGATACCCTCTGCATGGCAGTCTGTTAGTATATCCACGCGGCTATCGCCGCCTTATTTTGTAAAGCTACATATAGGCTATAATTTGATCCGTAAGGTAGCGCGGATGTCGAGATACCGAAAATTAGGTGGGTGAAACCGCGGCTACAAGCTAGTGTATTGTATAGTGTAGTACTGTCCGTGTGGTGACGGATTAAGAATACGGAATGTCACCTCCCCATATCATCCCATGGGTGTCGTAAGAGCCGACAGAGGAAGCATATTATGCAGAGAACAACACTGTAAGAGAAGGAAAACTTGATCCAAACCCTATACCAACCCGTTTGGCCAGCGTGGTATAGTAGGCCAATTCCTCCTTTCAAAGGAGAGGCCTCGTCCAGCAGTGGACTATTAAAGGCTGATGATGTATGTGTGTAAGCTAGTGTATTAAAATTTCAGGAATAATTATAAAATCGACGCCAACTTCATTTTTACCGGGCCTAATGTTAAGACTCAAAGCCATTTGTCCAACACACAAAAATGCACATCAAAAATGTTTAGACTGTTCAAGGGCTAAACTGAGACATGCATAGCTCTTAAAGAATCCGTTCAATAAGTTTATTTCGATCGGGAGGAACCGGTTGCGATTCCCGGCTTGGAAAAATTGTTACTGAATTTTTCCGAATTGCCAGTAGCAGCATGGAGTCTGGTAATGTGCCCGGTAACGGCAATAGGCTCACATATTACGTGAGACCTAAAAAAAAATATTACATAGCGAAATATAGGTGAAATATAGGTACCCAACTATACCTACACCGTGTTTTTAAGTCAGTGTTTTCCCTTAAAGTATGTACCTACTCAGCCCATGATTATAGAAGCTATAATATTTATTTTACAAAATGTGAAAGAAAAAAAATTTTCGGATTTTTTTTTTCGCCAAAATTAATTTTTCATAGCATAACAATGTGACGGTCGATGCGTAAGGTCAAGGCACTTTATTTACAACATTAAAAGTAGCTTAGGTACCCTTCGTTCACGACACATTTTAGTACTATGAAATGCTGATTTCAGAGAAAAAATTATAGAAAAGAAGAAAACACAGTGAATAATAAAATAAAAATATAAAATAAAAACTTGCAAATTATTGCAGAACCCCACTCTATGCAAAATCAAGTTAAGCTTGACCATTTAATGCCGTAGTAAGCTGCCCGTGTTATGTTGCAGTCAATATTTTAGTCCCGTATGCAAACACGCATCTACATTATTGCACATGACTGCCTCCGTGGTCCAGTGGATAGCGTATGCGACTGCTGATCGGAGGTCCCGGGTTCAATTCCCGGGTCGGGCAAAAGTGATAGTGGGTTTTTCCGAATTCTCAGTGGCAGCACGGAGTCTGGTGATGTGCCCGGTAACGGCAATAGGCTCGCCCCCTATTACGTGGAACCTAAAAATTCATGGCGAAATGGGGGTGTAATGTTACACCCCTGCCTACCTCTTCGGGGATACAGGCGTGAGTCTATAATATTATCCAAGTCGATGCACAGCCCGATGTACACAACACACATATGTCTTAATATTTTTTCGTGTGTGTATGTGTCGTGTGACCAAATCTGGTGTTGGAGTTTTCAGACCGCCCGCGCCCAAAGGCCGCCGACATGGCCTAACGACGCTTGTGACAAGAACTGGGACCGACAGTTTACGTGCCCTCTGAAGCACGGTAGCACTCAGATGTAAATGCCACTAGCGGTCACCCATCCAAGTGGCGACCTGTGCAAGCGTTGCTTAACTTTGTCGATCTGTTACGAACGGCAAGCCATGTCACGCTATTAGCGCTACCTAGTTGGTGCTAAATAATTGAGAATAAGACTCGTTGACCCCAAAATTTAACTAAGAGTCAAACAGAGTTAGTTTTGACTGCACGGTTGGCGTAGTGGTTTAAGCAGCCGCCTCGCCGTTTGACACTGTGCCGAAGTGTTGTGGGTTCGATCCCCACACGAGACAACACTTTGTGTGATTCACAAATTGTTGTTTCGAGTCTGGGTGTTCATTGTGTCCGTTAGTTGTATGTCTGTAAAGTTCCTCGCGACACAGGATTTAGTCCTAATGCGGGAGTTTAAAAAAAAAGAAAAAAAAAAGAAAGAAAGAGTAACTTTTTAATACAAGATGCGTAATAGAAAAAAAATTGGTGTTTGTAACCCCTGATCCAAGCGCTGAAAGGTTAAAGAACTTTATTCTCAATCAGTTTGGCACCAACTATAGTCACCCATTCAACTAGCGACCTGTGCAAGCTTTGCTTAAATCGTAGTTCAGTTCTGGGATCAACGAAATTTATTATATTTCTTAATGTATTTGTCACCAACTATAGTCACCCATCCATTTGGCGACCTGTGGACGCTTGCTTGACTTTGCCGATCTATTACGAACGGTTAGCCCAGTCCTGTTTCGAGCGCTACCTATGTGTATTTATGTGTATTTATATGTTAGTTGTGAACGTTTGCCGACGCGCTGTACATCTGCCGCGCCCAAGTGTTACCGTTCTGCGAATTGCAAGTAGTGATGGGACGTAGTGGTAGCTACCTATTTATTAATAGTCTCATTTATCCTACAGTGCCGTGCCGTATCCAGAATTTGCTTATTTTACTTGAACCTGGTAATGGATTTTATAGAGAGCATAGTCCCATTAGCAAAATGCTCATATGTATTTAGCGAATTTGACATTCTGTGAGTCGGCTATTTTACGAACGAACGAATTAGGCTTTAATCTGCTTCCCCGCTCACCATACTCAACAGACCTAGTCCCCAGCCACTACTAAACCCTCCGTGCTGACCTCAAAAAAAGCTCCAAGTTATAATAAGTTTTAGCTCGAACGGGGAAGCCATGCTGCAACACAAGCTTGGTCAAAGCGTGGTATCGGAATCGTAGTGTGGTGAGGAATTAAAATACCTCCTAATATTATAAATTCGAAAGTATGTTTGTATGTATGTATGTATGTTTCGTTTTCACGCTAAAACGGCTGAACCGATTTTCTGCACTAATATTATAAATGCGAAAGTGTTTATCTACACTAATATTATAAGGTTTTGTTTGTTTGTAATGGATAAACTCAAAAACTACTGGACCGATTTTAAAAATTCTTTCACCATTAGAAAGCTACATTATCTGCGAGTAACATAGGCTATATTTTATTTAAGAAAATGTAGGGGTCCGTAAGATATTAGGATTTTTGGGTACGCGAAGTAGTTCCCTTAGGACGCGGGTGAAACCGCGGGAAACGGCTAGTATAGATATATTTATATTGGGCATGTAATGGACCGGCTTTGACATTTGACTGTATGCAAGGTGATGTTATTATGTACCTTTCGGTAGATCATGGTAGATAATGCCATGAATTGTGTCCAGCAGTTTTCTACAAATGACTGCACGATCGTATTAAAAAGATAGAAAAGCGTTGGAATAATCGTATAAAAAGTGGTTTTTCAAGCAACTATTATTCACGACGAGATTTATTGAACAATCCGTTAGTTCGTAAAATAAAATTATCTTTTAATGAATGGACTCAGTCAAACTGGAACTAATTACTCATAACAAAAAGTCGGTTATCACGACACTATTAAGATGATTATCTGTAAATCAATACTGATTATAGCTTTATAAACCACAAATGTTCATGTCAAGCCGCCATTAGTCAAAGGTTTTCCATTAGGTTAGCATGCTTTAAACCTGACTGCATAAACGCTACCGAAGTTATTGGGATAAAAAGTCTATTAGTTATTCTAGCGTTATTCAGGTTGCATCTAAGGCTGGTTTCAGAGTCACGCGTTTGACCGGCGCCGGCCACACGCGCGCGCTTATAATTACACTAGATTAGTAGTAGCGTTTCATAGTCACGCAGTTCAAACGTGCCGCGTATGAGACGCGCGCGCCGGCCGCGCTGCCGAAGCTTCATACGCCTATGGTCCGCGCGCCAAACGCGCTGGCCTACGGCGCGTGCCGCGCGCGTCACTCTGAAACCAGCCTAAGACTGGAGCCTAAGCGTCTGCTTACTGGTGTAACGAGATTTATCACAATACGCCAGCAGCTACGCCTGCATTTTTTTTTAATTTACCCGTTTTGGCCGATCCCGTGAGAATTTCGGAAAATCCCTTCTTAGTGCGCCCCTACGGTCCCCAAGGAACATACATGCCAAATTTCAGCTTCCTGCGCCCAATAGTTTCGGCTGTAGTGTGTCTGTCAGTCAGTAAGTAACGCAAGGATTTTATATATTAAGATTAGATTTTCCACAGAACAACTGCTGTCTTACCTCCCATGGGGATAGCCATATTTTAAGGCTTATAATAAACCGTTGTCAGCTTATACAAAGGTACTAAGTAGTGACAAGCATCGAGAAAGGTATGCTAAGATAGTTTGGGCACGTGGAGAGGATGGATGACGAAAGACTGACCAAGCAGATATATAAGGCAAGTGTGGAAGAGACAGGACGAAGGGGAAGACCTAGGCGGACGTCCTCTGTCCAGATTGGAGACATCCTAAAAACAGGACAGGTGAGAAGTACCCTGAACAGAAGAGCATGCATGAGGAATCTGATGGGAGTAAATGAAGCAAGAGAGATATGTCAGGATCGTTGCAAATGGCGTTCCGTAGTCTCTGCCTACCCCTCCGGGAAACAGGCGTGAGTCTATGTATGTATGTACTAACTTGCTATGGTGCCGACTTAAAATGCTTTACGTGGCACGGAGTAAGAGATAATTAGCGATATACTCTGGGATGACAAAACCAATGGATCAGGTGATACTCTCAAGATCTAAGAAGCACAAGATGGAGACATTCATTCATTCGTGGTGGCGCAGCGTCCCAAAGTGAGTCTTGGCCTCTGACACGAGATCTCTCCAACTTTTCCTGTAGTGGATGCACTCCTTCCAGTCCAGTCTACAAAGTCCTGCTAGATCTTTTAGGACTGGACAAGATGGAGACATTTGGTCATTTTTGGAAGCCTTAACAAACTCTGGGATCCTCGCAGATAAAGCTTATAAATATGTATCTAATACGAATGTTATCTGTATATATAAAATCCTTGCGTTACTGACTGGCTGACAGACAACGCACAGCAAAAATTATTGGGCGCAAGATGATGAAATTTGGCATGTATTTTCTGTGGGGACTTAATTCCCGAAAAGCCCACGGGATCGAGCAAAAGGGGTACATAATAAAATAATGCGCGCGTAGCCGCCGGCATCCTCTATATCTTATAAAAGAGCCATATAAAAACAATTTAACTTCCTTGGGTGGTGAAGAACGTTATAAGCGCTCCTACAGTCAAAATAAAATGACACAATTTATCGATATCGACACATCGACATCGTCCCTTCACTATCCCACAAAGGTGCAGCATCACGTCCCAGATACATCGACATAACGCACCGCGCCTCTGCGCATCTCGACATTTACATCCAGTTTTGGCAAATCCGCCTCTTCGACAGAGAAAGGATGGCTATTTAAGACTAGCCGATATTTAGATTAGCCTGCCCACGTACTTTGGTATTTGTGGAGTGTTATTTATTTAAATTCGGTTGCTCCATACCATATGCAGTGTTTTTTGATATATTTAGTACAAATTTCTGAGGTGATTGAACTCGTAGTTTTTGGATAACTTTTGCTCTGGGGTTTTTGGCAAAATCGTGGCAAAAGTCCACTGATCCACACTAAATTGTACTTTCCTAGAAAAAATTAAGCAAATTGAAATACCTATTAAATTTCTACCAATGATGGAACAGCAGTCTTTCGCGATTTCGTCCAAATCCGTCAAAATCCAAAACGTGTCGCCATTTTGATATGTTTACAATCTGTCTAACTGTTAAAGAGTTTCCCGACCGGGACCGAAGGCTTATAACAGTTTGGTAGCATCTCCACTAGGTTGCAATCTTAAATCTTATACTAATACATAAAGCTGAAGAGTTTGTTTGTTTGGTTGAACGCGTTAATCTCAGGAACTACTGGTCCGATTTGAAAAATTCTTTCAGTGTTAGATAGCCCATTTATCGAGGAAGACTTTAGGCAATATAATATCACGCTATGAGCGACAGGAGCGGAGCAGTAGCCTTAAATAACGCGAGTGTAACCGCGGGCATCGTCTAGTTAATATATAAAGCTGAAGAGTTGGTTTGTTTGTTTGTTTGTTTGGTTGAACGCGCTAATCTCAGTAACTACTGGACCGATTTCAAAAATTCTTTCAGTGTTAGATAGCCCATTTATCGAAAAAGGCTATAGGCTATAACATCACGCTATGAGCCACGGGAGCGGAGCAGTAGCCTTAAATAAAGCGGGTGTAACCGCGGGCTCATCTATAAAAAATAAAGAAGGAACAATTAAAACGATCATCTTAAAACCAGCATAATTGCAGACCTTTTAAAATCCATTAAAAGAACACCTCGAGTGTTTTTAATTCGCGACTATTAAGTTTAAACGTGCTAATTATCAGTACTTAGAGCTTTAACACCTTTTGTTATTTTCAATATTAATTTAATCTTTTTTATATTCACACAAATTGATTTTACCCATTTATAGTTGAATTAAAAACGGTAGCTAATTGTTGGATATAAAAACAGGTGATATTAAAATAGTTAATATTTGCGTATAATTATTATTTTATGCTGTGGATTGCGGAGGTCAATGTGGGTATAAAATTAATTGTTATGGAAATACCAATATCTACAGAAGTAGGATAATATGCACACTGATTTTATCGGCGATAGCCCAGTGGTGTACGTAACGGACCGCCGAGACGATGGTCTCGGGTTCGATCCCCAGGTACCTATGACTTTTCGAAGTTATGTGAGTATTAAAAATAAAAAAATCGCTCGCTTAACAATATGCCCGGTAGATGGCAATAGGCTCGCCTCCTAAAATATTGGGACCGAAACATAACTGGCGAAGTGTGGGTATGTAATACACCTCTGCCTACCCTTTCGAGGATAGAGGCGTGAGACTATAAAAACATTTCGCCATGAACTTTTTGGTCCCACCTAATAGGGGGCGAGCCTATTGCCGTTACCGGGCACATCACCATCACCGGTTGTGGTCGCGGAGGGAGGGACTAATCCCTCCGCGACCACAACCGTTGCAAGCCGGTAGAAACGTAGGAGAATAACAGAGGTATTTATGCCTTGAAATAAATAAATTATCGCGACTAAGACCCGCTAAATAATATTGTATGACGTAACATTTTAGTTTTTTATTGTTTTCTTTATTCTTTATACGCATCTATTCCGTCAGGTGTGTATTGGTTAACTTGTATTGTTTTTTTTACTGTGCTTTGTATATTTGTGTGCGTTTTCTGAATATTTTTTTTTATCTCTTTTTAGGGTTCCGTACCTAAAAGGTAAAAAACGGAACCCAATTACTAAGCCTCCGCTGTCTATCTGTCTGTCTGTCCGTCTGTCTGTCTGTCACCAGGCTGTATCTCATAAACCATGATAGCTAGAAAGCTGAAATTTCCACAAATTATGTATTTTGGTTGCCGCTATAACAACAAATACTAATAATAAAAAAAATGAAAATATTAAGGGGGGGTCCCATAAAAAAACGTGTTTTTTTTTCGTATTTTTTGCTCAAAATTACTAACTGTAACAGGTAGACGCTTTAAATTTTCACAGAATATGTAGTTGTATATTACCTTTCAAAATAATTAATTAAATTAAAAAAAAGTAAATAATAAAGGGGGGCTCCCATACAACAAACGTAATTTTTAAGCAATTTGGTACTTGATCTTAATAAACAGGTAGAAACTTATAAATTATTTAAGTAGATAAACATACAACGAACGTGATTTTCTTTTATATATGATGGTACGGAACCCATCGTGCGCGAGTCCGACTCGCACTTGCCCAATTTTTTTATTTTCAGAAGCGTTCTGTGATACGACCACAACTTTGAGTCCCCTCGCAATGTGCACTAATAAGGCCTATTATGTTGGCTTTCTAAGGTGTAACAGGTTCGCCTAAGTTTATGTAGTGTGCGCTACTTTAGTGAATGTCGACACTTAATGTATCGGCTGTACTTTGTTATAGATGGGTTATTCTGAGCGCAGAATTATTTAAGAGCTTATTGCGATATTGAGATGGTGTTTGTACGAACTGAGCTAAGCTGTTGCAGGGGGATAAATGGGTAATAAAAAAAACACGGAGGCATCATAAAGCAAGGTTTAAACTTAATATCAGACTTACGGCCATTGTCAATATTCGACCCATACACGGATTTTGAGATTCGAGATTCGTGTTTGACATATTTTGTATGGAGCTTATGTCAAAAACGTATCTAAAATCTACAGATCTATCTAAAGATCGAATATTGAATTCCGTAGTTAGAAAGATAAGATAGATAGATAGATAGATAATATTCTTTATTGTACACCAACATAAAGTTTCTAAAATAACTTAAATCTACAATTTATGTATGTACAATCAAGATACCGCCCGCAAATCCAATTATGCGTCCAAGCATCCATTTATCAATTTATGCGTGAAAGAAAAACAAATAAACACAAGTACACATTCATAATATCAGTATTCTCAAATTTTTAAAAGACAGAGCTTACAAAAATCTATTATAACGCAAAGCTAAAACTATTGGTCTTATTTGAAACGAGGCACGTAAGTCTATGTTCCTTTAGGCCCGTTCACGTGGACTAAAAAGGTATTTAAGGTGAAACGGTCAATTTTAAATCAAATCTGCCAGCATAATTGCGGGCATCCTCTCATTATAAAATACAATGCAATTTCGTTTTTCTTACCATCATTACTGTCGATTACGCAAATTAAATTAGAATCGAATCGTTAAAATTTATCATTAAAGGTAGAAGAGCCTTGCTGATTTCAGCATGGGCCGGCTCGACCGGGGAAGTACTACCCTCTCACAGAAAATCGACGTAAAGTAACAGTACTTAAACTGTTGCATTTCGTTCGGTGAGTGAGAGTGCCGGAGGCCCTATCCCCTATTCCTTCACCCTCATCCTATCCCTTTTCCCATCCCCAAGGGGCGGCAATGCACTTGTGACTCTGTGGTGTTGCTTGTGTCCATGGGCGGCGGTAATTGCTTACCATCAGGCGATGCGTCTGCTCGTTTGCCGCTTATTACTATAAAAAAAATCCTCCTAGAGATATCCTAGTTTCAACTTATAATGATCACTCATCAATGAGATAGCGATAGTACAATCAAACAAGTCGGCGCTGGACCAGTTTGAAAAAAAAATCCCTTGGCTCGCTCATAGAGTCGAGGCACACTAGAAACTGGTTTTGTATACGAGTGTCAAGGTGCGTGAAAAGTATCACCGGAAGCGACGGTGTCTTGCTGAGCGATTCTCGCCCTTATGGTGGTCGAGCGGGACGTTGTTCTACTGTACATAGTTTAGATTAGCATCAGTTTATTCAGTGGTACTGACTCCCTACAACGACTATCAAAGATCTACATGATAGCAAGCGGTAATTTTATTTCAATATTTTTAATTCAATACGCACAAAACTCCGAAAAGTCAGCGGTTCGCACCGGGGCACTATGGTTCGTCTAGAACAAGCTAGCTAGACAAAATTATTTTATTTGATTTTTATGTCTAGATGCGGTTAATAAGCAAAGATATAAGGTTTTTGGTACTTTTTTCAAGGCAGTTTGTCATTTGAGCTGGTATCATGAAAAAAAAACATTTATCGGGCATATGTGTATAATATATTTTTTGAACATTTTATAAAGTGATTTATCCCTCGACGTCGCTATAAAATCTAATAACAGATGCATAAAATATCTAAGAACTAAATCTATTACTCATTATCATCACTATCATCAGATGAATCATCCATTGAATAGTCATGATCGTGAGGGGCAGAACTATGAAAAGTAGAAATCATATTAACATTTTGTTCCTTACAGCTAGGTGGGACAATTAAATCTAATACTTCAGTTGGAAGCGTACCTATTTTCTTCCGAGGAACTTCTCGTAAACCGTTTATTACAGGGTCAGATGTTATCAATAACATATTAAGTAAATCTCTATTCGTAGCCTCCCGTGATCGCTTTCGTGTGTTGTGCTCACGAAATCTTCTGCAGTCCTTATTCCGAGCTTCCTGTGCTTCCTCGGAAAGCTGGCCTATAGGTAGAAGGGACGATCTAATTACTTCGCCACTGTGCAAAAGTATTTTGTGGACAGTAGCGGGCATGTAATACCATGAATAGAGATTTACATAAAGTTGTCTAGTTTCTTGAGCTAAGTTAACGAATTTTTCAATATTTATATCATATCCCGATGATAAAGTGCGAAGTAGTATGCCAAATTTTTGTATTAGTGAAACATCTAACCCTGTAATATCGGCACTAGCCTCGGGATTTCCAAAAAATCTTCGCGCGGTGTTCCCGTCATTAGTGTTACCGAACCCTGGTTTTGGTTTGTCTACAATCAAGCCCATTTCGCTTTTAAATCGTTTTTTAATGTCATCTGAACGTTGTTTCACACTAGCTTTGTCTTCGGCTGTTCTTAACTGCCATTTTTTTATATTTAGTCGATAGCTAATGTGAAGCAAGCATTCAAAGCACCTTATCCAAGCGTGCAACGTAGACAAACCAAAACCAAGATTATCTTTGTCCGCAGCAAACTCTTTTGACAGATCATTCATCATTGTTGGAGTTGCCCCACAAATAAAACATTTTTGTGAGGAAGAAGTTTCGGTCAGAGCATTGCAAACTTTTCCGTCAATCATTGTTAAAAGCATAACATGTGTGACAGATACTTCGGTCTCCATCACCTTGCAGGTTGTCGGCAATAAAGCGTTTATCTCTTCTAAAACCTTATTGGTTTCCGAAATCGTAAATCTTTCGTTTCCTTAGAAAAGATAAACTTTATTGGCCGACAATACATTGTAGAACAGGGCCGAGGATTCTGCCACACAATATTACCACTTTCATCTTTCAATTGAAGAGGAACGAAAGAAAATACAAATAAAAACTCGTCACTATCGTCACAATTAGTGAATTTTTGTTTGTACATACTATGACCGGAACTTCCATCACAACCCCATTTACTGATTAATGTGAATGACGTGCAAGGTAACAGACTATGAACAACTTCTTGTTGTGCTGAAACTAAACGTTCGGCAGTCTTATCAAGAATTGCCTGAACTTTGATTTCAGCATGCGTTTCATTGACTGTAATTTGTTCACCTGACGGGTAGCAGGCTATTTTAGCCTTTCTAACACTGTACATTGACGGAAACACCTTATGTCCAGCTTTAATACTCCACTTCCGAGTCTGCTTATAGCTATGGCTACTTGATTTACTATCAACGTAGTACGCTAAAGCTTCCTCACTTGTTAAACTCCTGGGGGCACTTTCTTCACTCGTGGTCTTGGTTATTGAAGGATCACTAGTCACATCTTTAATTTGACGTGCTACACTTCTCTGACCCGAGATTCGAGCTGACACTTCAGCGGCGTAAATTAATTCACTAGCACTTCTGGACTGTAATAGATCGTCTACACGTCGTCTCTTCGTTTTGAGACTAGAATGTTCAAAATCTTTAGTAGGTCTTCCGGGTCCCGGTTCTCCAGATGTAGTTGGCAGAGATAAATAAACGGACACATCGAAAGATATGTCAAGACCCTCCAGCCACGTCGAATACTTTTGTAGGAATCGCTCTCGATTTCTTCCACAGCTGCTCCACTTTTCAGCAAATTTCGTTGAATATCTTGAGATTAGTACTTTAATATCTCGCAGAGACTGCTCCGTAACACCATCAAAATTATATCTCAAAGATATAAACCGAAAGAGCTCCTCATTCCGCGTTTCCTTCGGGTGTTTCAGCCATTCTTCGAAAAAATCCATTCTTGAGACGGTAAAAACTGTTGAAAGAAAAAAATAAATAAAAATTAGTTGTGCAAATATATCGCAATGAATTTTTTTACGTATAACTACTAGACACTTATGAGAATCGTATATGATAGGTTCTACGGTGGGGACAAGTGGGGACATGTTATTATTTGACCGATGAATTTGAAAAAATGAGTAAAAAAGTGGGTGAAAATTCAAACATTTCATTTTATAAGACTAAAGAATGAAGTTCCCATGTTGAAAATGAAATAAAATATAACTACTTACCCTTACGTATACAATCCATCACAAAAACACTTTCACAAATTTCTTTTAGTGACATAAACAATGCTACCAAATATGATGTAAAAATGCAAATGAATGCCCTTTAAATAGTCAACATCTTATAAACATACCTTAATGACGCTCTTAATGAGGGTAGTATTGATAATTAATAGGTGTAATCCTCAATGTATAGGGGTAATGAGTTCGTAATAGTAATTAACTTCCAGGAATTTAAGAGTTGTTTTTGTCTAGCTAGCTTGTTCTAGACGAACCATAGGGGATTCGAACCCTGTACCCTCTACATGTCAGTCCATTGGTATCTCCACTCCCTCTAACATTTAAACTAAAATAATTTCAAGTTTTATTACAGAATAGTCCAACAGTTGCGCATTAGTTGTTGACTATCGTACAACTTGAACAAGTGGCTGGCTTCAAACAGAGCACTAGTTAACTACAAGTTGTTGTTTAATTAGTCACCGGTTAAGTACTTAGTCAACTTGCTTGTAATTAAGTGTTAAGCATTATATTCGTGTGGTGACGGGTTCGGCCTCGACTCGGCTTGGCACCGACTCCAAAAATTGTTCCTCCAAAACCAATTATTTTTTGTTTTTTAGTTCCTTAGTGTTTTTTTGAAGTCGGTTTCTTTTTATTTAAAAATAATTTTTATTTTTTGCTTTTTAGAAAGAAAGAAAGAAAGAAAACATTTTTAGTGGTATACTAATAAAAAATAGTAATAGGTGGTAATTAGGTACTTACATAGGATAGTGTAGGTGGTAAATGATGGGGAGGCCTTCTTTACGTGCTTCAATTCTGAAATGTAGACCTGTACCTTTCTAGCAATTTGAAGTATTTTTTTTGTTATCAACTAACTAGCCTAAACACGTTCGTTTCAGTTCCATCATCAGATCCCGGAAATCATCCAATACCAAAGTGTTTGCCAAGATAAAACAAATGAGCCTAAACACGATGAGATTGCGTTATTGTATTACAAAGATCCCATGGCCACCTTCCTGCTCTATCAGCAGAGTTTGGTAAACATTCAGCACTAAAGTCCATGTAAAGACGAATCAAACGAACTCAAACTCAATGGGATTGCGTCATTGTATTACAAAGATCCCATGGCCACCTTCCTGCTCCACCATCGGACTCTGCAAAACATCCAGTACCAAAGTCCATGTAAAGACGAATCAAACAATCCTAAACTCGATGAGATTGGGTTATTGTATCACAAAGATCTCATGGTTACCTTCTAACTCTATCATCAGACCATGAAAATCATCCAGCATCAAAGTCTATGTAAAGACGACTCAAACGACACTAAAGTCCATGTAAAGACGAATCAAACGAGCTCAAACTCAATGGGATTGCGTCATTGTATTACAAAGATCCCATGGCCACCTTCCTGCTCCATCATCAGACCCTGCAAAACATCCAGTACCAAAGTACATGTAAATACGAATCAAACAACCCTAAACTCGATGAGATTGGGTTATTGTATCACAAAGATCTCATGGTTACCTTCTAACTCTATCATCAGACCATGAAAATCATCCAGCATCAAAGTCTATGTAAAGACGACTCAAACGACACTAAAGTCCATGTAAAGACGAATCAAACGAGCTCAAACTCAATGGGATTGCGTCATTGTATTACAAAGATCCCATGGCCACCTTCCTGCTCCATCATCAGACCCTGCAAAACATCCAGTACCAAAGTACATGTAAATACGAATCAAACAACCCTAAACTCGATGAGATTGGGTTATTGCATCACAAAGATTTCATGGTTACCATCCAACTCTATCATCAGACCATGGAAATCCTCCAGCATCAAAGTCTATGTAAATACGACTCAAACAAGCCCAAACTCGACGGCATTGGGTTGTTATCGTCAAATCGCTTCAAGTGTGCTTATAAAATTTGAAGATTTCCTTCGATTTTTCAGGACTCCATGATAATATCCTGACCTGATGATCATGGGACCAACTAGGAGGTATACTCTTTCAATCAAAATAAGAATTTTCGAAATCGGTCCAGGCGTCTTAGAGAAATCGGGGAACATACATAAAAAAAAAAGATTCCGACGAATTGTTAACCTCCTCCTTTTTTTGAAGTCGGTTAAAAATTCAAAAAATTAAAAATTAAAATTTAGAAGGCGTCATGAAACTCATCCGCATCGCAGTCAATTGGAAGCGTGCCCAGAAGACTGGCAGCTTTGCCTCGTTGGATGGCTATACTTATTTTTTGAGCCAAATATGTACGTGCCAGCCCTCTGGTCACGCGAGGCGTCTATAAGTCTTTTTGCGAGATCTCTAAAAAGTGATCGCGCACTTGGACCCCATGGCCCCAATGTTTCGACCCCAAACGGCTAAAATACATAATCTCCTATTAGATTTACATATTTGCGCCGTTTGAGTGTCTCCGCTGTAGCAGCAGCAGCGCCCGCACAACCTGCTGTGCTGGGAAGATGAGATGGCGCAAGGGTATCGACACATGGACAGATCGAATATATAATATTTTAACCGGCCGATAGAAATAAATGGTCACCTAAGACTATCTGTCCCTACTAAGTACCAGGGCATAAGCAAGTTAAAGGAGTATATCATTTGTCCGTATATTTTGAAAGCAGACTATATTTACATAAGCCATGTTATCTAGTTGTATAATCCTTTCCCTTCTTACGGCGTTGTTAATTAAACTAAGTGATAGTGAAAGGAAAAGGGTTTTAGAGAAACCTGTTGGTGTAGAACGTCGTATAGACAAAGTACATGCTAGACCAGAGATGGTGGTGAACCTATGCTATGAGTGCCAATGGTCGAGGTAAAATAGGCCTGTGACCACTAAGAATAAATTGGTTTGATTGTAGTATCTATAGATTTATTATTATATTTTGTCAATGAAGTTTATTATCTATAGATATAAATAAAAATGAATCACCGAAATGTTTGTGCGCGCATAACTTCCAAACGGCTGCACCAAATTGGATAACTCTTTTTTTATGTGTTCGCTATTGTCAAGAGAAGGTATGTTTGAAATCATAAATTTAAAAAAAACAGCAAGACGCTACGAATACGAATGGCGGTACGAAGTTTGACGGGTGAGTTAGTTTATTATAAAAAGTTAAGATTAATGTTATTTTCAGGGTTTCAAAACTTAAAATACGTAAAAGGGGCTATTTGATAGAAGAAAAGGATATTCTGCAATTATTTTTGTCATCTCGAATTTTTGATTTACTGTGAAATACATTTTGCGTTAAGCTCTATGAATGTACATAAATAAAACACAAAATATAAGCATGGTATTCGCTATATTTCTTTTTAAAGTTGCCTTTCCAATTTACCCTCAAGGTGGGGTAATTTGATAGGTGCGGTAAAAATGACTAAAGAAATGGCTATTATTAAGCCATTCTTTTAATTATTTATTGTATTTGGTATCTGTTAATAATTAAACAACAAAACAAAATCTTAGATATCAAATTAAAAATATAATACCATCACACATACTATGGGGCTATTTGGAAATGGAGGAATTTGTTAGTGCCAAATAACCCCATTTCAGCTTCCAAAAAGCCCCATTCAAAATAATGTTGAATAACGGCATAAATACAACATGCTCTTATAAAACGACACCACACACAACTATTTGAATAGTCAAGAAAACAACTTAACTTATCACAATCACAAAAACTTGTATAAAACTATGTTTCAACTGAAAGTTTCCAGCTAAAATTTTTACCGCCGTTGACCCAGTGTCATTCTCTGAGTCATAATAATTGTCATAAAACATCACACGTCCGACCTTACTCGAGTCTGATTGGTCGATTTTGACGTCCAACAATGCTACCAACTGCTAAACAACAAATGGTTGCGTTCAAAGTTACAATGTCTTATTTTTGGGGATGCGTTCAAAAATATTTTTATTTCCTAAATAACCCCGTGGTTCTTAAATTACCTTTTTTTCAAATTTCTTTATTTTTGTGACAGTGAACACTAATCTAAAAACATGCCGTCCACGGTGCGTCCGCTATTTTTGTCGTTGATGTTTTGGTAGGAAGTACAACTAAAACGTCAAACTTTGTACCCGCATCCAAGGAAAATCTGTTTTGTAAAACGTGGAATTAATTTATAAAATGAATTAAAAGTAATAAAAGTGGGTACACCAGACTAGAAGTCATCCACGGTTTGTGTTGTTTTGCAATTCGTGTCGTCACTCAATCGCCCTGATGGTTTATCGCGTTTTCGTGTCAAATTCCAATAGGTTTTAAAAAAAGCTGTAATTAGTAATGTTGCTGACCGATTTTTGAAGAAAAAGAACAGTTAAGTATTTCGGTTTCACATATTATAAAGGAACGAATCAATCTATACATTTTAGGACACAAACCTATTATTTGAATACGCTAAAAATATTGTCAAATTTACCTATTTACCTACGTGTACTCGGTCGAAAAAGAAGAATATCCACATTTACAAAATCGATATACTCGTACCTATACACTTATCACGAAATCGCGAAGATAATATTTGGCAGGGAAGCATATGTCTATGTTCGCTAAGAACGGATTTACCAAAAGGGCTGGTTTAAGGAGGCCTAATTATAACTTTCATAAAAACTTGCGAGCGCCCGCTCGCAAGTTTTTATGAAAGTTATAATGTTATACGCAGGCAAAGTCCCGGGCAACGGCTAGTAAGATTATAAAGTCGAAAGTGTTAATAATTTTTGTGGCTTGTCCTTCTTTTACGCTAAAAATGCTTAATGGACTTTGACGAACGACAAAAATTTCACGGCGAAACTGCCGGGCATTTTCATCGCAAAACCGATTGTTCACGGTTTGTGTGCAAGACCTTTACCCATAAAGGCAATAAACACAACGGAACCCATAAAGCCGTTTAACATAATTATAATCCCAACCGTTTTAATGTACTGTATTATGAATTTTAATACCGTAATAGATCAAAATCGTCACGGAAATGTCATCACTCGATCGCGATCTGAAAGTGGTATCGTTGATCCGAAGGTCGACGGGATCTGAGCGGATGCGATCCCGGAATTACTTAACGATTACTATGGCATATTTTAATATAGCGACACCTCTCTAATAAAGCGAGGACCACACTGACAGCGGTCGAATATCGTTTAACCTCTTTCACACCGCGAACTAGCTAAGCTACGACAGTGACTAACGGCCGATCCCAATCTAATATACTAGAGGATGCCCGCGGTTACACCCGCGTTATTTAAGGCTACTACTCCGCTCCCGTCGCCCATAGCGTCATATTATATAGCCTTCCTCGATAAGTGGGCTATCTAACAGTGAAAGAATTTTCCAAATCGGACCAGTAGTTCCTAAGATTAGCGCTTTCAACCAAACAAACAAACAAACAAACTCTTCAGCTTTATATATTCGTATAAGATATGATCTATCCATGGATTCGGAGATAAGAGATACGTATTTGACATGTTTGGTATGGAGCTTATGTCAAACAAGAGGATGCCCGCAGCTGCGCCCGCAATTTTTTTATTTAAGTACCTATTTCTACCCGAGCCCGTGCAAATTGCAGGATAGTCCTCTTAGCGAACGACACGAAGAACAATGCCCATTTCTGGCCCAGTTTGGAACTCATGAACAGCACAATAGAGTTTCAATTTGTTGTTGAATAATCCTTTTTATTTATAACTTAATTATTAGGCGTTACTGGAAGTGTGTCGAGAAACGTATTCAATAAATAGGTTTAAAAAGATATGTTAACGACTAAATACCCAACACGTAATAGATCAGAAATTGCCAGTAAAGGAATCAAAATATTAAATCGATTATAATTATCTTAATCGATTTCACATTTGCTCTACTTAAAATGATTTTAGTGACTAGCAAATCTTTACTTGGTCCTTAAACATTTTAATATGTATACTTTTTAGGTATATATGCGATTATCTACACATAAGTTCGATTTTCAACCAAATATATAAGTAGATGATAACCTATGTCCGAAATCAATACCGCTTAATCATTATCATTTAAAGACTGTAAAAGGCAACACTTTTTTGACTCTTAGTAAATGTCAATAATGTCATATCTATTCAATTTATTTTGTTTGTTATTTTGCTCGTGCGCAATGTGAATGTTTTTGGATCTATTACGACTTCTGGCTTTTTCTTTCGGATTTTTACCCTTACCAAACGATTAACTCATTCCATTCTACTCAAAACTACGAAATACTTTAACTATCGTAATAAAAGTACGTACACACCAAATGTTTTTTAATATAATATGAATGTGGCGGACCTCTAATCAATCTAAAAATTATTGTTTGACACTCTTTTATCGAATGCAATACAACTACTACAATTTTTGACGGTCCACACCTGGGCCGGTCTCTTAGAAAAATGGGCATTGTTCTTTCAGCTTCCTGCACCTAATAGTTTGGCTGTAGCTTGTCTGTCAGTCAGTAACGACAGGAATTATGCATCTCTAGTTCCCAAATGTATAGATCATATATCGGGATCGTTATTGACTTTTGAGCAGAGCGATATTTTGTAGTTATGAGATTTTTTAACATGGCAAGACCCGAAACCTTTATGAAAACCCGTTAATCCCAATCCGAATAGGTCACACGGTGTTTCAGCTAGTATTAAGCTGACTTCCCAAGGGGCGTGGTTTGGCACGCACCTTTTTAACCCGCGATCCGGGTAATTTATTTTTAAGTCGTAATATTTTGTGCTCGTGAATTTGTATAATCACACACCGTGGGCAGCCAGCTTTATACAAAAGTAACTACTAAACCGCAGTCCAGTAGCAGAGGCATCCGTGTCATTGTATCGACCTTGCATTCTTACAATCACTATGATTTTGTGATCACAACCTTTTAACCTTTTGACCGAAGTATTAATACTATACCTATATTACTAACACTAGAGGACGCCAGCAGCTACGCCTGCATATTTTTTAAATTAAACCGTTTTGGCCGATCCCGTGGGAATTTCGGGAAATACCTTCTTAGTGCACCCCTACGGTCCCCAAGGAACATACCTACATGCTAAATTTCAGCTTCCTGCGCCCAATAGTTTCGGCTGTAGCATGTCTGTCAGTCAGTCCAGTAACGCAAAGATTTTATATATTAAGATTATAAATCAAAGTGGTTTCTTTTCAATATGCTAATTGATGGAACTATCCGTCGGATTTAAAACTATTTTTTGAGCTCCGTATCCACCGAAAAAGGAAAATCCTGACCCTTGGGATCACTTTGTTGTCTGTCTGTCAAGATCCCTTCAGTTTAGAAACACCTGGATTTGATCTCGATATTATATTTATCGAGTTAAAATTAAATAATTACACTTAGGTATGCAGTGACTTGAAGATGTGAAGAATATAAAACTTCTACATTTACGTAAAAAGTACGGCTGTTTAAATCGCAAGAAAACTCATATTTCGACACGCTCAAGCAAATTAGAATTCATGTGATACTTCCTGTTGATCCAGAACTATGAAATTCAGCAAAGATTGAAATGAAAAATTGAAACTACTTGTTCAAGTGAGGTATCAAATGAAATGGCTTAAAGTGCTTATTTCAAAACATATGTGTATTTGTGTTTTTTGCGTCTCTTGCATAAGAATATATCTTTCTTCCTCTTTGCCCTAGACTTTAGGTCATTTAGAAAGGAAACACTAGAGCATTTAGTGTTTATTAGACTTAAGAGCCTATGAACACAATATAACTATACCTTCACGCCTTAATACTGTTAAAAGGTAAGACAGTCAACGATTATCACTCACCAGTAATCCGGGCTCGTTTTCTGGGAGTAGGCGGCCGCCGCTTAAGACTCAAGTCCACAGGCTCCAGTTGTATAGGTGGTCCGCAAGCCTACAACAAGGGAAAAAAGAAAATTTTAATATTTATAATTCTTTTGTGCGTGTGTTCGTCATGTAACTCCTCCTAAACGGGTTGACTAATTGGGATATTTTTGCATAGGTATACAGGGTGTAAAAAGACCCTTAACGAAAAATAAAATCCCGTGTTGTACCAATCACTACGATATTTTTTTACTTCGGCACCATAACTGGTTCAGGAGATATTGAGGCTCGAAGTTAGTACGGAATTTTTCTAATTAGGTACAAAATCGATGCATTTACCCCGCCTATATGTTCTTTAGATGCCCTATGATCCCATTGATAAGTAGGTATTTCGAGCATTGCACGCGCGCGCTTTTAATTGCGGTTTAAAAAATGTGAAAACATTGTTTCCCAGGTATGATTTTTGGTTAGTTATGACTTGGCATGATGTCCACAACGAGTAGACTTCGGCTTGGTGATGGGTCTTAAGACATCCTGTATATTACAATGGATTTCTGGATTGCAGTCATCACTTACGGCCATTTTCAATATTCGAACTATAGATAGATCTGTAGATTTTAGTTTCGTGTTTGACATATTTTGTATGGAGCTTATGTCAAAAACTGTCAAAAGCGAATCTAAAATCTACAGATCTAAAATCAATTAAATCTACTGTAGTTCGGTGTGCAATAAAGAATACATCTATCTATCTATAGACAGGCCATTCACAGACACAACTGAAGAGCAGACCCAACATATGTATGTGCATCGTCATCGTCCTCAAATTCCCGGCACTCACAAGAGGATGTTTTAAAAAGTTTGGCTAAAGTCAGACCAATTTGTTTTTATAAACACCAAATTATATTTTAGGCCAAATAAGTCGTTAAAACCTCAGTAATGAGTACCCCTCATCACACGAAATGAAATTCAAGGACTCGCGACATTTTGTTCAAATAGACCTGTATAATTTCATTTTACATAGAGATTTGCTCCCACACAGTTCCAGAACCACAAAACATTAAACGAGAGCTCTGTAAATTTGTTTAAATTGATAAAATATAATTCATTGTTATTGATTATTTATTAGTTTTATAACGACACGTATATACTTTCAGTTAATTAGATTCGGGATTATTTATTGTTAATAAATTATAGTTTTGTCACATAAATAGATGTTCTTATTTACATAGATTGAATTACTCACTGATGCGACATAAGGTGGCCTTTTTTATTATGAACTTATTGAAAAGTTTCGTCTAAATGTCGGCGGTTTCAGCGTGAAAAAATAACAAATGTAAAATTAAACGCTCTTTTTGGTTTAAAATATTCTAATGGAAGTTTGAATAAAGTTTTTCGAGACAATAAGCAATACTTATATGTCATTGAAGCATATTTGTGCATATGTCGCAGGTAATTAGCCAAAGACGTGATATTATAATTTCACTAGTAACATTATAATTACACGGATTATAGTCAATTTTGTTGCTTGTATTACTTACAATTTAACGGGCTAGTTTCAGTGCCATTATAATTTCACTAGACCGATACAGTGAAATTGTAAGGCAGTGATATTTAGACAATAACACTGGTTTAACAAAGCCGTTAGATTATCAGAGCAATCGCTGATTGGTCCGTTTTCGTTACCAGCTGTATTAAACATAGAGTTAGGTAATAAGAGACAGGTTTTTAAAAACCAACCACCTTAGTAGGTTATGTTACGTTGTCTTGTGACCCTGAACATATAGATGGGAGCCCTGCATAGAAGGGCTCCGTCAGCTTAGCCTCATAAACATCGCTAAAGTTCTTTTTTTTTCGTTTTATTTATGGCTCTTCAATAATCAGTTCACTGTTACGTTTCAATTAAGACAACATTGCGAACTTAAATCTAAGCGTCTCACTACTTATAGAAAAGCACTGCATGTACAATTATAATTTGAGAATTTAAGAATATACTTAAATAAAATTTTAATTACAATAACTTAAATTAAAATTAAATTAGAGAATAACATAAATTAAAATTAAATTAGAGAATGATTAACATGCAAATAAAAAAAAACATAAATTGAATAAAAACATAAAAATAAAGTCAAAATTAAAATAATGCAAATTAAAACAAAAAATGTCAAACAAATCTCTTTAATATTAAATTATCAGTTTGGTCACTGTAGTACATTCGTAAGTCTGTGCGACTGATTAAGTCAATTGACCAATCAGATCCCGCGGGGCTCCCACCACAAACTTAACTCATAATAAACCTAGGTTTCTTACAATATCACTATTGCGGCTTAGTGAAATTACAATATCACTGAAAAGAGCCCGTGAAATTATACGAGCCGGTCGTTATTGACTATAATCTGTGTAATTATAAATTCACTAGTGAAATTATAATATCACGTTATTGACTAAATACCTGCGACCTTTTAAAGGCTTGCATCGTTCAAATGATGACACTTACCCATAGGCCTTCGCCACACTTGACGGAAATGCCGTCGCGGATCTTCCACGGCGGAACGCCTATACAAGTTATTGTATATAAATAACCAATACCAGGCACACTATGCGGATGATCCGTCGCTCCGATTGCTCTCAGCGTATACTGTAACGGAAGATCCGCGACGGAATTTCCGTCAAGTGTGGCGTAGGCCATAAAAACAGATTCGCACTCATCACTAAACGTTCCGACTTTTTGTCAGTGTGTAAGTGTTGCAAGAAATCGATACTTACAAGTCTAAAACACAAAAACAAGTAAAATGTTGTAGTAAGTAAAATGCTATTTGTATTCCGTAATCTGGTTAATAAGTTGACCGTTCATGCGTTGCTTGTGAATTTATGGCTGTACTTCGACGAAATTGTAGGTTAATTAAGTGTTATGCTGAATTAGTCACTTTTTATTGATAGCTGTCACTCGGTTCAAACGTAATTAATATATTGTACCTTCATCATCATTCTCTTAGCGTTATCCCAGTTTCAATCTGGGGTCCGCTTCCTAGTCTAACCGGATTTGGCTGAATATTAGCTTTTCTACAAAGCGACTGCCTGTCTGACCTCTGCAACCCGAAGGGATAGCGATATTCCATGGTTTAGGCTAGTGTCAGTTTATTTAGAAGGTACTGACGCCCTGTAACGACTGTCAAAGATCTTCATGACAACCGGGACCGACGGCTTAACGTGCTCTCCGAGGCACGGGACAAGCGAAAATTAACAATTCAATACGCACATAACTCCGAAAAGTCATTGGTGCGCACCGTGGATTGGATTCGAACCTGATACCCTCTGCATGGCAGTCCGTTGGTATCTCCACTAGGCTATCGCTGCCTAATATATTGTACCTTCATACAAATATGGTTATATTATGTATAAATAAAATTCTTTAGTTACTGACTGACTGGCAGACGACGCATAGCCAAAACTATTTGCCACAAGAAGCTGATTTTTAAGTTCGAATTACAACTCTCGTTCAACCAATCGTTTTGTTGCTTAATAACACATAACATAACTTCACGCCTTTTATCCCCGAAGGGGTAGGCAGAGGTGTATTACACACCCACACTTCGCCAGTTATGTTTCGGTCTCTATGTCATAGGTGGCGAGCCTATTGCCATCTACCGGGCACATTATTAAGCGAGCGATAATTAACTTTTATGATACACACATAACTTCGAAAAGTCAGACGTGTGTGCCCTGGGTACCTGGGGATCGAACCCGAGACCATCATCTCGGCGGCAGTCCGTTACGTACACCACTGGGCTATCGCCGCTTGTTGCTTAATACATAAGCAAAATGCAATTTTTTTTTAAGAATTAGTCCCTTGATAATGAGATCTTTTTAGATTTGGGTGACATTTTGTGAATTAAGCATTATGCGATTAAAACGCGTCCAACATACGCCAAACCTTTGATTTTTAGAGCATCTTACAATCCATACAAAAATTATAAATGTGGAAGTGTTTGTTGGTCTACCTATTTGTCCTTCTTTTACGTCGCAACGGAGAAATATTACGGTATGTTTTTTTTGTGTGGGGACAGTTCAGGCTAGACTGTGATATGGGCTGCTTTTTACTGAGGCAACCGGCTCCTATGCAAGCGAAGTCTGGTTCTTTGTCAAACTATTAGACAACGTATTCCATTCGGGGTGAAACTAGGGACACCTAACAAAGTTTCATTTGGTAGATTCAGCGAACGGAATACGAGCAATTACAAGTCACCCGGTATTTTAGGTAAAAACAAAGTTCCCTACCAGCCCGAGGGTTGAACTCAAGACCCTCTGCATAGCAATTTGTCAGTCCTACCACTATGCTAGAGCTGCCTACAATCTACCCTTAACAATCCCACATTTTTACATACATTAATACATACTCACGCCTTTTACCCATCGAGGTAGGCACAGACAACAGAATACCGCCTGCATCTATCCTAACAAACCTCATGCGCTTCCTTAACATTCATTACTCTTTTCATACATACTCGGTTCAATTCAGCCACCCTAATAAATGTAATAAAACGTTTTCAAAATTATCTCATGCCGTAAAATCCAAGGAACCCCAGACTATGAGTGGCCCTTTCAGAATACATTCCGCCAATTTAAGCGCATACATATGTAGAAGTACACGCGAAACAGTTTAGGCAACGTTTAATGTATTAGGTAGCGTTAAAATTCGGTCATTTAGAGCCCGACCGTTTATATTATAGAATCAGCTTCAGTGTTGCTAGGGTTGCAATTCTATTACCCTGTAATAAAGAAATAAGGGAAAGTCTTATTTGTCTAAATTATGCAGCGATAGCCTAGTGCAGATACCAACAGACTGCCATGCAGAAGTTACAGGGTTTAAATCGACGGCGTGCACCATTGACTTTTTGACGTTTTGTGCGCATTGAATTTTGATTATCGCTTGCCCCATGCTTTGGATGGTGTGCCTAATCTGATAACAGACTATTAGCTTTTCCTCAGAGCGACTGCGGCTGACCTTCGAAACCGAAATTGATCACGATATTCTATGGCTTAGACCAGTGTCAATATTTTATTTTATTTATTTATTTAAGTTAAGGCTTACCAACTAAAAAACATACAGAGCTTGGCTTAAGAAAATACAAAATACACATGATTCATATTGTATGCTTTTAAATTAACCGTAGGCACAACATTATAACCAATCTAAAGTGAGTCTCACAATATTCACTCTATACAATTACTAAAATTATTCAACTATAAACAAAGCACTATACAAACAAAACAATGCGAGAACTACCTTATTAAAAGCTGTGAACAGAGTTAGAGAACAAAATCACAATTTTTTTTTATAAATTACTAGAGGACGCCAGCAGCTACGCCTGCACATTTTTTTAATTTATCTGTTTTGACCGATCACGTGGGTATTTTGGGAAATCCCTTCTTAGTGCATCCCTACGGTCCCCAAGGAACATAACTTTTCTGTTCTATGGGTACACGTAAGTCTGGGTTCATTGGCCCGGATTTACGTGTGCCTTTACCGTTCCCATACCGGAGACGCCGAGACAACTCGACTGTTTGACTACTTAAGTCAGGCAGCAGATAATGCGCAGGAGCAGTTCCCGACCGCCGAGTTGGTCTTTTTGGGAGATTTCAATGCCCACCATGAGACCTTGCTGGGCTCTTCCAAAACGGACCACGCGGGACGAGCTGCTCACGCATTCGCTCTAACGCATGACCTGCCTCAACTGGTACTCCAGCCCACCAGGATACCAGATATATCGGGTCAAGCGCCCTCGTTGTTAGACCCTGTGCTGACGAGTAACCCGGCCCAGTACAGTGTGACGGTACAAGCCTCTTTGGGTTCCTCCGACCACTGTCTGGTTCGCTCTACAGTGCCATTCGCTTCACCTCCACAACCAGGGAAGACAAAGCGACGCTTGTGGCACTACTCGTCAGCGGATTGGGATGGCCTGCGAGACTATTATGCGTCCATCCAGTGGTCTCAACGCTGCTTTGGTGGGAGGGATCTGTCGGAGAGTGCGTCTGCTGTTGCTGGGGAAATCATCTTGGGTATGGAATATTATATTCCGTCCACTGACGTCTCCAGCAGCAGCGAAGTACGGCCCTGGTTCGATCGCAAGTGCGCCGATGCTGTTAAACAAAAACAGTCGGCTTACCGCGCTTGGATCAGGGCTCGGTCTCGTCGCGATCCGAATGTCCATCTCATCAAGGAAGCCTATAATAGAGCCACCAAGGTCTGCAAGCGGGCATACATAAGAGCGGATGCACAGCGCATTGCACGGTTTGGTCAAGAACTCTTGTCGCACCCCACGGGCAGCCGGGGATACTGGCGATTGGCCAAAGTCGTGCAATCTAATTTCTGACAGCCTTCACTGCCGCCGTTGCGATGCCCTGATGGATCATTGGCCCATGGGCCGCAAGAGAAAGCTGACCTGCTTGTCAATCTCTTTGCGGCCAACTCCCGAATCGATGATCGTAGTGCGCAGCCGCCTTCGATTCCCTACTGCGGCCACTCCATGCCTGATATTAAAATCAGGCAATGCGATGTTCGCGCGACACTGCGATCTCTCAATGTCCGGAAAGCCAGTGGACCTGACGGAATTCCAGCGGTTGTGCTTAGGAAATGCGCAGCCGAGTTGTCTCCAATGCTTACACGCCTGTATCGCCTATCATATGCCTCTGGCGTAGTGCCGCAGGCTTGGAAAGAGGCGAACGTACAACCGATTCCCAAGAAAGGGGACCGTTCTGATCCGGGCAACTATCGACCCATTGCTATCACCCCTATCCTCTGCAAGGTGTTTGAACGTTTAATCAACAAACAACTCGTTCGCTACCTAGAAGGTCACTCTCTCATCAGTGATCGTCAGTATGGCTCCAGACCGAAACGATCAACGGGTGATCTTCTAGCGTATGTCACTCACCTTTGGGGTGAGGCGATGGACAGGCATGGAGAGTCGTTGGCTATTAGTCTCGACATCTCCAAAGCCTTCGATAGAGTCTGGCATCGTGCGTTTCTTTCCAAGCTCCCAGCCTACGGCTTGCCGCCTCGATTGTGCAACTGGGTTGCCAGCTTCCTGCATGAGCGCCGTATACGAGTCCTTTGTGACGGTGAGTCATCGAAGTTTCTCCAGGTGAACGCTGGTGTGGCTCAGGGGTCCGTGTTATCGCCCACGCTTTTTCTTCTGCATATCAATGATATGCTCACTTTTGGGGGCATACATTGCTATGCAGATGACAGTACTGTACATGGGCGATATCTCGGACACCCTGCGGCTAAGCAAGCCGATACTGAGGTATATAGGCGAACACTTGTTGCTGAGCTTGACCGCGTTCTGAATTGCATCTCGCGTTGGGGTGATGAGAACCTGGTCGAGTTCAACGCCAAGAAAACACAGGTGTGCGCATTCTCAGCCAAGGTATCTCCATTCCTTCCCCATCCCTCTCTTCTGGACACTCCACTACCGATTCAAGACAGCCTCAATATCCTGGGTATGGACATACGCAGAAATCTCATCCAGAAGAACTACATCGAGGGCGTCATCAAATCTGCATCTCGGAAACTCGGAGTCCTGAACAAGGTGAGGAGGTTTTTCACGCCGGAGCAGTTGTGTCTGTTATACAAGACCCAGGTTCGCTCCTGCGTGGAATACTGCTCTCACCTTTGGAATGGCTCCGCTCAGTACTTATTGGACGCCCTCGACAGGTTGCAGCGGCGTGCTGTCCGTATCATCGGGGATCCAGAGGCCACTAAGACTCTTGAGTCACTGCAATTACGCAGAGACGTGGCCTCAATGGCTGTCTTCTACCGCATCTATCACGGTGAGTGCTCCGAAGAGCTCTTTCAACTAATCCCACCCTCTCCTTTCCTATCCCGAACGACACGTGCTGGGTTGAGGTGCCACTCTTACACGGTACAACAGATACCGTCACGCACCAAACGGTTCGGCGCCTCTTATCTCTGCCCTACCATTAAGATGTGGAACTATTTACCAGTCCACGTGTTTCCCTCCACCTATGATCCCGGGTCCTTTAAGCGGGGCGTGAAAAAGCTTTACTCAAGGCCGTCAAGGTGAGGGCCATCATGCCATAATGCCATGCTGGCTGCTGGGATGATGTCTATCACTATGGGACTTCACTGATTGCTTAACATCAGGCAGCATGGAGTCAATTTGTTCGGCAGAAATAAAAAAATAAAATAAAAAACATGCTAAATTTCAGCTTCCTGCACCCAATAGTTTTGGCTGTAGCTTGTCTGTCAGTCAGTCAGTAACGCAAGGATTTAATTATATATAGATATTCAAGGGTTCTAAATTACTTTTCATAAACGACTGACAAAGATCTTCATGGCAGTCGGGGCTAATGTGCTCTTTGAGGCACGTAGCAAGCGATTATCTATACATATTATAAAATGACGTCTCCCTTTTTCCTGTCTGTCTGTATTAACTACCGAAGAGCTTTTTGTATGGTTCAGCAATAGATAGGTTATGTTATTACTGAGGGAAGTTTAGGGAAGTTTCCTGCAAGTGAAATAAATTATACAAGTATTTTTATCCAGTGAAATATGTCAAAATAATGGTAGTTTCATTCATCAATTAATGTGATAACTTTATTTAACATTTTTTTTGACAATTTATTGATAATAAGTATTCTATTTGACAGCAAAAAACTATGACGTCACATACGTAGCATAGGTCGTTTTTGACATTTCATTAAAAGAGCTTGATTTGACTAGTTGGAAACAACCCTATTCACGCGGCTGGAGCCACGGGCGAAGGCTAATCTACAATATAATTGTTAAATGCTACCAGTGTTGGGCACGAGTCATCTTCTCAGCAAAAATAATCTTGGTGGAGGCCTATCTCCACTGCCTAACATAAGCCTCATCCAAGGTTCTCCGCACAGACCGAAATTTTCGCCCGCGTATGTGAATTGCTAGAAAAAACATGCACTCTCAACAATGGCAACCCTAAAAACAACGATTGAAAAACGAATGATTCGTATAAACGGTGATGTTTTTACACGATTCGGAAATACCTGTTTTTGTACCAGATACGTTACATTACGATGTGCTGTCGAAAATAAGTGATTTACGGTAGTTTTATATGGTTTAAGTAGACTACGCGCGCGGCTGCGTCCGCGTGAATGACCAACGAAACCTTTCAAAGGAATCACCCTATCTTTGTATTAGTGAAAACCTTACAGAAATCCGTACTTACGTACTTAGCTTATTGGGGTTATACAGGCAGACAGGACAGCCGAGGGACCTTTTTATTATAATACTTGCGGCACGTCCCGGCTTCGCATGGGTGATCCCTAATATTTTCCAGAAATAAATATAGCCTACGTCACTCAGGGATAGGTACAGTCGCATTATAATAGTACAAGATTATTTTAAATCGTTCTGGTACTTTTTTAGTTTAATCGTTACAAACATACAAAAATACAAATCTTTCCTCTTTATTATATAATATAAGTAGATATAGATGTATAGATAGACTGTCCTCTTTATTAAAAAGTAGCGACTTTTAAAACTTTTAACTAATATCTTACCCGCCTTAAAGATTAAGCCAACCTTAGGGAGTCTCTAAATCAAAGTTGTAGCTTCAATTTGGGCGAAGTAATCATCATCAGAATACCAGAGTCCACTGCTGGATATAGGCCTCTCCGATGGCACGCCTCTGAACTCAATTTGCAACTCTGATCTCAAGTTGAAACCTCGCCTAATGTAGAGTAGGACGCAGTGGCGTAGCGTGGGGGGGGCCGGGGGGGCCATGGCCCCGGGCGGCACATTTAAGGGGGCGGCAAAAGACGCCGCGAAAAATAAAATAAAAAAACGAACAAGTTTTAAAATACTTGGCACGCAAACTGACACGATCCCAAAAGGACCGTGCGGCGGCGCGGGCGCAGTAGAAAGAACAACAATCGAAAACAAATCATCCTTATTGTAATTACGGGAAGACTTGATTGTGTCCGTAGTCCGGGTTTATTATTTCTCAAATAGGATGCAATATTCCGCTGATCTGCGAGCCTGTTATGAGTTATTTATTAATCCATATATCAGGGCCGAGCCGCCCTTGTGTGTGATGTGTGCCGCCCCTATCGCCGTGGCGCACTGGCGCACATAGGCGCCAGGGCAATAGGGGCGCCGCCTGTCAGATGAAATGCCAGCGTTAATTATTGAAATTATTTTTGATTTGCTTCAAAATACAACATAATCTTTATAGTTGAATAGGGAAAAAAAACAGGTACAGGTCTCCTAAGACAATAGTCACACCTGCGGTTTAACTATACGATAATTGAACTTTGACCCCAATATTTATGATATTTGCTTTAAAATCATAGCCGATTATTTCACATATTACAAACGTCTTCTACAAATTTTTCGGCGCAACCCTGTGGGTCGAGACGCGGGATTCGTCCATAAACTTACAGATTTCGCCTCTCAACTCCTTATTTTTGCGAGAACAAGTAGTCGGTAAATGCCGTATACCGGTGAAGGGCAGCAACGTCACCGGTGCGAGAAGCTACGTCCTTCACAACGCACACGAACTGCTGCTTTTATCTCTGACTACGGACTGCTATGGTCTATCCCTCCAAAATTAATTGCCATCAAATAAGGCCTTCAGTTCCCGGCAGCTACGTTATTCCTGGCCAAGGACGCGGTGGCGGTAACGGCGATGCATGGGGTCTGTAACATCACCAGGCTACGATAAGCTACCAAAATCAGTACGAATGTTTGTATTGAGTAGGTAACCGATATTTCGGCACTGTTACAAGCTATGTTTACGAATGTAGGTATTCTAAAAACTCTACAAAGTTACGTGGTATATTATATCCCGTAGAAGAATGTAATAGTAACATAAAGCACTCGGTGATGATGGATCTACTTTTTTAATTGATTAAAACCCACGCAAATTTTATTTATGAAGGTCCTAAGAGCCGTCAAAACCTAGACTAAGCTAGGTATACATATATTGCAGCCGAGAAACGGCCGCGACCCTGCGCGACATATAAATACCGCTCAGAGCCGCCAGATTTCTCCCTTAAAAATATTAAACCCAATGTTTTATGATATTACAATTGAGATGAATCAAATGATAATTTGTTTACATCCATCAGGCTGTTTGGGTTGTAAAGCCAAATTAATGAACATACAAACATACCTACACCCGAAAAACTATACACTTTTGGCAGATGTAGTGGGATACCTAAAAAAAGAGGGGGCGGCAAATTTCCGACCGGCCCCGGGCGGTGAAAACCCACGCTACGCCACTGGTAGGACGTAGGCCCTATTGCTGGGTGGAGTAAGTAAATACGCAAAGAAGCTGACAGACACTGGACACGAAGAGCTGGCAAAAGAGCTCAGTTGCATTTCTATAGTGCTAGTTTTGAAACCAGCAGCCAAATTCATGGCGAAATGTGGGTGTAATATTACACCTCTGCCTCCCCCTTCGAGGATACAGGCGTGAGTCTATCAATAAAATAAATAAATATATCGTAAGGCCACATCGGAGGCTTTTGGGCGGTCTGAAAACTCCTACAAAGTTGACCACACACGAAAAAGAAAGAAAACTTAAGTCTAGTTTTATGTTTATTCTTTGTTTCCCAATGTCCTGATTCGGCTTCACGTATTTAATGAACAAATTGAAGTACACAAAGCATTGATTGCATTACACAAACATAATAATAAGTAGGTGTTAGCACGGTTCGTGAATCTTCGTGCGTGGCCGTCGACGCATGCAATGTGTTTATAGGGTGGGGTCCCTATGCAAGCGGGGAAATAAAAAAAGGCAAATCAAAGTGATCCCATAAGGATCCGTTTCTTTTTTCTTTTAAGGGACGGAATCCTATACTTTTTTGTCTATAAATATTGACTGGCATGTTTGTCTTGCGCCTTGGCAAACGTAGTGTAGGACGCGCTCCGGCTAGGTGGAGTGACGATATACGCAAACTGGCAGCGGCTGGATACGAAGAGCCGAAAGTCGGTCTCAGTGGCGTGCCATTGGAGAGGGCTATATCCAGCAGTGGACTACGGCAGGCTGATGATGATGATGTTTGTCTAGTAGCTAGACGCTGCTGCTGTAAGTCGTGACATTGATTCCCACCTAGAATAATTCTATGTGTGATGAGCACACGTCTATTTGTGTGACTAGGTGTAATTTACACCTAATCACACATATAGACTGCCTCGTTGGTCTCGCGGCATAAATGTGCGCGTGGGATTGGGAGGTCTTGGCTTCGATTCCCGGGTCGGGCAAAGTGTTATTGGGTTTTCCGTTAGGAAATTCTCAGTAGCAGCACGGCGTCTGGTAATGTGCCCGGTACGGCAATAGGCTCGCCCCCTATTACGTGGAACCTCAAAATTCATGGCGAAATGTGGGTGCAATATTACACCTCTGCCTACCCCTTCGGGGATACAGGCGTGAGTCTAAAAAAAATAGGTGTAATTTATCTATAACTAGACTTCAACGGCGGCTTCGCCACAAGCTTCGCCACGTTAGTTATAACTACACTTATACTATTTGCGCTGTGGCATGGTGCGGATGATAGTTGTCTATATGACGTTGACATCTGTCAGTGTCAGTACCCCATGGCTAGGGATGTGACGTTATGCAATTCATTTTATCGATCTAACGATAACTCGCAACATAAATCTAGTTCTCATTAATAGTGTGAAAAAAGCGAGTTGGTGAAGTAGCTGAATGAAAACGGAGTTACAGCAGATATAAAAATGTTAAAGGCAGAAATTATTGCCTTGGTACGGCGTTATAAGCCACCAACTCCTACCTATGCTCTGGATGAAATGGCAAAAGTAAGAGGCTACCAGGTCCTTCGACTACCATCCTACCATTGCCAGTATAACGCTATTGAGCTGAATTGGGCCCAAATAAAAGGTCACGCCACTAAAAATAATACTTCGTCGCCATTCACGTTAAATGAGATGTTGGCCCTCTTAGAGGAGGCTATCAACAATGTTCAAGCTGAAGACTGGGCGAAGGTTGTGAATAAAACAAAAAGGGACATTTTGTTTCAGGAACAAAAATAAATTCAGACATGAGTTTAGACGAATAAAATATTTTTTTTAATATAATATGTTCTATTATTTTATTACTATAACGATAGACTTTTTACAATAATAATTTAACTACGCCAAATATACGTTTTTTATTAAAAAACACATCGACTATACATCGTAGCAGTACATCCCATCACTAAATACGTCCATGGCGTTACGATATACGCATAAAACTTTACTCAATTTTTCTTTCCATTACATTTAATAATAAATTGGCGAAAGCCGCACAGAAGTGTGTTCAGTTGTTTTGGAGTTTGTCGCTTTCACACAGACGGACAGGAAGGAAAGAGGACTTCATTTTATAATATGTATAGATAGGTATGTATATTGTGTGTAATGAGAAATTAATATGCTTATCAGTTACATAATACAGTCTGCTTAGCTTAGGATCAGATCATTATCGTCCTAGCGTAATTCTGGTTGCATCCAATTCTTTCGCCTTGGATTGCGCCTAGGGTCTATGTCTATGGCTATGGCTATTTCTAAGAGCTGCCCTTAGGAATAGCGCTATTTAATGGTTAAGAGAAGAACGTTCAATGCTACTTAAGGTCATAAGCTCATTAGACGGTGCGGTGCGAGTGGGGTGAGGTGAGGGGTGGCTCTATTAAGCTGACCTTTAACGTGCTTTGCGAAGCAGTGCTTAGGAAAAGTCAGTGGTACGCGCATGGCGACTGCCACTGGCTACCACCAACAGACTTGTTCGTATCTCCAGGCTAGGCCCTTGCTGTCTCATGCTCGCGGTCACTGCGACCGCACGTAACCTACCTCGGTTAGCTCACACCCTTCTACACAAGTACTTAAGTGACACCCGTGATATTATCTAGCGCTGTCCGCGCTTTATAGTGTGACAATTAGACGCATTGTGAGACTACATGTGAACTCATGAACAAATATCTATTTGGAGGAAGAATTTTAAGATTTATGTGACGACATTTAGATAACCACCATCATTTCAGAAGGTGACTAAGGAGAATACACGAAGCAAATAGTATGTTTGGAAAGAGAGAAAACTCGACATCAAGCCCTGGCTTGATGTCAGGTTTTTCTTCAGGGTAACGCGTTTTTGCCCAGTGGGTTATAGTACACTAAATCCACTTATTGACTCAAGGCTATTGTTACGCGTTTACTAGAAGAGGCCTATGTCCAGCAGTGGACGTATTCAGCTGAGATAACGATCACTGAGTGTTAATAATACTAAAGGATGCCCGTAGCTACGCCCACACATGTTGTTTTCTTTTTTAGGGTTCCGTACCTAAAAGGTAAAAATCGGAACCCTATTACTAAGCCTCCGCTGTCTGTCTGTCTGTCTGTCTGTCTGTCTGTCTGTCTGTCACCAGGCTGTATCTCATAAACCGTGATAGCTAGAAAACCTAAATTTTCACAAATTATGTATTTCGGTTGCCGCTATAACAACAAATACTAAAAATAAAAAAAATGAAAATATTAAGGGGGGGTCCCATACAATAAACGTGTTTTTTTTTGTATTTTTGCTCAAAATTACTAACGGTAACAGGTAGACGCTTAAAATTTTCACGGAATATGTAGTTGTATATTACCTTTAATAAATTAATAATTAAATTAAAAAAGTAAATAATAAAGGGGGGCTCCCATACAACAAACGTAATTTTTAAGCAATTTGTTACTCGATCTTAATAAACAAGTAGAAACTTAAAAAATATTTAAGTATATATACAACAAACGTGATTTTCTTTTATAGATGATGGTACGGAACCCTTCGTGCGCGAGTCTGACTCGCACTTGTCCAATTTTTTACTATAATATTATGTTACATATGTGGAATTCGTATTTATAAGTAGACTAGCTGACCCAGCGAACTCCGTATCGCCTTTTTAAGAGTTTTTATTTAATTCCCTTTTTTCCAAGCCCCTTTTCCAAAGTTACCATTTATTTAGCGCATAATCTCTTATCATTTTACAGTCTATAAATGATGAACAAACAAACAAAGATTTTATGATTGAATTCTAAGGAATGGGTACTTAAAATATCGGAGAGGATACCCATATCGACTTTAAAAAACAATCCCGTCCGCTATCTTTGATTTCCTATCCACCATCTTTGATCACGAAATAGATGTTGTATTTGTATTCACCATCCCTTAAATCACCGGAGACGATACCCATATTGCCTTTTTAAATTTTTCCCATCCGCCATCTTTGATTTCCCATCCGCCATCTTGAATCACAAAATAGATATTGCATTTGGATTTCCCATCCCTTCAAACATCAGAGACGATACCCATGATTTGAAAAAAATTAAAAAAAAATCTTGATTAAAAAAAATATCCCATCTTTGATCACGAAATAGATAGTGTTTTTGAATTCCCTATTTCTTAAAATATCGGAGACGATACCCATATCGACTTTAAAAAAATCCCTTCCGCCATCTTTGATTTCCTATCCGCCATCTTTGATCACGAAATAGATGTTGTATTTAGATTCGCCATCCCTTAAAACATCGGAGACGATAACCATATTGATTTTTTTAAACTTCCTCATCCGCCATCTTTGATTTCTCATCCGCCATCTTTGATCACGAAATAGATGTCGGATTTGGATTCCCCGTCCCTTTAAATATCGGCGACGATACCCATATCGACTTTAAAAAAAATCCCATCCGCCATCTTTGATTTCCTATCCACCATCTTTGATCCCGAAATAGATGTTGTATTTGGATTCACCATCCCTTAAATCATCAGAGACGATACCGATATTGATTTTTTTAATTTTTCCCATCCGCCATTTTTGATTTCCCATCCGCCATCTTGAATCACGAAATAGATGTTGTATTTGGATTCCCCATCCCTTAAAACATCGGAGGCGATACCAATATTGATTTTTAAAATTTTTCCCATCCGCCATCTTTGATTGCCCATCCGCCATCTTTGATCACGAAATAGATGTTGTATTTCGATTCCCCATCCCTTAAAATATCGAAGGCGATTCCGATAATTATATTTAAAATTTTCTCATCCGCCATCTTTGATTTCCCGTCCACCATCTTGGATCACTAAATAAATTTCATATTATTAATCAGCTTCCCGAAAATCTCGAAAACGATACCCATATAGATTGTATCCTATTCGTTTAGCCTTTTTTTGCCTTTGACCCAACCCTCCCCCTTCTCGTTTGACCGTTTTATTATTTTTGGATGGCCTCTAAAAGTTGTTGCGTAATTTTATATAGCCTATAGCCTTTCGGAATAATTGGGCTATCATAGGCAATAACAATTTTTAAAATCCGACTGCTAAATCCTGAGATTAGCTGACATTATGTTTTAGCCTTTTTTAGCCTTTTGCCCGGCCCCAAAGGGTCGAAGCGTTATGTTATATAGCCTATAGCCTTCCGGAATAACTGGGCTATCGTATGCAAAAAGAATTTTTCAGATCCGACCGGTAGTTCCTGAGATTAGCGCGTTCAAACAAACAAACAAACAAACAAACTCTTCCGCTTTATTATATTAGTATAGATAATAAAAGCGTATCTCGCCAACAAGCGAATGAGCTTGGCGAGTAAAATTAATATTGTTAAATATGTACAATATGTGTAATGTGTATATATAAAAAAAAACATTGTACTTCAAGTTAATTCAGCTTCAAGCGCCCAATAGTTCTGTCTGTCAGTCAGTCAGTAACATGTTATACATATATACAGACTATATGCCTCGCTGTCACTGCGACCGCACGTAAACTACCTCAGTTTGCTGACGCCCTTCTACACAAGTACTTAAGTAACACCCAAGATATTATCTAGCGCTATCCGCACTATGTTGTGACAATTACACGCGTTGTGAGACAACATGTAACCATGACGAAATAACCTTATGGATGAATTTTAAGATTAATATGATGTCAGTGAGACAACCGATGTATTTTTTTTATTACTAATATTAATCCTCCGAGTGGTGGCGGATTAAGAATACAAAAAGTCACTAACCCATTCCATTTCGTGGATTATGTGACGACAGTGCGGAGGTGAACAGTTACCAAGAAAGGGCTCTATCAGACAGAGAGCGGTCACGCGGTCATGTAACGTAATATAACACAAAGAACGCAAAACTGACCGCTTGAACGCTTGACCGCGTGACCGCTCTCTGTCTGATAGAGCCCTAGGACCTCTCCTCTCCTAAACCATGGAATATTGCTATCCCTTTGGGTTGCGGAGCTCAGACGGCAGTAGCTCTATACCTAGATAAGCGGACATTCTCTCAAATCTGGTAAGACTAGTACCTACTCAAGCGGACTCTGGGACCCGGATTTCAAGGCTTAGATGCAGCCGGGATAACGGTAGGACCAGGAGAACAGCAAAGACTTCGTCACCTTTACAGTCATCCACAGTCCACTGGTGGAATTAATCCTCTTTCAATTCGCTTTACAGTAGCACTGCTAGTCAACAAGAGGACTTGGTCTACAATACCACGTTGTTCATATGGGTTGGTATAAAGTTTGAGTTTTAGTCTCTGCAGGGATAATATATAATAATAATATTCTACCACTTTCACACAACACCATTTAGTCCCAAACTAAGCAGAGCTTGTACTATGGGTACTAGACAATGGATAAACATCCATATATAGTGCTTTTTGTAAATACATACATATTATACATAAAAGATATTTCAATCAATCAGCCTATCGCAGTCCACTGCTGGACATAGGCCTCTCCCAACACGCGCCACAGTACACGGTCCTCAGCCTTCCGCATCCAGTCTGTCCCAGCCACCTTTTTCAGGTCGTCGGTCCACCTAGCCGGGGGCCGCCCTACCTTACGCTTGCCGAGACGTGGTCTCCACTCTAGGATACGCTTGCTCCATCGGCCATCAGTCCTTCTACAGATATGGCCAGCCCAAAAGATATTTGCTTCATATAATTTCGTAAGTCGCCTCTTGCGATTTATGTATTGGTAGGTTCCTATACCAATGCATTTAATTTCATAACGCTATTAATGTCAGAAGACGTAATTTCCCGAGTCGGTGACAGGGCGTGGCAGATTTCTTAAGCGGATGCTGCCGCCATTGATAAATATTGCACATTACTACCTTAGTACCGTTTATGATATAACAGTATTTAGTAGGCTTTTACTAGTATAGGATAATTTTTGTTGCTCTTTTACACAAAAAGTACTGAACGGATTAACGCATAATATTTTTTTTATTTGCATATGGAGACAAACGAGCAAGCGGTTCACCTGGTGTAAGTGATCATCATCAGCCTTAGACAGTCTGTCACTGCTGGACTAGGACTCTCCTTTGAAAGGAGGAATTGGCCTACTATACCAGGCTGGCCAAACGGGTTGGTATAGGGTTTGTATCAAGTTTTCCTTCTCTTACAGTGCTGTTCTCTGCATAATATGCTCTCTCTGCCGGCTCTTACGACACCCATGGGATGATATGGGGTTGTGACATTCCGTATTCTTAATCCGTCACCACAGGGATAAGTAATCACCTGCAATAATGAAGGATTTCAAGCTATTTCAAATGAGTGTTAGACCAGTAGATATCAGTTTACAGAGGGGTTCTGTCGCGCCATAAAATTTACGGCTAGCAATCTTTAAAGAAAATCTCGAATTAGAACTCTAGGCCAATAATCTGTAAGTAGAATAGAAATCGTTTTGTGCGGAAATTGGTAATTTCCACATGCTAAGTTAGTCTGGGCGCGGCACCGTTTTGTAATATTAACATCCTCACACGCTCACGTGTGCAAAGATAATAAATAAACGTATAGTCGACATGCAAATAAACAGGGTTTTTGGTAAACGATTTTAAACGTTCTCGATTAGTATACATTATACAAGGTTATATAGGTAGTCGAGGTACCGACAGTAAGGATAAAAACAAAAATAAAAATCAAATGAGGGTAGGTGCCAAAACCCGCATAACACAAGGACGGCGCTGAGCTCACCAGTCCCGCCGCGACCACGGCTGAAGCAAGTCAGTCGAAACGTTGGCAAAAACCGAGGTATTTATGCCTTAAATATATTATTTATCGCTATATATATATATATAAGACCCGCTATAATTATAACCTTATAAAAGGGTTTTTGGTGATAGGCCAGTGGAGATACCAACACACTGCCATGCACAGGGTATAGGTTCAAGACAACAGCACACTACGTTTTCGAAGTTATGTGCGTTTTAAATTATTAATTATCGCTTGGCCCGCGCTTTGGGGAACATGTTAAGCCGTTAAGCCGTCGGTCCCGGCTGTTATGAAAATCTTTGACAGTTATCACGAGGAGTCAGTACTCTTGAATATACTGACACTGGTTTAAGACATTAATGTAGTTGTTCCATTGGGCTACGGTGGTCAGACAGCAGGGAAGTAGAACCTTGCTGATTTCAGCATGAATGGGCCGGCTCGACCGGGGAAGTACTAACCTCTCACAGAAGATCGACGTAAAGTAACAGTACCTAAACTGTTGCGTTTCGTTCGGTGAGTGAGAGTGCCAGAGGCCCTATCCCCTATCCCTTCTCCCTCATCCTATCCCTTTTCCCAACCCCAACGGGCGGCAACGCAAATGTTACTCCTGTGGTGTTGCTTGTGTCCATGGGCTAATTGCTTACCATCAGGAGATCCATCTGCTCGTTTGCCGCCTATTACCATAAAAAAGTCGCTCTGGGGAAATGTTAACTATACTGTCAAATATCTTCGGCGCATTCTGATTGGCTCGCCTTTTTCTTGTCGATGGGATCTTGGAACTGGCGAATCAGCACGACTAACGCCTTTTGAATCGCGGTGAGATGTACTCGAGGTCAGTCTTAAGCCCGCTTTCCAAGGCGCGTGGTTAGGCAGACGAGGCACCTTTAAAGTACCACCCCGAATCGGTAATTACAAGGGACACGCGCGCGTCCTTCCGCAATACCACACACCGTGCACCGTGTAAAGCCATCTTTAGATGAACTTTTCCTTTTCTCATAGCTTTATCCCAGTTTCAGCCGGGGGTCCACTTACTTGTCTAACCGGATTTGACTGAATATTAGCTTTTCCACGGAGCAACTGCCTATCTAACCTGCGCAACCCTTAGGGAAAGCTTTGCTTTAGATGAACTACCGAACTCAATTCGCCACAAAAATTCACCAACTTTGTAATTTGACCAAGTTCTGTGATACTAGGCATGTCCGTAAATACCTAGTAGATTCGTTCACCATAAACACGTGCATTTAAATATATAACTGCCCATAAAAAAGACAATGCGTCAAAAAACACGTACCGTGTGCAAATAAGCACCAACCACTACATTTTGAAGGTACATCCATACCCGGAACATTATAAATTGGAGCGATCTAAATAATCTCGCAACTAGTAGGCCTGAGTCAATGTATCGATATTCACTTGTCCCTAGAAAGGAGGTTACGCAACACAAATGTACAGACACACTTCCCTTTCCTTGTTCGCACGGCTAAATGTTATTATCAAAATATTGTAGAGCGATTCAGGGTACCTACCTAGTAACTGTTGTCAGCGGACGATCCATGTGTATAAGTATACCTACATATATTTTTTTATCTACTACTGTCTCCGTAGTATATATAGTTGATAGCATATGTGTCCGCTGATCGGGAGGTGCCGGTTTCGATTTTCAGGTCGGGCAAAAACTGTTACTGAGTTTTGCCGAATTCTCAGCACGAAGTCTAGAAGAGTGCCTGGTAACGGCAATAGGCTTCTACCGCCCCATAAGATCGCGGGACCTAAAATTTCATAACAAATGTGGGTGTAATACCTCTATCTGCCTATCACTTTGGGGATACAGGCGTGAGTCTATAAAAAGAAAATATATATTTTTTTGCAAGGTCTGTAAACAGTAGTAAAATAATGAAATCAATACGAAAGAAAAGAGATCATTCTGTAAATTGAGAAATAACTGCTTCAAAACTATTTCGCATAGGTACATCAGCAAAAACATATGAGGCAAACCACTGTCAAACACTGTTCAAAAGCTATAAACTACAAACTTTCCCGACTGAACCCGAATAGAAATCGGTTGCACAATCAACCAATCCCGTCCCTGAATCAGATAACTGACAAATCAATAGATCAATTACGATTGGCCCGCTTCAATGTTCCATATTCAAATCGATGTATCGCATTGGTCCATTTAAATTCGGAATCAATTTTGCAACCGTATTTTGCTGTTAGATCCTTGATATTATTCGAATTTCGATTGTAGATCTAGATACGTTATAAGTTTTAATTTATTATTGTATTGGCAGGATTATCGTAGTTCTTATCAGAAGTGGGATCTAAGTTATGGAAGGCTATAGGATTAACTGAAGCGATTAGAGCCTATGTGTATAACTTTATAATTCGATAGTGTAATATATGAGATGTCTGTCCGTGCGTATGTGTCGGCTATCGCCACAAAAGATAGTAGGTGATGCCTAAGCTATATTATTGCAAAGTTTAATCAAAATCCATTTAGTATAGTAATTTTTTTATTGAAATAGTGACGAACATACGTCCTTAAAAATCCTTAAGAAAACCTACTTGCTCGATTTAAATAATTGTTTATGTTGGATAGCCCATTTATTGAGGAAGGTTAGGCTATAAAATATCATGCCACGGGAGCAGTAGCCCAAAATAACGCTGGTGTAACCGCGAACTCAGTCTTGTATATAAGCAGTAATAAGGCGTCGATCATGAGTCTGTAGATGGCACTGCCGTTCTCACGATGACGGTAAATCATGCGCAAATTGACAGGGTCACCACATCGCCACTACGCACTGACAGATACCTACATATAACACCAAACTAGAAGATGCCCTCTGCCGACTCATAAATATACTAACCTTATACTAATACTAGTCGACGCCAGCGGCTTCGCACGCACATATTTTCGAATTTCCCGTTTTGCCCGATCCCGTGGGAATTTCAGGAAATCCCGTCTTAGTGCACCCCCAAGGTGCTCAACGAACATACATGCTAAATTTCATCTTCTTGCGACCAGTAATTTCGGCTGTAGCGTGTCTGTCAGTCAGTCAGTAACGCAAGGATTTTAGGATTTTATATATTAAGAAGATATAAAGCTGAAGAGTTTGTTTGTTTGTTTGGTTGAACGCGCTAAACGCAGGAACTACTGGCCCGACTTCAAAAATTATTTTAGTGTTAATAGCCCATTTATCGAGGAAGGGTATAGGCTACATAACATCACGCTATAAGCCACAGGAGCGGAGCAGTAGCCTTAAATAAAGCGGGTGTAACACTGAATAGCCAATCTTTGTTCTGTCATATAGCTTCCCGTAATATAAATTTGTAAACATTACCTACTAATCTTTGACTTACCAAACATACCCACAAAATTTTCATGAAAACCAGTCAAGCCGGTTCTGGGAAGTTCGGTAACAAACACGCACACACACACGAGATTTAGAATTTAGACAAAGAACCTTTACGGAAAGTTATATACATTTTGTTAATAAAGTTCTTCTGCTAAGTGTCATAGCGATCAGTCAATAGGTGGGTCCACACAGAGCGCGCAGCCTCGCGAAGCATTTTCCGCGCGAGGCTGCTCGGTCTGTGTGGACCCGCCTAATGAACAACAAATAATCCCATATGCAATCAAGCTATATACTATGGTTAAGACAGTGGATAAGTTATAGGTACTGATTGTAGTTCTTAACGTGCTCTTCAAGATACGCGGAACTAACACGGCTATAATCATCAATTTAAGGACGCGTTTACGCTTGTATCAAAAAACCACATATTTCCGGTACATTTTACGACAATTTTAGATAATAACTAATAAAACTAATGATTACGATAAATTGATTACTTTTTTATCTATAAATCAATTTGAAAATAAATAAAAAATATTTAATTAATATTAATGTAAAATCGATTCGAAACGGCCTCTTAAATCAAAAATAGGCATATACGGCTATTTTTGGGTACAATTTTCTCTCTATTTTTACATTTATTTAGATTTTCAAAGATAGAATAGGGTAGTAAATATAGTCAACTTGTTAAGTACCATACATACACGGCAACTGCGAATTAAGAGAAATTACTTCATATTTGTATTATATTGCATCAGCCTAGCGACCGCCTAGCGACCGGAAGGAATTGCTGAACCAGCGCAACGTGATGTACGAAATGCATTACTAAATCGCCATCAAATATTGCATCAGCCTAGCAACAGCCCTGCGACCGGACGGGAACGCTGAGCCAGCGCAACGTGACGCACGAGGCGCATCGCTGCGACGGAAACATTATTAAAGAATAAATTCACTTTTGCTTCAGACTTCGAACAATTGTCATCTTATTAGAAATAATTAATATTGTATTTCTCTTTATTCATTAAATTTATTAAAATCAATTCGGTTTTTTTTGCAACTTGTCTGCCGGACAGACTTAATTGGCGCAGTCGGTAGGATCCTCGAGGACTAGGGAATATCTACTAGCTTTCCTGGAGCTGTCAAGCCCTGAAACGAGGACCCGAATCTACACGTCGTGCCCAGCAGCAAGAGTATCCAGCCATCGATACCGCAGAGCCGAGATGCAAACCCTGTGAGTACTTTAAAATCTTTTAGTGATTTGCTCACCTTTTTCCTTTTAAGTTTTCCGCAAATTTTCCAAGATTTTCCATCCGAGAGAATCGCGGAGCGATAGGTTAGGGGATAGTTATAACAGTAGGCAAAGTGCACAAGATTCAAATAGAAAAATCGATTTAGAATCTGCGTGTACGGTAGGAAATTCTGTTGAGAAGATGTCCGAATTAGATAGAATATTTAAGGCCCTCCGCCTAGTCCCGGAGTTTGATGGTAACGTAAATGTTCTTACGCGTTTTATTAATTTGTGTGACGAATTAGTGACCGAGTTTGTAAGTTCAAATGAAACTGCGTCTAAGTTGAGTGAAGCTGCCCTTCTAAACGGTATCTTAAACAAAGTTACCGGCCCCGCGGCCCGCTTAATCAATGCCAATGGTATTCCATCGGATTGGCCCGGTATTCGTAAAGCCCTCATTAATAATTTCGCCGACCAACGCGACGAAACGGCATTGTATAATGACTTGTCTCTTTTAATACAAGGTAATGACACGCCACAAGAATTTTATGAGCGTTGTCAAAACCTTTTCAGCACGTTAATGACGTACGTATCATTGCATGAAAGTATACGAACCACAGTTGAAGCCAAGAGAGATCTTTATAAGAAATTAACCCTTCAGGCTTACTTACGCGGCTTAAAAGACCCCTTAGGTGCACGTATTCGCTGTATGCGGCCAGAAAGTATAGAAAAGGCCCTAGAATTTGTACACGAGGAACAAAATACGCTTTATTTGCAACAACGAAATAATTCAATGCCAGATAAAAAAGCGCAAACTCAACCCACGACCTCTAAACAGTTACCCACTCAAGGCTTTAACATTGCTCATCCTAGGCCATTTACATTCAATACGGGTGTAGCTTCTAGACCTCAATTTGGACCTCAAATGATGCAAGGGCCCCCACAGTGGCGACCCAACTTTAATAATCAGAATCAACCGGGACCATCGCGCACGCAACAAGTATTCCGTAGTGCACCCCCGAATTATAATCCCGGTAACGCATTTAAATTTCCCCCTCGCAATAATGGCCCTCAGCCAAACAATCAACAACCGCGTCCTATGAGCGGTGTTAGCCATTTTGTACCGAAAGCATTACCTCCTAGTACAGGGACGAGGGGCCACGACTGGTCTAAGTCAGGTAACCCGCCACCTACCAATTATTTCAAATCCAGGGAGATGAATTTTAATGATTGTTGGGAGTACGATTATGGCCAATATTATAACGATTCTTATTATGACCCTACTGATTATTATAACGAAAATTATTATGCTTATTATGACCCAACGTCATCTCACGAATCTGAAATTGTATATGATAACTCTAGCTCAGATCCAAACGCATCACAAGAGGTTCATCAGGATTTTCCCGAGACCCCACAATTAGGCAAACCAAAATAGAAGTAAATTTGCAGACCCAACGTCAATTACCGTTCATACAGATTAACGAACCCCCTTTAAAACTATTGATTGACACAGGTGCCAACCAGTCCTTTATTAGCCCGGATGCTATTCAAAGTTATTATAGGAATATACCCTTGAATTATGACCCGTTCGAAGTTAGTAATGTACATGCAGTGACGCGCAGCGACTACTCTATTACGCTGCCCTGCTTTTCAGAGTTCAATGATAAAGATGAAATCACGCTTTTCGTGTATAAATTCCATGATTATTTTGACGGACTAATAGGATCCGATTTATTAGACAAATGGGGAGCAAGCATAAATTTTAAAACTAAATTATTAACTACGCAGAACTCATCAAACCCTATTCAAGTTTACGATTCTCGCAACGCTAACCTGTATGAAGACGTAATACCAGCCTGCTCATCCAAACTAGTTAAATTACCAGTCAATTCGCAAGATGGAGAGGTCATTATTCCTGAACAAATTATTAGTAATTGTCATATCGCGGAATGCTTAACTACAGTGAGGAATAATCGCGGTATTATAGAAATACATAACCCTAACCATAGCGATATTATATTCTCTATGGACCGGCCGGTACAAGCGCAAATACTTAATAACGAGTGCACGCGTACCGAACAAGTGCCCGAACGCGTCAAGGAAGTACTTTCACGATTGCGGACTAGTCATCTGAATGACGAAGAACGCATTAACTTAGAGTTGCTATGTACACGTTATGCAGATGTTTTTTATCTGGAAGGCGAAAACTTAACCTTTACTAATAAAATTAAGCATTCAATTAGGACCAGTGACGAAATACCTATATATACTAAGAGCTATCGCTATCCTTTCATACATAGGCAAGAAGTACAAGATCAAATAAGTAAAATGTTAGACCAAGGTATAATACAACCGTCAGAGTCAGCCTGGAGTTCACCAATATGGGTGGTTCCCAAGAAAGTAGATGCATCTGGCAAAACGAAATGGAGAATAGTAGTTGATTTTCGGAAATTAAACGAGAAAACTTTGGACGATAAATACCCAATACCAAATATTGCAGATATTTTAGATAAATTGGGCAACTGCCAATATTTTACCACGCTAGACCTTGCGAGTGGTTTCTATCAGGTCCAGATGAATCCCGCGGATATACCAAAAACTGCATTCACAGTAGAACACGGGCATTTTGAATTTTTAAGAATGCCCATGGGTTTAAAGAATAGTCCGTCAACCTTTCAAAGGGTAATGGATAATGTTTTAAAAGATCTACAGAATACTATATGCCTAGTCTACTTGGATGACGTCATCGTTTTCTCTACGTCACTCCAGGAGCATATGGTTAACCTCGAGAAAGTGTTCATAAGATTGCGTGAATCTAACTTCAAGATACAAATGGACAAGTCGGAGTTCTTGAAGTTAGAGACAGCATACTTAGGTCATGTAATCAGTAAAGAGGGCGTCAAACCAAACCCAGATAAAATATCTGCAATCCGTAATTACCCTCTTCCGAAAACTCCTACAGAGATTAAGAGATTTTTGGGACTTTTGGGATATTACAGAAAATTTATTCCCGATTTTGCCAGAGTTACAAAGCCAATGACACAATGTTTGAAAAAGGGTTCAAGAATTACTTTAGACCAAAATTATATTCAGTGTTTTGAACACTGTAAAACTCTCCTTACGAATGATCCCATACTGCAATACCCAGATTTTTCAAAGCCTTTTAATCTAACGACAGATGCGTCAAATTTAGCTATCGGAGCCATTTTATCGCAAGGTTCTGTCGGTTCAGATAAGCCTATTGCTTACGCGTCTAGAACCCTGAATAGTAGTGAAATAAATTACAGTACCATCGAGAAAGAACTGCTAGCTATCGTGTGGGCCACAAAATATTTTAGACCGTATCTGTTTGGTCGGAAATTTAAGATTATAACAGACCATCGACCCCTACAGTGGGTAATGAATCTTAAAGAGCCCAATTCACGTCTTACTCGATGGCGACTTAAATTAAGTGAATTTGATTTTTCAGTTGAATATAAGCAAGGCAAATGTAATACGAACGCCGATGCGTTATCCCGAATAGAGTTGCACAATGAAGAAACTAGTTCACTTGTTGCCAACCCGTCTGAAAAACCTCCCTCATTACTAGATGACTCTAACACTGCAACGGTTCATACAGACGCCGAAAATCCAATTTTAGAAGTTCCTTTAACAGATTTTCCTCTCAATAAATATCATAAACAGATAGTTTTCTCCGTAGTTGATGAAGTTAAAAGTCGCCCTTCGGTTTCAAAGCCCTTTGAATCTCATACAAGAACACATATCCAAATCTCCAAAAATAATCTCGATCGAGACGTTGTTAACGCTATAAAAGAATACGTTAACCCTAAGGTAAAGACCGGTTTACTTATTATACCTCCTCTAGCGATGTATGAAATTATCCCGATAATACAGAATCAGTTTAAGAGCTCTGCCATGGATTTAGTACTAACAAAAGTTGAATTAGATAACGTGAAGGACTATTTAAAACAACAGGAAATCATTCGTAACTATCACGAAGGCAAGACAAACCACCGGGGAATTAATGAATGTTATTTGTCCTTATCAGGCAAATATTTTTGGCCCAAAATGAAAGACCATATATCGAAATACATAAATGAGTGCAATATATGCGGCCAAGCCAAGTATGATAGGAACCCCATTAAACAAAAGTTTCACATAGTACCACCTCCCACAAAGCCGCTTGAAATAGTTCACCTAGATTTACTAAGCGTAGAAACTCAGAAATATCTTACAATCATAGATGCTTTTTCAAAATATGCTCAAGCCTACCACCTGAAAGATTCAACAGCGGTTAGTGTTATACAGGCCTTATTATTTTTTAGTACGCACCATGGAGTTCCTATAACAGTTGTTACCGATAGAGGTCCTGAATTTACAAATCAGTTATTTTTGGAGTTCATTAATCTGCATAAAATTCAACACCACAAAATCCTAGCCTATACCCCAAATGAAAACGGTATGGTGGAAAGGCTGCATTCAACATTACTAGAACACTTGCGTGTTTTAAAGTTAGAACATCGCGGTGAACCTGTTATCAATCTGATGCCTTATGCAATTCTAGGTTACAACAGCTCTATACATAGCTTCACTAAAACTCGACCACTAGATATAATTACAGGCCATTTAGACCCTCGCGACCCGCTAGATATAAATATGTCAGAAAATATACTCCAGCAATATATACAGGAACACCGAAGTAAAATGCAAAAGGTTTTCGAGCTAATCAATAACTCAAGTCTTCATGACCGCACACGAATAACTGAAAACATTAACAAAGATCGCGAGCCCGAACAACAATTTTCCCCTGACCAACAAATATTCATACGAAATCCCATGGCTAGCCGACAAAAACTGGCCCCTAGGTATACACAAGATAAGGTTATGGCTGACTTACCCATCCACATATACACTAGAAAGAAACGTGGGCCAGTCGCCAAATCTAGACTTAAGAGGGTTCCTAATAGCGCCCGATTGTTACAGGAATCTCATCTTGATCCTGAGCCTGGTGGAAGCACAAGAAATAATGCTAAATGATTTAGATAATGGGCCAGGAATCTTACCTTTTAACTTAGGACGTACTAAAATCATTTCGCACTACCATTCCTTTATACAGCCTATCAATTTAGAATCTATTCATAAAAACGTTAATTCAATTAGAAAACAGTTAGATGACATTTCGCCAAATTTTCATAATAAAACCATTTCTTTATTTCAACCCCATATTGAGTTTTTATATACAAAAATTAGCAAGTTAGCCGATCAATTAGAATTATTTCAATCTAACCGCACTAAAAGAGGTTTAGTTGATGGTTTAGGTTCAATTATTAAAAGCATTTCAGGTAATCTGGACTCTACTGACGCTATTCATTACGATAACGCCATAAAGTTGTTAGAAGAAAATGATAATAAAATTGTCACACAACTTAATAACCGAATTAGTTTAAACAAACAGTGGATGTCACAAAATTCAATAGTTCTTAACAACATAGTTACAAACCAACAAAAAATTAACAATACTATAAATGAAATCATGGCTACAGGGTTAATGCATGAAACTAGTTTTATTACATACGCCCATCTGGCTCAATTTATAATCATGTTAGCTGATAATATAGAGACTTTATCAGATGAAGTTCTTAGGTTAGAAAATTTATTAGCTTTTATACGCGCCAAAAGCACGCATTTTCTTATGTTTAGATTAGATATGTTTCAGGATATGTTAGAAAAATTAAATGCTCTCTATGGTAGAGATCAAATACTTAACGTTAGTTTTAGAGATTACTTTAATATAATAAAATTAGGATACTACTATAATGATGACAATTTAGTAATTGTTTTCAAGCTCCCGATTGTCTATCCCGCTATCTATAGTCTTTATAAATTATCCACAGTTCCCAACAAAGACAAGAAAATACTTATCCCTTCATTTCCCTACCTTGCAATTCACGATAAAGATTTTATGTACATAGAGGCTGAATGCCCGAAGTCTGGCCCATACTATCTCTGCGAAGATAACGTCAATTTCCACTACAATAATCAAAACGATTGTATCTACCAATTGATTACCACGCAGCAAATCGGCAAGTCCTGTATTTTTGCAACGGCAACTCTGACATCGGAAGCTGTAGAAACACTTGATGATCGGCACTATGTAACAAGTTTTCCTGTACCAACCAAAGTTCGCCTGTCCTGTACACAGGATCAATACAACACATTACAAGGTAGTTTCTTGATCGTCATACCGAAAGGATGCACCGTGCAAAGCCCACGCTTGACCCTAACTAATCGAGATGACCGTATAAAAGGACAAATACTGAAGATTATGAATCTGCCACTCGCAGCTGAAGCTGAAAACAATCTGGAAGAGAAAAAGCTAATACTCAACTCCATAGATCTACACAATCTACAAGCCAGCACCAACGAAATATCTATCGAAGCGCCATTTACTTTGAGCAAGAATGATTTACACAGCGTGTACTACACGATTACACCGCTGTACATTGCAATATTCGGTGCATGTGCACTGAGCATTGGATTTCTGATACAAAGGAGATGGAAACTGCGGTCGCAAGTCGCCATAGAAAACAAGAACGACGCTTTGGAACATGGCAGTCATTACGCTGAAATTCAAGAACGCCCTGTCGCCACCCGAAATACCTTTTCAGCGATACTTTCGAACAAGTCCGCCAGTAGTCGCTGATCTTCGGGAGGGAGATGTTAAGTACCATACATACACGGCAACTGCGAATTAAGAGAAATTACTTCATATTTGTATTATATTGCATCAGCCTAGCGACCGCCTAGCGACCGGAAGGAATTGCTGAACCAGCGCAACGTGATGTACGAAATGCATTACTAAATCGCCATCAAATATTGCATCAGCCTAGCAACAGCCCTGCGACCGGACGGGAACGCTGAGCCAGCGCAACGTGACGCACGAGGCGCATCGCTGCGACGGAAACATTATTAAAGAATAAATTCACTTTTGCTTCAGACTTCGAACAATTGTCATCTTATTAGAAATAATTAATATTGTATTTCTCTTTATTCATTAAATTTATTAAAATCAATTCGGTTTTTTTTGCAACTTGTCTGCCGGACAGACTTAATTAACTCAAAAACAATTAGATATTTTTTTTTTTAAATATTGTAAATTGACTCAAAAAAAGCAAAAAATCATCTTACATTTTTCTTCTATTTTGCTCGCATACGTGTGTCTTAATGTGTGGCAATAAGGTTCGTTTTATTTAGCCACTTTCTTGATTTATATATCCAAATTCTGCAATGAGATCTCAGTCTGCGCTTGAGCGCCGTCGGGAGTGGACTCTATGTCGCTTGTCGCTGCAGCCCGAAGACGAAAAAAGCAATATACGAATACAAAATATTCGCTAAAATCAATTTGATACTTCTCGTATTCTGTGCGAATTACGTACAAGTAAATTTCTTTTGTATAAATGGACATTATTACTTTATTTTCTCCGTTATGTTGAGTCAGGATATATTTCGGTATTTAGATATTATTTTGTTTCTTGCGTTGAAATCTGGTAAGATTATCTGGACTGATGGTATACCATCCCGTTCAAGTGTTGCGACTGGAACTCATAAAAGAGTAGACCTAGTTATGCCAGGTTGGGGCTCATTTTATTTGTTTTGGTGAGACCCTACCACTGGTACTAGTGAAGTAACCTTCCAAGGCTATTCGATGAGTCTTGCTGGTACTCATGTGTGAGTAGAGCTAGGCATGCCGAGTTTGGGCTCATTTTGTTTGTACATAAGAGACCCTACCACTGGAACTTATGAAGTAACTTTCCAGGGTTATTCAATGACTCTTGCTGGTACTCATGTGTGAGTAGAGCTAGGCATGCCGAGTTTGGGCTCATTTTGTTTGTACATAAGAGACCCTACCACTGCATTTTATGAAGTAACCTTCCAGGGTTATTCAATAACTTTTACTGGTACTCATATGTGAGTAAAGCTACGCATGTCGAGTTTGGGCTCATTTTGTTTGTACATAAGAGACCCTACCACTGGAACTTATGAAGTAACCTTCCAGGGTTATTCGTTGACTCTTACTGGTACTCATATGTGAGTAGAGCTAGGCATGCCGAGTTTGGGCTCATTTTGTTTGTACATAAGAGACCCTACCACTGGAACTTATGAAGTAACCTTCCAGGGTTATTCAATGACTCTTGCTGGTACTCATGTGTGAGTAGAGCTAGGCATGCCGAGTTTGGGCTCATTTTGTTTGTACATAAGAGACCCTACCACTGGAACTTATGAAGTAACCTTCCAGGGTTATTCAATGACTCTTGCTGGTACTCATGTGTGAGTAGAGCTAGGCATGCCGAGTTTGGGCTCATTTTGTTTGTACATAAGAGACCCTACCACTGGAACTTATGAAGTAACCTTCCAGGGTTATTCAATAACTTTTACTGGTACTCATATGTCAGTACAGCTAGGCATGCAGAGTTTGGGTTCATTTTGTTTGTACATAAGTGACCCTACCACTGGAACTTATGAAGTAACCTTCCAGGGTTATTCGATGACTCTTGCTGGTACTCATATGTGAGTAGAGCTAGGCATGCCGAGTTTGGGCTCATTTTGTTTGTACATAAGAGACCCTACCACTGGAACTTATGAAGTAACCTTCCAGGGTTATTCAATGACTCTTGCTGGTACTCATGTGTAAGTAGAGCTAGGCATGCCGAGTTTGGGCTCATTTTGTTTGTACATAAGAGACCCTACCACTGGAACTTATGAAGTAACCTTCCAGGGTTATTCAATGACTCTTGCTGGTACTCATGTGTGAGTAGAGCTAGGCATGCCGAGTTTGGGCTCATTTTGTTTGTACATAAGAGACCCTACCACTGGAACTTATGAAGTAACCTTCCAGGGTTATTCAATAACTTTTACTGGTACTCATATGTCAGTACAGCTAGGCATGCCGAGTTTGGGTTCATTTTGTTTGTACATAAGTGACCCTACCACTGGAACTTATGAAGTAACCTTCCAGGGTTATTCGATGACTCTTGCTGGTACTCATATGTGAGTAGAGCTAGGCATGCCGAGTTTGGGCTCATTTTGTTTGTACATAAGAGACCCTACCACTGGAACTTATGAAGTAACCTTCCAGGGTTATTCAATGACTCTTGCTGGTACTCATGTGTGAGTAGAGCTAGGCATGCCGAGTTTGGGCTCATTTTGTTTGTACATAAGAGACCCTACCACTGGAACTTATGAAGTAACCTTCCAGGGTTATTCAATGACTCTTGCTGGTACTCATGTGTGAGTAGAGCTAGGCATGCCGAGTTTGGGCTCATTTTGTTTGTACATAAGAGACCCTACCACTGGAACTTATGAAGTAACCTTCCAGGGTTATTCAATGACTCTTGCTGGTACTCATGTGTGAGTAGAGCTAGGCATGCCGAGTTTGGGCTCATTTTGTTTGTACATAAGAGACCCTACCACTGGAACTTATGAAGTAACCTTCCAGGGTTATTCAATGACTCTCGCTGGTACTCATATGTCAGTACAGCTAGGCATGCCGAGTTTGGGTTCATTTTGTTTGTACATAAGTGACCCTACCAATGGAACTTATGAAGTCACCTTCCAGGGTTATTCGATGGCTCTTGCTGGTACTCATATGGAAGTAAAGCTAAGCATGCCGAGTTTGGGCTCATTTTGTTTGTACATAAGAGACACTACCACTGGAACTTATGAAGTAACCTTTCAGGTTTTTCAGGTTTATTCGAAGACTCTTAGTGGTACTCATATGTGAGTAGAGCTAGGTATCTTGCAGTGGAAGGGTCTCTGATGTTCATACAAAATGAGCCCAAACTCGATATGCCTAGCTCTATTCACATATGAGTACCAGCAAGAGTGATCGAATAACCCTGGAAGGTTACTTCATAAGTTCCAGTGGTAGGGTCTTTTATGTACAAACAAAATGAGCCCAAACTCGGCATGCCTTGCTTTACGCACATATGAGTACCAGCAAGAGTCATCGAATAACCCTGGAAGGTTACTTCATAAGTTCCAGTGGTAGGGTCTCTTATGTACAAACAAAATGAGCCCAAACTCGGCATGCCTTGCTTTACGCACATATGAGTACCAGCAAGAGTCATTGAATAACCCTGGAAGGTTACTTCATAAGTTCCAGTGGTAGGGTCTCTTATGTACAAACAAAATGAGCCCAAACTCGGCATGCCTAGCTCTACTCACACATGAGTACCAGCAAGAGTCATTGAATAACCCTGGAAGGTTACTTCATAAGTTCCAGTGGTAGGGTCTCTTATGTACAAACAAAATGAGCCCAAACTCGGCATGCCTAGCCCTACTCACACATGAGTACCAGCAAGAGTCATTGAATAACCCTGGAAGGTTACTTCATAAGTTCCAGTGGTAGGGTCTCTTATGTACAAACAAAATGAGCCCAAACTCGGCATGCCTAGCTCTACTCACATATGAGTACCAGCAAGAGTCATCGAATAACCCTGGAAGGTTACTTCATAAGTTCCAGGGGTAGGGTCTCTTATGTACAAACAAAATGAGCCCAAACTCGGCATGCCTAGCTCTACTCACATTAGAGTACTAGTAAGACTCATCGAATAACCTTGGAAGGTTACTTCACTAGTACCAGTGGTAGGGTCTCACTAAAACAAATAAAATGAGCCCCAACCTGGCATAACTAGGTCTACTCTTTTATGAGTTCCAGTCGCAACACTTGAATGGGATGGTAAACCATCAGTCCACATAATCTTACCAGATTTCAACGCAAGAAACAAAATAATATCTAAATACCGGAATATATCCTGAATCAACATAATGGAAAAATAAAGTAATAATGTCCATTTAGGTATATAAAAATAAGAAACTTATTTGTACGTACCTCGCACAGCCAGGCCTATAACACATAGATACATATCACAAAAAACTCTTAAGTCTCAAAGTTATTTAGTTGAACTACATTTCCGCAAGTTACCGTACGTAGTACGTACTGTTGCCGCCGTGTCGCTGTAGTGACGCGATTTTGTACCTACTAATTTTGTAAACGCGTCCTTAACATGTTTAAAAAATAAAAACATCCAAGTATCATCTGTGTGATGACACTGATGACAGATACAAAATGCTACTACCCCAATTCATTACTTGGCGTCTTAGGAGGCAACTAAGGTAAAGGTAAAATTTCGAAATACGTCGCCATTTTAAGGGGCTTGTGAGTAGTTGGGGGAGGAGAGGGGAGGGGTTGGGTCCTCCCCTCACCATTTTCACGCGCCGGAAATACTTGGTTTCCTTAGAAAAATAAAAATCATATGCTCTCCAAACAAACATCAGTGTGTATGGTGGTGCCAATTTCCACATTCTTCACACTAGTTTAAAAAAACTGAGGTGGACCGAGCCCTGCTTCGCAGGGCCCCTATTATCGGATTCGGGTCAAAAGAGAACCTAACATAACCTATTTAGTTACTTGAATTACAGTCGCACCTAACCCTAGGCACTCGAAAGCAAAGGATGACGCACAAATTTGACATTAGCTGTCAATATCATCCATCCAAGATGGCGGGTTGCGTTTCGTTTCACGTTTTTCACATAAAACCTAAAAATTACATTTGAAAAACTGTACTATAGCATAAAAATTACGTTTCGTTTTGCATAATATTTAAGAATTTTTGGAAATTGTTTAAAAATATTTAGACACAACTCCGGCAGCCAAAATTACTTTGAGGGGATTAAGACTAACTCCCTTAAGCCCCCTACACCACCAATACCTTCAAATTCAGGCGACTCGTTATAAAATCCAACCCAAGGTAAATACAGGAAGCGAATTGTATTTTTAAGAAATGGCGGAAATGTTGACTTTTCATGGTATAGTTGACCAAATTCTCCTACCGACACACAAATTAGGATTGTCTTAGGCCCAACAGTAGCCTGCAAAAAGCTGTAAGGTAGGCAAAAAGTCAGAAGTGAACCCACTTACCTCCATGGTAGAGGGCAGCACGGCGCCTTCGCGACGCCCCGCGCCCTCCCGCTCATCCTGGAACAATATACACACATCATCACATAAACGTATACCATATTCTGATTGTACAAATAACCTATAGTATCTTATTGATACAATTAGGACTAATCATAAAAAAATAAAATCACTGACATACAGACGGACTGACAGACAGACAGACATGGTGAATCTATAAGGGTTCCACTTTTTTGGCATTTTAGGCTACGGACCCCTAATAAGCCTTTGATTGACAAAGGAAAAAGAAAATTAGTCGCATACTTATGTAGGACAATCTTGAGTCTCCTGGATCGATTTACTGCCCGTGATCACAAGCTCATCTGTCGAGCGAACATTATTATGATTTTCATATAAACATTCAACTCCTATTTTACCCCTTAGGGATAGCATATTAAAATCCTTCCTTAGTTCTTGCATTTTGAAATGATCCGGCTAAGTAACTGGTAGAATTTCTTGTTATGGCTTCAGTAATTTAGGCTCAGCGATGATATTTCAATCAGGACTAGCAATTCTTTATGTGATTTTATGTATAATTTTTAAATTTACCCGTTTTGGCCGATCCCGTGGGAGTTTCGGGAAATGCCTTTTTAGTGCACCCCTACGGTCCCCAAGGAACATACATGTCAAATTTTAGCTTCATGCGCCCAATAGTTTCGGCTGTAGCGTGTCTGTCAGTCAGTCAGTAACGCAAGGATTTTATATATTAAGATAATATGATTACTATATTTATAACTAGCTGACCCGGTGAACTTCGTACAGCCATATATGTATTATACATTTACATGTATAATACATATATTCAAGAGGAAGGTTTACAATGGATAGTTTAAGCGTTTTTTTAAAGGATGCTATCCATTAAAAAAACGCATTATAATCCGTTGCGTAGTTTTAAAGATTTAAGCATACATAGGGACAGACAGACAGAAGACAGACTTTGCTTTATACTATGTAGTGATAGTGATAACAGTCCTGTATAAACTGTCCCACTGCTGGGCACAGGCGCTCACTGTAATTTGCGATAGGTCATAGTTCACCACGCGGCCCGCGGGTCAAGTGCGGGTTGTAGACCTGTTAGGCTCTAGACAGACGGACCGCATTGCAAATTGCAGTTCAAGTGCAGTTTGAATGCAGTTGACACGACTGCAGTAGAACTGCAATCGGACTGCACGTTTGGTTTGCAGTTCTCCGTGCAGTTCGATTGCAGTCGGTGTGCAGTTCAAACGATTGCACGTCGACTGCAATTGAACTGCAATCGGACTGCACGGTTGGTTTGCAGTTCTAATGCAGTCGTGTCAACTGCATTCAAACTGCACTTGAACTGCAATTTGCAGTTGGATTGCAGTTGTAATGCGGTCCGTCTGTCTAGAGCCTAGTGTGTTACCAACTCTGGTGTCAGAGTTTATAGACCGCCCGAAGACCATCGACATAACCTAAAAGATTTTTGTCCTGAGACAAGAAACGGGTAACGACTTTACGTGCCCATCAAAGCACGGTGACAATCTGATGTGAATGTCATAACAAGCGGTAACTTTTTTTAGTATAAGAGGCTAAAATCAGAAGTACCTACTGCATGACCTTAAGCGATTACTGCCGCCTATGGACACTGTTGTAGGCAACATTAATGTGTACATTTGTATGGCAACACTGGCCCGACAGCTAGCGTGGGAGCATGTAACGTGTGTGTGTGTGTGTTACGGTCAGAAATACATGTTATATCTATCAAAGTGTCCAGCGTTTTTACTTCTGATGCACCCAACAAGCCCCCTACACTACCAGCGCCCACACAACTCCAGCCTCCGCCAGACGGCCAGACGGAAGGAGTCACAAGTGCGTTGGTGCCCTTTAATAAGAAGAGGTCACCAATTAGTCATATGTACATTATATACGACCTAGACTTAAATAGCCTCACATGGCCAACAAGTCAGCCAACTTACCCGACAGATCGGCAGACATGTTGGCAAGCGACGCATCGGCAACTGGGACGCGTTTGGTTTTATTTAAAACCGTGGGAACGTGGCATTTGTGCTTTCACTCAAGCACCGGACAGACTATTACAGTATTTGTTGTTAGAACTAAGTTTATCTAGACTCCAGGTAGTAGTAGTAACCATGCGGTAAGGGGTGACCGGCCACTGGTATACTGTTACCAGCTGACGCTAATTAATTACTATCCGTTACGGTGAAGCGGCGATAGCCCAGTGGCGTACGTAACGGACTGCCGAGACGATGGTCCCAGGTTCGATCCCCAGTTACCCCTCTGACTTTTGAAGTTGTGTGTATTAAAAATGTTAATTATCGCTCGCTTGACAATGTGCCCGGTAGATGGCAATAGGCTCGCCCCCTATTACATTGGGACCGAAACATAACTGCCGAAGTTTGGGTGTATACACACCTCTGCCTACCCCTTCGGGGATAAAAGGCGTGAAGTTATGTATGTATGTTACGGTCAGACGTACTTATACATGATTCCTGAGACAGGGAAAATTTTAGGGGCGTCGCACATAATAATGACACATAATGCAACACAGCGCTTTATTAGATCGATGTAGATGCGCAGTAAAATCAAAGAAATTTCACCTACTTCTAATCCTTTTATCATCATAAAAATTGGCAATGACTTCACGTATGGCGTAGTGGTTAAAGCTGTCGCCTTGCCACTAGAAACTACGCCGATGTTATGGGTTCGAATCCCACACGAGACAACACTTTGTGTGATTAGATTGTTGTTTCGAGTGCGGGTGTTTTTTTTGTGTCAGATTATTGAATATTTGTAAAGTGCGCCGTGACAATGGAACTATTACTAGTGCGTGAGTTGTCTTCTATCTATACATATAAATAAAATTGGAGTGTCTGTTTGTAATATTAAAATAACCGCGTTTTACTTAATGCATATGGATATATACACGGTACATATACCGAAATGTATTTTTTTTTTAATTTATCTGTCTGTCTGTCTGTTTATTCTCACTAATCTCTGGAACGGTATCACTCTCGGTAATCACTTTCACTGGCGCATAGCTGACGTACCAAGGAGTAACTTAGGCTATAAAGTAACCGGGTACGCGGAGTAGTGCCGAAAGGACGCGTTTGAAACCGCTGGAAACAGCTAGTCTTTCATAAGAAAGAAATAGAAATGATAAGGACCCAAACCTGCACGTGTTTTTAACCTATCAACTTACTATGTTAATGCCTTCCTTTAAAGTATAATAAAGCCGTAAATTTAATCTACAAGTAGCGAACATGTACAAAGGATGCGCCTGCCTCGGCCGGCACTAGGTGAAGGCCAACATGGCGCCGACGAAACGTTACGTTCCTAGGAACATCTATATATTAAAAGAATTTGTGTTTTATAATAGAGTCGGCCCGCCCGTTCTACCCAACCGATTCGCATGATTTTTTTTTTTTTAATGAAAGCTTTTGCTGCATAGATTTGTCATCAAGCATTAGAAATTACCTAACTTGCACATTCATCAAGTTATATGCAAAAACAGTTTTCTCCCATACATTTTTTACGTTTTAGTAGCCGTAGTGAGTGACTTTCTGCTTCTATATATCTGGTTCTCATTGAGGTAGGCGTTTTGTTATAGGCCTAAAACACGCGCTGAAAAGAGCTCTTTCATTTGAGGGTATGCTCATTTAAATTGGATAAGTTTGAAGGAAGATAGGTGTGGACATTGAACTTATTTTTCAATATTTTCCTATAAATTTCTTAAAATTCCATTGCTTTCTCTCTACATGGACGGTTCTAAATTCAAAAAATATTTTTATGGCATCTAATAAGTTCCTTGCGGTAACTGCCAGGAAAAATCGTGCTGCCTCCTTAAGGTGACCATGCCTTACTTTCATACGGGTGTGAGTGTGGTGATGTGTAAAATTATACCCGATGTTGTAGAGTAAGATCCCAGAGCCGCCAGACCTACGTCATTTTATCAAAGCTGAAGTTTTGAGGATTATTAGTATACAATCTTGTTAAGAGGTATGCCGACCCACTAACTTGAATGCTGGGCCATTTCACAGGTAGCGCGAAGTAAAGGTACCAAAAAAACATACTTACTTACGTTAAAGTATCAAAGCTGGTATTCAAATATGTGTTTAAATATACTGTCTAAAATTGAAATTCATTATTGCCAGACACTTTCCGTGGGCCATTACTTCTGCCAGACGCCTTGAAAGTTCCTAAAAAATTATGTAAACTACGTCATTTGAGCAAAGCTAAATTGGATATATGTTACTTTAGATACTATTTTAAGACCCTTCCTAAGCAGCCAGACCAAACCGAAGGGCCATTCGTCTAGCCAGACACCATGGAACTTTCCCTGTGAGTGCGAGCGTGCGGCCATTATTCATACGCATTCATACGCATGAATACGTGTGAGTACACTGTATTGTCCCACAAGACTGTAGGAATATTATTTTGGGTATTAATACAAGAATAAAAGTGTAAAATATATTTTTTCACAAAAAATATATTTGTAACGGCAAGCTACATAACACATATCACAGCGCCATCTACGCATAGTATACGCATAGTAGTCTGTCTTAGTAGTTCCGTCGTAATTGGGTAGATGGCGTTGTGATATGTGTTATGTAGCTTGGCGCTCCAAATATATTTTTTGTGGAAAAATATATTTTACACTTTTATTCTTGTATTAATACCCAAAATAATATTCCTACAGTCTTTTGGGACAATGTAGTGTACTCACACGCATTCATGCGTATGAATGCGTATGAATAATGGCCGCACGCTCGCACTCACAGGGAAAGTTCCATGGTGTCTGGCTAGAAGAATGGCCCTTCGGATTGGTCTGGCTGCTTAGGAAGGGTCTTAAAATAGTATCTAAAGTAACATATATCAAATTTAGCTTTGCTAAAATGACGTAGTTTACATATTTTTTTAGGAACTTTTAAGGCGTCTGGCAGAAGTAATGGCCCACGGAAAGTGTCTGGCAATAATGAATTTCAATTTTAGACAGTATATTTAAACACATATTTGAATACCAGCTTTGATACTTTAACGTAAGTAAGTAAGGTGGGTGGACCATGGAAGGCCACACTAACGAGTAAACACTTTTTATTCGTTTATTTACTGGATAAATGAAGGAAACAAAATATAAAGTAATACTTTGTTTTATTGTGCACCATGTAAATCACTTCTTTTTTACTTAACTTTAATCACTATTTATAAAAGTTAAGTTTTATTAAGCTCTACCAAATGGCCTTGCAAGGAACACGGCTCCAAACAAGGCCAATATTATACATCAGTCGTTAAACTTAAAAATAGAGTTGCAATATTAAATATATCCGCTTTTACTAAAACAACATAATAAGCTCTATCATTTAAGCGAAACATTAATGCTCAATATAGTTTTATCATCCATAAAAAAACTCAACGAAAATTACTTGAACACCATCGTGTAACTAAGAATATATTAATGGAAATTATTTAACAATAGTTGTAATGAGTATTATATTGGCATCAAATAACTTGCCAACGCGTTTTATCATAAAATTAAAAACTTTTTTTTTTACCAAAAATGGCCTTCTTATGGGTTCGTTCTTTGTATGGCCAAAATGTTCCTAAGAAGGCCAAACTAACAATCTATACTGTTTGATATTAATTAAGTACCTATAATTAAATAATAGAAACTACAGACTTATAAATAAAAATATTATAAATATAAAACATTGTTTTAACTGTAAGGCTACGTATTTATAACTTAAAAGTTAGTGTTCATATGTTCATGGTTTGTAAATGTTCCTTGTAAGGCCCATGTACCATAGCAAGGCCAACCGTCAAATATTTGATTGGCCTTATAAGGAACCACCGGCTTTCCTAGGAACACTACCAATATTTTAACTTAAATTGAGGCAAAACTATGTTTTTTTATGTTTAGTACCATAAACATATCCTTATACGACAATTCACAGTAAAAAATATGAGATAATAATAGGTTTTTGACTAAAAACTTACGTTTTGCTGTGCGCGCAAATAACAATTGTAACGTCGACGACCGAAGTCTACGAAGCGTGAGATCGCACTGCCACAATAGCGGCGCGATCGACTCGCCGCCGTGTGTGTGGCCTTGAGTTTGATGGATCTTAGTGTGTAGTAGAAGGAATATGTCTTTACATATCAATAACTACGACTTTTTAGTAGTTGGCCTTCAAAGGAGCGTGGCCTTCCATGGTCCACCCACCTTATGTTTTTTTGGTACCTTTACTTCGCGCTACCTGTGAAATGGCCCAGCATTCAAGTTAGTGGGTCGGCATACCTCTTAACAAGATTGTGTTCTAATAATCCTCAAAATTTCAGCTTTGATAAAATGACGTAGGTCTGGCGGCTCTGGGATCTTGGACTATTGGTAAAATTATCACTATAGTGAATTGTCGATGATGGCAGGTAATATTCCCCGAATGTTACCAGTTAACCCTTAATGTTGGGTGAACTATGATGTTGAGGAATTTTCTCCCTTTTTTTTGTATCGCGATGAAATCCAGTTACGGACTGTCCCTCAAAGGGACCCCTCCGCCAACTCTGTACCGAGTTGTGTGGCTCGGCTCTCCCCCCTAGATGTTCGGGGGAACCCACTACCTAAAACACCGCGGTGTTCCTCTATCGACCGTCATGATGGGGTCGCGGTAACGACGTCAGTATACCCGCGACCCGAGGAATTTTCCCCAAATATAGTGAAATTTCCGCCTAATGTTGGGAAAATTAACCCTACAGACGGGTAAATTACGTTTTATGTTAGGATTTTTTTTGTTTTTTAATTACGGGCTTTCTTCGGGCATCTTAATTTTTTTTTTTATGTGGAACATATAACAGCGCTTCATAGTACTATTGTCATATAATTATATTACAAGTGTTAGTTATGGTAGAAATTGTAGCTTTGGTAAGAATAGTAGTTTTCAGAGAAATGGTACTTTTGACAGCACCGGCGGTTTTGGTAGAAATGGTGGTTTTGAATAAATGGTAGATAGGTATGTTAGTGTTAGTACGAATAGTGGTTTTGGTACACATAGTAGTTTTGATAGGAATAGTATTTTCGGTAGGAATAGTAGTTTTGGTAGAAATTGTATTTGTGGCATATATGGTAGTTTTGGTAGCAATGTTACTTACGATTTTAAATTCATTTCTTTCTGAAGTCGAATTAATTTTTAAATTGTTTTTTATTTCCTCATTGTTAGTTATAATTATATAGACTGGAATACCTAAATATACCATACTTTTGAAGTTTTCCTTTAGACTGTTAGTTCGCATCAATAAGAAACACCGTCACCGTCACTTACACGAATTAGACCATATCTTGAAAACCATTCAGTAATGCCAAGGTGGAAATTTCACGATACCTAAGGTGCAACGCAAAGCCAATGTTGTGAGAAAAGAAGTTTTGTGAGAGGTATATATATTTTTGGTAAGAATATCATCCTTTTACTTATTAGATAAGGCTACAATATACGCATCATACCTATATGTAAGAGCTTTTTTATAATATTAAAATATGCTGTGGAGCAGCACGGGTACTCTAGTCTTGTATTATTGCGTTTTGTTATACTTATTTACTTACTTCCACATACAACGATCATCACAGGTTACAAAAATAGCTACAATAGGGTAGTTCTCTCTCTTTGTGTCGATTCCTCATTTCTGAGGGTCGCGACCTCCCTTCAGGATGTCTTTTATAATGGTCTTCCATTTATTGCGGTCCTGAGCAGCTTGGATAGCATTATGGATTCCGGTCTCGAGGGTGGTGCGAATTTGATCGGTCCATCGTGTGGGGCTGCGTCCTCTGGGTCTTCGTCCTTCGATTTTGCCAGTTATTGTAAGTCTCTCTAGGTTGTCAGGATTACGCCTTGCAATATGCCCGAAGTATTCCAGAGTGCGGCGGAGGCAAATGATCGAGAGTCTGATGGTGATCCTGAGCTGCTTAAGTATTGAGACGTTTGTCCTGCGCGCATACCATGGTATTCGTAGTATTTTGCGCCAACACCACATCTCGAAGGCGTCAATACGTCTGCGGTCAGCTGCTTTTAGGGTCCACGTTTCAGCGCCATAAAGAAATATAGGGAAGACGAGTGTGTGTACTAGTTTTATTTTAGTTGTCGTAGTGATGCTTCTGTCATTCCAGATCTTTAGAAGCCGTGTCATAGCTGTTTTAGCCATGCCGATTCTGCGCCGCACTTCTTTCTCCGATGAGCCGTCACAGCTTATACATGAACCCAAGTAGGTGAACTCATCGACGATGTCCAGTTGCAAGCTTCCTGTGGGTTCCAATTGTTTGGATCGATCTACGATCATCACCTTCGTCTTAGTTTTATTCATAGAGAGGCCTACTTGTTGACTCACTCGCTCCACTCTATCAATGAGCTCGGCCATCTCGCATTCATTTGCAGCAAACAGCGTAGTATCATCAGCGTATCTGAGGTTTGTGATTTTCTTGCCTCCTATGCTAATACCACCCTCCCATCCCTCGCAAGCTCGTCTCATAATATGTTCGCCGTAAATATTAAACAAAATCGGGGATAGAATGCAGCCCTGTCTGACTCCTTTTCCGAACTTGAAAGGCTCCGACAAGGTTTGATCAATTCTGACTACCCCACGGCTATTCGTATATAGGGAGCTGATGAGAGCGATTAAGTGCTGGGGTACCCCAAACTCAGACAGAACCTGCCACAAGCAAGACCATCTGACACAGTCGAAGGCCTTACTGTAGTCTATGAAGCACATGATAACAGGCGTGTTGAACTCGTAGCACTTTTCAACGATCTGGCGGATGTTAAGAATTTGCTCGCGGGTACCTCTTCCCCTGACAAAACCCGCCTGCTCCTGAGGTATTTGCCAGTCCAAAAAGTGACGTAATCTGGCATTAATTATGTGAAGCATAACCTTACTGGCATGGGAGATGATAGCGAGAGTGCGATAGTTTCCGCACTTCCTCGTGGAGCCTTTTTTGTGGAGTGGTAAGATTACGGATTCTGACCAGTCTTGAGGCCACTTGCCGGTTCGCCAAACCATGTCACAGATACGGTGTAGTACGTCAACAGCTGTGTCCCCGAGTGCTTTCAAAACCTCGGCTGTAATCATGTCAGGACCCGATGCCTTTTTGGGTTTCAGACGCTTTATGGCAGCGTCGATTTCGCTTCTGAGTATCGCTGGTTCCTGACCTGAGCCAACTGGGTGACATGCGTAATCCGAGTTATTGGCCAGTGGATCTTTGTACAGTTCCTCACAATATTCACGCCATCTATGGGCTACGTGGTCCAGCTCATGTATTGCGTTGCCTTGCTCGTCCTCCACCACCCACGATTTTGGTTTAAACTCTCTGCAGAGCAAGCGAACTTTCTTGAAGAGATCTGCTGTTTGCAATTTAGTTGCATGTCTTTCAATGTCAAGGGTAGTTACTTATACCTAAATATACATATGTACACATTCAAAATAAAATATACCTATAGCAAAATAAATGAATTTTCATTTGGATCTAATACAGTATCTATCGTCTACTATGGCCTTACCCTTCTCATAGACAGAAGATACCCGTGCCCAGCAGAGGAACAGTATACAGGATGTAAAAAGACTCTTAACGAAAATTGAAATCCTATGTTGTACCTACCAATCACTACGAACATTTTTTACTCCGGCACCATACCTGGGAAATTACTGGTTCAGGAGATATTGAGGCTCAAAGTTAGTATGCAGTTTTTCTAATTAGGTACAAAATCGATGCATTTACTTGATGACTTCGGCTTGGTGATGGGTCCTGTGACATCCTGTATATACATGGCTGTTGTTGATGATGAGTATCTATTGTGAATACGATGTTCAATAACAATATTATCTTAATATACAGGGTGGCGCTACCATAGGGGCACTTTTTGAACAGAGGCATAGCGTACAACATTCTGAGGCCTTGTACCAAAAATCAATTAAATCGGTGCAGTAGTTTAGCCACAATATCGATTTTAAGTTCCGCAATTTTTGCACTTGCTTTGAATTCCACAGAGCTGATACAAAACGGTCAACGACCCTACATTGCGCGCTGCGACTCGCTACGACGCGGGCGCCGACTCGACGCCGCGCGAGGATTCCCGCGTATCTTCGAGGACGCGCGAATGTTTTTTTTCAGGTTCATTTATGCACTTTATTGTAAAAAAATAAAGTTTATTTTCAAGTGCGTTAATAAAATCCTCTCCACTGCGCTCCGTTTTATCTGCGCTGAGCCTAACTTCGGATGACGTCAAGGCGTCGTGTCGTAGCGAGTCGGGGCGCACAATGTAGGGTCGTTGACCGTTTTGTATCAGCTGTGTGGAATTCAAAGCATGTGCAAAAATTGCTGAACTTAAAATCGATATTGTGGCTAAACTACTGCACCGATTTAATTGATTTTTGGTACAAGGCTTCAGAATGTTGTACGCTATGCCTCTGTTCAAAAAGTGCCCCTATGGTAGCGCCACCCTGTATAAAATCCTTGCGTTACTGACTGACTGACAGACACGCTACAGCCAAAACTATTGGGCGCAGGAAGCTGAAATTTGGCATGTATGTTCCTTGGGGACCGTAGGGGTGCACTAAGAAGGGATTTCCGGAATTTCCCACGGGATCGGCCAAAACGGGTAAATTTAAAAAAATGCAGGTGAAGCTGCTGGCGTCCTCTAGTTATCATATAAACGCATTTTTTTATGATCAACCCTCTTACGAAATTGTACTCGCTATTATCAAAAGCTTTTGTTCTGGTCCTGGGAACAGCTCATTATTATCAGGATTTCCTTTGTTAAAGTTGTTGTTTGATCCTATGATCCCATAAGAGTCCCTGAACATGTCATCTCGGAAAAACTTGTCATTGAAATAAGTTCTTCTTTCTCTTAGCGTTATCCCAGTTTCAATCTGGGGTCCGCTTACTAGTTTAACCAGATTTGGCTGAATATTAGCTTTTCCACAGAGCGACTGCCTGTCTGACCGCCGCAACCCGAAGGGATAGCGATATTCCATGGTATAGACTAGTGTCAATTTATTTAGAAGGTACTGACGCCCTGTAACGACTGTCAAAGATCTTCATGACAACCGGAACCGACGGCTTAACGTGCTCTCCGAGGCACGGGACAAGCGATAATTAACAATTCAATTCGCACAAAACTCCGAAAAGTCATTGGTGCGCGCCGTGGATTCGAACCCGATACCATCTGCATGGCAGTCTGTTGGTATATCCACTCGGCTATCGCTGCCTATCATTGAAATAAGTTATGAAAGCGAAATGAACCGCAAAAGCAAATTAAATCAGTTAATACAAAAATAGATTTACCATAACAATCTGTTCAAAAGAAAAGATATATAACTATCTTTTTTTTATATATAAAGCTAATTTTTCCTAGCTTTTATTTACTTTAAATCTGTCCCGGTGTCTGGAATGACATCCCGCAAGATAGATTGATCCCGGTACTCGGTTTCCAATTGAGCTGACATTTTGCATTCATGTGTGTATTGCGTGACAATGTAATGTTATTATTTCCTGGAGCTAGTCTGATGATGGAGCTGAAAGTTACCAGTTACCATTAGGCAGGGCCGAGCCGCCCCCCAGGGTCGGGTCGCCAGGGTAATTAAAATTGGGCAAGTGCGAGTCGGACTCGCGCACGAAGGGTTCCGTACCATCATCTATAAAAGAAAATCACGTTCGTTGTATGTATACTTAAATACTTTATAAGTTTCTACCTGTTTATTAACCTTTAAGTACCGACGTGCACTTTTTGTAACGTTAGTACCGACGTGAGGTCTGACAGACCGCGGTAAAGATTCCGTATTTTTTTGAACAAAAGTGAATGTTTGATTAAATTTTTGTGCATTATGGTTAAAAATAAAGGGTTGTAAGAAAAAATAAGTATAGAAAGAAACTCAAATTATTTTTATTTTTTAATATAAGGCGATAACAATATTTGGCCTGAATTTTGGAGGAAAATCCGGCTATTCGATATAAAAAATCAAAACAAAAAGAATACCGCTCACAGAAAAACAAAAATATATTTTTTTGTATCAAGACTATTATAACTTTTAGAAAAAATATATATCAAGTATATAAACCTTCAGAAAAAGAAAATGTCCACTGCCCAACTACACTTTAAATTTTTAGCTTAGTCAATTCACACTTGGTTATCGTACTGTAAAAAAACATGTTTTTTTTTGCACGAATAACATAGCATGTCTATTTTCTTTTGTTTTTGGGTAGATAAGTCAACTTTTTCAGCTTGATTTTAAGGTGTATCTGGCTTATCAGAACCAAATACTCGCCAAAGTCACAATCCCTCGCGAAAAACTTGGATTCGATTTATTTGCATATCTGGGATTTCTTTGAGTACCATAAATCTGTCCCAGGACTACCTGAAGTCCCTGACGTTAAATTTAAATTTAAATTTAAATAAACAGACAGACAGCGGAGGCTTAGTAATAGGGTTCCGTTTTTTACCTTTTAGGTACGGAACCCTAAAAACCGCGCGACTGGTGAAATGCCAGCGATAATAGGCTTGTGTTCTAAAATCTTTACTTTTGGCTTACCGTTGTTTATTTGCTAAAACTGTATATTGCATTTACGTGCTGTTGGTCTTCCTTACATGATACAATAAATAAATTAATTAATTAATTAGTGATTGATTCGTTCGTTTATTATATGTTAAACCGAAATAACTGAGTTTTCTTCAAAAATCGGTCAGCAACATCACTAATTACGACTTTTTAAAAACCTTTTTGAATTTGACGCGAAATCGCTGTAAACCATCATGGCGAAGACGAAGCGACACGAAGTGTAAAACAAAACAAACCGTGAATGAAGTCTGGTCTGGTGTACTCACTTTTATTTTGTTATATTGGATTTGACAGGTACAAAGTTTGAAGTTTTAGTTGTACCTACTTATTTACTACCAAAACGTCAACGACATCAATGGCGGACGCACTGTGTGACGAAATGCTCTCTGATTGTTGTTCACTGTCACATGAATAAACATATTATTTTTAGTTTTAGAATCCTAAAAATAACTGTAATCTTACCTTTTTATAATAAATTAGGGCCCGTCGATTCTTATTGATAGTACTTTGATCCTGTATGTTAAGCGCATATGAAAGCTTGTTTAAAAGTGTCCTTTAAATTTATATTCAGCTTCCAACAATATTGTTTTTTTATTTGTTTTTCTTCCACTTCGCAACGGACCAATGTTATAGCTCTATATGTAGAGATAGGGAGGCTGAAGAATGATGCTATTTTTGCCGCAATAACGTTAACCACAGACGTTAACGAATGTCAACCACGCGGGCGGAGCCGCCGGCAAATGTTAATACAGGGTGTTGATATGCATTTGCAAAATATTTTAATTATACAATATAGACAGTATACTTATTCAGCTAAAATTATTTTAAACAATGTGCGATCATATAAAACCTTATTTTCATTTAATGTTACTTAGATAGTAGTCCGTGTGGTCACGGATTAAGAATACGGATTGTCACCACCCGATATCATCCCATGGGTGTCGTAAGAGCCGACAGTGGGAGCATATTATGCAGAGAACAGCACTGTAAGAGAAGGAAAACTTGATACAAACCCTATACCAACCCGCTTGGCCAGCGTGGTATAGTAGGCCAATTCCTCCTTTCAAAGGAGAGGCCTAGTCCAGCAGTGGACTGTTAAAGGCTGATGATGATGATCATGATGATGAGATAGTAAATCAGAATAAACTGTTTACTGGTGCAGAATAAGAGTCCACGGTAGGTACAAGTGCTTGTGTGTGTTAGATATCTGCTATGCAAGCTCGCCGCGATCAGCTGAGAGGCGGCGGAGGTGCATACACCGAGCTGCTTTTTAGGGTTCCGTACCTAAAAGGTAAAAAACGGGACCCTATTACTAAGCCTCCGCTGTCTGTCTGTCTGTCTGTCCGTCTGTCTGTCTGTCACCAGGCTGTATCTCATAAACCGTGATAGCTAGAGAGCTGAAATTTTCACAAATTATGTATTTCAGTTGCCGCTATAACAACAAATACTAAAAATAAAAAAATGAAAATATTAAGGGCGGGTCCTATACAAAAAAACGTGTCTTTTTCGTATTTTATGCTCGAAATTACTAACTGTAACAGGTAGACGCTTTAAATTTTCACAGAATATGTAGATGTATATTACCATTCAATATCAATGATTAAAGTTAAAAAAAGTAAATAATAAAGGTGGGCTCCCATACAACAAACGTAATTTTTAAGCAATTTGGTACTCGATCTTAATAAACAGGTAGAAACTTAAAAAGTATTTAAGTATACATACAACGAACGTGATTTTCTTTTATAAATGATGGTACGGAACCCTTCGTGCGACTCGCACTTGCCCAATTTTTAAAATGTACAAATTTTTTTTTTAAGATTTTGTGAGTTATTTTTTCATGTAGATATTTGTATTCAGTTATAGTAGTACATTCACCGCTGAAAATATTTTGCAAATGCATTTCAACACCCTGTTTATATAATAGGTGCTATGATAAATAACCAGATCACTTATCTTTAAAGTAAAGTTATAACTCATTCGGAACAGCATCACACTGTATCTAGTTAAATCTTAAACATTAATTTTACTAATCGAACCCACGACCGGTCATAAACAGCGGCTCATAAAACCACTGAGCTACCGGTACAGAGGTCGCACCCGTCACGGTTTCACCAAACCGTCTCCTGGTGAAGGTACGAGATGTGGCAATGTAATGTCAAATCAAAATAGAGCGGAGATGGACCGGCCTTGCTATCTACTCGTAAGACAGTTAAGGAGAATGTTATACGGAAACTAGATTTCGCCAGCGGCTTCGTCTAAGCTAAAACTTTCCTACAAATTACACTATCTATAGATGGAAACCTTTTTGTAAATACATCATAAAATTTTATTTAGCGGGCCTTACTTACGATAATTAACTTATTTTAAGGTATAACCATGACCGTTACAAGCTGGTTGAAACGTCAGAAAATAACAGAGGATTTTTTATCTTACACGAGCACAGGATTTATTCCCAACGCTGCTTTATGAATAAATTCTCTATAAGCCTTTTTTAATAAAAATATTAAAAAAAGATGCTTCACGAGCAGCGATAGAGAACGACATGCGGCTCAGTACCAAACAGCAAAACCGCATAAACGATTACTTTGCGGAACATACTGTTCCACCATAGATCTGAACAGTCATGTTCGCGAGTTGTTTACATCAAAAGACGTAAGTGGATGCTCCTATTTCACCATATTCATTTTGGGAGGCTTACTAAATGAACATAATTTATTGCTTGAGTATGATATCAATAACTATTAACTTTTGCAATAGTAGATAACTCACAATGTGAAACAGTTGCAGTTCCTTACAAAGATATCATGTACCTAAAACCATTATACTGGCAGTTAAAAAGAGTGGCCACGAGTTTTATTGCCCATTCTTTCTCGTGGTTCTACCTATTGCATTGCGAACGTGACAGTAAATGTAAATGTAGAATCATCTAGTAATTAACTTTAATTTTTGACGTTCATAAGCGTCACTTTGTGGCCTAAATGAATAAATGATTCTGACTTTGACTTGACCATCTGTCTGTGCAGTCGGAGTGCACTTACTGATATTTGTCTAGGCTTAGTTGATTGAATCAGGCGTTACTTGGCGGAACTCCATTGTAACGAAATGTAAGGAAAGAAGAACCTACCACGCACCCTCGGATTGACCACCCTAATTATTGCAACAGAAAAAGGTTGACAGTACCGAACTCCTCTAAAAGGATAAGTATAGAGGGATAAAGATAAGGGATATAGGAATGGTATGGGTTCCGGGAAGATACCTGACTTGCAGTATCCCGCTGTATGCGCCGACTATTCTACGACAGGTGTTTCGCCTCTGCATGAGGCATCCTCAGGAGCGATGGGCAACGACTGAGCCTCAGCCGGTATTGTAAACCTTTTTCAGTTGCAATAGTTGGGGTGGTTAATCCGAGGGTGCGTGGTGGGTTCCTCTCTCCTTCCATTAGGTTTGTCTAGACTACTAGAGGATGCCCGCAACAATCCCCGGACATTTCTTTAATTTTTACTATTTCTGCCGAATCCCGTGGGTAATTCGAGAAATCCCATCTAAGTGGACCCCTACGGTCCCCAAGGAACATACGTGCCAATTTTAGCTTCATGCGCAAAATATCTTTGGGAGACCGTCGCGTCGTCTGTCAGTCAGTAAGGCTGGTTTCAGAGTGACGCGCACGGCACGCGCCGTCGGCTAGCGCGTCTCAAACAGCGCGTTTGGCACGCAGACCACTCGCGTTTCTCTTTGCAATGTATGCGCGCTTCGGCGGCGCCGGCCGACGACGCGCGTCTCACACGCGGCGCGGCCGAACTGCGTGACTATGAAACGCTACTACTAATCTAGTGTATTGCAAGCGCGCGATAACCCACCAACGTTTTTTTTTTCTTTTTGATGCATTTTTCGATAACATTATAACCACTGCCTCTGAAATCAACACAGTTCCTCTGGCGCCATGTAAATGTCGACGACTGACGTAAAGTAGTAGATGTGTAGACCTGTATCCTGTGTTGTATTTCTGGTGTACAATAAAGCATAAAATAATAATAATAGACAGACAACGTTGTTCCACAAAAGTTCCACGCTGACTTTCAACATGTTGGGCAACTTGTTGTGCAACATGTTGCGCGTCAATTGTTGCCTAGTGGAGACCCGGCTTGAATTTTATATATGCACAGAAGATATGAAATATGATCTTGATTTCTCCGACCAAATTTTTGAGATATGATCTTGATTATTTTGATCCAGTTTCGTTTGCTAATCTTATTGACCTTACAGCTATTCACTCTAGTGATGGTTTGCGCCTTAAGATGCGCGCGCTTGCGCATCAGCGGGCGTGTCGCAACACACGACTTGACGAACACACGAACAGACTTCTTTATTGACCTTAACAACAGACAGAACTACTTACTCAAAGAAGCCAAAACCCCATTGCAATATTACTACTTACATGTAGTGACGGATTAAGAATATAAAGTGCCACTATCCCATTTCTTTTTGTTTTTTTTTATGGTAATAGGCGGCAAAGGAGCAGACGGATTGCCTGATGGAAAGCAATTACCGCCGCCCATGGACACAAGCAACACCACAGGATTCACAAGTGCGTTGCCGCCCCTTGGGGGTTGGGAAAAGGGATAGGATGAGGAGTGGGATGAGGGAGAAGGAATAGGGGATAAGGCCTCCGGCACTCTCACGCACCGAACGAACATTTCTAGCCGTGGGTGTCGTTAGCGGCGACCAAAAATATACAGGGTGTAAAAATACCCTTAACGAAAACTGAAACCCCATATTGTACCAATCATTACGAACATTTTTTGCTTCGGCATCATACCTGGGAAGTTCCTGGTTCAGGAGATATTGAGGCTCAAAGTTACTATGGAATTTTTGTAATTAGGTACAAAATGGATGCATTTACCACGCCAACCTGTTCTATAGATGTCCTATGCACCCATGGATTAGTAGGTATTTCGAAAATTGCACGCGCGCATTTTTTATAGCGGCTTGAAAAAAGTGAATACTTAAAAAAAAGTCGTTTCCCAGGTTTTATTTTTACTTAGTATGACTTGGCATGATGTCCAAAACGAGTAGACTTCGGCTTGGTGATGGGTCTTGTGACACCCTGTAATTCTGAGTAAATAGGAGTATTTGTCCTACTATATCACGCTGGCCAGATGTATTGGTACAGGATTTGATGTCAAGTTTTACGTCTCTTCTCAAAGATATAAATTAAACTTGGGAAATGATTTTCTTTTTCAAATAACCACATTTTAAGCCGCAATTCAAAGTGTGCGCGTGCAATTTTCGAAATACCTACTTATCCATGGGTGCATAGGACATCCATAAAACAGGTTGGCGTGGTAATTGCATCGATTTTGTACCTAATTACAAAAATTGTATAGTAACTTTGAGCCTCAATATCTCCTGAACCAGTAATTGCCCAGGTACCTATGGTGCCGAAGTATAAAATGTTCGTAATGATTGGTACAATATGGGGTTTCAGTTTTCGTTAAGGGTCTTTTTACACCCTGTATATTTTAATGGTACTTAGGCCTTTAGTCCAGTAGTGGGCTGCCAAAGGCTGTAAAGGAACAATCGGAACTAGCGCCTCCTGGTCCAATGGCTAGCGTATGCGTCTGCTAATCAGGAGGTAAAGCTTGTTGCCCCTTGATAGAACTTGACTTCACCAGATTTTTTATAATATGCAGAGATACGTACCTATACCTACGCACCTACCTGTGTAGGTATAGGTTCATCAATTGTATTAGTTCATCAGTTATTCATTTACCATATCGTTTGGGATGAGATAACCATATGCAAGTTATCTTACGATATTATTGTTCCAGTAGTGCCTCAGTCCAGTCAAAACATTCATGCGAAAAATAATTCTCTAGTACTCTAAAATGGTAACACCTTGTTACAAACAGCGCATCACCTCGCAATGTCGTAACCCACGATTAACGCTCAACTCATTACGCTGACCTCTTTACTGACCTTAAGACCAACGCACAATCACTCGCGGTTCGAAGAAGCTCTGTGGTAAAGACTGCACGGTTGGCGTAGTGTGACACTGCGCCGAGTGCTGTGGGTTCCATTCCCCCACGACACACAACACTTTGTGTTTTTTTTATGGTAATAGGCGGCAAACGAGCAGACGGATCCCCTGATGGTAAGCAATTACCGCCGCCCATGGACACAAGCAACACCACAGGAGTCACAAGTGCGTTGCCGCCCCTTGGGTTGGGGAAAGGGATAGGATGAGGAGTGGGATGAGGGAGAAGGAATAGGGGATAGGGCCTCCGGCACTCAAATCCATAAATTGTTGTTTCGAGTCTGGATGAGTATACTTTGTTTCCCTTGGTTGTATGTTTTTAAAGTAAAAAATAAGAGAAGACAGAATGCAAGGAGTCTCAAAGTCCGAAATGTGATTATCCGAAAGAAGACCAAAGTTACTGACATAGTTCTGTGGTGTAGCACATAAAAGTTATAGTGCGAAGGTCACATCGGTCGCAGCAGCGAAGTTCTTGTAGCAGGTTTTCGAATGGAGGCTACGTCATAGCAAGCGTGGCATGACTTGAGGAGGATGGTTGGTACTGTTTAGATGAGAAAACATGAGTTGGCCTTGTAGTACGCAAGGTACAGGGTACGCCCTGTAGGGCCCTGTGGGCTGAGCTGGAGTGATTAGATGGATTGTCGTTTAACATATTAAATTCATTGCTTTCTCCATGGGGTGCAGTGGCGGAATTCAGGGTAGGTTTTATCAACAAAACGTGAATGAAAAAGTCATACAGGCGATACCGGATTTATGCCTCGTGGGGAGTTGTTTTTCTTAAAACTAAACTAGCTATAGCCTAGTGGAGAGACCGACAGACTGCTACGCAGAGGGTCCGGGTTCGAATCCACGGCGCGCACCAATCACTTTTCGGAGTTATGTGCGTATTAAATTGTTAATTAACGCTTGCTAAACGGTGAAGGAAAACATCGTGAGTAAACCTGCATGTCTGAGAGTTCTCCATAATGTTCTCGAAAGACATGTGAAGTCTGCCAACCCTCACTAGGCCAGCGTGGTGGGCTATGGCCTTACCCTTCTCATAGTGAGAAGAGGCCCGTGCCCAGCAGTGGGACAGCATAAAGGGCTGATGATGACTGATGAAACTAGCTATAGCCAATGATGTTGCAAAATTAAAAAGAAGTAGGTAGATATGTTATAGGCGTACCAAAAGCAGGACGCTAAACATAAGCCAGTTGGCAAGTCTGACATATGTGTGTGTGACGTCGCGAGCCGGCGTCAAAGTGAAACTGACACATCTTGTCAACCGAAAATAGAATAAATATGGAGTTATCGATGTGTGCGTTAGTGTACCGTTTCTACGGATTGATTACAACGTAGGTAACGTATCTACCTCTTTCTTGTAATATCATTGGCTATAGCCAAGTAGAGAGACTGACAGACTGCTACGCAAAGAGCAAGTTAGACACTTTGACTTTCGTGCCGTCCTTATGGTGTAGGAAATAAGTATCAAAATCGTACTGCAACTGTATAGCTCGACTTGTAGCTGTGTGTACAAGTAGCGATAGCCTAGTGGAGAGACCGATAGACTGCTATGCAAAGGATCTCAGGTTCGAATTTAGCGCACCAATGACGTTTCGATGTTATGTGAGTATTAAATTGCAAATTATCGCTTGGTTAACGGTAGCCTATTGAATTCTCGAATTTCTGTTAACCGAATCTTAAAACCTTAGAACTTTTAATAAACAGAAGCAATGAATGACAAGTTTTTAAAATTCCTTAATTTCCAGGTGCACTAAAACCAAATTTCCAAAAACAATTTTTTTGTTTCCCATATTCTCATAATCCAGATATAGTCTTCTTCATCATCAGAATACTTTTCTTTTTGTTTCCCATCGTACCATTTTCCAAATAAACTATTACCTTTGCTTAACAACAAGCCGTCACCCAACCAAGACGTGACCTCACCTAACGTTGCTATACCTAGGCGACAATATCACGAACAGCGAGATATAAAAAACTCGAAAATCCAGATTGATAGCGATTACTGGTACCTTAAGGGCCTATAGCACACTAGGTACGTTTTTTAAACGCGCCGTTGATGCGCGTTTGTAGCGAGATACGCGCGCAAGTCAGACGCAGCCTGTAGACCTTTACACACCTGTATTTATTCAAATACGCGTTTGAATCGACACAGACGCGCGTGTGTAGCGATACACACGCGATGCAAACGCGCGTGTGTATCGATACAAACGCGCCGGTGCCGCGCGTTTGTATCGATACAAACGACAACAAACTGCTCTGTAGGATAAATACGCGCGTTTCTAAAACCCGCGTCGACGGCGCGTTTAAAAAACGTGGTTTGCACAGGCCCTAAATGTCATTGGAAAAGGTAAGATGTGCATGGGAACCGAATGATTTTTGTTTTGTTAGAAAAGGCAAAGGCCGCGTCGACGGCGCGTTTAAAAAACGTGGTTTGCACAGGCCCTAAATGTCATTGGAAAAGGTAAGATGTGCGTGGGAACCGAATGATTTTTGTTTTGTTAGAAAAGGCATAAGCCACCCTATGTATTAAGATGTCAAAGTGTACACGAGCTCTATTCGTTTTATAACTATTGGTTTAGTTATTTCTAACAATGTGTTGCCAACCCCATAAATTACCAATTTGACAGCTGATGGAACTTTTAAAAAATAATGAAAATTGGTTGTCGCTATTTGAACATAAATATGTTATGTTGTTGAGTAGGCTTTTTGCTCGATGTGTTAAACCATCATAATTATACAACCATAATCTACATGTGTATATTACATTATGATGCCATATATGTATAAATCTATCCGTTTCTTCCCGAATGTTGTGAGGAATATCGGTCAATCCCTTCTTAGTCCACCCATTAGATCCCCAAAGAATACATATAAGTCGCCCGATATTTAGAACTTAGTATAAAATGGCGTCTGCTAAATAAGTCTGGAGATAAAAGGTACTCACCATGTAAACCATTAAGCACCACGTCAGTCTTCGCTACAGGTCCCCGGAATGACATCTGGTGACAAACAAACAAAATTATACTAATGGTTCTGTAAAGGATTTGAATCTATACTAATATTATAGAACTTAAGAGTTTGTTTGGTTGAACGGGCTAATCTCAGGTACTACTGGCTCGATTTGTAACATTTTCTTTTAGTCTTGGATAGCCCTTTTATTGAGAAAGACTGTAGCGCCTACAGTGTTTCGTTATCCGTCAAAATAAGAGAATCGACCTTCTGAAGGCCGATTCTCGTAGGTATTACACTGCACGATTTTTTGATCTTCGAGGTAGCCTCTTAATTACCTACTTTTGCGTCCTCAGACGCGAGGCGCATCCAGTACTGAGATGCTTTTTCTGTTCCGAGACTGAGACCGCACCGGGCCGCGCTCGTCTATGAGATTGGGTGCGTGAAAAGTGCGTGCGTACACGGAGCAGGCGACTCACGCGTACATACAATCGCGCGTAAAATTTCAGTATTACACCTCTGCCTACCACATCAGGGTTATGCGCTAATCTATATATATGTCCCGAGCATGTGAGCACGTGAGGTTTGTAAGGATAGAAACAAGTGCCGGGTAGGCAGAGACAACAGAAGTTGTACCTCTGCCTACCCCGACGCGAAAAAGGCGTGAGCATACGTATGTATGTATGAAGTCCCTATAACGACTGTCCTAAACTACGAATAAATACAAAAATATACTTACAGGTAAAAAACAGCTCGTACACCACAGCAGAACCGACATAACTTATCATTTTATTATTATATATTTATAATTGTTATATTAATATTATAATTGTTGGTTAATATAACAACTGGCATTCTATAAGACTTGAGAATCACAAGATAATGTAAATATCTATAACTATTATATACTGAATAAGGAAATACTGGCCCTAGTTACTATCACTTTATTATTATTTATTTATTTAAGTTTACGGCGTCTTCATTTCTGAATCTGTAACAAAAACAGAAATACATTAAAATAAATAGGTACTACAATATGAATAACTACGAGAAAAGCTGAAATAGCTGCTTGTTAGGAAAAATATGATACCTACTTAATTATTTCCTTTTTACAATTTCGTCGATAAAACTGTATGTAACTGCTGGCTATTCGCCACTTGTCAGGTCACTATAGTTTTTTATTTTATTATTTTTTTATAGACTCACGCCTGTAAGGGGTAGGCAGGTGTAATATTACACCCACATTTCGCCATGAATTTTTAGGTCCCACGTAATAGGGGGCGAGCCTATTGCCGTTACCGGGCACATCACCAGACTCCGGGCTGCTAGAGTATTCGGAACACCCAGTAACACTTTTGCCCTACCCGGGAATCGAACCCGGGACCTCCGATCAGCAGTCGCATACGCTATCCACTGTACCAAGGAGGCAGGCAGTTTAAATACTGTTACTTTACGTCGATTTTCTGTGAGAGGGTAGTACTTCCCCGGTCGAGCCGGCCCATTCATGCTGAAATCAGTAAGGCTGTACTACCTTTGAAAACTCATTTGGCCAGCGTGGTATAGTAGGCTAAATTCTCCAATTTACTTAGAACGCTATTGTGAAGGAAATTAATAGACCAGCTTTGACCAGCAGTAAACTGCGAAAGCCTGTATGATGATAAGGAAAATATAATTGTAACTACGCCTATATTAATACAAAGTTTCATAAAAAGCGGCGATAGCCCAGTGGTGTACGTAATGGACTGCCGAGACGATGGTCTCGGGTTCGATTCCCAGGAACCCCGGGGACACACCTCTGACTTTTAGAAGTTATGTGTGTATTAATTTTAATTATCGCTCGCTTAATAATGTGCCCGGTAGATAGCAATAGGCTCGCCCCCTTTTACATTGGGCACGAAACATAACTGGCGAAAAGTGGGTGTATAATACACCTCTGCCTACCCCTTCGGGGGTAAAAGGCGTGAAGTTATGTTATGTTAGTTTCATAAAAAAGCGTACAGTAGTTTCTTTGTGAAAGAATAATGAACATGCATCCAACCACAAATTTTCGCATGTGTAAATACCTACTTACATGTGTCTGAAGTGAATGAAATGTTGGCGTGTAATATACGCCGTGTTCATTCACTCGTCTTATCTAAGAGACTTGCCGTGTTTTTTGTTCACTCGTAACATTTTTTCAAAAGCCGTAATGCTTACTGAAGTAACTCTGAGTTTGATAGAAGTTTCTCTAATGCTCAGTACTGACAAACGGTATTACTCGATAGTTTTACTCGAAAACGAGTAAAAATCACCGTGTGGACTGCAAAACTCACCCTTCGATGACATCAAATACACTGTAATTTTACTCTAAGCGAAAAACTGCATGTGAGTACGGAGCTTAAACAGTTTCATTGTGCCTATAATTACATAGTTATGGCGGCTACGTACCGGAGGACGCAACAGGACTCCACCTTTCGATAGGCCTTATCTTCCAGATTAATTCAAAATTGAAGCCAAATTTGTACGAGTTGTCTGACATATAATTTTACCAGGAACTTATCAGACAGCGATAAAACTCGGCCTGTTTCTTTCTTTTCGTGTGAGTATGTGGCCAACTCTGGTGTCGGAGTTTATTTATTTGATTACCTGGTATTTATTTTACTGAGACAAGAACCGGGATGGACGGCTTTACGTGCCCGCCGAAGTACTACCGTGCTTTGGTATAAATGCCACAATTGGTCACCCATCAAAGTGGAGACCACTGCAAAAGTTCCTTAACTTTGCCATTCTATCACGGACGGCAAAACAAGCTACACTAGAAGAATTCGACTGGTAAGTAGAACCTGAGCTCCAAGATAAGGTAAGATCACAATTGGAAATCACTTGGTCTTACTGTCGAGAAGGAATATACTACCCTCCACCAAAGCCTTAACCCCAATATTTAGTGGTGAAGAGGGGAGTGCGCCCACATACATACATAGACTCACGCCTGTTTCCCGGAGGGGTAGGCAGAGACTACGGAACGCCATTTGTTTGATCCTGACATATCTCTCTTGCTTCATTCACTCCCATCAAAGGGGTTTGGGTAAAGTTGGCGTCATTCTGAACTTTTGCGGCCATCAATGAAATTTATATATTATGAAAGATCAGGATGAAACGATCAAAAGTTATTATGGCCACATTTCTCTAAACCATATCGAATCTGAGATATTCGGTTTTACATTTCTTAGTAAAATCGAATAAGTTATCACACACAGAAATAGATAGTAATAGAACGGTGAATGTCACGTCATCGCGTACATTTCGCGCGTGCCACATTTTAGCAAGCCCCGCCCACAGTGACGTATAGATAGTGAGGGGACACTAAGGAATTATTATCGATGTGAGAGCTATGGAAAATGAAATTATGTTATTGTTTATATAAAATGTTTTATTATGAATAGTTTGGTTATAGTATACTGATATAAAAATAAAACGTATTTATTAAGTTAAAAATCTGTATTAAAATCTTACAAAACTTTTGACTATATTATAAAATATCTATACTAATATAATAAAGCGGAAGAGTTTGTTTGTTTGAACGCGCTAATCTCAGGAACTACCGGTCGGATCTGAAAAATTCTTTTTGTATACGGTAGCCTAGTTATTCCGGAAGGCTATAGGCTATATAACATAACGTTTCGACCCTTTGTGGCCGGGCAAAAGGCTAAAAAGGCTAAAAGATAATGTCGGCTAATCTCAGGAACTAGCAGTCGGCTTTTAAAAATTGATATTGCCTATGATAGCCCAATTATTCCGAAAGGCTATAGGCTATATAAAATTACGCCACAACTTTTAGGGGCCAGACAAAAATAATAAATTTGGTCAAACGAGAAGGGGGAGGGTTGGGTCAAAGGCAAAAAAAAGGCTTAACGAATAGGATACAATCTATATGGGTATCGTTTTCGAGATTTTTGGGATGCTGATTAGATAATATGAAATTTATTTAATGATTCAAGATGGCGGACGGAATATCAAAGATGGCGGATGACAAAATTTTAAAAAACAATATGGGTATCGCCTTCTATATTTTAAGGGTTGGGGAATCGAAATACAACATCTATTTCGTGATCGAAGATGGCGGATGGGAAATCAAAGATGGCGGATGGGAAAATAAAAAAAATCTATATTGGTATCGTCTGCGATGTTAAAAGGGGTGGAAAATTCAAATACAACATCTTTTTCGTGATTCAAGGTGGTGGATAGGAAATTATAGATGGCGGACGGGATTTTTTTAAAGTCGATATGGGTATCGTCTCCGATATTTTAAGGAATGGGAAATTCAAAAACACCATCTATTTCGTGATCAAAGTTGGTGGAAGGGATTTTTTTAAAAATCAATATGGGTATCGTCACCGTTGATATACGGGATGGAGAATCCAAATACAACATCTATTTCGTGATCAAAGATGACGGATAGGAAATTAAAGATGGCGGACAGGATTTTTTTAAAAGTCGATATGGGTATCGTCTCCGATATTTTAAGGAATGGCAAATTCAAAAACACCATCTATTTCGTGATCAAAGATGGTGGATGGGATTTAAAAAAAAAACAATATGGGTATCGTCTCCGATGTTTAAAAGGATGGGTAATCCAACATCACCATCTATTTCGTGATCAAAGATGTCCCGTCCGCCAACTTGGATTCCCAAATGGATGTCATTTTCGTGATCAGAAAGCATGAAAACCCCAAAAATTATACCCAGATTAATTTTATAAAAAATGACCCGTCCGCCATCTTGGATTCCCAAATAGATGTCATTTTCGTGACCAGAATCCATAAAAACCCTGAAAATGATACCCATACTAATTTTATTAAAAATGACCCGTCCGCCATCTTGGATTCCCAAATAGATGTCATTTTCGTGACCAGAATCCATAAAAACCCCGAAAATGATACCCATATTAATTTTATTAAAAATGACCCGTCCGCCATCTTGGATTCCCAAATAGATGTCATTTTCGTGACCAGAATCCATGAAAACCCCGAAAATGATACCCATATTAATTTTATTAAAAATGTCCCGTCCGCCATCTTAGATTCCCAAATAGATGTCATTTTCGTGACCAGAATCCATAAAAAACCCCGAAAATGATACCCATATTAATTTTATTAAAAATGTCCCGTCCGCCATCTTGGATTCCCAAATAGATGTCATTTTCGTGACTAGAATCCATAAAAACCCCTAAAATGATACCCATATTAATTTTATTAAAAATGTTTCGTTCGCCATCTTGGATTCCCAAATAGATGTCATTTTCGTGATCTGAAAGCATGAACATGATGCTTGCTTTCTTTATGAGAGAGAGAGAGACAGCCAGAGACATAATAATTAATTCGAATTAATATTCCTTTTATTTATCGATAAATTTAAAACGTAACCATAAACCGAACGTCAATCCCTAGCGCGCGCTGACCAATCACAGCTATTTATTTGACCCGTGGCCCCTGATTTGTTATTGTTTTTGGCATCTTGTGAATATCGCGTATCGCGCCGTACATTGCGTGTTTATTTCATAAATATGTCAACAAGTATCGTATAATTCAAGCAATGGAAATTTAACATAACGAAGAAATGAACGATGATGTTCTTATTAGACAAACATGGTAAAAGTAGCCCACTTGTTTTAAATCTCAATAATCTTAAGTTTTACTCAATTTAAATACTTACTGGTGATATGAAATGCCTCCCTTTTCCATATTTTTGCATCACTTTTAATTTTTACAATTGGAAACTGCACAATATGGCATATTCGTAACGAATTTAATGTTTTTTTACCTCCTGAGCGCGCGAAAGGGAGACGCGATGCGTAATGCGAATGCGTTCGAAAACACATGCACTATAGTGCAATAGTTTGGCACGCGCGCCACGCCCGTGTCACCGTTCTATTACTATATATTTCTGTGTTATCACACTTAACTGCACTATTTTAGATTCTCTTTCGTAATCATTGATAATAACAGAAAAATCATTCCTAATCCTTTTAAATAGTTTACGTTAAATCGTTTAATTACGTTCGTATACCTAATTAGAGCAGTCAAAACCATTTAGGTGAATATGTAATTGCAAATAATCCAAATAGAAGAAGGGTTGATTTTGAAATAATAAATGCGGCAGTGCCTGGCCTATATGAATTTCCCATTTCTGTGAGTTCTGATGGTTTGGTATTATACGCACTTGAACAAGTACGTAGAACAAGCGACAAAAAGCGACGGTTCGTATCTGATAGAAGTATACAACGTTTTTTTTTGTTTTACGAGGTGGAAAATCCCTTCGGATCTCCAACTCTTAGGGAAATGAGAGCCAGAGTATGTGATGTTACCACTAAAAACCACCTCGACTGCCAACCAAAGACGCCTTACGGGAGGAACACTGGGTACAGGAGCTGTCTAGTCTTCCACCTATGACGCCATGTTCAATAGAACCCGTTCTTAGGGAAGGCTAAACGCCCTCTATTACCCTTACTGGCGGCTTCCCGGAGCAACGAATCCTAATCAGCGACCAGTGCTCCCCATGCTCTGGCGGCCCGCGGCCCCATTGGCGGCTCTCTGCGACGCCGCCCTTGTCGTCGGGTAGGATCGGCCCTCTCCCGATCCCGATCCCGCTCTGCAGCCTCCTTTTGGAGCATAACAGCTTCACAAAAGGAGACCACTGCTTGCCAACCTTTCTCGCTAGCCAGCATGGCAGCAACAACTGCTGGAGAGGACAGATCGTGTCCAATCTGGTAGACAAGGACTTCACACCCATGCCGGGCAATTCTCCAACGTATGCTGGACGGAGTCCAGGTCGCCTGCACAGTGGTGATATTGTGCCGTTATTTCGCGTCCGATTCGAATCAGATACTCACCGAAGTACCCGTGCCCGGTGGGTATCTGAGTCAATCAGTATGTGATGCGGCCGCGTTTCCGTCCAACCCACGCTTCAAAGATTGGCAGAATGGCACTGAAGCGCTTTGCCATTGCTGCAGAGCCTATCGGTGAGCATTGCGCCGCATTTCGAGCGCGTCCTGAACTGGACATGCGTGCGTATGGTCATAGACCTTCGCGTCCATGTCTGCCAGGATATCAAAGGGCGGGAAACGAGCCAGAACTGTCGCCGCTTCTGATGAAATTGTGCGGTATCCTCGTACGATCCGAATGGCCGCCACCTGTTGCACGCTATTGAGCTTGGCTTTACAGCGTGAGGAGGCCGCTAGCCGTGTGGCCCATATAGGCGCTCTATAAAGGGCCATGGATCGTACGACCGCACAATAGAGACGGTAAACTTCTTCTCAGGGACACCTGAGGTTCAGAAGCAGCCTTTGAAGAGCTCCTGCTGATCCGCGAACTCAAGGGACCATACGCACGAAATGCTCCTTGATGCTCCAGCGGCTGTCGAGGGTGAGCCCGAGGTACTTAATGTACCGGTCTACTTGGAACTCCACACCATCTACTCTAATAAGCGAGCTAGATGGAACCACACTCTGTCGTTTCCTGTGGAACCATAGCGCCTCGGTCTTATGAGACGCTACCTGTAGGCCCAGCCAGCTTATCTGTCGGACGACACAAGCCACTCCCAATTCCGCGAGCTGAATTACTTCAGGGAAGCCATGTCCTCTTGCTAACACCAGAGTGTCGTCCGCATAGCAGACGACACTCACGCCGGGGGGTAGACTGGTCCTCAGAACTGCATCGTATGCGAGGTTCCATAGCAGGGGTCCTAACACTGACCACTGGGGAATCCCACCCGTGACCGTCCGGTGTTCAAAGCCGTCCTGACCCATACTAGTATACGTAAAGGACCTGTCGCGCAGATACGTCCCGACGATTTTACGCAGATATGGAGGCATGTTGTGATGTAATCGTGCCTCCCTAATACCTATAGCCACGGAAGGAAGTTGAAGGCGTTGACTATGTCAATACTGACAGCCAAAGCCACTTCTTTCCGACGAACGAAGTATACAAAGAACCTAACACTGATTTTTCAGAAACGATGACGAGCTTCAGTTGGATTGTTCCGTGGCTTCTTAGAGTTAGAATCCAATCGCGACTATGTATATACTCATCGAGAGAGCAGCGCAAGGGTTAAATGCGCTGTTAGGGCATTATTGTTTGTTCATGCGTGGTTGGGAAACGGACCTTGGGCTGTTGTTCCCATGTAATGTCAATTATATGGTACGTGGGATGGGGCAGGTAACAAAATAGCCTATCTCCACCGGTGCAATTCTTAGATACAATTATAAGACATGATATTGAGAATGAAATGTACGAAGATAACAAACTGTGTCATATAATATTTTAAAGCATGAACATAATATGGCTTTATTATTTCGTTTAAGTCCTATTAAATTGATGTCATGTCAGTGAACGATGTTAAAACGTAAATAATCTTAAGTAAAACATTAAGCGCAACTCTATATTAGTTTATGTTGACGACATTCTGAAAATCTTCAAATGCTAAAATCTCAGCTCCGATATTACTTAGGACACCCTATTCCTTCTCCCTCATCCCACTCCTATCCTATCCCTTTTCCCAACCCCAAGGGGCGGCAACGCACTTGTGACTCCTGTGGTGTTGCTTGTGTCCATGGGCGGCGGTAATTGCTTTCCATCAGGTAATCCGTCTGCTCGTTTGCCGCTTATTACTATAAACAGTCGGGTAAAAAAACCCCTGCTGCCCGAATGGGTCAGCAATATGTCAAGGCTTAGACCAATCTCAGTAGGTATGTAGGCTGTCGACTTCTAAAGACTATTATGACCACGACAGCTTAACGTGTTCTAATTAATAATTTAATACGAACAAATTAGTTATGTCCTTCGTTCACGCAAAAACAGCTTAACGGGTTTTGATGAAACTTTACAGTAACAACGCTTGTAATCTTAATATATAAAATCCTTGCGTTACTGACTGACTGACAGACACGCTACAGCCGAAACTATTGAGCGCAGGAAGCTAAAATTTGGCATGTATGTTTCTTGGGGACCGTAGGGGTGCACTAAGAAGGGATTTCCCGAAATTCCCACGGGATCGGTCAGAGCAGATAAATTAAAAAAAATGCTTGCAGTGGTGACCCGTGTGGAGTGTCACGTCAGTTTGAAGGCAGCGATAGCGTGGAGATACCAACGGACTACCATGCAGAGAGTATCGGGTTCGAATCCACGGCGCACACCAAAGACTTTTCGAATTTAAGTGTGAATTAAATTGTTAATTATCGCTTGCCCGATGCCTCAGAGAGCACGTTAAACTGTCGGTCCCGGCTGTCATGAAGATCTTTGACAGTCGTTACGGGGAGTCAGCACCCTCAAATAAACTGATACTGGTCTAAACCATGGAATATCGCTATCCCTTTGGGTTAAAGTCAGTCGCTCTTTGGAAAAGTTGATATTCCGTCATATCTGGTTAGACCAGTAAGCGGACCTCGGGCTCCAAGGCGTGCCTGTCTTGGATGCAACCGGGATAAAGCTAGGGCGACGATGATGATAGTGTCACTACCCCATTCCAATACGTGTCCGTCGGAAGAGGCGACTAATGCAAATACACGAGGTATTTGCGAAGAGACCCAAAACTTGACATAAACCTCGACATAAAATCCTATATCAACCCGTCTAGTTCTTACTTTTTTTTTTTAAGGCAGCTCCCGCATTAGGACTATGTCCTGTGTCGCGGGGGACTTTACAAACATATAACTAACGGACACAAAGAACACCCAAACTCGAAACAACAATTTATGATCAAACAAAGTGTTGTCTCGTGTGTGAATCGAACCTACAACACTAGGCGCAGTGTCAAGCAGCGAGGCGGCCGCTTAAACCACTACGCCAACCGTGCAGCCAAAGGTATAGTAGGTCATATCCTTCTATTGACTCACAATGGTATTGTGGCACAAATTCATCATCATCAGCCTTTAATAGTCCACTGCTGGACTAGGCCTCTCCTTTGAAAGGAGGAATTGGCCTACCATACCACGCTGGCCAAACGGGTTGGTATAGGGTTTGTATCAAGTTTTCCTTCTCCTTCAGTGCTGTTCTCTGCATATTAAGCTAACTCTGTCGGCTCTTACGACACCCATGGGATGATATGGGGTGGTGACATTCCGTATTCTTAATCCATCACCCGTCACAAATTAGGATAGTTCAATGTCCAGCAGTGGACTGCGTAAGGTAGTATGATGAACACGTGGGCTACCTTTTGTCGGCCCGGTTCTTGACTCAAAACACTACACATGAAACAGAATTAGGTTATGTAGAAAGTCTTCGTGCGGTCTACACTAAGGTACCAACGACTCACTCACGTTAAACTATGTCTCTACTCAAAATGTTAAAATGTATGTCACAACGTGACGCTTAGGAATGTCAATCTTTAAAGTAAGTAAATTACTCAATGAATCTATATTAACATTCAGTGGGTCGTTCACAAAGCAAAGGCATAGAACCACGAGATAGATAAATAATTATGAATACTTAAAAATTAGATCAAAGGTAAACCTATAGTGTCCGTGTGGTGACGGATTAAGAATACGGAATGTCACCACCCCATATCATCCCATGGGTGTCGTAAGAGCCGACAGATAAAATACTCCCATTTTATGCAGGGAACAGCACTGTAAGAGAAGGAAAACTTGATGACTTCAAAGGAGAGGCCTAGTCCAGCAGTGGACGGTTTAAGGCTGATGATGATGAAACCTATAGATACAACCAGTGCTGTAACTAGGGCTGTGACAGCGTTCCACAAGGACAGACCCTGAGGGATGCAAAAGTGGCCCAATTAGGGGTCATTCACTAATTACATTACACAATTAGGGAGGAGATATTGAGCTTAAAATATATTTTTTTAACATATTTATTAACTTTACTAACATTTCATTAAGTACTACTAGAGCATTAAACAATTACAGTTTAAAAAAACCACATCCATATAAGTGCAAATTGTCCACCACATTGTCAAATTGATCAAAGTTTAAAAAATCTATTCACTACTTACTTACTGGCTTTAAACTGTAATATTTTCTCTTCCCTGCTTTAAACTGTTACTTATTTTTTGGAAAGTGTGCTATCTAGCAATTGATCTTAATAAAAATTGGTTGAAATATCTCAAAAATTTTGCAATAAAGGGGCCTAAGTAACCAAAGTGTTACTGTGCGACTGCCTCGTTGGTCTCGCGGCATAAATGTGCGCATGGGATTGGGAGGTCTCGGGTTCGATTTCTGGGTTGGGTAAAGTGTTATTGGGATTTTGCGTTAGGAAATTCTCAGTAGCAGCATGGAGTCTGATAATGTGCCCGGCACGGCAATAGGTCCGCCCCCTATTATGTGGGACTAAAATAAATCTGGCGAAAAGTGGGTAAGTATAGCAATATACCTCTGCCTACCTCTTCTATATACGTTCTATAGACGTTGTAAGTGTTCAGATATTTTTGGTTTATAGGTTGTATAGAAATTATTGACAAGCATCTGCTCAGATATTAACGAGGTAATAAATGTTCAGATATTAATGGTAACTTGTAGCGAATAGAACTTATTGACATTTTAAATTGTTCAGAAGTATTTGGTCACCTTGTATGCTACAATATATCTGATGGCGACTGTACATACTGATAGCATGTTGCTAAAACTCAAAAACATATTAGTGGGTTTGGTTTACAATGAAATTTCGATGTTATTAGAATAACTGTTAATAAAAGAATTTCTTTTATTTTTTACTTACTTTTCTTCAGAATAAATATCTAATTATCCAGTTATCAAAAATGAATTATTACTTGTTGATTATGATTATGAGCAGTAGGTAACCTAAATAAATTTACTTATCTTGAGTTACTTACGCAGTAGGTAAATGCAATATTTACTTTCTTCAAGGATAAAACTTATGAAAGTTATTTCAGGATGAACTCCTTGTGAAATTCTCAATGATGACCAAATATATTGGATTTGTCACAATAAGGTATGATAGGAATTCATAGACTCAAGAATGTCTCATTTCTTTGTGAAAGTAGATTTACTTATGCAGTAAAAATAGCTTACAAAATCATTTTTGGATTACGGCACATAGGCAAGCATAACATTACATAAAAAACGAATACACACCTTAAAGTTTAATCCATGCAGTTATCGACACAATATCAACACTCTCACAACACGTAATTTTGAACAAGTTTCTAATATCTGTAGCCATTAAAATAACAATATTTTTGTAAAATAATAAAATTAAAACTTTAGAAAAAAGTGTCCTCAGATGTTACGTCAATCGTCACGTAAATATTTTCATTGAACTGTCAAAATTATATTACCCGATCGAAAAAATGGAACACGGATACGGAATTCGCGCTCAAAAAATCGCTACATTATGATTTAGTCGGCTTATAATTAAAAGATTGGCGCAAAAACACAATTTGATTTGTTTTACTTTCATGCTGTGAGGATATCCAAGATTTTCTGTGTCGAAATTATTACACGCCGTAAAGACTGCTATCCGGTTGTAGCGGCCTTCTAATACTGTTCAAGAAATAACGCGATATAGTATTGGCCGCTCGCTGCCCGCGGCCGGTTTACGCACGGCTTACGTTCAATATTATGTACTTACAATGCCACAATAATTATGGAGACAATTACTGTACAAAATAGTCTCGCTACTGTTTGAGGTCGATTGCGTGTTTTTTAATAGTCAGCTGGCTCTTCTGGTGACCTTATTTTAATAATGAGATGATCTTAATGATCGCAGTAGGTATCGTTAGTTTATAAAAAGCGAGCTGAATATACAATTCTATGAAAATTAAACTATAAATATTCAATTTGTTTTAAGTAGATATTGATTATCGTTTTTGCTTAACTAATTTGAATATTTATTGTATTGGTGATGTAAATAAGGTCACCGCACTTAGGTTTATCTATCTAGATAACCGACTAAAATTGCTCGCAGCGGCGTGACTAGCTTGGGTGGTACCCGGGTCAACAATTCATGGAGACTCCCCATCAGGAATGGATTCAGAAAGGGGATATCTATGGGACTCAAGCGTTCTCTACCTGCTTCGAAGAAGTCCTTCGATGATAAATTACTCTGAGTCTTTTATTTGATAAAGCCTAACCCAAATCCGCCACTGCACGGACCATCGGAAGTTAAAAGCAATAATTTTAAGGTATAGGTATAATAAATGTAATTTCATCCCATCAGCCTATTGCAGTCCAGTTCTGGACAAAGGGCACCCAGGGTACGCCACAAGATCCGTGTCCGTGTCATCGTGAATGTAACCCTTAGAATAGGGTAGTTTCCAGGGTCAAAATAATTACATTTTATTTAGTCCGTATTTTAGATTATAAAAAAATATTGGACACGTATTTTTTATTTTTTCGATTAAATAAAAAATAACAAAGATATAGCCCATTAAAGTTACGTGTGACGTCATCTAGTGCGAAAAAATGCAGCACTGCGTGACGTTATACGTAACTTTAATGAGCTATATCTTAGTCATTTTTGGTTTAATTTACAAATAAAAAAATACGTATCGCTTATTTTTGAATAATCTAAAGGACGGACTTATAAATTTTTTTTCGTCAACTAGCCTATTGATACACCCTCCTCGAGTCATCGCACGCTTTGCAAGACGTGACCTCCATTCAAAAATCTGCTTACTCCACGAACATCAATCAGAAACACTACTCGGTAGGTACCTAAATCAGTTACTTGGGTCTTCTGTCGGATAATCATGTTCCGGACTTTGAGACCCCTAGCAAAAGCATAGACCTTTCCATAGCTCTCTGAGTGATATGTTTCAGGTCGCAGCTCCGTTAATCATGAATAGCATCATGACGAATTGATCAAATAGGTACCTTGATTTCACCAGAAGAGGCTGGATGTAAATGTATCTTTTGTCCAACAGATTTCACCATTAAAGCTGTCCTTGTCCCCACCTACTTACCTGCAACGCTTGCATTGCGTCTATGCTATATTTCTGGACAACTTTAAGAGCTTCAGACCTTCAATATAAATTGGTTCATAGATGATGTGTTCATCTAATGTGTCCACCTCTTGGTGTTGTCCAAATTCATCAAGAGTCTGACACGTATTGAGACTGGATAGCATTTTCTGCAAGTTTAGTCGCGACTGTACCAACGTATAAAATTTGGGTCTCCCTTGTTTGACCGAAAGGAATTTGACAAATTTTCACTTCCCAAAAAATTTTTCGTGTAATTTCATTTGTCAAATTATTACTAAGCATAAAATCTATTCACAAAATTTTTTAACGCAAACCTAATGTTTGGGCAATGAATGTTTAAACTATAACTTGTTTACCAACTAGTACCTACTTTTAACATTTTTTATTTAGTCAAATATTTCAGTTGGAATAACAGTTTTTACGCAAAATCAATAATTATCCTAATCTAAATAGTTCAGTTCCGGGTAACCTACTAAAAACAATCTCTTTTTTATATTAATGCAAGTCGTTTCTGGCACTCGCCGGCCGCTGCCGCGGCACCGCTCGCTTCGCTCGCTCGGCTCGTGCGTAGGAGGTCACAGTTCTAACCTAACCTAACCTTACAATTTTATTAATCATTAACCTACTCCAACTACTTCCATAAATAAACTAAGATCACCAAACGTTTATTGTCTAAAGATTGTTTGCTGTGATAAATCATTTGATTAAAGACCAAATGCCATAATGACTTTATACGTCTTGGTAATATTTTGCCAAGTAAAAATTTGACCAAATAAAAATATGCGTTCTAAAATCATTCGAAATATTGCAATGGTATAAAAAAAGGGTTGCTAAAATTTGTTTGGCTAATGAAATTTTGTCAAAATCTTTTCGGCAAAACGGCAGGATCCCATAAAATTCTTGCGTTACTAACCGACTGACAGACAACAGACAACGCATAGCCAAATATTATTAAGCGCAAAAAGTTTGACGTTCATAAGCGTCACGTCTTGACTTGTTATGTACCTAAGTGAATAAAAGATTTTAACTTTGACTTAGAGAGATCTGCCGTAAAGTGGCGATTATATGTATAGGGTTTTGCTGATATCAGCATGAATGGCCTGGGATCGACCAGGGAAGTAGGTACCATCTAACAGAATACGGACTTTAAGTTTAGGACAGTATCTATAGTGTCGCGTTTCACTCCGTGAGTGAGAGTGCAGGAATGCCTTTTCTTCTATGCTAGGATATTTCGAAAACTTTGCAAGAAAGCTATAAGTCTCTTTACCTGCGTTCAAGGATTAGGAATAGTGACGATAAAATGAAAATGACATGGAATATTATAAACAGTGAGACTGGGCAAGTTAAAAGTTCTAAATTTAGTTTGAAAATGTGAAATATGTGAGTACCTACTTAACTAGCGCAGTAAAACACACGACCGTTCTTTACTCGCTTTATTATAAGACTGGCGATACAGTAAACACTTATGACTACATACGTTACACCTCCACCCTTATTTATTGTCTAACTTAATTTATGAGTATAATGAACTTAGCTAATGATTATATATATCTAGAAATATTTTAATGAGTATACAATAATGTTATTTAATCATATTTTATATATTACGTATATACTTGTTGATATCTTAATTTATTAGCTTAATGTCTATTATTGTAAAACTTAAGAACTACACAGTTATTACATCGATATATAATCTACTTCCTCAAAACCATACCTACGTACAGGTTTTATTACTCTTTTGGGACGGTTCACCGATAATGGTACAGACGTTGCGACATTTTCATAACCCATTGCCTCCCTACAAGGGCCAGATTCCTGTGCATTCGACTCTGGTAAACTAGACGACATGTTTTGTTCGTCAACTCCTGCATCCCTTGTCTGGTCAGCGTCCGAATTCTCCACAGGGGATCTAGTATCCGGTAATGAACTCATTTCATCTACAGATGATACTCCGTAACTATTTCTTCTTTGTTTTATTTGGTTGACGTGTCTTTTTATGAAGGGACCACCGTCCTTGCCTACCATGTAGTTTCGAGACCCTACTCTCTCTGTAATAATGCCATCGGACCACTTTTCTCCAGTATAGTTGCGAGCCCACACCGAGTCACCCACCTTGAACTGTCTATCGGTCCACCTGCATTACACACTTGCTTACGCTGCGCCTCGTTTACTCTATCTTCTACCTGCCTATCTTCCCCTAGTAATTCTAACCTAGTTCTTAATTTTCTACGCTGTAATAACATAGCTGGTGTTTCACCAGTGGAACTATGTTCTACATTTCTGTACATCATAAGGTATGTTTGTAATGCTTCATCTAAATCAACCCCGTCCCGTATTGATTTTTTTATAGCTCGTTTACAAAGTTTAACAGCATTTTCCGCTGCTCCATTAGAGGCAGGGTGATACACCGGTGTAAATGTTACTTTTATTCCGTTATTACTCATAAATTCCTTATATTCACTACTTGAAAATGGTGGACCATTGTCTGATACTATCTCTTTGGGTAAGCCGAAGCGTGCAAAGGTAGTACGAAGCACCTTCACGACGGCACTAGCCGTGGTTCGTGGCATTAAAAATACTTCTAACCATTTACTTGTAGAATCTATAATTACTAAAAATGTTTTGCCTTGAAATGGTCCCAAAAAATCTATATGCAAGCGCGACCATGGTTCTGTGATATGAGGCCACGGCTGCGGTGGTGCCTTTGGAGGTGCTGCTCCTTCCAGGCAACACGTAACACATCTCTGACAAGTCTTTTCAATATTCTGATCGATACCTGGCCACCACACAATACTACGCGCAAGACTTTTCATTTTTACTATACCAAAATGACCTACATGCAATTCTCGTAGTAAGTATAGGTTCCCTTAACATACTTGGTACTACTAAACGATAACCCCATACTACGCATCCTCGGTCTAAGTATAGCTCATTGCGTCTTATAAAATATGCTTTTAAGTACGCGTTTACAAAATTAGTAGGTACAAAATCGCGTCACTACAGCGACACGGCGGCAACAGTACGTACTACGTACGGTAACTTGCGGAAATGTAGTTCAACTAAATAATTTTGAGACTTAGAATTTTTTGTGATATGTATCTATGTGTTATAGGCCTGGCTGTGCGAATTACGTACAAATAAGTTTCTTATTTTTATATACCTAAATGGACATTATTACTTTATTTTTTCCATTATGTTGATTCAGGAATATATTTCGGTATTTAGATATTACTAGCTGACCCGGCAAACGTTTTGCAAAATTTTTTTTTTTTTTGAAAAATAGATGTTGGCCGATTCTCATAGATACCGGATAAGCACAAAAAATTTGATCAAATGCGGTCAAGCCGTTTCGGAGGAGTATGGGAACGAAAACTGTGACACGAGAATTTTATATATTAGATTTTGTTTCTTGCGTTGAAATCTGGTAAGATTATGTGGACTGATGGTATACCATCCCATTCAAGTGTTGCGACTGGAACTCATAAAAGAATAGACCTAGTTATGCCAGGTTGGGGCTCATTTTATTTGTTTTAGTGAGTCCCTACCACTGGTACTAGTGAAGTAACCTTCCAAGGTTATTCGATGAGTCTTACTGGTACTCTTATGTGAGTAGAGTTAGGCATGCCGAGTTTGGCCTTATTTTGTTTGTACATAAGAGACCCTACCACTGGAACTTATGAAGTAACCTTCCAGGGTTATTAGATGACTCTTGCTGGTACTCATATGTGAGTAGAGCTAGGCATGCCGCGTTTAGGCTCATTTTGTTTGTACATAAGAGACCCTACCACTGGAACTTATGAAGTAACCTTCCAGGGTTATTCAATTACTCTTGCTAGTACTCATGTGTGAGTAGAGCTAGGCATGCCGAGTTTGGGCTCATTTTGTTTGTACATAAGAGACCCTACCACTGGAACTTATGAAGTAACCTTCCAGGGTTAGTCGATGACTCTTAATGGTACTCATATGTGCATAAAGCAAGGCATGCCGAGTTTGGGCTCATTTTGATTGTACATGAGAGACCCTACCACTGAAACTTATGAAGTAACCTTCCAGGGTTATACGATGACTCTTGCTGGTACTCATATGTGAGTAGAGCTAGGCATGCCGAGTTTGGGCTCATTTTGTTTGTACATAAGAGACCCAACCACTGCAACTTATGAAGTAACCTTCCAGGGTTATTCGATGACTATTGCTGGTTCTTATATGTGAGTATAGCTAGGCATGCCGAGTTTGGGCTCATTTTTTTTGTACATAAGAGACCCAACCACTGCAACTTATGAAGTAACCTTTCAGGGTTATTCAATGACTCTTGCTGGTTTTCATATGTGAGAAGAGCTAGGCATGCCGAGTTTGGGCTCATTTTGTTTGTACATAAGTGACCCTACCACTGGAACTTATGAAGTAACATTCCAGGGTTATTCGATGACTCTTGCTGGTACTCATATGGAAGTAAAGCTAGGCATGCCGAGTTTGGGCTCATTTTGTTTGTACATAAGAGACCCTACCACTGGAACTTATGAAGTAACCTTCCAGGGTTATTCGATCACTCTTGCTGGTACTCATATGTGAGTAGAGCTAGGCATACTGAGTTTGGGCTCATTTTGTATGAACATCAGAGACCCTACCACTGGAACATACCTAGCTCTACTCACATATGAGTACCACTAAGAGTCTTCGAATAACCCTGAAAAACCTGAAAGGTTACTTCATAAGTTCCAGTGGTAGGGTCTCTTATGTACAAACAAAATGAGCCCAAACTCGGCATGCCTAGCTTTACTTCCATATGAGTACCAGCAAGAGTCATCGAATAACCCTGGAAGGTTACTTCATAAGTTCCAGTAGTAGGGTCACTTATGTACAAACATAATGAGCCCAAACTCGGCATGCCTAGCTCTACTCACATATGAGAACCAGCAAGAGTCATTGAATAACCCTGAAAGGTTACTTCATAAGTTGCAGTGGTGGGGTCTCTTATGTACAAACAAAATGAGCCCAAACTCGGCATGCATAGCTCTACTCACATATAAGAACCAGCAATAGTCATCGAATAACCCTGGAAGGTTACTTCATAAGTTGCAGTGGTTGGGTATCTTATGTACAAACAAAATGAGCCCAAACTCGTCATGCATAGCTCTACTCACATATAAGAACCAGCAATAGTCATCGAATAACCCTGGAAGGTTACTTCATAAGTTGCAGTGGTTGGGTATCTTATGTACAAACAAAATGAGCCCAAACTCGTCATGCATAGCTCTACTCACATATAAGAACCAGCAATAGTCATCTAATAACCCTGGAAGGTTACTTCATAAGTTGCAGTGGTTGGGTCTCTTATGTACAAACAAAATGAGCCCAAACTCGACATGCCTAGCTCTACTCACATATGAGTTCCAGCAAGAGTCATCGAATATCCCTGGAAGGTTACTTCATAAGTTCCAGTGGTAGGGTCTCTTATGTACAAACAAAATGAGCCCAAACTCGGCATGCCTAGCTCTACTCACACATAAGTACCAGCAAGAGTCATTGAATAACCCTGGAAGGTTACTTCATAAGTTTCAGTGGTAGGATCTCTTATGTACAAACAAAATGAGCCCAAACTCGGCATGCCTAGCTCTACTCACATATGAGTACCAGCAAGAGGTATCGAATAACCCTGGAAGGTTACTTCATAAGTTCCAGTGGTAGGGTCTCTTATGTACAAAAAAAATGAGCCCAAACTCGGCATGCCTAGCTTTACTTCCATATGAGTACCAGCAAGAGTCATCGAATAACCCTGGTAGGTTACTTCATAAACTCCAGTAGTAGGGTCACTTATGTACAAACAAAATGAGCCCAAACTCGGCATGCCTAGCTCTACTCACATATGAGAACCAGCAAGAGTCATTGAATAACCCTGGAAGGTTACTTCATAAAATGCAGCGGTAGGGTCTCTTATGTACAAACAAAATGAGCCCAAACTCGGCATGCCTAGCTCTACTCACACATGAGTACCAGCAAGAGTCATTGAATAACCCTGGAAGGTTACTTCATAAGTTCCAGTGGTAGGGTCTCTTATGTACAAACAAAATGAGCCCAAACTCGGCATGCCTAGCTCTATTCACACACGAGTACCAGCAAGAGTCATTGAATAACCCTGGAAGGTTACTTCATAAGTTCCGGTGGTAGGGTCTCTTATGTCTAAACAAAATGAGCCCAAACTCGGCATGCTTAGCTCTACTCACATATGAGTACCAGTAAGAGTCATCGAATAACCCTGGAAGGTTACTTCATAAGTTCCAGTGGTAGGGTCTCTTATGTACAAACAAAATGAGCCCAAACTCGGCATGCGTAGCTTTACTCACATATGAGTACCAGCAAGACTCATCGAATAACCTTGGAAGGTTACTTCACTAGTACCAGTGGTAGGGTCTCACCAAAACAAATAAAATGAGCCCCAACCTGGCATAACTAGGTACTCTACTCTTTTATGACTTCCAGTCGCAACACTTGAACGGGATGGTATGCCATCAGTCCAGATAATCTTACCAGATTTCAACGCAAGAAACAAAATAATATCTAAATACCGAAATATATCCTGACTCAACATAACGGAGAAAATAAAGTAATCATGTCCATTTATAGAAAAGAAATTTACTTGTACGTAATTCGCACAGAATACGAGAAATATCAAATTGATTTTAGCGAATATTTTGTATTCGTATATTGCTTTTTTCGTCTTCGGGCTGCAGCGACAAGCGACATAGAGTCCACTCCCGACGGCGCTCAAGCGCAGACTGAGATCAGTGAGATCTCATTGCAGAATTTGTATATATAAATCAAGAAAGTGGCTAAATAAAACTAACCTTAATGCCACATATTAAGACACACGTATGCGAGCAAAATAGAAGAAAAATGTAAGATGATTTTTTGCTTTTTTTGAGTCAATTTACAATATTTTGAAAAAAAAAAATCTAATTGTTTTTGAGTTGACTATATTAACTACACTATTCTATCTTTGAAAATCTAAATAAATGTAAAAATAGAGAGAAAATTGTACCCAAAAATAGCAGTATATGCCTATTTTTGATTTAAGAGGCCGTTTCGAATCGATTTTACATTAATATTAATTAAATATTTTTTATTTATTTTCAAATTAATTTATAGATAAAAAAGTAATCAATTTATCGTAATCATTAGTTTTATTAGTTATTATCTAAAATTGTCGTAAAATGTACCGGAAATATGTGGTTTTTTGATACAAGCGTAAACGCGTCCATCTTTCTCATTACACACGTTAGGCCATCCCGTCTTTATGAAATGTATCACTTTAGTTAAAATGCTATCTTTAGAAGTACTTTGGCCCATGTTTTCCCTCGTTATTGGTAAAAAGTGCTGAATGAAATTTAAATAAGTACATTCCTCATTCACCTGTTTTTCTTTGCCTACGGGTAAACGGGACAAGGCATCTGCGGCGTTTCTATGACTACGCACATATTCTATGGTATAACCGTACCCGGCTAAAATTATTGCCCAGCGTTGCATCCTACTATAGTATTTTCGCTGTATGATGATATGCATGACAGTTCTCATTTTACATATCACGCATACTACTTTCAACTTATGAAAATACATTGGCAAAACAAAACAATTATAAAAAAATGTCTATTAAAAATTACAAAGTAAATTGATACTAGTGTGTCTCTCTCTATTTTTATAATTATTATTAACTGTAAATAAATTATTTAAATATAATAAAACATAATTCTCAAAATGTCAGATGCATGAAACGGAACCCCTGTCAGTAGAGATTGACACCATTGAATCGACATGAACTCGATGAATTGGTGCGGCCATCTTGTGATCGAATACGTCAGTACGAGTTCATCTGCCTTGTATGCGGTTTGTGTTTCTGTCTGTTTGGCCTATTGAAGGTTATTTTTTTTGTGTTTTATTTGGCACGCCGCACATACAATGCCGAAAACAACAAAAAAGATAGTTTTAAACTCTCAAAACCGTGAGTTAGTGCTTCGTTTGATGACCTTCTTTGAACGAGTGCGTGCAAACGGGGTAATACCGATCGACAGTGTTGTGTACAGAGTTGCGGCAGTTCTGGACATCGGCAAGGCTACAGTTTCTCGAAAAACCAAGTGAAAATTCGGAGAAACTGGTTGTGAAGACAAGAAGCTGACCACTCCGAAGAAACGTGGGCTTAAAGCTTCAATAACTGAAATAGATAGTTTAGATTTATTGGCAATCCGAAACCATATTTATGGGTATTATGAGAAAAATGAGTTCCTTACATAGATAACATTAATCAGTCGTAGAAAAAATACAATCGACAATATTTAGCGACTGGGCTAAATATGTCCACGTCGACCGAATTCGAGATGAGCAATTAATTATCTCTGATAAATTAAGATTCTGATTAAGATATGAGGTTTTATTTCGAGTGACAGTGAAGAATAATAAAATAAATATTTTAAATTACTGCGTTTTGTTTGTGAATGTATTTTCCAAAAAAATAAAAATATGAATTTATTTAGACGATCTAAAATTGATAACTACGTACGATTCCATGTTCTTTGCCAATGCATTCGATATTCATAAATAATCGATTAAATTTCCTTAGGTTACATCGCTATAATTGTCAGTCATGAACTATCATGCATATCATTATACAGCGAAAATACTATAGCTGCCATAACGGGTATTCCTGTTTTATCACCAAAAATAGTTACTAATGGCTTGTGATCTGTCCTTAATATAAATTTTCGCCCGTATAGATATTGGTGAAATTTACGTACACCATAAATGATAGCTAAAGCTTCACGTTCAATTTGAGAGTATGCTCTTTCGGCTGAATTGAGTACACGCGACGCGTAAGCCACAGGTCGCTCATCTCCTTTCGGGCAGATGTGTGAGATGACAGCGCCAATGCCTACACTACTCGCGTCAGTCGTTAATACTAGCGGCAACTCAGCAGCATAGTGAGCTAGCACTTTGCTGCTGAGTTGCCGATGCTTTACTTTATTAAATGCTTGCTCGCAATCTGCATTCCATTCATATCTGACATCCTTCTTCAACAATCTATATAAAGGCTCCAGAATAGTACTGTTACGAGCTGGGGTTCGTGATAAATTATATACACTATGCCAGAAAAACTGCACTTTATTCACTAACACAATAACACTAGATACACACACTTAATTTTCACTTCACTAATAAAACACACTATTCACACCACTAGAACAACACTAAACACTTCCGACTTATTTCCTTCGCTCCTTGTTGATCGCTTCGATATTCAATTGTTACTGTCCGGTCCGTTCGCTCCCGCTCTATTTATACTGGCCGGATAACATCACTAGCGTATTCTAGATATTTCCACAAAACTGTCGAATAATCGCGAACAGTCCGATGCTCGATACAGCAATCGCCATCTAGTACAGAGTAGCTGAATTACCTTTAAACCACCGATACATTCAATCTCTTCTAGTACCCCCATTCACCGATAGATGGCGTAACACTGCCGCCCTCTTAAACGTGTTCGTCTCGAACATCGTTGGACCCATGGTAACGAGCCAACCGGTCCACATGAACTATCTTCGGTGCACCTCGCGACCCCTTCTGAATTCGATAGGTGACGTCGTTCATCCTGGTAATTATGCGATATGGGCCGTCCCATCTGGCTTGTAACTTAGGCGATTTGCCTTTGCTTCGTACTGGGTTATGAAGCCACACCAATGATCCCTCATCGAAGCCTTTGTTGTTTGCCTTCCGGTCGTAGCGAGTCTTCATCTTCTCAGACATCTGTTGTCCAGATTCCCTGATGTGCTCGTATACGTCGTTCATCCTGTTGCGTAGCTCGGTTGAGTAATCCGTTATATTGCGTGGAGATTCTGGTGGAATACCGGTGATAAGGTCTGCAGGTAAACGGAGTTCTCTACCGAAATTGGCAAAAGCTGGTGTTATTCCTGTAGTTTCATGGACCGCACTGCGATATGACAGGAGAAATGGTTGGATGTGCTTGTCCCAATCTCTTTGTTTGCTCTCCACGACCTTCGCCAGGTACCTTTCCAGTGATTGGTTAAACCGTTCAACCATGCCATCTGATTGCGGATGATAAGCCGTGGTCCTGGTTTTATGCGCACCCATTACGCGACAAGTCTCCTTGAATACTTCAGATTCAAAGTTCCGGCCTTGATCGCTGTGGATTTCCAAGGGCACCCCGAACCGACAAAAGACTTCATGCACCAGCTTATCGGCCACTGTGGTAGCTTCTTGATTTGGGATTGCAAACACTTCAGGCCACTTCGTGAAGTAATCCATCACAACCAAGAAGTATTTGTTTCCATCCTGGCTCTTGGGAAACGGCCCAGCGACATCCAAGGCTATGCGCTCCCATGGGGCTCCCACATTGTACACCTTTAATGCACCTCTGCTTCGAGTATGTGGCCCCTTGACAGCCGCACAACTTGTGCATTTGCGGCACCAATCCTCGACGTCATCCCGACAGTGGAGCCAATAAAACCGCTCCCGGATCTTAGTAAGGGTCTTCTTAACTCCCATGTGACCTCCCGAAGCACCATTGTGATAGAGCTGCAAGACTTCCGGCACCTTAATTTTGGGCACTACCATTTGCAAATGGCACTGGTTACCGCGAGCGTTTTCCCATTTGCGGCACAGAACTCCATCCTGGACGACCAAGCTTTCCCACTGTGCCCAATAACTCTTGGTGATAGGGCTCATTGCTGCGATATCACTCCATTTGGGCCTAGGAGCGCCTGATTTCTTCCATTCAAGAATCGGCTGTACATCCTTGTCATCTTGCTGAGCACTCTGCAAAGCTTCTCTCCATTCGTCGCTTAGATCCGTCTTTAACATCCTCACTAGCGCTGCCTGCTTTGCTTCCTGTCGGCTACAGTGCTTGCACTGGTCGGGACACGGCCTACGCGATAGGGCATCTGCGTTACCATGGGACTTGCCGCTGCGATGTTGTATTACAAAATCAAACTCTTGCATTAGTTCAATCCATCTAGCTACTTGTCCTTCTGGGTCCTTAAATTGAAGTAGCCATTTCAGCGCTGCATGGTCGGTTCGCAGGTGGAATTTACGGCCCAACAAGTATTTGTTGAAATGCTGCAACGTCTTTACTACAGCTAAGAGTTCCCGCCTGGTGACGCAGTAGTTTCTTTCGGGTTTGGATAAGGTCTTGCTGAAGTATGCTATAACAACTTCTTGATCACCCTTCTTCTGTGACAGCACGCCGCCAATTCCGGTGTTACTGGCATCTGTGTCAACTATGAATTCATGCTCATTGTCAGGGTAGCCTAGAATAGGTGCAGTACACAGATGTTCCTTAAGCTTCTGGAATGCAACGTCACAGCTCTCATTCCAACAGAACTGCACTCTGTCTTCGGTGAGCTTATGAAGAGGTCGAGCAATGTCAGCAAAGTTCTTCACAAACCGTCGATAGTACGAGCATAATCCGAGGAATGCTCTGACCTGCGTTTTGTTCTCTGGAACTGGCCATTCCTTCACGGCAATGATCTTATCCGGGTCAGTTTGAATACCGTTCTCCGAGACCACATGTCCTAGAAAGTTCACTTGCCGTCTGAATAACGCGCATTTCTTCGGACTCAGCTTCAAATTAGCTCCTCGTATCTTTGACAGCACTTGCTCCAAGTTTCGAAGGTGATCCTGGAAGGTGCGCCCCACGATGATGATGTCATCCAAGTAGACCAGGCAGGCGTCTCCAATCAGTCCCATAAGCACTCGCTCCATCAGTCTCTCAAAAGTAGCCGGAGCGTTGCACAATCCAAAGGGCATGACGTTAAATTGCCACAATCCTTTGCCTGTGGAGAATGCCGTCTTCTCTTTGTCTCGAGGATCTATTTCCACCTGCCAGTAGCCACTTTTTAGATCTAATGTAGAAAACCACTTCATCCCCGTCAGCGTATCCAGAGTGTCATCGATCCTTGGCAGTGGGTAGCTGTCCTTCTTCGTGATGTCATTTAATCGGCGGTAGTCTACACAGAAGCGCATGCTGCCATCCTTCTTCTTAACTAACACCACCGGAGAGCACCACGGGCTGGACGAAGGCTCGATTACGCCTTCTTTCACCATACCGTCGATCATAGCTTCCACTTCACGTTCCCGTGCCACTGGCACACGTCTTGGTCGCTGGCGAATCGGTGCTTCACTTCCCGTGTTTATTTTGTGCTGGACTAGTGCTGTCTTCCCTATGTCGGCATCACTGGTCGAGAAAATATCGGCGAACCGGTTTAACATCTTCTTAGCCTTGGTCTTCTCTTCTTCTGACAGGGTACTTTGGCAGTCCTCCAAAAGTGAAGACACGTCGAATCGTGCACCTTGAACCTTGGCGCTGGTAGGTTGCTCTTGACATCTACGCATCCAAGCCGCTCCTTCATAGGTGCCCAATTCCGTCCATTTCTTGAGCGACACTTCCTTGTCACTTGCATTCAGTGCGCGTACTGATGAAACTTTGGTACCCCTTACCAACGTTCGTGCAATCTTCCACGAGGCCTCTTTCTCTAGGCCTTCGATTAGTACGCAGCGGTTCCCTCGACCAGAATTCCCTGGTAGACAAACTGGTACAACCGTTTCCGACCGCGGGTGAAGAATGACATTCTTCAGGCAGTACACTTTTCCTGAAGTTGCACCTTCCATGAAGACTTCTTCCGAGCCACACTTCAAGACTCCCTGGTTAACATCGATCTCGCAGCGATACTTCCGCATGAAGTCTAGGCCCAAGATGCAGTCGTCCACTATATCGGCCACGATGACCTTGTGACGGTAAATTTTGTTGCCTAGCTTCAGATCCACCTCCATTTCACCTCGGACGGTTATGTGCTGACCGGTAGCTGTTCTCAGATTCACACATTCATTGTTCCTGAAGCAGCCCCGAAGAACCCGTCTTGCCAGATGGAAACCGACGACTGTCCGAGAAGCACCCGTGTCCAATGTCAGCTTGCATGGTGTTCTGATAATTTCGCCTTCGACGATCAGGCTGTTCCCGTCGCATGATTGCGAGATCGAGATACTTGGGGCTCTTCCATTACCAGCCAGCACCCGCCCCGCAGTCCTGGCTTCTACTCGTTTCCCTGCTCTCGCTGCCTGGCAGGCACATTAGGCGACCCCTTTGGTGGAGACAGGGTGTCACCAGGCTGCCTACGCTTTGGGCAGCTCAAGCGGATATGGCCTCTTTCTCCGCAGTTGTAGCACCGAGGTGACGACACAACTTCCCTGATGCGGTGACCTCGATCGTCGCGTCGCACTGCTTCCACCTCCAGAGCGTGGGCTAGAGCGTCCTTGAGGTCCTTGAAGTGCCCAAGCCTCACTGCTGCTCTTACCTCCAGGTCCCGGATCCCATCCGTAAACGCCTGTACGAGGTTCCCGTCAATAAGCGCAGGCGACGCCTGGTATGCCTTCCTGACCAGCTTTTCCACCTCTAGAGCCCACTGCTGCAGAGTTTCTCCGGTGCGTTGTGTCCTGTCCTTCAGCTGAGCACGATAAACGTGTTCAAGGTGCGCATCACCGTATCTCGCCTCCAGCGCCTCCAGGAGCTTTTCGTAGGTGACGTCTTGCCCGAGTGCCTCCAACACTGTCAAGGCCCGGTCGCGAAGGCCCAAGGTTAGGGCGGTTAAGGCCTGTTCTTTGGTCCACCCATTCGATCGCATCACAGCCTCGAACTGGATCTTGTATGCAGACCATGATGACGAGCCATCAAATGGTGGAACCTTAAATCCACGAGGTGAGGGCGCTACAGCCGCTGGTGTTACTTCGAGCCCACGCAATTTCTTCTCCACTTCAGCAACACAGGTCTCGTGGTGGTCATGTACACGCTTCTCTATAGAGGCGACGCGAGTCTCAAGCTTGTCGTGCACGAGCATCTCTACGTCACTGATACGGGCCTCGTGCTGCTGAAGTTCCTCCTTGACCGCCTTCAAGTCCTTCCCCACTGTGGCGCTGAGGTCTTTCATGAGCACCAGCTGTTCCTCCAGACGGCGGGCGTGCTCCTCCTTGTCGCGCTGCAGCTGTTCCTCTAGGCGGCGCGCGTGCTCCTCTTGACGGCGAGCCTGCTCCTCTTGACGGCGAGCCTGCTCCTCCTTGTCGCGCTGCAGCTGTTCCTCTAGGCGGCGCGCGTGCTCCTCTTGACGCCGAGCCTGCTCCTCTTGACGGCGGTCCTGCTCCTCTTGACGGCGAGCCTGCTCCTCCTTGTCGCGCTGTCGCTGTTCTTCCATGCGGCGCGCGTGCTCCTCTTGACGGCGGGCCTGCTCCTGCATGAACGCCATCAGAGCCGCGATGTCGGGCACCGCCATGGAGTGTGCGCTTGCAGGCTCCACTGCAGCCGCGGAGTCGCCTAATCCACCAGACGATGGAGAAGGAACGTCTCCGAAGCGTCTCAGGTCCAGGTCTTGCTGGCGCTGGTTCCTGGTACGCACTCCGTCAGTTTCTTCCTTCGGCATAACCGGCATAATTTATCCCTTTCTTCTGACACCAATTTGTTACGAGCTGGGGTTCGTGATAAATTATATACACTATGCCAGAAAAACTGCACTTTATTCACTAACACAATAACACTAGATACACACACTTAATTTTCACTTCACTAATAAAACACACTATTCACACCACTAGAACAACACTAAACACTTCCGACTTATTTCCTTCGCTCCTTGTTGATCGCTTCGATATTCAATTGTTACTGTCCGGTCCGTTCGCTCCCGCTCTATTTATACTGGCCGGATAACATCACTAGCGTATTCTAGATATTTCCACAAAACTGTCGAATAATCGCGAACAGTCCGATGCTCGATACAGCAATCGCCATCTAGTACAGAGTAGCTGAATTACCTTTAAACCACCGATACATTCAATCTCTTCTAGTACCCCCATTCACCGATAGATGGCGTAACAGTACTAATATTTGGCACAAATTTGGAATAATACATCACTAACCCTAAAAACGAACGTAATTCCATAATATTTGTAGGTATAGGCGCTCGTTTAATTGCATCTACTTTTTCTGGGCATGTATGTACACCTTGCTTACTAATCACAAAGCCTAAGTAAGTGACGCTATCAGCGAAAAACGTACATTTTTCTTTCTTAATTCTCAAACCATACTTTTGTAATCGGTCAAAAACCTGATGTAATGTATTTAAATGCGTAGGCGTATCTATTCCAGTTACAATAATGTCGTCTAAAAAGACGCCTACTTGTGGCATGTCGCTAAAAAGCTGTTCTAGTTTACGTTGAAAAATACCTGGACTGGAAGCTAACCCATAAATTAATCTGTTATACATAAATAAACCCTTGTGTGTGTTTATAACTGTGTACTTTTTGGACTCATCTAACTCAAATTGTGCGTACGCCTGTGACAAGTCTAACTTTGTGAATTTTTCCCCACCGTGTAATTTTGTAAGCAAATCTTCTACTTTAGGCAAAGGATAGTGGTCCACCTCTAAGCACTTATTCAATGTACACGCACCATCTCATCGAGTGCACGTTCAACTGGCTCCCGCAGGGCATAGGCGAGTGGTCGCGCGCGCAAGAACATAGGCCGCGCTCCCTCCTGCAAGCGAAATCCTACTTGTCCGCCAGTGAACCGCCCCAAGCCATTCTTGAAGACCTCAGAGTACCTGGAACTGAATTCCCTTACAACAAAAACATTGTTACAATTATTTATTTTATGTACATTGCATGTTGGTATGCCTATACCTAACTCATTGAGCCAACATCTTCCTAATAAATAAGCTTTTCCACTTTTTATCACGTACAAGTCTAACACTTTTGTTATGGTTTGAAATTTTACCTTGACCTCAATCTTTCCCACAGGCGTCACTACTTCGCCTGTATAGTATCGTAATTTTAAATTACTCGGTTGTAGTTTACAATGAACAAAGAGCTTTCTATAACAGTCATAACTTATACACGATATAACACTGCCGGTGTCGATCTCCATGTTTAGTAAACAATTCTCAACATAAACATTTACAGTGTATGGTCCAAGTAAGTGTGATTGTGGTGTGTTTGTACTTAAAGAATAATTATTATAATATTTTACCTCGTCACTGTCACAGCCGTCATTACCCTTATTTTCGTGTATATTATGTAAAGATGTACTTTTTTGTAATTTAGGGCACATCCGTTTTAGATGTCCATCCTTGTTGCACACCCTACATACATACAATTTGAACTTGCACGTGTTTTCTTCGTGATTGCCGCCACATGCGCGACATTTGTGAATTGCGGTTGTCCCGTTTTGCCGACTGGTATTCGCCTGAAATTTACCGCTTCTCGCTCCGCTTTGACCGCTTGTACCACCGCCGCTCCCGCCGGCTTGAGTACGCGGCACTTGTGTGTTAACAATCTGGCCTTTTTTTCTTTGTCCTAAGAAATTTAGAGTGCCAATATTTGGTTCTTTGTTACCAGTGATTCTGCCCCTGGTACAATCCTCTACTAATGCCGCATTTGTCTCTGCCGCTTCCATGGACATAGCTAACGTAAAGGCTTTGTCAAATGATATCGAGTCCTCTTCGGTAAACAATCTCTGGCGTATATCTTCATTAGACAAGCCGCATACGAACTGATCACGTAGGTTTTCTGCTAAGTCTCGAAAACCGCAGTTTTTACTTAGTTTCTTGAGCTCCGCTATATACACAGCTACGGTTTCTTCTTTTTCTTGAATCCGTTGGCGAAATTTAAACCTCTCAGCTAATTGACTTGGTTTCGGGTTCAAGTGCAACTTCATCAATGTCACTAGCTCATCATATGTCTTCTTAGCTGGTTTTTCGGGTGTACATAAATTTGTCATGAGCTCATATGCTTCACTCCCTATCACTGTGATCAAGGTAGCCACCTGTAACTCCGTTTTCACTTGATTTGCCACGAAATATTGTTCCAGTCGGTCAATATACGCCTCCCAATTGTCCTTTTCTAGTTCAAACTGTCCTACTTTGCCGATGGTCATTTTATAAATTTTTACTTTATAGTCACTTAAATATCAACAAAAACAATTTTAAGTACGCGTGAAATCTTTGAGTCCTCGTCGCCACTGTGAAATATGTGAGTACCTACTTAACTAGCGCAGTAAAACACACGACCGTTCTTTACTCGCTTTATTATAAGACTGGCGATACAGTAAACACTTATGACTACATACGTTACAGAAAATTGATAACGACACTATTACATCAGACTCATATATAATATCGTAACACATACTTTGATTCATAAGACACCATGATGGTTTTAGCTGTAATACCAAACAACGAAGTTTCTACTTCCCTTTGTGACGTCACATCGCGCTCCTGCGCCGCGAGCCTCGCTACGAGTGACGCACAGCATTGGGCCGTTTCCTCGCGCCCCTCCGCGCCGGCCCTATAAATACAGCGGACACGAGGCTTCGTCCCTTTTCCTCCGGCCAGCACCGCCAGTTGAGTACTACCATCATCCGAAGACCTGTGAAGTGCCAACGTCGCCCACGCCCTGGATAATTGTCTCATCTGGTAATCTTAATTGTCAGTTCTTTTTTTGTATAACCAAAGCCATCGAATAACTGGAATTATAACGCGAGTTTAAACTTTCCTGGTGATATTTTTTATTTATTTCCCGTAAGTCAACCTAATTATCTCTCTTTAATTGCTCGGCGAGTGATCGATCCCGGCTACCACGTGGAAATCAATCACCCGTGAGACATTGGCGCCCAATAGAATTTTTAATTATATTATATATATAATTTTTAAAACCTAAGTTGGCACTTTACAGGTGAGTGAAATAATTTCTTTTTCTCTTGTATATTTTCCTCCTGTGTGTGCATATATTCTGGTGTGGTGAATTGCGTACAGGTACAGTTTCTATCTATTTTTTTTGGCCATAAGCAATTTAACTGTGTAAATAACATAACGGCGATTTAATTAACGTCTGTCTAAAATCACGTTTCCACCGCGGGCAGCGTGTTGAGCCGCCAACCGGTTCTAACCGCTTAGCCGTTGAACTAACGAGCCACGTGTTCGCGAAAAAATATTGTGATTCAACCTTTGAGTGACCTTTAAGAAATTTTTTCTTCCTTGACCAATCATCACACCCTTGTATAATTTAGTGTACTTCAGCTTTTTTTAGCACGGTATTCGATTTTCTGGCGATATTTAATTTTTTTTCTAGTGCCGGCGTAAATACTTAGATTTTCTATTATTGTTTTGTAATAATGGCTTACATTATAAATTTCTCATTATTAACTAAAGCGGAATTAGAATATGAGACCACAATACGCGGCGTTTCAAAGCCTGACGATCCCCGCAAACAAATCGCTAAACTTTCAGTTAAAACTCCCTCAGAGGATATATTATCTTCACCCTTCCCACCAGAGGAGGATGTGGCAGAAGTGGAAAAGTCGCTATTAAGATCAACTAAACACTTATCTATGTTGGAAGCAAACTATACTTCCGAGCTTCAACAGAAGGTCGAAACCGTGCTGCACCATTGTTTTCATCGACTGAATAGGGTGGATACCGGCAGTCTTGATATTAAAAAAATTGAGTCTGTGTGGAATAAATTTAATGACTTATATGCGAAAATTACAATTAATCACGAGACGTAATTCGCGGTCGGATTGCTCAGTGGCAGAGGGAAACACTTCCTATAATTACGACCGTAAGCTTTTTTCGGAATTAGGTAAATTCAAATTTAACGGTAAATCATGTGTAAGATCCTTTATTGAAAAAATTTATGAATTTATGTCCTGTAGATCTATTCCTCACGACAAGATGTTGTCTTTCGCTTTTGAAATATTTTCGGGTGACGCATTAGTTTGGTATCGTTCTGTTAAAAATAATGTAAAGACTTGGTTAGAGCTTTGCGAACTTTTGAAACGAGATTTTAGTCCGCATAACTACGATTATCGGCTTATGACGGAGATTCGTCAGCGCTCACAGGGCGAAAACGAATCAATAACTATTTACGTGGCAAAAATGCACGGTCTGTTTTCGCGACTTAGTTCTCCTATCGCTGATTCGGAGAAGCTAGAAATTTTGCTAAATAATATTAGACCTTGTTACACTAATTGTCTGCTCACTGCAAAGGTTGTTGATGTTGATAGTCTGGTCGAAGTTTGTCGTCTTTTCGAAAATTACCAAAGTCGCAGTAAGCAATTTTCTGAACCCCCTAAAGTTTCAAAGAATACTGTAGCACCTGATCTAGCGTATAATTATCCGTTTTCTAATTTTTCTTCAAACAAAAATGTTTACAATCATAATCACTTCAATAAATATAACTCTGTCGCTGATACATCGAGATACAAGTCTGTATCACAAGTTAACGCCGTATCGAGTACTTCTAATATAAATAAATTTTTTTGCGTGCTTTGTAGATGCAATTCGCACTCATTACGTAATTGCCGTCAACCACACTACCTAATCTGTTTTAAGTGCGGTACAAAGGGTTTCAAGGTGTCAGACTGCCCCAATTGTAAATCTAAGTCGACCCCTACAGTTTCAAAAAACTAGTTAACAAGGATTGTGGAAAATCAAATTATACAACTAATTGTAATAAAACAGAGTGGAATAATTGGTTGGACTTTTTAAAAAATTCTTTAGTAGCTATCATATATCCTCAATCCGTAATTCTAAAGTAGAATATTTACCTTACGTTACTCTAAAATTAAACGGAATACCTACCACTGGTCTTTTAGATTCTGGATCTTGCGTTACAATTTTAGGTAATAATTTGCATAACTTATTTTTGAAAGACGATGTTTTGGATAAATCGAAACCTTTAAGGTTAATAACAGCTGGCGGCGAACGATTTGAGTCTTTGGGATCGGTGTTTCTACCCTTTGAGTTTCAGGATAAATTGATTAACTTAGAAGTTCATGTTGTACCTGGGATTCAAAATTCCCTTATCCTTGGCATGGATTTTTGGCGAAGCTTTGGCCTATTTCCTAACAAATTAGAGTCTGTTTTGATTGTGAACAAGTCTGACGCTCAAGTAATGGAGTTGCAGGCAGTTCCCCCTACACATCTTGTTTCTTATGATCATCTTACAGTCGACCAGAGAGCTACCGCTGACAACATTATTTCTAAATCTACCGATATTTCATACGAGAAGCGGGGTCTCGGTTGCACAAATATTATTTCTCATTCAATTGATACAGGTGATTGCCCCCCTATTCGGCAAAGATTTTATCGCATGTCTCCCGATAAACAAAGAATTTTAATAAAGCATCTTGACGACATGCTCTCAGAGGATGTTGTTGAACGACCTGAAAGCCCGTGGTCAAACCCTGTCATTTTGACCCCTAAGAAGAATGGTGAACTGCGTTTCTGTTTGGACAGTCGTAAATTAAATTCCGTTACAAAAAAAAGATGCTTATAGCTTGCCTTATATTTCGGAAATTTTAGATAATCTGAGAGATGCTAAATACTTGTCTAGTTTAGATTTGTCTAAATCTTTTTGGCTTTATATTAATTAAAGAAGAGGACCGTTGCAAAACAGTGTAGTGTGTATGTTACCTTATATGTATTAAACTAGTAAGTAACTACCTTTATAATATTAGTGTCAGCATTTACCCAGATATTTAATATGTATTAGTATGTTATATTTTTTTGAGCAATAAAACTTGACTTTTGAATTGTACGGACGTGTTGCGTTATTATTGAAACTCTCCCTAACCGTGCCTCGGCACGTGGACACACCACACCACACCACATGGCGACCCTGCCAGACCTGCCATACTCGCTTCATCTTGGTTGACTCTATCGTGGTATCTGGACTTCTCGCTGATAATACCATCCGAAAAAGAAGACAAACAAGGCTATGGGGACGTCGCAAAGTAAAGAAGAGGTGATCATTGCGCAAGCTGCAGGCGGAGACAATCACGCTCGGGCTACCGCTGAACACTTGCAAACCAACAACGTGCTCCTGTCCATAATATGCGCGTGTATGCTGCTAGCTGTGCTGCTCGGATTCTGCTACCTGTACAAGAGATGTCACACTGGCTGGATGCAGAGGGAACTGAGGAATGATTCACTGGAGCGCGTGCTGTCTCGCGTGAGCTACCGCCGTCGCAGGGAACTTCGAGATCGTGAAGATTCGGAACCGAAGGTGTGAAACATGCGTGAGTTATAATTATGTGCGTATTAGTTAAAAAACTTTAATAAATATATAAAATTAAAATAAACATAAATAATTAATATTATGAATTTAGAATTAGAACTTGCTAAAATTTACGAAGAATTAAATCAATATAGAAGTAGTATTTCTAAGTTGGGTCCTCGCAGAAGGATAGGTTCTAGTTTTGAGAATAAAATTTCTGAATGTAAGAATTTATATGTATCTTTTAAGAGTATTTTGCATAACTTGCCTAAAGAGATTTCTGGAGATATATTAATATTGTGCTCTCGTATAGATAAATGTTATGAGAAAATTTTATCTTATCAAGAAGAATCGAAAGTTTTTAGTATAAGTAGTTGTAGTGAATTAAAAACCATGGCTAGTGAAAAGTTTAACTTCAAAACGGCTGTCAGTCTTTTGCCGAAGATGAATGGTGACGAGGAGACAACTCAGGATTTAATTGATGCGATTGAATTATATGAGTCATGTCTTGATGATGGTGATAAGCAGATGTTGATAAAATTTGTTTTAAAAAACCGTTTAACAAGTGGAGCCAAAATGCGATTAGCTGCTTCTTATAGTTCGGTTGATTTGCTATTAGGAGACATGCGTAGGCATTTACTGACTCACAAATCAGACACTGCTTTACAGGCGAAGTTACAAAAGGCTAGACAGGGAGACAAATCTATTAAAGAGTTCGGTGAGGTCATAGAAAAGTTGTTTGTCGATTTAACCATCTCTCAAGCTAATGGTGATGAACAAGCTTATAAGATATTTCGCCCCGCTAACGAAAGAAACGCTATAAAATGTTTTTCAGAAGGATTAAGGAACCAGAGTTTAGGTACTATTATCTCGGCTAGGAATTTGACTTCGTTGAAGGATGCTATCAGAGTCGCTGAGGACGAGATATCCAGTTCCACTTCGGAGCATCAGTTCATGTCATACGGTCGACGGCCACCGCGACGAGGTTTTGGTAATTATTTTCGCAATAGAGGATATGGATTTCATAATCGTAATTCATATAATTGTTATAATAGTAATAGGCAAGTGTCGCAACCGCATCATATTTCGAGCACGTCATCGAACACGTTTCAAGGCGGCCGCGGGCGCAGCGGCGCACGGGCACAGGCACGAGGCGTATCAAGTTCGAGGTATGTACGTGGAAATTATAATCGTGGCAATTATACAAATAGGAATCACTTTACGTCTAATCCAAATACGTCGGTAAATAATAACGAGAAAGGTGACCATAACTTAGACGAGTTTTTTCGTTCCTAATCAAATTTTAGTTAGTGATAGTATTAATTGGGTAACTTTAAGTTTAGATAATGTAGAATTAGAACTTTTAGTAGATACGGGGGCCTCCTTATCAGCGATTAAGTATGAAGTTTTAAGTTTAGCTAAGTTAGAGTTACATAAGTGTGATTTAAATATATATGGAATTGGTGGAAGTTTGAAATCAGTAGGTTTTGTCTATTTAACGTTGCAATGTGGAAACATTTCTTTTAAACATAAATTTTACGTATTTAAAAGTTTACCATGTAAAGCAATTGGTATACTGGGTCAGGATTTTATAAAACGGTACTGTAGAGTAGTAGATTACGGGACCGATACTTTGTCCCTCAAGTGCAAGGAAAGTATTGTCACACTACCTTTACATTATTATAGCTATTCTTTAAAAGTCGCACCGCGATGTGAAGTTATTGAATACATACCTACACGTATCAATTATGATTGTGTTGTGTATCCCAAAGAGATAAGACATGGCGTATTTTTAGCTAGTGTTGTAGCAAGGCCTAAGAACGGTAAAATGCCCGTGAGGATTTTAAATACTACCGAGGAGGAAGTGAATTTGTACTTGAGCGAGTTAGAGGTAGACAAATTAGAGAATTATGATATTTGTAATTTTGAGAAACCGGATATAAATGTAGAGAGGATTCGTAATTTATTTTCTTTGCTTGATTTGGGGTCATACCTGAATAAAGAAGAGCAATTGTCTATTGAACAGATTTGTGCTAAATTTTCAGATATTTTTCATTTACCGGGTGACAAGTTAAGCGTAACTAATGTTTACGAGCAATCTATTCATTTAAAGGAGCATGCTACCCCCGTGTATAGGAAACAATACCGAATTCCATTTACGCAGAAAAAGTAACTTAATGAACAGATAGACAATATGTTGCGAGAGGGAATTATAGAAAAAACTAGTAGCGAATGGTCAAGTCCTTTGTTACTAGTGCCTAAAAAATTAGATAGAACTGGTAAACGTCAGTGGAGAGTAGTCATTGACTATAGGCAATTAAACGAGAGAGTACAGGATGACAAATTTCCTCTACCCAATATCACCGATATATTAGAATCGTTATCTGGTGCCATTTATTTTAGCCATTGTGATTTGAGTCGTAGTTGCTATCAATGCAATTTATCGCAGGATTCCAGGAAGTACACTGCGTTCACTACTGACAGCGGACAATATCAAATGTGTCGGTTACCGATGGGGTTAAAAATTAGCCCATCTGCTTTTAGTAGATTAATGACAGTTGCTATGTCGGGACTTAATTACGATAAATGTATCATTTATTTAGACGATTTAGTAATTTTTGGCAGAAATTTGATCGAACACAATACTAATTTAATGTCAGTATTTACACGTTTGCGTAAAGTAAATCTAAAACTCAATCCTTCAAAGTGTGAATTTTTGAAACGACAAATTCTATATTTAGGCCATGTAATATCAGCCGAAGGAATTTTACCCGACCCTGACAAAATTCGCGTCATCGAAAGTTATCCGACACCGACATGCGTCGATGCCGTCAAACGTTTTGTTGCCTTTAGTAATTATTATAGGAAATTTATTCGTAATTTTGCAGGAATTGTTTTGCCACTAAACAAGTTATGTAGAAAGAAAGTTAACTTTGAGTGGACTACTGAATGTCAAAATGCATTCGACACGCTTAAAGGGTTGCTTTGTAACCCTCCTGTTTTAGATTATCCAAATTTTTCACAGCAAAATGAATTTATATTACAAACAGATAGTTCTGGTTATGCAATTGGCAGTGTTTTATCAAATTCTAATGGAAAACCTGTCGCATACGCTAGTCGTAGTTTGAACAAAGCTGAATTAAATTATGCTACAATAGAGAAGGAACTTTTAGCAATAGTTTGGTCAATAAAATATTTTAGACCGTATTTATATGGTAAGAAATTTATAATTAGAACAGATCATAGACCATTGCTTTATCTTTTTAATATGACTAATCCATCGAGTCGCTTAACAAAATTTCGGCTTTTATTAGAAGAATATGATTTTAAAGTAGAGTATGTCAGAGGAAAGGAGAATGTAGTAGCGGATGCACTATCTAGAATCATTTTGACTTCAGATGAATTAAAAGAGATGAGTAACAAACAATTATGTGTTATGACTAGGGCGCAGAAGCGAAAGATTATAAGTGAACAAACATCGAATTCGATAGATTCGGAGACTTCGAACGACGATAGGCCTGATCAACCTAAAGTTGTAGAGGTTCTCAAAAAATGTGACACTGATGTAGAATTTATTATATTACCGGTAAAAACTATACGTAGAATATTAAAATACGAGAATAGAGAGGATTTAAAGTTTTCACAGAAAGGAAGCTATGTTTATTGTGATAGAAAGAAACATTTATTTGCCAAGTCATGTTCTTTATCAGTCTATTCGCGAGACGATTTACTGAAAGAAATGGCGTTATTGTGCAAACAATGTAATATTGAAGAGGTTACGGTTATTAAAACTAAGAAAAATAAGGCGTTTATAGAAAGTTTAGCTAAATATATTGCAAAAAATAATATTAAAAGTTTCCCACGGTTATGTATTGTAAAAGACGTTCAAAGAATTCATACGAATGACGAGAAAAAAGTAATAATGAACGATTTTCATTTATTACCAAGTAGTGGACACGTAGGAATTAGGCGAATGGTAAATAATATTAAAAAATACTATTTTTGGCCATCAATAGAAAAAGACGTTAAGTGCTATGTCGAAAAATGCCAGAAATGTCAGAAACAAAAGTACACAAAAATTCACAAAGAGCCATTGACTATAACAACTACAGCATCTTCATCTTTTGAGAAAATTTTCCTTGATATAGTTGGTCCATTGGATAGAGACGATTTAGGCTATAACTACATATTAACTTTACAGTGTGAGCTTAGTAAATATGTCGAAGCATATCCTTTAATAACTAAAACAACTCACGAAGTTGCTAAAGCATTCGCGGAAAACTTTATTTTACGTTATGGTATTCCGAAAGAAATTGCAAGTGATAGGGGTACTGAATTTGTTTCCAACGTAATGTCAGATATGTGTAAAATTTTAAATATAACTCAAACTATAGCTACGTCATACCATCATCAAAGCATTGGGTCATTGGAGAATAGCCATAAAACACTAGGAGCTTATTTACGAATACAGACTGACAATAATCCATCCCGTTGGAGTTCATGGTTACCGTACTGGTGTTTTTCGTATAACACTACTGTGCATACTGAGACAAAGTACACACCTTATGAGTTAGTGTTCGGTAAGCTTTGTAGATTACCTAATAACCTGTGTAAGGACGTAGAGCCATTATACAACTTTGAAAATTATGCTTTAGAATTAAAATACAGACTCCAAAAATCTCAAAATGATGCAAAACGTCATTTAATTATAAGTAAACAATGTAGAAAACTTAAGTATGATATGTCTATTAATCCAATTACATATAAGCCAGGCGATAAATTGTTATTGAAGAATGAAACAGGAAATAAACTTGATACTTTGTATTCGGGTCCGTTTATTGTAATTGTAGATCTTGCACCTAATGTTATGATTAATATAAATGGTAAACATGTATTAGTTCATAAGAATAGAACTAAATTATATAAGGATTCTTAGTTAAGATTTAGTACGTAAAAGTTATAAAAAAAAAATGTAATTTGTGATTTTTTTTTTGTTTTTTGGGGGGATGATGTAGTGTGTATGTTACCTTATATGTATTAAACTAGTAAGTAACTACCTTTATAATATTAGTGTCAGCATTTACCCAGATATTTAATATGTATTAGTATGTTATATTTTTTTGAGCAATAAAACTTGACTTTTGAATTGTACGGACGTGTTGCGTTATTATTGAAACTCTCCCTAACCGTGCCTCGGCACGTGGACACACCACACCACACCACAACAGCCTTTTATATTCCTACGCGTGGCACATTTCAATTCCAAAGAATGCCCTTCGGTCTTACGAATGCGCCAGCTACTCAACAACGATTAGTTGATATTTTATTTTATGGTCCAGAATTTGAAAATAAGGTTTTCTGTTTTATCGATGACATAATCTGTATCATTTCCAGTTTCAACGAGCATATTACTCTTTTATTACGCATTCTTGATAAACTAAAAAGCGCTAATTTAACAATTAATCTCGAAAAATGTCAATTTTTTAGAGATAAACTAAAATATTTAGGCTATGTTGTCGACTCTAGTGGATTGCATCCCGATCCGGATAAAGTAAATTCAATGAAAAATTATCCCACTCCTTCTAATAGAAAAGAAGTACGTCGTTTTTTAGGCGCAGCCTCGTGGTGCAGGCGTTTTATACCGAATTTTAGCTCTATTGCTGCACCCTTAAATAAGTTAACATCTCAAAGTAAAAACGCACCTCCATTCTGTTGGACGACAGAGGCTAATGAGGCGTTTAATAACCTAAAGAATTGTTTGATTTCCTCCTCGGTGTTGGCTTGTCCTGACTACTCGCAACCTTTTGAAATACACTCAGATGCTAGCGATTTTGGACTTGGCGCGATCCTCTGTCAAAGGTTAAATGGTGAGGAAAGAGTCATAGCGTACTATAGCAAATCACTCACTAAGCAAGAAAAAAATTACAGTGCCACAGAGCGCGAAGCCCTGGCTGATCTATCTGCTGTAGAACACTGGCGTTGTTATGTTGAAAATGGTAAAAAGTTTATTGTTTACACAGATCACGCTGCTTTGAAATGGTTCTTGACCTTAAATAACCCTAGCCAGATGGGGAGTTCGCTTATCTTCCTATAATTTCGAAATACGTCATCGTCGGGGTTCCGATAACGTTTTACCTGATTTTCTGTCTCGCTCTTTACCCGTTTCTGCTATTGCTAATGATATAAATATAGATATTAATTCTAATCAGAATTTACCAGTTTCTACTAATGATCCTTGGTATTTAAATATCTATAAAGGCTGTTTAAGTTCTCCGACTTCCTTTGTTAACTATCAAGTAATAAACAATAAATTGTATTGTTTTAAAAAAACATTAAACCCTCTCACTAGAGAATTTCAATGGAAAGAGGTTATTCCGTCTGACCAAAGAAATGACATTCTAAGGGAGAATCATTCTTCGCCCACTGCTGGACATCTGGGTATTTTTAAGACATACAAACGTCTCGCACTTAATTACTTTTGGCCTGGTATGTACACTGATGTTGTCAAGTTCGTCAGTTCATGTGAACCTTGTATCACCCATAAACACCAAAATCACCCAAATTTAGGTCTAATGGGAAAACCCAAATCATATCAAAAGCCCTTTCAGACGATTAGTATTGATTTGATTGGTCCATTGCCTCCCAGCAGGAAACAAAACACTTTTATATTTGTGGTCAGTTGTTGTTTCTCTAAATATTGTTTACTTTTCCCCATTAAACGGGCAACTGCAGAAGTGATAACAAAAATTCTTGAGGAAAATGTATTTTTGGTGCATGGAATTCCATCTACTATTGTTTTGGATAACGGTAAACAATTTATTAGCGCAACCTTTAAAAGTATGTTGTCAAAATATAAAATTCCAAATTTGCATTTTACACCGTTGTATACTCCCCACGTTAACTCAGTTGAACGTTACAACAAAACCATTATGACAGCTATTTCAACTTTCATAGAATCTGATCATCGAATCTGGGACACTCTAATCACTAAAGTTCAATTCGCCCTTAACTGCGCAGTTAGTGAGGTTACTGGTTATTCTCCTAATTTCCTTGTTTTTGGTAGGGAGGTCATAACATGTGGTTCTCAGTATATTGATAAGGAATTTAATTCCGATATGGTGCTTGAACCACGGGACGGCTATGCCGAAACTTTAGGCTATTTATCTTCTATTTTCGAGAAGGTACATTCAGCTCTGTTGTCGGCCCACCAACGAAATTGTTCATCTTATAATCTTCGCCGTAAACAGGCAGAATTCAATGTCGGTGATATAGTTTGGCGCAGAACGTTTCTTCTTAGTGATAAGGATAAATACTTTAGCAAGAAATTGGCGCCTAAATTTATTAAATGTAAGATTGCCTCAAAAAAATCACCTCTAGTATACAAACTTAACGACATGGCTGGAAAACCTTTAGGCGATTGGCACATCAAGGATTTAAAGTTGATTAATTACAAAGAATAATAAAAGTATAAAAACAACAATAAGAATACCTTCTACCTATTCATTGTTTAATTTTTTCAAACGAACGTTTCTAATTTATATTACCGTTTGTAGTAGTGTCTACTATAAATTGATATTTTCTGTGGTGGGTAGCAAATATTTTTTTTCTCGTAAACAATACTATTTTTCAAATTGCTGCGCAATTGTGTACTCAAATGTTATGTTGAACATTGTTTTAAAAAAATACTAACCATAAACTAAATATATTGTTTTTTTTTACCCTGTTGATCAGTGGTTAAAAGGTCGCTATTAGCTGAGCATACAAGTTCGATTCTCGCATGTGTATTTTCTTTCCGCAAATCTATTTGTTGAAATGCATCTTGATTGGTGTAGGTATTGTTTTTCGTCGTGCCTTGTTCTGAAGTTCTGTTGTTATTCTTAATTCTGTATAAATTCCATAATCAAATTGTTATTATAGGAACAGTCGAATAGTACCTACCATTTAGATCGTACCTAGTTGTCGTTATGACGCACGCGCGTTCACTCAGCTACGCGCCGATAAATAAATGCCTAACTAATGACTCACCATTGTTTACATTCAAAAGGTGGTTACTGGTCGTGTTCTAGTTATTAATTAGAGCAAAATATTTATTAATTTCTTTCCTTTGACATTGAGCGGTCCGGTCGTGTCTGCGGCTTGTATTATTTTTGTTCATCTTTACGAAAAATCTGTTGTTATACCTAACCAGGGCCGGATTTAAAGGTTTGGAGGCCCCGGGGCAACGCAACTATGGGGGCCCCTAGTTATTATCCGTATAAAATGTTCCTTAAATTATTTAAAAAATACGCTGTCCGTAAATTAAGCTTCGTTAAATAAAAATTTATAAAAATACAGTTTATTAATAACTAAATAAACTAAATACGGTGTTATTGAAATGGCACTTTGCGAACTTTTTTGTATGAAAAGTCACCGATTATTTCGCTGAAGTCTAGCTCGCGGAGTAAATCATTTTCAAATCTAAGTAGGGTTAGTTTCGATAGCCAGTTTTATCCGATTGTCGTTCCAAGTCTATTCTTGATAATATACATTTTGGAAAACGAGCGCTCTCCGGTGCAATTGGATACCATTAAAACCAAATACATTCTTAACCCAACGTCGGTCGCGCGGGGTCTTTTAAAGCACGAGGTTTCGAAAAACCGTCTTATTGTGTACATGGTGTCACTTACGTATCTGTGTATCACAGTAGCTGCCTAAATAATAACAACCTATGAATTAAAGCGTATTTGGATTAATTTGCATCGTGCATTTGAGTAAAGCAGACATATAATTTGCACGCGGGCTTTGAAAGACCCCATGCGACCGAACATGTTATTTTTTGTTGTTGGATAAAAGTATCAAAAATTTCACTTCCGGACGAAGAACAAATAATTAGGTGGCTTGTAGATGAAGAAGAGAATAGTGTGTTAGTGGATGAAGCAATAGATGCTGAAGATTCTGATTATGGACCAGATGAACTAGAAGAAAGTTCGCATGAGACGGATTCAGAGCAAGATTGTATTTCAGAATCTGGAGATGTTGAAGAAATAGACTCAGATGACAGCGAAGACGATGTTCCACTTCCCCAAATGAGAACTTCCAGCGATTACATTGTTTGTCGCAAGTTACGCAATGGTGAGTTTGAGAGCATTTATCGTTGAAAAAAAACTTCTCCAAATACGTGTGTTACAGCACGAGCGCACAACATTATAATTATCTCATTTGCAAGGGTCGCGAAATGCAGCTCGTGACATCAATAACCCTTACGAGGCTTGGAATTTATTTTTCTCCAAGGATATATTGAAATACATCGTCGAGTGCACTAATGAGAAAATTCAGATACTTCAGAGTAACTATGAAAGATCACGAGATGCAAAACTTACATATACCTGATTCACTGGTCCTAATATTCTTCAAGAACAGCCACAACAACAGCCAACAATGTCCAGGAGAAGATGCGCGTATTGCCCACGAGCAATAGACCGAAAATATTCGACTGTGTGTTATTCTTGTCATCAAAATATATGTCCTAGACATGCAGCGTATGTGTGCGTTAACTGTTCCGAGGCTCGAAACGATGCTGAATAAAAACTTTTGGTTTACTCCTTTTATCATTTTTATTTGTTCATATGGTCACTTTTATGTTGTTTTTTAATTTCATTTATAATGATAAGAATAATTTTATTTTTTTTATTACTATTATTGCTATAAGTAAACTTTGCCAAAAATAAGCCAAATTTTAGATATTCATTTGTAACGAAAGACTAAGTATAATATAAATATAATTATAAGAAGTTTTTGTATTTATTTTATTACTGATATCCTAAAAGAATAAATAAAATCATAAATTAAACAAATGTCTTTGTATTGTATAATATAATATGTGTATATATAATGTAGGACTTTGAAAGACCCCACGCGACCGAAGATGTTACAAAATATAGCGCGACCGACGGCGGGTTAATGTAATTTCTATGTTCGGGAATAATTTCAAGAATGCTATAGTAAAACCCTTCCTTAGATTGGTCTTCTTCACAGTTCTTTTTGTACAAGTCAATTAAAGATTCAAATTGAACCAACTCATTGCCAAGGCTAGGTTCTAAATAATCTTTCTAAACTTTTACTATTTTCTCTGCAGCGGGATATAAACTTGCGACGTCCATCTCCTCTAAGTGGTTGAGGAATCCAAATGTCAATCGATTAGCTTCGTGTGCTTGAATCTTTCTGGGAGACAAACACAAAGTTGATCGATAACGGGATAAAACCAGTCACTTTTTTTTTTCTTGGTGATAGATACTAGTATGTATTTGTGTATTATATATGTGTATGTATGTATAAGTATTTATGTAGGTATATGTATGTATATATATATATATATATATACATGTATTTAAGCATATTATTATTGTACTAGAGGACGCCAGCAGCTACGCCTGCATTTTTTTTTAATTTACCCGTTTCCGCCGATCCCGTGGGAATTTCGGGAAATCCCTTCTTAGTGCACACCTACGGTCCCCAAGGAACATACATGCCAAATTTCAGCTTCCTGCGCCCAATAGTTTCGGCTGTAGCGTGTCTGTCAGTCAGTCAGTAACGCAAGGATTTTATATATTAAGAAGATAAGTATCACAATATTATATTTATTTCTATATATATTAAGTCTATGCAAATTTTTACATAGGTACTATATCTCCATCCAAAGGTTGCCTGGTAGAAATCGCTTTTAGTGATAAGGCCGCCCATTGTACTGTATTTCATTTATAATTCCTTAAAATGTTTTATATAAGTGTACAATAAAGTATAAAATAATAATAATAATAATAATAGATTTGCTTCTGGCGTTTTCATGTAATCAGGCGGATTCAATTTAACACTTCTTTTTCTGATGCGTGATTGTATTTATTCGTCAGTATTTGAAATTTGCTTCGCTGCTTATTCGTATTTATCAAAATTGTCTCTTTTAGATTCGACGAATGATTTTAAAGACTCCAATGCACGCACAGCAGATCCAATTTTGGTTGGTCTGTAAAAACTTGTTAACTTGTTAAACGTGATCCAATGATTTCGTCGTTTCCTCGGAAGGCTAATCCGTGTTCAGCGATGAATTTTATAGTACTGACGACAATTTTACACATTTTTCGTGAGTGCTCAATTTGCCGTGCTCCTATGTCGCTAGCTCGGATACATCCCGTGACTTCTCCCCGTTGCACTAGACTCATCACTAACTCTAAATGGGTCTTCGATATTTCGTGCTCGTATAGGCCCTTTGTTGCATACTTTTAGTAACTAAAGCCCACTCCTCAGCAGCTCCACTTAACTTCGTTCTTTGAGTGGACATTAGTGTACATGTATAGCAATATATTTTACACATAGTCGGAGAAAAACAAATCCAGAATGGATTGACAGTCTCCTAATTTTGATTGCGACGTATAAGCATGTTCTTTGTACATTGCGGAACAAAGTTTGTATAATCTCATATTTGATCTTGGAGAACAGAATGCTGGAGTGAGACTTCATCACAATTTTTCAGTTTTTCGGAACGGTTCTTCGCCCAATATTTGATCATTCCTCCAGTTATGATGTCGCGCGTCGGGCCAAAGACCAATGACATTTTTTAAGCCATTATCCACTTCCTCTCGATTGTGACTACATGTTTTTAAAGGCTTTAGGGTGTCGCCTACCTCAAGACTACCATCGACCCTATCTCCATGTACTAAATCTTAAGATGTTTTTACAGGCTCGTGTGGTAGTTCTTGTTTGGGTGTCATTATGAAATAGTTAATTATATATTAATACTAGAGGAAGCCCGCAGCTTCGACCGCACATTTTATTTAACTGTTTCTGTCCGAAGTCGTGGGAATTTCCGGAAATCACTTGTTAGTGCCCATGGCACTGTAGACGAGAAAACCGACGCCGTGATCAAAACGCTACAGGATGTGTCTCGAAGGGTGTCTCGGAAAAATCGTTAACAAGCAGAGTAAACTCTCGCTCGAGACTCTCGAACTTATGAGGCTAAGAAGGGGAATGTCATATGCGCAGACCTCTTCGACGCACGGAAGAAACATAAACCGGAAGATCCTGAAGCTGGGGCGGCGTGACCTCCGATGTTTCAATACCCGCGCCATTACGGCTGCGATTGAACAGAATTGAGGCACCAAAGTCTTCGCTCACCAGTTTAGTAGAAGTCATCTGTCGAAACTCAATACTGCAGATGGCAAAACCGTAAACTCTAAGTTCGAGATTCTCGCTGAAATTGAGAGTTTCTACAAGGACTTGTACGCATCACGGATGCCTAAACCCTCCCAGCGATGATGACCACAGAGCCCAACTCACGCACCATTACACGGAGGACATCCCTGTAGTCAACCAGGGCGCGGTAAGAGTGGCTCTCGAGCAGCATAAGAACAACAAGTCTCCAGGGGATGCCAGAATCACCACAGAGCTCTTAAAAGCAGACGGGACAGTTCTGAAAGAGCTGGCGAGCCTCTTTAATTCCGTTATTCACCCAAGGCCTAACACCTCAGGCGTGGAGCGAGAGTGCGGTGGTTCTATTATTCAAAAAAGATGACAAAACCTTCCTGAAAACATATATACCCCTTTCACTCCTGAGCCACGTCTACAAGTTCTTCTCGGGAGTCCTAACAAACCGCCTCATTAAAAAACTCAACGATTTCCAGCCACAGAAACAAGCCGGGTTTCGAAAAGGCAAAAATACCTTAGACCACATCCATACTGTTCGGCAGATCATACAGAAGACCAACGAGTACAATCAGCCACTGTGTATGGCTTTCGTGGACTACGAGAAAGCCTTCGACTCCATCGAAACCTGGGCGGTTCTGGATGCTCTCCAGCGGTGTCGCATCGATAGGCACTACATAAAGGTGTTGAGATGATTGTATGACACCGCCACTATGATCGTCCAGCTCCAGGACCATAAAACCAGCCCCATCGAGTTGCGACGAAGAGTTAGGCAGGGGGATATTATATCCCCTAAGCTTTTCATCAACGTACTCGAAGACGTCTTTAAGACGCTGAACTGGGCTGGACGGGGCATAAACATTAATGGCGAGTACATGTCCCACTTTTGGTTAGCCGACGATATCGTCATCGTTGCAGAGCGCCTGGAAGAGCTGAGCGAGATGCTGCACAGCCTAAATGGAGCCTCTTGACGGGTCGGTCTCGGGATGAACTTGGATAAAACCAAGATTATGTTCACAGAGCACATTGTGCCGGGACCAGTTTATGTAGACGGGTCGATGCTTGAAGTTGTTCTAGAGTATGTTTACCTTGGGCAAGTAGTTCAGCTTGGTATTAACAACTTCGAGAAAGAAATCGACCGCAGAATCCAGTTGGGTTGGGCAGCTTTTGGAAAGCTACGTCGAGTTTTCTCTTCGCCTAGCCACGGTAATAATATCTAACAGTATTGTAACTCCATGCAAACGCACGAAACTCGAGTTATACCTACGCGCCTCGAGCAAAGTACACATTAGACTGTTCCCAACTGTGCCTAAAGTACACACGGCCGCGATCGTGCCGCAGCTCGCATACAGCGCGTCTGTAGGTATATAACTCACAAAGACGGCCGAATTACAATACTGTTAGATTATATTACCGTGGCCTGGCTTTTTACTTGTCGCGCGTCGCGGCGATTATTTGGTTGTTTTTCAAAATTTTAATATACCTACCTTATACTTCAATCCTTACGCTAATAAATTATGGTTTTTAGAAAATTGATTCGTCATTTTATATTCGTTATTTAGAAATAAGTTTTTGACTAAATTTAAATTACATAGGTATAGGCAATTTCTGTCTAGTTGATTTGGTTTATTTGGTATGAATGTTTAATAATGTTGATTTTTTGTTAACATTAATTTGGATTTATTTTGAAGTTCATTGCATGAAGTGAAGTGAACAAATGCCAATATTTTGTTAAAAATTCTAAAACAACATTGTCAGGTTTGTGCAAGTACCTAGGTATAGTTGCTAATTATGTGGAAAATAATGTTTGAAGGAATAAACTCGGAGGCGGCTTTTCGGCGTATAGGTATTTTTATCTCTGTTGTGGGGGCCCCCGTCTTGTGGGGGCCCGGGGCTATTGCCCCGCCTGCCCCCCCTTAAATCCGGCCCTGTACCTAACTATATTCAAAAAGTTTACTTATCTAGTGGCAAAGGCCGAACCCAAGATTTATAAGTCGTAGGGCTAGATCAAGTTTCTTATATCTACAAATCATTATTACCTAATAATTACCCTAAGCGCTTCTCCATAGATTGTTATCTTTAATATTAGGCTATTACACTGGCCTCGGCATTTACATGTAGGTATGTGTGATGAATTATGAATGATAAATGTTTATGTTCAAATTCAGACTGCCGTTGTACGCGTGAAGAATGCAAGCGTGGGTCATTATTATTTAGGTATCCTAATTAGCGTATAGGGTTGTCACTTGTTCAAGGTACTCATGCCCTTGTTTTCTCTAATTTCAGGGAGTATCTTCAGGGCTGCTACGCCCGTTGGGCTAGGGAATTTTCCTTAGGGAAAATCCCGGCCTAACGGGGGGGGGGGTGACGTCACATCGCGCTCCTGCGCCGCGAGCCTCGCTACGAGTGACGCACAGCAATGGGCCGTTCCCTCGCGCCCCTCCGCGCCGGCCCTATAAATACAGCGGACACGAGGCTTCGTCCCTTTTCCTCCGGCCAGCACCGCCAGTTGAGTACTACCATCATCCGAAGACCTGTGAAGTGCCAACGTCGCCCACGCCCTGGATAATTGTCTCATCTGTTAATCTTAATTGTCAGTTCTTTTTTTGTATAACTAAAGCCATCGAATAACTGGAATTATAACGCGAGTTTAAACTTTCCTGGTGATATTTTTTATTTATTTCCCGTAAGTCAACCTAATTATCTCTCTTTAATTGCTCGGCGAGTGATCGATCCCGGCTACCACGTGGAAATCAATCACTCGTGAGACACCTTGTCTTATGCGGTAAAAATAATTCGTTTGGAATCACTCTTTTGTTTGATTTGATGGTACCCACAAGTGATTGATTCATTTTAGATACAACACAAAGCGTTCTCTTGATTATCAGCAGTTAAATGCGTGTGCATAGAAGTGAAGTGTGGAGGGGCCAAGATTCACGGCAATATTCACCTCATCAAAATCGTCAACATCAAGCAAAGCACTTCCAATATGTTCATCCGTAAGCAAATCAGACCCACGATGAACCCAAAAGCACGACTTAAGACCTATACTATAATCAAAGAAACGAATAAACCTAATATAATGAATATTTTGCGCAAAAGAAAACATTAAATTAATGCATTTACCGACTGTTGATGCTACTCAAGGGTCAACATGACCCTGTACTTGCCGTTTTGGCGCTAAACAAGAACTAAACAACAAGACACAACCACTATGCGCAGGAGCAGGCGCCGTACTGAGAATACATGGGAGAGGGGGCGCGGTTGTCTAAGAGTAACATTATGAAATCGTAGTTTTTCAAGCAGACAGGGTCTCATAGACCCATGAGTAATAACCAAGGGTTAATTAATATGCATTTAAAGTTACTTTTTTATTTGTATGACCTTCTGACGGGTCCAAAAAATTTAAACATTTTTATGGAAATAAACATATTTGAGTTGGAGTTCTTCTTCATCCCACTCCTCCTCCTATTCCTTTTCGCAAAAGCTCGACAATGCATTTATGACTCCACCGGTGGTGCATATGTCCATCATGGGTGACCCGGTGGTAATATTTTATACATACCTACCTACCTATAAAAAACTGCGAGTATCTCTAGGACTGATGACACGCTATCACCATTCGGGGTTTGTCAGCTTTTTATACGATCCCTTTCTAGTGCGTAAAGACCTTTGACCTACAATTAAACTCAATCGCCACCTGTGTGAGGCGAATGCTCCATGCTGCTTCCGTGGTCACACTCACCCCACCAGCTATTTTGGTTTGTGTTGAGGTTCCATCAGTTCTAGATTCTCGCGTTTGTGAGTAGATTCTTACAAAGAAAACACTTACCAATAGGTATATCTACTATACTTCTATAGAAAGAGGAAAAAGTATAGGGGTCTACAAACATTCTGACCGGCCTAGCGCCTGTTTTGTACGTAACACTCGTGCAACCAGTAGTAGCTGTCGGCGCCCTAGGCAAAAAAGTACGGCTTGGCAATAATAAGTGAACATATTCTTCGCATAGTCTTTTGCTCAGCCATCATTATCTTCTATGTACTTTGAATCTACGCGATGTTTTACAACATGGTCATTATTTCAGATACCTATCAATGAGAGCAAGCAGCAAAAGAAATCCTCAGTAGCAATACCTAAAGCAAAATATATTTTTCACAAAGTTATGTCGACTTTATTATCGTAAGACAAACTGTAGTTCGTATATCGTTCTGTAGATGACGTTAGTGGTATTTCTTTTACATTGTCCGCTAGGTGGCGCTTTTGTAGCTTCATCCTCCTAGCGTTATTCCAATTACAACCCAAGCTCTACTTACTTGACTAAACTGATTAGACTGAATATTATCTTTTCTTTTGCTAGTTAGCACAGAGGCAGTGAAACGCGTCCACAAATCCACTTACATAACTCGGGAGCGTCGTGTCCGAGACTAGGGGAAGTGAGGATATCTCTTCTCGGATTGCCAAAGCCCGAGCTATTTTCGCACAGCTGTGACCTGTTCGGCATTCATAGAAGCTGACCCGAAGGATTAAACATAAAATCTTCGGGTCCAATGTCAAATCCGTTCTGCTCTACGGGTGCGACACGTGGAAGATCACCAACGACATCTCACGCAAAATCCAAGTTTTAATCAACCTGTGCTTACGTCGTATTCTGAGAGTTTACTGGCGCGAGACCATCTCCAACGTAGATTGTTGGAGAAGTGCCACGAGAGTCCGATCGACCGCCAGATCAAACGATGCAAGTGGGGGTGGATTGGCCACACGCTGCGAAAGTCCTGACCACATACCCAAGCATGCCTTGGACTGGAACCCCAGGGGAAATAAAAGCGTGGCCGTCCCCGTCAAACCTGGCGTCGCACCGTGTTGGCAAAAGCGGTGAACATCAGAATGACGAGGGGCGAAGAGATGTGTGAAGCTCAAGAGCGATCGCGATGGCGGCATTCTATGGACGCCCTCTGCCCCAACTAGAAGTCATCATCTTTTCTAATGACTTACTTGACTGACAGAGCGACTGCCTATGTTTGAGTATGTTTTCTCTAAAATGTTTTCGACAGACATCCCGCTCTTGGCCAGCCAGTCACCAGGCGGAGATGATGATGATGATGAGAATATAAGCAAAATATTAATTTATAATAGTAAAAATATTTTTATTTATTTACATAAATATAAAAAAGTAAGACAGGTCTATTCCATAGCTTCGTCTGGATCTGCTATTTTTCTTCTCTTAGCATAGTGCTCAACTCTTTCTTCTAAGCTACCTGCAAAAAAATAAAAGAAAAGCTTTAATCAAGCAAATATTTGAAATTTTATTTTTATGATCTATGGTTTACTAGAGCTACGCTCAAGTGTCGGCAATCGCGACAAGGGGTAGCCAATGTGTTATTTTGGTGTACACCCCATTTTGCAAAGTTTTATGAAAATCTGTACAGTAGTTTCTGCGTGAAAGTGTAACAAACATTCATCCCTCCAAATAAATACTTAGAAATATTAATATATACATATAAATAAGTACTTATACAATATTAAAATAAATACATACATATATAATGTAGAATGAGAAAAGTTATAGTGATAGATAGTGATCCTTTACCATTGCTTGAAATCTAGTGATAGTCTGAGCCTGTCTTATGCGTAACGGTAGGGTATTCCATAAGCGAACAGCAGTAACTGAAAAGGATTTGTCATAAAATGCTGTGGAATGAACCGGCATTTTCAGTTTCAAATTTTCTGATGACCTTAAATAACGATTATGCGTATTCTGAAGGAACTCGAATCTTCCTTTAAGATAGGTGGGAGTAGAAGGGTTAAATAATATATTATAAAGTAAAGAAAGAATGTGAGCATTCCGGCGATGTCGTATGGGTAACCACTTGAGCTGTGCTCGAAATTGTGAAACATGATCATATTTGCGTAATCCAAATATGAATCGTATACAGACATTTTGAAGGCGCTCAAGTTTGTCAAGCTGGTTTTCAGCGATAACTAGATAGCTGACGTCTGCATAATCATCATAATGGGTAAAAGAAGAGAGTTATTATAGTAATAGACAAGGTGAAAGATTGGGGTATTTACATCAGAGAGTTTCCGTGCTTCGGAGGGCACGTGGCGTTGGCCATCTACTTTTATCAAGACAAGAATCGTAAGACCATCTCGAAGGCCTTCGGGCGGTTTATAAACTTTGACACCAGAGTTGCCCACGCTCACAAAAAACGAAGGCTTAGAAATTAGACTTACGGCAAGTATCTCGTTTCATCAAAGGCGTATAAATCCTGGGTTTGACTCCTTGTAAGAGACAATCTGTATACGCTATAATTTTGTCTTTGTCTGTGGCAGCGCTTTTCTTATCTTCTGTCTCACTCGCACTTAACGCATAATATCGCTCTTCCAGCTTAGTGATGACGTCTTTCATCATTGTTGATCTGCAATAATAATAAAAGTGTTTTTCTTTACAAAGGAAACTAAAATCTCGGCGCCAGCTAGCGGACAATAACGAAGATTAATACAGCTAACGTCATCTGACGGACAAATCTCGAACTATAGTTTGACTCGCTACATGAAAGTTATTTAAATAACTAGGATACATACGCACAGTCTCCGTCATAACGTTTCAGAGGCCAAACCTAAAGATAAAATAAAAACAATTCTGTTACTTTATATTTTATTTTACTAAACTATTTTAATGACAACTTCAAAGTGAATTTACTTCAAAAGGGTGTTCCAAATATTTACATTGCAGGACTCGGACACGTTTTATTATCACAAGATACCTACCTACTAGATGTATTGTAATGTCCGAAAGATATCGCCATGTTAATAGTTTTCGGCACTGTCCGATAGATGGCCTTACTTGTATGCAGCGACCTCTACAGGTTCATCATAATACTTACTGTATACTTTTAATAGTCCATTCATTCTGCAGCTGAGATATCACAGTGATTAGATCCTGTTTGTCATACACCCAGGTGTCACCCAGGTCGTAAGAACAGTGGAATAAGTTTAACGGGACGTCTAAGGCCATGCTGTATTGTGGTTTTCTGAAATAAATAATTAACTTAAATGTTGACATTCATAAGCGTCACTTTGTGGCCTAGATGAATAAATGATTTTGATTTTTGATTTAAAAGGCAAGTTTTTATGTTATAAAGTCGAAAAGTTACATCCTTGTAAAAGTTTTTTTTGAAAGATTTAGAACATGAATTCTAAACCTGGATCACTTAGGCAGTGGCGTAGGGGGGGTGGGAGCGGCGGTGGCGGTCCGCCCCGGGTGTGCTATGTTTGTATGTGCCCGTTAGTTGTATGTTTGTAAAGTCCTCCGCGACTTAGCATTTTTTCCTCGGTTTCATACTGCGGATGTCGTAAGAGGCGAAAGGCGATAGGGTCTGTGTAAGAGGTACTAAGGATCGATAGTGATACTAAAAATAATGCTCGTATTTAATAATAAACATTAACAATGTCAATATTGCTTGCAACTTAAGAAGTCTGATTTGTCACTGTTATAATTATAACTACTATATTGGCTTTATCGAGAGAAACACTAAAAAGTTACGTATCATGATTTATGGGCTTGAATTTTTTAAATCTGTTTTTTTATTATAGCTAGTAACCCTTTTTTTTTGTGTCGGGTTGGAAAATCCTCATGGAGTCCCTCCGCCCCGGGGGAAGGACGAAGGGGACTGTCAGACTCTTACTGACTAAAAACCAACCCGTGTTCCTCATGTACCCGTGTGTCGGAGGGTAGGGATTCGCATAAGCATTCGTCGCTACCCCCCGACGGGTATTGGCCCGCCAGATGGTCAGGCGGGCCCCGAACAACACCCCCTTGGCGGCGGATTAAGGTGTTGGGCTCCGCCGCCAAAACACTCAGTGGCCGCAGAGGATAGGGAGGACGGCAACGCAACACCGCATCTCCTCTTCCTCTGCGGCCCCACCGCGACGCAACGATGATGCGCCGCCATTTGGTCGCGGGAGATAGGGCGCGCGGCAACGCAACACCGACACGCCTCTCCTCCCGCGACCGCACCCGACTGCGAGGGACAGACAGAACTGTCCCCCGCACACGCACCGTTGGACGCATCCTGCGCAGGCCCACTGCCAAGCCCACGCGGAGCGTCCACTCCAGGGATCCCTCTTAGCTTCACCGCGGGGTTCCAAGCCACGGTTACTGAGCCTCCCTACCACGACAAGGTGGAGATCCCGCGGGGGGGATAGCTAGTAACCCTAGGAATAAGTTATGTGTCGCGGGGAACTTTGCAAACATGCGACCTATGGACACAAAGTACATACACAGACTCGGAACAATATTTTATGAATCGCACAAAATGTTGTCTCGTGTGGGACTCGAACCCACAACACGGCGCACTGCCAAGCAGCGTGGCGACAGCTTGAACCACTATGCCAACCGTGCAGTCTTAACCGCTTGGCCACGGGGACCGGCGACGCGACCTGCGACAAGCGATTTCGATGTACATGGCGCGTTTACTGTGAGGCGACATCGGTCGCCGCGGCGTAGTTAAGCGCGCCATGTACATCGAAATCGCTTGTCGCAGGTCGCGTCGCCGGTCCCCGTGGCCGGGCCGTAAGATTCAGATTATGCAAGTGATCCTACTTACCTCGGATTCTTCTCAACATCCAAAAGTTCAGTGACTACATCGGGCGTCTCTTTACCTTGTCCCACCAGGAGTAGCACCCCCATAATACATCGTATCTGATGCCATAGGAACGCGTTACCTTCTATTAGTAGGTAGTACATTGATGTGGCTGAAATAAAAGAATTGACTTTAGTTTATGTTAGTTGACAGGCCGACTGCTCTCCAGTTTAGCGGGAAGGACTAGTGACCTTGACTGCTAAGCTGGAGGTCATCGATCCATCAATTGTTTTTTCGACTCTGGGTGTGCTATGTGGTGACGGATTAAGAATACTGATTGTCACCACCCCATATCATCCCATGGGTGTCGTAAGAGCCGTCAGGGGGAGCAGATTATGCAGAGAACAGCACTGTAAGAGAAGGAAAGCTTGATACAAACCCTATACCAACCTGTTTGGCCAGCGTGGTATAGTAGGCCAATTCCTCCTTTCAAAGGAGAGGCCTAGTCCAGCAGTGGACTGTTAAAGGCTGATGATGATGATAGTTGTATGTTTTTTTTAAAGTTCTCCGTGACTTAGCATTTTTTCCTCGGTTTCATACTACGGATGTCACAAGAGGCGAAAGGCCGAAGGTGGGAACACACAGAAAACTGGACATCAAATACCACACCAACCCGGCTGTCCGTGTGGTACAGCCAAATATTTATCTTCATTCACCATGTTATTGTGATGAAAATTAGAAGACGCCAATTTTCAACCACTACATACAAAACAAAATCCGTCTTCTGTCTGTCTGTCTCTATGTATGCTTATATATTTAACACTACGCAACGGATTTTAATGCAGTTTTTTTTAATAGATAGAATAATTTTGATTTTGAGGAAGGTTTATATGGTGTAATACATATATGGCGACGAAGTTCGCCGAGTTAACTAGTAGTTTATTAAAGACTGTATGATGATGATGAGTTACGTAATATGATCGAGGCAGCTCTAGCCTAGTGGAGATACCAAAAGACCATGCAGAGGGTATCAAGTTCAAATCTACGGTGCGCACCCCTGACTTTTAGGAGTTAAGTGCGCATTTAATTTTTCATTAGCGCTTGCCTCGTGCCTCACGTTAAACCGTCGGTACAGGCTGTCATGAAGAATTTCTACAGTCGTCAGAACCTTATGGCTATTACTTTGGGTTGCGGAGGTCAGACAGGCAATCGCTCTGTGGAAAAGCTAATATTCAGTCAAATCCGGTTAGACTACTAAGCGGGTTCCGCTAAGTCGGTCCGGGTTGAAACTGGGATAACGCTAGGAGGATGATGATGAATTCCGTCCGATAGATGGCGTTGATAACAAAATAAAAAAGTAAATATAAAAAAGTCTTACGTTTCTCAGTATCATTCTCAAGCACCGGCAAAATCTCAGCTTTGAGCAGATTCCTCCGAAACTCCGTAACGCCGTTCCCGACGTCCATTTTACACAGATTACGGTAATCATTTGAACCAATCAGACGGCTACAGGCGTCCTTCATAGCATTCAAGTCCAAACAAGAACGGGGAAAGTAGTACTTGTATTGACGTTTCTGACAGTCGAATCTGCAACAAAATATTTATTAAAACGACGACTGCACTGTTGGCCTTTTTTTTACGAGGTCAAAATTCCCTTCGGATCTCCGACTCTTGGGGAAATGAGAGCCGGAGTATGTGGTGTTACCACTAAAAACCACCTCGACTGCCAACCAAAGACGCCCTACGGGAGGAACACTGGGTACAGGAGCTGTCCAGTCTTCCTCCCATGGCGACATGTTCAGCGGAACCCGTTCTCAGGGAAGGCTAAACGCCCTCAACTGCCTCTACTGGCAGCTTTCCGGAGCAACAAATCCTAATCGGCGACCAGAGCTCCCCATGCTCTGGCGGCCTGCGGCCCCGTTGGCGGCTCTCTGCGACGCCGCCCTTGTCTTCGGGCAGGATCGGCCCTCTCCCGATCCCGCTCATGCACAGTTTGCCTAGTGGTTATAGCGGCCGCCTCGCCGCTTGACACTGTCCCGAGTTGTGGCGAGCCCACCTGAGACAACACTTTGTGTGATTCATAAATTGTTGTTTCGAGTCTGGGTGTTCATTGTGTCCGTTAGTTGTATATCTGTATAGTCTTCCGCGATGCAGGACCTAGACCAGGTGCAAGAATTGTCTTCAAAAAAAATATTTGGGAAAAGTGAAGCAATGTTTAGTGCTCCGTACGTAGAAGCAAGAAACGGAACGCGTTAAGAATCACTCGTGTATCTGGCTGCAACAGTGTCAACAGCCAACTTGCTCCGAAAATGCTGGAGCGCTTGCTTGTGGTTTGGTGTAGTGACGGATTAAGAAGATTCTGACGTCATTGGGATTAAGGTACACCTGCCCTGGGCGTTTTGATAGTACGAAATATACTTTTTCGTCGTTTTCGACGTACGAGTATATTGTATTCATTAGTTAAAGACGTAGACGAAAAGTTAGCTATACCAACAGACTGCTTATGCAAAGGGTATTAGCACAGGTATCAGGCACAGGTTTTGGTGTAGTGACGGATTAAGAATACAAAGTATCACTACCCCATTTCACTGAGAATGTCGTAGGACTAGCGACTAAGAAAAATACATGAAGCAAATAATATATTTTCCTATACATCAAACAAAGTATAGTCTGTGCGGAAAGAGAATGGGCGTGGCGAAAATTGGAACTAACATTAAGATTTGTACCTTTAGTAATTTTTAACTTATGTACGTACGATTGAAAACCCTTCTGTCTGTCTGAGTAACAGAGGCTCTACAGATTACAGATCAAGATTTTAAGTCGCACTATAATAAATTAACAATGTTGCCAACATGAGAAATACGGTAAGTACGTATTGTTGCGCCCTTAAATCAAAAGTCTATTCTCTTTCCGCACAGACTCTAGTAGGTATAGCAGGCCAAATCTTCCTATTGACTCACATACTGTTGAGACGCAAGTGAAGAGAGGCTGGGTCCAGCAAAGGGCTGCTAAATGCTGATGTTGATATAATACGGAAAAGTAAAAAAAAAACAAAGAATATGATGTACACACCTTGCACTGAAATCCTTCTTCTCCAAGGGTATAGGCATCCAAGCCACAGTCCTGATGTCTTTAGGCAATAACCTGTTCAGCATTTTGCAGTACGGCAGTTCATTTGATATGGCTTCTGTAGTGTACTGTTCGTGTTCTGGGTATTTACTGCGTAAGGATATGGAGATAACCTACGGAATGAAGCGTAGATAGCATAAAAGACTTTTTTATAAATAGTATCAGTTCTTTTTCGTAGTACGACCATTAGATGGCACTAAATAATATAGCTAGTGACATCTAACAGACAATGATGGAACTACTAAAACGCATACACACTACTGATGGGGTGGTGCTTTTATAAAAACACGTTTATGATGCTTGGGTTGGGAGTCATCTAAAAATGCTATCGGAGTATTCTGTGACTTATCAAAAGCATTTGATTGCGTTCATCACGAAATACTACTACTTAAGCTTCGCCACTAAGGCCTACAGGAAAGCGCACTTAGTCTTGTCGATTCGTACCTGCGGCAGAGATGTCAGTGTGTAGATGTAAATGGGACTACATCCTCTAAATTACCTATACAGTTAGGCGTTGCACAAGGTTCAATTCTAGGTCCTTTTTTTATTCCTTGTATATATTAATGACTTACCTTTTTATTTAAAAACATCTGTGATGTCGTACTTTTTGCTGATGATACGTCAGTTATTTTTAAAGTAGATAGGAATAGAAATCAATTTGATGATGTAAATAATGCACTTATACAAGTTACACAATGGTTTATAGCAAACAACCTAGTACTTAATTCTAGGAAAACTAAATGCGTTAAATTTGCTTTACCTAACATTAGACAACTGGGACCTAATATTATGCTAGATAGGGAGGAACTTGAGATAGACTGTACAGTGTAGACACTGCAGACTCTACAGTGTTTCTAGGTACATTATATAAGTTACAATGGGGTGCACATATAGCATGTCTTGCAGGAAAGCTCAGCTCTGCTGCGTATGCCGTCCGAAAAGGTAGGCAACTTAGTGTCATCGACACATCTTGTTCATTTTAACTATTTTCACAGTGTAATGTCCTACTGCCTCATGTTATGTGGCAACGCTGCAGATATTCACTTCATATAATCTTACACTTATCAAATCTAAATCTAAGCATAACATTACATTAATTCATTACATCAATTAGAAAAATAACATTACAATAACACATACAATAAATTCATTAGTTATTAAAATACGTATAAGTAAGTATGTCCTTTATGATGTACACTTTTTGTCATTTATAAATTCATCTACAATTCCCAGCAGTGGGACAAACTATAAAATAAGGCTGATGACAATTAACCCTTACCTGTCCAAAAGAACTGACGCCCTTGTCAGTGCGGCCGCATCTATGATAGTTAGCCTTATCCCTGCTCTCTATTAGACAAGACTTGGTCAATGCATGGAACAGATGTTGTTCTATAGTTTGATCAGTATCTTCTTGTACTACGAACCCTTGGTAGTCCCATCCGAAGTATACTATGTGGAGTAATACTCGTCGATAGTGGCACCTGAAAAAAGTTAGTACAATAATGTCTTAATAAAACTATGGTAAATCAATTGGTCCGTGTGGTGACGGATTAAGAATACGGATTGCCACCACCCCATATCATCCCATGGGTGTCGTAAGAGCCGACAGAGGGAGCATATTATGCATAGAACAGAACTGTAAGAGAAGGAAAACTTGATACAAACCCTATGCCAACCCGTTTGGCCAGCGTGGTATAGTAAGCCAATTCATCCTTTCAAAGGAGAGGCCTAGTCCAGCAGTGGACTGTTAAAGGCTGATGATGATGAAATCAATTGCAAAAAGTATTGAGAAGCAATGAATTAGATTCAGTATAACTTTTTCTCATGGGCTCAGTGGCGTGCCATCGGAGAAGCCTATATCCAGTAGTGGCCATTTTCCTATAAAAAAATTGTGTTTTGTCATTGCCAGTACCTTGCAATGCCAATGGGCGCTAAGCATATGGCAGATATGCTTGGAGGATGTAAGACACCTATTACATAGCATATTATATACTTTGTATTATATGCTTTTTTAATACTGATAACATTTTCTAAAACTAGATTTATACTACAGTGACGTTACAAAATGAAAACGTCTTAGCTTAGAAAAATATTTGAGAATTTATAAACAAAATCACCCAATTTCTACTCTCAATAGGTCTCAGAGCGGCTACAATAGTATGGATACGACTTTCATGAATTCCCTAGAAGAAAAAGAAAAAAAGTTTTATTCATTATATCAAGTAATAGGTATAGACAATTTTTAGCAACTTTTTATTTTATATTATTTAGTCATGTTAATTTTCAGTAAAAAATGGCAATATAATAATTATGTAAGTATATAAATGTATGTAATCACGTTCTTGAAAACAGCTGTAACGGTTTTAATGTAATTAACAATATTGGGGTTTTTGGTTGGTCTACCAAGGTTTCATGCGGGGAAAATCTCTTTTTCCTGAGAAAAATAAAAAATAAAGATAAAAAATTATTTTATTTATTTATTAACATATTTATTTACATATTTATTCTTAATTATAATAGTTTTCTCTATTTTATTTATGATCTGGTCATAGGCTGATTTTACAGCAGGAGAATATATAGGTGTGTCCCTATATTTCACTTTATAGCAAAATCTACACATTGCAGGCGAATAGTGTTATGTGTGGGAGTAGGTACAAGTCTCTAATTTTGCACTATGGTAGATGCAAGGTATAGGTCGTGCCACGTAAGAAGAACGAGGGCTGTCAAGGCACTAACTGCAAATGTAACTTTGCAATCCAATATATTTATATGGAATTACAAATAATCTATTTATGTAGTTGTAGAAAAAGGGTTGACTAATCCGACGAAAACAATATAGAGGTTGTAAAAAAAAGAACTTTAAAGTTTGAAATCTTCTAAAATTTCTGGAATGGTCTATAGTTCTCAAGTATATTTATTACCATGTTTAAAATTACTTGATAATATGATATGATTCTAAACAGTCTAGAAAGTTAGATTCCCAGGTCGCTATCGGAGCTTTATGCGGTATGACAAGATTTTAATGTCCGAGAAGCTCAAACCGAAGGTGGTACCTACTAGCTTTGTTTAGGCGTGTAAAGCAGAAAAACACCTAAACGCACACACGGCTTTATTGCAACCAGCGCAAAAAGTTGTTGTGCGTTTATGGCAAATTCTGCACGCATGTCGTTCTCGGTTTGAGCTTCTCGGAGTACCCAAAAATGGGTACCTACTCGGCCGCGTAATGGTATTTTATCTCATAGATACCTTGTCTGGCAGGTGTGGGAAAGAGAATGACCACAGGTTTAGCGTGCTTTTTGAGAATAGTACTTATGAGCGTGCGTCGAAAATTGCGGTGGGGCAACTTCACCGTCGCATTTTTTTTATGAATAATGTACGCGTTTAATATCGACACATTTAGAAGTCGCCGAAACAATTTCTTATACCAGATGCGCGTTCTTTTCCTTTCTATCGGATAAGTAGCGAGCATCTGATCTTTTTTATCGACGCCACTATTGTAGTCACGAATGAGTATGGGCTTCGTTGAATTATCAACAGTTGAGACGGTGTTGCCGTGGTAGGTAGAGATCGTTGCCACACGGTTTTGATCTCTCCCGACCATTACATCGACGTCTCCACTGGTGAATCCTGCTATTTGACCGGGCCGCATGCTTGTTTTCGTCAAATTAGTCAACTCCACTGGGACGAGTTTACGGTTAGTCCGCAAAGTCCCCACATAGTCGAACCCAATGGATTTTAGTTTACGGGCAAGAGCGGGTGAGTTGTAGAAATTGTCCATCCACAACGTGTACCCAGCGTGTTCTAAACCTTTGATAAGGTCTAGAACAAGAGCCGGTGTACTCTCTGTGAATGGATCTGCGTCCTGTTCAGCCGGAGGTGTTCGTGGTTTGGGAGCGTGAATCTGGAATCGCCACAAATATCCAGTAGCTGATTCGCAGATTTCATAGCTCTTGATGCCCACTGCTGCAGCTTTATTAGTGATAAACTGGTTGATATCCAGCCACCCTTTCTACTGCAGCAGTGATTCATCAAGAGCTATGTTTTGTTGCATAATGTACAAGGCCGAAAACCTGGCATTCAGGTGGCTGATAACAGGCTGCACCTTGAACAATTTAGCTTCTGGTGCACTGAGATTTAGCCCTACCATGTTTGCAGTGGAGTTAAAATGCAGGCATTTATTAAGGAGCTGGAATCGCCGCAATCACATATTTACGCGAAAGCCTGGCGTGCAAAAAATATCCATCTCAGTGTTCCAGTACCTACTCCTCAGTTCCGGATTTTATGACCACACCCATTGCCAGGATAATTGCCATGTAAATGTAAAGTTCGTCGGCAGTAGTGTCTTTCCAATCAACTATCCTACTGTTGAGACATAGCTCACCCGTGTGCATCATTTTTTCGGCAACTTCTTCAGCATACCGATTTGTTTCAGTTGCTATACACTCCATGAATTCCCGGTCCCATATTGCTGTAAATATGTCATAAGAGATCATTTAGGTCAATTTCTTTGTCTCCCAGAGCGGGAATTTGCCACACGAAGGGTTAATAAAATAAAAAAATTATAATAGAATAACAATATTATATGCCAAAATAAAAAAGAAATGGATCTGAAATCAGAAATATTTATTTGCCAGAAATGTGGTACAGGTATAGATGTTACATAGATTGTTTTTTGATCTACACATTTCGCTAAATATAGCATGCAAATAGCTCGAAGCGTTTTTAAATCACTTGCAACTTTACTACAGAAATATACTAACAGAGACGAGTAAGATTATAGACTTACAAAGTCGAACAAAAAAATGTGACTCGATAATTCGTTAACATAAACGACGAAAGATGTCGCTACGCGTATCGAATCGAAAAATAATTAGGGCCAGATGACGCGTGACGTCACTTGTACCCCGCATAATGGTACATAACATCACTAGATGGCGTTATATTCAATTTACTTGTCTTAAATTTACTAACGTGGACGAAAAACGACAACGTAGGTAGCCCTTGTGCAATGTGCAAGGTCATTCGAGAGTTGAGGCCCTCAAGGGTGCTCAACCTACCTACTACGGTACCTACTATCAATAATGCTACCGTTCAACTCTTTAATCAATTTTAATTTTCGAATTATGTGCGTGGTTTAAGTACTTTAAGGTCTAAATTTGCAATGAAATGTTGCAATATATTTTGCTGGTCTGATAACAAAGCTGGCAGATGGCCTCGTAAGCCCACCGAGCTTGGGGTCGATTGATTTGTTTTGAGGAGCACTTCACACTTAGATGATATCCAGGGTCTGATGATGAAGCTGGAAGGTGGCCACGGTATCTCTGTGATAAAACGACATAAACCGACCGAATTTGGCCTCGATTAATTTGTCTTGAGGAGCACTTTACACCTAGATGATATCCAGGGTCAGATGATGAAACTGGGAGGTGGCCACGGCATCTCTGTAATAAAACGACATAACCCGACCGAGTTTGGGCTTGATTGATTTGTCTTGAGGAGCACTTTACACCTAGATGATATCCAGGGTCTGATGATGAAGCTGGGAGGTGGCCACGGCATCTCTGTAATAAAACGACATAACCCGACCGAGTTTGGGCTTGATTGATTTGTCTTGAGGAGCACTTTACACCTAGATGATATCCAAGGTCTGATGATGAAGCTGGGAGGTGGCCACGGCATCTCTGTAATAAAACGACATAACCCGACCGAGTTTGGGCTTGATTGATTTGTCTTGAGGAGCACTTTACACCTAGATGATATCCAGGGTCTGATGATGAAGCTGGGAGGTGGCCACGGCATCTCTGTAATAAAACGACATAACCCGACCGAGTTTGGGCTTGATTGATTTGTCTTGAGGAGCACTATACACCTAGATGATATCCAGGGTCTGATGATGAAGCTGGGAGGTGGCCACGGCATCTCTGTAATAAAACGACATAACCCGACCGAGTTTGGGCTTGATTGATTTGTCTTGAGGAGCACTTTACACCTAGATGATATCCAAGGTCTGATGATGAAGCTGGGAGGTGGCCACGGCATCTCTGTAATAAAACGACATAACCCGACCGAGTTTGGGCTGGATTGATTTGTCTTGAGGAGCACTTTACACCTAGATGATATCCAGGGTCTGATGATGAAGCTGGGAGGTGGCCACGGCATCTCTGTAATAAAACGACATAACCCGACCGAGTTTGGGCTTGATTGATTTGTCTTGAGGAGCACTTTACACCTAGATGATATCCAGGGTCTGATGATGAAGCTGGAGGTGGCCACAGCATCTCTGTTATAAAACGACATACTTAAGCCCACCAAGTTTGGGGTGGTTTAATTTGTCTTGGGGAGCTCTTTAGGTACACCTAGATGATATTCGGGGTCTGATGATGAAGCTGGAGGTGGCTACGGCATCTTTGTAATAAAACGATGTAACCCTACCGAGTTTACCCTAGACGGCCGGTTGGCGTAGCGGGAGTGTAAGCGACGGCTACGTCAAAGGTCGCGGGTTCGATTCCCGCTCAAGTCAAACATTTGTGTGCATGAATATGGATATTTGTCTTGATCTGGGTGTTTCTATGTATAACATATAAGTATGTATTTACAAAAAAAAGTACAACTATAGGTATGTATGTTTATCCATTATCTAGTACCCATAGTAGGGTCATTTCGCCTGTTCGCATCCATTTAGTGCAGTTGACAAAGGACAATGGGCGGTTTTGGGCGGTCGGCGGCCATCTATGAATTTAATATCAAATGAAAGTACTAATAATTAGGAACATCTTTTACTATGGGCGTTACGCTGTATTCCATTTAGGAAAAGAAATATTTGAATGTCAATATAACCTAATTCTATAGATAAAAGTTTTGTGACACGGTAACACATCATCAATATACCTAATTATATAATAAAGTATCGCACGTGATCTTTCGTGTGAAGATAGCTCGGCGTTATAACTTATAAGGCTGAGCACCTAGTACAGGGCGTGTAAAATATTGAAGTGTACCGAGAGCAACAAATAAGACGTCTTAGCGAATATATTGAAGAGGAAGAAGTGTGGTTGTTACCCGTTCGAATACAGTCAAGGCACGTAAGACCTAGGACTTATTTATCATCGTCCTAGCGTTATCCCGGTTGCATCCGAGACTTACGCCTTGAAGCTCGACGTCCGCTTACTAGTCCAAACAGACATGACAGAATATCGGCTTTTCCACAGAAGGATCACTGCCGTCTGACCTCCGTAACCCAAAGGTATAGCGATATTTCCATAGCTTAGACCAGTATTAGTTTATTTGAGGCAACCGTATTGACTTTCAAAGTTCTTCATTAAAGCCAAGACCGACGGTATATTCTGCTCTCCGAGGCATGGGGCAAGCGATAATTAACTATTTAGTACGTAAGTAAGATCTGGGACTTATTATTCATAGATTATTCCGAGTTATAGGCGCACGGTCAAATGCTGCGCACATAATTATTATGTGCGTAGTATGGTATATTATATACTTATATGGCTGGGTAAGAAATCAACCCGAAGAGTTGCGATTAGCAGCAGCAGAATTAACTGGGATTATAGAGGATGAATGAGAGGAACTAGGCTACACAAGGCTTAAAATCATACTTAATTCTTTTTTTAAACCATTATGTTCTTTCATAACTTTATCTACATACAATAATTAATTATGCATTATAATAGCTTATTATTTATTGATGATATTATGTTAGTTATATACAGGGTGTAACAAGACCCTTAACGAAAACTGAAATCCTATGTTGTACCAATCAGTACGAACATTTTTTACTTGGGCACTATACCTGGGAAATTACTGGTTCAGGAGATATTGAGGCTCAAAGTTAGTATGGAATTTTTCTAATTAGGCACAAAATCGATGCATTAACCCCCTCATATTTTCTTTAGATGCCCTATAACCCCATGAATATGTAGGTATTTCGAGAATTGCACGCGCGCGCTTTTAATTGCAGTTAAAAAAATGTGAAAACTAAAAAAAAAATCGTTTCCCAGCTCTTATTTTTGGTTAGTATCACTTGGCATGATGTCCACAACGAGTAGACTTCGGCTTGGTGATGGGTCTTGTGACACTCTGTACCCTTATAACCAAATTAAGATTTTATGTTTATAACAAATTGTATGGTAACTGTATTATATACTACATATATAATATATGTAGTATATAATACAGTTACCATATATATTATTTAACATTAGTTAAGTACATCTAAATAGTAAAATGCACCTACCACTTTCATCTCTGCACCACCATAAGGTTGACAGGTAGAGAATGCCATATGGCATTATGTCCACCGATGTACACTATGTTTGTGCATAAATGATTAAATAAAATAAATAAATAAACTGTGCTTACATTAGTAAGCACAGTTACCATACAATTTGATACAATAATATGTGATATATTATAAAATGACAATCTAAATAAGTTGTTTCACTTTCTTTAACACTTTCGTTAGCCAGAGTAGTAAGTAAAACGATTAAAGTTTCAAAAATAAAAACGTCTTTTATCTGTTTTAGAAGTACACCACAGTGATAACACTTGTCCACAGTAATCGTAGGACTAAAACACACTAATTAATAACACAATCATTCGTGGCCGCGGACCGCCTAGGCTCCATACAAAAATGCCCATTGTCCTTTGAAGGAGAAAATAAAAATATAAAAAATTTGTTCCAGCAAATTGATTCAAAGAAAAATTTATGTAATGCGTTCATTATAATTATAGTCTACTAGCTGACCCGGCAAACGTTGTTTTGCAATTTTTTTTTTTAATATATGTTGGCCGATTCTCATAGATACCGGATAAGCACAAAAAATTTCATCAAAATCGGTCAAGCCGTTTCGGAGGAGTATGGTAACGAAAACTGTGACACGAGAATTTTATATATTAGATTTTAATATTAGCTTTCACTTTTCTTCGAAAATTGTTGTGTTTTTTTTAAATAAACAAGCTTCAAAATTTGGCATTTTGCCCAGTTTGCGTCCAAAAAATCCAAATTGCGTCCACCTGTGGACCATTTCGCGTCCACCAGCTTAGAGAAAGAATATAAGGGTGATATTGTTAAGCCAATCTAAAGAAAGATTGGCTTTTTACAATTTCTACATTTAAGATTAAAATTATAAAAAAGTCAACATTATTATCATTATTAAATCACTCTAAAGAAACTATAAACTATTTATTGTTTTCAACATCGATGGAACTTAAAATCAAAGACAAAAAACATAACGATAGGTACATGTTGTCCAATATTGTGGTCTTCGGAATAGCATAATTTTTACATAATTATGTATTTGTCTTATCGATTTCTTTTCTTTTCACGAATATCACTAAAAGCTTGCTTTATTTAATCAATCTTCTGATTTTTTTTCTTATCCTTCTTCTTTCTTGTCTCCTAAGAACTCATTTTGAATAGAAAAAAATATGGAATAAAAGAAATTACGTATTTCATTGCATTAAATTCGTAAAAATCTGATTTTAAACTATTGATTACTAATAAACTGATTTAAATAATAGTTACAGGTAGCACGCCACTGCGTAATGTTGATGTTGTGCATGTATTGTTAGAGAGAGATGCAGGGGGCCTTTAATGTTGCGTTCTCTCTCCCACCGGCGGACACGAATAGGCCCCACTCTGCCACTCTATTCTTAATATCTCTATGCTCTTATACGTTGAGGTATTGGCGGTACTGACTTTTCATTTTATTAGTGTGTTAGTATACTTATTTTCGAGCATTTTTAAAGGGAGGTCCGTAAATGGACGCGAATTGGGCGATGGACGCGAACAGGCGAAATGACCCTACAAGCTCAAAGCTCTGCTTAGTTACTCAAAGACTATTAAGAGGAAACACCACGGGCGAGGGAATTGAAAAATAGGTATTTGTAAAATCTATTGCTGTCGCGCAGCCTCAAGCCTCCCCCCGCAGACAAACAATTTCAATGGCCGTTAATGAAAAAATAATGATATTTTTATGACTTGTCTGGCTGTAATTAACGTCGCGTGCTATTTGATCAGCGCCCTCTGGATATAGCTCGCGATTTGAGCTTTTTCCGAGGCACATTTTTTTGTTCGACTTTGGCAGTCTATATATTCTTACTCGTCTCTGATACTAATAATAATAAAATAACAATATTTATATTCATTCAATAAATAAACTCAAAATAAAGCGCCATTTAGACGGAGAGAGTTTCTCGCACAAGCAATAATCGCCAAAACATTATCGTATCTAAATGTTTACATTCAGGCAAGAACTAAATTCTCGCCTACGATTATATCATACGAGATTCGCATATGACTTATCGCTAGGCGACAATTACCTGCGTCTGTTTACACAGCGAAATTATAGTAAGAAGATTCTGGCTTACGAGAAACTCGACTTGTATAAACACAATCTCGTATGACATTTTGTCAAGTTCATACGAGTATCGTACAAATCGGTTTGAACCGTTTTCAGTGCGAGATTCGTCATCCGAGTTTAGAGAGTATTTGTTGTCAAAAATGACACAAAAATCACTGCACTCATGTTAGCAACTGGCACAAAATCTCGAATACGATTATTGCTTTGAAATTTTGTTTACACGGACACAATCAATATTCCTTGCGAGGCAATTGTCGCCAAAGTGAAGGAGCGAGAAGTGTGTATGTTTAGACGAAGAAACATTTTTATATTCTTTCGATAATCGCATCTTCGTGTCGAGAAACTCTCTCCGTCTAAATGGGCCTTTAAATGTCAGAAAGAAAAATACAAGAATAATATAATTGACACTCATTAATTCAATATACGAGTACATGCAAAATTAAATGTCAAAAAGAAAAATACAATATAATATAACTGACACTTATTAAATAACTGACTGTGAAACAAGGAAGTAGAATCATTATTTTCACTTACATACGAGTCTGGCTTGGACTAATGAGTCAAAGATATACCATTTTATAAAACACTAGCTGACCCGGCAAACTTTGTTTTGCAAATTTTTTTTTTTTAAATAGATGTTGCCCGATTCTCATAGATACCGGATAAGCACAAAAAATTTCATCAAAATCGGTCAAGCCGTTTCGGAGGAGTATGGCAACGAAAACTGTGACACGAGAATTTTATATATTAGATCTATCATTTTTTAGGGTTCTGTACCTAAAAGGTAAAAACGGAACCCTATTACTAAGCCTCTGCTGTCTGTCCGTCTGTCACCAGGCTGTATCTCATAAACCATGATAGCTAGAAAGCTGAAATTTTCACAAATTATGTATTTCGGTTGCCGCTATAACAACAAATACTATAAATAAAAATATTAAGGGGGGGTCCCATACAAAAAAATGTGTTCTTTTTCATATTTTTGCTCGAAATTACTAACTGTAACAGGTAGACGCTTTAAATTTTCACAGAAAATGTAGTTGTATATTTCGTTTCAAAATAAATAGGTAATTAAATTTAAAAAAAGTAAATAATAAAGGGGGGCTCCCATACAACAAACGTAATTTTTAAGCAATTTGTTACTTGATCTTAATAAACAGGTACACATAGTATCTTCTTGGGTTTACGCGAACGTTACACATTGAAATTAAACTACAGTTTACGGATTTTATCGCGATGTATTGGTTTCACTAAGTTATTACATTTGAAACTAATGATCTAGAAACTATATTTTTAATTTATTACTAGCCGACGACGTTTCGAATTCTTTACAGAATTCATGTTCACGGCAGACTGAGGTGATAATTGTCTTTTTCTTGAATGTATATAAGTTATCTCAAAGTACCCGAACATTTTTTTTTTTTTTGCATCTACTGGTGTTACTATTTACGCAGAATGAGCTCACAGTGTCCTTAGGTCTTCTGGTAACTTTGTCCTTCTTGGGTTTCATTAGCCTTATGACAGGGTCCCAAGCTGGAGGAACATTCCAACCATCTTCCCTATTGAAATTAGGGTGTTTTTTAATTTCAATAGCCTCTCGTATCATCCTTGGAAGAAAACGGTGTTCTTTTGCGAGTATCTGTGGTTCATCAAATCGCAGGTAGTGTTTGGGTCCTTGTTCCACATGTTCACACACAGCAGACTTTGTTGAGCGTTTATGTTTTATGTCAGCTATATGTTCTTTGAGTCGAATGCCTATGCTTCTCTTGGTTTGTCTAATGTATGAGAGCCCACATTCACAGTCAATTTTCTAGACACCAGCCTCTTGCAAGGGTAACTGACACTTGACAGATGGTAATAATTGACTGATCTTCGTTGGCGGCTTGTAGTAAGTTTTGATAGAAGCTCGCTTCAAGATGTAGCCAATTTTGTCGGTCACGCCCTTGATGTATGGGAGGACAGCAGGTTGTCTTTCTACTGTGGCTGGTTTACACTACACTTATAAAGTATTTAAGTATACATACAATGAACGTGATTTCCTTTTATAGATGATGGTACCCTTCGTGCGCGAGTCCGACTCGCACTTGCCCAATTTTTTTCGTTATTTCTCTCCGTGCAATATTTGTTGCACCATATTTTAGAGGAAATTTATTCACAAAAATCAAGCATTATAGTATATTATAATTATTTTTCACAGATAAATTCAGAAATATGCTTTAAACTATATTTAGATTTATATATTGTTTGTAGGGACTGACTGTTTTATTAGAAAAATAGTGTAAACTTACTTGCTGTAATCAAATGGTCTCGGTTGCTTTTTTCTCACATTTGTTTTATTTTTATCAGCAACTGAGCAATTTACACCGCTTGTACTTTTTAATTTAAGTTCAGCCTCTAATCTGATTACCCTTTCGATGAGTTCCTGCAAAGTTTACAAAAGTAATTTTGTAGAAACACTGTCACTAGGTTAGATCAAAAATATTCATAATGACTATGAGTGAGACAAATGTACATTTTTATCGATCTTTAATAATTGTTCTTTACTAATATTAATTGTTTTCTCTTCTCCTTGTGCATTTGCCATTATTCATGGAAAATATGAATGAAAAGTATTGTGAATAAAATTGTGCTCAAATCAACACTTTCTTGTCTTGACATTGACGCAACTGACATATTTTGATCCAATTTGACAGTTTTGGCAGCCAATATTTCGTTCATAAAAAGCAAAGTTGTTTTATATCTTATAAATTACTTTGCTTTATATGAGGTTACGATAATTCACAAAGCATTTTATTTGATTATTATTTACCAGTAGATGGCCTTTGAATCGTTTGCTGCAATATATATTCCCGTAGTGTTAAAATGCCACGGATGGTATTGCAATCCATTAAATTTCTTTTGCTCTATTTATTATTAGCAGTCTAACACTCAGGAACATCTCAGGAATGCTATACGTATAATTTCTAAATTGGGAATGTCTAAACTAGATTATTATTTTAGTAGAACTAGAAGGAAAAATGTATTAAGGCACCTCATTACATTTTATTTCTCCGCGCAATTTGTTTTTGTGTAGCAGTAGGTAGATATTTTAATTAAATCCACAGAATAGGGCGTCGTAACTTAGTGTAGGTACTCTTTTACATATTGCACAACTGTAATCTAATATTTTGTAATATTCAGAACAACATTTAGATAAGTTTTATAGTCTTCTAATAATTATCCATTTCATGCTCCGTGCTCATTGCTAAATGTGCTTACTGATAAGCCTGTCTATACATAGGTATGTACCTATTGTAAATCAGAAAAAAATCAAATGATAGGTTTACTAAAATAAACATATAAATCACACTATTACCTAGCCACTTATTGCTTATGTATCCTGCGAGAATTCAAGGCTTTAATTACCCATTACCATCAGCGAGTCTGGGGTTGGAACTAACGGCATACACGCCAACCTCTATTTTTGGAGTTAAATGCGTTATTTTCGATATCAAAAGTATAGCTGCCGGTCCGGACACGTTGTTTTATAAGTTTTATAATTTTACGGAGACTTCTGTCAGTAACAAAAAACTTTTTTTTAATTCTAAGCCGGCCGGTGGTTTGATTTACCTAAGTTTGGAACATCATATACCTACAGTGTCATCAGGTCCTAGCGTTGACGCGATCACAACAAAGACTTTCGCCCAAAATGAAGCTTGCAGAAAATAGGGCTCAGTGGCGTGCCATAGGAGAATCCAACATTTCCAACGGTAGACTACAACAGACTGATACCTAATGATGACGATAAGTAAATTCTGAATGTCAGTGGTGCACGGTGTGGGTACGAACCCGATATCCCTTGCGTAGGTAGCAGTCTACTGGTATCTTTATTTTTTGTTTTACGAGGTGGAAAATCCCTTCGGATCTCCAATTCTTGGGGGAAATGAGAGCCGGAGTATGTGGTGTTTCCACTAAAAACCACCTCGACTTTCTCATGTACCCGTGTGTCGGAGGGTAGGGCATCGCCGATGCATTCGTCGCCACACTCCGACGGGCATTGGCCCGCCAAATGGTCAGGCGGGCCCCGAACAAAAACCCCTTGGCGGCGGATTAAGGTGTTGGGCTCCGCCGCCAAAACACCCAGCGCAGAGGATAGGGAGGACGGCAACGCAACACCGCATCTCCTCTTCCTCTGCGGCCCTACCGCGACGCATCAAATGGTGCGCCCCCATTTGGTCGCGGGAGATAGGGCGCGCGACAACGCAACACCGACACGCCTCTCCTCCCGCGACCGCACCCGACTGCGAGGGACAGACAGAACTGCCCCCCGCACCCGCACCGTTGGCGACGCATCCTGCGCAGGCCCCTCCAAGCCCACGCGGAGCGTCCCCTCACGGGATCCCTCTTAGCTTGACCGCGGGTGACCAATCCACGGTTACTGAGCCCCTCTACTGGGCTATCGCTGCCTTATTTATACCTACAACATATTCTGCACTAAGAGACATGCTATTTTCACATGCAATTAATGTTTGTTATAACTAAATATGTACAATAATATTCAAACTAATAAATTAGATTGGTAATTACCTATATTATTTTGTTGCCAATTCTGAGAGTATCATTAAACCCTCATCTTCTATTGTTATCTAATAATTTGGATCAAACTGAACAATGTTATTGTGCTTACCTACAGAAGGGCCGTTTAACGATGGCGAGTCTGAAGTTCGCGAAGAAGGCGGCGCAGTAATCCTTTTTAGGAACAACGCGGTGGCAAGAAGCGGGGTGCGCGGGGCGGTAGTCTAGGCCAGTGATGCACGTTATGTAAATACAAATTAATACTTTATTCAATCAAAAATTTTAATCGATTAGCTATATAATTGATTTTGAATTAATTTATTTTTGTTATAATAATAATAATAGTATAAGATATAAAATGACATTGATTTATTAAACTTATTTATATATTTAAAATTTATTAAACCTCCTGTCCCCTTTCCCAACCCCAAGGGGCGGCAACGCACTTGTGACTCCTGTGGTGTTATTTGTGTCCATGGGCGGCGGCAATTGCTTACCATCAGGCGATCCGTCTGCTCGTTTGCCGCCTTATTTTATATAAAAAAAAAAAACCAAGCAATATAGTGAGATTTTGTTTTTAATAAAAAAAAAAACAAATCTAATAAAATTAATTTTCTCGGTTTAAAGACCAGATTTACTTTATTTTATAATCAGTTATCTATTAACGATGACATAAATGAAAAGAGTTGGAACACATTTTCAATCTTTATATGTAATTGAATACACGTATATTTTTCTAATTAATTTTAATCGATTATATTGAGCGTCAAACACGCACATTGTACATCTCTTTTTTACTTTTGAAGTTTTCGTTGCGATATAATGTGTCTCTGTCACACCTTAGTATTCGTTTTACTATCTCTGTCTTGAGTACAGACGATGACAAAAGTATTTATTGTCCATTGAAAAGTTACATGTGGGGTTGCATTTATCAGACGATGCAATTTTATTTTACGAAGGGCTATTGTAAAGCTTGATTCAAATTTATGGGGACGTACCTCTTGTCACTCGGCCGCCATCTTGGAAACAGTGCAGTTGCAGATAGTTTTTCTTGATTATCTGGTAAACTATTGGCCGCACAAAGAATATGTGAACGAGATTTTTGTTGCAAATTAAATTCTCTACAACTTTAGTCATAAAACTTTTATCATAATGCAAATATACAAAACATGTATCTTTAGATAATGATCTATAGAGGTCCTATGCACCTATGCACCTACCACCCATTTAGATAATGATCTATAGAGGTCCTATGCACCTATGCACCCATGGATGCATATCATGGGTGCATACCATGCGTGCCATGTTTCAAATACCTACTTATTTGGAATACAACACGCGCGCATTCTTAATTGCGGCTTAAAAGATGTGTCTACCTAAAGAAAAATCCGTTCGATCTATGTTAATGCAATTTTCAAAAAAAAAACATAATAACAGCATTCAGGTATGTTTCTTTTGTTTCCGATTGTTCAACAGGCTTATGGATAACCTTCTAAAATATTTTTGATATGACTGGCATGTTTCATAAAGAGCCGTTTTATTATGGTCGTTTTTAATTCCGTGGGAACTATTCCCTGCATAATACCGAGAATTATGTGGTTCATTGGATTTGATATTTTATTAGACACGGTTTTCAGTTTCCTAGTTGATACACCATCGTATCCAGTACTGTTTGTAGACCTTAGTTTAATATTGTGTATGTTCCGGTTTAAATATCTGCCACTATTGTCAGGTGAGGTGCATTCATCATAAAATACTACTTGTATATAAATTATATAAAGTCTGGCAATAACAGTTTTCTACCCGAGTATACATGCGCGGTAATTCGCAAAGGCTAGCTTCAGACCCGCCATGATTCGTCGGCCATAGTGTACTTATATTTTAGTGGGCATTTTGTAAGACGATTAACGAGAATGACGTTGGGCCCGCTAGTTACTTTTTTTTTTATAGACTCACGCCTATATCCCCGAAGGGGTAGGCAGAGGTGTAAATATTACACCAACTTTCGCCATGAATTTTTAGGTCCCACGTAATAGGGGGTGAGCCTATTGCCGTTACCGGGCACATCACCAGACTCCGTGCCGTGCTGCTACTGAGAATTCGGAAAAACCCAGTAACACTTTTGCCCGGCCCGGGAATCGAACCCGGGACCTCCAACCAGCAGTCGCATACGCTATCCACTGGACCACGGAGGCAGTCAATTTCTATATTTTAGTGGGCATTTTGTAAGACGATGCAGAATGACGTCGGGCCCGCTAGTTACTACATACATACATACATAATCTCACGCCTATATCCCCGAAGAGGTAGGCAGAGGTATATTGCTACACCCACTTTTCGCCAGCTTTATTTTAGTCCCACGTAATAGGGGGCGAGCCTATTGCCGTACTGGACACATTACCAGACTCCGAGCTGCTACTGAGAATTTCCTAACGGAAAAGCCAATAATAATTTGCCCGACCCGGGAATCGAACCCGAGACCTCACAATCACACGCGCACATTTATGCCGCGAGACCAATGAGGCACTGCTAGTTACTTATTTAAGTTATAAAGGAAATCGTGTGTAAACCTGCATGTCTGAGAGTTCTCCCTAATGTTCTTGTAAAGCATGTATCTGCCAACATGCAGTTGGCCAGCGTGGTGGGATAAGGCATTACACTTCGCACACTGAGAAGAGGTCCGTGCCCAGCAGAGGGACTGTTTACTAGGGTGATGATAATGTTGTAAAGTAATGATTTATACTAATGTAGATGAACTTATATCCAGACACTAAGGCCCTTCTCTCACGAAGCTATTCAAATGCTACGGGACTGAGATACAAACCGTAATCGAATACTGGTATGCTACTCTTTACCGCACACGATGCTACGCAAATGAGACTATATTTTATCATTTGAAGAACAACATTCGTACGACGATGTCTAGTGACTCTAGCGATAAAGACCATTTTGTTCTGTATTTATATTACAAGAATAAACGAAAATATAAAAGAAGATTCTGGATGCACCCGTATATCGAAAAAAATATCAATTGTAGGGCATTTGTCGAGGGACGATTCGTAATTTTTATAGAATGTCAATAGAATCATATTATTATTTGAATCTTTATCTGAGACATTATCTTGCCAACTATCTAAATAATAACCCCACTGCTTCGCTTCCTTGGCAATAAAATTATTGTGTAAAAATTTAATGTATACCTATCATCACAAATATCAGCCAAACGACGTCCACTGCTGGACACAGGCCTCCCCCAAGGTTCTCCACACAGACCGGTCTGTGTATACCTATATAGGACCTGTTATATTGTTTTTTTTCTAAATTTCAATCCATCCATTTATGTAACATATTTTCTTACGTACTCTGGCAGCTTATAATTATACAAACATGGAAAATTTTCTACCTCCTCCACAAAAACAATATTAAAAGTTTGTTCCGCCGCCATTTTGTAATGCGACGCATATACTACTCGGGTAGCGTGCAACCAGCAAGACGGTAGCGTGCGACTGACATCAAACGCGTCCTCGAAGCGTCTCGTCGTGTGCGAAATTAGCTGAATATGTATGGCAGGTACTCACAAGCGACGCGTAGGATACGGGTACAAAACACAAATCGTTTGAGAGTCGCTTCGTGAGAGAAGGGCCTAACAGGACAAGTCTAAATGACAAGACGTGCTCTATAGTTTTCATAGCGTTTCTTGATAAGGCATTCGTAAAGTATTGACAACGTTAAAAGCAATTTTTTTATAGTCTCACGCCTGTATCCCCGAAGAGGTAGGTAGAGGTGTAAATCTTACACCCACATTTCGCCATGAATTTTTAGGAGGCGACGATTTTTAGGGGGACGGGCGTTTAATTTTTTCCCACGTAATAGGGGGCGAGCCTATTGCCGTTACCGGGCACATTACCAGACTACGGGCTGCTCAGTAGCAGTAAGCTCGTATTTTGTATATTCGGAAAAACCCGGTAACACTTTTGCCCGACCCGGGAATCGAAACCGGGACCTCCAATCAGCAGTCGCATACGCTATCCACTGGACCACAGAGGCTGCTAAATTTACCTCACTTGAATAGGTGACCGTTTGTGTGACATTTATATTAGAGTAGAGTAGAGTGCTACCATGCTTCGGGTTTAATAAGTATGAAGCCGACGCCTAGATCCTGTTCCTTCTCTCAGGAACAAGAATCACTTCTCCATGTCGGAGACTTTGAGCCGTCTATAACCTCTGACACCAGAGTTGGACACACACTCACAAGAAAAATAATTTAGTTCAAACCGAAAAATAAAGTCATACTTTATCGAAGTACTCAATCGGTATGAAGCCATCTTCGTGTAAATAATAAACTGCAGATACAAAAATAAAGAAATCTTGACGAAAATAGACGTGGCCATTCATAATTTATTTGGTCCGGTACCTCAATAGCGTGACTCTAGATTTAGAATTGAACTAATAATGGAGGAACTACTGGGACCATGTGTTTGTTGAAGAATTTTACTGTTCTCTTTTTGTTTGGAAAGCGTTTTATTTCATGGAAAGCAAGACAAGATTAGTAGGTATACAAAATGTCATTAGTCATTACATCATTTTAATACATGGGTGTCGTAAATCACCACCCCATGCTAATACTTGAGTGTCGTAACTACTTGTAACTAATGTAAATACTCCAAGCAAATTGTGACTTGCGGAAGAGACGGGAACTCGGCATCAAACCTTATGGCATCCCGTCTGGCCAGCGTGGCATAGTAGCCAAATCCTATTTACTCCTGTGAAAGGCTGTATGATACCTATATGGCTGTATGTTTTGCCTTGCTGATTTCAGCATGAATGGGCCGGCTCGACCGGGGAAGTACTACCCTCTCACGGAAAATCGATGTTAAGTAACAGTACTTAAACTGTAGCGTTTCGTTCGGTGAGTGAGAGTGCCGGAGGCCTTATCCCCTATTCCTACTCCCTCATCCCAATCCTCATCCTATCCCTTTTCACAACCCCAAGGGGCGGCAGCGCACTTGTGACACCTGTGGTGTTGCTTGTATCCATGGGCGGCGGTAATTGCTTACCATCAGGCGATCCGTCTGCTCGTTTGCCGCCTATTACTATAAAAAAAATATATGGCAAAGGTTTTAAATGGTGACCCCGAGATCAAGTTTTAAGAACTTCCGTCGTCGCCAGACGGACCATCGGTAAACCTTTTAAATCCCAGAACATTCAAGAACTAAAAACGAATCGGAATCATGGTGCTCGTACAAAACTCCCCCTATTTTCGTCAGAGCCTTTAAATATTGACACAGGGCACACGTCGTACCACACACGTCATTGCTCATGGTGCCTTTATGTAGTTTTTTCGTCACATATTGGTGTGTAATTGTCGTAAAGTTTTGTACTGATTGAATGATGTTAGAATACAGATACAGATAAAGATTGTTAGGTATGCATAAGATCTCGGCAGGGCCGTTCCGACCCAATGCAGCGCCTGTGTGCGAAATCTATGAAGCGCCTGTGCAGTGGCGTAGGGCGGATGACCTTTTTTTTTAGTCGTTACCTAACAATTCCGGCCTTTGGCCTTCCTACGCCACAGCGCCTGTGTGCGAAATCTGTGAAGCGCCTTTTTTGGCATCCTTTTTCGAAAATAAGTGTTATAATTAACGCATATCTCGGCGCGCGGCGCCCCTGTCACCCTGGCGCCTGTGTGCACCGCACACATTGCACATAGGGAAGGTTCGGCCCTGGATCTCGGTCATAAATCTACTGCACGTCACTGACTTTTCGAAATTATTTATTTATTCTTTACAACACAATCTTAATAGATTACGCTCGTAAGATATTGTTATATGCATATTATGCATACGTCACCGGAAAATAATAAGAACCGTAAATTAATTAATTTCCTACAAAATTTATACACTTTCGTAGGATTCTAAACGAGAGATAAATTGTATTATTTTACGGCCATATTTTCGTAAATTGATAAAGACATATTTATTTCTGCATGTTGGTTGTTTACAACACTTATATACAAGTCGAAAATAAGATAAACTTACCGAATGCATTCGTAAAATAATACGTAGTTAAGCAATAACCGAACGCCATGTGCGCTCTGATTGTTTGAATCTAATCCTAGCGAAATTTATAAATTAACGGTTCTTGTTATTTTCCGGAGAACTTAGGGTCCCAAGCCAACCTCACCTGCAAGTGGTCCACCTGCCGATCAACGGACGAGGCTCTGGCAAACGAAATATCCCGATAAGCGGCAGTAGACTCGCCACCTATTACGTGGGATCAAAACACTGGCGAAAAGTGGGCGTTTAATATGCCTCTGCCTACCCCTTCGGGGAAACAGGCGTGAGTCTAAGTAAGTATGTACCTATGTATGTAGATAGTTAGATACATGTAATTCGTAAGAAAAATAAGTACACAAAAAGACAAATCTATAAAAAAAACAGAAGGGTCACACATTGTGCTTAGGTACCTACCTATATTTTAGTGGGCATTTTGTAAGGCTGACCCCACATTAGGCGTGCGCGCCGCGCGCTCGTCGCGTTTTGCCGGCGTGTGCACATCACACGCCGGCAAAGTGCAGCGAGCGCGCGACGCGCGCGCGTCGCGCACGCCCGAGGATCGCGCACGCCTAATGTGGGGTCAGCCTTAGGCTGGTTTCAGAGTCACGCGTTTGACGCGCGCTGGCCACACGCGCGCGCTTTCAATTACACTAGATTAGTAGTAGCGTTTCATAGTCACGCAGTTCAAACGCGCCGCGTGTGAGGCGCGCGCGCCGACCGCGCTGCCGAAGCTTCATACATTGCAATGAGAAACGCGAACTCGTTTCACAGTGGTCCGCGCGCCAAACGCGCTGTTGAGACGCGCTGGCCGACGGCGCGTGCCGCGCGCGTCACTCTGAAACCAGCCTTAGACGATGCAGAATGACGTCAGGCCCGCTAGTTATTTAAGTTATAAAGGAAATCGTGTGTAAACCTGCATGTCTGAGAGTTCTCCCTAATGTTCTTGTAAAGCATGTATCTGCCAACATGCATTTGGCCAGCGTGGTGGGCTAAGGCATTACACTTCGTACACTGCGAAGGGGTCCGTGCCCAGCGGAGGGACTGTTTACTGGGTTGATGATAATGATGTAAAGTAATGATTTATACTAATGTAGATGAACTTATATCCAGACACTAACAGGACTGGTCTAAATGACAAGACGTGCTCTATAGCTCTCATAGCGTTGCTTGATAAGGCGTTCGTAAAGTATTGACAACGTTAAAAGCTAAATTTACCTCATTTGAATAGGTGACTTTTGGCTCTTCGTGTCCAGCCACTGCCACCCACTTTACGTATATCGTCACTCCACCTAGCCGGAGGGCGTCCTACACTACGTTTGCCAAGGCGCCGTCTCCACTCTAGAACACGACTATACTCCAACGGTTATCGGTTCTTCGACAAATGTGGCCGGCCCATTGCCACTTCAGCTTGCTAATTCTTTAAGCTATGTTGATTACCTTGTTTCTCTTGGGCTCAGTGGCGTGCCATTGGAGAGGCCTATATCCAGCAGGGGACTCTTGCAGGCTGATGATGATGATGATGGTGACCGTTTGTGTGGCATTTATATCAGAGCGCTACCGTACTTCGGATATAATAAGTATGATGCCGACGCCTTGGTCCTGTTCCCTCTCAGGAACAAGAATCACTTCGCCATGTCGAGACTTTGAGCCGTCTATAAACTCCGACAACAGAGTTGGATACACACTCACACGAAAAAATAATTTAGTTCAAACCGAACATTAAACTCAAACTTTATCGAAGAACTCAATTGCTATGAAGCCATCTTCGTATAAATAATAAAGTGCATATACAAAAATAAAGAAATACATACATACATACATAACGTCACGCCTTTTATCCCCGAAGGGGTAGGCAGAGGTGTATTTCTACACCCACTTTTCGCCAGATATACCTACTTTAGTCCCACGTAATAAGGAGCGAGCCTATTGCCGTACAGGGCACATTTCCAGACTCCGTGCTGCTACTGAGAATTTCGTGACAGATAAACCCAATAACACTGCCCGACCCAGGAATCGAACCCGGGACCTCCCGATCCCACGCGCACATTTATGCCGCGAGACCAACGAGGCAGTCGTATAGGGTTTGATGTCGAGTTTTCCGTCTCTACGCAAAGATGGTATTTGCATCGTGTTATCCTTTAGTCGCCTCTTACGACACCCACGAGAAGATAGGGGGTGGTGACACTTGTATTCTATGCCGTCAACCACACGGCGAATAAAGAAATCTTGACGAAAATAGACGTGGCCATTCATAATTTATTTGGGCCGGTACCTCAATGGCGTGAGTCTAGATTTAGAATTGAACTAATAATGGAGGAACTACTGCGACCATGTATTTGTTGAAAAATTTTACTTTTCTCCTTTTGTTTGGAAAACTTTTTATTTCATGGAAAGCTAGACAAGATTAGTATACAAAGTGTCATTACCTAGTGCATTACTCCATTTTAATACATGGGTGTCGTAAATCATCACCCCATGCTAATACTTGAGTGACGTAAGTAACTAATGTAAATACCTACTCAAAGCAAATTGTGTCTTGCGGAAGAGATCTCAAACCTTATGGCATCCCATCTGGCCAGCGTAGTATAGTATCCAAATCCTATTTACTCCTGTGAAAGGCTGTATGATACCTATATGGCTGTATGTTTTGCCTTGCTGATTTCAGCATGAATGGGCCGGCTCGACCGGGGAAGTACTACCCTCTCACGGAAAATCGATGTAAAGTAACAGTACTTAAACTGTTGCGTATCTTTCGGTGAGTGAGAGTGCCGGAGGCCTTATCCCCTAATCCTTATCCCTCATCCCACTCCTCATCCTATCCCTTTTCTCAACCCCAAGGGGCGGCAACGCACTTGTGACACCTGTGGTGTTGCTTGTATGGGCGGCGGTAATTGCTTACCATCAGGCGATCCGTCTGCTCGTTTGCCGCCTATTACTATAAAAAAAATTATGTATGGCAAAGGTTTTAAATGGTGACCTCGAGATCAAGTTTTATGAATTTCCGTCGCCAGACGGACCATCGGTAAACCTTTTAAATCCCAGAACATCCAAGAACTAAAAACAAATCGGAATCATGGTGCTCGTACAAAACTTCCCCTATTTTCGTCAGAGCCTTTAAATATTGACACAGGGCACACTTCGTAACACGCACGTCATTGCTCATGGCGCCTTTATGTAGTTTCAATGTCACATATTGGTGTGTAATTGCCGGAAAGTTTTGTACTGATTGAATGATGTAGAATACAGATAAAGATAAAGATTGGTAGATATGCATAAGATCTCGGTTATAAATCTACTGCATGTCACTGACTTTTCGAGATTATTTATTTATTTTTTTAAATACATAATATGTCACCGGAAAATAATAAGAACCGTAAAATTATAAATCTCCTACAAAATGTAGGTATACACTTTCGTAGGATTCTAAATGAGAGACTGTCTCCGTGGTTCAGTGGATAGCGTATGCGACTGCTGATCGGAGGCCCCGGGTTTGATTCCCAGGTCGTGCAAAAGAGTTATTGTGTTTTTCCGAATTCTCAGTAGCAGCACGAAGTCTGGTGATGTGCTCGGTAACGGCAATAGGCTCGCCCCTATTACGTGGGACCAAAAACTCATGGCGAAATGTGGATGCAATATTAAACCTCTGCCTACTCCGTCGGGGATAAAAGGCGTGAGGCTATAAAAAGAAATAAAAAATTAAAGATAAACTGTATGATTTTACGCAAACATTTCCGTAAATTTATCAATCTGCGACGTCTCGTCGTAAATGTATAAACTGACGGAAATCCATTCGTAAGATTCTACACGGTTCGACCAATCACAGAAGAGCTTTTATTTTTACGCTTCTTTAAAATACATAATAACACACTGCTCTCTGATTGGTCGGTCGGTGATAATGAAGGTCGACATCAGTCCAACTTAATAGGTTACGTTAGGTTTTCTTGTGACCTCTGGGCTGGTGGGCTCTGTCAACTTAGTCCCCTTCACATCGCTAAAGTTCCGGTTTATTCGTAAAAGTGGCGAAGAATGGCGGTGGCGAGGAAGGAAATGGAACACATGACTTATTCAACCAATCAGAGCGCACATGGCATTCGGTTATTGCTTACGTATTATTTTACGAATGACTCGGTAAGTTTATCAATTTACGAAAATATGGGAATGCATTTCGTAAGTTTATCAATATGGGCGTAAAATAATACAATTTATCTCTCGTTTAGAATCCTAAGAAAGTTTATAAATTTCCTTTTTTCTTCTTCTCAGTCGTGCACTCTTGTCAGAGTGGTCGTGGTCATGCGTCGGTCGGTTCTTGTGCCGTTGCTGTTCTTGTGATGCGTCGCCATGTAGCTCTATGTTTTGCGGAGTGAGAGTAGTCGTTAATGTTGAAGTTCGTCACAGATTTAATGAGGTCTGTCCACCGTGTCGGAGAGCGCCCACGTGATCTCTTGCCCTCAACTTTCCCTTGCACGACCAATAGTTCCATTGAGTCCTCGTTACGGGTGATATGGCCAAAGAACTTGAGGATTCGTATTTGCACAGTCGACGATAATCTCTCTTTGATGTTGAGTTCCTTCAGGATGGAAACATTGGTTCGATGTGCGGTCCATGGGATTCTGAGCATGCGTCTCCAGCACCACATTTCCAGGGCGTCAATTTTGCGGCGATCCTGCATCCTCAGCGTCCACGTCTCAGCTCCGTATAGAAATATTGGAAAGACCAGGCACCTCATCAGACGAACCTTTGTGTTTCTGGTTATTCTGCGGTCTTTCCAAATCTTCGTGAGTTTTTCCACTGAGGATCTTGTCACCGCGCAACGCCTCCGAATTTCATCTTCGCAGCCTCCAGCGTTGGTGATAATAGAGCCTAGATAGACGTAGCTCTTGACTACGTCGCATCCTGCTATTTTTTGGACGTCCGGTTAGTTGTTGTCGGCACGATCTACAATCATCATTTTGGTTTTGTCCCGATTAATTTTAAGTCCAAAATCCAATGCTGTGGTCTCGAGTCGTTGAAGAAGAGCCTCGATTTCGCCCTTGGTTGATGCTAGGAGTGTGGTATCATCAGCGTATCTAAGATTAGATATTTTTCGACCCCCCACGGATATTCCCTTGTCCCAATCTTCCAGAACTATCCGCACGATGTACTCTGTGTAGATGTTAAGCAGAAGGGGAGATAGTATGCAGCCCTGTCTAACGCCAGCTTGGGTCCTAAAGCGTTCGGAGTCGATACCGTCAACACGGACCGTGGCTGTGCCATCTTCGTACAGACGTCTAATGAGGTGCACGAGGTGTTATGGTACACCCATTTCGGCCAGGACCGGCCACAGTTTCCACCACTTGACGGTATCGAAGGCTTTCTTGAAGTCCACGAAGCATATATAGAGGATGATGTTGAACTCTCTAGCCTTTTCCACAATTTGTCGCATTATGAGTAGCTGTTCTCTTGTACCTCGACCCTGGACGAAACCAGCCTGCTCAGGAGCGATCTCTCGGGAGAGGTAAGATTGTAGCCTCAAGTTAATAATTTGTAGCATGATCTTACTGGCGTGGGATATAAGGAAAATTAGTCTATAATTACTGCACTTTCTTGTTGATCCTTTTTTATGTAGTGGCATGAATATAGAGTGTGCCCAATCGCTTGGCGAATTTCCTAGGAAATTTATAAATTTACGGTTCTTGTTATTTTCCGGTGACACATACATGTAATAAGCAAAATAAGTTCACAAAAAGACAAATCTAGAAAAAAACAGAAGGGTCACAATCAGATTTGCCTGTTAAATTTTTGTGAATAGGTATGATGATAGCTACCCTTACGAATTCCGCTAGTGCGTTATGATAAGCGTATTAAATTGTTCTCTAATATATAGAGACTATGCAACACACGAGACAACACTTTGTGTGATTGATGACTGTTTCGAGTCTGGGTGTTCACTGTGTCCGTTGGTTGTATGTTTATAAAGTCCCCGCGACACAGGATGTATTCCTAGTGCGGGAGTTGTCTTATTCTAAATAAAAAAACACATAAAAAAGAAACAACCTAATTCCAAAGATTACAAAACTCAGTTTATTTTTACAAATCTTTTTATAAGATATACTTGAAAAGTGGTAATTTTAGAAGTGAGTGGGCTAAAATTAATAAACGCGTATAGTTTATAACGTAACTTCTCATAATATTTATGTTTAGCATCATTAACGCTCTCAGAGAATCGCTGGAATTGTTACGAAGTTTGTTTTTAATTTATAGATTCTTTATTCGTGTATGGGTAACACGAATAAACTTACTAAATATTTGTGTGAAACTGTACAAAATTGATTGAGATTTGCTGTAATCTATTTTATTTAGCAGATAGAGTAATCACTTGTAAAAAATGGAGAGCGATCAGTGACGCATAGCGTGATATTTTGACTTGCTTTTCGTAATACATTAGCGAAATAAAGCAACTTTTTTTTATGGTAATAGTCGGCGAACGAGCAGACGGATCGCCTGATGGTAAGCAATTACCGCCGCCCATGGACACAAGCAACACCACAGGAGTCACAAGTGGGCTACTGGCCCTTTCCCCTCTACAATTAAAACAGCCTACGTCTCAATTGTTCCTGTCTCATCTATACACAATTTTATGAGCACCAACCCACCAGGTGTAGTTCCTCAACAAACGAGCAAACTGGTAAACAACTATGGTACCAATGAGATCTTGTTCTAAACACATGTACTTTGTATATAATAAAAAAAAAGAAAAAAAAAAACATTTATTACCAAAAGAGCAATAGATACAATTTGTTGATATCCATCGACCCCACACTAGGCAAAGCCTGTCCTGTGGGTGCCTGTTACGGTTCACAATTGCCGGTTTTTTAGAAGAGTAGCTCGGTCGACATTTTACAATTTCTTCCCTAGCAGGTACATTTTACACTTTTGAGTATCAATTCATATTATATAAAAACAAACACTGTGGTAATTAAATGATTTACACATAGGACAAAAATAAAATTGGGAAGATGAATACAAAATAAAAGTACGGAGAAAGGACAATTTCATACTAAGTGTCTAAGAATAAGGCGCTTACTATATCACCCTAAATACATAATAAGCCTCAAACATACATAATATATACATATATGTCTAAATATATGCAGGTGTTTATATGTACAATAATATATAAATATCAGCACAAATGAACGAAAAGCTTTTCAGTTGCATCATATGGTAATGATAGTAGCCACCTCATGATTATGGGCTTTGCTTCCGTAGTCGAGCAACGTTTAATGTCACAGTAATTGACCACTTTATTATATAAGTAGCGCTCAATAAAGGGACTAAAGCGTCTTGCGAAGGACGTCTTGACTGAAGGTACCTCAATTCGAAATGCCCGTCGTTGTAAAAGTTTTGGATACGTTGCAGATTTCACAACAGTTCGATGTAGATTTGTGCATGTTTTTAATATGAATAATTGGCGCACATTAAGTAGCTTACAATCATTGTAAAGATATTTCGTGGCGTATCTAAATGGCTTTTTGAGCATCGTCTTAAGAACAGATCTTTGTGCTATTTCTATCTGTATCATGAAAGATTTTCCAGCACTGCCTCAGGAACTGATACCGTATGTTATTAATGACTGGCATATCGCAAAGTATATTGTTTTCAAAATATTTACTGGAGTTGATGGTCGAAGTAGTCTAATGATATCACCTTATTTTCAGTAGTACAATGCAATCCTCCTAGGCGGTGATAGTACTCGTTATGATTAACTTCAAATCGAACTAGTAGTTCCTGAGATTAGCACCTTCAACCAAATAGACTTTTCAGCTTTATAATATTGGTTTAGATACTAATTGTTATTTATATCGAAACAGACGTTTATTTTAGCCGGTCTATACAACGAGTTACACGATTGGAAGATTTTCGCTCAATAGAATTTTAATTTAAAAAACATGCTTTATATGTAGGATTGCGTGCTAAGTGCCTCTTGTACGCCGATGATCAAGTCTTTCTTGCATCATCGGCGAATGAGTTGCAACAAATGACGGACTGCATGAACGAGGGTGTTAAAGCGAAGGGTATGAAAGTGAATGCAAGAAAGACGAAAGTGATGGTGTTTGAGAAGGATGAAAGTTTGATTGAGTGTAATGTAACGATTGAAGATGAAAATGTAGAACAAAATGAAAGATTGGTATATCTGGGAAGCATGTTTACAAGAGACTGAAGATGTGAAGGAGATATTGAAAGGAGAGTGACTGCGAGGAACTGTGTGAATGGAGCGCTGCATGCCTTTATGAACGGCCAGACTGTGCCAAAAAAAGGCGTGACTGGCGGTTCATAATGGAATGCTGGTGCCCACCCTGTTGTATGGAAGTGATTGCTGGGTATGGCAGAAAAAGCACGAAAGCAGAATTGACGCAGTTGCGATGCGATCACTGCGTAGTATGTGTGGGGTGAGACTGATTGATAGAATTCCGAATGCAGTAATACGAGAGCAATGTGGCCTGAAAGAAGATGTCGTGACAAGGATTGAGAAAGGAATGCTGTAATGGTTTGGACACGTGCGTACGTGGTGCGAATGAATGAAGAACGGTTGACGAGTAAATATACAGGCCGATGTGTGTGGGCAAGTGGTTTGCGGCAGACCTCGTAAGACATTCGTCGACCAAATTGGGGACGTCTTGAAAAACGGAAAAGTCCGAAGTACCCGAAACCGGCGTGTATGATGGCATGTATGAAAAGAGTAATGTGTGTAGAGGAAGCGCGTGAGATTTGTAAGGATAGAAGCAGTGGCGTTCTGTTGTCTCTGCCAACCCCGACGGGAAAAAGGCGTGAAGTTACGTTATGTTATGTTTAATGAGAATTTTGGGAAGAGACGGAATGGCGACATCAAACACTATGCCAACCCTTTCTGGCCAGTCAACAGTAGGAAATAGGAAATAGCCTATGACTCACAATGCTTTTGTGATGCTAACTTGGAGAAGAAGAGGCCTATGTTCAGCTGACTGTAAGAAATTGTATGATTATGAGTTTCTGAGGCGCTCATAGCATTACCTGACTTGCCGTTCCTAAAGAATCGGAAAAGTTAAGCAACGTTTGCAGAGATTACCACTTGGATGGGTGACCGTTCGTCGTGGCATTAACATCAGAACACTCAGAGGGCACGTCGCACCGTCAGTCGTGGTTCTTGTCTCATAAGAATCGTAAGGTTGTATGAGAGGACTTCATCACTCGAGGTCTATAAACTCCAACTCCTTTTTTGGCAGAGTGACTGCCGCCTGACCTCCAACATTAGTACGAGATCCCGCGACAAATTAGTGCACTCATCGAGTTTACAAATATAATAAATACATTAACCAGTCGGCTATCGCCGCCCCAAGAAACTCTCCCACTTTATAATGTTAATATCGACATTAACATTATAAAGCGGGAGAGTTTCTTTGTTTAGTTGGCTGAACGCGCTTATCTCAGGAACTATTTTTTTGTTAATGTCCTGATAACGAGAAATGCTATATAACATCACGCTATGAGTCGCGCTTGTGGACCAGTAGCCTTAAACAATTAAAACGCGGATTGAACCACGGGCATAGCCAGTAGCTTATAATCATCATCATCAGCCTTTAACAGTCCACTGCTGGACTAGGCCTCTCCTTTGAAAGGAGGAACTGGCCTACTATACCACGCTGGCCAAACGCGTTGGCATAGGGTTTGTATCAAGTTTTCCTTCTCTTACAGTGCTGTTCTCTGCATTTATGGACCCTCTGTCGGCTCTTACGACACCCATGGGATGATATGGGGTGGTGACATTCCGTATTCTTAATCCGTCACCACACGTACAGTAACTTATACAACAGAATAACACATAGTCTCTTTCCCGCGATAACACACACAAATCACGCAACCAAAGCCGGGTACAAACCAATACATAAAACACACTTAGTACAGATCACTATCGGTAACACACAATAAAATAGTACATTACCTCGACACTATCTTTATCACTCAAAATTGTGTTGTTTCATTAATTATTCAGCTTATGACGACATGTGTCGCGCCAACCAAAAATAGTAGTAATAACGTTGGTATAACGCATGCTCATCAAAATAACTTAATTTATTTATGGTGTGAGCAGTGAAAGTTTTGATGGAGGAACATTTGCTGCTACACAGAGGGTCTCTGCAACGCCGTATCTACAGGGTGTCACAAGACCACAGACCACCCTGGTGGTGCTCTGTGCACATCACCAAGCCGAAGTCTACTCGTTGTGGACATCATGACAAGTCATACTAACCAAGAATAATACCTGGGAAATGATTTTTATTTAAGACTAGAGGACGCCTGCAGCTACGCCTGCATTTTTTTTAAATTTACCCGTTTTGGCCGATGCCGTGGGAATTTCGGGAAATCCCTTCTTAGTGCACCCCTACGGTCCCCAAGGAACATACATGCCAAATTTCAGCTTCCTGCGCCCAATAGTTACGGCTGTAGCGTGTCTGTCAGTCAGTCAGTAACGCAAGGATTTTATATATTAAGATTTCACTTTTTTTAAAGCGCAATTAAAATCGCGCGCGTGCAATGCTCGAAATACCTAGTTATCCATGGGGTTATAGTGCATCTAAAGAACATATTGGCGGGGTAAATGCATCGATTTTGTACCTTATTAGAAAAACTCCATACTAACTTCAAACTTCAATATCTCCTGAGCCAGTAATTTCCCAGGTATGCTGCCAAAGTAAAAAATGTTCATAGTGATTGGTACAACATGGGATTTCAGTTTTCGTTAAGGGTCTTTTTACAGCCTGTATATAAAACCTATCCGTTTTCTGGTAAATTCCGTAGTAGGGTAGGTACTATGGAACCCTACATGGATGAGTCGGACTTGCTAATGATTAATTATTTTTGTTCGGTACGAGGTGGAAAACCCTTTCAGATCTCCGGCTCCAAGGGAAATTAAAGTCGGATTATTTGGTGTTACCACTTTGGACCAATGACACCCTACGGGGATATGAGAGACTTGTAAAAGTGTTGTAAACAACCGAAAAATGCCGTAATAAATATGTCTTTAAAGGACCTGTCCAGTTTTTCTCCCATTGCGCCATGTCCAACCCAACTCAATCCTATGGAAGGCTACAAGCCCTCTTCTGCCCTATGCCGGACGATTTCTACGTAGAGAATCTTTACAAAGCCGTAACTACATATGTACGACTTATCTATTCTCTAGCCTTGCAGTACTAGCCTAAAGGAGATATTTAAAGACTGCTACGCAGAGGGTCTCGACTGCACCGAAACTACATACGAACTTTCTGTTCCCTAGCCTCTCAGTGATAGCCTAGTGGAGAGAGATTAAGCGGCGCTGTTCTCCGTGTCTCTTGCTCTCGTAGTTAAGGTACACTGGGGGAAAGTCCATCTCTCTTGTTCTCGTAGTTAAGATACACTGGGGGAACGACAGCCACGCCGCCAAGCGGCAATTTGGGTCGCAGAAAGTTTGTCTTCAGAGCGCCCATAAGAAATGTGCTTCTATTCTTTCCTGAATTTCTTAACAGACTGCTACCTAGAGGGAAAATAAACTCCTCCGTCTTCTCTTTAAATCAACTCTGTGGTCATGAGTCATGAGTTTTATAACAATGAAAATACACTTATTGTGTTTATATAAACCTACCCCAACAGACGATGATCTATTAAGCTATTATTCTCTGACGTGTGGTTTAAAAAATTCATAAAATAATCGTGCGTCATCGGTGAGGCATGGCACAATGATATCACAATACGTAAGAATATTATATTGAAAGAATAGAGTAATTATGTAATTAATGTTTTATTTCTGGTAAACATACATAGAAAATAATACAAGAGCAAGACAATAACTGGTTCGGTATCGAGCTAGTAACAAACTCTTTAATTTTTGACGTGACAACGTCTTATAAATTGGTTTGCCGGGTGACACTTCAAGAAACTGCGTTACGCTCCACTCACGTTATGCGCTCACAATGAGAGCGAGTGAGAGGCACGCGTCCCGCCTAAGAGCGAGAGAGACAGACATAAAAAGTGAAAGGCACGCGTCTTTCATCCTTCTTCCTACTATACGAATGAATATTCACATTAAAATTATTTTACCACTCAAAGTCGTTGTCACGTAAAACTTTCGCCCGTATACCGACTTTACAGGCAACCAATTTTTCTTTACCTAATAGACTAAGAGCAGACACCACGAAAAAGGACTACAAATTATCATTTTGCGAAAAAGGGATAAAAAATTATTGTGCATTTTACATACATACATACATATATATATATATATATATATATATATATATAAAAAATTATTTGTAAAAGGGATAAAAAATTATTGTGCATTTTACATACATACATACATATATATATATATATATATATATATATATATATATATATATATATATATATATATGTATGTATGTATGTAAAATGCACAATAATTTTTTATCCCTTTTTCGCAAAATGATAATTTGTAGTCCTTTTTCGTGGTGTCTGCTCTTAGTCTATTAGGTAAAGAAAAATTGGTTGCCTGTAAAGTCGGTATACGGGCGAAAGTTTTACGTGACAACGACTTTGAGTGGTAAAATAATTTTAATGTGAATATTCATTCGTATAGTAGGAAGAAGGATGAAAGACGCGTGCCTTTCACTTTTTATGTCTGTCTCTCTCGCTCTTAGGCGGGACGCGTGCCTCTCACTCGCTCTCATTGTGAGCGCATAACGTGAGTGGAGCGTAACGCAGTTTCTTGAAGTGTCACCCGGCAAACCAATTTATAAGACGTTGTCACGTCAAAAATTAAAGAGTTTGTTACTAGCTCGATACCGAACCAGTTATTGTCTTGCTCTTGTATTATTTTCTATGTATGTTTACCAGAAATAAAACATTAATTACATAATTACTCTATTCTTTCAATATAATATTCTTACGTATTGTGATATCATTGTGCCATGCCTCACCGATGACGCACGATTATTTTATGAATTTTTTAAACCACACGTCAGAGAATAATAGCTTAATAGATCATCGTCTGTTGGGGTAGGTTTATATAAACACAATAAGTGTATTTTCATTGTTATAAAACTCATGACTCATGACCACAGAGTTGATTTAAAGAGAAGACGGAGGAGTTTATTTTCCCTCTAGGTAGCAGTCTGTTAAGAAATTCAGGAAAGAATAGAAGCACATTTCTTATGGGCGCTCTGAAGACAAACTTTCTGCGACCCAAATTGCCGCTTGGCGGCGTGGCTGTCGTTCCCCCAGTGTATCTTAACTACGAGAACAAGAGAGATGGACTTTCCCCCAGTGTACCTTAACTACGAGAGCAAGAGACACGGAGAACAGCGCCGCTTAATCTCTCTCCACTAGGCTATCACTGAGAGGCTAGGGAACAGAAAGTTCGTATGTAGTTTCGGTGCAGTCGAGACCCTCTGCGTAGCAGTCTTTAAATATCTCCTTTAGGCTAGTACTGCAAGGCTAGAGAATAGATAAGTCGTACATATGTAGTTACGGCTTTGTAAAGATTCTCTACGTAGAAATCGTCCGGCATAGGGCAGAAGAGGGCTTGTAGCCTTCCATAGGATTGAGTTGGGTTGGACATGGCGCAATGGGAGAAAAACTGGACAGGTCCTTTAAAGACATATTTATTACGGCATTTTTCGGTTGTTTACAACACTTTTACAAGTCTCTCATATCCCCGTAGGGTGTCATTGGTCCAAAGTGGTAACACCAAATAATCCGACTTTAATTTCCCTTGGAGCCGGAGATCTGAAAGGGTTTTCCACCTCGTACCGAACAAAAATAATTAATCATTAGCAAGTCCGACTCATCCATGTAGGGTTCCATAGTACCTACCCTACTACGGAATTTACCAGAAAACGGATAGGTTTTATATACAGGCTGTAAAAAGACCCTTAACGAAAACTGAAATCCCATGTTGTACCAATCACTATGAACATTTTTTACTTTGGCAGCATACCTGGGAAATTACTGGCTCAGGAGATATTGAAGTTTGAAGTTAGTATGGAGTTTTTCTAATAAGGTACAAAATCGATGCATTTACCCCGCCAATATGTTCTTTAGATGCACTATAACCCCATGGATAACTAGGTATTTCGAGCATTGCACGCGCGCGATTTTAATTGCGCTTTAAAAAAAGTGAAATCTTAATATATAAAATCCTTGCGTTACTGACTGACTGACAGACACGCTACAGCCGTAACTATTGGGCGCAGGAAGCTGAAATTTGGCATGTATGTTCCTTGGGGACCGTAGGGGTGCACTAAGAAGGGATTTCCCGAAATTCCCACGGCATCGGCCAAAACGGGTAAATTTAAAAAAAATGCAGGCGTAGCTGCAGGCGTCCTCTAGTCTTAAATAAAAATCATTTCCCAGGTATTATTCTTGGTTAGTATGACTTGTCATGATGTCCACAACGAGTAGACTTCGGCTTGGTGATGTGCACAGAGCACCACCAGGGTGGTCTGTGGTCTTGTGACACCCTGTAGATACGGCGTTGCAGAGACCCTCTGTGTAGCAGCAAATGTTCCTCCATCAAAACTTTCACTGCTCACACCATAAATAAATTAAGTTATTTTGATGAGCATGCGTTATACCAACGTTATTACTACTATTTTTGGTTGGCGCGACACATGTCGTCATAAGCTGAATAATTAATGAAACAACACAATTTTGAGTGATAAAGATAGTGTCGAGGTAATGTACTATTTTATTGTGTGTTACCGATAGTGATCTGTACTAAGTGTGTTTTATGTATTGGTTTGTACCCGGCTTTGGTTGCGTGATTTGTGTGTGTTATCGCGGGAAAGAGACTATGTGTTATTCTGTTGTATAAGTTACTGTACGTGTGGTGACGGATTAAGAATACGGAATGTCACCACCCCATATCATCCCATGGGTGTCGTAAGAGCCGACAGAGGGTCCATAAATGCAGAGAACAGCACTGTAAGAGAAGGAAAACTTGATACAAACCCTATGCCAACGCGTTTGGCCAGCGTGGTATAGTAGGCCAGTTCCTCCTTTCAAAGGAGAGGCCTAGTCCAGCAGTGGACTGTTAAAGGCTGATGATGATGATTATAAGCTACTGGCTATGCCCGTGGTTCAATCCGCGTTTTAATTGTTTAAGGCTACTGGTCCACAAGCGCGACTCATAGCGTGATGTTATATAGCATTTCTCGTTATCAGGACATTAACAAAAAAATAGTTCCTGAGATAAGCGCGTTCAGCCAACTAAACAAAGAAACTCTCCCGCTTTATAATGTTAATGTCGATATTAACATTATAAAGTGGGAGAGTTTCTTGGGGCGGCGATAGCCGACTGGTTAATGTATTTATTATATTTGTAAACTCGATGAGTGCACTAATTTGTCGCGGGATCTCGTACTAATGTTGGAGGTCAGGCGGCAGTCACTCTGCCAAAAAAGGAGTTGGAGTTTATAGACCTCGAGTGATGAAGTCCTCTCATACAACCTTACGATTCTTATGAGACAAGAACCACGACTGACGGTGCGACGTGCCCTCTGAGTGTTCTGATGTTAATGCCACGACGAACGGTCACCCATCCAAGTGGTAATCTCTGCAAACGTTGCTTAACTTTTCCGATTCTTTAGGAACGGCAAGTCAGGTAATGCTATGAGCGCCTCAGAAACTCATAATCATACAATTTCTTACAGTCAGCTGAACATAGGCCTCTTCTTCTCCAAGTTAGCATCACAAAAGCATTGTGAGTCATAGGCTATTTCCTATTTCCTACTGTTGACTGGCCAGAAAGGGTTGGCATAGTGTTTGATGTCGCCATTCCGTCTCTTCCCAAAATTCTCATTAAACATAACATAACGTAACTTCACGCCTTTTATCCCTGAAGGGGTAGGCAGAGGTGCATTACACGCCCACGTTTCGCCAGTTATGTTTAGGTCCCAATGTAATAGGGGGCGAGCCTTTTGCCATCTACCGGGCACATTATTAAGCGAGCGATAATTAAAAATTTTTAATACACACATAACTTCGACAAGTCAGAGGTGTGTGTCCGGGGTATCTGGGGATCGAACCCGAGACCATCGTCTCGGCAGTCCGTTACGTACACCACTGGGCTATCGCCGCTCTCTTTGACTTCTTGTTTTTTCACCTCTTTCGACATCCACACAATGAGATGTGCATCATCTTGACATCATTATTTTGACTGCACGATTGGCGTATTAGTTTAAGCGGCCGCCTCGCTACTTGACACTGCGCCGAGTGTCGTGGGTTCGATTCCCACACGAGACAACAGTTGTGTGATCCATAAATTATTGTTTCGAGTCTGGGTGTTCATTGTGTCCGTTGCTTGTATGTTTGCAATGTCCCCCGCGAAACAGGATTTATTCCTAGTGCGGGAGTTGATAAAAAAAAATCTAAAGCTATCATCATCATTCTGCCATAGTCCACCGCTGAATATAGGCCTCTCCAATGGCAGTGACATTTTGTATTCTCAATCCTACTACCTACCTACTATGACTACATAGCAAACGCATAAGTAGTCCACTTCAATAAGTGATTTCATAACCTCATAACATCCTAAATTACTAAGTAGGTATATGTTGTAAAATATCATAAATGTCAGCTATAAACAGGCCAAAGTAACCATCCTACTAAATAAATTAAGGAGAATGCCCACTTAATTGAACTAAGTGGATTACACGACAGGTATCATTACAAGGGCAATATGTACATGTATGTAGTTATATACTAGCTGCTCTGACTGAGGAGGGTTTTTTCTTAGTAATAGGCGGCAAACGAGCAGACGGATCGCCTGATGGTAAGCAATTACCGCCGCCCATGGACACAAGCAACACCACAGGAGTCACAAGTGCGTTGCCGCCGCTTGGGGTTGGGAAAAGGGATTGGATGAGGAGTGCGATGTGGGAGAAGGAATAGGGGATACGGCCTCCGGAACTAAAAGAGGAGGAGGAGGAGGGCTACGTGAGTTTGATTCCCAACTAGGACTAATTAGTGTGTGGGTGTATTTTTCTGTTACTAGACTTCGAAAGAAGTGAATAGTCTACCTAAACCTTCCTCAGCAATCACACTATTTGTAGATGAAAATTGTATAAACAGCCGCGACGTGAAACGAATGTTATATATTAGGGTAGTTGTATTGATGGGAGATTGTTTGTAACAATTTTACGTAAAGCTACCAAATAGTAAGTAAGTTATGGTTAAACTTTGTACTAACTCGTTGCAAGAAACTCTTCTTCTGTTTTCTCTTAGCGTTATCCCAGTTTCAATCTGGGGTCCGCTTTCTAGTCTAACCGGATTTGACTGAATATTAGCTTTTCCACGGAGCGACTGCCTGTCTGACCTCCGCAACCCGAAGGGTTAAATACCACTATAACTATAACAAATATATTAAATACTACTTTTTACGTCATCTCATACTTTATTGTCAAAATCTCGAGGTCAATTTAGTTCAACTCGCAAACACGCTCGCAAGAGTAGCGCTAGTGTAGATTCGAATTATCAACCGAGTTTTAGAATGCCAATCAAGAAATTCACAGCGGATTCAGATTCGAAGTTTAAAATTAAGTCTTACAGAATCACACTGCTGTACATTTACAAGTAAATATCATTGATAAGACAGTTCAAAGCCTACATTTAAGTTGGTATTAATTCAAGTTGGTAGACCAACATAATGTCTTTGCGTGAGAATATGGCATATGTGGTGACTCACTGGACCTTACGACCCTGATGTTTTGACACATGCTTACTTCTGTGCCTACTATACGCAATAATTTATTTTGGTCAGCGTTTATTTTATGACAATTAACTGTTTTCGCACTACGATTGATCCGAATCCGATCCAAACCCGTGGAAATACAGTTCCAGAAATCACGCACAAAAGTGGATAGAAATGTGATGAGGGATGTTGCATCACATTTTTACCAAACGGTCGTCCGTTTGGTGCAGCTGGATTGCTAACGAGTGCTACTGCGGAAGTTGCGAGTTCGGTTCCCGCTCAAATCCAAGTTTTTTGCAGATGTTTGTCGTATGCGACTGCTGATCGGAGGTCCTGGGTCGGGTAAAAGTATTACTGGGTTTTCCAAATACTTTACATTAACAATTTCATACGCACGTGACTTTGAAAAGTCAGTGGCGCAATCAGAGGTGCGCGCCGTGGATTCGCACACGAGACCCTCTGTATAGCAGCCTGTTTGTATATCCACTACGCTATCGCTGACAACAATGTAGTAAAATTCCATTTTAATTTATGAAATAAGTTTGATGTTTTATGCTATATCTTATCTATCTATACTAATATAATAAAGCGGAAGAGTTTGTTTGTTTGTTTGTTTGTTTGTTTGAACGCGCTAATCTCAGGAACTACCGGTCGGATCTGAAAAATTCTTTTTGTATACGATAGCCCAGTTATTCCGGAAGGCTATAGGCTATATAACATAACGCTTCGACCCTTTGGGCCGGGCAAAAGGCTAAAAACGCTAAAACATAATGTCAGCTAATCTCAGGAACTAGTAGTCGGATTTAAAAAATTGTTATTGCCTATGATAGCCCAATTGTTCCGAAAGGCTATAGGCTATATAAAATTACGCCACAACTTTTAGGGGCCAGTCAAAAATAATAAAATGGTCAAACGAGAAGGGGGAGGGTTGGGTCAAAGGCAAAAAAGGCTAAACGAATAGGATACAATCTATATGGGTATCGTTTTCGAGATTTTCAGGACTCTGATTAATAAAATGAAATTTATTTAGTGATCCAAGATGGCGGATGGGAAATCAAAAATGGCGGATGAGAAAATTTTAAATATCAATATGGGTATGGCCTTCGATATTTTAAGGGGTGGAGAATCGAAATACAACATCCATTTCGTGATCAAAGATGGCGGATGGGCAATCAAAGATGGCGGATGGGAAAAATTAAAAAAGTCAATATTGGTATCGTCTCCGATGTTTAAAGGGATGGGGAATCCAAATACAAAATCTATTTCGTGATTCAAGATGGCGGATGGGAAATCAAAAATGGCAGATGGGAAAAATTTTAAAAATCAATATGGGTATCGTCTCTGATGATTTAAGGGATGGTGAATCAAAATACAACATCTATTTCGTGATCAAAGCTGGCGGATAGGAAATCAAAGATGGCGGACGGGATTTTTTAAAGTCGATATGGGTATCGTCTCCGATATTTTAAGGAATGGGGAATTCAAAAACACCATCTATTTCGTGATCAAAGATGGCGGATGGGAAAATTAAAAAAAATCAATATTGGTATCGTCTCCGATGTTTAAAGGGATGGGGAATCCAAATACAACATCTATTTCGTGATTCAAGATGGCGGATGGGAAATCAAAAATGGCAGATGGGAAAAATTTTAAAAATCAATATGGGTATCGTCTCTGATGATTAAAGGGATGGTGAATCCAAATACGACATCTATTTCGTGATCAAAGATGGCGGAAAGGAAATCAAAGATGGCGGACGGGCTTTTTTAAAAAGTCGATATGGGTATCGTCGCCGATATTTTAAGGGATGGGGAATCCAAATCCGACATCTATTTCGCGATCAAAGATGGCGGATGAGAAATCAAAAATGGCGGATGAGAAAGTTTTTAAAAATCAATATGGTTATCGTCTCCGATGTTTTAAGGGATGGCGAATCTAAATACAACATCTATTTCGTGATCAAAGATGGCGGACGGGATTTTTTAAAGTCGATATGGGTATCGTCTCCGATATTTTAAGGAATGGGGAATTCAAAAACACCATCTATTTCGTGATCAAAGATGGCGCATGGGATTTTTTTTTAAATAAATATGGGTATCGTCTCCGATGTTTGAAGGGATGGGGAATCCAAATTCAACATCTATTTTGTGATTCAAGATGGCGGATGGGAAATCAAAGATGGCGGATGGGCAAAATTTAATATATCAATATGGGTATCGTCTCTGATGATTTAAAGGATGGTGAAACCAAATATAACATCTATTTCGTGATCAAAGATGGCGGATAGGAAATCAAAGATGGCTGACGGGAGTTTTTTTTTAAGTCGATATGGGTATCGTCTACGATATTTTAAGGAATGGGGAATTCAATATTATATAAAAATGTATGTTTGTTTTTGCATCATTTATAGACCCTGGAATGATAAGAGATTAAGCGCTAAGTCACTGGTAACTTTGGGAAAGGGGCTTGGAAAAAAGGGAATTAAATTAAAACTCTTAAAAAGGCGATACGGAGTTCGCTGGGTCAGCTAGTACTAATATAATAAAGCGGAAGAGTTTGTATGTTTGTTTGTTTGTTTGTTTGTTTGAACGCGCTAATCTCAGGAACTACCGGTCGGATCTGAAAAATTCTTTTTGTATACGATAGCCCAATTATTCCGAAAGGCTATAGGCTATATAACATAACGCTTCGACCCTTTGGGGCCGGGCAAAAGGCTAAAAAGGCTAAAATATAATGTCGGCTAATCTCAGGAACTAGCAGTCGGATTTTAAAAATTGTTATTGCCTATGATAGCCCAATTATTCCGAAAGGCTATAGGCTATATAAAATTACGCCACAACTTTTAGGGGCCAGACAAATATAATAAAATGGTCAAACGAGACGGGGGAGGGTTGGGTCAAAGGCAAAAAAAGGCTAAACGAATAGGATACAATCTATATGGGTATCGTTTTCGAGATTTTCGGGACGCTGATTAATAATATGAAATTTATTTAGTGATCCAAGATGGCGGACGGGAAATCAAAGATGGCGGATGAGAAAATTTTAAAAATCATTATGGGTATCGCCTTCGATATTTTAAGGGGTGGGGAATCCAAATACAACATCTATTTCGTGATCAAAGATGGCGGATGGGAAATCAAACATGGCGGATGGGAAATTTAAAAAAAACAATATTGGTATCGTCTGCGATGTTAAAAGGGATGGGAAATCCAAATACAACATCTGTTTCGTGATTCAAGATGGTGGATGGGAAATCAAAGATGGCGGATGAGAAAAATTTAAAAAATCGATATGGGTATCGTCTCTGATGATTTAAGGGATGGAGAATCCAAATACAACATCTATTTTGTGATCAAAGATGGTGGATAGGAAATCAAAGATGGCGGACGGGATTTTTTTTAAAGTCGATATGGGTATCGTCTCCGATATTTTAAGGAATAGGAAATTCAAAAACACCGTCTATTTCGTGATCAAAGATGGCGGATGGGATTTTTTTTTAATCTAAATGGTTATCGTCTCCGATGTTTAAAGGGATGGGGAATCTAAATACAACATCTATTTCGTGATCAAAGATGGCGGATAGGAAATCAAAGATGGCAGACGGGTTTTTTTTTTTAAAGTCGATGTGGGTATCGTCTCCGATATTTTAAGGAATGGGGAATTCAATATTATTATATTATACCTATAAAAATCTATGTTTGTTTGTTCATCATTTATAGACTCTGAAGTCAATGGTAACATTGGAAAAAGGGGCTTGGAAAAAAGGGAATTAAATAAAAACTCTTTAAAAGCCGATACGGAGTTCACTGGGTCAGCGAGTACTAATATATAAAGCTGAAGAGTTTGTTTGTTTGTTTGGTTGAACGCGCTAATCTCAGGCACTACTGGTCCGATTTGAAAAATTCTTTTAGTGTTAGATAGCCCATTTATCGAGGAAGGCTATAGGCGCGATGTTATATATATAACATCGCGCTATGAGCGACGGGAGCAGAGCAGTAGCCTTAAATAGCGCGGGTGTAACCGCGGGCATCCTCTAGTTTATTATATTTATTTTGATGTCACCGTAATGAGCAGATAGTTTGACAGCTACCGTTATCATAATTATGACAACATAATAATAACAGAGTATAAAAATTACTTTATATACATGTACAATTATTCTAAGGACTGGCGTATACACTCGCTATGTACCTAATCAAGCTTTACGGCCTGGTCACGAGATCGGTCTAAGCGGTGAGCGACGCGGCAGGGGCGATGTACGAGTACATGGCGCGTTTACTCTGAGGCGGTCGCGCGCCGCGTAACAGTAAGGGCCTGTTCACGAGATCGGTCTAAGCGGCGCGCGTCGCGGCGGGCGGCGCGGCAGAGCGTCGTGCACGCCACGACCCTACAGCAGCGGTAAACGCAGCGGCAAATGTGGACGTATTTGGGCCGACGGAGTTACCCATAAATATGGCGATAACCAAAATATCCTTGTGTAACTATACGGTATACCTACAAAATTGTCGACATTGGATCTTCATTTCTTATAAGTATTTTATATCAAAGGAATAATGCATATTCGCAATTAATGAGGCGTTGAATAGGTACCTACACAACGTAGATTACGTTAAGCAGGTAGGTAAATCACCTTTTAACTTTCATAGTAGCTGTGTCTGTACCTAAATAGGTACATAATTATGTACATTACACAATGTTTTAATGTTTGCGATTTATATTAAAACCTACCATTACATTCTGTAAAACATTGTTTCATTACATCTCGCAACGATTTATTAACATTTTTGTATTTATACAGCGGATGTGTTGATATCCATACACGCGACCGTTTTAAAATTTCGTATTCATTACCGCCACAAAGTATTTAACAAATAGTTTAACTGCCTAGTTCGTCCCTCGCGTAACGCTGTCTGTGCCGCTCGGAGTCGTGGCGTCGGACTCGGTCGCAGTACATTTGTTCCCGCCGCTCGCCGCACCACCCGCCGCGCCGCTCGCCGCGCAGCCATTTGCGCCAAAAAAAACGCGCGCGTTATCGCTGTGCGCGGCGGCTCGTGGCGTGCTTCGAACGTCTTCATACATTTGATCTTGCCGCTCGCCGCCCCGCGCTAAGCCGCCGCTCAGAGCGGCAAGGTCGTGACAGGGCCGTAACGCGCCATGTTCATCGAAAACACTCGCCGCTGCCGCTACCGCCAGGCCGTGACCGGGCCGTAACTGTTGCAGTACGATTTAAGTCCTTAATTCCTACGCTATAAGAACGGTACAAAGGTCTAGTCTAACCGGCATTCACTAAATATCAGATTTTCCACAGAGGGACTGTCTGATCTCCGCAACCCAAAGGGATAGCGATATTCCATGGTTTAAACTAGTGTCAATTTATTCAGGGATACTAAATTCTTAAAATAACACCCGGGAACCAACCAACGGCTTAAAACGTGTTTCCGAGAAATGTTTCAAACGATAATTCATTGACAGTGAAAAATGCTCTGCGCGGAGTTGGCTATATATGTGCGTTGGCCCTTAAAACATTATTTTCTGTAGTAGTCATATATGTCAATCATATAAAATAAAAAAATCATACAAATATATGTCAATGACATAATAATTTATCACTGTACAAATTATAGAGACAATGTGCTTGATATATAATTAATCTTTTGTCATTAGAATTACTACATTATATTCGGTATATGACAAAGTATTGATCAAGATAGTATAAAAGCAGGTTTTCTCTGGAATGGTTTAATCGTTTTTAATGAAACTTTCACTGAAATTTAGCGGAATTTATAGGGCTAGCAAACAGTCACATTAAAGTTAACAATCTGTGTGATGCACAAAGAGTTGTTTCGAGTCTGTCTCTCTCTGTCTAGGAGTACTTTGTGCCCGTTGCTTAAATGATTGTATAATCGCACTTTTCATTATACTTATAGAAACATTTAGATTTCCAGGTCGAAAATCCTTGAACCCTAAAAATTACACGAATGAAAGTGAATCCAAATTAATGAGTAATTCCGAAATACAAACGTAGTTGATCCTGTGTCGCTCGGGACTATCAGGCATTCAAACAACGAACAGAAAGTACACCCAGACCGTTTGACCCAGACGCAAAACAACAAATTGTGAATGCTTCAAATTGTCTCGTGTGGGAATCGAACCTACAACACTCGACGCAGTTCTAAACGTCAATGTATGTGCAGTTCAAATAAACTTATTAATAGAAAAGAAAAGAAATCATCATCATCATCAGCCTGTCATAGTCCACTGCTGGACATAGGCCTCTCCAATGGCACGCCACTGAGAAAAGAAATAAATTAATCAGTAGCCTTTCCCCTTAGCATTTATGCCAAGCGTCATCCCGGTAGCATCCAAGATTTTCGCTTTGGAGCCCGGAGTCCGTTTACTGGTCGGATAAGACTTAAGCGACTGTCGCCTGACTTCTGCAATCCAACGGGATAGCGACATTTTTTTTAAATTTTTCTTTTTATGGTAATAGGCGGCAAACGAGCAGACGGATCGCCTGCTGGTAAGCAATTACCGCCGCCTATGGACACAAGCAACACCACAGGTGTCACAAGTGCGTTGCCGCCCCTTGGGGTTGGGAAAAAGGCATAGGATGGAGGAGTGGGATGAGGGAGAAGGAATAGGGCATAGGGCCGCCGGCACTCTCACTCACCGAACGAAACGCCACAGTTTAGGTACTGTTACTGTATGTCGATTTTCTGTGAGAGGGTAGTACTTCCCCGGTCGAGCCGGCCCATTCATGCTGAAATCAGCAAAGCTCTACTACCGTTAACAGACCTTGCCTCAGACCAGTGTCAGTATATCCAAGAGTCTTATTCTTCTCGAGTCGTTGGTACAGAATTCAAATGACACCAGCCAAGGATGTGGCCACAGCAACGGCATTGTCGGTGGCTTGGTGTAGACCGGACTCCGAACATCTGTGCGGACACTTAGGACACTCTAGCAGGTAACTCATGGTCTGTTCGGGAACGCCACAATCGCACTGCGTGTGTAGCGGTAGCTACATACAACTGAGGCCATCTAGCGAGCGTCGATGAAGTCTCAACAACAACAATACGGCGACATCTATCGGACACGATTCTACCGAAACAAGGAGCCGAATCGCGCAAGCAAAGTTCGCACACGAACTTGACTATATATAGAATTTCTCAAATACGTCCGTTGGACTGACAGTCCACCAGGCACGGTCACCCAGCCTGGTTAGAGGATCCTCCCTCTAATTGGAGGAACACCACACCTTTATCCTCCACACGTGTAAGCCGAGTCAATCATACCCTATTTCGCTAGGTTGTGTCTGCAGCGGCCAACCTGGCTTGGTAAACGATTCAGGGATCTCCATATGGGCCACTGCAGATTACTTCCGGGGGGTAGATGTTCTTTGGCTTCTACATAGTATCCAAGAGCACTGACTCCCTGAAACGACTGTGGCAGAGCTTCATGACAGTCAGGACCTACGGCTTGCCGTGCTATCCGCGGCACGGGGAAAGCTGTAACTAACAATAGAATACTCAAATAACATCGAAAAGTCAGTAGTGCGTCGTGGATTCGAACCCGAGACTTTCCATGGCAGTCTGTTGGTATCTCCACTGGGCTATCGCTGCCTCGAACATTATGTTTAAGTCAAAGTAATAATGGAGTATAGTGGAGGAAAACCCAGTGGAACGTGTTTTATCAGTGTTCTTCAAATACGTACTAAATCTTTTATGTGAACACATTTGAATAAAGTATTATTGTGCTAGAGTAGACGGCGCCCGCGGTTCTGCCTGTTAATTATATACCTAAAACTACCTCAAGAATCACAATATATATTGGTGAAAAGGCTATAAAAATCCGATCAATATTTTTTGAGTTTAACATGTAAAGTGAAGTCCGTATGCCAGGGCGTCGTATTTTTTGTAAAATAAATGTTTTAGGTAGCTTCTATATCGTGGGCTGAGTAAATGCTTTTCTGGAAAACACAGACTTTAAAATACATGGTGTATATTCGGAAGTAGTTATGTAGGTAGATTTCTCGTTGAAGCTTTAAATATTTCTAGGATATAATGAACTGTAATTGAAGACATCCACCCTCCTTGCGTTTGCTGTTAGAACCCGGCGTCCACTTTCTACTCTAACTGGATTTGACTGAATCTAAGCTTTTTACCCGATACCCTCTGAATGGCAGTCTGTTGGTAGGTAGGTATCTCCACTAGGCTATCGCTGTCTTTGTAGCCTATACATTATATATAAAATCCTTGCGTTACTGACTGACTGACAGACACGCTACAGCCAAAACTATTGGGCGCAGGAAGCTGAAATTTGGCATGTATGTTCCTTGGAGACCGTAGGGTTGCACTAAGAAGGAATTTCCCGAAATTCCCACGGGATCGGCCAAAACGGGTAAATTTAAAAAAAATACAGGCGTAGCTGCTGGCGTCCTCTAGTACCTTATAAATGTTTAGATACAACAGTTAGCAAGCCCGACAGACAAACAGAAAAATAGAGGTTGTTTATGTCTTAGTTTTATGTAAACAACGATGTACCTATATACACTTGTAAAAACATTTTCACTGTGAAATAACAGACATACACTTTAATTTTATTTATTTTTTACAGCTTTTCGAATTTGCTTTACAGTAGCACTGCTCAATAGGACGATTTACCTGACGTCTTGTAATCCAAGATCCGAGGGCCGCCAGACCTTACTCATTTTCTCAGAAACGAAATGTATAGAATAATGTAGTGTTAGTATGTGTCATGAGTGTACACATACTTGTTAGCTTGGATCGTGGGCCAATTTTTAGGTACGAGGTGCTAAAGTTAGGTAAAAATAGTACTTTCTTTTTATTATTTTTTCTATTTATAGTCTCACGCCTGTATCCCCGAAGGGGTAGGCAGAGCTGTAATATTACATCCACATTTCGCCATGAATTTTAAGTCCCACGTAATAGGGGGCGAGCCTAATGCCGTTACCGGACACATCACCAGACTCCGGGCTGCTACTGAGTATTCGGAAAAACCCAGTAACACTGTTGCCCGACCCGGGAATCGAACCCGGGACCTCCAATCAGCAGTCGCATACGCTATCCACTGGACCACGGAGGCAGTCATGTTTTAGTAAAAATATTATTAAAAATTTATAAATAATTCTGTCGCACTCATTTCGGCGGCGGTAATTTTTACCAGACGCTTTAGTTTCCAAAATATCTGGCTATCGGTAGAGACCACTAGGGAGCGCATTTAGAAAATGTATGGAAATTGTTTCCGTGGACCTTTAGCACCTCATAACTAAAAATTGGCCCTCGATCCAAGCTAGCAAGTTTGTGTATACTCATATCAGATTCTAACACTACATTATTCTTTACATTTCGTTTCTGAGAAAATAAGTAAGGTCTGTCGGCTCTGGGATCTTACTCTGTTGGTATAAGGTTTGATATCTAGTTTTCAGTCTCTTCGCTACGATACTAAAAGCTTCGTGTATTATTGCTTCGCCTCTTACGACATAACTCGAAGTGGAATGGGAGAGTGACGTCTTGTATTCTTAATTCGTCACCACATGGACGATTTTTTTAACCTAAAGATAGATGCCTCGTTGGTCTTGCGGCATAAATGTGCGCGTGGGATTGGGAGGTCTCGGGTTCGATCCCCGGGTCGGGCAAAGGATTATTGGGTTTTTCCGTTAGGAAATTCTCAGTAGCAGCACGGAGTCTGGTAATGTGCCCGGTACTTCAATACTCGCCCCCTATTACGAGGGACTAAAATAAAGTGGGTGTAGCAATATACCTCTGCCTAACTCTTCGGGGATATAGATAGGCGTGAGACTATGTATGTGTAAAGATAGATGTAAGGTACATAATTGCTTATCTGTATATAACTACATAAAATCCTTGCGTTACTGACTGACTGACAGACAAGGTACAGCCAAAACTACTGATCGCAAGAAGCTGAAACATCGCATGTATGTTCCCTCGGGGAGTATAGGGAGCACTAAGACTGCACGGTTGGCGTAGTGGTTTAAATAGAGGCCAGCTTGACACTGCGCCGAGTGTTGTGGGTTCGATTCCCGTACGAGACAACACTATGTAATTTGGACATTCCTCTCCTAAAGGGATAAAAACGCACGGGGGCGGAGCCGTATCTTATTCTAATATATATATATATATATATATATATATATATATATATATATATATATATATATATATATATATATATATATTATCTTATACTAATATACTCGTATATCTTATACTAATATACAGGTTGTCACAAGACCCATCACCAAGCCGAAGTCTACTCGTTGTGGACATCATGCCAAGTCATACTAACCACAAATAATACCTAGGACACGTTTTTTTTAAGTTTTCACATTTTTTAAACCGCAATTAAAAGCGCGCGCGTGCAATACTCGAAATACCTACTTATCCATGAGGTCATAGGGCATCTAAAGAACATATTAGCGGAGTAAATGCATCGATTTTGTACCTAATTAGAAAAATTCCATACTAACTTTGAGCCTCAATATCTCCTGAACCAGTAATTTCCCAGGTATGGTGCCGAAGTAAAAAATGTTCGTAGTGATTGGTACAACATGGGATTTCAGTTTTCGTTAAGGGTCTTTTTACACCCTGTATATATTCTAATATTCTACCGCATACACACATCACCAGCTAGTCCCAAGCTAAACAGAGCTTGTGTTATGGGTACTAGATAATGGATAAACATACATATATACTTATTTTTGTAAATACACACATATTATACATAGAAACACCCAGACCAAGACAAACATCCATGTTCATGCACACAAATGTTGGACTTGAGCGGGAATCGAACCCGCGACCATCGGCTTAGCAGTCGCTTACACTCCCGCTGCGCCAACCGCTCGTTGAAAATTAATGAGCAATTATTAATAACTAATAGGTTGTCCCCGAAAATGTCACGTTAACGATATTTTTCCGAAACACACCACTATTCTATTTTTACATGCCATGTGTATGTGTACATTACTATACATGTATGTATGTGTATGTCCACTGTCTAAATGTTGTACATATAGTGATGGGAATGACGTGTCACCAAATTACACGGTACTAGACGTTAGGGAGGTGACGAATGTCGATATCGATAGATGATTTGTCTATTTTAGTTTTGTTCTCACGGTCCGAATAGCTTTTTCCTTTGTCTTCCATCTTTTGGTTCTGGTTTGGCGCTGACGAAGGAGTGTAGAAGAAGAAGAGGAGGTCTTCTCTTTTTCTTTCTTTCTTCTTACGGCTCTAGGAGCCTACTTACTCAACTGAACCCTGGTGTCCTCGATGCCACGCAGCGGTGGAGTCATGCAAATAGAAAGAAAAAAAGAAAGAAAACTCATTTATTCTGTATATGTTCACATAAACAATCCCCCGCGACACAGGATTTAGTACTAGTGCGAGATGTCTTAAAAAAAAAGAAAAATATAACCAGTATCGGTTCCCAACTCAGCTTATGCCATCTTATGACACAAGATGGCGCTGGTATCGCTATTATCTATCTTTCTCGTGTGAGTATGTAGCCAACTCAGTTGGCGGAGTGTTTAGACGGCCCGAAGGCCTCTGACATGGCCTACCTATTCTTAGAAACGTTTAAACACTCGCGTTGCAAGTTTAAGAATATATGTGTACAGGAATTAACGCGAAAATCCATTATATCCTTATCTTAAGACAAGTACTGGGACGGGCAACTTTACTTGCTCTAAAGCATGGTAGCGCTCTGATCACCGGTCACTCATCCAAGTATTGACCTGTTCAAGACTAGCTTAATTGGATTTCCATAAATCACGGTTATTTGCAATCTCTGGCCAGTCACTCTCAAATGCATCTTCTGGGACGTCCCCGTCGCCGCCGACCGTCTGGTAACCTATCGGTAGCTGCATGAGCCCACCTTTCCGGGTGCATGCAGCAAACGTGTCCGGCCCAGTCCCACTTTAGTCGGGCTAATTTTGCTCCTACGTCGACTACGCCTCACTCGCCCTCTTCACTCCCAGAATGCTACGCTCCATGGCTCTTTGGCAAATCTTCAATTTGGACTTCTGAATCTCGGTCAGGGACCACGTTTGAGCACCGTAGGTTAGGATGGGCAGTATACACATGTCAACGAGTTGCCGCTTTTGATAGCGGAACGTTTCCCTTCATCATCTGCTTCATGGGCCAGAAGCTCTTGCAGGCATTTTCGATTCTCAGTGTAATCATGTCATGCCTGTTATCGAAGGATACTATCTGGCCCAAGTAAGTATACTCGTCAACATAGTACCTACCCATCTACCAGGACCCTACGCTTCGTGCTGTTGGTCATGAGCAGAGTATTTGATCGATTCATTTGAAGTCCAACTTGAAGACTTGCAGAGCTGAGACATTCGAGCATTAGCTCGAGCTCCAATGCAGAGGATGAAAATGACAATGACATATACTACTTCAAAAGCAAGTGAACCCGTCGGCAACAGTGAGTAATTTTTTTTTTATGGTAATAGGTGGCAAACGAGCAGACGGATCGCCTGATGGTAAGCAATTACCGCCGCCCATGGACACAAGCAACACCACAGGAGTCACAAGTGCGTTGCCGCCCCTTGGGGTTGGGAAAAGGGATAGGATGAGGAGTGGGATGAGGGAGAAGGAATAGGGGATGGGGCCTCCGACACTCTCACTAACCGAACGAAACGCAACAGTTTAGGTAGATACTGTTACTTTACGTCGATTTTCTGTGAGAGGGTAGTACTACCCCGGTCGAGCCGGCCCATTCATGCTGAAATCAGCAAGGCTCTACTACCTTGAAAATAAATATACTCTTAGTTAAAGTCTTAATAAGAAAATAAATTGCTTTAATTAAATGCCCTTGATAAGAACAATGTTATAAGTCACTTTACGTAATATATTCGCTTATCGAGTAGGTACATCTGGAACTTCACGATGAAATCAGACACAAATAATAAATTGTTCATTAATATGTTGAACAACTTATAACGGAAATTGCTGAATGTGGGAAAGAGCCCCATCTGCCCTTCACCCAAAAAAATTCAGTCTCAAATAACATCTGACCTTAGCAAGTTGATACTTATCAGAAGTGGAAGACTGATTTTTAACCAAAAAGTGTGGCTACCCACGCTCACAGCCTTCCTAGCGTTATCCCAGTTGCAACTCGGGGTCCGCTTACTAGTACATACATACATAGACTCACGCCTGTTTCCCTGAGGGGAAGGCAGAGACTACAGAACGCCATTTGCAACGATCCTGACATATCTCTCTTGCTTAATTCACTCCCATCAAATTCCTCATGCATGCTCGGCTCTTCTGTTCAGGGTACTTCTAACCTGTCCTGTTTTTAGGATGTCTCCAATCTGGTCAGAGAACGTCCGCCTAGGTCTTCCCCTTCGTCCTGTCCCATTCACACTTGCCTTGTATATCTGCTTGGTCAATCGTTCGTCATCCATCCTCTCCGCTTCCTAGTCTAATCCGATTTGACTGAATATTAGCTTTTCCACAGAGCGACTGCCTGTCTGACCTCCGCAACATAAAGAGATCGCGATCCATCTTACTAAAATACCTATACCCAAAAAAATTATACATAGAAAATATTAAAAAACTTGAATCTGAGACGTTTACAGTACGTAAATAAACATAATAGTTAAATGTTTTGGTATCAGACCACAAACCTAATTGATTAATATCTGGAAATGCAGAATAACATCCAACTTTTAAGCTGGTTTCTGAAGTGCTCATCTATTTTAGCGTGCCGTAGTGGTGATGAATTCAATTTCAATAGCCCCTTTAGCCTGTGTCTCCTTGAATCTAATTAACATTTCTTATTATTACATATTATAAAATATCACGGAGCTCAGTGTGCCTCTTGGCAAAGGCCTCCTCTTAAAACTTCCACTGTTTCCTATCCCTTGCAACTCTTTTCCAGTTTGGCCAGCTGTAACTCTGAGTTCGTCCTCCCATCTCTTCCGCTGTCGTCCTCTACTTTGCTTGCCATCTCTAGGATACCATGCTGTTATCGTAACAGAGTGGTGATAAAAGTGTGTACCAAACAAAGCAATGGTTATATGTAAAATTTTTGAAAAAAGCAGGAACATGCCCATCTTTTCACCAGGGCCACTTTTATCGATTTCTTTTTCGTCGCTACCATTTGGTAGAATGATCGTGGTCAATTGTCATTGTGGTACGCTTAACAATGTTTAGCAATTCCTTCCTGCATTGCTGTCTTCATACTGCATAAGAAGAGTGGATTATGAATTGCAAGTCTTCACCTTATTACTCCAGAGTTAGGAAATCCGCCATGTGATTTCGTGCCTTTCAATTTTCTTAATGAAAGAGTGCGACAGATGGATAGGCAGCGAACACACACAGCAACTGTTGAAAAAGGCAGCGATAGCCTAGTGGAGATACCAACAGACTGCCAAGCAGAGGGTATCGGGTACGAATCCACGGCGCGCACTAATGACTTTTTGGAGTTATGTGCGTATTAAATTGTCAATTATCGCTTGTCCCGTGCCTCGGAGAGCACGTTAAGCCGTCGGTCCCGATCGTCATAAAGATCTTTGACAGTCGCTATAGGGCGTCAGTACCTTCTAAATAAACAGACACTAGTCTAAATCATGGAATATTGCTATTCCTTCGGGTTGCGGAGGTCAGACAGGCAGTCGCTCTGTGGAAAAGCTAATATTCAGCCAAATCCGGTTAGACAAGTAAGCGGACCCCAGGTTGAAACCGGGATTACGCAAGGAGGATGAAAGAGTTCGACAGATGTGACTCTTCTATCTCATCCCCGTATGACTCATCTGAAAAAATAAAGAGTACGGCCCTGAATGAGGCAAGAAAGACACTACTTGACTCGTAAGTCTTTCTCTAATCGGCTCTTCTTAACCCATAACGATAAATTACTTTTAATAAGCTCCGAAAATGTTTTTTTTTTTTATAGTAATAGGCGGCAAACGAGCAGACGGATCACCTGACACAAGCAACACCACAGGAGTCACAAGTGCGTTGCCGCCTCTTGGGGTTGGGAAAGGGATAGGATGAGGAGTGGGATGAGGGAGAAGGAATAGGGGATAGGGCCTCCGGCACTCTCACTCACCGAACGAAACGCAACAGTTTAGGTACTGTTACGTTACGTCGATTTTCTGTGAGAGGGTAGTACTTCCCCGGTCGAGCCGGCCCATTCATGCTGAAATCAGCATGGCCTACTACCGTGGAAATGGTATTTCAATAATATCATAATTTGCTAACAGAAATTCTTATAAGCTGTTGCCACGTTTATAAGATTTATTTAATTACAGCTAATATACTTAGTGATATACTACAATGTGCAAGTATCTCTCTCTACAGAATCTCTTAAAAGAGTTAGATCTGTCATTTAACACGGACGACTCCAGGTCTCCAGATTCGCTGCCAGATAGTAAGTTTAACTAGAAATTATTATGTTTATAGACTCACGCCTGTATCCCCGCAGGGGTAGGCAGAGGTATATAAACAGTATACACCCAAATTTCGACATGAATATTTTGGTTCCACGTAATAGTGGGGTGAGCCTATTGCCGATACCGGGCACATCACAAGACTCCGTGCTGCTACTGAGATTCGGAAAACCCAGTACCTAACACTTTTTCCCGAGCCGGGAATCGAACTCACGACCTCAGATCAGCAGCCGCATACGCTATCTACTGGACCACGGAGGCAATTATTATGTACACCGTATTATAGTCTTAATATAGTTTCTACCCGCAGCGCTGTCTGCATGAGTGTCAACCTTTATGCTATTCAAATATCCAAGTATAAGCTATATTACTGCTAACTCCCATCAAAATTCGTTCAGTAATTTCGCATGACAGAGTAACATTCATCCAACCATCCTCACACACTTTCGAGTTTATAATAAAGTAGCGATATAGCAGCGAGAGCCGATTCGAATCCTCGGCACGCGCCAATGTCGTGCGTACCTATTAAATTTTATTGTTACCTAATTATCGCTTGCTTATCGGTGAAGGAAAACATCGTGAGGAAACAATGCCTGAGAGTTCTTCAAAATGTTCTCGAAAAACATGTGAAGTCTGCCAACCCGCACTTGACCAGCGTGGTGGACTATGGCCTAACCCTTCTCATAGTGAGAAGAGGCCCGTGCCCAGCAGTGGGACAGTATAATAGCAATTCCCAATAGTTAGCATTTGCTGTTTACTACTACGAAATCAGCAGAAAACCATACTTCAATCAAAACTGCTCACCGTACACGTTTATATAAACAATCCATGTTTAATTCGCAACGAATTGATTTGCCGGCGCGATAATAAAGTACCTACTACTTGTAGTAAGCATATGGTTACAAACTGTATGCATATAACTAGTATAACCTAAGTGATGTAATACTGCGGAAGTATAGATCAGAGTTATTCAAACTTTATATTTATTTAGGAACCTTTTTCTTCCCAACTGGCTAAAACCATAGTTTTGTTATATAACATACCAGAGGACGCCAATAGCTACGCATGCATTTTTTTAAAATTTACCCGTTTTGAACGATCCCGTGGGAATTTCGAGATATCCCTTCTTAGTGCACCCCTACAGTCCCCAAGGAACATACATGCCAAATTTCAGCTTCCTGTGCCCAATAGTTTCGGCTGTAGCGTGTCTGTCAGTCAGTCAGTAACGCAAGGATTTTATATATTAAGATTAGGAACCTTTTTCTTTTTCACAGCTGGCTAAAACCATAGTTTAGTGTTCCAATAAATAAATAAAAAAAATTGGCAAAGTGCGAGTCGGACTCGCGCACGAATGGTTCCGTACCATTATCTATAAAAGAAAATCACGTTTGTTGTATCTATACTTAAATATTTTTTAAGTTACTATCTGTTTAATAAGATCGAGAAAAAAATGCATGAAAATTATGTTTGTTGTATGGGAATTAATATTAACTTTATTTTTATTTAATAATTTATTTTGAAAGGTAATTTACAACTACATATTCTGTGAAAAATTTAAGCGTCTACCTGCTACCGTTAGTAATATTGAGCAATAACCCCCTTAATATTTATTTTTCGTATTTGTTGTTATAGCGCCGACGGAAATACATAATTTGGGAAAATTTCAACTTTCTAGCTATAACGGTTTATGAGATACAGCCTGGTGACAGACAGACATACAGACAGACAGCGGAGGCTTAGTAATAGGGACCCGTTTTTTACCTTTTAGGTACGGAAACCTAAAAAAGAAAAAAAGAGTTGGATGCGGTCTCTCTAAAAAAAACCATTGACTATACTGGTACTGCTCTAAGCCATGGGATATCGCTTTAAGTTGGGGTTACGGAAGACTGCAGTGTGGACCTCAGGCTCAAAACCAGTATACTGAGATAACACTAGGGTGATGATGAATCATTTTTAGTTTAACAAGCAAATATTTTGCCGCATTTTCAAGATCTTCTTTCTTCGTTCTCTGACCAGATTGGAGACATCCTAAAAAAGGACAGTTCAGAAGTACCTTAAACAGAAGAGCATGCATGAGCAACTTGATGGAAGTGAATGAAGCAAGAGAGGTATGTCAGGATCGTTGCAAATGGCGTTCCGTAGTCTCTGCCTACCCCTCCGGGAAACAGGCGTGAGCCTATGTATGTATGTATTTTCAAGCATATGTCTGTATTTTATATGTATCTATGCATTTTTTATATATGTATGTATTGTTTATGCATGTATTTTGCGAACCTCTGGATCGGACTAGAACGCTGAAGTTACGCGAAAAAGGTTCAACGGTTGAACATTTCTTTACGCACTAGATTTTGAAAAAAAATGCGATCTACGGTTGAACATTTTTTACACGTTAGTGGGTACAGGTCAACGGCCAAGTCACATAACATTAAATATAGTAAAAAAAGAAATTGCAATAAGGAACCTTAGACTTGGCTCAACTTTGTCTAGAGATTTCATTACTTTTTAGAGATAAACAAGCAATTCATCGAGACTTGGCAAGGCAATTTTTTTACAGAATGCTTTTCAGATGCGATTATGTTTCCAGCTTCGGTAGTCAGGCTCTGCGATGACAATGAATACAGATTTACATAAAAGCGCAGTTCTTAAGGATATCGTGTGCCGATTCCAAGTGGAGACTGTCTCCAGTTTAGTTCGTAGTTGGCGCCGTTGGCAGCGCTGGCGTCGTTCTCAGTCTCTCTTGCTTTCGTTGTTGAGATACACAGGAGGAACGTTCGTCTCTCTTGCTGTCGTAGAGATAGCTGTCACAGCGCGACTGCCCCGCCGCCAAGCCGCAATTTGGGTCACAGAAAGTTTGTCTTCAGAGCGCCCATAAGAAATGCGCCTCTATGTCAATATCTGAGCTCTTTGGCGATGATAATATCAAATGTCAATAATGTCAGTCAGGAAATCAGGACTTGTTATTCTATACATTTGATTTTTTTTTAATAGCCTACGCTGTCCCTCTGCCGGGCAAAGGCCTCCCCCAAATCTTTCCAGACCTGCTTGTCGCACGCAATTTCAAGCCAGCTCTTATGGTAGGAAACCAGGTCATCCCGCCATCTCTTTCGGGGCCGGCCTCGGCTATGTCATCTGCTCTCTGGTCCCATAGTGTTTATATTCTTGCCCAGCGATCCTCGTGCATACGGCTGACGTGACCCACCCAGTTCAATTTGAGACTGGCAGCCTTTCTTCCCCCGAATTTGATGCCTGTTCTAGATCGCAGCTTACCACCCAGGATGCTGCGCTCCATAGCTCTTTGGCAGACCCCAAGGCGTGACCTTTGAAGCTCAGTTAGTGATAATTCATAACGTCAAAATGGTGTAGGGGTCCGCGATCCCCAGTTTGAGTAACATTGTTATAGATAATGCAGTTTCGATCTATAAACGATCGATATATCTATTTGCAGTGTTCCGTTCTCTGAATGCGATGATAGGATCGATATGTTTATCTATCTAAACTTTATTCTCATCATCATCAGCCTTAAACAATCCACTGCTGGATTAGGCCTCTCCTTTGAAAGGAGGAATTGGCCTACTATACCACGCTGGCAGGGCCGTCTTAAGGTCTGCTGGGGCCCTTGGGCACACAAACTTTTGGGGGCCCTTGTAGCAGCAAAATAAAAAAACAACACCAACTTTTATTATGATCTATTTATTATGGGTAATCAAATATTTAGTATAAATGTCTGTATGTATGTATATAATATTACTACTACATTGGTTTTTGGCTATGATAGTGATACTGGTATCTTTCGAGATTTCTGTTGAGCAAAATCTTCTATTATATCCTCAAAGTCAATTTTTTTAAGGATATCACTTTCTATACACATAATTGACAAATTACTTAGCCGTTCTTGTAACATCGTTGTACGCAATTCGTTTTTAATTCTCTTGAGCCGTGAAAATGAACGCTCTCCACTACAATTCGTAACCATTAGGCAAAGAAATATTCTTGTAGCGACTTCAACATTTGGAAAAGTTTCTTCTAATTTATCAGACTTTATTAGATTATGTAATGTAGAGATATTTGAATCCGTTGATTGATTTGCTATGTTTTGTAAATACTGCCTTAAATGTAAACATTCAGTTTTGAGCTCGTATGCATTGATGTCTTCGTGGTAAAATTCTGCAAACTCTTTGCATTTTTTATTCAATTCGTCAGATTCGATTGTTGTTAACTGACCAAGAAAACTAAAGCGATTATCGATATATTTGTATGCTGCCGAACGATTGTTTAAATGTGTATATAATGTGTCAATTATGGGAATAAAAGTGTCTACACGAAACTTATCCTTACCACTCAACTGTGCAGTTTCTGATGATCCTTCAAAAATAGTGATGCGTGTGCTGCGTATTCTTTTTCTTTCAAATTTATCTTTGTATTCAGCATGAGGATTTTTTTCTTTAGCAGCTGTTTCGTATTGATCGAAATTATTACGTGCGTTATTGACATAACTGATCAGAGATTCGTAAAGTTTACTTACGATATCCATAGTCATTGTGCTATTCTGTAAACTTAAACTTGTTCTGTTCATTACTCCCATGAGATCGCTCCATATTTCCGTTAGAAGAGCAGTCTCAAATTTTTCCATCTTTTTTGCTAGGCTGGAGGCTTCGTTTCTAGTATCTCCTGGTTGATTGGTGTCATTTGCGATTGAAGATAATGCTTCCGAAATATTTAAATATCCATTTTGTAAAGCATTAATAGCATTAGCACGAGCAGACCATCTAGTTTCCGAAAGAGATTTCAGGACTTTATTTGCACCTAAATGCTCTGTCAAAATTTTCCATCGTTTGGTCGAAGCTGAGAAAAAATTGAATAATTTTTGTACGAATTGAAAATAAGCTACTGCTTCAGTAACGCACTCAACAGCCTGAACAGCTACTAAATTAAGCGAATGTGCCGCGCATGGAACGAAAGTTGCAAATTCGCAAACTTCTTTTATTCTTGTCTGAACACCAGAGTACTTCCCAGACATGTTTGATGCATTGTCGTAGCTTTGTCCGCGGCAATCTTTTATTGGAATGTCAAGTTTTTCAAAAAGGTTTAAAATGGTATCTGCTATATGTTTAGCGTTATGCCCATCCATGGGCAAAAATTGTAAAAATCTCTCGATAGGCTGTCCATCTTGCACATATCGTACAATAAAAGTAAGTTGGTCAATGTGGGACATATCTGGCGTAGAATCCACGCTAATAGAATAATATTTTGCCGATTTAAGTTCCTTTACTATGTATTTCAAAACTTGCTGCCCCATTAGACTAATAAATTCATTGCAAATATTTGCAGATAAATAGGATTTACTTCCTTTGCCTCGATTCCCGTAGTTTCGTATGTGGTCAGCAAGAAAAGGATCGAATTCACTAATTAATTCCAAGCACCCCAAGTAATTTCCATTATTTTGGGATCCCAATATTTCATTATCGCCACGAAATGCAAGACCTCTTGAGGCCAAAAATTTGATAACTGCAACAATTCTCCTAAGGACATTCTTCCAATAGGTCACTTCTGAATTATATTGACATAGCAACTCATTATCGATTCTTCCAATATTTTTGCGCCTTGCAACATAATTCATCATTAATTGCCTGTGCTGTGAACTATTTTCATGCTCCATTAATAAATTACTAATATGTTTCCAATCTTTGTATCCATTTGGAGAGCTCAAATTATGTCCAGTTCCAGTAGAGTTATTAAATAGACGACAGCAATAACAGTACACAGATTTTTTTGTTGGTGAATAAAGTAGCCATTTCCTTTCTAAAGACTCACCATTCGTCAATCTACGGGTGAAAATATGTTTACTCAGAAATCTAGTTTTTGATTTCCCACTGGCATCTGGAAAACTTGCAGCAGTTTCGGAAAAGTCACAATCTTTATTTTGGAAAAACTCTGGCCCCTTTCGAATCCAACTATCACGAACTACTTCAGTTAAAATATCGTCAGAGTACATACCAGGGTCAGATGATACAGTTTGCAAGCTTGCAGTTATTAACTCGCAGTAACTTGAAGTGGAGGGTTCGGTTTCTGATGTGCGTTCGTCATTTTCGTCACACGTAACCTCTTTTTTCGGGCAGTATTCATAACTATTTTTGTCTTGAGGCGATAAGGAAGAAGAATCAGTCGGCTTATTTGTTTCTTCAACCATAAAAAATGAAGTCAGCTTAGGCAGCTTTCCTGTTATTTCTTTTTGAGCTGTTGCTTTTTTTCTTTTTTGTGAACCACTTAAATATGTCCTTTTCGACATAACGAGATTATGTAACAACGAACAGATCAAAACTTGTATTATCTTTCACAAATTATATTATACGATTCTAAATAACTTTTAATTCTATTCGATTAAATGTGTATGCATCCGGGGATTCACGTAGCAATTGATTTCTATTGCGACACTATTCCTATGCATCTAAGCCATTCCAATTTCCACCAATCAAAAGTAACGAAAACAATAATAAGAATTTTAAAATGAACCAACGACAGGCGTCAATTGTTTCCCCGGACAGAATACTCTTCTCTTATAATTATAATACACATATTATTGTATTTTAATGTAAATTATGTTATCTACAATAAATAAAAATAATTTTAAATTACATATGCAACTAGTTTTTATAGTCAATGGTTAGTTTAAATAATTAAGTAATTATATTGCAGAAATCTCTAACTTCAAGAGCCAGCAAGTTTGCGGAAATAAATCAATCCACTTCCGTCGTTCGAGTAAACGTTATAACATCCGGGGATTCACGCCGCAATTGTTTTCTTTTGCAATGCTATTTTATCTATGTCACCCCAATTTCCACCTACCAAAAGTCTCGAAAAACTAAAATAAGGATTTTAAAACGAACCAACGACAGGCGTCATTTATTTTCCACGGGCAGAATAATTAAGAGCTTAATAGTACTATCGTTTCACAACTTATTCATTTATTATTGATGTTAAATGTAAATCATAATGAAAATCAATAAATATAATGCTTTATTGCATATTGTACTAGTTATTATAGTCAAAAGATAGTTTAAATAATTAAGTATAATTATTTTCTATATAATAATAATTAATATTGTAAAACTAAGAGCCACCGTCGTCGCGTCGTCTCAGAAGTCGTCGGCAACAATTGCCATTAATTTTTAAAATGCGCCATCTAGCGATCCACTTATATAACACTACGTGGTATGGTATCAATAGTATGTATTGATTGAAAACATTAAATAAGAGAATGAATACCGATAGATGGCACTTTTCCTAATAAGAAGGCTCGAATATGGATAATTAGAAATAAAGCAACTTTGTTTCGTATATTATGACGACTATAATTTTTCAAAAAAAAATATTTTAAGCAAGCTGTCGGTCCTTCGGGGGCCCCCCTGAGGACGGGGGCCCTGGGCCAGTGCCCCGAGTGCCCCTATGGTAAAGACGGTACTGCACGCTGGCCAAACTGGTTGGTATAGGGTTTGTATCAAGTTTTCCTTCTCTTACAGTGCTGTTCTCTGCATAATATGCTCCCTCTGTCGGCTCTTACGACACCCATGGGATGATATGGGGTGGTGACATTCCGTATTCTTAATCCGTCACCACACGGATAAACTTTATTCTACATGGCAGTTATTCAGCAGTTAAAATATAGTATCCTAGAGCATATAAAATATTATTTCAACAAAACTTCACGCCTTTATGTCCGAAGGGGTAGGCAGTGTATTACACACATGCACTTCGCCAGTTATGTTTCGGTCCCAATGTAATAGGGGGCGAGCCTATTGCCATCTACCGGGCACATTACCACCTACACTTTTGTTTGCCAAGGCAATCTCCACTCTAGAACACGACTGAAAACATAGTTATTTTGAAAACACAGACAGACACTACATTTATTTATATGTTTATGTATAGAAGAGCGTCTTCTTATAGAAAAAGTTCAAGAACAGATTCACGAGTTCGCATAGCTCGTCTAATTTTAATTCTCCTTTGGCGAGTGGTGCATCCGGAGTGTTTTTATACAATATATCGCTTGTTTATGATTTTTTATATGTAAGAGCGGCGATAGCCTAGTGGTGTACGTAATGGACTGCCGAGACGATGGTCTCGGGTTCGATTCCCTTTTCGAGGTTATGTGTGTATTAAGAATGTTAATTATCGCTCGCTTAACAATGTGCCCGGTAGATGGCAATAGGCTCGCCCTCTATTACATTGGGACCGAAACATAACTGGGGAAGTGTGGGTGTGTAATACGCCTCTGCCTACCCCTCCTGGGATAAAAGGCGTGAAGTTATGTTATGTTTATCTGTAAACTAGAGGACGCCCGCCGCTACGACAGATTTTTTTTTTTTTGATTTCGCCGTTTCTGCCCCTTCCCGTAGGCATTTCACGAAATCCCTTCTTAGCGCACCTATGGACTTCCCAAGGAACATATATGTCAACTTTCAGCAACATGCGTCCTGTAGTTTCGACTGCACCTTGTCTGTCATTAACGCAAGACTCTATAAACATATTTATTTTTATATTATAAAAGTTGTAGAGTTTATTTGCTTGAATGCGCCAATTTCCAGGAACTGCTGGTTCGATTTACATAATTCTTTTAATATTGGATAGCTCATTTACCTATGGGCTATACTATAGGCTATAAAACATCACGGTATGAGCCACGGGAGCCGAGCCGTAGGCTCAGCTAGTTATATCATAAACGCTGTAGTTTGTTTGCTTGGACGCGCTAATCTCAGGAAAGCCTGGTTCGATTTACATAATTCTAGTGTTGGATAGCTTATTTATCGAGGAAGGCTATAGGCTATAAAACATCACGCTATGAGCCACGGGAGCGGAGTAGTAGCCCTAAACTCTGACTGCCTCCGTGGTCCAATGGATATCGTATGCGACGGCTGATGGAAAGTCCCGGGTTCGATTCCCGGGTCGGGCAAAAGTGTTAATGGGTTTTTACGAATCCTTAGTAGCAGCACGGTGGTGACGTGCCCTATGACGTGGTACCTAAAAGTTCACGGTGAAATGTGGGTGTAATATTACACCTCTGCCTACCCAAACGGGGATACAGGCGTGAATCTAGAAATAAAAATAAAAATATACTGAATGTGTGATCTGTGGAGAGGCGCAATCACAAATATTCTACAGTGATATACCAACAGATAAGATTATTACTCTCAGCCAATCTTATCAGTTAAATTGATTACTTTAGGGTCGGCGCAAACGGGCCACCGACCACAGCCACTGTTGGCCAGCGACAGCCACTTAACACAATTTCTCATATATTTTGTATAGACACGCCGCACACCTATGGCCGGTGGCGGCCACTCCCTACAGAAGCGTCCGCGACTAGCAACTTTTGGTCGCCACTGGCCACGCAAGACGCCGACACCCGAAACCGTCGAATTGTTGCACCCCCCGCGCACTTAACCGTTAGACCTTCTAGGTATCGCACGCGCCACCATGATGCATGACGCCTCAATGGATATTGACATATTCATAGCGGGTCAAAAATGTGGCGGCTCCCGAACACCGGTGGCTGCTGCTCGCTTCAGAAAGTGGCGGAAGCGCGCGACAGATACCGGTGGCTGTGGTCGGTGGCCCGTTTGCGCCGACCCTTATTCTGGGCATCCAATGATGACTCGACGCTAACTGACCATACCTTATACCATTATAATATAAAAAAAATCGCAGATGTTTCCTAAGTATTAGAAAAGCCCATCTTTGGGAACGGACGGCAAAATTATATTAACGCAGACAAAAAATATGTTCCTTGATGTAGTAGAAACTATAGTATACTAGATTTTGCCCGCGGCTTCGCTCACGTTGAATTCGGGGTAATACACAACTCCTTCATCGTTCGATAGTAATTTTCGTTTTAATTCTGTCCATAGGGACTAATAAGAAATATAATCGCAAGAAGTATTTAAAACTTCGACCCTCTCTATAATGATGCTACCCTGGTACTTTTCAATATCCTAAGCTACAATGAGATATTTTAAAGCTGCAGGATGTCTGTAGCTTAATGCTCCCCTAGTACTTTTCCTGCGCATGCGTTTTTTCTTTCAATAGGTAGATTTGTCCCTACGAACTTCGACCCTCCCTACAATCTCTCCCAGTGTAATTTTTGTTTTTCCTGGTTCTAATCTACCTCCCCACCAATTTTCAGCCAAATCGGTTCAGCCGTTCTTGAGTTATAAATAGTGTAACTAGCACAACTTTCTTTTATATATATAGATTTGGGAAGAGGCGGGTCCCTTTCCCGGGTCTCTATGACAGTCATTAGATTTACATGTACAATATCCTTCCTGACTATACCCTAAGTTAGACTATACCTTTATATTAAGTAGGTCACTCGTTAATAGCTCTATAGTAAAGCTAAAATTCTGTCTAATCTGACAATTAAATTAGAAAGCGGGCTCCGAACTATAAGGCATAAAAGCATACGCAACCGGGACGACGCTAGAAAGCCACTTTTAGACTTTCGATCAAACTCATGTAAAAATAATAAAATAAAGGAAAACCTCGATATCGATAGATTTTCCGTTAGCCACATCACTAGCCATTACCTTGTCATTCAGTCGGCCATCTTGGATAGTTTATTTGAAAATCGAACGCCGGCGGAAGCGCGCGGTACTATTCCCGCGCGAGTTTTGTGAATTATTATATTATTTTTTTATTATGCATTTATTATTTAACAACAAATTGATGTGATATTTATTATTTAATGTTATAATTGTGTTGTGCGGTGATATTAATGGACTATTGTCGATCTCGGTGAGTATTAATAATATATTAGTTTTGCTTCGCGTTTGAAAACGATCGATTTAATTGGGCAAGTAATTTTCTACGTAACGATTTTCTGGATGGGAGACTATTAAATGCTTTCATGCTTCGTAGAACACGGTAATAAATCTATTATTTACCATGTGATCTAAGTCGTTTGGCAATACCTAACAAACCGATGTTTTGAAAACAACATGTCTTGTTTTCCCGTGCCAGTAAATATTTCTAAGCAATCGAAATATTGGGAATATAATATCAGTTCTGTATAACTGTCCCACTGCTGGGCACGGGCCTCTTCTCAAAGGTAACTACTACGCTTGTAAATTGGAGGTTGGCAGACTTCACATGTCTTTCAAAAACATTACTAAGAACTCTCATAGATGTAGGTTTTCTCACTATATTTTCCTTAATCGTCCACCACGCTACAATAAACAATTAAATACGCATAGGTGTCAGTGGTGGGCGCTGTGGGTTCGAACCCGAGACCCTCTAGCGTAGCGGTCTGCTAATCCTTCCACTGGACTATTGCAGACTGTATGATAACAGTATATACCCGTTATGTATGTCGCAGGTATTTAGTAAAATACGTGATATTATAATTTCACTAGTGATATTATAATTACACAGATTATAGCGAATTGTTTGTATTACTTACAATTTAACGGTCTAGTTTCATTAGCGTTCATTACCTCATTTTATAATATGCAAAGATAATATTTTTATGCGCTGATAATTAAATGAGTTTTGTTTAGGTTACATCAGTACTATTAATTATTCTGTGTCAGAAGTAATAAACTCTTCAGCTTTAATTTCTGAAGTGTTTCTTTCCTTTTCTAATCTCAGGAAATACCTACTGATTTGATTTGAATAAGTCTCTTCGTATAATATAGGCCGTTTATCGAGGGAAGGCTATGCATATACCATCACGCTACAAACCACGGATGCTGAGCAATAACGCGAAATAACGGGGGGTAATAGAAGACTCAGCTAGTTCCGATAAAATGCCAGATATCTAAAATGTTATACAATGTCTGAAAATTTGTTGTGATTAATTTCTGATTCCCTGAAAGTAAGTTTATTTACTTACGTGTGTTAAATATACATTTTAGTTTAATCAAACGCCGCATTTTTTTTTGTATTTTGTGGTAAGTAGAACGAATTTTCGTCAGTTTATGCGTTTCTGCCATACATATTACTGGCAGGGTTCGATCTCTAGGCACCCCGGGCACACACCTCTGACTTTTCGAAGTTATGTATGTATTAAAATGTTAATTATCGTTCGCTTGATGATGTGCCCGGTAGATGGCAATAGGTTCGCCCCCTATTACATTGGGACCGAAACATAACCGGCGAAAAATGGGTGTGTAATACACCTCTCTGTTATGTTATATTTCAGGTATAGTTCAAAAAATGGAATATAGCTAAGCCCAGTACCGCGTCAAAACAATCCAGCATCTGGGTGCGAAATCTATGAACCGCCTTTCCCTCCTTTTTCGAAAGTAATTTTATTAACTAACGCTGGCATTTCACCCATCGTGCCGTTCATACCCTGGCGCCTATGTGCACCGCACACATCGCACACAGGGGCGGCTCGGCCCTGGCTAAGCCACAGGGTTGAGGAGGTGAGATAGGCAGTCACGCTGTGGAAAAGCTAATATTGTGTCAAACCGGTTAGACTAGTAAGCGAATCCCGGATTGCAATAGGCTTGTGTCCACTAAGAATAAATCGGTTTGATTGTAGTATCTATAGATTCATTATGATTTTAAGATGCCAATAAAGTTTATTATTTACTAGAGGACGCCAGCAGCTACGCCTGCATTTTTTTTATAGTAACCCGTTTTGGCCGATCCCGTGGGAATTTCGGGAAATCCCTTCTTAGTGCACCGCTACGGTCCCCAAGCAACATACATGCTAAATTTCAGCTTCCTGCGCCTAATAGTTTCGGCTGTAGCGTGTCTGTCAGTCAGTCAGTAACGCAAGGATTTTATATATTAAGATTATAGAAAGGTAAGATTAATGTTATTTTTAGGATTCTAAAACTAAAATAATTTATTTATTCTTGTGATAGTGAACACCAATCAGAGAACATTACGTCAAACAGTACGTCCGCCATTCATGTTGTTGACGTTTTAGTAGTAAATACAACTAAAACGTAAAACTTTATACCTGTCAAATCGAATATAACAAAATAAAAGTGGGTACATCAGACCAGACTTCATTCACGGTTTGTTTTGTTTTGCACTTTGTGATATCACTCAACCGCCATGATGGTTTTTAAAAAGCCGTAATTAGTAATGTTGCTGATCGATTTTGAAGAAAAAATCAGGTATTTCAGTTTAACATCTAAAAGGAACGAATCAATCGCTAATTTTATAACATTTTAGGACACAAGCCTATTGGGATAACGCAAGGAGGATGTTAATTGTTCATGTTCGTGGTACTTTTCTCTTCTCATCTTTATATCTCTTCGCTACTTGTCTCCTGTTTAGCCAAGAAAGTGGATTATTTTTTTGATATCCTCCTATATACCTACATACTTCGGTGCGGGTTCAAAGCCAGTTTAACTTATAGTGAGATCTTGTGCAAAACATAAGTATAGCAATTCGTAACTAAATAAAAAAAATACAACCAGCGATAAACGACTCATCTATCTTATGAGAATAAAACTACAATACATCATCAGCCCTTTATACTGTCCCACTACTGGGCACGAGCCTCTTCTCACTATGAGAAGGGTAAGGCCATTGTCCACCACGCTGGCCTAGTGCGGGTTGGCAGACTTCACATGTCTTTCGAGAACATAATGGAGAACTCTCAGACATGCAGGTTTCCTCAAGATGTTTTCCTTAAACACGACAATAAAAAATATATGAATTTGACTAAGAATATTTTACGAAACAAAATATTCTTAGCGTGAGAATTGAAGCTCCAACACACAATACATCATAAACGCAACTTTGTCGAGAACATTGCAGCCTCACCAATAATAAACACACGCTAAACTAATGAAAGGAAAGAGGAACCCACCACGCACTCTCGGATTGACCACCCCAGCCATTTTTCTTTCATTCAAAAGACAACTCCCGCATTAGAACTAAATCCTGTGTCGCGGGAGACTTAACAAACATACAACTAACGGACACAATGAACACCCAGAGTTACAACAACAATTTTTTTTATTTTTTTTTTATTTATAGTCTCTCGCCTGTATCCTCGAAGGGGTAGGCAGAGGTGTAAATATTAAACCCACATTTCGCCATGAATTTTTAGGTCCCACGTAATAGGGGGCGACCCTATTGCCGTTACCGGGGAACATCACCAGACTCTGTGCTGCTACTGAGAATTCGGAAAAACCCAGTAACACTTTTGCCCAACCCGGGAATCGGTACCTCCGATCAGCAGTCGCATACGCTATCTACTGGACCACCACACTTCCTTAATATGATACAGTAATAGTCCTTTACAGGCTTTCGAGGTCCAGAGCTGGACACTGTACGTCAATATTGAGATTGTGCCTACCAAGCTGGCCACACGGATCGGTATACATAGATGTTGATTTTCCCGACTCTACGTAAAGATACTATTTCCTTTGTGTATTTTCTTAAGCCGGTTCTTACAACTCCCACAGAAACAGGTTAATGACATTTTGTAATGGATAATTATCCGTCATTCCACGCAGACGTAGTTATAGTAAATAGAGGTAATTTATGCTAGCTTCCGAGAGCTAGCGGCTTCTTATATTATTTTACTCGATTTTTCTAATCCCTAACATTTGTCTTAAAATTGGAAGAGAGCAAGAATAATTGTAATAGATGAGTCACAAATGCGTTGCCACCCTTTGGATTGGAAGAAAGGATAGGAGGGAGACTGGAATGAGGTAGAAGTGGTAGAAGGAATAGGAGATGGTGGGATCTCACGCTAAAATTGTCTCGAAGTTTATTGATTTATTTTTATTTATAGTCTCATGCCTGTATCCCCGAAGGGGTAGGTAGAGGTGTAAATATTAAACCCACATTTCGCCATGAATTTTTAGGTCCCACGTAATAGGGGGCGAGCCTATTGCCGTTACCGGGCACATCACCAGACTCCGGGCTGCTACTGAGTATTCGGAAAAACCCAGTGACACTTTTACCCGACCCGGGAATCGAACCCGGGACCTCCGATCAGCAGTAGTATACGCTATCCACGGAGGCAACAAATTATGAATTCCATAAACAGATCTCTCGTGTGGGGATCGAACCTACAACACTCGGCGCAGTGTCAAGCGATGAGACAACCGCTTAAGCCATGCAGTACGAGGGTCAAACTGAAAGTTTTTAGAACTGGCCACTTATAAACAATATAATAAAAAAAATATTCTAAAATTTGAAAATAGAACTCTTTGCCAATATTACTGAGTATATATTTCATTCATTTGTCATTTGTTTTACGATTTGGCGGCAAATTGAAAATTGTCTGTGTCACGTCAACATGAATTTAACACGAGAAAATTTTCGTGCAATGATTTTTTATGACTTTCGATGTCATTTAAGTCAACAAGAAAGTTATGATAGACTACGATTGGCCTTTCACGATGAAGCCCCATCTCGTGCGACTGTTTACAACTGGTTTAATGAGTTTAAACGTGGTCGCACTAATCTCACTGATGATGTACGTGAGGGACGGCCTTCTACGGCGACGACTGAAAATAACATCTGTGTTGTGCGGCGTATGATAGAGACTGACAAAAGAGTGACCTATCAGCAGATTCGGACAAGCTAAGGCATCGGTATGAGTCAAGTGCACAAAATCCTCCACGAACATTTAGCGGTCAGGAAACTTTGCGCCCGGTGGATACCTCATAATTTGACTAAGGCTCAAAAACTCCATCGTGTGGATTGGTGCCGTAAAATGATTGAAAGATTTAACGGAGGTGACTCAAATGCTGTGTTCGACGTACTAACAGGTGACGAAAGCTGGATTTACTGTTATGATCCTGAAACCAAAAGACAATCTGCTCAGTGGGTGTTTCCTTTCGAGGAGTTGCCAACTAAAGTGAAGAGAGATCGAAGTGCGGGAAAAAAAATGGTGGCCTCGTTCTTTGGAAGGATAGGTCATTTCGCAACAATTGTGTTAGAGGATCAAAAAACAGTTTCTGCAGAATGGTACACTACCAATTGTTTGCCACTTGTCTTGGAAAAAGTTCGAGAGAAACGACCTCGCAGTAGGATCCTCCTTCACCACGACAACGCCTCGTCGCACACCGCCAAGCGAACGATCGACTATTTGGCGACATCAAACGTTGAATTAACTGGGTCACCCGCCGTATAGCCCCGATCTCGCCCCTTGTGATTTTTATTTATTTCCAAAAATTAAAGAAAAACTTAAAGGAAAGCGGTTTATGAATGCTGAAGAAGCGGTGGCTGCGTATCGCGATGCCATTGAAGAGACCCCTAAGGACGAGTGGGCAAAGTGCTTTTCCCAGTGGTTCCATCGCATGCAGCGGTGTATTGACGTCAATGGACAATATTTTGAAAAGATATAATAAAACTAATAACTGGCTAATGTAATCAGTTTTTGATTTTCTAAGAACTTTCAGTTTGACCCTCGTATGAGTGTCTTATGTAATGAATGTGATATCGACGATCGATCAATCGCTATTTCTCACGACAGCTTCTAAGCGACGTTTACGGTCATTTCCTGATAACTCTAAACGTTCTGTCGTCAGTGCCGACAGTTTTTTTGTTCGAATATCTGTCAGCTGTTAATTATGCGCTATGTATGAATAACAGGTAGTAGAGCCTTGCTGATTTCAGCATGAATGGGCCGGCTCGACCGGGGAAGTACTACCCTCTCACAGAAAATCGACGTAAAGTAACAGTACTTAACACATTGACTGCTGGAAACGTATATGGTGTGTCCCAAGTGTCGGATCCTGCGATGCGGCTAGCCCACAATAGTCGTGTTTAGGGAAAAAATATACAAGCGTGCTGCCGAAACACGCGACGCGTGAATCATACCCATACCACACATGTGCTGACGACCACTCATGTGTGTTTTTTTTGTATAGCAACTCGTACGTCGCGTGTCGCGTCCGCACAGACACACGCTCGACCTGCACGCGCGTTGCGTGTCGTTAAGCACGAGAGGCTGGGCACGCTCTGTGCGTGCGGATACACGCAGGATATGCGTACTGGCCGCATAGCAAAAGGCCGTCTACGAATCTTAGGCCAGCAGTCAATGTGTTAAACTGTTGCGTTTCGTTCGGTGAGTGAGAGTGCCGGAGGCCCTATCCCCTATTCCTTCTCCCTTATCCCACTCCTCATCCTATCCCTTTTCCCTATCCCAAGGGGCGGCAACGCACTTGTGACTCCTGTGGTGTTGCTTGTGTCCATGGGCGGCGGTAAGTGCTTACCATCAGGCAGTCCGTCTGCTCGTTTTCCGCCTATAACTATAAAAAAAAAGATTGCAATTCATTTACTGCGGCAGCATAATTCAATGTTTAAGATGTCACTTTTAATCTATTTAGTCTAAACTAGATGAGCCCGCGGTTACAGCTGCTTTATTTAGGTCTACTGATCTGCACCCGTGTCTTCTACCGTGATGTTATGTAGCCTATAGCCTACCGCGATAAATTGGCTATCAAACACAAAAAGAATTATCCAAATCAGACCAGTAGTGTCTGAGATTAGCTCTTACAAACATACTGTTCAGCTTTATTATATTATCATCCTCCTAGCGTTATCCCAGTTTAAATCTAGGGTCCGCTTACTAGTCTAACCGGATTTGGCTGAATATTAGCTTTTGCACAGAGCGACTGCCTGTCTGACCTCTGCAACCCGAAGGGATAGCGATATTCCATGGTTTAGACTAGTGTCACTTTATTTAGAAGGTTCTGACGCCCTGTAACGACTGTCAAAGATCTTCATGACAACCGGGACCGACGGCTTAACGTGCTCTCCGAGGCACGGGACAAGCGTTAATTAAAAAAATAATTCGCACATAACTCCGAAAAGTCATTGGTGCGCGCCGTGGATTCGAACCCGATACCCTCTGCATGGCAGTCTGTTGGTGTCTCCACTAGGCTATCGCTGCCTTTTTATATAAGTATCGATAAAAAACGCAAAAACTTAGTTCCCTTTTTAAGAAAATTGACTTTTACTCGGACGAAAGAAATAATTTCTGGATCACACAAAGTGTTGTCTCGTGTGGGGATCGAACCCATAACACTCGGTGCAATTCGAAACGGTGACGCAACCGCTTAAACCACTACACCATAAATGCAAGGAAGGTTATTTCTAACCGTTTCAAGTACAGCCATGTGTTTACTTATCATTGTTATTTAGAGTAGTTCCTGCTTTCTCAGCCAGCGATGGATTACATATAGGTATACCTGTGTACATTGTACGTACGTTTGTGTATAACTAACTTTTATAGTATTCTTAGTTTTTTCTGGCAAATTCGAGTACACCCAGTAACTGGGGGTTAGGAACGGCGTACCGAAAACCGATACCAGTGACTCAGTACATAATACTGAGACCCTTGGCGAATGTATTTTCCGGAAAAAGTCAGTTACTAGGTTGCCTACGTACTTCGTTTGCTTACTTTGGGATCAAATGACCGTGTTTGACCCCGGCGTGTACTAAGTTCAGGTATATACATATGTATATAAACATACCCTGGTCATAACCCCGTGGTGTCCCCTTCCAACACATATGCATTCTTTGTTCAATGTATGTTTACACTAAGGGTGGTAGAGCAATTACAAAATGCTTGGAACGATTGCTGTTGCTACTTGTCACTTTATTCTCTATTTAGGTACAAGTTTATGATATTTTTTGGTAAATCGTATTTTCTAAAAATTGGGTAAGTGCGAGTCGAACTCACGCACGAAGGACGGAACCCGTACCATCATCTATAAAAGAAAATCACGTTCGTTGTATGTATACTTAAATACTTTTTAAGTTTCTACCTGTTTATTAAGATCGAGTAACAAATTGCTTAAAAATTACGTTTGTTGTATGGGAGCCCCCTTTTATTATAATTTTTTTTTAATTTAATTATTTTTTTTGAAAGGTAATATACAACTATATATTCTGTGAAAATTTAAAGCATCTACTTGTTACAGTTAGTAATTTTGAGCAAAAAATACGAAAAAAATCACGTTTTTTGTATGGGACACCCCCTTAATATTTTCAATATTTTAATTTTAGTATTCGTTGTTATAGCGGCAACTGAAATACATAATTTGTGAAAATTTCAGCTTTCTAGCTATCACGGTTTATGAGATACAGCCTGGTAACAGACAGACAGACGGACAGACAGACAGCGGAGGCTTAGTAATAGGGTCCCGTTTTTACCTTTTAGGTACGGAACCCTAAAAATGAATCCTAGCTAGATTGATTTCATCGGCACGCCACTGAGCCCGGCTTCTGATGGATTGATTTTGTATTGCTCCCAAGAGCCTCTTAATCCTACATTTAATAAAAATCTAAATTTAGATTATATACATATGTATATAATGTACAAGAATGTCGACTATCACGATAATACGTAGTCTATTTGTTAACCTGATGTATAAGCTACACACACATACATATTACTGAAAAGTTTCATCATCAAAATCTATAGAGTAAGATCCCAGAGCCGCCAGACCTACGTCATTTTATCAAAGCTGAAATTTTAAGGTTTATTAGTATACAATCTTGTTAAGAGGTATGCCGACCCACTAACTTGAATGCTGGTCCATTTCACAGGTAGCGCGAAGTAAAGGTACCAAAAAAACATACTTACTTACGTTAAAGTATCAAAGCTGGTATTCAAATATGTGTTTAAAAATACTGTCTAAAATTGAAATTCATTATTGCCAGACACTTTCCGTGGGCCATTACTTCTGCCAGACGCCTTGAAAGTTCCTAAAAAATTATGTAAACTACGTCATTTTTTTCACAAAAAATATATTTGTAGCGCCAAGCTACATAACGCATAGTAGTCTGTCTTAGTAGTTCCGTCGTCATTGGGTAGATGGCGCTGTGATATGTGTTACGAAGCTTGCCGCTACAAATATATTTTTTGTGAAAAAATATATTTTACACTTTTATTCTTGTATTAATACCCAAAATAATATTCCTACAGTCTTTTGGGACAATGTAGTGTACTCACACGCATTCATGCGTATGAATGCGTATGAATAATGGCCGAACGCTCGCACTCACAGGGAAAGTTCCATGGTGTCTGGCTAGACGAATGGCCCTTCGGATTGGTCTGGCTGCTTAGGAAGGGTCTTAAAATAGTATCTAAAGTAACATATATCAAATTTAGCTTTGCTAAAATGACGTAGTTTACATATTTTTTTAGGAACTTTCAAGGCGTCTGGCAGAAGTAATGGCCCACGGAAAGTGTCTGGCAATAATGAATTTCAATTTTAGACAGTATTTTTAAACACATATTTGAATACCAGCTTTGATACTTTAACGTAAGTAAGTATGTTTTTTTGGTAACTTTACTTCGCGCTACCTGTGAAATGGCCCAGCATTCAAGTTAGTGAGTCGGCATACCTCTTAACAAGATTGTATACTAATAATCCTCAAAATTTCAGCTTTGATAAAATGACGTAGGTCTGGCGGCTCTGGGATCTTGGACTACTAGAATAGAAGAATAGAATTGAATAAAAGTTTATTGGTTTCAGTATTACAGCAAATTTGTATTAATTACAAAATAAACTATAATACTGAAAGCAAAAGGTTTAAGCGTCAGCTTATGCTTGGATCCCGGTAAATAACCAAGCGCTGCTTTTCAGCTTAAGCCTTTGACTCCCGGTTACAAAAAATATTAAAAGTGACAAGAGACGTGCAACCAATTTAAAATTAAAAGGAACCATACATACATACATACATAGTCTCACGCCTATATCCCCGAAGAGGTAGGCAGAGGTATATTGCTACACCCATAGTACGCCCACGTAATAGGGGGCGAGCCTATTGCCGTTACCGGGCTACCACACGCCGTGCTGCTACTGAGAATTCTGAAATAAGCAGTAACACTTTTGCCCGACCCAGAAATCGAACCCGGGACCTCCGATCAGCAGTCGCATACGCTATCCACTGGACCAACAGTAGATAAACTCAACAATAAAGTACTGCGTATAAATAGTAAGTTATATAAGTATGGATAGCAAAATACTTTGACAGGCCTGTTGGTCTAGTCTATAGTAGTACTAACTGCTAAGCCCGAGGTCATGGGTTCGATTCCCACCCAGGCAAATCTTTGTGATGTGCAGGATGACGTGTTCTGTATCTAATTAAATTATAATAAGTGACTTAGCTTCTTACTGGTAGCACGATATATAATTTACACAAGACCTTTACAGATATACCTAATTAGTAGGGTTGTTGCGGATGCGAAAATTTAGACATCCGCGGATGCAGATGCGGATGCGGATTATTAGAAGTACACATCCGCGGATGCGGATTCGATGCGGATGCGGATGCGATACGGATGCGGATTTTGGGCTTTTAAAAGGATAATTATTTAAATTTTAAGTAGGTACATAAATAACTGAAAATCAATTTAATTTTCACTTTTTATTTATTTCATCATATTTTTAGAAAAAAATTGCAAGTTTTTAGTTTTACTTATGATACAACAGAATTTTGAGCTTCGAGTTTCGTTATAAAAAATCTTTGCTTAACAATTAAACTTAAAAATTGGTGAATTATATTTAATAAATAGCAATATTGCGTGTAGTGACGGATAAAGCATACAAGTGTCACTACCCCATTTCATTCCGTGGGTGTCGTAAAAGGCGACTAAGGAAATTGCAAAAAAAAGCGAATAATATCTTTGCGAAGAGATGGAAAACTTGAAACCAAACCCTATACCAACTCGTCTGGCCAGCGCGGTATAGTAGGCCAAATACCACCCAATGAACGCACCAACGAATAGGCCCCCAGTTCCCGGTAGTCCCGCTGTCCGCAACTACGGTAGCGGTCGCGGTAACAGCGGGGCAGGGGGTGCTAAGAATCTCCGGGCTACGGCAAACGGCTACCACAAGAAACTGACCCTGGCTACGTACAATGGACACTCTCTACGGCTGGACCAACACATCACCGAACTCGAAGTAGAACTAGGTCATATAAACTGGCATATATTGGGGTTGTCTGAAGTCCGAAGACAGGGGGAGGACACGATAACCCTTGAGTCAGGCAACCTGTTCTACTTTCGAGAAGGCGATCAGCCCTCTCGGGGCGGTGTCGGTTTCCTCGTTAACAAATCTCTCGCTAACAACGTTGTAGAAATCAGCAACGTGTCGACACGGGTAGCGTACCCTGAAGGTGGTACAGGTATATGCGCCGACCTCGACATACTGCGATGACATAGTCGAAGCCATGTATGAGGACATTACTAAGGCTCTACATTATACCACCAAGACACACTACAGCGTTGTTATGGGGGATTTTAATGCCAAAGTGGGAGTACAAGAACGCGGCGAAACGAGAATCTGATCCTATGGCGTGGGGTGCCGAAATCACAGGGGACAAATGCTGGTCAACTTTCTGGAGTTACAGGGGCTCTTCTTAATGAACTCCTTCTTTAAGAAAAAGCCTCATAGAAAGTGGACATGGCGAACCCCGATACTGTGACAAGGAACGAGATAGACTTCATCATGTCTGATCGGAGGTATATATTTAGAGACGTCTCAGTGATCAACAGGTTTAATACCGGTAGCGATCACCGACTTGTCCGAGGCACTCTAAATATAGACTTCAGAGCTGAGAGGCTTCGCATGATGAAGTTTAGTCTACTCTTAGACCTACTGCGCCTCAGCTAGCAGTTGGATCCGAAAAGTTTCAACTGGAACTTCAAAACGGTTTCGCACTGCTGGAAACCCATGGCACTGTTGATGAGAAAACCGACGCTGTGGTCAAAACGCTACAGGATGTGTCTCGAAGGGTGTTTCCCGGAAAAAGCGTTAACAAGCAAAGTAAACTCTCGCTCGAGACTCTCGTTCTTATGAGGTAAAGAAGGGGAATGTCATATGCGCAGACGTCTTCGACAGATGGAAGAAACCTAAACCGGAAGATCCGGAAGCTGGTGCGACGTGACCTCCGATGTTTCAATACCCGCACCATTACGGCTGCGATTGAACAGAATCGAGGCACCAAAGTCTTCGCTCGCCAGCTTGGTAGAATTCATCTGTCGAAAGTCAATACTGCGCATGGCAAAACCGTAACCTCCAAGTTCGAGATTCTCGCTGAAATTGAGAGTTTCTACAAGGACTTGTACGCATCACGGATGCCTAAACCCACGAGACCCAGCGATGATGACCACAGAGCCCAACTCACGCGCCATTATACGGAGGACATCCCTGATGTCAACCAGGGCGAGGTAAGAGTGGCTCTCGAGCAGCTCAAGAACAACAAGTCTCCAGGGGATGACGGAATCACCACAGAGCTCTGAAAAGCAGGTGGGACAGCAGTTCTGAAAGAGCTGGCGAGCCTGTTTAATTCCGTTATCCACCAAGGCCTAACACCTCAGGCGTGGAGTGGGAGTGCGGTGGTTCTGTTTTTCAAAAAAGGTGACATAACCCTGCTGAAAAACTACAGACCCATCTCACTCCTGAGTCACGTCTACAAGTTGTTCTCGAGAGTCCTAACAAATCGCCTCGCCAGAAAACTCGACGATTTCCAGCCACCGGAACAAGCCGGGTTTCGAAAAGGCTACAGCACCGTAGACCACATCCATACTGTTCGGCAGATTGTACAGAAGACCAACGAATACAATCAGCCGCTGTGTATGGCTTTCGTGGACTACGAGAAAGCCTTCGACTCTATCGAAACCTGAGCGGTTCTGGATGCTCTGCAGCGGTGTCGCATCGACTGGCGCTACATCGAGGTGTTGAGATGTTTGTACGACACGGCTACTATGACTGTCCAGCTTCAGGACAGTAAAACCAGCCCCATTGAGTTGCGTAGAGGGGTGAGGCAGGGGGATGCAATATCCCCTAAGCTCTTCACCAACGCACTCGAAGACGTCTTTAAGACGCTGGACTGGACTGGACATTAATGGCGAGTACATATCCCACCTTCGATTTGCCGACGGTATCGTCATCGTGGCAGAGAGCCTGGAAGAGCTGAGCGAGATGCTGCACAGCCTAAATGGAGCCTCTTGACGGGTCGGTCTCGGCATGAACTTGGATAAAACCTTGGTTTTATCCGGCACTATGTGTTCGTTGAACATAATCTTGATTATGTTCAACGAACACATAGTGCCGGACCGGTTTATGTCGACGGATCGATGCTCGAAGTTGTTCAAGAGTATGTCTACCTTGGGCAAGTAGTCCAGCTTGGTAGAAACAACTTCGAGAAAGAAATCGACCGCAGGATCCCGTTGGTTTGGGCAGCGTTTGGCAAGCTACGTCATGTTTTCTCTTCGCCCCTACCGCAATGCCTGAAGACCAAAGTCTTCAACCAATGCGTCCTACCTGTTATGACGTACGGTGCCGAGACGTGGACACTCACAGTGGGACTAGTCCACAAACTAAAACTCACGCAGCGAGCTATGGAACGGGCTATGCTTGGCGTCTCTTTGAAGGATAAAATCCGAAACGAAGCTATTCGACAAAGAACCAAAGTTACCTACATAGCTCACATAATCAGTAGGCTCAAGTGGCAGTGGGCTGGCCATATCTGTAGAAGGACTGATGGCCGATGGAGCAAGCGTATTCTAGAGTGGAGACCACGTCTTGGCAAGCGTAAGCTAGGGCGGCCCCCGGCTAGGTGGACCGACGACCTAAAAAAGGTGGCTGGGGCAGACTGGATGCGGAAGGCTGAGGACCGTGTACTGTGGCGCGTGTTGGGAGAGGCCTACGTCCAGCAGTGGACTGCGATAGGCTGATTGATTGATTGAATAATGCAGCCTTCTCAGCTTCCAACCTGTTTCTAAGTGGATTATACCTATCTGCACTAAACAAGTAGTAGTTCGCTGGGAACACTGGCTGGTAAAGGTGATAAATATCTGCATGCTAATTTGGAAAGAATTTTAAATTCACGGCGGTTAACTTCCCACCAATTAAGTTAATTTTCATCTAAATCCAGTCTTTTCTCGTTACGATAAATACGTAACAAATTCTTTGCGGATAAGAGCATCGGGGCTACTGTTGTCTGGTTCTCCTTCACGTTAATCTTTGCTCGATGAATCTAAGACCATGGCAAGATCGCTTTTTAAAGAAGTCTTCTTACCTGTACAACACGTTGCTGGTTCAGGATCGAGAGAATCTCACATTCTCATTAGAATTAGTGACGACAGGGTCATTTACCATCTTCATTATTTAATCTTTTATTTTTCTTCGGTGACTGGTTTGAAAAAATTACGCTTATAGCTAGAATCTCAATATTTTGAAATTGCATATAAGTTGTTATCTTCCAAAGAATAAAACTTCCAAAACAAACGCGAAACACGTGCCACTCTGGCTCCGCCCACTTTCTTTACATGTAGTTACTTGTTGATGTGAATCTGCATCCGTAAAAACTCCGCATTGATAGATGCGGATGTGAATGCGGATGGAGATGTCTAAATTAATGCGAATGTTCCGCATTTGCGGATGCGGATGCGAATATTCGTAACACCCCTGCTAATTAGCTACAACTTCCTCATGAATGACATTGCATTGGCAAAACCGCACGACAATCTGTTCAGTAGTTTACAGTTTACACATTAAGAATTATTATAACACAAGATTTTAGACAACAACTTTACATAGCAATTTTACACAACAATACAGAAAAAAACGGTTGGCATCACATGTTGTAGTGCATAGTCGTCTCACACTCTTCTCACATATTTATTTAATTTTAATTTCATTTGTCTCTACTTTAAAAGAGACTGACCTCTAAAGCTGCGTATACGCTAGACGAGCCGAGCACAAGCGGAGCGTAAGCCGAGCCGCTCGCTCGTAGTGTCAAGTGTGGACGTGCAACGAGCCTACAACAATCACTCTCCTCGAACATAGGTTTCCGTGGTGTGCTCGTGGCTCGTGGCCATGCATCAAACTTCTTATTTTTCAAAGTAATCCTCATGTTTTGGTTCCCATATCATAAGATTATATTGATATAATTCAATTAATTGCAAACAAACATCTTCTGTCCACGTTTACATGATGCTCCGGCCAGCGAAACGAGCGTGAGTCAATTAACGCGTCCACGAGCGCACGGCGAGCGCTGCGCAAATCCCTTTGTGTTCGTCAAAAAGCCGACAACGGGCCGAGCACAGTCGAGCACAAGCCGAACGCTCCAAGCGCGCTCGTTCGAGGTTCGTCGTCCACACTACACAAATTTCGGCTCTGCTCGTCTAGCGTATACGCAGATTAAGATTGCTTAATGTTTCGCATGTTCCTTCTGAGTGTAATCAAGTAGAAACACTGGCCGCTTCTAGCTCTAAAAAAACACTTTGTTTCAGTGTTTTGTCGAAAACCTATGAGTGAAATAAATAATTGTCCGTGTGGTGACGGATTAAGAATACTGAATGTCACCACGCCTTATCATCCCTTGGGTGTCCTAAGAGCCGACAGAGGGAGCATATAATGCAGAGAATAGCACTGTAAGAGAAGGAAAACTTGATACAAACTCTATACCAACCCGTCTGACCAGCATGGTATAGTAGGCCAATTCCTCCTTTCAAAGGAGAGGCCTAGTCCTAAAATAAATAATTTGCCTTTGTCTTTGAAATATTGGTTACTCGCAACAAAGGTATGTGGTAAATGCCGCAAGAAAATGTAAAAGTAAGTCCAAGTTGTTTTGTAATGTTTTGTCTTAATGTTTATCCGCGCGGAAATATTGCTCAATGATTACGCCGGGTCACGGGTCTCTCATTAGTTCTAATTGATCTGCAAAGTTCTGTAATGATAACGTAGACGATGCGATAGGTGTGTCATTATCTAGACCACTAACTATCTATACTGTTAATTATCGCTTGCCCTGTGCCTCGGAGAGCACGTTAAGCTGTCGGTCCCGGCTGTCACGAAGATTTGACAGTCGTTATAGGATGTTAATACCTCTAAATGAACTGACTAAATTCAACTGTGGTTCCGTACCCGCCGACGAGGACGGAATACGCGACGCGTTACTAACGTAAATACCGCGGGACACCTTAGTCCCGCATTGCCGGCAACGCCCCAAGACGAGGTCCGTGGTAGTCCACCCTTGGGGAGACAAAACGTTGTCTAGTACATTTTAACGGCTTGGGAGCCTTCAGCGCTCACCCATGGTCCGCGTAAAGTTGTCAAGGCCATCTGCGGCCAACAACTAGTCCACACACACAAAAAAAATGACACTACTCTAACTAAACCATAGAACAAACCGTTAACCTTTAGATTGCGGAGGTCAGACTGGCAGTCGCTCTGAGAAAAAGCTAATATTCAGACAAATCCGGTTAGACTAGTAAGCAGAGCCCGGGATGCAACTGGGATAACGCTAGGAGGATGATAACTAATTAAGCTCGCGGTTACACCCGCGTTATTTAGGTCTACTGCTCAGCACCCGTAGCTCAAGCGTGATGATAGACTAAAGCCTAACTCGAATGTGCTAATCTATCAACAATATTTTTCACATCGAAAAATAGTGGAAAATAACAACTTTGAAACTAGTCTTATCACTTATCGGACTTAAAAAGATATCTGTATTTCATACTTGGGACCAAAGCAAAAAATACTAATAGAAATAGTAAGTAGCGATTTCAGTACGAGAAGCAGTGTCGCCTCTCACACACAAATACACTTTTCACAATGCTTTTCACAGTTTTCCCACCACAAATACCGCCGTGACATGCTTCGTTAAATGTGCAAAAAATAAATAATAATTATAATTAAAGGGCACGAACCGTGTCGTGTCGTGCCGTATCGTGCCGTGTCGTGTCGTGCCGTATCGTACCGTGCCGTATCGTAAAATTTCGTGTCGTGTCAAGCCGTATCATTTGTTCCGTATCGTGTCGTGCCATGTCGTTTCGTCTCGTGACGTGACTTGACGTGCCGTGCCGTGCCATGCCGTGCCATGACGTGACGTATCGTGTCATGCTGTGTCGTGTCGTGCCATGACGTAACGTGACGTGACGTGTCGTCGTCACGTGTCTTGACGTGCCTTGCCGTGCCGAGCCGTGCTCGTGTGTCGTGTCGTGTCGTGCCATAGGGCTGCCATCTGTCCTGATTTAAGGGCGTCAGGCCCGTGTGGGGTTTTTGAAAGTTTTCAGCGATAAATGGTCCTTTTTCAGTGGTACCTATCCGGGGAAAGAACCAGATTTCGCCCAAATGTCTGGGATTTAGGCCGTGTATATCCGGTGTCGGCAATTTAGGTGATGGCAGCCCTATCGTACCATGACGTAACGTAACGTGAACTGCCGTGCCGTGCCTTGCTGTGCCGTGACGTGTCATGTCATGTCGTGTCGTGTCGTGTCATGCAGTGTCGTGTCGTGTCATGCCGTGTCGTGTCATGTCGTGTCGTATCGTGACGTGTCAAATCGTGTCGTGCCGTGACGTGACGTACATGCAGGTTCGTATCGTGACGTGGCTTGCCTCACCTTCACCGACGTAGTGAGTCGGAGCTGCGGGAATCTCATACCTACTAATATTATAAAGCTGAAGAGTTTGTGTGTTTGGTTGAACGCGCTAACCTCAGGAACTACTAAGTCGATTTGAATATTTTTTTGTGACGGCTAGCACATTTGTCGCAGAAGGCCATATAACATCACGCTTTAAGCCACGGGTGAGAATTAGTAGTCTTAAATAACGCGGTATAACCTCGGGCTCACCTACCAATCTTACACTAATATAGTTGTGTGGTGTGTATTGTCTTAGGTAACTGTACTATTCGTATACCTTATAGTCTTATAGTATATCTCTCTATCAATATATCTTTAAGTATACCCTATGTTAATCTCAACGTAATACGTATGATTGCATACAATATATAACGTGCATCTTAAATATAATAAATCAGTATTTACTCATCACTCGTGTCGTTCTTATTTCACGCCATCCTCACATGGCGACCGTGACAGCGAGATTTGTTTAAAATTCCTATATCCATATAAGTAACCCACTACGTAAACATGCATCTTACATTAACTACATTCGTTTCGGACTTAGCAAATCGTTCGTTGTTTCTTGTGTTCGTGTGCTATATTTTACCATCAAGAGTGAAAAATGGGCTATAATCAGAGCAAGGAGGAAGTAATATTAGCTCAAAACGCGTCCGGAGGCAGTAATAATGCAGAAATAGAGCAGATAAAAACATATACCAGTACAACGAATATTATATTGATTATAATTCTTTGTCTGATGTCACTTGGCTTTCTGTACCTTGTATACAGAATATACAAAAACTGTCATACGAAGTGGATGGCGAATGAAATCAATCGTCACGCATTAAGAAGATCGCTTACGTACCTTAGACGAGGCCCGATTCCTAAAACTGAGGAAATATGACAGACGATAAGAAATGAACAGAGGTATCTACATATGTGAAACAGCGATATAACTACGAGTTCCTACCTATAACAACGCATACTTTTCAACATAGGATAAAATGGTGAATACAAGTGAATTATATCGTTAACATATTGTCATCATGCGCAAAATAACTAGTGAGTGATTTAAAAGTGTATCTAATAATAAAACGCATTCATATATCAATTCCTGGAAGTGACGAATCCGTGATCCGCGTCGCGTGTACAGGTGTCGCGTTCAAGCTATCAAACAACTGCATCAACTTTGAACTTGAGACATTTTATTTTTAAATAGTTAAAGGAGTAGTAGGTACGTTGTGTGTCAAAAAAAAAAAAAATGTTCTTATACTTATATAGTATGTAGCTATATTCAACGTATCAGTCTCTAAAGTGTAAGTATTCCACACAAAATAATGCTCTTTAAATATACATTTTATTGACACTTCATATTATAATAGATACTATGTTCGATTAAATTGTTCCATGGCTGATGAGCTAACAGAATTACTTGTAAACCTAAAGGAAGTAAGAAAATATTTGATAAAAATAGGACCTAGTAGACGAACTGGACATATAATCAATGTTAAATTGGCAGAAGTTGATAGTTTATGTACTCAATATAAGAATTTCTTGAAAAAGCTTAAGGTTCTAAAGGGTAATATCAAGGAAAATTAGTATTTGTTTATAAAGAAAACTTGTGAACACTTTGACTGTTTACACAAAGAAATTTTAAACTTATGTTCTGTGCAGCCTGAGCAGTTTTCAACAATGGCGAAATTTGACTTGAAGGTAGCAACTAACTTATTGCCTGTTTCATCCGATGATGAAAATAGCGTTAAAAGACTTATAGATAGCATCGACTACTACAGCTCGGAACTGGACGACGAGTCTCAAAAAAGGTTGGTAAATTTTGTATTAAAGACTAGGTTAACGCAAGCTGCTAAGTTGAAATTATGCTCCAGTTATGAAAACGTAAATTCTCTACTACGTGACATGAAAAACCAATTATTACCAAAAAAGTCGGCTACTACTATTCAACGCAAATTATATAATTCCAAACAGAATGACCTATCTATTGATGAATTTGGGAAACAAATTTCTGAATTGTTTGTAGATTTAACAATTACCCAGTCAGAGGGCAAAGATGAAGCTTTTAACATTTTAAAACCAGTAAATGAGAAACAAGCCATCAAGAGCTTTGCAGAGGGTTTGAGGAACCGTAGGTTGAGTACTGTGATATCCGCACGAAATTATACGTCACTTAAAGACGCTATCCAGGCAGCAGTTGACGAAGAGACCACCGGGCCTCAATCTAGTTCCAGTGATCTTATGTATTTGAATCGCTATAGTTCTTATAACAATGATTTCAGGGTCACCGGCTATGACCGTGGCAGAGCTACTCGCAGAGGTATGTCATCCTCAGCTGCAAGCCGTGCGACAGTGGAACAGCGCGACTTCACTGCTAGTCAGCCGTGGAGCTCGGGACGTGGTTGGAGAGCACAGCGCGTTGGTGGCGTGGGCGGCCGAGGTGCGTCCAAAACTTTCTTCAGGACTCGAGGAAGAGGTAACTCTAATGGCTCGCACATACATACTTTGACACATACGGATTCAGAAAACGCGATAAACAACCAAACGACTGATAACCAGTTTTTTCGTGACTAAAGAAGTTATTTTTAGTACCGCGAATAATAATTCATGTAGCATAGTTTTACACGGCAGAAATAATTATAGATATAGTTGGTTAATTGACACCGGCGCATCTATTTCGGCAATCGATTATAAATATGTATCAGAACAAAACATACAAATCCATAAGCAAAACATTTGTGTCATTGGTATCGGGGGCAAAGTCCAATCAATTGGATATGTTTATCTACAATTATATTCTAAGAACCAAATGTTGAAACATAAGTTCTATGTTTTTAAATCATTGCCTTGTAGGACTACTGGCATAATTGGAAACGACTTTCTAAACAAATACAAATCGGTATTGAACTTTGGCAACAATACGTTGTTATTATGGAATAATAATGTGGAAATTTCTTTACCCCTACATTATCCTAATAAAACTATCACAATACCTGCGAGGTGTGAATCTATTCACATGTTAAGTACTTATGAAACCGAAGAGAGTGTTATTTGTGCATCTCAATTGCGCGAAGGCGTCTTTATAGCTAGCGCTTTAGTTAAACCTATGAATGGGACGATTCCAGTTCGTATAATTAATACTACAGAAACTGATTTGACCTTAAAGAACATAAGCCCAATTATACATAAAGCTAAGGAATATGATATTTGTTCATTTAACAAATCCCAAATCAATGCAGAACGAGTAAAAAAGCTACTCTCTGTACTCCAATTAAATCATTTAACTAAGGATGAGAGACTACGTATAGAACAAATTTGTGCAAAATATGCCGACATTTTTTATCTCGAAGGTGATAAATTAACTACAACAGAATTGTATAGCCATAAAATTAATTTGAAACCGAATATTACAGCGGTATACACAAAACCTTACCGGCTTCCTTACTCGCAAAGAGAAGAGGTAAATAAGCAAGTAAATAATCTACTGCAGCAGGGTATTATAGAACCCTGTAATAGTGAATGGTCTAGTCCTGTTCTTCTTGTTCCCAAGAAATTAGATGAGACGGGCAAAAAGAAATGGCGGCTCGTTATTGATTATCGAAAACTAAATAATTGCATACAGGATGATAAATTTCCTCTACCCAATATATCCGAAATTTTAGACTCATTGTCAGGATGTATTTATTTTAGCCATTTAGACTTAAATCAAGGATTTTACAATGTAGATTTGCATAAAGATAGTAGAAAATATACAGCTTTTTGTTCCGGCCAATTCCAAATGACTCGCATGCCCATGGGTCTCAAAACCAGCCCTAGTGCGTTTTCACGAATGATGAGCTTAGCTATGTCTGGTTTATCGTACGATAAATGCCTTATATATATGGATGATCTTATAGTGCTGGGAAAATCTAGCCTATCAAATCATAATAAAAACCTTATAGATGTATTTGAGCGGCTACGGCAAATAAATTTAAAATTAAATCCGTCGAAATGCAATTTTTTAAGACGAGAATTACTATATCTAGGGCATGTGGTGTCTAATAAAGGTGTATTGCCAGACCCAGCCAAAATTGAAACTATTAAAAACTACCCTGTACCAAAAACTGTAGACGAAGTAAGACGCTTTGTAGCTTTCGCAAATTACTATCGTAAATTTATACCAAAATTTGCAGAAAAAGCTTATCATTTGAACCAATTATGTAAGAAAAACGCGACATTTTCTTGGGATCAGGACTGCCAATTCTCTTTTGATATATTAAGAGCTAACATGTCATCGCCGCCACTTCTTCAGTATCCCAATTTTTCACAAGAAAATCAATTTATATTGCAAACCGATGCATCCGGTTATGCGTTAGGCGCAGTTCTATCAAACTCCGATAAACGTCCGGTTGCATACGCTAGTAGGAGTCTTAATAAGAGTGAAAAGAATTATCCCACAATCGAGAAAGAGCTCCTAGCGATAGTATGGGCGGTGAAATACTTTAGACCGTATTTATATGGACGTACTTTCAAAATAATCACCGATCATAAACCCCTAATTTATTTATTTAGTCACAAGGATCCCTCAAGTAGACTTCTTAAATTTAAGCTTATCATTGAAGAATACGACTACGTATTAGAATATGTCAAAGGCAAAGACAATGTTGCTGCTGATGCTTTGTCTCGTATTACTTTAACTTCAAAGGAATTAAAAGAAATTAATGAAAATATTTGTGTCATGACGAGGGCACAGAAACAAAAAATTAATGCTGTGCCGCCAGCTGACAACACATTACCCCCAGATACATTTCTGCATCAACCAAACCTTGTTGAATCGGATAATAAGCCCAAAGGAGTAGTAGAATTAAGATTTATTAATAACAAAGAATTGCAAAAATACAGAAATGAAAGTCAAATATGTCAAGAAACCCCTTCTTTTATTTACTTCGAATGTAAGAAAACTATATTTATAAATCCAGCTTCTCACTCGCAAATTACACGAGCAGAATTTGTTCGAGAATTGAGTCAATTCTGTAACAAAATACATGTTGATGAAGTATTCTTTATAAAAAATGATACTAATAATATTTTCATTGAAAAACTTGCGACTGAAATTAAAAGCTGTCGGGACTGGGCAGGTCCCAGATTAATAATAATTAAAGACGTAAAGCGCATAACTAATAAAGACGACATAAAAGTCATACTTAACGATTTTCATCTCCTGCCGAGTAGTGGTCATGTAGGAATAAGAAAAATGATAAATAACATTCGAAAATATTATTTCTGGCCTGGACTTGAATTAGATGTAAAAAGTTATGTAAGCAAGTGTCATGATTGCCAAAAACAAAAATATACAGTTCAATTGAGAGAGCCTATGGTTATCACGTCTACTGCGCATACGGCGTTCGAAAAAATATTTTTAGATTTGGTAGGACCACTAGATAGAGATAATAATAACAATTCATATATTCTAACCTTACAATGCGAGTTGTCAAAATATGTGTGTGCATACCCATTAGTCTCAAAATCCTCAGCAGAAGTAGCACGTGTATTAGTCAACAAATTTATTCTTCAACACGGTGTCCCAAGGGAAATAGCTACGGACAGAGGCACAGAGTTCATGGCGGACACTATGAGAGAGGTATGTAAGTTGCTTAATATCAAAAAGACAAACTCTACAGCTTATCACCACCAGAGCATAGGAGCCCTCGAAAATTCTCACAAGGGCTTATCAGCATTTTTACGTATTCAATGTGAGGAAAGGCCCGAAACGTGGAGCACATGGCTTCCCTTTTGGTGCTTTTCTTATAATACCTCAGTAAATTCATCAACCAAATTTACGCCTTTTGAATTGGTATATGGCAAAAAATGTAATTTGCCAAGCAACCTATCTAATACTATAGAGCCGTTATACAATCACGATAGTTACCCTTTAGAATTAAAATACAGGTTACAAGTATCACAAAGGGAAGCCCGTAATAATTTAATTAATAGTAAATTGATAAGAAAGTCTCATTATGACACATATGTCAATTCGACAATTTATAAACCTAATGACCAGTTATTACTAAAGAACGAAACAGGCAATAAGCTAACAAGTTTATACTCAGGGCCTTATAGAGTAATTAAAGATATATCGCCAAATGTTGAAATCGAAATTAATGGCAAGACAGATATAGTGCATAAAAATCGAACTAAACCGTATTTTGCTTGATAGTGATAATATTATGTACACTTAGAATTAAGAATTAAATATTGTTTAAACAAAATTTTATTATTGTTAAATGTATGTCTATAACTTTGAAGTTTTATTAGGTAGGTAAGTAGGTACCTCTAAATGTTTATCATGACAACAGCAAGTAGTTCATTAAGACTGTCTTCGTGTGTATAATCTAAATATAAAATCGTTAATATTTGCAATATATATCAGGCAAAGCCTACAATTTGGGTTTAATGTATGGACTTCTAGCCTACGATGTAAAGGCACAGTATTATAAGGCTGCCTATATTTAACCATTACTTTAACTATTATTTAAAGCTTATTTTATATTATTGTAACATTGTCATAAAATGGAACTATATTTTTCTTTAATGAAATAAACTATCGGTTATATACGGTTGCATAAAGACTTGTAAAATATATATAACCGAAAGAAGTTTGTACGACTATCGTTTTTTATTAAGAATTTCTGTTGAGATTGTAAAAAAAAAAAAAAAAGCAGTTACAGACACTTTTTTTTTTTATTGCCACCGGGGAGATGTGGTGTGTATTGTCTTAGGTAACTGTACTATTCGTATACCTTATAGTCTTATAGTATATCTCTCTATCAATATATCTTTAAGTATACCCTATGTTAATCTCAACGTAATACGTATGATTGCATACAATATATAACGTGCATCTTAAATATAATAAATCAGTATTTACTCATCACTCGTGTCGTTCTTATTTCACGCCATCCTCACAGTTGTATAAAGCTGAAGAGTGTTTTGTTTGTTTGTTTGCTTTAACGCCGCAGATATAGATCTACATAGATAACGCAATTATCACGATTTGTATTGAAACCAAGCGTGCCGACTTTTTAATACCTACTGTGACGTTGCCTGTACCACGAAGTCGAAGCGATGCGCGACAGTATCGCTTGTGCGATATTCATCGTCTCCTAACACACAACGTCAGATCAAACGTCCAAAGCAAACGCGGCAGTAACGGTAATTTATAGTTAGGTATATTCTGGAACGACACGCAGCTTGGAATACTTAAAAACAGTTTTAATATGAATTTACGCATAATATAATTTTAAAATAACTTACCTGTGATAGGAAATATGTTCCTGCCTTTGGGTGCTCGAAATTTTTGGGCTATTGCAGTTAATTATCACGCAACGAGACATTTTTTTAGTTTTTTGCGGACGTTCGGCTGCAACAATGGACGCGGCCGCGCGGGGACTGAAGTTAGCGGCGACCAACCTCGACGCTTGGTCGGGGTTCAGACACGCGAAGTGCATGCATTTGCGTTATCTATGTAGATCTATGTCTGTGTTTAACGTGCTAATCCGATGATCCTGATCCGAGAAACTCTTCCAGTGTTAGATAGCCCATTTATCGAGGAAGGTTATAAGCTATATAACACCACGCTATGCGCCGCCGGAGCGGAGCAGTAGCCTTAAAAAAAAGCAGCGAGCAGGTTCGATGTACATGGCGCGTTTACTCTGATGCGATATCGGTCGCTGCGGCGCGCGGCCACTACTTACAGAGTACAGCGGCGGCAGCGGCGAGCGGAATTGATGTACATGGCGCGTTTACTCTGATGCGATATCGGTCGCTGCGGCGCGCGGCCACAGCCTACAGAGTACAGCGGCAGCGGCGAGCGGATTCGATGTACATGGCGCGTTTACTCTGATGCGATATCGGTCGCTGCGGCGCGCGGCCACAGCCTACAGAGTACAGCGGCAGCGGCGAGCGGATTCGATGTACATGGCGCGTTTACTCTGAGGTGACATCGGTCGCCGCGGCGTAGCAAAGCGTGCCATGTATCTACATCGAAAACGCTCGCTGTTGCCGTCACTGCAGGCTGTGGCCGGGCTGTTTAGAATGTGTTTTCCCGATGTATTTTTGACATCTTATATTTTTGTCTTTTCATCCATTTAAAAGATGGGTGAAGGTTGTTCCTTTGCCGATCTTAAACTAAAAGAGGAGACTTACAATTCGTAAAAAACAGAAAAACCACATAATTAATTTGAATCTTCATAAAGTAATTTGTTTGGTGAACAACACACTCGTTGTTTTTGCGCCATTCTTCGCGCGTTCCGTCAAATATATTTTTTTTATCGCGTCATTCAAGTCGTGTGACCCAAGTTATTTTTTATTCTGCCTCCGTAATCAAATACATTAATTGTGAGAGTGACATGCAGCCTTGAAGTAGTTTTTAAATTCTGAGAGCATTTTATTTTGTTTCTTTTATTTTGAGGTAATTGTCTTTAGCGCCGAGCCCGTGTGTCCGGCAATATGCTGGTCTCCTAGAAATAAACGCTGCCTTTTTTTACCATTAGTATAATCAGGCAGTGATAGCCTTGCCGAGATATCAACAGACTGCTATGAAGGGTATCGGGTTCCAACTCACGACGTGCACCACTAAGATTTCGAAGCTATTTATAGTTAATCATAATAGGCTTATGTCCTAAAATATAATTAGTGATTGATTCGTTCCTTTATTAGATGTTAAACAGAAATAACTGAATTTTACTTCAAAAAGCGATCAGCAACATTACTAATTATAAATTATCTACGGCTTTTTAACATCCTTTTTGAATTTGAAGTGAGAACGCTGTAAACCATCATGGCGGTTGAGTGATGTCACGAACTGAAAAACAAAACAAACCGTCTGGTGTACTTGCCCACTTTTATTTTTTTATATCCGATTTGACAGGTACAAAGTTTGACGTTTTAGTTGTTTTTACTACCAAAACGTCAACGACATCAATGGCGGACTCACTGTGTGACGTAATGCTCTTTGATTGGTGTTCACTGTCAAAAGAATATATATAACTATATAGTCCGTTCACAGTTATTTTACCTCTAGCTGTTAGATTGGCCAACCTGGGCGTTATGTTGCTATATTTGGTATATAATACTCCCATTTTAAATATACATTATTTCTAAAAATGTACTTATTTTTATTGCCTACGCGATCGTATTAAAAATATTTGGAAGTAATGTTTGTAACAAAACCTCTCGATATTGGCATGGCTATATGCATGTACCTATATTTATTTTCTTACGAAGTAACTAATTTCCTATGAAGATAAGTAGTTATAATAAAAATGTTGTCTATTTAATATACAAAGGTAAACGCATCATAATTACGTCGACGTGAGGTTCTAATTATCAAATACAAAAACTGCAAATTTAATTTTCATATTTATTTTGAATAAGAATGATGTGGGTGTAATATTACACCTCTGCCTACCCTTGAAACAGGCGTGAGTCTATAAAAATGATCCATGTGGACTGCCAATATTATGATGATTTGTAACTGCTGTCAGATTCTCGGACTGCCCATGATGATTCGTAACTGCTGTCAGATTCTGTATCAGACTCAGAATTTAATTCTATTATGAACCTGTCCAGTTCAGCATCCGTAGACCCATCTGTTTCACGAAGCTTTTCTTCAATGTGGCGCACATGTTTGCATTGTTTTTGTCAGTCTTCTGCAGCGATAGATTGAAAAGCTTCTTCAGCTAAATTCACAATGTTGGCTGCCTCTTGCCCTAAATTTTTGCTTGTAACTCGCCTTTTAATGAGACTCCACATAAATTCAATTGCGTTTAGCTCGCAGTGGTATGGCGGTAATCTAACCACTTTGCGGCCATGAGCTTCAAGCATTTGAATTTTTGAAGCATTTCCACTAATATTGGGTAAAATGTTATGCAGAGGCAACCCTATTTTACATTCCTGTCATCACAGAGTACAATTCCAACATACAGAAAATAAACACCGACATGTGTCAGAGGTAAAATAACTGTGAATGGACTGTAGTTGGTGCCACGAGAAGATAGACTTTTTGTAAACAAACATTCAGGGCTTCACAACCTTTTTCAAACAGTTGTGTTTTAGATTTTATACTTTTTGAACAGTATTTTTTTTTCAATGCCTAATTATGCCACTATGTTTTTAAATTTATATTGTTAAACTAGCTTTTGCCCGCGGCTTCGCTCGCGTGATGTCCATTATCGAGGCAAAAGGTATCCAATGCCCTGTTCTGGCGTATACGCAAAATTTATTACTGCAAAGTTTTATCAAAGTCCGTTCTGTAGGTAATTACTTATAGCGGGCAAGAATAAAAAAAATATATATTCATCCCTGCTCAAAACCTACGTTTGTAATAGGTGATAGTATAGATGGCGCCGAAGTAAAAATGGTCGTAATGATTAGTACAATATGGGATTTCAGGTTTCGATAAGGGTCTTTTTACACTCTATTGTCTTAGTAACATCTTAATTACAAATTATGGATGTGTTAATTTTAGCATGTAGTAACAGGCTACAGCACAATATGATGTCACTATATTTGAAGTCGCACTTAGCCAGGGTGTTGGACTACGGCGTCGCCCTTCTCGAAATGAGAAGAGGCTCGTGTCCAGCAATGGAAAAGGGCTGGTATACATATTGGGCATTAAAATTTTTGTTTAAAATAATATTTGGTTTTGAAGATAGCATTCGGCAAACTAATATAAAGCTATATGTAACAAAATAAATTGAATGATTGTTTTAATACCGATTTTAGTAAAATTAGCACTCAAGAGGTGAAATAGAGGATGTAAGTTTGTTTGAAAATTCGCAGATTTTGAAGTTAACGTTGTGAACATTTAAATTACTTAGCTTTGGTAAGAAACTATTTTATGTCAATACCTCTTTGTAAACGATATTGGGTGTACTATTTTCGTTGGTTAGGATAACTACATTTGTGGCGTCACCCACTCGCGAACTTGCCACGTATAGTTGTCCATGGCTAAAGCAACCCTTGCTTAAATCAATGCCGACTTTTTGGAGGGTCTGGCCTTGAGACTTATTTATAGTCATAGCAAAACTTACACATATAGGGAATTGCAACCTTTTAAATTGGAAGGGGTAATTGGAGGGAATTATGGGAATTCTTGGAATAAAAACCGTTTCACCTTTGCCACAACCAGTAATTATGACCGCTTCTATGACATTATTTTGTAAACTTTTTACACGCAATCTAGTGCCATTACACAGTTTTGGCGGCTTTAAATTACGCAGCAGCATAATGGGTACACCAACCTTGAGGACAATTTTATGTTGGGGAATACCAGGAGCTGTAATGCTATTTAAAAATTCGACTGGGTAATGTACTGCTTCGTCTATACTGCATGTAGTATTTATAGACAGGTACGATTTTGAATCACCAGGAATCTTTTCTAGAATGTAACTATTAAGAAAAAATACTTGATCATTTCGTGGTGCGAGGATTGATCGCTCACATAACCAAGAGTCTTCTTTTATATCAAGAAGGTGAATCTGACCATAAACAGTTTTTATTAAACTTTCTGTATCCGTTACTACATCGCCAAGACCAGATGGAATTACTATTTCATGTTTTTCATTGATTTCAGGATATTTGCCTTCTCCGATATCAAGAAGAATTTTAGAAAATTCAGATGACCCTAATTGCGCCCTCATATTTCGTTTCAAATGAAGCAGCTTAAAATGTTTCCAAAGTACAGAACGTTTAAAGCACGCATTGACTTCATCCGCTCGCGTGCCTTTAGTAACAACCGGCAACGTTTGTCTGAAATCTCCTGCAAATAAAAATGTGACACCTCCGAATAGTAAATTATTGCTCCTTAAATCTTGCATGGTTCTATTAACAGCTTCTATCGATATTTTGTTTGCCATAGTACACTCATCCCACACTACGAAAACGCAGTCTTGTATAACTTTAGCTTTATGGCTGTTTTTAGAAATACCGCAAACTGGATTTTCCATACGGTCTGCTTCGATTGGTATTTTAAACATTGAATGCGCTGTTTTGCCACCTGGAAGTAATGTTGCAGCGATACCTGACGATGCCACAGCTATAGCAATATTTTTATTTGCACGTATTTTGGCCAACAATAAATTAATGAGGAATGTTTTGCCAGTGCCACCCGGGGCGTCTAAAAAATATACGCCGCCTGCACGGGCGTTCACCATATCCATAAGGTGCTGATAAACATAACTTTGCTCACTATTTAATCTCGGTTCATTGAAATTTATAGTTTGCTGAAGTTCCACTGGATCAAAATTTATTTGTTCGAAATATTCTCTATTCAAATGATCAGGAACCTCAGCAGGTGCTTGAGGACAGGGTAAACCATAGTTGTCGATGTTATCACCACCTATTGAGAGAACAACGTCTTGTATTGATAGTAGTGCTCGGTTAGTCACATTTTCAATATGAGCACCTATGTCTGCGTCTGGAATATGACGTTGTAGGTCTTGAATATAATCCTCGACAAAGTTATTTTTAAATTTATTCCATAACTCTAATGGATTGGATACACTACAGAAAACCAACATAATAGCGAATAACTCTCGCAGCTTGGGTGCGGTACTGGTTATACACGCATCGGTTAACGTATCCTCCCAATGAGTATCATTTTCCAGCAAACCAAGCGCTAGGCATGCTGCTTGGTAGGTGGGATGTGTAGCCTCCTCAAACCCAACCATGGCGTCCATGTCTAACATCCGACATACGCGGGAGGTGGACACGCGACTGTGTATATTACTGGCGCGGCTAACATGGCTAGGGTACTGTCTGGGTGGCCTATGGCCACACCCCAGGACGGAAGCCTCCTCTCCACATGTCCCTCAGCATAGTCAGAGGTTCTGTGGATGAGCTGGGCTGGCTCCGAGGGGCGACGGGACTGCCGTTGGTTACGATGCCGATGGCGGCTACGGCCTTAAAAAGGCAACCGTTCGGCCCGACCCGCAACCCTGAACAGACAGGATCGGGAGTCTTTCTCCTGGACGTGGGGAGGAGACAGACTGCGAGGAAGAAAACCTCTTTAAAAATAACCCGAACCTCAAGCTCTGGCGCCCGGTGAGGAGGTGCGTGGCTGGGGGGAACCCAGTCGCTAGGGCGCTACCAGGGGAGCTCCCCCTTAAGGAGCAAAACTAAAAATGGCGACGGATCAAAAGAAGATATTACCCCAGGAGGGTACCGCCCGCTTAGCAGGCGGAGAATCCCTCGGCACTCCGGCGTCAGCCGTAGTGTCCAGCCCCTCGTATTCTGGGGGGGGCAAACCGCGCCAATACCCGAGTTCGGGTTCTATAGATGCGGGCCTGCACACGCCCAGTTTTGTGCGCCCCAAAACGCCTAGTTCGGCGTCGTCCCGTGTCCAGTCGGGCGAAAGGGACACAGATAGGAGTAGGCAGACTACTCCAAACGGAGAAAGAAGGCGACAGCGAAGGGTATCGGAGGACAGTGACAGTTCATTCATGTCTGTCTCCTCGCTGTCGTCCCAGACCCCTAAGGAGGGAAGGGGACACAAGAGAAAGCCAAACGGCCCGGCCGATGTAAATCTGCCCAATAAGTTGCCGCGGTCCAAACGGGTTCCTAAAAGCACCAATATTGGGAGAAGCGGAACGGAAACAGGAACGGAGACAGAGCGCGAGGACGCGCTTGGCATAAAAATCCCCTCGGGCAGTGAACAGTCTCGCGCGGCAGAAGTTGCGGTCGAACTGCGGGACCAGCCGACCGCCGATGTAGGCTCCAAAGTTTTGGAAGCATTGTCGGTGGTGGAAAAGGTTTTAGAAGGAACTAAAGGTTTCAGAGGCCAGAAGAAGGTATCTCTGAGAGAAGCAGTTGCGGTGGTCAAGGTCGGGTTGTCGGAGCTCCACGGAAGAATCGACCCGACAGCCCCGACGTCCTTGACTGGGAGGTTAGAGAAGGAGAATCGCGAGCTCCGATCCCAGCTAGCCTCCTTAGGAAAGCAAGTGGCTGCTTTGACCAGGGAACTGGAGGAGCTCCGCCGTGGAAGCCATGAAAGGCTCCCGTTTAAGCCTGCAGAAGGGACCAGCGCGGCTGCTTCACCCCTAAAAGGTGAAAGGCCAAAGACGCGACCCGGGTCGAGCCCCACGTCTACCCGGGACCAGTATATATCCCAGGTAGACCGCGTACTGGCTGAGGTCCGAGTAGAGGCCCTGGCAAGGGTTTTTTCCGACGGGGGCCTTCATCCTTCTCAAAGCGCGGTCTCAAGTGGAGTGACCGATATAGTTATGCCAGCCAGGAAAAGGGCACGCAAGCGAAAGAAAGGACGACGAGCGGTGAAGGAGCCGCCAGCGTCGGTGCCCAATTGCCCTGCTCCAACACAACCACAGTCTGTCCCGCCAGCTACGGAGGTCTGGGCCACGGTCGTTGGCAGAAAGACGAAGACCAGGGATGCCAGAACAACGGCTGCCCATCCACCGCCTAAAGAAAAGGCTGTACCGCGGCCTCCCTCGACTGCAGCCATCACGATTTCCTTACCCCCTGGCTCGGAGATTTCAATGGCTAAGGTAATGGAAACTGCCAAGGGAAATATTAGGCTAGCCGATCTTGGCATTGCGGGTGGTGTACGCGTCAAGAGGGCTATCACCGGGGCTCTGATTTTACAGGTTCCTGGAGAAGGAAATGCCGCTAAGGCGGACGCGCTCGCGGAACGCCTGCGGCAAGTCCTCTCTGGCACGGGCGCGGTCATAGCACGTCCGTGCAAAACAGGCGAAGTACGGGTTATGGACTTAGATGAGTCCATCATCCCAGCCGAGGTGGCCGAAGCTGTGGCTGCGGTAGGGGGATGTCTTGCATCCGAGGTAAAGGTTGGAGCCCTTCGTGTCTCCCGATCGCGGCTAGGTACGGCCTGGGTTCGCTGCCCACTTGCGGCGGTTCGCAAACTAGCAATAGCCAAGCGGGTTCAAGTGGGATGGGCTTCGGCTAGGGTAGAGGTGCTGGCAGCTCGACCGTTACAGTGTTACCGGTGCCTTGAAATGGGACACGTAAGGGCAACGTGCCCCAATGAGACAGATCGCGGCGCACGGTGTTACGTGTGCGGTAGCACAGGTCACGTGGCGCGTGCATGCACCGCTTCCGCGCCGAGGTGTCCGGTCTGCTCGGATCTTGGTCTGCCCGCGGACCATCGGCTGGGGAGTAAGAAATGCTCCCCACCTAAAAACAAAAAAAGAGGGCGAATAATTACTTCAGCCACAGCCGCGGACAGCTCAGACTCACCGCTGGCTGTAGGAACGTCTCAGCCGGCTACACAACCGGCAGAGGAGGTAATGGAGGCCTAAAATTCGCGCCCCACCACAGAATTTTACAGGGCAACCTAAATCACTGCCGCGCAGCACAAGATCTGCTGATGCAGACACTCGCGGAGTGGTCGGTTGCCTTAGCGGTAGTAGCAGAGCCATACTCCATCCCGGACCATCCCCGATGGTTTGGATCGGAGGATGGCACCGCTGCCGTTTACTGGGCAGGAGGGGAAAATGACCCCCATTGCACTCTCCTTCAGAGGGGCCTAGGGTTTGTGGCAGTAGAGTGGGGTCCACTGGTTATAGTGGGCTGCTACATATCCCCTAATTGCGGCCTCCCCGCCTTCGAGGCGTATCTAGATGGTCTCCGAAGTTGCGTGTGCGGCTACCTGTCCCGTCCGGTACTCGTTCTAGGCGATTTTAATGCCCGTTCTACTGAGTGGGGCGATCGCCTAGACGATGTAAGAGGAGGTACGCTCATCGAGTGGGCAGCGGGACTGGACCTCGGCATTTTAAATCGGGGTTCGATCAGTACCTGTGTACGGTGGCAGGGGGAGTCGATCGTCGACCTGACATGGGCCACTCCAGACGCCATCAACCTGGTGACAGGATGGAAAGTGGCAACGGAGGTGATCACTCTGTCGGACCACCGCCACATTATGTTTGATGTGGCCATCCGCCGCCCTGGCGCTAACCAGAACCGCCGCAATGGTAGCCTTCCACGTCGTTGGTCCCTCAAGCGAATGGATAAAGACATGCTCGTCGCCGCAGCCACCGCCGCGGACTGGCAAGAGGAAGAGGTCTCGTCTGATCCCGATGCACAGGCAGCCTGGTTCCGTCGCGTCATGACAGACGCGTGTGACGCATCGATGCCACGGGTCCAGCCAGGAGGGAAAAGGGGCTCGGTATATTGGTGGTCGCCCGAAATAGAGCAATTACGCACAGAGTGCGTCAGGGCCCGTCGCCGATATCAGAGAGCCCGACGAAGACGGCGATTCACAGCCGAAGAGGTTGTCGATATGAGGCGGGAGTATGGAGTCGCTGCAAAGGCGCTCAGTTTTGCGATCGCGGATGCCAAGGCTCGATCCTGGAAAGAACTTATAGAGGGGCTGGACATGGACCCATGGGGGCGTCCGTACAAATTTGTACTGGGCAAGCTCAGACCATGGGTCCCGCCACTGACACAGACTCTGGACCCGCAACTCGTGGAAAGAGTGGTACAAACCCTCTTTCCCAGAATCGAGGATAATCTCACAGACCTACCGATATCGCCGGCGACCGTGAGGTGGTCCGACGACTTCGAGGTGACGGCGGCTGAACTAGACCGAGCTGTGCGTCGACTGGCGGCCCGAAACACCGCTCCGGGTCCCGACGGGATCCCAGGCCGGGCGTGGGTGTACACTGTGGAGGCCTTGGGGGACAGGTTGAGGCGACTGTTCACCAGCTGCCTCCGGTATAGCGTATTCCCCACCGGCTGGAAAGAAGCCAAGCTGGTCCTCATCAATAAACCTGGCAGAACTGCTGATTCTCCTTCGGCGTTCCGACCTATTTGCCTGTTGGATGAGGTGGCGAAACTCTTCGAGAGAGTTATCGCCGCCCGTATCACCGAGCATCTGTCACGTGTGGGTCCTGACTTATCGGATAGCCAATTCGGTTTCCGGCAGGGGCGTTCGACGCTGGACGCGATAGAACGCGTTCGGTCCCTGTCGGAGGAGATTGTTCGTCGGAAGGGAGTGGCTTTGGCTGTTAGTCTTGACATAGTCAACGCCTTCAACTCCCTTCCCTGGCAAGCCATTAAGGAGGCACTGTTACATCATAATGTACCTCCATATCTACATAAAATCGTTGGGACGTATCTGCGCGACAGGTCCATTACGTATATGGGTCGGGACGGCTTTGAACACCGGAGGGAGGTCACGTGTGGGGTTCCCCAGGGGTCAGTGTTAGGACCCCTGCTATGGAACCTCGCATATGATGCGGTTCTGAGGACCAGTCTACCCCCCGGCGTGAGTGTCGTCTGCTATGCGGACGACACTCTGGTATTAGCAAGAGGGCATGGCTTCCCTGAGGTAATTCGGCTCGCGGAACTGGGAGTGGCTTGTGTCGTCCGACAGATAAACGGGCTAGGGCTACAGGTAGCGCCTCATAAGACCGAGGCGCTGTGGTTCCACAGAAAACGTCAGAGTGTGGTTCCACCCAGCTCATTTGTAAGAGTGGCTGGTGTGGAGGTTCAGGTAGGTCGGTACATTAAGTACCTCGGCCTTACCCTGGACAGTCGCTGGAGCTTTGAGGAGCATTTTGAGCGGATGATCCCCCGAGTTCGAAGGGCAGCGGGGGCCCTTCAAAGGCTGCTGCCGAACCTCGGGGGTCCCAGGGAAGAAGTTCGCCGCCTCTATTGTGCGGTCGTACGATCCATGGCCCTCTACGGAGCGCCTATATGGGCCACACGCCTAGCGGCGTCCTCACGCTGCAGGGCTAAGCTCAATAGTGTGCAGCGGGTAGCGGCCATTCGGATCGTACGAGGATACCGCACAATTTCATCAGAGGCGGCGACAGTCCTGGCACGTTTTCCACCCTTTGACATCCTGGCGGACATGGACGCGAGGGTCTATAGCCAAACTCGCGCAGATCATCGGGAAGCGAATGGGGACGTCCAGGACGTGCTCGAAATGCGGCGCAATGCTCACCGGCAGGCTTTGCAGCAATGGCGCGCGCGGCTGGAATTGCCGCAGAATGCGCGCCAACGCGCTGTCGGTGCCATTTTGCCAAGCCTTGAGGCGTGGGTTGGACGCAAACACGGCCGCGTCACCTACCGATTTACTCAGATACTCACCGGGCACGGGTGCTTCGGTGAGTATCTGAATCGAATCGGACGCGAACGGACGGCACAATGCCACCACTGTACAGGCGACCAGGATTCCGCCCAGCATACGCTGGAGGATTGCCCGGCATGGGCAACGGAACGTGAAGTTCTGGTCGACCAGATCGGACGAGATCTGTCGCCGCCAGCAGTTATTGCTGCCATACTGGCGAGTGAGGAGGGCTGGGACGCAGTGGCCTCCTTTTGCGAGTTCGTAATGCTCCAAAAAGAGGCTGCTGAGCGGGATCGGGAGAGGGCTGATCCCGCCCGAAGACAAGGACGATTTCGCCGAGATCCGCCAACAGGGCCGCGGGCCGCCAGAGCATGGGGAGCTCTGGTCGGCGATTAAGATTCGTTGGTCCGGGAAGAAGTACGGGCAGGTGAGGGCGTGTAGCCTTCCCTGAGAACGGGTTCCGTTGAACCTGGCGCCATGGGAGGAAGACTGGACAGCTTCTGTACCCAGTCTTCCTCTCGTTGGGCGTCTTTGGTTGGCAGTCGAGGTGGTTTTTAGTGGCAACACCACATACTCCGTCTCATTTCCCCAAGAGACGGAGATCCGAAGGGATTTTCCACCTCGTAAAAAAAAAAAAAAAAAAAAAAAAAAAAAAAAAAAAAAAAAAGGTGGGATGTGTAACACCGTTCACAATTTTTAAACTTTCAAATGAAGTTGGCCCTCTAACAACATGTAACAACATACGTAGGTAATAACATTCTTGATTGTTAGGGTGAATGGTATAGACCCTGCCCAGTGTTTGCTCGCGAAATACTCCAGGCTGACCTTCAACAGGAGTACCTCGGCGTCGTCGGTTAAAAGTGCCGCTTCGCTTGTCAAAAGTAAAATATGATGGAACTTCTTCGTAAAGCAGAGTCGCTGCAAATTCGTCATTTTGACATAAATTGTAAAACGCCATTAAAGTAGTATTGCGTGGACATTCCAGTGCTCCTTGGATATTATTGGGATCAAAATATACTCTCTGGCCGTTTTCTAGATGTATGTCTAAGTGCATAACCGGAGGAAAACGTTCGTGTATGGAGAAAGATAACATTCGCCAAACTGCTTCGGAAGTGCTAATATATCTACCATTCTGGTATGTAGTCACTTCGTCATTGTGATTTTGAACACCAAACACCGCTAAATCTGAACCTTTGTTTACGTATTTGCAGATGTACTTTACGGATTTAATACTGCTACAAAGTTCAACGTTGATATGCGCTTCAAATGCTCGTAAAAGTACGGGTGAGAACGGAACGATCCAGCGATTATCCACATTAATAGGATTAGATCGTGATCGGATTGTCGTTTGCGCACCACCATTTTCAGGTGAACGACGTCTATAAAAAGGATAACCATCCTCGCCTGTCATGGTTTCAGTTGTAAATGATTTAGGGAATCTCTTACTACAACTGCCGTTCTTCATGCAGGGTGATAAAGGATTTAGAACGCCACACGGGCCATGTACCATGTGGGTTTTTACTATTTCAAATAGATCTGAATCATTCTCCTGGATCGGTAATTCTGCTAGAATTATGTCATCAATTTTCTCAGCAGTAATTTTATTTTCTAACCATAACAAAATATGGGCGTGTGGTAAGCCGCGCTTCTGCCATTCTACACTGTACATAAAACAGCGAACGGAACCAAAGATTTTTCCTTTTACCAAAAGATCCATCATTTTCTTTAACTTCTGTTTAAATACTCTAGAAACTATATCATGACGGTCAGACGGCACTTGACCAACGTAAAGTTCGTTAGTAATTTCATTCCATTTTGGGTTTGTTGTAAAAGTTATAAATAAGTCAGGGCGTCCATATTTCCTAACATAGCAAAATGCATCTTGTGTGCGCTCGTGCATATAGCGCGGACCCCCTGTGAAGGATGACGGCAAAATTACTAATCTTCCTAAGTTCGCCGCACTTTCATTTTGATTTAGAGCGTCCTGAAGATGAATATAATTTTCTACTCTGAGTTTTTTCTGATTAGTTCGTATAAATATTAGTCGTTCTGTTTCAATTTTGGCATATACATCAACTAAGTACTGGTTAAATAATTGTTTATAATAATGCAAATGATTGTGTTCATTTTGTCTTACCATTAATCGATAGCAATAATATTGTAGAGCGGATACTTTTTTATTATAGTTTAGTTGGCCCGTTCGGGGATCTTTTTGATAAACAGCAAAATTATATCCATCTTCGCCATGAACAAATATGAGAGGATACTGCAAGGCATCATATGATCTATGTGTTTCTGCAATACGCTGTAAGCGATCGTCTTGTCTGTGAAGTACAATATCCCTTTTATCACACTGCTGATCTATCAGAAGTACAGATACTTCGTTAGTTTGCGGTTCATTATGACGACCTCGATGTTCCATTGCAGGTCGACGATCAGCATTAATAACTATTTTATAGTCATTTGAATCTGATGGTAGAAATTGAAGGGCAGTTTTAAAGTCACGAATGTAAGGATTTCTTTCATTAAGCATTTCTTGCAAGCTTTCAACTAACTCTGAGTTTAAATTTGGAATACATTGCAATCTAGCGTCTCGTTGCTGTATGTAATCACTTATAAAATATATTTGTAAAAATGATTCCCTCGCATTTTCTATTGGCAACAATGAACCTAACAAATGGTACACTTGACCCTGTATCTTAAAAGTGGGCATATAATTTCCTTCTACTACCTCTTTCGCTCCAAAGGATGTCATTTGAAAGGCTGAGTTGTAACGACGAATGTTATTAAGGAAATGTTGAGATTGCGCATGTTCACTTCTTAATAAAGACTGTAATGGTTCAGGAGGCTGTTGAATTGCATCTAAGTGTACTTTACCAGATGAACAGCAAATCCCTTGTGTCTCTTCTTTCCATCTTAAAGCCTTACAGAAACGGCATACTAAATTCATAGGTCCAATAGCTGCCGCTACAGAGTAATTTATTTGTGAATCATAATTGAACCCACTGTTGTGTTTGTCGCACCATGCTAAGACACGTCTGTTAATTCTTCTTACTTGATCATTGTCCAGGCGTCGTTGCCTGTCATCAGCGCTTTCGATAGCTCGTATGGCATTTCTCGTACATCGGTCAGTTGCCAGACGATTTGCTCGTTCTTCATTTGACTCTAAATCACGTATCAAGCTCACGTTTTCACGGTGTTGGGTCAAATTATGAATGATTTGTTCTTGTAATACATGATATCGATTGCGTTGTGCTGTAATACGTATGTCGTGTAGTTCTTGACTTTCGAAATCACGATGATTTTGATGTCGACGTCTATCGTCTTCCAATCGCTGCAGTCTATTATCATCTGATTCTATATTTCGTGAGATCCGGTGTCGTTGACTGTCACTTTCAAGTCGTTGTTCTCTAGAATCTTCAGACTCCAAATCTCGTGAAATTTGGTGTCGTGCTCGGTCACTTTCAAGGCGTTGCTCTCTATGCTCAAATGATTCCAGACTCCGGGACACAACGTGCTGAATACGGTCATGTTGTCGACGCTGTTCTGCAGACTCGGTACACTCCTGACTACGTGAAGCCCTATGTTGTAAGCGATCTTTTTCGAGTCGTTGATCTCTGGACTCGTCAGATTGCTGACTTCGGGTAGCAGCATGACGCTCGCGGTCATTCTGGAGTCTTTCTTCCCTAGATTCGACAGATTCCTGACTTCTAGAAACCGCGTGTCGTAAACGATCATTTTGGAGTCTTAGTTCTCGAGAGTCATCAGACTCCTGACTTCTAGAAACCGTGTGTCGTAAACGATCGTTTTGGAGTCTTAATTCTCGAGAGTCATCAGACTCCTGACTTCTAGAAACCGTGTGTCGTAAACGATCGTTTTGGAGTCTTAATTCTCGAGAGTCATCAGACTCCTGACTTCTAGAAACCGTGTGTCGTAAACGATCGTTTTGGAGTCTTAATCCTCGAGAGTCATCAGACTCCTGACTTCTAGAAACCGTGTGTCGTAAACGATCGTTTTGGAGTCTTAATTCTCGAGACTCATCAGACTCCTGACTTCTAGAAATCGTGTGTCGTAAACGATCGTTTTGGAGTCTTAATTCTCGAGAGTCATCAGACTCCTGACTTCTAGAAACCACGTGTCGTGAACGATCGTTTTGTAGTCGTTGCTGTCTTAAAAAAAAGATTCATGTTTTGTAGAGTGACGTAGTCTGTCTTGTTGTAGCCGGTCAATTCTTTCAATACTACTTTCATTTAATCTTGACGAAGATTGCCTCAACTGTTGTTCTGCTAAACGATCCTCTCTCTCTTCCTGAGATTCATTAGCACGTGATAATCTTTTTCTTTTAGCCTCCCTTGACTTTTGACTTAAATTTGACTTTCTTTTAGGCATGATAATATGATTATTATAACACAACTAAATTAATAGAAATTGATGATGTAGCTGTGAACCAAAAGTTAAATATATATATTTATAATACTAACTAAGTAGATACCTACCTATCTATATAACAAAATGTAATAAACTATTAAATAATGAAGATTGTTTACCTTCAAAGATGATATTTTGTAATAAAACAAAGTAATTTCAAATAATAAAAGGAACACAAATTATATACACGAATGGTGTGAAATGCAAAACATCTGCCTATTTAACTATATTTCACACATAAAAAAACCTAGCCTTTACCAATTTACCATCAATAGAAAATTAACAGTTCTTTTTTAACATAGCATTAATAACATGTAGGTAAAGAATGCCGAAAACATCATTAATCAAAATATATACAAACGTATGTAGGCACCTACTACAAACATGAGGATCTAGAAATCAAAGTGTTGAAATACCTTCCTATTGAACAATTTTAATATGAACAAAACTTATTTAATCTTCACCATAGACATAAAACACTAAGGCATGCAACAAATAAACTCAATACTACAACGGAAAATAATGATGTAGGTACCTACCTACTTATTTGCTTTATACATAAGCATTAGGTACCTAAATAAAAATTAATCTACACTGTTTGGTATCGATCAAATAACTACAAACAATTGTCAAATGAACCAGCCTACACACCTTCAAATACACAAATTTATGTTTAATAGGTATAATACTACGTAAATCAAATAAATATACTTAAACTGAAAGTTTTAACTAAACACAATTAGGTACCAAGACTAAAATCAAAGTATCCTTAACAAAATTAAACAATTCCTACGCAAGCTTGCCTAATCTAAACAAAACTTATTTAATCTTCACCATAGACATAAAACACTAAGGCATGCAACAAATAAACTCAATACTACAACGGAAAATAATGATGTAGGTACCTACTTATTTGCTTTATACATAAGCATTAGGTACCTAAATAAAAATTAATCTACACTGTTTGGTATCGATCAAATATCTACAAACAATTGTCAAATGAACCAGCCTACACACCTTCAAATACACAAATTTATGTTGAATACTACGTAAATCAAATAAATATACTTAAACTGAAAGTTTTAACTAAACACAATTAGGTACCAAGACTAAAATCAAAGTATCCTTAACAAAATTAAATAATTCCTACGCAAGCTTGCCTAATCTAAATTATAGTTATAACGAAAAGTCAATTTTTCAATAGGTTAGCCAATAACATTCACAACATTAGCGCTTTTAAACGTGAGCCAGGAACCATCCGATACGTAAGGAGCCGACCGCGCGAATGAGCCGCGCGGCATGATACTTCGTAGTAATGGCAATAACGGTTGTTTTGCAATAATGAATTATCCTGTTGCGTTATTATATAATAACTGTTATTGTAAACTGTTATCGTTATCCTGTTATTGTTTCACAAACACTGTAAAGAAAGCATTGGTCCGATATATACATTAAATATGTACTTCACGACAACGACAACGTCGACAACAGACAACAGTGACAACTGACAACTTGAAAGCCATAACAATAACAGGATAACTAAAATAATAAGATTCCCAAAAATAACTTAAGCAAGTATGACCTTTATTACGTTTCGTGAAAGATTATAATGCCGTAAGGATAGTCGCGACTTCGCGAGGCTCGGGAGCGGCGACTCGGCGAAACTCGAGCGCACGTGCGCCTATCGTCATCTCTCTCACACACTCGTGGTGTGCATATTGCATGCCTACTCTTACCTATCCTGTTGTCATTTTAGCACGATAACAGCACGTGCGCCTATCGTCATCTCTCTCACACACTTGTGGTGTGCATATTGCATGCCTACTCTTACCTATCCTGTTGTCATTTGAGCACGATAACAGTTTATATCGATAACAGGATAACTCAGTATGCAATAACTCATTATTCATTACGCTCAAATAATGCATTACCATAACTGTTATTGTAATAACGACCATTACTAATACTTCGATGTCATAGGCTCTATTCGTTCGGCTGTGGTTCGGTCGTTCTCGGCGATTCTCGGCGACTCTCGGCATGAACTATATCGTCGCATAGGCGTCGTATCATTGCAACAGTATCAACTATCAACCATGCGACCGCTTGAATGTGTAACTTCCTAAACTTCGAAGTCGATTTTATGACCGTTTTAGGTGTAATTTATAAAATTTGAAAAATTATAATGTATTTTATGTAAAATGATAATATAAGTACTAAGTATCTTATTAAAATGTGTGAAAGAATTTTTATTCGGTATAGTATACCTAATATTACAGATCCATTTTTCATTGAGCGTCAGGTATCAGTTTAAATACCTACTTACTCAGAAACTGAATGAAGTACCTACCTACTCACAAGACTGGAATGTCACAAAAAATAAAAATATATGTTATACATAGTACACTACGTTATAAAATTTCAAAGATAATAATATTATTAATAATTAATTAACGATAATACCTTAAGTTTGACTATAATCTTTGCAGAAAGCAAATCTTATGTCGATCAATCCCTTTGATAAAACATAATTATATTATATTTGTCTATATATCAATCGAAGCGCGATCCATTAAATTAAATGAATAATATAACACAGTGCCATCTGTGTAGAATTTGAGCTAAATGTTTAGCATAGCTATCTAAAATTCGACTGTGAATGAAACCATAGTGCAATCTAGGACTTTGATACAACGCCATCTATTGGAACAATGCGTAAACTTTCATTATATAGTAAGAAAATTTACTATTTGTGCTATTTATAGGATTTATTTAATGTTATTTAATACGCTATTTTAAACATAAATAGTTGTCTATAGCTCTAGTCATTCGTTTAGATAGTACATGGCAGCACATTCGCTATCTGAGTAAATTTAACGTATTTTTGGATTTCATGCTAAATCCCTTAATGTTAATAAGATAAAATGTAGCCTATATAAAGATAATACCTTAAGTTTGACTATAATCTTTGCAGAAAGCAAATCTTATGTCGATCAATCCCTTTGATAAAACATAATTATATTATATTTGTCTATATATCAATCGAAGAGCGATCCATTAAATTAAATGAATAATATAACACAGTGCCATCTGTGAAGAATTTGAGCTAAATGTTTAGCCTAGCTATCTAAAATTCGACTGTGAATGAAACCATAGTGCAATCTAGGACTTTGATACAACGCCATCTATTGGAACAATGTGTAAACTTTCATTATATAGTAAGAAAATTTACTATTTGTGCTATTTATAGGATTTATTTAATGTTATTTAATACGCTATTTTAAACATAAATAGTTGTCTATAGCTCTAGTCATTCGTTTAGATAGTACATGGCAGCACATTCGCTATCTGAGTAAATTTAACGTATTTTTGGATTTCATGCTAAATCCCTTAATGTTAATAAGATAAAATGTAGCCTATATGTAGCGCTGAAAACTCCTCTTTTATCCAGTGAAAGTCCCATTAAAATCGGTTCAGCCATTCCAGAGATTACCCCGGACAAACAGAAAGACAGACAGACAGACAGACAGACAGACAGACAGACAGACAGACAGACAGACAAAAATTTTAAAAAGGGTTGTTTTGGACTTAGAATCGTGTAACTTACTATATGAACTTGAAAAAACATAGTTATTTTGAAATCACAGACAGACACTTCAATTTTATTTATATGTATAGATATGTATAGATATTACTGAAATAAAAATATTTGATTTTGTGTTTGAATGGTCGAATGTCCATAAATTTGCCGATTTATTTGTCGTTTTACACGTAATTTATTCTGCAAATTAAGGAAAAATAGAGTACCATGTATGTTAATGATGGAGTCATCATCATTTCGTATATCTTTTTTAGCCAGTCTTTGGCCGCTGCAGAGAGCTGGTGCAACTCGGATATACCGCCAGGGAAGCGGTGGAGCGGACAATCATTCACGACGTGGGCTAGAGTTTGGTCGGACTCTCCGCACTCGCAGGATGGCGACTCTCTGAGCCCCCATTTGTGAAGATGGTGGTTGGATCGTCCGTGTCCGGTTCTGAATCTATTTAGTTTCACCCACATTGGACGAGGAGCATAAAAACCAGGAGGTTTTGTGTTTGGGTCTGCGATCAACTCTTTTTGGGGGTGGTCGAAGAGCTCCCAAGAGGTTCGCCACTCCGCTTTGACGTCAAAATACTCCGCGGTAGAGTAAACTAGAGCTAGGACGGATGTTCGCAGGACTGAGGCGGAGGCGCCCCATGTTGTTCCTGATAGGCTCCTTATGATGTTCAGTCTGGTTTTCAGTTTTTGCGCCATATTGTCGAGATGTTGTCTAAATGTTAGAGAACGGTCAAATGTCACGCCTAGGTATTTAGGGTTAAAGTTGTGTTTGACGGGTACTCCACAAAAATATACATTCAGCTTCTTGTTGGTCAGGCAGTTGGTAAGGTGAAAACATGTTACCTCTGTTTTAGACGGGTTTGGGCAAAGCCGCCATTTTGCATAGTAATCGCCCATAACCTTCAGATCGTCTGAGAGTGCTGTTTTACCCGCCTCAAAGCGTTTCTCCTGGAAAGCCAGAGTTAAATCATCGGCGTAAGCAAATTTTTGGCATACTGTGTCCGGCATATCGCTGATATAAATATTAAATAAAAGCGGTGCTAAGACATTCTTTAGGATTTTGTAGCTGCTTACTTTGTCTCCCACGTTTACTTTGATGTAGCGAGGGCCGAGAAGTGAGTAGTGCTAGGGTTTTTCGGCATGGTATGATTTTACTGACTTTATATAGGAGTCCTTCTATCCATACCGTATCGTAGGCAGCGCTTAGATCCACAAAGGCTAAGGAAGTCTTCAGACCGCGTTGGAAACCAGCCTCGATGAGGGAGGATAGAGCCAGAACTTGATCGGCGCAGCTTCTGTTGTTTCTGAAGCCAGCTTGTTCAGGCGGGACGGCGGAGTCAACCGCGCGGTGTAAACTCTGCTGTATATTAACCGTTCAAGTAGTTTGTAGGTTATAGACAACAGCGATATTGGTCTGTAGATCGCAGCTTCATCTGGCGACTTTCCGGGCTTCAACAAGGCGATCACTTTAGATCTCTTTTGAATCTCTGGGAGGGTGCTAATGATGGAGTACATACATGTTACTCTATTAAGGACATGATTCTTTTTTAATCATAGACAATAAATCATTTGCTCAAAGTAGCCTACTTGTCCTAAAACATTAAATTATTAACCAACAATGAATAATATTACAAATAACTAGCTGGTACATTGCATAAACATTTCTAGGCATGGAGATATTACGTTGTTTGTGAATGAAATCGTCAGAATAAACTTAAACAAAATCCATTAAAAGTTACATACATACATAGACTCACGCCTGTTTCCCCGAAGGGGTAGGCAGAGGCATATTAAACGCTCACTTTTCGCCGATTAAAAGTTACGGTAGTCTGAAAACGCAATTTCCTTTTTTAGGTATAAATAATTTTCTGCGCGACTAATAGTTTGCCATCTGCTATTCTGCACCCGCTTTTTCGAGATGCCAGCAGCGGGAAGAGCCTTGCGATCCTATAAACATGAATTCAACCTTACATTTACTCCTTCGTGACAACTAAAAAATGTAATGTTGTCCTCTGATAAATGCATGATAAGCCCAAGAATGTAAAATTTCACTGAACTAACGCCAAATGTTGACATTCTAGGCGTCAGTACTTCAAAACATTAAAAGATCCTGTTGACAGCGCGTAATATCGATAAAAACCCGATCCATTGACATATTAGTTTCCAATGACACGTATCTATGTACCGTTGCGCTCATTGGATTTGACATTATTTGTTTTTGACAGAACTATCGCTAAGTTACTTAGTAGAAATTCTTTGTTTACAAAAAGTCTATGTTCTCGTGGCACGGACTATAGCTGACCCAGCGAACTCCGTATCGCCTTTTTAAGAGTTTTTATTTTATTCCCTTTTTCCAAGCCCCTTTTCCAAAGTTAGCATTGACTTAGCGCTTAATCTCTTATCATTCCAGGGTCTATAAATGATGCAAAAACAAACATAGATTTTTATATAATATTGAATTCGCCGTTCCTTAAAATATCGGAGACGATACCCATATCGACTTCAAAAGAAAATCCCGTCCGTCATCTTTGATTTCCTATCCGCCATCTTGATTCACGAAATAGATGTTGTATTTTAATTTCCCATCCCTTCAAAAATCGGAGACGATACCCATATTGATTTAAAAAAAATCCCATCCGCCATCTTTGATCACGAAATAGATGGTGTTTTTGAATTCCTCATTCCTTAAAATATCGGACACGATACCCATATCGACTTTAAAAAAATCCCGTCCGCCATCTTTGATTTCCTATCCGCCATCTTTGATCACGAAATACATGTTATATTTAGATTCGCCATCCCTAAAAACATCGGAGACGATAACCATATTGATTTTTTAAAACTTTCTCATCCGCCATCTTTGATCACGAAATAGATGTCGGATTTGGATGCCCCATCCCTTTAAATATCGGCGACGATACCCATATCGACTTTAAAAAAAAATCCCGTCCGCCATCTTTGATTTCCTATCCGCCATCTTTGATCACGAAATAGATGTTGTATTTGGATTCACCATCCCTTAAATCATCAGAGACGATACCCATATTGATTTTTAAAAAATTTCCCATCCGCCATCTTTGATTTCCCATCCGCCATCTTGAATCACGAAATAGATGTTGTATTTTAATTCCCCATCCCTTCAAAAAATCGGAGACGATACCCATATAGATTTAAAAAAAAATCCCATCCGCCATCTTTGATCACGAAATAGATAGTGTTTTTGAATTCCTCATTCCTTAAAATATCGGACACGATACCCATATCGACTTTAAAAAAATCCCGTCCGCCATCTTTGATTTCCTATCCGCCATCTTTGATCACGAAATAGATGTTGTATTTAGATTCGCCATCCCTGAAAACATCGGAGACGATAACCATATTGATTTTTTTAAACTTTCTCATCCGCCATCTTTGATCACGAAATAGATGTCGGATTTGGATGCCCCATCCCTTTAAATATCGGCGACGATACCCATATCGACTTTAAAAAAAAATCCCGTCCGCCATCTTTGATTTCCTATCCGCCATCTTTGATCACGAAATAGATGTTGTATTTGGATTCACCATCCCTTAAATCATCAGAGACGATACCCATATTGATTTTAAATTTTTTTCCCATCCGCCATTTTTGATTTCCCATCCGCCATCTTGAATCACGAAATAGATAATGTTTTTGAATTCCTCATTCCTTAAAATATCGGACACGATACCTTTATCGACTTTAAAAAAATCCCGTCCGCCATCTTTGATTGCTTATGCGCCATATTTGATCACGAAATAGATGTAGTATTTAGATTCGCCATCCCTGAAAACATCGAAGACGATAACCATATTGATTTTTTAAAACTTTCGCAGCCGCCATCTTTGATCACGAAATAGATGTCGGATTTGGATGCCCCATCCCTTTAAATATCGGCGACGATACCCATATCGACTTCAAAAAAAAATCCCGTCCATCATCTTTGATTTCCTATCCGCCATCTTTGATCACGAAATAGATGTTGTATTTGGATTCATCCCTTAAATCATCAGAGACGATACCCATATTGATTTTTTAAATTTTTCCCATCCGCCATTTTTGATTTCCCATCCGCCATCTTGAATCACGAAATAGATGTTGTATTTGGATTCCCCATCCCTTTAAACATCGGAGACGATACCAATATTGTTTTTTTTTAATTTTCCCATCCGCCATCTTTGATCATGAAATAGATGTTGTATTTCGATTCTCTACCCCTTAAAATATCGAAGGCGATACCCATATTGATATTTAAAATTTTCTCATCTGCCATCTTTGATTTCCCGTCCGCCATCTTGGATCACTAAATAAATTTCATATTATTAATCAGCGTCCCGAAAATCTCGAAAACGATACCCATATAGATTGTTTCCTATTCGTTTAGCCTTTTTTTGCCTTTGACCCAACCCTCCCCCTTCTCGTTTGACCATTTTATTATTTTTGGCTGGCCCCTAAAAGTTGTGGCGTAATTTTATATAGCCTTTCGGAATAATTGGGTTATCATATGCAATAACAATTTTTAAAATCCGACTGGTAGTTCCTGAGATTAGCCGACATTATGTTTTAGCCTTTTTAGCCTTTTGCCCAGCCCCAAAGGGTCGAAGCGTTATCTTATATGTATAGCCTATAGCCTTCCGGAATAACTGGGCTATCTTATACAAAAAGAATTTTTCAGATCCGACCGGTAGTTCCTGAGATTAGCGCGTTCAAACAAACAAACAAACAAACAAATAAACAAACAAACTCTTCCGCTTTATTATATTAGTGTATATATATATATATATATATATATATATATATATATATATATATATATATATATATATATATATATATATATACAGTTGTGGTCATATAATTAAGAACGATTTGAAGTACTAGAAGTTTTTATTTAAATAATGTCATACACAGAGATGTGCAGCTTCTGAGAAGCAACTAGTCATGTTATAAAATAGCCACATTAATAGAGCAACGTGGCTTAGGAATAAAGAATAAAGTTCTCAACTATTTTTCTAAAATTTAATTTATTTTACCAAAGTAACACATTCAAATAGTACTGAAGCTGGACAAATAATTAAGAACGTCTTCTTAAACTGAACGGAAATTGTTTTAAATGTAAATGTCATACATTTACATTTAAAAAATTACAATAATATGTAGCGCGAAAAATTCAAAAAGTAATTTAATATAGTTTTAACTAAACTTAATAGTTAATAGCATGTCCACGGCTTTTAATTACTGCTTTACACCGACAAGGCATTGACTCTATTAATTTTTTACATTTCTCAAGAGAAATAGAGTTACATTCTACTAAAAAAACGTCGTACAGCTCTCTTAGATTTCCGCAATGTGTATTTGAAACCTTTTTCTTTACTTCAAACCACAGATTCTCTATTGGGTTTAGATCTGGGCTGTTAGCTGGCCAGTCTAAGACAGAAACTGGTTGCACTGTAAGAAATGCCTTTACGGTGCGTGCAGTGTACTTTGGATCATTGTCGTGTTGGAATGTCCAAATAACCGGTAGAACGTCTTCAGCATAAAGTAACATTGTTTCTTCCAGTATATTTTTGTATTAGAATTGATCCATGTTACCTTCTATCAACTTTACAGGTCCAACACCATGTCCAGAAAAGCACCCCCAGATTTTCACATTGCCACCACCGTGCACCCTAAGTACACGAAATTTACATTAAGTAACTTTCGTGTACTTAGGGTCGAATGCTGTATTCGGGGGACGTCGTACATATCGTTTTCCATTGGAACATACTCTGTTTATTTTCGTCTCATCAGAAAAAAAGTACATTTTTCCATTGCCGCACAGTCCAGTTTTCATACTTTCTCGCAAAAGCAAGCCGGGCTTGCCTGTGGAAAATGTTCAACATGGGTACCTTCCTTGCTATGCTTCCGTGCAATTTTTCTTCTACCTAACGTCTTCGAATAGTGCGTGCTGAGATTGCTGAAGGGTTTTTTTCACCAATGTATTCTTTTCTCAGCTCGTTTGACCCTTTAAAAGGATTTTGTTTTGCCATACGAACGATGTTTCGGTCATCTCGAGGAGTTGTTTTTCTCTGTCTAGGTACACGTGGAACATTCAAAGTAGTTTGATACGTAGCAAAATGCTTTACAGCGTGGAACACCATCGTTTTTGAACATTGTAGATGGTCGGCTATCTTTTTATAAGACCAATTTTGCCGGCGACGTTTTATTATAACTTCCCTTGTAGATTTATCACAACTTTTATTTTTTCCCATTGTATTTTTTATAAGAAGTAATCCCTTTAAATCTTTTACGGCACTAAATGGCGCCAAAATTACACAAACAGTAAACTACAACTGCAAATCGACTGAGTGTAGTCGTTTAAAATTTGAAAAAAAATATAAATTATAAAGCGTTCTTAGTTACGTGACCAGCCACTAAATAGGAATACTATGGTTAGAAGTAGTGTAAAAAAGTTTGCTTATTTATTTTTAGCTAATTATGTGTATCAATAAATTCAGTGGTTTTATGGGAAAATTTTATGATACCGAGAGAAATTAAAAAATTGCATGCAATTAGTTAATACGTCTTAGTTTGAAAAAATCTTCCCATTATATCAGCGTTCTTAATTATATATATATATTATTTACTACAATCAAACCGATTTATTCTTAATGGACACAAGCCTATTCATCCCGTATCTCGGCAAGCGTTCCCGACTGTCATGAAGATAGTCGACTCTCGTTATAGGATACAGATACTAGTTTCAATTTATTTAAAGGTACTGATCTCTAAATAAATTGAAACTAGTCTAAACTAAGCTAAATCGCTATCCTTTTGGGTTATGGAGGCCAAACGGCAGGCCTAAAAAGCTAAAGCCAGGTCAGAAATGCTAATATTCTATCAAATTTGGTGAGACTAGTGCGTGGACTTCGGGCTTTGAAGCTTATCTGTAGCTGGAATAGTAAAAAATAATCTAGTTACCACCACATTTCATTCCGTGTGCGTCGTAAGCGGTTGGCTTGTCGCCTGATACTGCGCCGAGTGTTTGTGGGTTCGAACCCTATACGAGACAACACTTTGTGTTATGCATTGTTGTTTCGAGTTCGGGTGTTCATTGTGTCCGTTGATTGTTTGTAAAGTCCCCCGCGACACAGGAACAACTCCTCGTGCGGGAGTTGTCTTAAAAAAAAGAAACGAGAGTATACTGTGATGAAATTATAGCGAGACTTGTCTTGCCGTTTGTAGTAGATCGGCAAAGTTAAACAACGGTTGCATAGGTCACCACTTGGATGGATGACCGTGTGTGGCATTTACATCAGAGCGCTACCGTGCTTCGGCGGGCACGTAAAGCTGTCGATCCCGGGTCTTGTCTCAGGAAAAGGATCATTAGGCCATGTCGGAGGCCCCTGGGCGGTTTGAAACAGAGTTTGGCCGCACGCTCACACGAAAAGCAAGCATGACATTTTGCATTAAAAAAACTAGCTTTAGCTACGACTGGGAACAAGCGGAAATACACATTAAATAGTTATTAACATTCTCACTTTCCTAAACATGAAATAACATTGATTGCAGACAACAATGGAATAGAATATCATCAATTCTTGCAGTAATGAGGGTTTGCGTGACCGCCACATGTGACCAGGCTAAGTAGACCTCTACGTAATAGCTCTTTGAATTAAAACGAATGTAAAGACCGTTAGTGTAGGAGATTGATAGTTCTATTATGAATGGGCAGGTTACATAGAGAAAACCTCTGAACATTGACGTAAAATCGTCTGTCGTATTTGAATACTTTTTTACAGACAGGCACACGCGACAATTATAAATGGGGCAAAGGTCCAAAGTGCAGAGGCCCGTAGAGAATTTTAATCTTAATCGTGATGGGACACATGTAGTTTAATGTAAAGCTAGGCCGTGTAGGTTATTGTTTCAAAGTGGTATCTAATTGAATTGGGTCTTGTTATTTTGTTGTTCTTGTTACTTTATAAGATTTTATAATTTTGACGACCGGTTGGCGCCGCGGGAGTGTAGGCGACTGCTACGCCGAAGGTCGCGGGTTCGATTCCCGCTCAAGTCAAACATTTGTGTGCATGAACATGGATGTTTGTCTTGGTCTGGATGTATCTATGTATAATATGTATGTATTTACAAAAAAAGTATATATGTATGTTTATCCATTATCTAGTACCCATAGTACAAGCTTCTGCTTAGTTTGGGACTAGATGTGTTGTGTGAATGTGGTAGAATTATTATTATATACCTATACTAGAGGACGGCAGCAGCTACGCCTGCATTTTTAACTTTACCCGTTTTGGCCGATCCCGTGGGAATTTCGGGAAATCCCTTCTTAGTGCACTCCTACAGTCCCCAAGGAACATACATGCCAAATTTCAGCTTCCTGCGCCCAATAGTTTCGGCTGTAGCGTGTCTGTCAGTCAGTCAGTAACGCAAGGATTTTATATATTAAGATAATATATATTATTATATTATTTATTTAACGATGTAGTACTAATACATTCTAGGCATACAAGCGGTTTAGTTTCCACTGTAAGTTGTATTGTATAATTTAATAGAATTTTATACATATATACACAACAAGTAATGCGATTGTGAAACATTACATAAAATAACTTTGACGTATATGTAATGTTAGGTTAGGTTAGTACTGTCCCTGACAGCTTAATTACTAGGTGACATGCAAGTTGCAACACGACACAAATCCTCACAGAATATCGATGTAAAGTAACAATACCTAAACTGTTGCGTTTCGTTCGGTGAGTGAGAGTGCCGGAGGCGCTATCCCCTTTCCCTTCTTCCTCATTCCAATCTTCTTTCCTTTTCCAGGTCGGCAACGTACTTGTGACTTCTCTGGTGTTGCTGGTGTTCATGGGTGGCGGTAATAGCTTACAGGCAATCCGTCTGTTGTTCTTGTAATAAAAAAAGGATAAATGACATCTGGTCTGGTAATGTGCCCTGTACGGCAATAGGCTCGCCCCCTATTACGTGGGACCTAAAAATTCATAGCGAAATGTGGGTGTAATATTACACCTCTGCCTCCCCCTTCGGGGATACAGGCGTGAGTCTTTAAAAATACACCCAGACACAATACATTTTCGTGTTCCTAACACAAAGATTTGTCTTGGGTGGGAATCAAACTCTGGAGAGTCTGGACCTCCAACATACTAACCAGGGTTACTAACCACTAGACCAACTAGACTTAAGATTCTTATACTAATATATAAAGCTGAAGAGTTTGTTTGTTTGGTTGAACGCGCTAATCTCAGGAACTACCGGTCCGATTTGAAAAATTCCTTCACTGTTAGATAGGTCATTTATCGAGGAATTTAGGCTATATAACATCACTCTATGAGCCACGCGAGCGGAGCAGTAGCCTTAAATAACGCGGGTGTTACCGCGGGCATCATCTAGTAAATATATAAAGAAATTCAACCTACGGATTGATATTTTGCTCTCAAGTCTCGTTTCTTTGATAACATTGAAAGTCAAGCAGCAAGGTGAATTGTAAATTAAATTTTGCGTCACAACAAGCTATACTTACATTTTGTAAATAGACAAGTTTTACTAAATAACTGCCTCCGTGGTCCAGTGGATAGCGTATGCGACTGCTGATCGAAGGCCCCGGGTTCGATTTCCGGGTCGGGCAAAAGTGTTACTGGGTTTTTCCGAATATTCAGTAGCAGCCCCGGAGTCTGGTGATGTGCCTGGTAACGGCAATAGGCTCACCCCCTATTACGTGGGACCTAAAAATCATGGCGAAATGTGGGTGTAATATTTACACCTCTGCCTACCCCTTCGGGGATACAGGCGTGAGACTATAAATAAAAATAAATAAATAATCTTCGAGAAAATTTTAGCGTGAGATCCCACCATCTCCTATTCCTTCTACCACTTCTACCTCATTCCAGTCTCCCTCCTGTCCTTTCTTCCAATCCAAAGGGTGGCATCGCATTTGTGACTCATCTATTACAATTATTCTTGCTCTCTTCCAATTTTAAGGCAAACGTTAGGGATTAGAAATATCGAGTAAAATATAAGAAGCCGCTAGCTCTCGGTAGCAAGCATAAAGTACCTCTATTAACTATAACTACGTCTGCGTGGAATGACGAATTATCCATTACAAAATGTCATTAACCTATTTCTGTGGGAGTTGTAAGAGCCGGCTTAAGAAAGTACACAAAGGAAATAGTATCTTTACGTAGAGTCGGAGAAATCAACATCTATGTATACCGATCCGTGTGGCCAGCTTGGTAGGCTCAATTCCAATATTCACGTACAGTTGATTGAACCAGGCGTTGCTTGGCGGAACTCCATTGTAACCTAATGGAAGGAAAGAGGAACCCACCACGCACCCTCGGATTGCCCACCCCAACTATTGCAATAGAAAAAAGTTGACAAAACCGAACTCCCCTAATGACAAAGGATAAGGGATATATGGAATAATGCGGAAATGGGTTCCAGGAAAATACCTGACGTGCAGTATCCCGCTCTCTGCGCCGACTATGCTTCGACACGTGTTTCGCCTCTCCACGAGGTTTCGCCTCAGCACGTACAGTGTCCAGCTCTGGACCTCGAAAGCCTGTAAAGGACTATTACTGTATCATATTTTGGAAGAAACTAAAAAGAAAGAAAAAAGCATGGCAGCGATAGCCTAGTGGATATACCAACGGACTGCCATGCAGAGGGTATCGGGTTCGAATTCACGGCACGCACCAATGACTTTTCGAAGTTAAGTGCGTATTAAATTGTTAATTATCGCTTGCCTCGTGCCTCGGAGAGCACGTTAAACCTTCGGTCCCGGCTGTTATGAAGATCTTTGACAGTCGTTACGGGGAGTCAGTACCCTCAAATAAACTGATACTGGTCTTAACCATGGAATATCACTATCCCTTTGGGTTGCAGAGGTCAGACGGCAGTCGCTCTGTGGAAAAGTTGATATTCTGTCATATCTGGTTAGACCAGTAAGCGGACCTCGGGCTCCAAGGCGTGCAAGTCTTGGTTGCAACCGGGATAACGGTAGGACGATGATGATGATGATTAAGGAAGAAAGTTAGTTGATTTCTACAAAACGCCTCCATGACAAAACCGATATAGTCTATCGCACCACAAAACGTATTTGGATCGATAATGTTGTAGTCAAGATAAGTGCTCTGTGTTACAGTTAAATCGTATAAGTACGAGAATAGATTTAACGATACTTGTACGTAGATACCATAGAAAACTTTTACTAGTCGATCATATACTAGCTTTTGCCCCCGGCGTCACCCGTATATTTATTTTATTTATTTATTTAACTTTTGCACAGCACAAAAAATATGTGGTACATAGGCGGACTTAATGCCTTAGGCATTCTCTACCAGTCAACCTAGGGTGGTGCAGAGATAGTTGATAGTAGGTGCGTGATTATTAGAACATTATTTGGAATTTGATATATGACAAATGTTACTTAAATTATAGATATATATATATTTAAAATAAATACGTAAGTATATAAAAAATATATATTTATATATATAGGTATACACGTATTAAGTATTTATACCTAAGTATAAATAAATATATATATGTATATGAATAAATACTTGCAAATTCTAAATATATATACATAATAATATATACGTCAGTAAATAGATACAGTCATTATCATTATTCTGCCATTTTACTCCGTACAAACTCTCGAGCCTTTAGTTTGAAAGTGAGCCGATTGTTTGCCATCCTGATTTCGAGAGGGAGCGTATTCCATAATGAGACAGCTTGGACGAAGAAAGAAGAGTTAACAAACCCAGAACTATGGGAGGGACACAGAAGGAGACGATTATTAGATGACCGTAAATTTTTGTCGTGATTTGAGCCTAAATATTGTAGAAAAGGACTTAGGTAAGAAGGAAGTGAGGGAGAGTTAAGAAAAGAGAAAAGAGTGGTGAGAGCACGCAAACTACGGCGTTGACGAATAGTTAGCCATTTGAGTTGGGAGCGGTATTCAGAGACATGGTCATATTTTCGAAGGTTGTAAACAAATCGAATGCAGTTATTGAGAAGCCGGTCTAGTTTGTTGAGAAGGTCTGCATTCAGGTCAAAATAGCACACATCACCATAGTCGATAATAGGAAAAATTAAAGTCTGCATGAGCATTACCTTAGTGCTAGGAGGGAGGAAGTTCTTCAAGCGGTACAATGGACGTAAGCATCCTGTCACTCGCTGACTGACATATGTAACTTGAGCCCGCCAGTTGAGGTGGCTATCCATGTATAACCCAAGATTTTTTTACGACTGGACTGAACGGTATTGCTATCTGGTTGTACGTGACAGACGGAAGCGTTGAAAAATCTATTTTACTCATGTTGCGTTGACTACCTATTATGATAGCGTGGCATTTAGCAGGATTCACTGCAACACCAAATCGTTCTGACCAATCATGTACAACAGACAGATCTTCATTAACCCCGTCGATAGCTGAAGTGACATTGTGAACTCCTGCCTGTGTATACAGTTGCAAGTCGTCAGCATATAAGTGATACGCACAACGAAGATTCTGGGTCAGCAGATTTATAAAAATAGAGAATAATAATGGAGAGAGAATGCCACCTTGAGGAACGCCAGACTCGAGGTTACAACATGATGACGAAGCCTCATCGTGGCGAACCGACTGCTCGTCGTCCCATGAGATATTGTGAGAACCATTCTAGCGCCTTATTTCGTGATTGACCGCGTTCGTGAAATCGACCAAAGCCAGCACCGTAACTTTCGTGTCTTCCATTCCCGCCCTAACATCTTCAGTCACCTTCAAAAGAGCGGTCAGTGTGCTGTGTCCAGGTCTGAATCCAGATTGAAATCGGTCCAGTAGATTATTCTGACTGATAAATTTTAAAAGTTGTCTGTGGACACAAGCCTCAAGCACCTTGGAGAGGAAAGATAGGATTGATATGGGGCGGAAATGGCAAGGGAGGGAAGGGTTAGGGATCTTAGGCAAAGGAGTTACTAAAGCTTTCCGCAATAGCAAGGGAAACCCACCTGTGCCGAGGGAAAAGTTAAAGATATGCGTAATGGCTGGTAACAATTGATCAACGATAGGGACGATCATTTTACGACTAATATTGTCACAGACAGTAGCGTTGGATTTGATGGAAAGGATAGACTTCTTGATCTCCCCCGGGGTCACTGAAGAAAATTTAAAAAGGTCTATGTTAAGACGGGGAAGGTTATATTATTTCGCTAAAGAAAGGCTTCCCCCGCCTACTCCCCAATTAACACGTTACCTACTTAGTAATCAATCCTTAGAAACGGCACTAACGCACACATCGATAACTCCATATTTTATTTTACTTTCGGTTGACAAGATTTGTCAGTTTCACTTTGACGCCGGCTCGCGACGTCACACACATATGTCAGACTTGCCAACTCAACTGGCTTATGTTTAGCGTCCTGCTTTTAGTACGCCTTAGAGAGATAGCTTTAAGCATAAACAGAAACCTATCGTTATTTCTTTTTACTTGTATAAAATTTCATATGTGTAATCGAGACAGATGTATTGTATTTATTACCTCTTGAAATACTCAAGTCGCATTTTTTTCAAAAGAAGAAATGACTGTCAATAGTGATGTACTCATGCATTAATCTTTTATTGGTATTGGTATATAATTCGGTATGTAGAGACAAGATAAGCATTTGATTAAGTAATATACCAGTAGTATATTATTAAACGAGCTTTTATTTATAGTATAGTACTCAGGTGCCTACAAAGAAACAAATACTGTAAAAAGAGAGGTAATAATAAGATATGATTACTATCTTGAGGAGACTTGTCTTATGTACAGCAAAGATAGTATTTTGGCTGAAATAATAATTAAATATTAATCGTAAATTAAATTTTTCTCATAAAATTACGAAGTCAGAAATCGAATTGACAATGTCCTTCGCGATGCTCCTCTCCTACCGCTTATTCACAGGAGGAATTCAAGTATCTACTTCGAACTGGCGGTCTGAGTATACTTTATCCACCTCTATGATGATTCGCATTTCAGAAATTTCCAAATAATATAAAGAACTTGCATTACAATAAAATGAAGTTTTGTCTTAACCGTACATTTGGTACAATAAGTAGGTTACTTGTTATTTGTAAACGAATACTTCAGGTAAGCGCAATCAAACAAGTCGGCGGTGGACCAGTTCTAAAAAAAATGCCTTGGCTCGCTCATAGAGTCGAGGCACACTAGAAACTGGTTTTGTATACGAATGTCAATTTTTGTGTAAAGTAGCATTGGAAGCGACGATGTCCTGCTGAGCGATTCTCACCCTTATTGTGGTCTAGCGGAAAGTTGTTCGACTGTACCTAGATAGGAACAGTATACAGCGCAGTTTAGCATTGCTCGGTATCACAATTTGACAATTTTCTTATAATCCGACAGAAACTAATTACCTTTAATTTCTCTTAAATTGACAACACTGAAACATAAATACAATTTTTGAAGAAGTGTAAAACTGCGCTATTAGGTATATTAAACTAGTTGAATGTTGCAATACCGACTAGACAGTTAGACACAATTAAAAATCTATTATGTCTTGCACTGATCAGTACATTTGCAATCAGCGAGTTATTTTATGCTCTCATTCTTTGCGACATTGGTTTATTTTAATTTTTTTTTATTTATAGTCTCACGCCTGTATCCCCGAAGAGGTAGGCAGAGGTGTAAATATTACACCCACATTTCGCCAGATTTATTTTAGTCCCACGTAATAGGGGGCGAGCCTATTGCCGTACCGGGCACATTACCAGACTCCGTGCTGCTACTGAGAATTTTCTAGCGGAAAAACCCAATAACACTTTGCCCGACCCGGGAATCGAACCCGAGACCTCCCAATCCCACGCGCACATTTATGCCGCGAGACCAACGAGGCAGTGACATTGGTATTGGAAAATAATTAAAAAAAAAAGTCAAAATCATTTATTTATTCCACAAAGTGACGCACACGATAACTGCCCGGCAGATGTGATACTATATGTTATATACTATATACATATATCGCACCCTCAGTAATATAAGGGATCAAGTCAAAATTTTTGTAAACTCTGATTTTGAATGCTAAGGGCACAAAATGAAATCCGCTACCGGTTAGCGCTGACAGAAAGAGAAAAAGGACAATAATGACTCGGTAAATATACTTGTGTCCCTCTCACACTCTCTCCGCCCGTTCCCCGCTCTTACTGCTATAAGGTCGCAAACCGTAACTTTTCCGTACTTGTCGGAGGCGGACTGTTCAAACGTTGTGCTATTCGTGTTTGTGCCCTTCTGTGACGAAAATCCTTGTGAGTTTTGATTTTATAATTTTGTATTATAAAGAAAAAATGTAGTTGTGCCGATATATTACGCAAAATGTACTAAATAATTGGGCCTTATTCATAATAGATCGGTATATTGCAAAAAAGTAGAAATGTTTTATGGAATCATATCTTATTGGTTCGTTATAGTACGTAAATTGTTTTGTGTTTGTTGACACAATTTGTTTTCGGCCCTTATTTACATGAAAAATTCAATATATTTTTTAATTCGACACTTTTCTTTGCACTTGAACTTGAATTTTACCTTGTATGACATAAAGTTGTATTTCTTTTTTCAAAACTGAATATATATTTTTTGACATTCTAAATTGTTTATTTGGTGCTTGGGGTGTTTGCATGAATTTTACTTTATTTCTTTCAGCCCAACATCCGATTAGAACGTGTGAGAAAGATTCTAGTACTTGTGCCACCACAAGAAAATTCTTCCGCCGATTCTAGTACATCCGAAGACGAGGAAGAAAAAGCAACAGAAGATACAGAACATAGTTCCGCACCCCGCTCTTCAAATTCTTCATTTGAGCGACTGAATATCGTAGATGGTGAACTTTTGCCAGACGAATTGCTACCATCCACTCCAGCTATATGCGAAGTCCTCGTTACTCACAATCCACTACAGCATTTGCTTGCGTTATCAATATAGTACTGCAGCTTCTAATATCCCCAAGAAAACCAATTAAGAACTAAACCTACAAACAAAAAAAAAAGAAACAATTTGTGAGAAAACCACTGAATTTCAGATGGGAAATCGTCAAATTTAAATATAAAGCAGTACTGGATGACCAATAACCAATAACCTTTACGCAATTCGGATCTGAATCGAAGTCTCCGTCAGATTACTTCTATGATTCCTTCAGTGAAGATATTATTGATATAATTATACTAAACACGAATTTATACTCTGTACAACGAAATCTAAAATCCACCAATGTTGCTCGGGAAGAATTATTGGATTTTGTTGCAAGTAATATTTTGATGGGTGTCGTTAAGATGCCGTGCTAACGGGATTACTGGAGTAAGAATCTACGCTATAACCTAATCGCAGATGTTAAGAGTTTAAAGCGATATGATCAAATTCGTCAGTATTTGTACTCCGTTGATAATTCTCAACAGAATGGAGATCGTTATTTTAAAGTACGATCGATTTTAGATGGTGTACGTAGAAACTGCCTCAGTACAGAAGAAGAACATCGCTATAATATCGACGAAATGATGGTGCCCTATAAAGGTTCAACAGCTGGAAACAGGCGTCAATATTTGGCAAAGAAGCCAAAGAAATGGAGCTTTTGAAATGTTTGTTAGGGCTTTTATTTCTGCCTGCGTGTATGATTTTATTCCCTACGCTGGCAAAGACACGATTAGATATTATTCTTTTATAAAATATAATAAATCTTAAGGTGTTGGTGCAAAAGTGGTAATAGGTCTTTGCCAGAGTTCCTATACAAAATAAGCCGGCGGTTGTGTACTTCGACAACTTTTTCTCATCACTTGAGCTGATCCACATGTTACGTCAAGAATATGATATCTTTTCCTTGGGCACAATTAGATCAAATCGTTTAAGAGAATGACAAATTAAACTACCAGATGATAAAGTATTATAAAGAAGGGTAGAGGTTCAAGCAAACAAATACCTAGTTGATAATGAGAACAAACCGTGTGTCGTAAAATGGCATGGTAACAAAAGTGTGATTTTGGCCAGTTCCTATGTGGATTCGTACCCTTTGAAGCCAAGGTTGACGTTTCATGTCCACAGATACTCAAACATTATAACTACGATATGGGTGGGTAGATTTGTGTGATATGCTTATCTCCCTTTATCGCACCATTTATAAAACAAAAAAATGGTACATGGCATTGTTTTCCCAGCTCTTAGACATTCGCGTAAACAATGCATGGATTATGTACAGAAAAGATTGTGTTCAGTACAATAAAGTCCCTTACATATAAAAAATATTCACATATTAAAAATCATGATTTATTATGAACTTCTATCGAAACGATAAAAATCTGACGCTATCCGACATAATATAGTAGGCATATTATATCATCACTATTTGTTTTAATAATTTGTCACTAATTTCATTTCTTTTATTACTTTTACAATAAATAGAATATAAATAAACAGTTTGTTTTTTTTTATTTTTCATTGACTGTGTATTTCGCAATGTTAATAATACATAACATTGTTTTTTCCACTTAACCACCGTCCGCTTCACAATGTTAAGTATTTTTAACATGCCGTTTCTAATAATCTATTGTTATTAGATATTTTTTTCATTTTTATTAGCTAATAATAAAAATTTGTAGATAGAATCACCGAAAAAATATCAATTTCAACCATACCTTTTGTTGCGAACTAAGGGGTTCAAGTGATTTGACCCTTTTCTTCGCAACAAAAGACATTATGTTTAATTGTTTATTAGAATTCATAATTTTAAGATTATTGTTACATTCTGCACTGATTTTATTAAACTATTACTTTAATTTTACCTGATATTTTATGTATAAAACAGAAACAAAAGATTTAGATTACGGTTTGGTTAGGTAATATACAGTACTAACTATAATTAAGAACTAAACTATAATAGGGACTTTAATAATATATGGGATCAAAATGAAATAGCTCTATATTTCTGTTATGATTTTTGTACTATATGGGCCTAAGTTAAAAGGGTTTTTTTCTATTACTTGTAATTTATAGAATATATTTCCATTATTGTTTTTTTGCTATATAAATATAGTGCATTTATAGAAGAACAAATCTGCCTAAATTCACATTTATAACTTAAATAATAAGGAAGTTATTCCAAAAAATTGCTGTAAAGGTGGAATCCAGAATCTTGAAACGCGATTTCCCAAAAATCTTACTTTTTTGGATTGTGCCCTTATATTACTAAGGGTGCGATATATGTTACCAAAATGGGATGTTCATGGACGAAACAGTTAACATTTACGAACAATATTTTCATCCTGAGTTCCAGAAGTGCAAGCCATGTTCTCTCTTGAAGCTTTATTACCACTTCACTTCTAAAAATAAGGTTTCATTATTTCGGACATTTCTGAAAATTACAACACAAATCTGTTTATGATATACACAAATGTATATATGATTACTATAGCATATTTTTACAGTTGCAGTGTTGGTATATATTGATTGACAAAAATATAAGTTAACTAGACGATGCCCGCGGTTACACCCGCGTTATTTAAGGCTACTGCTCTGCTCCCGTCACTCATAGCGTGATGTTATAGCCTTCCTCGATAAATGGGCTATCTAACACTGAAATAATTTTTCAAATCGGACCAGCAGTTCCTGAGATTAGCGCGTTCAACCAAACAAACAAACAAACTCTTCAGCTTTATATATTAGTATAAGATAATAATAAAGTAGAAGTATAAACCTCAGTATTAGATATCTGGTTAGTAAAAATAGTAGGCACAGCATAAGAATGCAAAACTTTTCTTTGAAATCCTTCATGATAACAAGCAGACACAAAATGAAGCGAGCAAAGTTTAGAAGAATTGGACTGTTGCCATTCTCCCTTTCTCATATTTTGGACCCAATTTAGTTTCAAATCTTCATTCTTTGGAAATCTACAAAAAATTACAATTAATAACCAATTATTCAAATTATAATCTTTCAGAAACTGGTTTTCTAACTGACAATTGTATTACAACACTATCCTCATATTTTTATCAAAATATTTCTATTACATTTATTTCATTGTGACTAATGGAATGAAAATATGTGTCAACGGTGGTCATTATCTTTATCTTTAAGTATTACCTTTACAAATATAATTGTAGACTTATTACGGCAGATATCTACAATTTTACTTATTATGACTTACCGGTGGTAAGATATTTTTTGTCCATTTTCGGTCAATAGTCCCATTCGGCTTTTACATCCGACGGCATTACAAACTATGGTAATTTTTTGATGTTTAAAAGTGATAATATCCACAATAAAAAAAAATTGTAGCAATTAAAATTGCTGTTTATTTCGACACGGCTTTCACTCCAGCTGGATGAACATCGACATGACATAACATTTTTTTTTGGCATATGTCATTCAAGGCTGTATAAAAGCTCTATGGCTATCACACTCGAACCTATGCAGTTCTGTAATTAGAGAGAAAAGAGATGCATATACGATTTCTACTCTTTTTGAAATGCGCCTAAAACGTATCTACTTCTAATTTACTTGTAACATCTTGTAACATCGTTGCTTCGGACCATTATAAGAGCTAGCCTGATATAGCCTGATTTGATGTATATTTATTTTTATAGTCTCACTGCTGTATCTTCGTCGCGGAAGGCAGAGGTGTAATATTACACCCAATTTACGCCATGTTATGAGTTCGTAGGTCCCACGCAATGAGGGGCGAGCCTATTGCAGACTCCTTGCTGCTACTGAGAATACGGAAAACTCAGTAACACTTTTGCCTTACCTAGGAATCGAACTCGGGACTGCCGATCAGGAGACGCATACGCTTTGCACTGGACCTTGGAGCTAGGATATTTAGATGTAAGATGTACATAATGCCTGTTAAGTAGAAGGGTTAGGACATTGTCCACCGCGCCAGCTAAGTGCGAGTTGGCAAGCTGCACATGTCTTTCCAGAACATTATAGATAACGCAAGACATGCAGGTTTCCTCACGGTGTTTTTCTTCCCCATTTAACAATTGATACTAAACACGAAAATGGCACTTTACTTCGAAAATAAATCCTCGCGCCATCACAAGCTCCAAGCACGGGAGGCCATGCTGGCGCTGCTGCTGCAACTGCGGAAACCCTCAAACGGCGCAAATACAGTAATTTTGTGAGTAATTACGTGTTTGAGCGGTTTGGGGTGGAAACGCTAGGCTCATAGGGTCCGAACGCTCGTTCACTATTCCGGGAAATTTCTAAACGGTTAATCGACGTATCACGTGACCAGAAGGCTGGTTTATTCTTTGCTCAGAGAATCAGCATTGCCATTCAGCGTGGCAATGCTGCCAACCTTCTGGGCACGTTACCCGATGATATTGATGCGGAGCCATTTTTCGACGCCTAAACCTTGTAAATATTTTCATTTTTTTATTTCTTTTAAAGGTTTTTGTATATATACTACTTAGACATTAATAGATTATAAAATTATGTTTCTTTGATGTCTTTGAAAAGTAAGTGCACGGTGGGATTTTAACTCGAGACCTTAGGTGTAGCAGTCTTAGCGTTAGTCTCTGCACTGACCTATCTCTACTGCCTTTTTTATGCGGAACCGTGAAATTAACCTTGCAACTCGGAACTTTTAGCGCTTTCATAAAAACTGTAAGAACAAAAGACAAAAAATGGACACAAATTTTAATGGCATCCTGAGTTCACGTCGGTGACAATTGGACGCGTGCCCAAAAAAACATGCATTCCTACGTGTAACAACAATAGACACTTTTAGTGCTAAACATATTATAGAAACAGGCCACTGTAATGAGTAATTGCTATAATACAAAATTACCGTCCGTGTGGTGACGGATTAAGAATACGGAATGTCACCATCCCATATCATCCCATGGGTGTCGTAAGAGCCGACAGAGGGAGCATATTATGCAGAGAACACTACTGTAAGAGAAGGAAAACTTGATACAAACCCTATACCAACCCGTTTGGCCAACGTGGTATAGTAGGCCAATTCCTCCTTTCAAATGAGAGGCCTAGTGCAGCAGTGGACTGTTAAAGGCTGATGATGATGATACCTACTGTTGTGCCTTGTTGCGTTCGTCCGGTGAGTGATAGTGACAGGGGACATATTATGTTCTAGAGCAGTGGTTCTCAAAGTTGTCTGAGCTCCGACCCATCAAACAAAAATTCCAATCTTGAGACTCACTTGTTAACTGTTTTTTGACGAAAAGGGGGCATAAATGGGAGGAAAGAAGCGTAAAGGGGAGGGAAACTTCGGTCAGTTGGTGTCGCCTTACGTTTTAGGACCCACTCAAGATTCTCTCGCGACACACCAGTGGGTCGCGTCACATAGTTTGGGAAATGCTGTTCAAGCTACGCCCGCACATGTTACTAACCGACCAACGACAACCCAACCTACTAGACACCTAATGTTTTCATTTCTACAAACAAACAATTCTGTCGAAGCGGTGAGGTATGCCGGGCGAAGGAGGCTACAAAAATGCATTCTAATTGGCCGGTTCAAATTTGTGGTACGTCATAATTCATAACTAGTGTTGGGATGGGTCTAATGTAAGACGTATAAGTCTAACGTGTTGTCAGAAAGTGTTCACCTTACGTCTTCCGTCTAGTAGGCTAGGTTGTCGTTGTAACCGACACATCATTCCGGGAAATCCCTTCTTAGTGCTCCTATAAGGAACATACATGCCAAATTTCATGCACTTAATAGTTTTGGCTGTGTGTTGCTCCGTTACCGACAAACCGACTGAAAAACTACTGACCATCATGTGAACGACTTGCTTGCCAGCCTATTCCTAGAAAATTTAAATCTGTTTCTTTTCTACATTTATTGCTGACGTAACAACTACATAACATAGTTACAGCCAGCACTATGCGAGTTTAATCAGCACAGCAGCCTTGATACGACAGAACTGCGAGTAAAATTCTAACATAATGCACCGGAAAATTATAACTGAGCCATTACGGACGGCTGTTAAAGTCAATTGGACGGACAGAATTATTATAAACATGTGGCAATAGAAGAGGATTAAGGAATTTATTTAAGAGAGGGAGGAACATTATAATTATGTGAAACATTATGGTGATGATGCCTTGAACATTCACCTGTAATGAGCATTCTTGCGAATGATACAAAACATATATGTTATATACAAAACATATATGGGTGCATAGGGTTCCCACCAAGAACTTAGGGTCCCAAGCCAACCTCACCTGCAAGTGGTGCACCTGCCGATCAACGGACGAGGCTCTGGCAAACAAAATATCCCGATAAGCGGCAATAGGCTCGCCACCTATTACGTGGGATCAAAACACGGGCGAAAAGTGGGCGTTTAATACGCCTCTGCCTACCCCTTCGGGGAAACAGGCGTGAGTCTATGTTTGATACAAAACAGAAAAAAATTGGCAAGTACGCGTCGGGCTCGCGCACTAAGGGTTCCGTACCATCATCTATAAAAGGAAATCACGTTTGTTTTATGTATACTTAAATATTTTTTAAGTTTCTGCCTGTTTATCAAGGTCGAGTAACAAATTGCTTAAAATTACGTTTGTTGTATGGGAGCCCCCCTTTTATATTAACTTTTTTTAATTTAACTATTTATTTTGAAAGGTAATGTACAACTACATATTCTGTAAACATTTTAAGCGTCTACCTGTTACCGTTAGCCTGTTACGGTTAGTTTAGTTATATTGAGCCAAAAATACGAAAAATAACACGTTTATTGTATGGGACCTCCCTTAATATTTTCATTTTTTATTTTTAGTATTTGTTGTTATAGCGGCAACAGAAATACATAAATTGTGAAAATTTCAGCTTTCTAGCTATCACGGTTGATGAGATACAGCCTGGTGACCGACAGACAGACAGACAGACAGCGGAGGCTTAGTAATAGGGTCCCGTTTTTACTTTTTAGGTACGGAACCCTAAAAACAAACGAGATTTTTAGCGAGCAGTCTTACTAACGTGCTGGCGAGCATTCTAGCGAATTGACAGTAAATTTGCTTTGTTTTTGCTGATAATGTTCGCTTGAAAGATCGTGAAAATGTTCGGCTCTGTTCGTTGTTCACTCCGGCTAAACAAAATACGGCGAATGCTCGCTGTTCTGCTACAAATGAATGATCAGCTGTATCAGCACCATAAGAAAAAAACGTTTGTCATAAGTAGGCCAGTGCTATCCGACGTCCACACGTCTAACAGTAGGGTAGGTATATCTCTTGTACTAGAATTTTTCATAAGATTTGGTCGCAAAAGAAATGAGTAATAGAGAACATTTTGCCGAGCATTTACCCCATACGGGTCATGGTTTAAATTTATTTAACACACTTGTCAAACAGATATTAAAATTAGATTTTAAAGCGTGACAAAAATTATTGATCGGAAAAACTAACTTCCTCTTTTGCTGAATTTATTGGCATACCGTGATACTGACTCACACTAGTCGAACAAAGGCGGAAATTAAGAAAATTACTTACATGACAAATTTCAAAATGACGGCCTTGTTAATTTATTATTTCCTTTACAAAAGTATTTTGGCCATACATAAAATACATACATACATACATAGACTCACGCCTGTTTCCCCGAAGGGGTAGGCAGAGGCATATTAAACGCCCAATTTTCGCCAGTATTTTGATCCCACATAATAGGTGGCGAGCCTATTGCCGCTTATGGGGATATTTGTTTGCCAGAGCCTCATCCGTTGATCGGCAGGTGCACCACTTGCAGGTGAGGTTGGCTTGGGACCCTAAGTTCTTGGTGGAAACCCTATGCACCCTAGGCACCCTATGGCCATAAATAATGCCATTATTATTGTTATATCTTGTAATATAATTCGTGCTCTTGCACCGTTTATTATTTTTAACACATTTTCTTAGATCGGGCTGTACTTTGTAATATTAAAAATAAGAAGCAGAATTTCAGTCAATTTCTAGTTATTGGATCATCCCGAAACTTGACAATTTATATGTAGGTAAGGGGACAAGATGCAGTGCTAATATGTTTTCATTAACTGGTCTGATGATGGAGCTTGAAGGTATGAAACATAACTCTGGAATTCCTACTAATAAACCCATCTGACTTCATAAAACGGAGGCGATTACCAATACGGCTGCATTTTTATTTTTTATCACCGCGCTCCCGTTACGGCACAGAACCTCCCCTAAACTACAAGGAACCCTCATAATTTTACTCTGTCCGTCCGTATATCTCTGTCTGTCCGAGATTAAGTAAGTTATACTGTCATGTAACATAATTATATAAAAAATATTTCCATAAAAAAAAACTGATTCTTGTATATTTTGGCTGTGTCACTCATCAAAATGCTAAATTCTGTGAACGTTGCTTTACTTTGCCGACATATTAAGGCTACATACAGTGCCGACGGCACGGGCCGCCGGCTTTCGCCGCGCGGCATGTGCCGTCGGCTTTTACCGGGCATTGGTGCTGCCGGCATCTGCCGCAGAAAGCCGCCGGGCATCATTCCAGTTGTATAGAACGACCACACACAAGTAGCAAGTTCCGAAGGCTCACGTGTGTCACTGTGTTAATATACTTATAAATGAATAAATCTCTTTCTCTTAGCGTTATCCCAGTTTCAGTCTGGGGTCCGCTTCCTAGTCTAACCGGATTTGGCTGAATATTAGCTTTTCCACGGAGCGACTGCCTGTCTGACCTCCGCAACCCGAAGGGATAGCGATATTCCATGGTTTAGACTAGTGTCAGTATATTTAAAAGGTATTGACTGTATTATAACGACTGTCAAAGATCTTCATGACAACCGGGACCGATGGCTTAACGTGCTCTCCGAGGCACGGGACAAGCGATAATTAACAATTGAATACGCACATAACACCGAAAAGTCATTGGTGCGCGCCGTGGATTCGAACCCGATACCTCTGCATGGCAGTCTGTTGGTATCTCCACTAGGCTATCGCTGCCTTAGTTTGCCTTACATTACGAATGTAAAACACTACCTTTAGTATGTTACGTCTATTTTATGAACAGATAAGACTTTACAAAACACATTTGTAAGAGTAATTGTATACATTATAACCGACTGTCACCGGTAAAACTATGTCATTAGTAGTCAATCTATAGATTAATACGTAATATTATAGATGATATATGACGTTATTTAGTTAGGTACCTATATTAAAAGCACTGCGTATTTCCTTTTATATATTTAATGGTGCTGACACACTTGAACATTCACTTTTAACAGAACAGCGAGCATTAGCCGTTTATAAATTTGTTGTTCTGAAGAACGAACAGAACCAAGCATAGAGCCGAACATTGCTACGTACATTTTAATTTTTTTTTTTATGGTAATAGGCGGCATACAAGCAGACGGATTGCGTGATGGTAAGCAATTACCGCTGCCCATAGACACAAGCAACACCACAGGAGTCACAAGTGCGTTGCCGCCCCTTGGGGTTGGGAAAAGGGATAGGATGAGGAGTGGGATCAGGGAGAAGGGATAGGGGATAGGGCCTCCGGCACTCGCACTCACCAAACGAAACGCAACAGTTTAGCTACTGTTACTTTACGTCGATTTTCTGTGAGAGGGTAGTACTTCCCCGGTCGAGACGAGTCGGAATCAGCTAGGCTCTACTACCTTGAAAAAGAATTTACTGTATATTGCTAGAATGCTCGCCAGACTGCTCACCAGGATGCTGGATAAAATGCAATCGTTTGTTTGTCTGTGATGTAACATTCTCAAGAATGCTTATTATTAATAAATGCTCTAGTATATCAGCATTATTTAAAGAAAAACAACAGCTGTCTTTCCAAACAAACGTAGTCCTCTGTGTCCTAACTGGAAAATAGAACAAAGTGGCTGTGACATACGGACGGACAGACAGACAAACATGGAGAATCTATAAGGGGGAACCCTTATAGATTCTCCATGTTTGTTTTCTGCCATTTTTGGCTACGCAACCCTAAGAAGAGGCCTTTTTTTTTTTCAAAAAAATTACGTGTAAAATTATTTGTATGTGTGTTTATCTTTTTGTAGTATTAAAATCTAATATATAAAATTCTCGTGTCACAGTTTTCGTTCCCATACTCCTCCGAAACGGCTTGACCGATTTTGATGAAATTTTTTGTGCTTATCCGGTATCTATGAGAATCGGCCAACATCTATTTTTAAAAAAAAAAAAATTTTTGCAAAGCAACGTTTGCCGGGTCAGCTAGTATATATGTATAAAATAGTCCGTTTGGTGACGGATTAAGAATACTGAATGTCACCACCCCATATCATCCCATGGGTGTCCTAAGAGCCGACAAAGGGAGCATACTATGCAGAGAATAGCACTTTAAGAGAAGGAAAACTTGATACAAACCCTATACCAACCCGTTTGGCCAGCGTGGTATAGTAGGCCCATTCCTCCTTTCAAAGGAGAGGCAGCCAGCAGTAGACTGTTAAAGCCTGATGATGAATGAATGAGTATAAAAATCTGTTCTGTAGTATATACAAGAGTAATAAACACCCATCCTTCCTCACAAACTTTCGCGTTTATATTAAATACAAATATCATCTCTTAGATTTAATAGTTTCGGTTATGGGTATGAGATTTTATGATTCTCACAAAATATATAGAGCTAAGATTTTTCACAGAATTCCATAAACTGGAATTTCGTCTGAGTATCAGACTAGGGGATGCACGCAGTTACGCATGTGATAGATTATTAGAAATTTTTTGGAAATTAATCAACAAAAATATCAAAATAAGTACATTTAAAATATGTGTGTTTCATTTGTAAGTACCTATTTATAATCCCAGCAAAAACTCGGATATCGAACTGTTATAAATCTGGCTAGAATTTACATCATTGTTACTTCTAGGTTAGGTTTTAGGTTAAGTTACTAGAAGTAAAACAATTTATTTTTGTAATAAAACATTGTATTTCACGCTATCACATGCAACCGTTTCTGCCCAATCCCGTGGGAATTTCGGGAAATGCCTACTTAGTGCACCCGTACGATCCTCAAGAAACATACCTACATGTCACATTTCAGCTTCTTATAATAGTTTTGTCTGTGTGCCGTCTGTCAGTCAGTCAGTAACGCAAGAACTTTTTATAGGTATATACAGATTTAGTTCATATCAGATGGATTCTTAGTCGATCACTGACGTTAATGAAAATAATAAATGGAAAACTTAACAATGAGAAAAAAGAAAATATTCAAAAAGTAAATAAATACCTACTTACTTTTGAATGTTATCAGCATACATTGTTAATTAGAAAAATCATGGTTGCACTCCCATTTTTCTTGGTACATTATTTCTTTTATTTACATAATCAGTTTATAGGGTTGTCATAAAGATCTTTGACAGACGTTATGGATAAGTAACCTTGTATAGGTCGGTTCACGAAAGATGACCACTGCGCAGAAATCATTTTTTAGGTCCCGTGGAGGTGCGGGGTGAGGCGCGGGTGGAGTGCCAATGGCGTGGCTCCGTTCTTGACGCATTCCTAAATGCGTCAAGAACGGAGCAACGCCATTGGTGCACGAATATACATATGCGCGACGGCCGCCATTTGTGGTCAACTTTCGTGAATTTACCTATATCTTGTATAGACTGACACTAGTCTAAGCCATGTATTCATGTAATAGCGCAATCTCATCAGACGGCAGTTGCTCTATGACAGAGCTAAGTATTTTGTCATTAGACAACCCGGTAGTGTAGCGCAAAAGCACAAGCCCTACTGTGTGTAGATTCGTGCCGCCATTGTGGGAGATTGACGACACCGTGATGGTTTTAGTGCGTAGACCCTATGCCAACCCGTCTTGCCAGCGTGATGCATCATCAGCCTTTAACAGTCCACTGCTGGACTAAGCCTCTCCTTTGAAAGGAGGAATTGGCCTACTACACCACGCTGGCCAAACGGGTTGGTACAGGGTTTGTATCAAGTTTTCCTTCTCTTACAGTGCTGTTCTCTGCATAATATGCTCCCTCTGTTGGCTCTTACGGCACCCATGGGATGATATGGGGTGGTGACATTCCGTATTCTTAATCCGTCACCACATTGGCCAGCGTGATACAGTAGACCAAATCCTTACTCACAGTGTTATTGTGACGAATTTGAAGAGCCCTATGTTCTACAGTCGACTGCGAAACGCTGTAGGATTGTAATGTAACGAGTGCACGGTTGGCGTAGTGCTTTAAGCGGTCGCCTCGTCGCTTGGTACTGCGCCGCGTGTCGTGGGTTTGATTCCTACACGAGAAAACCCTTTGTGTGATCCACAAATCGTTGTTTTGAGTCACAGTGTTCTTTGTGTCCGTTAATTGAAGGTTTGTAAAGGTCCCTGGACCTTACAAACCTTCAATCAACGGACACGCAAGTACGACGACAAAGGATTTATTGCAAATAGCTGTTTCCAGCGGTTTCACCCGCGTCCTGAGGGAATTACTTCGCGTACCCGTTTATAGCCTAAGTTACGTACTCCTTGGTACTTCAGCAATCCGCCAGTGAGAGTTCCGTCAAAATCGGTCCAGCCGTTTCAGAGATTAGCGAGAATAAACAAACAAACAGACAGACAAAAATGGAAAAAAAAACATTTCGGTATATGTACCGTTGTTATACATCCGTATGCATTTAGTAAAAAGCGGCCGAGTTTTGGGCCAAATCTATATAATGTGTTGCCATCGACACGATAAGTAAGTAAGTTAAAAGCGGTTATTTAAATATTACAAACAGACACTCCAATTTTATTTATATGTATAGATGCGGGAGTTGTCTTTAAAGAAGAAGAACACCACTGATTTTACAATTTTGTTACTGTAGAAAAAACATTGATTTACGATCCTATTTACTTCGATTGATCTATTTCCGTTGACGCAGACCAAACGCGAACAATAAAAGTTTCAGATTGTTTACTTTGCTTTTGTATGTTCTTATTGATTTATTTACACTTAGATTTACGTCTTTATATATTTCCTAGTGAGTAGAGATGTTTTGTGGAAACGGCCATGGGATATCGCAATATTGCTTTGAGCTACGGCAGACAGACTACCGTCAAAGTGTCTCTGTAGAAAAGCTAGTACCTTTATTTACTTTTTTGTTTATAGTCTCACGCTTGTATCCCTGAAGGGGTAGGCAGAGGTGTAATATTACACCCACATTTCGCCATATTTTTTTTCAGTCCCACATAATAGCGGGCGAGCCTATTGCTGTTACCGGGCACATCACTAGACTCCGAGCTGCTACTGAGAATTCGGAAAAACCCAGTAACACTTTTGCCCGACCCGGGAATCTAGCCCGGGACCTCCGATCAGCAGTCGCATACGCTATCCACTGGACCACGGAGGCAGTCAGCAGCTAGTACCTATTCTGAAAAAACTTAACCTAACTATAGTTTCTTTGTTTTATTCCCATCGAGTTTGGAGTAGTTTGATTTTTGATTCGTATTGATGAGTTCTTTGATCTTATATTTTCAGCGCATATACAAGCTTGTTTAGACGTTTTTTTACTTCCAACTAATTCTTGTTGTGTTGTTAATAGTTTTATCTGTCCCGATGTCTTTTTTTTATGGTAATAGGCGGCAAACGAGCAGACGGATTGCCTGATGGTAAGCAATTAACGCCGCCCATGGACACAAGCAACACCACAGGAGTCACAAGTGCGTTGCCGCACCTTGGGGATGGGAAAGGGGATAGGATGAGGAGTGGGATCAGGGAGAAGGAATAGGGGATAGGGCCTCTGGAACTCTCACTCACCGAACGAAACGCAACAGTTTAGGTACTGTTACTTTACGTCGATTTTCTGTGAGAGGGTAGTACTACCCCGGTCGAGCCGGCCCATTCATGCTGAAATCAGCAAGGCTCTACTACCAACAAAATCGGCAGATCGGCAAAGTTAAGCAACGATTGCACAGGTCACCACTTGGATGGGTGACCGCGTGTGGTATTTACATCTGAGCGCTACTGTGCTTCGGAGGACACGTAAAGCTATCGGTCCCGGTTCTTGTCTGAGGATAAGGATCCCTAAGCCATGTCAGAGGCCTTCGGGCGGTCTGAAAACTCTGAAACCAGAGTTGGCCACACACTCACACGAGAAACAAAAAACAAACAAACAACCACCAAAGTCTCTCTGTAGAAAAGCTAGTACCTATACCTATACTGTAAAAACTTAACCTAACTATAGTTTCTTTGTTTTATTCCCATCGAGTTTGGAGTAGTTTGATTTTTGATTCGTATTGATGAGTTCTTTGATCTTATATTTTTAGCGCATATACAAGCTTGTTTAAACGTTTTTAACACGCTTTTATTAGGTCGATATGTAAGTATATAACTATGTAATGGAATCTAAGCTAACTTAGTAATTTAACCATCTTCCAAGGGTCGTAGCGTAATGAAAATTGGCAGCTGTATGTAGTTCTGATGACAATACAGTAATATGGTATTGTCAAACTGATCTGATGCTGGAGCCGGAAGATATGAACTGGAACTCGACATGTATGTAACTAATTATGTAATGGAATCTAAGGTAACTAATTTGACCATCTTCCAAGGGCCGTAGCGTAATAAAAATTGGCAGCTGTATGTAGTTCTGATGACAATACAATAATAATGGTACTGTCGAACTGATCTGAAGATGGAGTCGGAAGATATGAACTGAAACTTCATGAGGGAAAATCGTATCATAGCTGTTTGGGATTTCTTAAAAAAGTCTTGTAATGATCTTTGACCACGATTAGGTTTTAAGGTCTGATGATAAAGCCAAAAGTTAGGCACTGGCATTCCATGATGGAATATTGTATCATAGTCGTGTTTGCACTTGTGAGAAAGGCCACGTAATGGACTTTGAACACGATCAGGTTTCAAGGTTATAACATACCAATTATATATTGTAGACCACTTACCACCACCACGAGTTCCAGCGCCCCACGCTTTTACAATCAAATGTTATAATTAAAAGCACATAGTTTACACTTCAGCCCAGAAATTGAGAAAACTTGAACGATCCATAATTTATTTTTTGTTTTTACGTGCATTTATACATACATACATAGACTCACGCCTGTTTCCCCGAAGGGGTAGGCAGAGGCATATTAAACGCCCACTTTTCGCCAGTGTTTTGATCCCACGTAATAGGTGGCGAGCCTATTGCCGCTTATCGGGATATTTTGTTTGCCAGAGCCTCGTCCGTTGATCGGCAGGTGCACCACTTGCAGGTGAGGTTGGCTTGGGACCCTAAGTTCTTGGTGGGAACCCATTTATAAAAGCGTGATTTTCTAGTGTTTTTTTTAAATATTAATTTATGAGTCTGGCAATATACCCAGTAACGGCAACAGGCTCGCAAATTTTGCATGCATATCTTATTTCGTGACAATGCAATATTATGATGTCTTAGAGCAGATCTAATGATGGAGCTCGGAGGTGGCCATAGGAACTCAGCAATAAAACTACACAATACCATCGAGTTTGAGCTCGTAAGATTTGTATTGAAGATTACTTGGATTCTATATGTTTAACGAATGTAAAACCTTGTTTTAATTTATTTAATTCTGTATTAACACAATACTACTTTAGCCTCTGGCCACAGCAAGCTACCTGGTATTTTTTATATACCAGAAACAAGAGGATAGTCGCAGTCTATATACAAAGGTACTCTGTGGTCACAGTTACGCCACCACTTTTTTACTCTTTCTGCCCGATCCCGTGGGCACTCTGAAGACAAACTTTCCGTGACCCAAATTGCCGCTTGGCGGCGTGGCAGTCGCGCTGGGACAGCTGTCTCTACGAGAGCAAGAGAGACGAACGTTTCTCCTGTGTATCTTAACTACGAGAGCAAGAGACACGGAGAAGGACGCCAGCGCCGCCAACGGCGCCAACTACGAACTAAACTGGAGACAGTCCATTTGGAATCGGCACACGAAATCCCTATGAACTGCGCTTTAATCGTTTTGGCTGTACGTTGTCTGTCAGTCAGTCAGTAGAAGAACGTACGAACTATACATACAGTTCAAGACAGTAGGTACTATTTCTATTTCCAGAAATAGTCTGATACTTTAGCAAATCAAACATGAATTCAACTGCGAATAAATATTAAATGAGTGTGTGATATTCTGGGCATATTCACTTATGAATCAAATATAGTATGACATTTGAACGAATGACGTGCGTGCTGACGTCATAGCAATAGTGACGTGTTTCTGTAGTTCATTCATGAATGAATAAGTTCTTCATTGAAGGTATAGAACACGAAACTATGGCGGCGAAAATCGTAGATAGATTCATCATCATCATCATCGCCCTAGCGTTATCCCGGTTGCATCCAAGACTGTCACGCCTTGGAGCCCGATGTCCGCTTACTGGTCTAACCAGATATGACAGAATATCAACTTTTCCGCAGAGCGACTGCCGTCTGACCTCCGCAACTCAAAGAGATAGCGAAATTCCATGGTTTAGACCAGTATCAGTTTATTTGAGGGTACTGACTCCCCGTAACGACTGTGAAAGATCTTCATGACAGCCGGGACCGACGGTTTAACGTGCTCTCCGAGGCACGGGGCAAGCGATAATTAACAATTTAATACACACTTGACTTCAAAAAATCAGTGGTGCGCGCCGTGGATTCGAACCCGGTACCCTCTGCATGGCAGTCCGTTGGTATTTCCACTAGGCTATCGCTGAATTGACTTGTATTCTATGTGTTTAACGCATATAAAAGCTTGTTTTAATTTATTTAGCTCTGTAACACAATACTGCTTAAGCCTATGACCACAGCAAGCTACCAGGTATTTTTTATAACCAGAAACAAGTGGATGGCCGCAGTTACGTCCGCACTTTTTTACCGTTTCTGTCCGATCCCGTGGAAATTTCGGGTAATCCTTTCTTAGTGCACCCCTACAGTCTCCAAGGAACATACATGCCGAATTTCATTGTCTAGCACCCTATAGCAATGAATACCTACAGATTTACATAGAAGCGCAGTTCTTAAGAATTTCGTGTGCCGATTCCAAGTGGGAACTGTCTCCAGTTTAGTAGTTGTCGCCATTGACGGCGCTGGCGTGGTTCTCCGTCTCTCTTGCTCTCGTAGTTAAGATACATTGGAGGAGAGAGAAATTGCTGCCGCAGCGCGACTGCCACACCGCCAAGCGGCAATTTGAGTCGCAGAAAGTTTGTCTTCAAAGTGCCCATATGAAATGTAAATATCTGAGCTCTTTGCTAATAGTTTCGGCTGTACTTTGTCTGTCAGTCAGTCAGCAACGGAAGAATTGTATACATTCAATTTAAAATATTACTGTTTCAGTTTCCAGAAATAGTCTGGTACTTTAGCAAATCAAACATGAATTCAACTGCGAATAAATATTAAATGAGTATGTGATATTCTGGGCATATTCACTTATGAATCAAATATACTATGACATTTGAACGAATGACGTGCGTGCTGACGTCATAGCAATAGTGACGTGTTTCTGTAGTTCATTCATGAATGAATAAGTTCTTCATTGAAGGTATAGAACACGAAACTATGGCGGCGAAAATCGTAGTTAGATTCATCATCATCATCGCCCTAGCGTTATCCCGGTTGCATCCAAGACTGTCACTTCTCGGAGCCCGAGGTCCGCTTACTAGTCTAACCAGATATGACAGAATATCAACTTTTGCACAGATCGCCGTCTGACCTCCGCAACCCGAAAGGATAGCGAAATTCCATGGTTTAGACCAGTATCAGCTTATTTGAGGGTACGACTGTCAAAGATCTTCATGACAGCTGGGAGCGACGGTTTAACGTGTTATGCGAGGCACGGGGCAAGCGATAATTAACAATTTAATACATACTTAACTTCGCAGTCTTTGGTGTGCGCCGTGGATTCGAACCCGATACCCTCTGCATGGCAGTCCGTTAGTATCTCCACTAGGGTATTGCTGCCTGTGCGGTGTAACTTGAAATTTGCGTTGCACGTCAGGTTGCAGAAACGACGCACCGTGGGAAACCAGCTTAATGATCCTCACAAATTTAGAACTGTTAAAAAAATAAAACAATGCTACTATTATTACTATTTGAACTATAATGTTGATAATGCGAACCCGATACCCTCTGCATGGCAGTCCGTTGGTATCTCCACTAGGCTATCGCTGCCTGTAATTTTTAGAAATAAAGAAAGAAAGAAAGAAAATAATGTTTATTTCGACAAAATTACAGAGTTATAATAATAAAATAAAAGTGTACATTGTTTTTTTTTTCACATCATTAGATTTGTATAGCTCTGTCGAAATGGGTCACCATCTAAGCATTTGCTGGGTGCCCTATTTATAGAGTTCCCTATTATAGTTTTTACATCGACGTTTACTAGTCTAATCTATGATTGAATTGCATTACATGGAGTAGTAGTTTAAAGGCATCTCGCCGTTAAAACTGCGTGCAGTGTAATAGCTATTTCAAACGATGCATGGCGCCTAGGCGCCACTTTGCTGCTTTCAGCAAGTATGGGCCGGCTCGACCGGGGAAGAACTACCCTCTTACAGGAAATCGAAGTAAAGTAACAGTACCTAAACTGTTGCGTTTCTTTCGGTGAGTGAGAGTGCCGGAGGCCCTATCCCCTATTCCTTCTCCCTCATCCCACTCCTTATCCTATCACTTTTCCCAACCCCCCAAGGGCCGGCAACGCACTTGTAACTCCTGTGGTGTTGCTTGTGTCCATGGGCGGCGGTAATTGCTTACCATCAGGCGATCCGTCTGCTCATTTGCCGCCTATTTCTTTAAAAAAAGTGTATAGGCCGGTTCGTCTTAAAATAACAGTACCTCAACTGTTGCGTTTCGTTCATTGAGTGAGTTCCATAGGCCTCATCCACTTTTCCTTCTCCCTTTTATTCATCCTGCTCTTTTTCGTATTCATTCCTATCTCAAGGGAGACAATGCATTGGTGAATCTTCTAGTGCTTCTTGTGTCCATGGTCGGCGGTATTCGCTTACCATCAGGCGATCCGCATACTCATTTGTCACCTAGGTATGTCGCTTCGCTTGTGATGACCGTTTGGTGCAGCGGAAGTGTAAGCGACTGCTACGCCGATGCATGCAAACATTTGTGTGCATGAACATGGATGTTTGTCTTGGTCTGGGTGTTTCTATGTATAATATGTATGTATTTACAAAAAAAGGATATATGTATGTTTATCATATACACACATCAACAAAGTCTAGGGATATTTTATATTTCATCAAATATCTAAAAATCTATGAAGAATTTTCTGATACAGTAAATAGAAGAATCATAGATTATTTTAAGGTCTTTAATAAAAATAAAAAACATTTCGTGTTTTTTTTTGTTTTAAATAAAAAAAAATATTTTTTTTAATCATCATGGAAAATTAGTATGATAACAACAAACATTTCTTCTTAAAAAACTATTAATTTTAATAAAAATGGAAAAAATCTTGTAAAATCTAATCATTAATAATCAGTGTTGCCACCTCTTACATTGATTACACATCGACATCGATTGTTAATACTTAAAATTAAATTGTCAATGTCTTGCTGCGGTATGAGGTCCCATGTCCTTTGCAAGTGTTCGTAAAGTTGTTGTTCAGTCGTCAAATTTGGTGGAAAATCTCTCAAAGCTTTTCGTTGTAACATGTCCCAGGCATGCTCGATAGGATTTAAGTCGGGCGACTGTGCAGGCCAATCCAAAACTTGAATATCGTGCTCTCGGAGAGCGGTCGATACCAGCCGCGCCGTATGGCAAGGAGCATTATCGTGCATGAGTAGAAATTCATGGCCTATTTGAGTTCTGTGTGGGACAATAACGGGCTCTACTACCTCCTCGTGGTATTTTTGTGCAGTCATGCTGCCTTGGATCCAAACGAGTTGGGTTCGTCCGCCAAGACGAATTCCTGCCCACACCATGATTGTCCCGCCTTGGTATGGGTGGACCTCCTGAGGGTGCCGTAGACGGCTAACTCTCCCTGGAGCTCTCCAAACGCGTGTTCTTCGTGAATCCGGGTGAAACCCAAACCGGGACTCATCGGTGAACAGCACCAAAGACCATTGTTCGTCACTCCATGGTAAATGCTCCCGAGCCCACGAATGCCGCCGACCGCGATTGCCACGTCGCAATGCTGGAACACGCAATGGTCTTCGAGCATGAAGATCAACTTCATGTAACCTTCTTCGCACGGTTTGGTCGCTTACCAGCAGCTGGTGGTCCTCCTGGAGCCTTTGCACTAGTTGCAGCGCTGTGATATTGGGTTGTCTTCTGGCGGTCATTTGGAGAAATCGATCCTGTCTCTGCGTAGTAACACGATATCTACCTGTGTGCTGTTCGGCCACATCTCCAGTACTGCGATAACGTGACCACAACCTTGATATCACATTTTGACTGGTATGTAGGGCCTCAGCAACAAAGCGTTGAATTGCACCATTTTCTAACATGCCCACGGCTCGTAACATTTCATCTCGACTCAAATGACGACGTGACATGACTTTTAAAGTTCGTACGTCACGTTAAATTAAAAAAGAAAAACAATTAAAAACCCTTTTCATTAATAATTATAATAAAACAGTTTTAACTTTCTTTAATGTAACGAATTACTAGCAAATTTGCCGCCATATTTTGTTTATTATTTTGTTTTTTTTCTTTCCATGTTCAAATTTTGAAAATAGAATAAAAGAGGTTTTAATCTGTATATAAACTTTTTGTGGAAACTAACAAGGTTCTAAACTATAAACTCGTAAATAATTTAGGATTAAGATATCCCTAGACTTTGTTGATGTGTGTATATGCAGAGAACAGCACTGTAGGAGAAGGAAAACTTGATACAAACCCTATACCAACCCGTTTTGCCAGCGTGGTATAGTAGGCCAATACCTCCTTTCAAAGGAGAGGCCTAGTCCAGCAGTGGACTGTGAAGGGCTGATGATGATGATCCATTATCTAGTACCCATAGTACAAGCTATGCTTAGTTTAGGACTAAATGGTGATGCGTGTATGTGGTAAAAAAAAAATGTCAAACAAAAGTGCCTTGTCGATCCCCACACGATGCTTGTTAATCATTATTGTTTCCGTGTTTCGAGTTGTGTTTTTTGTCTAGTTTTTAGTTTAAGTCTACTACCTACAATACAAATTTCAACAACAGTACAAACATTTGTACCTAATAACAATATACGGATATAACACTAAACATTAGAAGGAGTTTCAACCTAATTCTTAGTGATAGAAAGTCTATTTTAGATTAATTTGCGAATGTGTGGGATATTTATGGCGACACTCAAGCGTTCCTATAATTGTAAAGGAGAATGTATGGAAATCCGTCTCAAGTTGTTGCACAATATTTATTTATTTATTATAGACTACACATTCATCATCATCATCATCAGCCCTTTAAACTGTCCCACTGCTGGGCACGGGCCTCTTCTCACTATGAGAAGGATAAGACCATAGTCCACCACGCTGCCGCGCTGGCCAAGTGCGGGTTGGCAGACTTCACATGTATTTCGAGAACATTATGGAGAACTCTCAGACATGCAGGCTTCCTCACGATGTTTTCCTTCACCGATAAGCAAGCGATAATAAACAATTTAATACGCACTTAACTTCGAAAAGTCATTGGTGCGTGCCGAGGATTTGAACCTGAGACCCTCTGCGTAGCAGTCTGTCGGTCTCTCCACTCGGCTATCGCTGCTTCGACTACACATTATATATTATCAAATAAAATTGTTCATTTTAGTTACATCTGTAACTGGAATTTAAATTGTTTTACTTAAAAAAAAAAATTAGAAGCAGCCAGATGGCTGCTTCTAATATTTCATTGTTTCTACCGAATACATTGCCAAATTCTGGGCAGCGATAGCCTAGTGGGATACCAACAGACTGCCATGGCTATCGGGTTCGAATCCCACTGACTTTTCGAAGTGATGTGCGTAAGTATTGGATTGTTCATTATCGCGTACCTCGTGCCTCGGAGAGCACGTTAAGCCGTCGGTCCCGGCTGTCATGAAGTTCTTTGACCTTTGCTATGGGGAGTCAGTACCCTCAAATAAAATATCCGATCTCTATCCTACCTTTTCTGTCCAAAGTGCTAGAGGCCTTGCCGTGTGGTTGACGGCATAGAATACAAGTGTCACCACCCCCTATCTTCCCGTGGGTGTCGTAAGAGGCGACTAAGGGATAACACGATGCAAATACTATCTTTGCGTAGAGACGGAAAACTCGACATCAAACCCTATACGACTGCCTCGTTGGTCTCGCGGCATAAATGTGCGCGTGGGATCGGGAGGTCCCGGGTTCGATTCCTGGGTCGGGCGGTGTTATTGGGTTTTTCTGTCACGAAATTCTCAGTACCAGCACGGAGTCTGGAAATGTGCCCGGTACGGCAATAGGCTCGCCCCTTATTACGTGGGACTAAAGTATATCTGGCGAAAAGTGGGTGTAGAAATACACCTCTGCCTACCCCTTCGGGGATAAAAGGCGTGACGATATGTATGTATGTATGTATGCTAGAGGCCTGTGTCCACAAACAATTGGCTTGGTTTGTTCACAATAACAGATTGTTGAGTCCATTACAATCTGGATTCAGGCCTGGGCATAGCTCTACCTCCACCCTCCTTAAAGTGACTGACTTAAAGTGATTCGAGAGGCCATGGAAAACACCAAAATCACCGTACTGGTGTTGATTGATTATTCAAACGCCTTCAATACCGTCAGTCACGATATCCTTTTATCTATCCTCGGCCATCTCAGGGTCTCAGCTGAAGCACTGGATTGGTTCTCATCTTATCTTCGAGGGCGTCAGCAGTCTGTCCGCCTCAATGATTCATCATCGGGGTGGTCTGACACGACTTCTGGTGTTCCTCAAGGCGGCATTATTTCTCCCTTGTTGTTTTCTATTTTTATAAATCTCTTGACTCAAAATCTTCAGTGTGCTTACCATTTGTATGCCGACGACTTGCGGATCTACACACATCTTAATGTGGAATGCATAGCTGAAGCCATAGAACAAATAAAAAAGCGATTTGGCAGCTATACTTACCTGGTCGGACAACTTTGGCTTAGCTGTCAATCCTAGTAAGACGCAAGCTATTGTCTTAGGTAGTCAAAGGATTTTAAAGAGACTAGACTACACATCTTTTCCAACTATTACATTTAGCGGTACTACTGTTAATCTGAATACAACAGTAAAAAATCTTGGGCTGCATATTGATAGCACGCTAAATTGGCAAACGCAAGTAAACCATGTGAGTCAGAAAGTCACTGGTACTCTACGTGCTCTCTACCGCCTAAAACACTCTCGCCCGCCCGAGACTAAAACAATGCGTGTGCAAACTTTAATTTGCCCTCTGATCGACTATGGTGATGTATGTTACTTTGACCTGAATGCAGATCTCCTAAACAAACTTGACCGTCTTCTGAATAACTGCATTCGATTCATTTTCAATCTTCGCAAGTTTGACCATGTGTCCACTTATCGTTCTCAATTGAAATGGCTTCCCATTCGTCAACGCCGTAGCTTGGCGTGCTCTCACAACTCTCTATAGTATTCTTACGTCTCCTACTCCCCCTGAGTATTTAACGCCCCTCTTCCAGTGGCTAGGGTCTAACCATGCTCTTAACCTTCGCTCTTCTAATAACCTGCTTCTCATGGTTCCCACTCACAGCTCTAATTTTCTTCACTCTTGTTTTACTGTACAATCAATCCTTCTCTAGAATGCCCTTCCTCTTGAGATCAGGATGGCCACGACCAAGTGCACATTTAAGTTCAGAGTTAAGAAAATCTTGTTGGCCGTGGCAGCCGGTGTATCATAATTCATTTATATTTCATTTTGTCTTAATATGTATATATAAATGTATATATATATTTATATATATTATATGTAGATGTACTAGTAAGTAGTAATAATATGTATTATTTAAATTATGGTTTTTGTCTAGAGTCCGGGCTAAAATTGGGTAGGTTTTACAGAGATCAGTGGAAGCGATTAATTCATCCAGTCTTAGCCCAGGGCAAAGGTCTAACATATGGACCAAGTTTCTTGGCTCTAAGAATAAAATTAAACAATTACCTGTATCTTCACTGATGTCAGGCCTGGAACTAAGTTAGGGAAAAACAAACAAAACTAAGGTGGCCACGATAGATTGAATGAATTATCCACTTAGCTGTTCCTTCCAACTGGATGTCCTCTCCGTCTTGACACGAGGGCACGTTCACAGGATTCACAATTACAATTTTACAAATGTCAATGTTCAACTCAACTTTTGCCGGGCAAACCAAAGGCGGCAATTTATAAGAATTCACAATATAAATTCGCGAAGCTGGTTTATGTGCTTTCAAAAGGGCGACCAATCTATATCAATTACAAATCTCGCGAGACAGACCAAGACGGCCTGTTAATTTTTCAAGGCAAGAGGAAGTTGACAGTTCAGTGTGACCATAGTCAAAATTTACAATAGACTAAACTAAACGCTACTAAATCGATATAATCGACTTGACCTATCATAAAACTAACAGTTTTATATATTATATATTGCTTATATATCTTTTTTATTGATGTATTTTATTATGTCTGTATCTTATATTAATATATCATAACATAATATATATATATAATATATATATATATATATATATATATATATATATATATATATATATATATATATATATATATATATATATATATATGTATATGTATATATATATATTTATGTAAGTTCAAACTCAAGGTTCTTTTCATTATATCTATATAGCGCCTACTTCTTTTTTCTGTGCACCATGCAAAGGTAGACTGGGAGATAAAACGCATGGCATTAAGTCCGCCTGTATACGCTGCGTCTATAAAGTTTTTAAATAAATAAAAAATAAAATAATACTGGTCTAAACTATGGAATATAGCTATCCCTTTGGGTTACGGAGGTCAGACTGCAGTCGCTCTGTGGAATAGCTAAGATTCTGCAAAATCTGGTTGGACTAGTACGTGGAACCCGGGCTCCAAGGCCTTAGATACCTACAACCTGGATAACGATAGGATGATGATGATATTGCCAAATTGTATCGCCCAACGTGATTTAATTTGTAGTTCTCATAGATCGGCAAAGTTAAGCAACGTTGGCAAAGGTCGCAATTTGGATGGGTGACCGATTGATCTGGCATTTAGATCGGACAGCAAACTTCGTTAAGCACGTAATGCCGTCAGTTCTGGTTCTTGTCTCAGGATTATAATCGTTAGACCATGTTGGAGACCTTCAGGCGGACTATAAACTCCGACATCATCATAATCAGCCTTTAACAGTCCACTACTGGACTAGGCCTCTCCTTTGAAAGGAGGAATTGGCCTACTATACCACGCTGGCCAAACGGGTTGGTATAGGGTTTGTATCAAGTTTTCCTTCTCTTACAGTGCTGTTCTCTGCATAATATGCTCCCTCTGTCGGCTCTTACGACACCCACGGGATGATATGGGGTGGTGCGGTTCGTATTCTTAATCCGTCACCACACGAACAAACTATACTAAACTCCGACACCAGATTTTAAATTGTCTTTCGGGATATATACCACGTACCTTTGTTTAGAGTAACCGACAGTACCGGATCTACGTTTATCTCGAAACGGGGCAAATCTTGTTTTTTTTTCTCTTGTTGGAAAATCCGCCATGGGGGAAGGGCGAAGGGGACTGGTCAGACTCTTACTGACTAAAAACCAACCCGTGTTCCTCATGTACCCGTGTGTTGGAGGGCTGGGTATCGCCGAAGCATTCGTCGCTACCCCCCGACGGGTATTAGCCGGCCAGATGGTCAGGCGGGCCCCGAACAAAATCCCCTTGGCGGCGGATGAAGGTGTTGGGTTTCGCCGCCAAAACACCCAGCGGCCGCAGAGGATAGGGAGGACGGCAACTTGGTAACACTGCATCTCCTCTTCCTCTGCGGCCCCACCGCGACGCAACAATGGTGCGCCCCCATTTGGTCGCGGGAGTTAGACAGAACTGTCCCCCGCACCCGTACCTTTGGACGCATCCTACGCAGGCCTCACCCAAGCCCATGTAGAGTGTTCACTCCCGGGATCTCTCTTAGCTTCACCGCGGGTGTCCCAGCCACGGTTACTGAGCCCCCCCACCACGACAAGGTGGCGATCCCACAGGGATAATGGCGCCCCCTCCCAACAGTTTTTCAACCAGTTCGAATTTTTCGCTCAATGTCGGGACATGAGTTTACCGCCCCCATGACAGCTTAGCCCCTCCTGTAGATCCGCCACTGGTAACCGATTTTTTTTACTAATATCGACAATTTAAAATGAGTTTGCCTCCGTGTCCAGTGGATAGCGCGTGCGATTGCTGATCGGTCGTCCTGGGTTACATTCCCGGGTCGGGCAAAAGTGTTACTGGGTTTGTCCGAATACTCAGTAGCAGCCCGGAGTCTGGTGATGTGCCCGGTAACGGCAATAGGCTCGACCCCTATTACGTGGGACCTAAATATTCATGGCGAAATGTGGGTGTAATATTTACACCTCTGCCTACCCCTTTGGGGATACAGGCGTGAGACTGTAAATAAATAAAATAAAAAATAAAATGTGTTTAAATGACCACGAAAGTTAAATTCCTGTATCCGACACCAGAGTAGGCTCACACGAAAAAAATAAAATTGGCTTTCATACTTGTAAAAGCTATAACGTTTTTACCCGAGTCACTTTCTGTTTTTGGACGAAAGCGCAACCTACCGTGTACAATTGCCAAATCAAAACTCACAACTATTGCAATCAAAACTAGTAATTACTAATTAATAACGTCATTCTTTACTATTTTGCCTTTAAAAACAGTTCGTGCCGACCGCCAAGAAAAGCCCAGTTGGCTCTAATAATCGAAATGATTGATCAATAGCATAAGACATTATGCAGAGTGTAAAAAGACCCTTAAAAAAAATGAAATCCCATGTTGTACCAAGCACTACGAACATTTTTTACTTCGGCACCATACCTGGGAAATTACTGGTTCAGTATCTATTGAGGCTCAAAGTTAGTATGGAACTTTTCTAATTAGGTACAAAATTAATGCATTTACCGCCAATATGTTCTTTAGATGCCCTATGAACCCAAGGATAAGTAGGTATTTCGAGCATTGCACGCGCGCGCTTTTAATTGCGGTTTAAAAAATGTGAAAACTTAAAAAAAAAAGTTCGTTTCCCAGGTATTATTTTTGGTTAGTATGACTTGGCATGATGTCCTCAACGAGTAGACTTCGGCTTGGTGATGGGTCTTGTGACACCCCGTATAATACATATTTTTGTGACATCAAAAATATCTGACAAGCGTCAACATTATACATAACATTGATGCTTGTCAGGTATTTTGTACTTATTAACTCTCTTCTGTAGAAGAGTATGTGGCTCTATAAACTCCAACATCACCTAACGATGCGTATTCTGAGACAATAATAGAGACCGACGGCTTTACATGTCCTCTAAAACAGCTCTGATTCAATGCACCAGGTCGTCATCCATCCAAGTTCTGAACTGTGGAAACGTCTTACTTTGCCGATCCATTGCGAACAGCAATTCTAGTTATGAGTTCTCGGCCGTAGAAGGCAAGGGATGGCAAAGGATTTTTAAGCAACAAAGCATCCTCCTAGCGTTATCCCGGTCGCAACCCGAGGTCCGCTTATTATTATTTTGTTTTTTTTATGGGACTAATCCCACCCTCATTCCCACTACTGTGTCACCTGTGTAGCCAGGTTCAGCAGCAGTGACCATTGATGACAACGAGTTTTGACACTCGTGAAGTCCCGGGGAAAGTTAAACTGTCTTGGAACCCGCAACGAACTTAATCAGAAGTATATTGGAGGAGTTGGAAAATGAATAATCCACTTCCCTCCTTAACAAAGCGGGAGACAAGCAACGAAGAGATATAGTGATGAGAAAAGATAAGCACCACGGACATGAGCATTAAGGGGGCCTAAATTGTGAACTATGCCTGTTTCCAGTAATATGTATGGTAGAAACGCCTAAACGCACGCAAATTCGTCCTACTTGCCACAAGACACACTACTCCAGAAGTTACCTCTAATTCGTTAAGCATGATATTACGTTCAATTTGCCAAAGACTACACTCCCATATAATGTGATGAGCAGATTGTTCATAATTGTTGCCAGATGTTGAACATTGACATAACGGTGAATCAACTAGCTTAAATGAATACAACTTGCTCTTAAAGTTGCCATGACCTGTAAGAAATTGGGCTACACAGTGATCCACCTCCAACCAGTTCCTCGCCAGTCGCTCTCGGACGCATGGGAAGAACTGGTAGAGGTGACGGCCCTTAGTTGATGTGTTCCAGCGACATTGCCATTCATCAAGATCGTCATAGACTGTGGATTGATGGTTCAACAATCTAGCAATCTTATGTCTGTCGCGCGGAGCTAGAAAATTTAGATCCATGTTATCTCGTGTCACGTAATACATTGCTGCTCGTCTTTGTGCCTCAAGATCGACTTGAAATACACCTGCCAGTACTGGCAAAGCTTCAGTACTAACTGTCCTATAAGCCTTGCACAAAAATATCAACGCGAGACGTTGAATTTGTAGCATTTTACGTCGTACAGCACCGAAAGTAGCTCTATCAGCCCATGCAGGCGCACCATAACACATACAACCCAGATATGTTGCACCATAAATTACTTTTAAAGTTTTGAACGAAAGCCCCCATGTCGCAGTTGATATCTTTGACAAGGCGTAAAAACTTCTTTTAGATTTTTCACCTACTGTTTTAATGTGCTCGACAAATGAAAAGTTTCTCTCTAAAACTAACCCTAAATAACAAACTGATTCTTTGTTTCTAATGGTGATGTTACTGAATTTGATTCGAGGCGGTGATTTAAGTTCCCTTTCAAAAGTAATTGAAATGTTTTCTGTGGAGAAAAATATAAACGATTGCGTTCACCCCAATTGTTGATTAAGTCTAAACATTGATTAGCTAACCTTTCAAGTCCTACCCTAGTATTAGATTGAATAAGTAAAAGACCGTCATCTGCGTATCCGGTCAATGAGCAACCTGGTGGTAGTGGTATGCTTAGAAAGTCATCAAAACCTAGATTCCATAAATACGGGCCTAACACTGATCCCTGCGGACAACCCATGGTCAGCGCCTTCGACACAGCATGGTGGCCTAATTTTAACTTTGCTGTTCCATGTAGGAAATACGTATAAATGAGGGAATATATGTTACTAAAGCATCCACGAGACTTTAATTTAAGTAAAAGCATTGGCCACCATGCGTTGTCGAAAGCGCCAGATATATCTAAGAATATACCTAGCACATATTGTAGAGTTGATGACGAAACTATCTTCCTAACCGATATAACTGCGTCAACTGTCGATTTACCTACTGAAAAGCCAAATTGTCTATTGCTAAATCTAATACCGCCCGGCAGAAGCCGGGGAACTACGAGACGTTCTAAAAGCTTTCCTAGTGATGGTAACAATGTTATTGGCCTATATGACTTAGGGTCGTCGGACGGTTTGTCTCCTCTTTTTGGTATGATCCTAATGTAACCACTGCGCCATATACGAGGAAAAATACCTTCTGCTATGCAACGTTTAAACACAAACAAAATGGACTCACCAGATGGTTTACAAGCTTCCTTTATCATCTTGTTGGAGATTTTGTCTTCGCCTGAAGCTTTGTTAGGCGGCAAAGATCCGACAGCATTTATAAATTCGTCATAGGATGGTAGGTCTGACGCTGGTGAAACGGGTTGCAAAGCAGCCCATTGTCGGATCTGACGGTGGTAGTCTGTGTCATTCTCCAGCCGATCGTTGGGTATCAGACAATTCAAGAGATAGTCCGTTGTCTCCTCAATACCAGTGGAATGTCTACCATTAATTTTGATATTTTGGGTATAAGCTAAGTCGATAGATCTATTTGCTTTAAATTCGTGATATAAAGGAGACCACGGACCCTCCCTATCGAGTCTATCAGCAATCTTACGTAACAAATTTCTTTTGCATTTTTCAACTGCAGACCTATAATGAGATCTAGCAACTCTAAGAGCAATAAAGGCAGTATCATAAACGTCAGCTGTTATTTGACGTCTTTTTAATAGATTTAACTTTCTACGTGCTCTGCGAAAGGCTCGCCGAAGTTCAGCTAAGTTGTTATTCCACCAATCACACCTACGAGTGTTGGTGATAGAACCACGGCCAATGGCAACATCCGCACAATATATGAAGGTGTCAGACAAAATTTCAGCACTCTCTTCTACAGAAAGACTACAGCAAGTGAAGTATTTGACATGTGACGCGAATAGTGAACCAAAAAGATCCCAATTAGCTCCTTTTGTTTTATTTCTAAAATTAATAGAGGAGATACATGACGAGTCCCGTGGCAGCCTTGACGTGAATTCGTACACGATTAGGCGGTGGTCACTACATGATGCGTCCGGTAGGACACGCCACCTATCTATACGAACGTCCCCACAAGAAAGTGTGACGTCAATAGAAGACTCGCCCATGGGGCTGCAAAAAGTAGGTGGTGCATCTGGTGTGTTGTGGATGGATAAATTCATTTCTGCAATGAAATCCTCGACGGCGCACCGTCGATCCCTATCAGAAGAACGATATTTGCCATACCATAACGTAGATGATGCATTCACATCGGCACTAATTATGACCTTATGGTACACAAGGGACCTTAAAACCAAGCGAAGATGGTGTAAGTAAGGGGCAACCGGATGTGAATACTGAAAGTAGCAGCTGACAACATAAACTCTAACAGTCTTATTAATAAACTAGGATTAGCGTCAGAACAACTTTATTCCAAGACTTAAGCCAAGATTAGGCAATTATGGTATTAATAAACTAGGAGTAAGGACGGAGTTAACTATTCATAATTTACTCCGGGAATAAAACTTACTCCGCGGAGACCCATGGTTTAACCACAGTCAAATAATCCATACAGTCGTTCGACGAACGCGTCTAGACGGGTCAATCGTGCGGGGGGCAAGAGGTGAGACGCGGGAAGAGCGGTACCTACTTACGTATGTCGCCTTAGTTCCCAACTAGGTACATATTTTTGGGGGCTGGCGCGTGCTTGTTTTTTGTTCGTTACTTATTTATTTGCTTATGAATATTAATTTAGATGCTGCATACGACTTGTACTGTGAGACATTGCAATGCTTTATGCTGCTTAAAGATTTAAAGAAATAAGGATTTAAAAAATCTGCGATTTCATCAATTTACTTAAACCAAAAAATAAAATTTCATTGATTATAATTAAGTATTTAAATTATTTTGAAATGTATTTACCTATAACCACTTAAAATAATATGCACGTACCTACTAATCTACTGACATTTTACGATATCTCATGTTTGGCCCAGTCACAGAATAAAGTAGTAATTACTGTGCGTAAATAACAAGGCAGACGTAAGAAAATATGCGTTTTAAGGAAATATTCGATTCAAGTGTGATTTTAATTTCTTGCAATAAGTACCTAGTATTTTCGTATTAGGTAAGTACCTATCACATATTATTATGTATCTTGGTAACGGCGCGGCTTAGCTCAAAAATAACCATATCTTTGGCCCCCTTTTATAAACCCCACACATGTTCTCCGTAACCTCATAGCCCGGAGACCCATCCAGTAAATGACCGTGGTATCTATTGCTTTACCTTGACGTAGTTTGCACGAAAATAAATCTGCAAAATACTTCATATCGATATAGGCTCTGCAAGCTGATCCCATGGTTACCTATCCATTAAACGACCGCTATGTCAATCGCTTTATTTTAACTTGGTTTGTATGATAAAGACCAAATGAAAAATTCTTCATATTCTTAACCGCCTCCCACGACACCTGTGGGATGAAATAGGTGCTGACTGTGTATGCAAAGCTGTCACCGCACGAAAAAATGCTAACTGTTTTAAAATAATTATTTATCGTTAATTATTGTAATATAATAAATAAGTGATTTACAGTATAATATTCATGTAACGTAGCAATTGTTTTATTTTTCTATAATAAATAGACGGTATTTAAATAAGTAGGTATTGTTTACATGTGGCAGCCCTAGCCTCCTTACCCTTGTCTAGACGTTGTCGGCTTTTTCTTCAAGATCAAAGGCGTCAAACTACTGTATGCTCTTTATACTGTGGTTTAACGCTGGAGTAAGCAAGGAGTGAGCATCTATTTGTCACGGGGTACGGTAGACTAGATCGAAACTTTACCTGAATACTAAAACATAAAAAATAAAGATTTCGAGTCGACAACATATATCCGCAAAATTCGGATTGTCGAGTATTTTGTTAATTTCTAATGCTTCTGACAGTATTAGAAATTATAATAATAAAAAAAGACAGAAAAGTCACTGTCACCGAATAACAGTCATGTTGAGTATCTACTATGTAGTTTGTATACCATGTGTAAATACTTCTTGCAGTTAGATATATTTCTTATCGGTATAAACAGTTTGTTTAAACGACAATGATTATTAAAGTATCCGTCTATTATGAGAGAATTGTGTTACTTCGAATTTACGCGAGCGAAGCCGCGGGCAAAAGCTCGTAGATTTATATTATATTTCCAACTTTCATTGAGATTTATATACGTAACCCAAATATATTTCCACATTTGTTTGGTGTTCGTTAGAGTACTTACTAGTATCTGATTTTGTAATTTTATTATTGTGGGTTAAAATTAATAGAGATTATTTCATTGAAGATTGCCAACCAACACAAACGCTTGCCCTTGCAAAGGGTAGAAGTTTGTACGGCACAAATTTACCTCTTGGAAGTAAGAACGCATGCGCTATGATAATTGAGTGCGCTGTGCGTATATCTGTCAGTACTGACACATCATACAATATAATGTCATATTGTGCACGGTGATTACATTATTCGCATATATAAACTAATAATTATATAAGTACTACGCTTAAACGGCTGAAACAGTTTTCTCTACTAGTATTATAAACGCGAAAGTGTTAATAGATATTATTTATTAGATATTATATTGGACATGTATTGGAACATGGCTTTGACATGTGACTGTATGCAAGGCGATGTTATTATTTACATATAATACTACGTATATAGTGTCATGAATACCTACTGACCGAGCTACTTTGTACCCAATAGTTTCTGAAGTCTTTAGAATAATCAGGAGTGTCTTCCCACAACTTGAGACTAAAAGTAGATTTGTGTTACCCCGAATTTAAGGCGCCCGAAGCCGCGGGCAAAAGCTAGTTGTCCAATAAAAGTGTTTAATAAAAAGTTTTTATTCGACCAGGTCATTTTGTTCATTCTTTTTACTTTTAATATCAGTGGGTTGCCATAACGTATACCTTAATCTCAGGGTAAGAATAGTATTGTTACTCCGAACTTACTTCGTATTTATTAATACCGTTATTAACACGTAGCTATTCCATAACTAATCTAGAATTAACTACCCCCGGTGTTACTTTGGAGTAAGAGAAGAATAAGCATTTTTTATTAATAAGACCGTAAAGGACGCAGAAGACCTCCGCAACCGCACAGTGTGACGTCATGAGATTACTACTCGTAATAGATGTTACAGTTAAGTTTGAATTCGCGACATAAATCCCAGCTCGTGCTTTGCCGTCCAGCTGTATGATTTTATTACTCTGGCTTGTATTTTGATATTGTTCTTGTACGAGTATTACGTCTAACTTATATTCTATAACTAAGCGCTCTAACTCTAATGTCGCCACCCTATCGTTGTGAAGGTTTAATTGTCCTATAACGATATTATCCATGATGTACCTACCTAAGAATGAGGTTCCCTAAACTATTAATTCAGTAGTTAGTATTAAGAATTAGTTGTTCTAATTTCAACTTATATGTGGGACATTCCTGAGATCCGCAACGATGGTCATGCGGTTTCTTAAGGCGTTTACATGCTACGCATGAAGGTTTAAAATCAGGAAGATCTTTATTTGAGCAGGTCCGCTTATTAGTCTAACCTTATTTGATTCAATATTAGCTTTTCCACAGAGTGACTGCCTGTCTGACCTCTGCAACCCAAAGCGATTGCTATATGCCATTGTTCAGACAAGTGTCAGTATTCATAGGTATTGACTCCATATGACGACTGCCGAAGATCTTTTAGACTAGTTTCAGTTTATTCAGAAGTACTGAGTACCTATAATGACTGTCAAAAATGTTCATGACAGCTGGGACTGAAGCCTTAACGTGCTCTCCTTGGGAAGGGACAAGCGATACCTAGTATTTATCGCTTGTCTCTTGGGGTGCACTCCGTGGAATGCAATCCAATACCCTCTGCATGGCAGTCTGTTTGCATCTCCACAAGTCCATCGCTGCCTTTAATATGTATAGTTATATAAACCACTATCCTACAATCCATACGTATATTGCTATATACGTCTGCTCATAATATATTCTTCATAAACTTTGTCCATGAATAATATAATATCCTACATTACAATATTACTAGTCCTGAATACTAAACAACTTCAGCATTTGATATTCTTCATCAGATTATATTAATGATTTATGAATGTTTGTTCGTCCTTGGCCTATCAAAACATTTATATAAATGTATATAAAAAATAGATGAGTTTGTGTCGTATTTAGAACATAAATAACGCAACATAAATTCACGCCTTTATCCCCGAAGGGGTAGACAGAGGTGTATTACACACCCACACTTCGCCAGTTATGTTTCGGTCCCAATGCAATAGGGGACGAGCCTATTGCCATCTATCGGGCACATTGCTAAGCAAGCGATAGTTAAATTTATTTTTATTACACTCATATCTTCGAGAAGTCAGATGTGTGTGCCCGGGGTAACTGGGGATCGAACCCGAGACCATCGTCTCGGCAGTCCGTTACGTACACCACTGGGCTATCGCCGCTTCGTATCGTATTTAGAAATAAAATGAAATTTATACTTATTTATTTCGTGTTACTTTCACCATGTGGGTGATTACTGCCCCTTTTCATTTCTTGGGTTTTTTAAGAGGCGATGAAAGAAAATACGCGAAGCAAACAGTACCTTTAAGAAGAGATGGAAATCAAAACCTATCTATCTGCCTGGCCAACCGGGTTTAGTCCAAATACTCCAATTAACTCCAGAGCTGTTGTGACGGAAATGAGGACAGGCTTATGTCCAGCAGTGGACTGCTAAAGGCTGTTGTATGATAAAACTTTTTTAGTGCTTGCTTGCTTTTACTTATTAGTTGTTGCCAATTTTTCTTCGGTGCTTCCAAAACGATTTTAACTGGACAGGCAGCGATAGCCGAGTGGAGATACCAACAGACTGCCATGCTGAGGGTAACGGGTTCGAATCCACGGCGCGCACTAATGACTTTTTGGAGTTATGTGCGTATTGAATTGTAAATTATTATCGCTTGTCAGGTGTCTCGGAGAGCACGTTAAGCCGTCGGTCCCGGTTGTCATGAAGATCTTTGACAGTCGTTGCAGGGCGTCAGTACCTTCTAAATAAACTGACACTGGCCTCAACCATGGAATATCGCTATCCCTTCGGGTTGCGGAGGTCAGACAGGTAGTCGCTCTGTGGAAAAGCTAAAATTCAGCCAAATTCGGTAAGACTAGTAAGCGGACCCCAGATTGAAACTGGGACAACGCTAAGAGAATGAATGAAGGAGTGCCTTAGTGCGCCTTAGAGTTAACTGATTTAATGTACTAGAAGAAGGCTTATTTATTATTTCACCTTTAAGCGGATTAAACAGTTGTTGAAAATTAGTAAGAAAATCCGCTGATTTCTAAGACAGCACTCGAAAAGCAGCCTTAAGCTAGGTAGTATACTAAATTATCACATCAAGGTTCATACGACCATGGTAATGTCAACTGTCACGGCACCGTCATGACACTCGGCGGAGTCCCACGATTGCTCTGAATAATAGATAGGATATCGACCGGCCTCTGTCAATTGTAGGTCGCACCACTTTACGCAGAATACTTTAATATAGGAAGCGATGGACATCTATATGAATGACTAGTCGTTTCCCGCAGTTTCACACGCGTCTTGAGGGAACTACTTCGCGTACCCGAAAACCCCAAATATCTTTCGGACCCCATTTTTTGTCTAAAATAAAATATAGCCTATGTTACTCGCAGATTATGTAGCTTTCTAATGGTGAAAGTGGTTAAAATCGGTCCAGTAGTTTTTGAGTTTATCCATTACAAACAAAAATACAAAGTTTTCCTCTTTATAATATTATAATATTATATTAGTATAGAAGTATAGATAAAATAGCTGTGGCATACTGACAGACAGACAGACAGACATGGCGAGGTAGGAATTCAGATTTTTGACATTTTTGGCTACATAAACCTACAAATGAACTGAATGAACGTATTGAATTATTAATAATTGTCTCGGCGAGCACGTTAAGCTGTCGGTCCTGGCTGTGATTCAGATCTTTTACAGTCGTTACAGGAGTATATACATTACCTCTGAATAAACTGACATTCAAATATTGCAATTCTTTTGGCTTTGGCTTGCTTGGTCGCTCTGCGGAAAAGCTGATATTATGCTATAATATGTGATTATACCTAGTAGAACAGAGGCTCCAAGGCGTGTAAGTCTAGACTGTCATGACAGCTGGAATCATCGATTTAACGTGCTCTCCGAGGCGATAATCAACAATTTAATTAACTTATCAATTCGAATAGTCGGTCTGTTGGTAACTCCACTAGGCTAGCGATTGGAACAAGATCATCCGTCCAAAATTCCACCTTTTATACATCTATATTTCCTTTGCTCCAGGTACCATGGAAGATGGCCACGTCGAAGAGCCACCTATCAAGAAAGTCACAAAACTCTACGACCAACGGGCGCCACCAAGGAAGCTCGACCACTTGGACAAACTTGGCCAAAACCTTGAGATCTTGAGCAAACAGGTCGGGAAGAAAGTTGGCCAGACATTGGACAGGGTTGGACCCAACTCTTTATTGGATACGATCAGCTTTGAGAGTGAGAGGCTGAGGAGTCATAGTGAACATTCTTCTAGGAGAAATAGCGATGATGGTGGTAGAGCGAGGAAAGAAGGCTTCAGGAATGGTAAGTATCAGGGAGGACTTACTGCCGGTTTAAATATTCAATCTATTCATGGATTTTCCTCCCCTAGTTTTTTTTATAGTAGTAGGCGGCAAACGAGCAGACGGATCGCTCGATGGCAAGAAAGTACTGCCACCCATGGACACAAGCAACACCACAGGAGTCACAAGTGCGTTGCCGCCCCTTGGGGTTGGAAAAAGGATAGGATGAGGAGTGGGATGAGGAAGAAGGAATAGGGGATAGGGCCTCCGGCACTCTCACTCACCGAACGAAACGCAACAGTTAAGGTACTGTTACTATACGTCGAATTTCCGTGAGAGGGTAGTACTTCCCCGGTCGAGCCTGCTGCTTCCCCGAGCTGAATTCATTCTGAAATCAGCAAGGCTCTACTACCTCTAAATATGTTTGAATATATTTTGTATGGAGCCAATATTCGATTTATCCATCGATTTTGCTACTCGGAGATACATTTTTGACATAATATATTTTGTATGGAGCTATCAAATATGTATGTATGTCTTGTGGCAAAATGTAGGTAAGGATATGAATCCATGGATAGATCGTGAAGATTGAAACCGCCTGTTACACGATAACTTTAAGGGACGAGTTGATGAACAAAACAAAGTTAACTTAACTTAGACGTGTAGGAGGATGCAGGGCAAACGATGTGCGGATTTCAGTGAGGAGAGGGGTAAGACCCACAAGTCCCAATAAGCGTCTGAGTTATGACAAATTACTTTCTTGGATATGTTGGATGGGAATCGAACCCACGGCCTCCGGCTTAGTAGTCAGTATCGGTAACCACAAGATTAATAAAAGAAAGAAAAGAAACTGTAGTTAATATTAAAAAGATGAAGAATTTGTTTGGTTTAATGCGCTAATCTCAGGCACTCGTCATCATCCTCCTAGCGTTATCCCAGCTAAAACTCGGAGTTCGCTTTCTAGTCTAACCGGATTTGACTGAATCTTAGCTTTCTCAGGAACTAATGGTCCGATTTCATCATCATCTGTATGTATACTTTCCCACTGCTGGACACGGGCCACTTCTCACTATAAGAGGTGTAAGTCATAGTCCAACACGCTGGCCAAGTGCGGGTTGACAGACTTCATATGTCTGTCGAGAACATTCAATTATCTGTGGTTCTCCCAGGTTCATACACGGTTTATTTACTTTTTTGTTGGTTACCTATTTAATATGGAGCTTATGTCAAAAAATTCTGTGTGGTGACGGATTAAGAATACGGAATGTCACCACCCCATAACATCCCATGGGTGTCGTAAGAGCCGACAGAGGGAGCATATTATGCAGAGAATAGCACTGTAAGAGAAGGAAAACTTGATTCAAACCCTATACCAACCCGTTTCAGCGTGGTATAGTAGGCCAATTCCTCCTTTCAAAGGAGAGGCATAGTCCAGCAGTGGACTGGTAAAGGCTGATGATGATGATAATGTCAAAAATGAAACCAAAATCCCAAAAAAAATGGGTAGATCGAATATTGAACTCAGCGGTTAGACTCTCTAGGACGGTTTCAAGCTAAGGTTTATCCAGTTTATTGTTATAAGGTTGTTAGAGTTTACATTAATATTAGAAAGCCGATTAATACTCATTCTGATACTAAGCCGAAGCGAAATATCTGAGAGAATAGCTGATTGAGCACAGTTTAGTTTAATTCCAGTCTCGGTGTAAAATTTATGAGCAATAACTATAAACCACAAGTTGTACGTACTTTACGGCGCATCAATGGCGGCTTGTGTGATTTGTAGTTTGTGAACACGATTCTTAAAGACTTGTTGACACTAAAATAACTGTCGAAACTATAAAAACCCAATATTATTCTACCAGTGTACTGACTGCCTCCGTGGTCCAGTGGAAAGCGTATGCGACTGCTGATCGGAGGGGACCTCCGATCAGTCGCATTGCGTTTACTGGTAGAATATTTTTTATTTATTTATAAACTCACGCCTGTATCCCCATAGTGGTAGGCAGAGGTGTAAATATTACACCCACATTTCACCATGAATTTTTAGGGGGCGAGCCGTTACCGGGCACATCACCAGACTACGCGCTGCTACCGAATACTGAATCGAACCCAGGACCGCCGATCAACAGTCGCATACGCTATCCACTGGACCACAGAGGCATAATGATAACACAATGAAATGTAGAATTTATAGTACGTGCGTACCTATATTATGTTTATCATTTTTACTGTGAAGTGACAAATACTATAAGGATCTTAGATATTGCTAAGATCCTTGGCCTATGCTCTCATAGTGCGATTGTGATGAGATGATCAAGATGGAATGCTATACGATATCTTACAATAGCATTTTAGAGAACACTGACATCGGCATTTCTACATCTATAGATCAATATATTGTATATATATTGTCCGTGTGGTGACGGATTAAGAATACGAATTGTCACCACCCCATATCATCCCATGGGTGTCGTAAGAGCCGACAAAGGGAGCATATTATTATGCAGAGAACAGCACTTTAAGAGAAGGACAACTTGATACAAACCCTATACCAACCCGCTTGGCCAGCGTGGTATAGTAGGCCAATTCCTCCTTTCAAAGGAGAGGCCTAGTCCAGCAGTGGACTATTAAAGGCTGATGATGAGATAAATGATGAGATCAATATACAGGGTGTCACAAGACCCACCACCAAGCCGAAGTCTACTCGTTTTGGACATCATGTCAAGTCATACTAAGCAAAAATAAAACCTGGGAAACGAATTTTTTTTAAGAAGAAACATTTTTTAATCTGCAATTAAAAGTGCGCGAGTGCAATTTTCGAAATCCCTACTTATTCATGGGTGCATAGGACATCTATAAATCAGGTTGGCGGGGTAACTGCATCGATTTTGTACTTAATTACAAAAATTTCATAGTAACTTTCAGCCTCAATATCTCCTGAACCAGTAATTTTCCAGGTATAGTTCCGAAGTAAAAAATGTTCGTAATGATTGGTACAATATGGGGTTTCAGTTTTCGTTAAGGGTCTTTTTACAACCTGTATGTACTTTTTTGTAAAGTCTTATCCCGTGTTTAATTTTAATTCTGCATTACAGAGGTCTTTGCAAATATATTTTTAAGCTCCAAATGACTACTTATTGATCACTCAAAGTGTTGTCCTATATAGGGATCGAACCCACAACACTCGCCGCAGTACTAAACGGCGAAGCAACAGCTTAAACAACTATATCATGCGTAGTGCTGCTTCGTTGCTCACGCGGCATAAAAGTGCGCGTGGGATTGAGAGGTCTCGGGTTCGATACCCGGGTCGGGCAATTATTGGGATTTTCCGTTAGGAAATTCTCAGTAGCAGCGCGGAGTCTGGTAATGTGCCCGGTACGGCAATAGGCTCGCCCAATATTACGTGGGATCTAAAAAAATTCATGGCGAAATGTGGGTCTAATATTACACCTCTGCCTACCAACTCGGGGATACAGGCGTGAGCGTATAAATAAAAAAAATAAAAAAATATTACTGCCATTTCACTTACGCCCCCATATCAATAAAACAGTCTTAGATTGAATTGAACAGTCAATATTGCCAGATATCGCAGCAATAAGCAATGTTTAATAAACAGTGATTAATCAGATTATGTAGATGTTTGTTAACACGCCAAATAGGCGAATAATAATGCTTATAAACATTTATAATACTAATAGTCTTAGCCCATAGTTATACCTATTACTTTATACTAGGTTCTGCCCACGGTTCTGCCCGTGTCATTGTAGGTTAGGTAGAACGGTATTTATACTTAATATATAAAGCTGAAGAGTTTGAAGCTGAGATTTGAACGCGCTAATCTCTGGAACTACCGGTCCGATTTGAAAAGTCTTTCAGTGTTAGATAGGTCATTTATCGAGAAAGGCTATAGGCTATATAACATCACGCTATGAGCCACGGGAGCGGAGCAGTAGCCTTAAATAACGTGGGTGTAACCGCGGGCATCATCTAGTCTAATATATTACTCCAAAGTTTGGCAAAAGTCGTTGTGAACGTACCTCTGCTTAATATTTTCTTGGGTTTACGCGAACGTTACACATTGAAATTAAACTACAGTTTACGGATTTTATCGATATCTATTATATATATCGATATATATTATAAAAATGTAGTTTCTAGATCATTCGGTTTAAATGTAAAAACAAGTGAAACCAATATAACGCGATAAAATCCGTAAACTGTAGTTTAATTTCAATGTACCTCTGCTTTTTCGATTTATTACTAACACGGCTAGTCAATTCGGCTCTTTGGTCCTTGTGCACCTTGACCAATATGAGCCGGATTATGGTGAGAAAAGTCTGACCCTTGTTTATTATATCTATGGTCTGACCGGTAGAGTCTTTTCCCAAAGATACTTCGTAAATTAATCTTATTCAAGTCTTACGTCATCCGCGTAATGAAAACTTGGTGACACAATGTATTCCATAATCCGTCACTACTCGAAAGAGGATGAAGCTACAGTAGGTATATTTTTTTATTAATCGTTGTAACTTATAGTAGACAGCAATGGCCCAGTGGAGATACTAACAGACTGCTATGCAGAGGGTATCGGGCTCGAATCCATGGCGCGCACCACTGACTTTTCGTTAATGTCGAGTTATGCTTAGTGAATTGTTAGTTATCGTCCTTACCTTGTACCTTGCAGATGAAGAAAATGTCAGTCGTTACAGGGATTCAGTACCTTTCTAAATAAACTGATACTGGTCTAAACCATGGAATATCGCTATCCCTTTGGGTTGCGGTGGTCAGACGACAGTCGATCTGTGGAAAAGCTAATATTCTGTCAAAGCTAGTTAGATAAGTAAGCGGACCCCGGATGCAACTGGGATATGGCTAGCCTAAGCTAACACGGACCCATGATGGACTCCTCCTAAAGATCAAACCATCTTAGCCCACTTTAAGATACAGTACCTGCAATGGTTCCTTATTTAGTGCTGCGCTCAAAATTTACCGAACGACTGAACCAGGGAAGTGAAAGGAATAACTAGATCTCTGAAGAAAACGGGTATTGAGGCCACGTAAAGGACTTTTACCAAAGTCAGGTCAGGACTAACACTCACGCTGTGGAAAAGCTAATATTCAGTCAAATTGATTAGACAAGTAGCAGAACCCGGGTTACTGGGATAACGTTAGGAGGACGATGATGATGACCTGAACGGTCCCAGTCCACAGTGGTAGAGCGGTGCGAATGGTACTAGGCATCTTTTTTTTTCACGAAAAAGATGAAGTTACTGAACAGCATTCCTGTACTCGGTCCACAGCACTGCAGAATTGACCAGGAAAATCTTAGCACCAACACTGGTCGATTCTGAGGTGCCGTGTAAGACCGATGCCATGAATGCTTGGAGAAGACCTTGTCCAAGCACTGAGTTACCCTGAGACCTATCCTCTCAGAGGCAGTGGGATGGACAGCTTTGCAGCAGAATACGAGAAAATCTTTTAAGCACATTGTCTAATGCTGCAGAGCGTGCTCGTTTGCTGGCTGTGGGAGAGTGGGAGTCAGGGCTTTGGCTTCAAGCACTGTCATCGTCCAACATAGGTACCATGCTGGACCATACGACCTTCCGCATCGCCTCTTGCCTCCGTTTAGGCGCGCCATGTGTTACTCCACATCGCTGTCACTGTGGAGAGGCTGTCGACAGCCTTGGTCACCATGGTCTGTCATGCAGCAGGAGCGCAGGTCGTATTTCACGACACGGCAACCTTAATGACATTCTTCGTCGGGCTCTTGTCGCCGCTGGCATTCCAGCCCACCTTGAACCTCAGGGCCTGGTACACGACGACGGCAAAACACCAGACGGTATGTCTTTATTGCCATGGAAGTTGGGTAGGCCTTTGGTATGGGACGCAACGTGCGTCGATACCCTCGCGCCATCACATCTTCCTAACACAGCGGGTTGTGCGGGCGCTGCTGCTAGTAGGGGATTACGTATTCGAGCCGTTTGGGTTCGAAACGTTGGGGCCATGGGGTCCAAATGCGAGATCTCTTTTTAGAGACCTCGCAAAGAGACTGGTCGACGCCTTGCGTGACCAGAAGGCTGGGTTGTATTTGGCCCAGAAGTTCAGTATCGCCATACAACGTGGCAATGCTGCCAGCGTTCTGGGCGCGCTTCCAGTTGACGGCGATGTGGATGAATTTCATGATGCTCTCTAAATTATTTTCTTTTCTCTCTGTTTATAATTATTTGTATGTTCTGTATATATTTCTTTGTATAGTATTTTAAGAACTAGTTAGTTTTTCTTTATACTTATTTTAATTTTAAGACATACTTAAGTTGCTTGGAATATTTAAGTTATTATAAAATAAATAAATATCACTTCCCCAGAAAAGCTAATCCCAAAGAGTGTCGCAGTTACTGAATACTTCTTAATAGGGAAGATTACTGCCAAGTTAAACCACCAGATGGCGGTATCACCGACTACAGTAAACAATGAATTTTGGCAAGTATGACATTTGAGTGTCAACTTGACAACTCGTTTAGACTTCAAACTTTGGATGCGCGATCTCATTATATCATCTCAAACAAGTCACTAAAACAGAAAAATTGTACCATTTTTATTGTTATTGATAATTACAACTGTTGTTACTGATTTGCCTATATAAATAAGTATTAAAATATTGTTGTCTTGTTGATGACAGTATTTGAAAAGCGCGCTACGAAAGTTTGTTTACTGTAGTTGCTTGTGCTGCCATCTGCGTCGACCTTTGCGTAATGTTCCCTATTAATCATTGTTACCTAAAGCAGTTCTGTATAATTTCCAGATGGCACGAGTTCGGAGCCACCGACAGCGAACGCGACGAACTTCAACGCTTGGAGCGAGTTGAGCAGCTCTACTTCGACCACCAGGACTGAGCTTAGTTCCGAAGACGGAGGGGATGACCAGGTATGACTCTTGTAGAATAAGAGCACCTTCAGTCTAGCGTTTGTCCGGCGTAAAATAATTAGTAGGTATATCCAGCGCTGGGTACGCCAAGCCTGCGAGAGGCTGTCGCGGCTTATTCGCTAATGAATTATGACAGGTTTAAATATTCGATCTATACATAGATTTAGCGATTGGAGATGCATATTTGACATAGCTCCATACAATTATGTCATACATGTAGGACTGTAGGTATCTCTAATGTCCAAAGCCATGGATAGATTGTGTATTGAGACCGGCCGTTAATCGCTACGGCTTAGTGGGAATGTGTCTTGACTTAACTTACCATTCGTAATAGATCGGAAAATTAAAGCAACGTTCGCAGAGGCTACTTTATGGATGGGGGACCGTTTGTTGTGGAGTAGGCAAAACGATAAATCCCGCAAATAATAGTTAGGTCATGTCACAGGCCTTTGGGCACTCTATAAATTCTGACATCAAAGTTGATTGCAAATCAAAAAAGCTATGAAAATATTTTCAGATATCCAAAAACCGTCGTCGTAGTCACGAGTCAGCATTGCCCGGTACGCCTCTGCACAGCAAACCGCCTTGGAAGTCAGCTGACAGTCTGGCACCAGAGTCCGCCTTCGGGACCTCACTGGCAGACATCATGGAGAGCCCTGCTAATAAGGTATCTATTTTAAATGGTTGTACCAAAGAAACAAAAAAAAATGTTTCGCTTAAAAATGTGCCCGGTAGATGGCAATAGGCTCGGCCTCTATTACATTGGGACCGAAACATAATTGGCGAAGTGTAGGTGTGTAATACGTGAAGTGGCGTGAACTTATGTTACCATACATACATACATATACTCACGCCTTTTCGGCAGAGACAACGGAACGCCATTTCTATCCTTACAAACCTCACGCGCTGCCTCTACATTAATTCCTCCTTTCATACTGCTTGTACCTACCAGTTTCTGGCATTGTACACTATGACTTTGATTTGAGCTCTTCATTGCAATAGCTGACGCTTTGAAAGAGCTTTTTTACGTAAGTACCTAATAGGAAGCAACGAAGCAGACGTATTGCCTGGTGGTAAGCGATTACCGCTGCCTATGCACGGCCGTAACTCTAGAGGAGTCACAAGGCGTTACCGTCTTATGAAATGACAATAGGAATAGGAGGAGCGGGATGAGGGAATGGGGCCTGCGACCCAGTAGTAGGTAATTAGCCGTCCGAGCCTGTGAGCTAGTAGTAGTTAATTTGCCGTCCGAGCCTGTGAGCTAGTAGTACGTAATTTGCCGTCCGAGCCTGTGAGCTAGTAGTAGGTAATTTGCCGTCCGAGCCTGTGAGCTAGTAGTAGGTAATTTGCCGTCCGAGCCTGTGAGCTAGTAGTAGGTAATTTGCCGTCCGAGCCTGTGAGCTAGTAGTAGGTAATTTGCCGTCCGAGCCTATGAGCTAGTAGTAGGTAATTTGCCGTCCGAGCCTGTGAGCTAGTAGTAGGTAATTTGCCGTCCGAGCCTGTGAGCTAGTAGTACGTAATTTGCCGTCCGAGCCTGTGAGCTAGTAGTAGGTAATTTGCCGTCCGAGCCTGTGAGCTAGTAGTAGGTAATTTGCCGTCCGAGCCTGAGAGCTAGTAGTAGGTAATTTGCCGTCCGAGCCTGTGAGCTAGTAGTAGGTAATTTGCCGTCCGAGCCTGTGAGCTAGTAGTAGGTAATTTGCCGTCCGAGCCTGTGAGCTAGTAGTAGGTAATTTGCCGTCCGAACCTGTGAGCTAGTAGTAGGTAATTTGCCGTCCGAGCCTGTGATCTAGTAGTACGTAATTTGCCGTCCGAGCCTGTGAGCTAGTAGTAGGTAATTCGCCGTCCGAGCCTGTGAGCTAGTAGTAGTTAATTTGCCGTCCGAGCCTGTGAGCTAGTAGTAGTTAATTTGCCGTCCGAGCCTGTGAGCTAGTAGTAGTTAATTTGCCGTCCGAGCCGGCTTATTCATGCTGTAATCATCAAAGCTTTACAACCTACTGTACCATTTGAGCTAGATACTAGGATCACAACCCTATGTTTATTTTAATATCCACAAAATGTTACATCTATTTACCGCGGCTTCACCCGCTTGGTTGTTGGATTTTACGTAGAAAGGGTCCAAGTACCCTTTTCCCCTTTCTACGTAGGCATATATGTCATTCTGATGATTAGGTATGCCATATTATTAGAAACATACATACATACATACATATCGTCACGCCTTTTATCCCCGAAGGGATAGGCAGAGGTGTATTTCTACACCCACTTTTCGCCAGATATACTATAGTCCCACGTAATAAGGGGCGAGCCCATTACCGTACCGGGCACATTTCCAGACTCCGTGCTGCTACTGAGAATTTCGTGACAGAAAAACCCAATAACACTGCCCGACCCAGGAATCGAACCCGGAACCTCCCGATCCCACGCGCACATTTATGCCGCGAGACCAACGAGGCAGTCGTATAGGGTTTGATGTCGAGTTTTCCGTCTCTACGCATAGATGGTATTTGCATCGTGTTATCCCTTAGTCGCCTCTTACGACACCCACGGGAAGATAGGGGGTGGTGACACTTGTATTCTATGCCGTCAACCACACGGTAAATTAATTAAAGTGATAGAATTCTTATAATCCTAATTAATACTTCGGTAAAGATCGGTCTTTAAGGAGAGCTTTGGGGGAGGCATATGTTCAGCAATGGACGTTTATCGGCTGATATCATAATGATGATAATGATACGGATAAATAATATCTTTGCAGAACATGCCATTCGCGTGCTACGACGACAAAAAGGTACTTTTTGTGTCTGTTTGTCTGTTTGGTATCGCTGTAGATCATCTAAGCACTCAAAAAGTAATTGTTAAAAATATATGTATGAGCACAGCTTAGCTAAAACATATGTAAGCACAGTGCAGCACTAGTTCGTTATAATTGTATGACCAAAATTTCACTTCAGGATTTCTACATGTGTTGTAGTCCCTTATCCGGGATCCTGCCTTTTCGCCGAATATTGTTTGGTCGATTATCACTTGCCAACCAACGTTTTTATTTTTTTATGTCATAATAGGCGGCAAACGAGCAGACGGATCGCCTGATGGTAAGCAATTACCGCCGCCCATGGACACCCGCAACACCACAGGAGTCACAAGTGCGTTGCCACCTCTTGGGGTTGGGAAGAGGGATAGGATAAGGAGTGGGATGAGGGAGAAGGAATAAGGGATAGGGCCTCCGGCACTCTCACTCACCGAACGAAACGCAACAGTTTAGGTACTGTTACTTTACGTCGATTTTCTGTGAGAGGGTAGTACTTCCCCGGTCGAGCCGGTCCATTCATGCTGAAATCAGCAAGGCTCTACTACCTCGCCTATTTTTCACTTTGACGACTAACGATTGTCAAATTTTTGTATGACAACGTTTCATTTGGTAGAATTATTGTTAAGCTGATTATTGTAATGACAAAAAACGTTTGGGGCATTTATCGTTTGTCAAATTATTAGGCCAGACAACTTTTAGACGAATAACGTTTCGTCTGTTCAGGTGATGTTTCGGGAAGTTCAGGTGAAATCGAAAAGAATCGGTTAGGTTAGGTTAGCATGCTGATAAACAATGCACGTCAACTGAAACAATGGCTGGTTGGCTGGTTAGGTTAGGTTAGAACTGCGACCACAACGCACGAGCCGAGCGAGCGAAGCGAGCGTGCCGCGGCAGCGCCCGGCGAAGTGCCAGAACCAAATCGCTTTTATTTCACTACACAGGGCATTTAAATATGCTACATCGGTTAGGTTTGAACTGCGACAATAAAAGGAAGACCAAACGTAAAGTTGGCACCTGTGAGGTTGGGAAATAAAAACAAAATTATATCACGAGTTGGCAAATGATTATTCTGCGAAATAAAATTCTGCGAAACGTTAGTTGGCAAGTGATAATCAGCTGAACAATTTTCAGCGAAGGCAGAGATCCCCCTTATCCACATAGCACAATGCACGGATGGCGTAGTCTTTTAAGAGGCCTAGGAGCTTAACACTACACCCAGTGTTGTGGATTCGAACTCTACACAAGATACCTTTGTGTAATTCACAAATTGTTGTTTCGAGTGTGGGTGTTATTTGTGTCCGTTGGTATACAGGATGCTTCTTAAGTATTTTATAGTAGAAATTAATAATATAATGTTCTGAGGTAAGACATAAAAAATCCTGAAGAATTGACAACCTCCTCCTTTGTGAAGTCGATTAAATAATAAGTAATCACTGCGACACTATTATCAAAATCAAAATCATTTATTCATTTAGGCCACAAAGTGACGCTTATGAACGTCAAAAATTTAAGTTAATTACTAGAGGATTCTACATTTATATTTACTGCCATTATTATGTATAATGTATGTCATATAATATAATCTTTATCTTAATATATATATATATATATTTCTTGTGTGCGTGTATATGTCACTGAACTCCTCCTAAACGACTGGACCGATCTTGATGAAATTTTTTGTCTGTGTTCAAGGGAACTTGAGAATGGTTTAGATTCACAATTTAGTCCACGCAAATCGGGTAAATAAAAAATGTGCGGGTGTAGCCGCGGGTATCCTCTAATATAGGAATAATAATAAAAAAAAAAAAAAAAAAATAGCAAATATTAAAATTATCAAAATCTGGCGGTACGAAGTTCACCGGGTCAGCTAGTAATACATAAATTATATTCAGGACTAGACAAAAAACCATTAGCGCGCCTTCAATCGCGTGATGCTGAGGAATTAGAACAAGCATTAGGGTAGTTACACACTAACTCGGTAACACGCGCTCCCAGTAGTGCATGTAGAAGTTAATACATGTACATGCAATTGGTATTATAAATATAGGCGCATCCGATTTCGGTTTACGACGAACGCGTTAAGCTAACAGTCCTTGTTTTTGTCCCCGGACAAGGATCGTTGAGCCATGTACCCTTGGACTTTACCCATGGAGGCCTTCGGGCGGTCTGAAAACTCCGACCCCAGAGTTTGCCACACAGTCGCAAAAAACAAAGGAGTGGCTCATTTTAGTTAGGAGGGCGAGAAGGAGATACGTACAAATAAATTAATATAAACCAATGATTCTTCGGAAAACACTTAAAAGTAATTTGTCAAAGTATAGTAAACTCAATTCGTGTAGTCTTGCCGCTATGGGAGATTAACCTACGCCGCGCTTGTATCATTGGATAGACCTTGAACATTTGTAGGGTAGCTTCTGCTACCCCCTTTCATCGGTCCCTTGGCGCGAAGATAGGCTTATAATTTCGGTTTCCAGAATAGACAACAAAAATGATATATTTTCTAGGAGAATTACACTAGACTGCCTCCGTGGTCCAGTAGATAGCGTATGCGTCTGCTAATCGTGTGGTCTCAGGTTGGATTCCCGGTTCGAGAAAAATTCAGCAGACCTAAATTTCATAACATGGCAAAATGTGGGTGTAATGTTATACCTATATCTGGCTACCTCTTCAGGGATACAGATGCATCATCATAAAAAAAAACAGTTACACTATAGTGGTAAAAGACCTTTACGTGGCCTCAATACCTGTAACATTTCTTTAGAGACCTAGTTACTTTTAATTCTCTGGTTCAGTTGCCTTGTAAGTTTTGGACAGAGCACTAAATACGAAATTATTGTATTGTATTTCTGAAGTGGGCTAAGATGGTTCGATCTGTAAGAGGAGTTCGATGTGGACCATATTGGGTGGTGAGTCTTGTTTATATTTAATTCTTGCGCTACTGATTGACTGACAGACGAGCCACAGGAGACTATGGGCATAAGAAGCTGAAAAGTTGGCATGTATGTGTCTGGGGGTTCGTAGGAGTGCACTAAGAAGGCATTGCGCTAAATTCTCACGTTATCAGGCATCACTGATCAGAAACACTTAAATTAAAAATATGTGCGGGCATAGCTGCGAGCCTCCTCTAGTTTTTTTTATATTATTTTTTTATAGACTCACGCCTGTATCCCCGAAGGGGTAGGCAGAGGCGTAATAGGTATTACACCTACATTTCACCATGAAATTTTTAGGACCCACGTAATAGGGGGCGAGCCTATTGCCCTTACCGGGCACATCACCAGACTCCGTGCTGCTACTGAAAATTCGGAAAAACCCAGTAACACTTTTGCCCGACCCGGGAATCGAACCCGGGACCTCCGATCAGCAGTCGCATACGCTATCCACTGGACCACGGAGGCAATCAGTCTCCTCTAGTATCACTATAAAATCTCCTGGTCTGGCTGGTCGAAAGTCTTTCCTAATTTACTTTAGAATAAGAGGTCTGTGTGTTAACAGGAGGGGTTTACCTACTATACCACCCTGATCTGACGGGTTGGTACAGGGTTTAATTTCATAACAAAAGTTCTATATGTACTGCCTCGTTGGTCTCGCGTCATAAATATGCGCGTGGGATTGGGAGGTCTCGGGTTCGATTTCTGGGTAAAGTGTTACTTATTGGGTTTTTCTGTTAGGAAATTCTCAGTAGCAGAGTCTGGTAATGTGCCCGGTACGGCGATAGGCTCGCCCCCTATTACGTGGGACCTCACACCTCTGCCTACCCCTTCGGGGATACAGGCGTGAGTCTATAAAAAAAAAGTTCTATATGTTTCATATTCTTCTTAGTCACCTCTTATCCACGATACCCTGACGATGAATATATCACGCAAACAAAGTGATCTGCCGCTTCTGTCTGTAGCTCTGTTCGCGATAAACTCAAAAACTATTGAACATTTTTATACGCTTTTTATTTCGACCTATTGTTTTAGTTAAATATTAAATATGTAACATCATCTTCATCATCAGCCCTTTATACTGTCCCACTGCTGGGCACGGGCCTCATCTCACTATGAGGAGGGTAAGGCCATAGTCCACCACGCTGGCCAAGTGCGGGTTGGCAGACTTCACATGTCTTTCGAGAACATTATGGCGAACTCTCAGACATGCAGGTTTCCTCACGATGTTTTCCTTCACCGATAAGCAAGCGATAATTACCAATTTACTACGCACTTAACTCCGAAAAGTCATTGGTGCGTGCCGTGGATTCGAACTCGAGGCAGTCGAGGCCCTGTGCGTAGCAGTCCGTCGGTCTCTCCACTCGGCTTTCGCTGCTTATGGGCATTTATGCATAATTCTTTTTTATTTTCGAGTACCAGTTAAAAATATTTACATACATATGCCTCACGCCATTTTCTCATCGGGGTAGGCAGAGACAACAGAACGTCACTTGGTTCTATCCTAACAAACCTCACGCGCTTCCTCTACACTCATTAAGTACTCTTTTCATAAATGCTCGCTGGTTTCGGGTGCTTCGGAGCGTTCTGTTTTTCAAGACATCCTCAATTTGGTCGACGAATGTCACTTAAAATATTTAACTTTAATTAATTTTGTCGATCGTGATCTGCTTAGTACTGCTAACAGCACAATTTGAAATCGGATGCAGATACATTTAGTGCGATATGTGGTTTTCTTTTCATTGTATAATTATACGTACAGTAGGCGCTTGGTTATCCGGCGCTCGCCAATCCGGCACGCTCAGTAGTCCGGCACTCAGTGACTCAGGTAACCCGCTTGATAATCCGGCATTATATACAGCCGAATGCCGGATTACAGAGCCGTCTAGTCTCTTATTATTTAAGATGTATTTTACATTTTATGTATAAAGCTTTTACTGCCCATTCATCATCAGCCCCTTACAATCCACTGCTGGACTAGGCCTCTCCTTTGGAAGGAGGAATTGGCCTACTATACCACGCTGGCCAAACGGGTATAGGGTTTGTTTCAAGTTTTCCTTCTCTTACAGTCTGTTCTTTGCATAGTATAGTCCCTCTGTCGGCTCTTACGACACCCATGGGATGATATGGGGTGGTGACATTCCGTATTCTTAATCCGTCACCACACGGACTCGCCATACATATTCTGCCCATACAAATTCGATAATGCGGCATTTGCGATAATCCGACATCGGCGAAGAAATATGCCTGTCGGATTACCAAGCGCCTACTGTAAATGGCTGATTGAAGAATGTTGTATTCAGTTAATGATTTTCTAAAAAAACTCGCTTCTCAATCCTAGTATTTTAGAAATACTTTGTGTTAATATCTTTGTAAACTAAATTATATAATTAAAATATAGTCTCACGCCTGTATCACCAAAGGGGTAGGCAGAGGTGTAATATTACACTCACATTTCGTCATGAATTTTTCGATCCCACGTAATAGGGGGCGAGCCTATTGCCGTTACCGGGCATTGTATAATTAAGTATATTGATTAATGTCTAAATATTTGCATGCTATTTTGATACGGCGAAATGTCTTGTGCTCACTGTGTTTTTATTGTTACCTTTGTATTTAGCACATTTTTTGCAAATAAACGTACTTACTTACTATCGGTTTTGTCTGAGACATAAGTATAACCGCAGGCAAATCTATTTATATGCAGTCGTCCCTATAGAACTTGGCCATAACCATTTGTTTTAGAAGCAATGGACATGTACCACAACCGTATCACGAGGGCATTCCACTACCCTAAGTATTTTGTAGGTACAGAAGCCGCAGCGTTACCTACTAGCATTATAGAATACTAGATGAGCTCGGGGTTACACCAGCGTTATTTAATGCTACTGCTCCGCTCCCGTAGCTCCTTGCGTGATGTTATATAGCCTATAGCCCTTCTCAATAAATGGACTATCTAAAACTGGTAAAAATTTTCAAATCGGACTAGTACTTCCTGTGATTAGCGCGTTCAAGTAAACAAACATACAAACAAATAAACTCTTCAGCTTTATGTATTAGTATTAGATTAGATTAGATTTAGGGCCAGGTTAAACACATTTTGTCGTGACGATGTAGTGTGTTAGTGGTAAGTGTGAACTGAGCCTTACATTGACTTTCAGGATACGTATCAAGTGCCATTCTTTCGAGTACCTGTCCCATCACTAGGCACAGAACTCTACACCCTATGAACAAAAATATGCAGAGGGTATCAGGTTCGAATCCATGGCGCGCACCGATTACTTTTCGGAGTTATGTGCGAATTCAAATGTTAATTATCGCCTGCCTTTATCGCAATAAAATACCTTTATTATTATTATTAAAAAGGCCTTAGTCCACCATGCAACTGCAAAATGGTGAACTGCGGGCTGGCAGACTTCACATGTATTTCGAGAAAATTATGGAGAACTCTCAAATATGTAGGTTTCGACACGATGTTTTCCTTCACCGTTTATCAAGCGATAACAAGCAATTTAATACGCACACTTCAAAAAAGTCAGTGGTGCGCGACCTGTGTTCAAACCCAAGACCCTCTACGTAGCAGTCTGTTGGTCTCACCACTAGGCTATCGCTACCTTTTTCTCGCTGGAAGAATATTTAAATACTCACATAGTTACTAGGTGTAATACTCCTCTGCCTACCCCTTCGGGGATAAGGCGTGAAGTTATCTTCTTTTGTTTACGCGAATGTTACACATTGAAATCAAACTACGGCTTACGGATTTTATCGCGTATTTCAATAGGGAAGATGGTTGGAATGTTCCTCCAGCTTGGGACCCTGTTATCAGGCTAATGAAACCCTAAAAGGATAAAGTCACTAGAATACATCAAGACACAGTGAGCACCTTCTGCGTAGAAAGTAAAACCAATAGGTGAAAATGTTCAGGTACTGTTCGGGTACTTTGAGATAACTTTCAAATTAAAGACAAAGACAAATATCACCTCAGTCTGCCCTGACCATGGTTCCTGTAAATAAACTGAAACGTCGGCTAGTAATAATTAAAAAATGTAGTTCTATAGTCTGTTCAAGATACGAAAAAATAAGAGGTAAACAAAGAAACCAATGACTTTCAAACTTAATAAGTTAGCACGACAACCGATCGGGATAAATGGACCAAATTAAAAATGGCCCCCTATCATGCGAAATGGTTACTTTGGGTGTAATGCATAAGTTGACAGGATAAACGCCTGTTCAGACCTAAGCGGTATTCGCTACCGTCTGCGGCAGAGAAAACCCAGTGGGTATGCGGTAATATTACTGTTCAGACCTAAGCGGTATTCGCTAACCTTGTGGGTAGAATAACGCGCGGTATTCGAGTTTCGCTCAGAGAGGTAAGAAATTTAGGTCGCTCTAGCCGCGGTACTTGATACCAAATACCTGAGCGAAACCCGCGCGGTATGTACGTCTACCCATAGCGGCACCGAATATCGCTCAGGTCGCTCTAGTTGCGGTACTTGATACTAAATACCTGAGCGAAACCCGCGCGGTATGTACCTCTACCCTCAGCGGCAGCGAATATCGCTCAGGTTTGAATAGGCCTTAAAATACATTGACATTTTAGAATCATTGACTTTTTAGGTTCTTTATCATGTAAAATAATTTATTAGCATAACTAATACATAAAAAAATATATTCATTAGAATAATTATGAACAATACAGGAAAAATAATAAATATGCTGTACCATTAATAAATTGAAGGGGCAAGCGTATTTTTTAAAAATTAACTGAACCTTTCGCTTGGAGTATTTAACTCAAATGTATGTACTTTTGTTGCGAAGGCGACATTAAAAGAACCATTTTAAGGTTTGTTTACATTTTATTTTTTCGTATCTTGAACAGACTATAGATCATTCGGTTTAAATGTAAATTAACTAAAACCAATATATCGCGATGGTATCCGTAAACCGTAGTTTGATTTCAGCATGAAGTTATATCATGGACATTATGGTTACTACGTCACTACATTTATTACAAAACGTTGCGTTAAATAAAACCATAAAGGCCGTGTGCCAGTTTCGACACGTGCGAACTACTAAATTACCAAATATCACAGCACTAATTAAGATTTTTGTTAATTACCTAAATAGTAGTTGCCTGCACGTATAGCGTAGTCGTTTAAACGCTACGCTGTTTAGCACTGAACCTAGTGTAGTAAGTTTGGTCCCCACACAACACTTTGTGGGATTAATAAATTGTTGATAGAGTCTGGGTGTTCTTTGTGTCTGTGGGTTGATTTTTTAAAAATTTTTATAATAGTCTCACGCCTGTATCCCCGAAGGGTTAGGCACAGGTGTAAATACTACACCCACATTTCGCCGTGAATTTTTAGGTCCCACGTAATAGAGGGCGAGCCTATTGCCGTTACCGGGGAACACCAGACTCCGGGCTGCTACTGAGTATTCGGAAAAACCCAGTAACACTTTTGCCCGACCCGGGAATCGAACCCGGGACCTCCAATCTGCAGTCGCATACGCTATCCACTGGACCACGGAGGCAGTCTGTTGGTTGAATGTTTGCAAAGGTCCCTGTAATTATGGATTTATTCCTAGTGCTGGAATTGTCTTTAATTAAAATAAATGCAAAATATTACAATAATATATATTAAATATTTCCTATTATAATATAAAGTCCCAACTACGTCCTTTATGTCTGAATGAATGCAATAAACTTAAAAACTACAAACGGATTTTTGTACGGTTTTCACTGATGCATAATTATTGTGAGTCCTGAGGTCGGTTTAGGGGGTTTAGGTGTATAATTCACGTGGACGGAGCTATGTCTTGTATGGTACAATTCCATCTTGCGTATGGCCCAGCTCAACTGCGACGTCCGTCGACTTTAATGTATTGTACATGAAATATAAATTAGAAATTTTCCCCAAAATGAAATCATAACTCCTTCCAGATCCACCTCCGCGACGACATAAAGTCGATTCGCTCTGACTCGTCAGACGAGCGACGTCCGCGCGGCTGGAGGCTGGTGAAGAACGTGACCACCGCTGCGGGCGCTTTCACGCCCAAGCGCCACGGGAACGCCACTCTGCCTGGCACGCCACTGCCGAGTTTCCAGGTACGTGTGGATTAAGAATACAAAGAGTCATAATTATTTCGGGGACAATGGCAGGGCTCGAGGGTACTGTAGCGATAGCCCTACATACAACTGAGGCCATCTAGCGAAAGACGACAATAACTATCACAACACGACGCCATCTATCGAATACGTTACGGCGATATGCGCCAAGCTCCACGGGAACGCTACGCTGCCTGGCACGGCACTGCCGAGTTTCCAGGCACGTGTCAAAATTAGGAATACAAAACGTTGCGCCGGGAAGCTACCTGCTGCGGGAAGCTGCCAGTAAGGGCTGGTGAGGGCTTGTAGCCTCACCCGGGAATGCTCTTTTTCGGCACAATGCCAGGGCGGCACAGATATTAGTCAAGCCCAAGCGCCATGGCAACGCTACGAGTTTCCAGGTACGTGTACAGAGGTGATATCAGGGGGGATACAAAAGACTTCAACGAATGGTTTTGTATAATGATATTAGCTTATAGACTAACTCCTATATCCCCGAAGAGGTAGGCAGAGGTGTAATATTACACCCACATTTTGCCTTATGAAGTTTAAGTCCCACGTAATAGGGTACGAGCCTATTGCAGTAACCGGGCGCTTTGCCAGTCTCCGTGTTGCTACTAAGAATAGGCATGTGTCCTAAAATGTAATTAGAGATTGATTCGTTCCTTTATTAGATGTTAAACTGAAATACCTGATTTTTTCTTAAAAAATTGATCAGCAACATTACTAATTACGGCTTTTTAAGAATCTTTTTGAATTTGACACCAAAACGCTGTAAACCACCATGGCGGTTGAGTGATATCACAAAGTCCAAAACAAAACAAACCGTGAATGAAGTCTGGTCTGATGTACCCACTTTTATTTTGTTATATTCGATTTGACAGGTAGAAAGTTTGACGTTTTAGTTGTATTTACTACTTAAGCTGCGCGTCCACCGGATCGGAATCGGAGCGTACGGAGCGGAAGGATTTGTTGCTTTGTATTAATTTCTATGAAACTGCGTGCACTGGATCGGCATTTCTGCGCCTGAGACCGGTATTTGTGCTGATAACGTCATCCGCAGTGAACGCGTCATTCGGATTCCGAGCGTTTCAAGTTCTGACGTGTTTGCGACGTTAAACTGTAGGCAAAAATACTTATTCACGATGAACGACGATGTTTTAATTATGTTAGTGGAAAGGTATTCAGAAGAACTTTATAATCTAAAACATGAACATTAACATAATCAACTTAGGAGAGACAATATTTGGGACGAAATTGGGCAAATAACTGGACCTGTGGACGCGCAGCTTAAAGCTGCGCGTCCACAGGATCGGAATCGGAGCAGGAGGACAGTGACGAGGATATTGTTGTAATTAGATTAATTTTCGGTGAATATCATACATTATATTCTGATTTATTAGAAGATGAAAATAGATTTTATTTGCCCAATTTCGTCCCAAATATTGTCTCTCCTAAGTTGATTATGTTAATGTTCATGTTTTAGATTATAAAGTTCTTCTGAATACCTTTCCACTAACATAATTAAAACATCGTCGTTCATCGTGAATAAGTATTTTTGCCTACAGTTTAACGTCGCAAGCACGTCAGAACTTGAAACGCTCGGAATCCGAATGATGCGTTCACTGCGGATGACGTCATCAGCACAAATACCGGTCTCAGGCGCAGAAATGCCGATGCAGTGCACGCAGTTTCATAGAAAGTAATACAAAGCAACAAATCCTTCCGCTTCGTACGCTCCGATTCCGATGCGGTGGACGCGCAGCTTAAAGCGTCAACAACATGAATGCCGGACGTGCTGTTTGACGTAATGCTCTCTGATTGGTGTTCACTGTCACAAGAATAAATACATTATTTTTAGTTTTAGAATCCTAACAATAACATTAATCTTACCTTTTTATCTATACATATAAATAAAATTGAAGTGTCTGTCTGTGATTTCAAAATAACTATGGATTTTCAAGTGCATATAGTTAGTTACACGATTCTAAGTCCAAAACAACCCTTTTTAACATTTTTGTCTGTCTGTCTGTCTGTCTGACTTTCTGTTTGTCCGGGGTAATCTCTGGAACGGCTGAACCGATTCAAATGAGACTTTCACAACCAGGTAGAGGACTTTATAGCGCTACATAAAGGCTACAATTTGACCCGGTAGTTGGCGCTGTTATCGCGATAACAAGTCTTTACTTATTCAACTCATCTATACATATAAATAAAATTGAAGTGTCTGTCTGTGATTTCAAAATAACTATGGATTTTCAAGTGCATATAGTTAGTTACACGATTCTAAGTCCAAAACAACCCTTTTTAACATTTTTGACTGTCTGTCTGTCTGTCTGTCTTTCTGTTTGTCCGGGGTAATCTCTGGAACGGCTGAACCGATTCAAATGAGACTTTCACAACAGGTAGAGGACTTTATAGCGCTACATATAGGCTACAATTTGACCCGGTAGTTGGCGCTGTTATCGCGATAACAAGTCTTTACTTATTCAACTCATCTATACATTTAAATAAAATTGAAGTGTCTGTCTGTGATTTCAAAATAACTATGGATTTTCAAGTGCATATAGTTAGTTACACGATTCTAAGTCCAAAATAACCCTTTTTAACATTTTTGTCTGTCTGTCTGTCTGTCTGTCTTTCTGTTTGTCCGGGGTAATCTCTGGAACGGCTGAACCGATTCAAATGAGACTTTCACTACCAGGTAGAGGACTTTATAGCGCTACATATAGGCTACAATTTGACCCGGTAGTTGGCGCTGTTATCGCGATAACAAGTCTTTACTTATTCAACTCATCTATACATATAAATAAAATTGAAGTGTCTATCTGTGATTTCAAAATAACTATGGATTTTCAAGTGCATATAGTTAGTTACACGATTCTAAGTCCAAAACAACCCTTTTTAACATTTTTGTCTGTCTGTCTGTCTGTCTGTCTGTCTGACTTTCTGTTTGTCCGGGGTAATCTCTGGAACGGCTGAACCGATTCAAATGAGACTTTCACAACCAGGTAGAGGACTTTATAGCGCTACATATAGGCTACAATTTGACCCAGTAGTTGGCGCTGTTATCGCGATAACAAGTCTTTACTTATTCAACTCATCTATACATATAAATAAAATTGAAGTGTCTGTCTGTGATTTCAAAATAACTATGGATTTTCAAGTGCATATAGTTAGTTACACGATTCTAAGTCCAAAACAACCCTTTTTAACATTTTTGACTGTCTGTCTGTCTTTCTGTTTGTCCGGGGTAATCTCTGGAACGGCTGAACTTTTGTTTTTTGGCTGAACTTTTTCCGCGTGCGAAGCCGCGGGTACCAGCTAGTAATAAATAATAATTTTTATTGACATCTTAAAATCATAATGAATCTATAGATACTACAATCAAACCGATTTATTCTTAGTGGACACAAGCCTATTATGAAAAACCCATGACCAACCCGGGAGTTAGACCCGGGACCTCCTGATCGGCAGACGCATACGCTTTCCACTGGACCACGGAGGCAGTAAAAAAATGTGGCAAAATGTGGGTGTAATATTAGACTTCTGTCTATCCCTTCAGGGATACAGGCGTGAATCTATAAAAATTTATATATTTGGCTTTTCCCACTGCTTCGCTCGTGAATTTCACTTAGATGAAAGGTTCATACAAACTCTGACCCCTATTTTACCCCACTTAAATAACTCTTTACCGTGTGGTTGACGGCATAGAATACAAGTGTCACCACCCCCTATCTTCCCGTGGGTGTCGTAAGAGGCGACTAAGGGATAACACGATGCAAATACCATCTTTGTGTAGAGACGGAAAACTCGACATCAAACCCTATACGACTGCCTCGTTGGTCTCGCGGCATAAATGTGCGCGTGGGATCGGGAGGTCCCGGGTTCGATTCCTGGGTCGGGCAGTGTTATTGGGTTTTTCTGTCATGAAATTCTCAGTAGCAGCACGGAGTCTGGAAATGTGCCCGGTACGGCAATAGGCTCGCCCCTTATTACGTGGGACTAAAGTATATCTGGCGAAAAGTGGGTGTAGAAATACACCTCTGCCTACCCCTTCGGGGATAAAAGGCGTGACGATATGTATGTGTATGTATGTATGTTAAATAACTCTCCTCCCCTCTTTCCCTAAAGAGGGGAGGAGAGTCATTTCCAAAAATCCTTTCTATATTGCGCTACTACACTCCCCAAGGAAGGTACCTGCCATATTTCAGCTTCTTGCACCCAGTAGTTTCGGCGGTGCGTTGTTTTTCAGTCAGTAATGGAAGAATTTTATAATATGACTAGAGGACGCCAGCAGCTACGCCTGCAATTTTTTAAAATTTACCCGTTTTGGACGATCCCGTAGGAATTTCGAGAAATCCCTTCTTAGTGCACCTCTACCATAGTAAAAACAGAATAGTAAGATAGCTTCATACAAATCGGCCGCCGCGCTGCCGCGCTGGTTTGAATGTACGCGTGAGTCGCCGGCGCCGTGTACGCACGCACTTTTCACGCACACAATCTCACGAGCGCGGCAAGCTCGGCGCGGATTCAGTATGGGATGCGCCGCGCGTCTGATCGAGCGCATTCATGTAGGTACTTCACTGCTCGCCCGCTTGAATTGTTTATATACATTCAGTTTTGTAATAAACGTTATTAATAATATACAATGTGTTAAACGACAGTAAATTTAACTTGTTACTTTTTCTCATTAAATAAGGCATTTAGATAGTTATATAACGCTTAGGTAGTCAATAGGTATTTGAGAAAAAATAAATTCAAGCTTAAATTGTGAAGTATTCAGCGCGATCACTTAAAAAAGCGGCGAAAACGCGTGAGCGCCGACAAAGCCGGCGCCGCGGTGTTAACAAGTGACAACCCGTGCGTCAACACAAGAGTAGGCAATTAACTCGCTGAGCGGCCTTAGCTAACCTACTATTCTGTTTTTACTATGCCTCTACGGTCCCCAGGGAACATACACGCCAAAATTCAGCTTCCTGCGCCCAATAGTTTCGGCTGCAGCGTGTCTGTCAGTCAGTCAGTAACGCAAGGATTTTATATATTATGAAGATTATGGATTTCACCGTTGCTTTAAAAGAAAAAAGATGCGCGTTATATGTAGGCCTTTTAAATAAATATTTATATTAGCACTAGTCGCGAAAGTTTAAAAGTATTAATGTCTAAAAATATTTTTGTTCCAGTCAAAACCAGACAGCAAAAGCACTGACTACTCCAAAGAAGACAGAAAACCTTCAATACCTTCGTATCCTAATGAAAAAGAAGAAAATGTCGGAGAAACTAGTCCTGAGGTAACAGTTGTTAAAATACACTAGCAAAACTTAAATACTGCCCTTGCCTTCATCCATGTTGGTGTCGATTATCGCGACAATAGGTAGTATGTGTTATTCTGATGTATATATCTATACATATAAATAAAGTTGGAGTGTCTGTTTGTAACATTAAAATAACCGCTTTTTACTAAATGCATATGAAAAAAGATGTATACACGGTACATATACCGAAATAACATTTTTTTACAATTTTTTTCTGTCTGTTTGTTCTCGCTAATCTCTGGAAGGGCTGGACCGATTTTGACGGGACTTTCACTGGCGGATAGCTGATGTTCCAAGGAGTAACTTAGGCTATAAATTAACCGGGTGCGCGAAGTAGTTCTCTCTGGACGCGGGTGAAACCGCGGGAAACAGCTACTAAACTATATTATTGTAAAGGTTTGACAAAATTATAAGTACGTGAACATCAGAAACTTTCGCGTTTATAACATAAGCCAAATAAGATGTGACAACTGAAATATTTTCAAATGTTTCAAAATCATACGGCGATCGTAGAATAGAATCGATGGAAATACTGACGTCAAGGGCAAATCTAGTGCCCTTTTACTAATTAGTAAGGTTCTAATTAGTAGTAATACGACGTCAAGGGCAAATATACTGCTCTTTTACTAATTAGTAAGGTTCTAATTAGTAGTAATACGACGTCAAGGGCAAATCTAGTGCTCTTTTACTAATTAGTAAGGTTCTAATTAGTAGTAATACGACGTCAAGGTCGTCAAGGGCAAATCTAGTGCCCTTTTGGTAATTAGTAAGGTTCTAATTAGTAGTAATACGACGTCAAGGGCAAATCTAGTGCTCTTTTTCTAATATTAGAAAAAGAGCACTAGATAGAAAGTAAGTGGCATGCTGATCGTGTCATCGTGAAAATCTGATAAACCGTCTATTCTATTTTCTACGAATTGGTTCTAAAACATTTTATTTAACTATCCTATTAAAAATGATTACCAAGTATTTTTGGTACCTATTCATAAAAATAACTATCCCATTATAAATGACTAGTCGACGCCAGCGGCTTCGCGCGCACATATTTTCGAATTTCCTGTTTTGCCCGATCCCGTAGGAATTTAGGGAAATCCCGTCTTAGTGCACCCTTACGGTCCTCAAGGAACATACATGCTAAATTTCAGCTTCTTGCGCCGAGTAGTTTCGGCTGTAGATTGTCTGTCAGTCAGTCAGTAACGCAAGGATTTTATATATACAGATTATACTCCTTATTTCTCAGGGTTTGGAGCCAGAATCTTTGATGTTCCGCGATGGGAGAAGACGAATAGACATGGTGTTAGCTTACGAGGAGGAGGATTATGGTGTAATGACGGAGGCTGAAGCTAGGAAACGAGACCATAGACGAACATTCCAGGTAGGAAAATGTTTTAAAATATTATAAGATAAAAATCAGCTTGAAAATACTTAATTCCTCAAAATGGAACGGGCCCACCGACAATCGGGCACGGATCCAGGATTGGATTCAGAGGGGCAATCTCAGTTCGAATATGCCTATAATAGTTTTTTCATAAACGCGACTAAATAGGTAGAGAAGTAAGTGGACTTAAAAAATTGGTCGCCAGGCCAGAGGGGGGCGCCAAATGCCATCCAAGGGGGGCTGGCAACGATAGCTGCCCCCCTTGGATCCGCGCCTGCCGATAGTAGCCGATCCTGGGCTCCAAGGCGTGGGTCTTGGATCGCTACCGGGACATCGCTAGGATGATGGTGATGATTATGATGGGACGGGCTCAACCAGCAAGTACGTTCTTTAAAACACAAAAAAAATGCCTAATCAATTAATAAAATATGAGGGAAAGGTAGTTCGTATGGATATGGGCGGCTCGAGATCGCTCTATTTGGAGAACCTTGCGATAAATGGATGACCACTTGGTACTTAGTAGTTCGCAGCGGTCCACCCAACGACAAATTATCATCATAATCGTCCTAGCATTATTGACATTCAATAATTTTACTTCTAGAAGCCAGGGGATCGTTTTCTACTCTTACTATTATAGGTATGAAGAAAGATTATATTAACATTTTAATTAATGAGCAATAACAGAGGGCAACGTTGTTTTCAGGAAAACCTACTAAAAGAAGGCTTAGAATTAGAGTTAGAGAACAAATGCTTGTCTTTCGACGAGAAGACGTGGTTCCTCAAGATCCACATTCCTTGGAAGACGGAGATGAGGCTGGCCGAGGTGATCGGCATGAAGCTGCCCACCAAACGGTTCATCACCATATCTGTTAGAGCTTGGGTAAGTTTCAAGAATACAAAACAAGGTTATACCCAGAACAGAAGAGTTTTAGCCAAGGGCCTCAAGCACTCGTAAGCCCTTATATCTTAAGGTTGTGTGTATTTAAAACCTGAGTGATCCAAAGAGATGAGTCCAAAAGGATCACCTTAGGGACTAATGTAATGACTGCACGGTTAGCGTAGTGGTTTAAGCAGTTATCTAGCCGCTTGTCACTGCGTCGAGTGTTGAGGGTTCGATTCCCACACGAGACAACACTTTGTGTAATCCATAAATTCTTTCTTCAAGTCTGGGTGTTCATGGTGTCCGTTGGTTGTATGTTTGTATAAATTCCTCCGTAACACAGGATTAAGGCTGAGTGCGGGCGATGAAAAAAAAAATCGAATTGTAATAGCAAAACAGGCTTTGCCCAGCAGTGGGACAGTTTAGGCTAAAGAAAAAAAATAGCAAAACCAGCCGAACACTGCTTTTGCTTATTTATGACGATCACCATTTTTACAGTCTCTTTATTAACGTGAATACACCCTTAGTTTGTCCTATGAATTAAACTTCACAGCTGCAGTCAATTTATAATCATTCTGTTTACCTTTAAATAAACCTTTCTTTCCACCAGAGTGATGAGAAACAAGCTGAAAAAGACAACCACTGGCACTCAAAGTGGCGGCGGCGATGGAAACAGCTGTATGAGTACGAGCACTCCAGGATCGAACCTGAGCCCTCGTTCTACGGAGCCACCGATCAGAGGGGCGCTAGGAGAGAGGAGATGTGAGTTTCTTATGAATTAAGCAGAGAGCAAGTCGGTAGTGGGACTAGGCTTGTCGTTCTTAATAGGTCGGCAAAGTTAGTTACTGTTTGTTTTTTAGGGTTCCGTACCTCACAAGGTAAAAAAAGGAATCCTTATAAGATCGCTTTCTTGTCCGTCTGGATATAGGTGGTGACACACGGACAGACAGACAGACAGCTGTCTGTCTGTCTGTCTGTCTGTCCGTGTGTCACCACCGATTTTCTCAGGAACGGGTGGACCTAGCAAATTGAAATTACTACGCGCGGGTCAGACTCGCACTTGCCCGATTTTTTTTATTTTTTGTAATTTTTCCTTCATTTGTGCTGTAAGACCCTGCTTTTGCCCAAATTTCGTGATTCTAGTTCAACGGGAACTTCCATATAGGGTCATGTGTTCAACAATGAAACACAAAAAATTAAAAGTCTCATAAAACTTTTGTATTTACAGATAGAAGTCTGTTTTTTTACAGGTATGTAGGCAATTTTATTGGGTATAGAATGTCATTTATGGTTTTTTAAATTGATGTGTAATTAATCAGCAAAAAAATGAATTCAAATAAATTGGAAATGTTTCATTGTGTCCACAGTACAGAGAATAGATAGTACTTAGTAGTGTACACAATGAAACACCTCAAAAAAGTTAAAAATGAAGGTTAATTTTGGTACTTACAAGTTTTCGCAAAAATCTAATTTTGACCATATCTTTTTATCGGGTTGACCCAGCACCCTGATTTTTATACACCTAATAGGAACCATAGACCTCAGTATCTGGTATAAATTTCAATTTGCTAGATCCACCCGTTCCTGAGAAAATCGGTGGTGACACACGGACTGACAGACAGACGGACAAGAAAGTGATCTTATAAGGGTACCTTTTTTTACCTTGTGAGGTACGGAACTCTAAAATCGGGCAAAATTCGTCTTGATACACGATGCAATGCGTACGGAACCCTCGAATTTATTGTATATCGTGTGAGTGTGTGGCCAAAACAACGACATGGCCTTACGATTCTTATCCTGAGACAAGAACCGGGACCGAAAGCTTTACGTGACCTCCGAAGCATGGTAGCGCTCAGATGTAAATGCCACACTTGGTCACCCATCCATGTGGCGACCTGTGCAAGCATTGCTTAACTTTGCCGATCTGTTACGAATAGCAAGCCAAGTCTCGCCATGAGCGCTACTCGCTATGAGTTAGTTTATGCTCGAACAGGTTACCACTTGGATGGGTAGCCGCGTGAGGCTTTTCAACATCAAAGTGCTGACGTGCTTCGGCAGGCACGAAAACATGACGGTCCTGGTTTTTGACTCAGGACAAGAACCGTTAAGCCATGTTGGGCACCATGTTGGTCAATTCAGGTGTTGGATTATATAGACCGCCCGGTCTGAATAATCCGACACCTGAATTGGCCACACACGCATTCGAAAAAAAACAAGCACTGATGCGTTTTAATTATATTATCTGTATCAATTGACTGCATGGTTGGCGAGGTGGTTGAAGCGGCCGCATGTCACTTGATAGTACAATACGAATGAATGTACTTTTTAGGTACTATTATTAATCCTTCGCTACACGGAAAGTATGTTTACAAAATGAAAATTTTTCACTATGGAGTCTTTAAGGCATTTATGTAGAAACTAGAGGACGCCAGCAGCTACGCCTGCATTTTTTTTAAATTTACCCGTTTTGGCCGATCCCGTGGGAATTTCGGGAAATCCCTTCTTAGTGCACCCCTACGGTCCACAAGGAACACACATGCCAAATTTCAGCTACCTTCGCTCAATAGTTTCGGCTGTAGCGTGTCTGTCATTCAGTCAGTAACGCAAGGATTTTATATATTAAGATTGTGATAATTTTATTGACATTGATTTTACATTTCAGGTTTTTAGTAAAAGACAGACACACACAATTCTCACCGGCACAAAGAAGTTTTCTAGTGATGCAAATATTATTACGGGCCAAATACGATAATAATGAAACTAAGGTAAGAAAATGTTACTCATATTGACCAAACAAATATTTTAACGCGATAATATCTTCATCATGGTCCCAGCATTACATCAGTTGCATCCAAACCAAGTCTTAGAGCATGGTCATGGAGTTGGCACATAAGTCTGACTATATTTGCCAGAATATTACTTTGCCACAGAGCGACTTCTGTCTGACCTCCGCGAGACACTGTCCCAACAGATAAAGGTATTACATAGCTTAGGCCAGTGTCAATAAACCCTTGGACGCATCTGGGATAGGCTAGGATGATATTGACATATGCTGTTTACATGAAGCAGCCGCAGATTATTATGAACTAGATTTTGGCCGGGACTTCACCGCATGGGTCAGATATCACGTCAAAAGATAGCCCATTTGCTATTCTGATGTATAAGATATATTACTGCAATTTTTGGGCAAATTCGTTAAATAGTTTTTGAGTTAAAGAGTAACAACCATCCATTCATCATACCATCCTTACAAACTTTCACGTTTATAACAGAAGTAAGACATGAACATGAACACAGAAATGAAGCAATGCTATTGGCCTCTTGTAAAGGTTGGTGAGCGATCAGGAGCGCAACGGAAACAAGTGTCTTCTTTGAATGTCGTATATTGGGTGTCTAGAATATAATGCATTATAACTATAAACTAATGAGGTAGCTTTTTATTTTATTTATTTATTTATTTATTTAACTTTCACAATACTATTACATCTACAACATCATCATCATCATCATCATCAGCCTTTAACAGTCCACTGCTGGACTAGGCCTCTCCTTTGAAAGGAGGAATTGGCCTACTATACCACGCTGGCCAAACGGGTTGGTATAGGGTTTGTATCAAGTTTTCCTTCTCTTACAGTGCTGTTCTCTGCATAATATACTCCCTCTGTCGGCTCTTACGACACCCATGGGATGATATGGGGTGGTGACATTCCGTATTCTTAATCCGTCACCACACGGACACGGCATCTACAACATAGATCAGATAAATGTTTACTGCACTACACTCTCTGTCTAACTAGCAGTACTGATATGATGTTTACTCTGAACTATTTCAGATGGGTATTCGTCGTCTACTCAACGATGGCACTTACCTAGCGTGTTTTCCTCTGCACGAAGGTAGACACGATATTGACATGTCTGATGGCAGTGTCACCGATAGAAGGGTAAGTTCTATAGCTGTAATATTGCTTTAAATAGTTGATTATTTATATATTTTTGTTCTAAGACTAGAACTGGGAACGACGGCTGTGAGTGTCTTTTCAAGCACGGCACAGTGGGTCTTTTTTATGCAATAGGAGGCAAATGAGTCGAAAGAACGTCTGATGATAAACGATTACCGCCGTCCATGGGTAATCGCTTACCATCAGACGTAACACCAGAGGAATCACATGGCATAGTAAAAGAAGTATGAGAGGGAGTGCCATGAGGAAGAAGGAAAAAGGGGCTGGAGCTACCGGTACTCTCACGCACTGAACGAAATACCACAATAATGACACTTTAATTCAAATTGATATTCTGGGAGAGAGTAGTACTTCCCCGGTCGAGTCGGCCCATTCATGCTAAAATAAGCAAGGATCTACTTCTGATGTAAATGCCACCACACGCGATGATCTATTTAAGTGGTGATTTCGGCACATATTGCTTATCTGACTGATCTTTTGTGAACGGCATCACAATTCATATTATGAGCCTTACTCCAAATCACCATCATTCAGTGCTAATAATAAATTTTCCTTTTCAGCTACTGTACTTAGAATGGGCTCGCCCATCAAAATGGTACAAGAAACAGCCTCTCTGGCTGATCCGGCGGTACTTCGGTGACAAAATAGGACTTTACTTCTGCTGGCTTGGGTTCTATACGAAGATGCTATACGCCCCGGCCATTGTGGGCACACTGTGCTTCTTATATGGACTCGCCAGCATGGAATCTAATGATAATATACCTAGGTGAATAGTTTCAGATGCTATTTATTTATTCTGAATATATCAGTATCACGCTATCGTCAAGATAAATTATATTTTTTCAAAACAATGAACATTTTACAATGTTTGTGATTGTATTGCATGTATCCACGTATCAGATATAAATAAAAGAATATAAATTAATACCTAAATGTATTTCAGCAGCCCCTAATGATCACTCCTGCATTTATACTTCTATATGATGAAACGCTTTACATAAATCCGTATCTAAATTAATCTTTTAAATGTATAAGGTAATTGTTGAAAAATCGTTAGTCAACTGTCACAGTGTCTTCCTCTCTTCTAATGTGCAGGTACATAAGTCCATACACAATTATGAAATTTTAAATACTTTTTAACAGGGATGTTACGGATATCCATATCCATAACCGAAACTATCGGATATCCGAAATAAAAAAATATCCGTATCCGTAACCGAAACCGAAATAAATGTTTCGGATAATTTCGGATAGAGGCGGCGTCAAATGTAATAAATAATACAAAAAGATAAGATTGTTATATTATACTAACTTAAATTATAGTAAGTAAATAAATACGTGCAATGTGCATTCCAAATATTTTCTCTTTAATACAAAATGAATAATTAAATACTTAGATACCTATAATAATTTTGTCATAGCATTTTTATTTTTATTACTGAGATAACACCCAAAATTTAATTAATAGTAAATATCTACCTATAATAATTACTCATAGGCTGATTGTAGTATCTACCAAATGATGACCTACGAGTATATATTATTATGTATAAATAATAGTTATTTGTGTAACAAGAGAGCAAAGTTGTTTTTTGTTTCGAGTGCTGATTTTGAGACCCGAGCAAGCGAAGGATTCTATGATAGATTCACGAGCGTAGCAACTTAGCAAGTGATTCAAAGTTAGAATCCTGAGCGCAGTGAGGGACTCAACAGCACGAGATGCAAAAAACTTTGCTCTCGTGTAGCACACGTAACTTTTCACCTCAGCTGCAGTGAGAACACATATTACTTAGGAGACATAGGAATGAACAGGGATAGATTGAAATAACGTTGATTCTTTAATATGAACCAAAATCATGCTAAACATTTTAAAAGTTACTATTATTGTACAATAGTAAAGGTACAGTTTTTGAAAGCAACAGTTTTACTCGGTATCGTGATAGTTGCATTGACTTGAGTTTCCGAACGTGTTTTCTTTGAGGTCAAATTCCAAAATCGAATTACGAAGGGGTTTGTTTTTTTCACTCGCTTTTTTATAAGCATGTGAAAGAGACAGGGCACACCAGATACAGCAGTGGGCCTCATCAAGAGTCTGCTGGCCTTCCTCGAAGAGCTGGGGTGGCTCGAATGACGACACCCTTCCCACCCGCACGCATAATACATGCCAAGGCGTGAAGTTGCGGAAACAGCCCGTGCTATCAAAGAGGTAGAGCACAGTAAAATTTGAAAGTTTCAAATTTATGGCTGAACAAGGTCAATTTGTGGCACTGAAGATTGAAAAATTAAAAAGCTACTTTAACCCACGCTCGAATCAAAATCGCGTTTTGTTCACTGTTGTCTCGCAGCAAAAGCGGCATGTTTGAGCTGCTGAGGTGAAAACCATTTTATTATCTATTTTATGTTACCTTTGAGATTCTTTAAAAATCTAATATCCGTAACCGAAAGTATCCGAAACTACCGGATAATCCGAAATAATTTCATATCCGTATCCGAAACCGAAACCGATATAAAAAAAATCCAATATCCGTATCCGTATCCATATCCGAAATTCCATATCCGTAACATCCCTGCTTTTTAACTAATAACTTAATATTATCAATATCTTATCTAAATCGAGAATAATAATCGAAGAGAATTAACTCATAAAAGACTGGGCAAAGATTAGTTGTCTTTTTTACAGTTTCTACATCTTTTATTACTATCAATTGCCTCATTTCCTTCACAGTAAAGAGATCTGTGACCTAAAAGGTCCAGGTAACACAACTCTATGTCCACTGTGCGACAAGGCCTGCCAGTACCAGACGCTAGCTGACTCGTGCTTGTTCGCCAAACTGACTTACTTGTTTGACAATCCGGCGACTGTGTTCTTCGCTATCTTTATGTCATTTTGGGGTGAGTTCTTTTTTTTTTCTTTTCTATTTTATAAGACAACTGCTGCACTCGGATTTTCCTGAATCCTGTGATGACTTTACAAACATACAACCATCGGACACAATGAACACCCAGACTTGAAACAACTATTTATGAATGACATAAAGTGTTGTTTCGTGTGAAGATCGAACATACAACACTCGGCGCAATATCAAGCGGCGGAACCGCCGCTTAAACCACTACGCCCACCGCGCAGTCTACTTTTTTATTACGGTTGAAACAAATATCACGGGCTCCTCATACTGCACCCTGAACTAGGGTGGGTATATCTTTATTTTTCTTTTCTTTCTTAAAAAGACAACTCCCGCACTAGGAATAAACCTGCGTCGCGGGGGACTTTACAAACATACAACCAACGGACACAATGTACACCCAGACTGCAAACAACAATTTATGGATCACACAAAGTGTTGTGTGATCCATAAATTGTTGGTAAAAAAATAAAGAGTAAGTAAGTTAAGAGTAAGTGAAAAGAATAAAGAGTTGGGTGCATAGGGTTCCCACCAAGAACTTAGGGTCGGACGCCAACCTCACCTGCAAGTGGTGCACCTGCCGATCAACGGACGAGGCTCTGGCAAACAAAATATCCCGATAAGCGGCAATGGGCTTGCCACCTATTACGTGGGATCAAAACACTGGCGAAAAGTGGGCGTTTAATATGCCTCTGCCGACTCCTTCGGGGAAACAGGCGTGAGTCTGTGTGTGTGTGTGTACAAAGTGTTGTGTCGTGTGGGGATCGAACCCATAACACACGGCGCAGTACCAAGCGGCGAGATGGCCGCGTAAACCACAACGCCAACGGCGCACTCTACTATTTTATTACGGTTGAAATAAATATTACGGGCTCATCATACTGCACCCTGATAGAACTAGGCTGGGTATATAGAAGGTATTCGGACACTACCCACTTACTACGGAATTCAATATTCGATCTATAGATAGATCTGTAGATTTTAGATTCGTTTTTGACATAAGCTCCATACAAAATATGTCAAACACGAATCTCGAATCTTAAAATCCATGTATGGATCCAATATTGAAAATGGACGTTAGAACATCAGTTTTGTTTGATGTTCTATAGCGTAGCTCAGATCGCGGTTAGCATACTTTGCCATCACCCTAACGAAAGGAAAAGGAGAGGGGTTGGTCAACTTTTGTTTATCCTTTGTTTTTCCCTCAGTCAGCGTGATTGTTTTCCAAGAATATTATATTACATACATCTACATTTTCTTAGGCCATGATGAATACCTTCATTATCATTCAGGGTCACCAATTAAAATAGAAAACTGATTATTAAAATTAAAAGGCAAGATAAAAAAAGGACATTTACCTATTGTTTTTATACGATTTCTATTACAGCAACAACTTTTCTGGAGCTTTGGAAGAGGAAACAATCAATACTGAGGTGGGAGTGGGACCTAGGCAATTTCGATCAGGCAAGTGCACTTTTTTTTTAAATACTAGGTGTTGTCCTCTGACTGACTGCCTCGTTGGTCTCGCGGCATAAATGTGCGCGTGGGATTGGGAGGTCTCGGGTTCGATTCCCGGGTCGGGCAAAGTGTTATTGGGTTTTTCCGTTAGGAAATTCTCAGTAGCAGCACGGAGTCTGGTAATGTGCCCGGTACGGCAATAGGCTCGCCCCCTATTACGTGGGACCTAAAAATTCATGGCAAAATGTGGGTGTAATATTACACCTCTGTCTACCCCTTTGGGGATACAGGCGTGAGTCTATAAATAAAAAAAAATAAAATAAAAATAGGTGTTGTCCGCCTATTCACTGTCATCATCATCATCATCATCATCAGCCCTGTATATAAACTGTCCCACTGCTGGGCACGGGCCTCTTCTCACTATGAGAAGGGTAAGGCCATAGTCCATCACGCTGGCCAAGTGCGAGTTGGCAGACTGCACATGTCTTTCGAGAACATTATTTAACGTTTAGCAAGGGATAATTAACAATTTAATACGCACCTATCTTCGAAAAGTCATCAGTGCTTGCCGTGGATTTAAACCCGAGACCTTCTGCGTGGTAGTCCGTCGGTCTCTCCACTAGGCTATCGCTGCTTGCTTTTCATTGTATTAGCTTCAAAATAATTTGGTACTTACCACCATAACAAAAGTTAAAGTAGGTACATAAAAATCATTTTCATTGATGTATAGCATGTTCTTATTCAAAGTCAAAATATTTATTTGGTTATAATTATGTTTTACATAAAACACTTAAACAAAGTAACTTTTTTTAAAGCTAGTTGAGGCCGGTGTTTCCTACCTGACTACCCTGAGAAGAAACATCCGAAACAAACTCAGAAAGAAATCTAGACTAGAAAACAGGCTATCTCTTTTAAAGTCCAGACAAATTAAAATAAATCTAAAGAAATATGTGAGAACGATGTGAGGCTTATTGGTTCTTAGGCCAGAATGTCCGTCCTCCTTTGGACAGTGGGTTTCATTAATTATGACGTAGATACTTACTAAGGAAGTTTTTTTTACATTCAACCCCTGGACGGGAATTTTATCCGTGCATTTTTTTGTTTTTGCATGGCTTTTGATATCCAACCCGGGTTGCAACTACTAAAATTATAAATGCGATTGTGTATTTGTATGTTATTCATTCTTTCACATCGCAACGAAGCGATGTTATAGTATGATCTTTGAGTATGTAAGTAGATACCAAAGAGTGCCAAAAGCTTTACTTTCTGTCTTTATATATTTGTTTCGTCTTCTCAGGATGAAGACCCTCGACCGGAGTTCGAGGCGTCAGTCAAAACATTCCGTACAAACCCCGTGACCAGAGAGAAAGAGCCATACTTGCCGACGTGGCAGAAGACTGTCAAATATGTTGCTAGCAGTTCTGCTGTGTTATTTATGGTAAGTTTTCTGAAATGAGTTTAAAATTCTAAATTTGTACGTTTCATTATTTTCTATGTTTATCATCATCATAAGCCTACAATAGTCCACTGATGGAGATAGGTCTCTACTATTGGAGGGGCCTATCTCCATCAGATATCAAGGCGTGCCATTGCACGCCACTGAGCTTGATATCTGATAGAGCTCTATATCTGGGTCTTCGGATACAGCTGCTGTCAGTCAGTTTGCATATATTGTCACTCCACCTAGCCGGAAGGCGTCATTATCAAGTCATTGCATATCAGCACTTAATAGATAACCAGCTTAAAAGTAGAATACAATACGATAATACGTCTTAATATGCCTCTGCCTACCCCTTCGGGGAAACAGGCGTGAGTCTATGTATGTATGTATGTAATACGTCTTATTCCGCTACAACATATTGCAGTGGTTTGAGTGATGCCTAAATGTTTTTCTGGTTTATAAATCACTAGCTTTTGCCCGCGGCTTCGCGCGCGTTAGAAATAAAAATAAATTCGGGGTAACACAAATCTACTTTCAGTCTCAAGTTGTGTGAAGACACTCCTGATTATTCTAAAGACTTCAGAAACTCTATAGGGTACAAAGTAGCTCGATCCGTATTCATGACACTATATACCATTATATCTACCGAAAGGTACATAATAACATCGCCTTGCATACAGTCAAATGCCAAAGCCATGTTCCAATACATGTCCAATATATATCTATAAACAGTTTCGCATTTATAATATTAGTAGAGAAAATCGTTTCAGCCGCATTATATAATTATTAGTTTATATATGCGAATAATGTAATCACCGTGCACAATATGACATTATGTATGATGTGTCAGTACTGACAGATATGCGCACATGCGCACTCAATTATTATAGCGCATGCGTTCTTACTTCCAAGAGGTATACTTGTGCCGAGCAAACTTCTAGCCTCCCTACAATCCCTCCCAGTTTAATTTTTGCATCTTATGGTAGCCTATGTTCGTCTCCATGGTCCAGTGTAACTCTATATTAAATTTCAATAAAATCGGTTCATCCGTTTTAGCGTGAAAACGGAACATACATACATACATACACACTTTCGAATTTATAATATTAGTAGGGATATAAATCATGTATCTTGGTTCAATATCTCCAAATACTGAAGTCCTTTCATATAATTTGCCTTTTATTTCTCAGATAGCCATCGTAATGGGCGCAGTGCTGGGTACCATTATCTACCGGATATCCATGGTATCGGTTATCTACGGCGGCACTGGATTCTTCATACAGCGCCACGCCAAGATCTTCACCACCATGACGGCTGCCATCATCAACTTGATCATCATTATGATACTTACAAGGGTAAGTTGAACTTCTATTCCTTGTGTATATTATAGGTACTTTTATTCTTAGTTTATATCAAAAAGTAGAAAGTACAATTTTTTGCCTGTTCGAAAACCTTTAGTCTGAGAGTTCTACATAATGTTGGCGAAAGATCTTAAAATCTGTCAACCCGCACTTGGCCAGCATGGACAATTACGGCCTTACCCTTTTCATGGTGAGAAGAGCTTGTATCAGTGACACAGTATATATACACGGACTTGAGGACGCCAGCAGCTACGCCAGCAGCTACGCCTGCATTTTATTTTAATTTACCCGTTTTGGCCGATCCCGTGGGAATTTCGGGAAATCCCTTCTTAGTGCACCCCTACGGTCCCCAAGGAACATACTTGCCAAATTTCAGCTTCCTGCGCCCAAAAGTTTCGGCTGTAGCGTGTCAGTCAGTCAGTCAGTAACGCAAGGATTTTATTTAATATGATGATGATGATGATTAGTATTATGTATGTTTGTCAGCTTTTTGTGTATTGTGTAACCAACAGGCTCAATCTAGTTTGGAATCTGAGGGACAGGCGCGAATTATGAATCACGTTCATAATTCGCGATTCTCAGAGTAATATAATCATAATTTATTATTATGTGAGTTTAAATTAGAACGAGATGTGACGGGAGTACAAAATAAAACTACGCCACTTAATTCCGTGTAAGAAGCGATGGAGCAAATAGTATCTTTAGCAAGAGACGAAAAATTTTACTTCAAACCCCTTTTTTAACTTTTTTTATTGTAATAGGCGGCAAACGAGCTGACGGATCGCCTGATGGTAAGCAATTACCGCCGCCCATGGACACAAGCAACACCACAGGAGTCACAAGTGCGTTGCCGCCCCTTAGGGTTGGCAAAAGGGATAGGGTAAGGAGTGGGATGAGGGAGAAGGAATAGGGGATAGGGCCAAGCCTTACCACCTGTCTGGTCAGCTTGGTATAGTGGGCCAAAGCCTCCTATCGACTCACTACGATATTCTAATGCCACGAGAGGCCAGTGTCCAGCAGTGGACTACGAAAAGCATTTATGATATTTTTGTTCCAGATATACGCCAAGGTGGCAGTGTACCTGACAAACATGGAGAACCCTCGCACACAGACTGAGTACGAAGACTCTTACACGTTCAAGATATTCTTTTTTGAATTTATGAACTTTTACTCGTCGCTCATCTACATCGCTTTCTTTAAAGTACGTATTAGAATGTCTTATGCTGTCAATTGAAATATATTTGACCACCTCATTGGTCTCGCGGCATAAATGTGCGCGTGGGTTTGGGAGGTCTCGGGTTCGATTCCCGGGTCGGGCACGGTGTTATTGGGTTTTTTCCGTTAGGAAATTCTCAGTAACAGCACGGAGTCTGGTAATGTGCCCGGTATGGCAATAGGCTCGCCCCCTATCACGTGGGACCTAAAAATTCATGGCGAAATGTGGGTGTAATATTACACCTATGCCTACCCCTTCGGGGATACAGACGTGTCTATAAAAAAAAATTAAAAAATAGATTTATGTGACAGGAGGCATCGACTACGGACGGGTCGCTTGATAGTAAGCGATTACGTACGTACTTAGTAATTAAAATGATTTATTTCAATACTTGACTGCGGAAGTATTAATTGCCATCCTTCAGAATATCGACGTTTAAAGTAAAAATTGGGCAAGTGCGAGTCGGACTCGCGCACGAAGGGTTCCGTACCATCATCTATACAAGAAAATCACGTTCCTTATATGTACACTTAAATACTATGGGAGCCCCCCTTTATTATATACTTTTTTTATTTAATTATTTATTTTGAAAGCTACTATACAACTACATATTATATGAAAATTTAAAGCGTCTACTTGTTACAGTTAGTAATTTTGAGCAAAAAATACGAACAAAAACAGGTTTTTTGAATGGGACTCCCTCTTATTATTTTCATTTTTTTATTTTTAGTAGGTTGTTGTTATAGCGGCAACCGAAATACATAATTTGTGAAAATTTCAGCTTTCTAGCTATCACGGCTTCAGCTTGGTGACAGACAGACGGACAGACAGACAGACTTGAGGCTTAGTAATAGGGTACCGTTTTTTACCTTTTAGATACGGAACCCTAAAAGTATCTCTACTGATGCGTTTCGTTTAGTGATGAGAGTGAAGGAGGTGATATTCCTCATTTCCGTATCCCTTCTCCTAAATCTTTTCCATTCGTAACGCCGGCAATGTATCTGTAACTCCTCTAGTGTTGCGATCGTCCAGCATGGACAGGCAATCCATCGGTTCATTCGTCGCTTTTTAGAGAAAAACATATTTCAATGCACTTGATCATGGGGCCATGCTGGACCATGGGATTAATAGAAGGGCCATAGGATTTTGTGACTAATGGATTGCATTCATGTCGGTAACTCCACGTGAAGATTTTGATCCAATATAGGAATTTAAACTTTCATGGTAATTTAAACTTATTTTAAATTGTCTTTCGGGGTTATATACCACGTACCTTTGTTTGGAGTAACCGATATTTCGGCAGTGTTACAAGCGCTATGTTTACGGATGTACATCCGTGAACATAGCGCATTGCTTGATAGGTATATATACCGAAAGACAATTTAAAATAAGTTAAAATTTTCATCGAATTTCAAATCATATCAAATCTAAAAATCACTTGGAAGAGCAATTAAGTGTAAAACACCTATTTCTTTTCTCTCTGCACCACGCAAAGGTAGACTGGGAAATAATGCCCATGGCATTAAGTGCACCTGTATACACTGTGTATATAAAGATTTAAATAAATAAATTAGTCTACCTTGTTCGTTTCCAGGGCCGGTTTTACGACTACCCAGGTGACGACCAAGCCCGCAAATCAGAGTTCTTCAAGCTAAAGGGTGACATCTGCGACCCGGCGGGCTGTCTCTCCGAGCTGTGCATCCAGCTGGCCATCATCATGATCGGCAAGCAGATCTTCAACAACTTCGTCGAACTGGGATACCCGTACGTGCGTGTATGTTTGTGTATGTCTTTGCGTGCGGATTCGAGGAAGAAGGTACTAAGTCTGCACGGTTGGCGTAGTGGTTTAAGCAGTCGCCTCGCCGCTTGGTACTGCGCCGCGTATCGTGGGTTCGATTCCCACACGAGACAACACTTTGTATGATCCACAAATTGTTGTCTCGAGTCTGGGTGGTCTTTGTGTCCGTTGATTGAATGTTTGTTAAGTCCCCTGCGACACAGGAATTTAATTCTAGTACGGGCACTCTTTTTAATGGCAAAAAAAAGTTGCAAAATTGGGTCATTGGCTTTTTCAAATGCCTGCTAATCGTTCCAAAATTTCTAAGCTGAAGAAATCGGAATTTAAGATGAGCTGGCTTCCCACGGTACGTGGTTTTGCGGACGAACGCCAATCATAGCTTTGTAGTTAAATCCTGGACGCACTAGCCGCGGCTGGCAGCCAAGTGGTGCGCCGCATGCTGCTGGCCGTAGTTTATACGTAGTTGGCTCCAGCAAATTCGTTGAGATTGAGATCGTGCGTTTTCTTATAACGCGTTTTCTGTTCACGTTCTTACACCGCGAGTTGGCTTACGTTAAAGGGGTGCGTATCGTTCCGCAAACTACACAGTTTTGAAAGCCGGCTTTAAGCTTAATGTCGGCGAGACTATGATTGCGCAGAAATTGAAAATGTTGTTATATTTTCGTAGTATTAGGTATGCACCGTGTGTCTTGTCCATGTGGTGACGGATTAAGAATACGGAATGTCACCACCCCATATCATGCCATGGGTGTCGTAGAAGCCGACAGAAGGAGCATATGATGCAGAGAACAGCACTGTAAGAGAAGGAAAACTTGATACAAACTCTACACCAACCCGTTAGGCCAGCGTGGTATAATAGTACGCCAGTTCTTCCTTTTAAAGGAGAGGCCTAGTCCAGCAGTGTTACAGGCATTGGCATGATGATTGGGTATGCAATGTCAATAAAAACAGCTGGTTATTAGGATATGAATTTCTAGGCCGTGTCGGAGACTTTTGGTTGGTCTATAAACGCCGCTACCAAAGTTGACCATACACTCAAAAAGATGTTCGTGTTTGTTGTCGTCATATTTTTGGCAGCTATTAATAGTTCTGGTTACTCGTTACAGGAAATTCCACAACTGGTGGCGGCAGCGGTCGCATAGAGCAGTGACCCGAGACCTAAGTAAGCCACACATGGCCTGGGAACAGGACTACCACCTGCAAGACCCTGGACGACTCGCCTTGTTTGATGAGTACCTTGAGATGAGTGAGTATAGCTACCCCATTGCTGTCTGATAACTTCCTGTTAAATAAATTTGGCAAAGAACAATGGCAGAATTCGGTCTGGGTTTGTTGTGGCGACCTTAAACTTCATATGAAAAAAAAAACAAATTGCTTTTTTTTCCTACGATTTTTAATAAATTCACTTTGTCTCGTTAAAGCTGGAGTATTTAATGATGATAAAAAGCATTTCAATTGATTACGAACTAGGTACCTACTTTAATATTTGATTGTTGCCATAGACAATGGTGTGACAGGAATAGACGTGAGTGCTATTTATCCGTATCGATTATTAAAATATAATTATTAAAATGCAGTTATTTAATCTTTAATTAACATTATATCAATAAGCTAATAATTTTTGAAGCAAAACATCTTTTAAATCAAATAAAAACGTCACAGCATCGTTTTAAAGTTGTATCGATTTCACATAAAATCGATTTAAAATGTACAGCTCTGCTTTTATCTTTGGCTGTGACGTTACGTGTGAGTTAGATGCTACGAATACTTCTGCGTTTTGATGTCAATCTGACATAATTTCATTTGATAATTCAAACGTACCTACATTGTTCATTCTTAACTAGAAACTAAAACACCGATATCTTATTTTTTCGGGTTTCCCGAGTGAAAATAGAATCATTTATAGACTCTGTTACTTACGCCGAATTTTTAGAAATATTTTTTATTACTGTGCGCTTCAATTTAATTTCAGACATTTCGATGTATGGAGATCTGCCATTGTCCTTTCGTTCCTATTTGAATTTATCCGGAAGATAAGGCTTATCCAAAAGGGATGACACTGGGTGTCACTGTCCAATAGTTTATTGATAAGTAATACATTAGATGCCTAGATATAATATAATAAAGTGCTATGCAGAAGATTTCAGGTTCAAACTCAAGGTGTGCTCTGCTGAATCCTCAACGTTATATCCTATTAAGTGAATATCCAAAAAGGAGTGGCAAAAATAACTATCTGGATAGTCAAGCTGAAGTAGCAGTGGGCAGGGTACATAGGTCGAAGAATAGATGACCGTTAGAGCAGTAAAGTTTTATATAATACTAGCTGTGCCCGCGACTCCGTTCGCGCGGAATTTGTCTTTTCATTAGGCTACAGAATTGATACTCAAAATGTTTTAAGTTGCATATAATACCTATATTGAATAGTATAGATGGAGATGTCCTGAAAATAGCTCAAATGATTTTCACTAGTTCGTGCGAGCCCACACCGCGAAGTTACCAATCGCGAGTAAAAAATCAGAGCATTCCTGTGAATGTTCGTTGCCTCATAATCGCGCTCGCATATTTAATGTCAAACGCATAGCGATAATACAATCCCATAGTTATGAACTCTTTAGACAGGCTCTAATTTCATCAGCTCTTTTCTCATATTGTATGGTGGTATAATAACAGACAAAGCCTAACGAAAATCGCCACGAAAAAGTACTGTTATACCGCCCATGGGTTCGTCATTTTGCTTGATTTCCTGTTTGATTCTATCGGATCTATCGGACACGATACGACGGAAAACAAACTGCTGAATCGCGCAAGCAGAGTTCGCACACGAGTTGACTATATGTAGAACTTCTCCAATATGTTCGTCGGACTGACAGTCTACCAGTCACGATCACCTAGCCTGTTTAGAGGATCCTCCCTCTAGTTGGAGGAACACCACACCCTTGTTCCTCCACAGGATTATGAAAAGTGGTTGGATGCGGGCGGCTTAAGATTGGTCCTCGTGGAGTGTCTTCGAGGAGACGTATGTCCAGCGATAGACGTCTCTAGGCTGAGACGATAACTATGAATGTTAACATCTTGTGTTATACGTACGAAAACATTACTTATAATCAAGTTAGAAAAATAGCTTCTTCAAATATTCTTCTTACTAACCTTATTTTCTCCTCCCAGTTCTCCAGTACGGTTTCGTGACGCTGTTTGTGGCGGCATTTCCGCTGGCGCCACTGTTTGCGCTACTCAACAACATCGCGGAGATACGACTGGACGCCTACAAGATGGTCACGCAGGCCAGAAGACCATTGGCTGAGAGAGTGGACGATATTGGGGCTTGGTAAGACCATTACTATCGAGATTGGCCAATTGATATAATGGTTAGTGACCAAGACTGCGAAAATCGTGGATTCCTATCCGTATTTAAGAACAAAAACCTCGACCTCCAAAGCACGGTACCGATTTGCCACAAGTCTACAACTTATTGTGGCCGCTACTACCATGCCACTTCGATTTCGTCAGTTACAATTAGTGGCTCTCACATGGCCCATGGATTCTTGTCAGCAAGAATTATTTTACCTTTAAAGCGATCAACGGCTACCCATCCAATTGGTGACCTCTACTAACGTTGTATTACTTTACCGATCTGGCACGGACGACAAGTCGAGACACGCTTTAAGCGCTAAATAACTACGGGGCGCCAGGGGGTTGCGTTAGAATTCTACCCTGAGACCCCGGCGGATAGCCCGAAGGCCACAAGCTCCTTGGCGGCGGATGAAGGTGTTGGGCACCGCCGCCAAAAAACCCAGCGGCCGCAGAGGATAGGGAGGACGGCAACGCAACGCCCAACGCCCCTCCAAGCCCACGCGGAGCTTCCACTACCGGTAGTCCGAGATCCCGGGATCTCTCTTAGCTTCACCGCGAGAATCCAAACCACGGTTACTAAACCCCCACCCCACCATGAAAAGGTGGAGTTACCAAGGGTATCTCCACCTTTTCATGTAAGTCTTATTCTTGTCTTGGTTCCTCTTTAATGCCTAAATACCAGACGCAACAAAAAATCTATTGTGTCTCGCAGTGATCAGTGAGGTAATCAACGAGTTAAGGATTATAATATATTAATTTTTTTATAGGTACGGCATTCTCAAAGGCATTACGTACGCAGCAGTCGTTTCAAATGTAAGTATAATATCATCTTAGAACGTCATCAAGATATATATATACCCCTGTGTTTTGTTCTGATGCTTCTTCTGATGTTAGTCACATAAAGACACCACCACCAACAACCTCTAAAAAATTACGTTATTTAAGAGATTTGTATGAATCCTATCAGCAAATATATTTTTTTGATTTTGACAAAGCCAAATTCTGCAAATTTCCTTTCTTAGTAATTACAATAGAACGAAAACAGGAATCACCAAGAATTCTTATTCCTTTCTTGATTTCTTAATAACTTCTTTTCACCTTCGTCTCATCTGTTTGCTTCTTGGCTATTGAATATTACACTAGCATCTGTTTTATTTCAGTTCTCTTTATAGTCTGTTCTCAATTAATTACGCTATTTATTTCAGGCTTTCGTGATAGCGTACACAAGCGACTTCATACCCCGTATGGTCTACAAATACGTGTACTCCCCGGACAACACCCTGGCTGGGTACATCGATCACTCATTATCGTGTAAGTATCTTATCTTATATCTTATACTAATGTATATAAAGCTGAAGAGTTTGTTTGTTTGTTTGTTTGGTTGAACGCGGTAATCGCAGGAACTACTGGTTCGATTTCAAAAATTCTTTCAGTGTTAACATCACGCTATGAGCGACGGGAGCGGAGCAGTAGCCTTAAATAACGCGGGTGTAACCGCGTGCTCATCTAGTAATGTATACTTACGTCAAACAACTTTATCGCAATTCCCTTTATGAAGCTTGCCTTCACCAGCCCAAACCTCCCCCAAACAAAATTCTGCATCCGATATAGCAGAAAGCATCTTTTTTTCTTTTCTGAAGACACCTCGCGCACTAGCGGAAGAAACAACGGACATCTAGAATGGAAACAATGATTAATTAATGGATCACACAAAATGTTGCATGTATTGTGTAGTCCGACCGTGCAGTCAAATCAATATCCTTGTGAGTTGTCAAATAAATATGGAGGTAAAACGGGGCACAAAGCCTCCACCCCCTGCCTCCGAAAGAGTCTGAGCTCGCCCATGACGAATAACTTTTCCGATTTTCCCCTGATGACTAATCTCAACAGGATCAAGCCCTCCAAAATCAAACAAAGTCACCCTAAAAACAAAAAGGTATATCCCTCAACCCAAAGTAGTAGCCCTACTTTGGATCTGAATTAAAAAGTTTTAACTAATTTGTGTATAGAAACTTTTTGCTCGTGTCCGTAATATATTTATTTATTTATTTATTATTAATTTATTTATAAAAACGGTCCCAACAGAAAACCGGCGCCATCTTGTGTCACAAGATGGCAATTTGCTGAGTTGGTACCGATTCTGTTTAGGTTAAGTTTAAGTTTTTTTATGTTACCCTAAGCAGCATAAATGAGTTTTCTTCTTCTTCTTCTTCTTCTCCTCAACCCAAAGTAAGGCTGCTACTTTGGGTTGATGAGGCAGATATTTCCCCACAGAAATCCTGCATCCACCACTGTTATATCCTTCTCTTCCAGTATTCAACACATCAGACTACCGCGAAGAGTGGGGCGCGGACGAGAACGAGGAGGACCCTCCCGTCTGCGCATACCGCGGGTACCGCAACCCACCAGACCACGCTGACCCCTACGGACTATCGCCGCACTACTGGCACGTGTTTGCTGCTAGGCTGGCCTTCGTCGTGGTCTTTGAGGTGAGCAGTAGCAGTAGTATATAGTCGTATATATATTATAGTCGTGACGACTATCAAAGATCTTCTCGCCACCGGGACCGACGGCTCTCGTTGGTCGAGGATTTGAATATAAAACGATCTGCATTACTGCATTCCGTGTGAAGTGGAGTAGGTACAGCCGAAAGGCGGATCCTGGGCTCCTAGGCAAATGGTTTTTACAGGTAGTAGAGCCTTGCTGATTTCAGCATGAATGGGCCGGCTTGACCGGGGAAGTCCTACCCTCTCACAGAAAATCGACGTAAAGTAACAGTAACTAAACTGTTGCGTTCCGTTCGGTGAGTGAGAGTGCCGGAGGCCCTATCCCCTATTCCTTCTCCCTTATTGCACTCCTCATCCTATCCCTTTTCTCAACCCCAAAGGGCGGCAACGCACTTGTGACTCCTGTGGGGTTGATTGTGTCCATGGGCGGCGGTAATTGCTTACCATCAGGCAATCCGTCTGCTCGTTTGCCGCCTATTACTATAAAAAAAAAGATCACAACTGGGACAGTTAGGGTGATGATGATCTTTTACTTCTTCTTGTCGTGTCCATGGCGATTATATGAGACCAGTAATCTACCGTAGCTATGGCATTGTTAGTAACCCCATAAAGTTCGGCCAAAGAAATGGCCACCTGCTTGGCTGCCTGTCGGTATTTCTAGAATATAGCTGTCACTACAATCAGTACTCTTGTCCCCAGCACGTAGTGTTCGGCCTCACGGGTCTGATGCAGCTCTTCATTCCCGACGTGCCCAGCGAGCTCCGTATCCAGATGCAACGAGAAGCGCTTCTCGCTAAAGAGGCAAAATACGAACACGGCAGAAGACGACTCTCTACCGAGTATAGGCAGCTGATCACGCAGAAAAGTGAGACTGTTACAGGTATGTGGAATATCTTTTTCTTTCATCCCAGGTCTCAATAGGGTTTCCTCATTTTCCTGTGTCAAGACTGTCTGTGTTGGGCTTACTTTTCATTTCAAGTAATGGGCGACGGTTATCTTCGGTTTATGACATCTGATCAGTAGAAAAGTGAGACGCCAGGTATGTGGAATATCTTCTTCAGTCCCTGATCCTGGTTGGATAGGGGAAAACTTCTCATTTTCCTGCGTCAAGTTTTTTCTTTTTTTATTGTTGCCTATCAAATTGATTCTATGCCGCCTGATCTTAAACAGTCATGGGGTCCTATGATGGCCCTCACCTGATGCAACGGCCTACAAAAGAGCTTTTTAATGCCTCGCTTAAAGGACACGTGATCGTAGGAAGCTGGGAACACATGGGTAGGTAATGAGTCATACATATTTATAGTTCGGCAAAGGAGGCACCAAACCGACAATTAGACTCTTTAGAGGTCTCTCTTTCGGTACGTGTAATATACCCAATAAACGCTCTGCCTATTCCAACTGAACTATAAAGCCGACTTCCCACGGCGCGTGGATTTGCGATCGAACGCGCGCACGTTTGTTACACATATGTTACACATTAGTCTCACTAACGCCCTCTATGTCCAGCGACAGCGACACCAGCACCGGCGGCGCGCGGCACGGGGGGTGCGTGGTTACGCCGAACATCACGCGCGTCTGACGGACTCGACGCGCATGTCGCCGTGGCGCCGCGCCCCGACCACAAGCACTGACGTACTCCGTCCATCTCTTCAAAATACAATAGTGTGAAGTTTCTAGAACTTCGAATTGGTAACCAAAATTCTGGGGTGAGCACTTAACTAGACCAGCACGAATGCTATACGCCTATGCTGACGTCATGCGCCGAGACCCGACCTCAAGCTCTCAAGTCACGCGCCACGCTGACGTTACGGTGACCATGTGCAGTGACGTCATATGTGTCTGATCAGCGCCTCTGTGTACAGTTGTGGCGCCCGACCATTAGCACTGACGTCCCCCGTATGTCTCGTCAAAATACAATAGTGTGAAGTTTCTTAGGTGTTCAACCTATGTCTATACAGAGTGTAAGGGACGGCGTACCGATCGCTGCCGCTGCCGTCCGCCGCTATAGAGCTGAAAAAGCCGATAGTTCAAGTTTTCGTGTTCATATCTGCATTGCTGTTTTGGAAAATTGGTTCATTTTTAGTTTTTTTTTTTTAATCGACCGCCAAGGGCCTCAATATCATGTACTGAATCACTGGTATCAGTTTTCGGTACGCCCGCGCCGTTCCATACACCCAGTTTATCAGAAAAACCCAAGATACACACGCGTCTCAAAACCATCCGAAAAAATTAATGCACATGCTTGTTTTTCAAATAGTACCACAGATGACTAAATAGTTGATAGTACTGTCGGCGCACACGTTGAAAATGCCAAAATTTTACGTCGTAAATACAACTTTAAGACAAGTAAGTTAGGTTGAATTTACAGTATAATATGATGATTTCATAACTATAACTACTTTAGCATAATGTGGACTGTTTGGAACGTCTCTTTCGTTCGAGACTGTGCATCTTGGGTTTTTTATAAAGCCTGGAATTTCGCTGCCTTTACTGTTCGTAAAGGGGCCATATTACTATAACTTGTCGACAAACGTAGTTGAGCAGTGGCGGAGCGAATCCAGGGGAGAAGCTAGACTCAAGCTATTACCAAAATATTCTTTGTTGTTTTCGTTCGTTTCTCGTCGTAAAAAAGGTCCGCAAATGATAGTTTAAAGGTGTAGTCTGAGTTGCATACGAATGGATCGCAATCGAGTCTGTAGTACCAGTCACTACCGCCAGAGGGTGCTTTAAGAAAATGTACGTTTTTTTCCTATCGATACACGAAAACCTGAATACGAACCATTAGAGTGCAAACTTGTAATAAGGATCGATGTTGATCGGGGGTTGATATAATTAGATCTGATGACGTAATTTTAAGGGTCCAATGTTGCCTTCATACTACAGGAAAATGAATAACTGAGGATGTCCCTTTATTATCATCTAGCTTCTAGAGTAAATCTAGACTAAACATTATAGTTCAAATACTAATAATAGTAGCTATGTTTTATTTTTTTAAACAGTTCTACGTTTGTGAGGATCATTAAGCTGGTTTCCCACGGTGCGTCGTTTTTGCGACCTGACGTGGAGTGCATTTGAAGTTACACCGCACGTTGGAAAACATCAAAGTTTTAGTGCGCGACCTTCCGCAATACCACGCACCGTGGGAAGCCAGCTTTAGAAATAATTGTTAAATTAATTTATAGACTCACGCCTGTATCCCCGAAGGGGTAGGCAGAGGTGTAATATTAAACCCACATGTGGATTAAATTAAACATCGTAACGATATAACCTGATTTATGATTACATAGACTTTCTTACAAAAGAAAGTTCAACTTTTAATGGATTGTGAAATATCGACATCCACAGTGCTCATTTTCCTGTAAAAGGCCTTAGATAGCATAATTTATTTATTGTAAAATATTATAAATGTATAGTAGATAATCAAATGACATGTACATTTTATTGAAAGATTCTGTACTTAAGTGTTTCTCATCGAAAATAAGTGTCAAAATGTGGAGCCAAGTACCAAAAATTATCACTTTCTGTTTTGTGAACGCGTTAAATAAAATTGTCGTACTGAATTTCGTCATAACTGCCTCTGTATAGAAAATTACAAACTTAAATTATTATATACTAGATGAGCCCGCGGTTACACCCGCGTTATTTCAGGCTACTGCTCCGCTCCTCTTTATAACATCATGCCAGGTCCCGTGGCTCATGGCATGGTCAAGCTTTGCTTAGTTTGGGACTAGATGGTGTTGTGTGAATGTGGTAGAATATTATATTATATATTATTATTTTATTTGCGGGCAGCCACTTCACACTGACATTGTCCGTGTGATGACGGATTAAGAATACGGATTGTCACCATCCCATAATGATGACAGAGGGAGCATATTATGCAGAGAACAGCACTGTAAGAGAAGGAAAACTTGATACAAACCCTATACCAACCCGTTTGACCAGCGTGGTACAGTAGGCCAATTCCTCCTTTCAAAGGAGAGGCCTAGTCCAGCAGTGGACTGTTAAAAGCTGATGATGATGATGATGATGATTATATTTCAAACAGTGTGCTAAGATATCAGACCCTATTTTCATTAAATGTTAACTAGATAGTAAATCAGAATAAATTGTTTACTGGTGCAGAATAAGATTGCACGGTAGGTACGTGTACTTGTGTGTGGTACCTGCAATGCAAGCTCGCGGCGATCAGCTGAGCGGCAAAGGCGATCAATACACCGAGTTGGTTTTTAAAATGTATGACAACGAAATTTGTTTTTTAAGATTTTGTGAGATATATTTTCATGTATTTGTATTCAATAGGGTAGTTTCCAGGGTCAAAATAATTACATTTTATTTAGTCCGTATTTTAGATTATAAAAAAATATTAGACACATAATTTTTCTTTTTTCGATTAAATTAAAAAATAACAAAGATATAGCCCATTAAAGTTACGTGTGACGTCACCTAGTGCGAAAAAATGCAGCACGGCGTGACGTTATACGTAACTTTGTCATTTTTGGTTTTAATTTACAAATAAAATATACATATCGCTTATTTTTGAATAGTCTAAAGGACGGACTTATAATTTTTTTTTCGTCAACTAGCCTATTATTAGTAGTATATTCACCCCTAAAATATTTTGCAAAAGCATTTCAACACACTATAAATCAACGAAATTCAGTATGTCAATGACTATACATTTCTCATTCAAATTGTATGTTAGGTATATTGATTTAATTCATATGTATATGTATATAAGTCATAATATTATGTATATAAGTGTCTATGTCTACTGGTATTAATGGCATGGCATTAATTTTCTAGCATAAGCTTGAGGGATGCATCTTTTAAAGTAGTTGTAAGTAATCAGTTCCTGACATACAATACACATAAAGAATCATTGTAACTCTGAAGTCAGTAGTGTAATTTTGTGAATTGTAAGTTGCGTTTTTCGATACTACAATTTATCATCATCAATGTTACAAACTGCCCCACTGCTGGGTCAGTGAAGGTATAATTAAAAATGTATTCAAAATACAATTGCTAGAATGTAGAATCAAACTCAGGGCAATGAATACAGATTTACATAGAAGCACAGTTCTTAAGGATTTCGTGTGCCGATTCCAAGTGGAGACTCCAGTTTACTTCTTAGTTGGCGCCGTTGGCGGCGCTGGCGTCGTTCTCCGTCTCTCTTGCTCTTGTAGTTAAGATACACAGGAGGAACGTTCGTCTCTGTTGCTCTCATAGAGACAGCTGTCACAGCGCGACTGCCACGCCGCCAAGCGGCAATTTGGGTCACAGAAAGTTTGTCTGCAGAGAGCCCATAGGAAAAGCGCCTCTATGTAAATATCTAAGCTCTTCGCTCAGGATAAGCTAAAAACAACGCCGTATTATGATTTACAACATTTTCGGTTAGTCCTGTCAGCCATCACAGCTTGGTTCTTACTCTGAATAATAATGGCACTGTTCGTAAAGTTCCTTATAAATTATCATCGTTTTAGCGATATCCCGGTAGTATCTAAATCACCGTACCGTGTTTAAGTCTTTTGCTTTGATAAATGTACAAAAAAAGGTCTTACAATAACTGGATAACAATACAGTAATTAGTCCAACAGTTTATCCATATCGGATATGCAACAAGAGAGAAACACAAAATTAATTTCTTAACATTAAGCATATTTGTTACAAAAGAATTCATTTAAGTTATAAAATACATGATTAAGTAGCCATTTCTTTAGTGTTTTGAAGATGTTACCATTTAATTGCTTGATTTCTGTGGGTAAATGGTTAAATATACGAAAAGCAGTAATATACGTACTTTTATAATAGATCATGTTATGTAAATTCGGTAAGTTTATATTGTATTTGTATCTATTGCGTATATTACTCTTAGTCGCCGATTTGAAAGTAAAATAGTACATGTTGTTTTTTACAAATAAACAAAGCTCAAGAATATAAATTGCTGTCAAAGTTAGGAACCCTTTCGACTTAAAAATATCTCGTAGTGACTCAGTACTATGCATTTTATAGATTGTCCTCAAGCATTTTTTTTGAAGAATGAACGTCGATTCAACATTGGTCGAGTTACCCCAGTAAATTATGCCATAAATTAGAAGTGGATAAACATTACCAAAATAGGCGCTTCTTGTTACATTTACATTAGTAGACTGATAGTGCATAACAAGTACTTGATATTTTTTTTTTTTCAATATGGGCCTTCCAATTTAGATGCTGGTCGCCAAGAAAGTTTTTATCTGTTATTGCTTCAATTTCTACATCTGATACTGTAATTTTTAGTTTGGAAGGCTTGCTTTTGTAGTTCCTCAATTGTATTAACTTGGTTTTTGAGAGATTCACTTTCTAGTTTAACGTCTGCAACAAACTTGTAACAGTCGTTAATGTTTTATTAATTTCATTATTATAGTGAACGTCATTTGAATTATCATTCGTGATAAATATGGTTGCATCATCGGCATACATTACGCAAATATGATACTTGGAAGCTCATTTACATAAATTAAAAATAGCAGGGGCCTCAATATGCTGCCTTGGGGCACACCTAATGTTACGTTTTCGTATTTAGACTGTACTGTTTCAACCATTTTTGTTGACTTATTATAGACTTCGATAGTTGTTGCCTGCATTCTGTTGTTAAGATAATTTTCTAGTAGTTTTAAAGCAACTCCTTTTATTCCTACCCATTCTAATTGATTCAGCAAAATATTATGTTTGACACAGTCAAAAGCCTTCGACATATCGATAAAAAGAGCTGCGCATTTTTTTGTTTTTATTGACGTTACTCCAAATAGTACTAAAAAGTTTATAAATTGCCAAAGAGGTCGTTTTATTTTTTTGAAAGCCGAATTGATTTTCATTTAAAATATTGTTTACATCTAAAAACTTTGCGATCCTTATGTAAATGATCTTTTCAAATATTTTTGATATGCATGATAGCAATGCAATGGGTCTATAATTACTCATTTCATGTGTTCGACCTTTTTTATGTAATGGTTTTATAAGAGTTTTTTTGACGTGACAACGTCTTATAAATTGGTTTGCCGGGTGACACTTCAAGCAACTGCGTTACGCTCCGCTCACGTTATGCGCTCACAATGAGAGCGAGTGAGAGGCACGCGTCCCGCCTAAGAGCGAGAGAGACAGACATAAAAAGTGAAAGGCACGCGTCTTTCATCCTTCTTCCTACTATACGAATGAATATTCACATTAAAATTATTTTACCACTCAAAGTCGTTGTCACGTAAAACTTTCGCCCGTATACCGACTTTACAGGCAACCAATTTTTTTTTAAGTATTTGGAAATTCTCCCGTTTCTAACATTAGATTTATTATATAAACAATTGGGTCTACAATAAAAAGAATACTCTCTTTGACAATTTTGATAGGTATGTTATCATAACCGAAATTCGTTTTGTTTTTTAAAATTTTTACTATATTCATTACTTCATATCTTTCTGTTGGATAAAGGAAAATACTGTTGGGGTTATTTGTCGGCACTGGTTTGAATTTATTTGATGTTCAGACATTATTATTCTGATAAATGTAGTAATGGTTGTACGCACTAACAATTTTATCTGGCGATTTTGTGACATTATTGTTTTTGCACGACGTAATCAATTGTTGGCCTAAGCACATTTGTCGTCTGAGTGTGTCGTTTAATTAATGTCCACGTTGCTACAGTTTTATTCGTACTTTTTGTAAAGAATTTGGAGCCCGGGGTCCGCTTTCTAGTCTAAATAGATATGACTAGATATCTATTTAGACTAGAGCGCCGTATGAACTGCAACTCAAAGAGATAAAGGTATAATACAACCCCTTCCATGGATATTGTAAAAGGCGACTCGAGCTGGTTTCTGAATCGAAATTAAACTACAGTTGACGGATTTTATCGCAAAATATTAGTTTGACTGAGATTAGGTACATATAATCTGAATGATCTAGAAACTAAATTATTGATTAGATAACTATCCGACTTTTTGATTTCTTTATAGAAATCGTCACGGAAGACTGAGGTGATATTTGTTTTTCTTGAATGTATAAGTTGTCTCAAAGTACTCGAACATTATTTGACTATTGGTGTTCAAGACAAAGATTACTGATACTATAGTTCGACAGAGCCATCATATTCAGAGTGAGAGCTAAGTTGTTCAAGTACTTAGTTGAGGTGTATGTCAAAATAAATGTGATATTATTTCATTTCACTATACAGTAAGTTAGGAATCTCTAGTGTTTAATGTTGGATGTACTTTCTGTTCTAATACTCATTGTTCTTATTTAATTATAATTGTTATCAATATATTGTGGTGGTTTGATTTCGTTTTTCCTTTTATAACTTTGTTAGTAGACAATATACTTACATATACATGAAAAAAATATCAGATACATGTTGTCGGGGTCAAAGTTCAACTTTAAATGTAACAGCTGATATTTTTTCGCGATTTCGCAAAGGTTCCCGAACAAAAGTTGTTCATAATGATGAATATAACCACCCCCTAAGAGGTTAACGGTGTTTTATGGCGAGATGGAGATTCAAAGACAACTCACAGGACCAAAAGTATTATGCTTGACTGAGTCATACATATTTATAGTTCGGCAAAGGAGGCACCACACCGACAATTAGACTATTTAGAGGTCTCTCTTTCGGTACGTGTAATATTGAATATACCCAATAAATATCTGCCCATTCCGACTGAACTATAAAGCCGACTTCCCACGGCGCGTGGTTTTGCGATAGCTCGCGCGCACGTTTGTTACACATATGTTACACATTAGTCTCACTAACGCCCTCTATGTCCAGCGACAGCGACACCAGCGCCGGCGGCGCGCGGCGCGGGGGGTGCGTGGTTACGCCGAACATCACGCGCGTCTGACGGACTCGACGCGCACGTCGCGGTGGCGCCACGACCCGACCACAAGCACTGACGACACGCGCCAACACAAAACCTCAAACACTGACGTACTCCGTCCATCTCTTCAAAATACAATAGTGTGAAGTTTCATAGGTGTTCAGCCTTTATCTATATAGAGTGTATGGGACGGCGTACCGATCGCTGCCGCTGCCGTCCGCCGCTGTAGGGCTGAAACAGCCGATAGTTCAAGTTTTCGTGTTCATATCTGCATTGCTGTTTTGGAAAATTGGTTCATTTTTTTTTAATCCACCGCCAAGGGCCTCAATATCATGTACTGGATCACTGGTATCAGTTTTTAGTACGCCGTTCCTTACACCCAGTTTATACGAAAAACCCAAGATACACACGCGTCTCAAAACCATCCGAAAAAATTAATGCACATGCTTGTTTTTCAAATAGTACCACAGATTACTAAATAGTTGATAGTACTGTCGGCGCACACGTTGAAAATGCCAAAATTTTACGTCGTAAATACAACTTTAAGACAAGTAAGTAAGGTTGAATTTACAATATAATATGATGATTGCATAACTATAACTGCTTTAGCATAATGTGGACTATTTGGAACGTCTCTTTCGTTCGAGACTGTGCATCTTGGGTTTTTTATAAAGCCTGGAATTTCGCTACCTTTGCTGTTCGTAAAGGGGCCATATTACTATAACTTGTCGACAAACGTAGTTGAGCAGTGGCGGAGCGAATCCAGGGGAGAAGCTAGACTCAAGCTATTACCAAAATATTCTTTGTTGTTTTCGTTCGTTTCTCGTCGTAAAAAAGGTCCGAAAATTATAGTTTAAAGGTGTAGTCTGAATTGCAGTCGAGTCGTTAGTAACAGTTTGTACCGCCAGAGGGCGCTTTAAGAAAATCTATGGAAAATACGACCTTAATACGACTCATTAGAGTGCAAACTTATAATAAGAATCGATATTGATTGGTGGTTACTATAATTAGATCTGATGACGTAATTCTAAGGGTCCAATGTTGCCTTCATACTGCAGGAAAATGAATAACTGAGGATGTCATCCCTTTATTATCATCTAGATTCTAGAGTAATCTAGACTAAACATTATAGTTCAAATACTAATAATAGTAGCTATGTTTTATTTTTTTAAACAGTTCTAAGTTTGTGAGGATCATAAAGCTGGTTTCCCACGATGCGTCGTTTGTGCCACCTGACATGCAATGCACATTTGAAGTTACACCGCGCGCACGTTGGAAATCATCAAAATTTTTTTTTTTTTATTTTTTTTTTTTTATTTATTCAGGATCTCCAACAAAGAATATACACTTTAATTTACACGGTTGATTGCACATAGGGTATGAATTGTGTACTCCTTCATTTAAAGGAGACCACAGCATGCAAAGAAATTTAATAACTTAGTAGCCTAAATGTTAAACAGTTATAGATCGAATCAAAATTTAAACAGAACAAGAGATATTTTAAACAATAGTAGATTTTATAGTACATAATAAATACTTACACTCTATATAAATATTACAAACTTATAGATAAACATAATATGTACATTTTGATAAGCAATAAATTTTTGCAAACAGATTATTGAAAGTATTCGTCTAAACACTTCTTATATTTACTCAGAGATTCACATATGTCAATTTCTTGAGTTCTCGATATATTGTTATACTGCCTAAAGAGCCTTGGTATAGCAGCATAATGGCCTAGATTTGTTTTAGAAGTTGCTACATCTAATAAGTTATATGTATTCTTTCTAGGCAAACGGGTGGGGATTTTAATGCGTAAAGTGCTCACTAGCTGACTACAATCTATGGTACCGTTAAGTATTTTATGTAGGAAGATACAGTCTAATTTCTCCCTTCGGCTCGCAAGGGTTTTGATTTTATAATGTTTTAACCTATCGGCATAGCTAATGCATTTTTTGGCTATATGGTCTGCATAGCACAAATGGTAGAGGAAACGCTTTTGGACACTTTCTAGACGTTTTTTGTAGACCTCGTAGTGTGGATTCCATATTATAGAGCCGTATTCCAGTATTGGACGAACCAGAGTATTAAAAAGTCTTATCTTTGTAGACGAGTTCTTAAAATCCTTACAGTTACGAATGATAAAACCCAGTACCTTAAAACCGCGCGCAACAATGTCTTGGATGTGTACATCGAACCTCAGTATCCGGTCTATTTTAATGCCCAAATCACGAATTACATTTAAATTTCCAACCTGAATTCCGTCGATGTAGTATGTGTTATTCTTTGCAAATTTGTTTCGTGTAAATTGAATATAGAAACATTTATTTACATTTAAGACCATTTTGTTAGCTTTGCACCAATTTGTTAAATTATCTATATCATTTTGTAGTTTTTCTGAGTCGTCATCGCTTTGAATGGGCATCATGATCTTAAGGTCGTCAGCAAATAAGAAAAAGCTTGAATTCTGGAAACAATTGACAATATCGTTAATAAACGCATTGAATAGGATTGGCCCTAGATGCGAGCACTGCGGAATACCAGATGTTGCTACGTAGCTGGAGGAATGATAACCGTTAATTACCACCTTAGATATTCTATTCTCTAAGTATGACTCCAGCAATTTGATCAAAGCTCCATCCACGCCAAGTTCGCTCAATTTTGCAATTAGGCGGCAGTGGTCCACTTTATCAAATGCTTTACTGAAATCAGTATAGATCGCATCTACTGGTATCCGTCTGTCGAGGCATTTTGATATCTTGGATGTAAAACATAACAAATTTGTGTTCGTGGACCTAGATTTTACGAAGCCGTGTTGATATTCCGTTATATGTTGTTTCAGGTGCCATACTAAACGTTTGCTTATAAGTTTCTCGAATATCTTACCAAAGGAGACTAGAATCGATATTGGTCTATAATTAGAGATCTGATGCCTTTCTCCAGATTTGAATATTGGGATTACTAAGGCTTCTTTCCATCTGGTAGGGAACGTCCCTTCGAGGACTGATTTGTTAAAAATTATTTGAAGCGGGTTAACTAGTGCTTTTGCACAGCGCTTTATAAAAACTGGTGGAATACCGTCACTACCGTGCCTTTAGTGCCCAACGTCTTTAGTGCCCAACCTTCTGCAATACTACGCACCGTGGGAAGCCAGCTTTAGAAATCATTGTGAAATTAATTTATAGACTCACGCCTGTATTCCCGAAGGGGTAGGCAGAGGTGGAATATTAAACCCACATGTGGATTAAATTAAACATCGTAACAATAACAAATTCCGATATATCCTGATTTATGATTACATAGACTTTCTAACAAAAGAAAGATCAACTTTTAATGGATTGTGAAATATCGACATCCACAGTGCTCATTTTCCTGTAAAAGGTCTTAGATAGCATAATTTATTTATTGTAAAATATTATAAATGAATAGCAGATAATCAAATGACATGTACATTTTATTGAAAGATGCTGTGAGTGTTTCTCATCGAAAATAAGTGTCAAAATGTGGAGCCAAGTACCAAACATAATCACTTTCAGTTTTGTGAACGCGTTAAATAAAATTGTCGTACTGAATTTCGTCATAACTGCCTCTGTATAGAAAATTACAAACTTAAATTATTATATACTAATATTTTCTTGGGTTTACGCGAATGTTACACATTGAAATTAAACTACAGTTTACGGATTTTATCGCGTTATATTGGTTTCACTGGTTATTTGTTATTACATTTAAACCGAAAGATCTAGAAACTACATTTTTATTACTAGCCGACGTTTCGAATTCTTTACAGGATTCGTGTTCACGGCAGACTGAGGTGATATTTGTCTTTGTCTTGAATTTATAAGTTATCTCAAAGTACCTGAACATTTTTCAACTATTGGTGTTACTATCTACGCAGAATGTGCTCACTGTGTCTTGATGTCTTCTGGTGACTTTGTCCTTCTTGGGTTTCATTAGCCTGATAACAGGGTCCCAAGCTGGAGGAACATTCCAACCATCTTCCCTATTGAAATTAGGATGTTTTTTAATTTCAATAGCTTCACGTATCATTCTTGGAATAAAGCGGTGTTCTTTTGCGAGTATCTGTGGTTTATCAAATCGCAGGTAATGGTTGGTTCCTTGTTCTACATGTTCACACACAGCAGACTTCGTCGAGCGTTTGTGTTTAATGTCAGCTATATGTTCCTTTAGTCGAATGCCTATGCTTCTCTTGGTTTGTCCAATGTATGAGAGCCCACACTCACAGTCTATCTTGTAAACCCCGGCCTCTTGTAAGGGTAACTGACTCTTGACAGATGGTAATAATTGGCTTATCTTCGTTGGTGGCTTGTAGAAAGTTTTGATTGAAGCTCGCTTCAAGATGTAGCCAATCTTGTCGGTCACGCCCTTGATGTATGGGAGGACAGCAGGTTGTCTCTCTACTGTGGCTGGCTTGTTCTTCGGGGATCTGTGACGTTGGCGCGGCGGTCGGAGCTTGTTGTCTTGCAGCACTTGCTTGACATGTTGAAGCTCGGCGTCCAGGTGTTTCTTGTCACAGATCCCCCGGGCTCTCTGAAACAAAGACATTCCCACGGTAGCTAACTGTTTAGGATGGTGGTGAGATTCACCGTTTAAGTACCTATTTGTATGTGTCTTTTCCGAAACGTCGGCTAGTAATAAAAATGTAGTTTCTAGATCTTTCGGTTTAAATGTAATAACAAATAACCAGTGAAACCAATATAACGCGATAAAATCCGTAAACTGTAGTTTAATTTCAATATTATATACTAGTTGAGCCCGCGGTTACACCCGCGTTATTGTAGGCTACTGCTCCGCTCCGCTATATAACATCATGCCAGGTCCCGTGGCTCATGCATGATCAAGCTCTGCTTAGTTTGGAACTAGATGGTGTTGTGTGAATGTGGTAGAATATTAGGTATATTATATATTATTAATATACTTCAAACAGTGTGCTATGATATAAGAGCCTATTTTCATTAAATGTTAATCAGATAGTAAATCGGAATAAATTGTTTACTGGTGCAGAATAAGATTGCACGGTAGGTACGTGTACTTGTGTGTGTTAGGTACCTGCAATGCGAGCTCGCGGCGATCAGCTGAGCGGCAAAGGCGATCAATACACCGAGTTGGTTTTTTAAATTATAGTAGTATATTCACCCCTAAAATATTTTGCAAAAGCATTTCAACACACTATAAATCAACGAAATTCAGTATGTCAATGACTATACATTTCTCATTCAAATAATTGTATGTTATATTGATGTAAGTCACATGTATATGTATATAAGTCATAATAATATGTATATAAGTGTCTTAGTCTACTGGTATTAATGGCATGACATTAATTTTCTAGCATAAGCTTGAGGGATGCATCTTTTAAAATAGTTGTAAGTAGTTCCTGACATACAATACACATAAAGAATCATTGTAACTCTGAAGTAAGTAGTATAATTTTGTGAATTGTAAGTTGCGTTTTTCGATACTACAATAAATCATCATCAATGTTATGCCGCGTTTCCACGCTTGCCAAGCCTCGACAAGCTTCCACAAGCACAAGCGTGTAAACAGGCCGTTTGGCTTGGCTTGCGTGAGCTTGTGGACGCTTGTACAGGATCCGGTCTAGTGTCGGTTTTTGGACACAGATCAAAGGGCGCTTGCGGCAAGCGCTTGCGACGCGTTCACACGTTGGCGCGTGCTTAGTAGTCGCTGTGATCTCGAAACGAACGCACGTCTAGTTCTGTCTCAAAATGAGTGGCTGGTCGAACTTCTTTTGCTTGTTTGTATGATTATGCACTATATCGCTCCCAGAGGAATGTCACGAGGGAACATATTAATAATATGCAGGTGTATTGACATACCTAATGCCGTAACCTATATGGCACCAGTAATATTTCGAGGCTGTGTATGTAAGGTTTTCCGTAGAGGGTAAGGAAGAGGCCCTGGCAATCTACATCATACAAAATAATTGGTTTTGCTTCTCTTTAAGTGTATTTCAAATAAAAGTAGGTTAAACCAAAGGTTATAGTCGATACAAGTTCGGTGTCCGCCATGCTTGGATGTACGTAGCATACTGACGCATTCACAAGCGTGTAAACGGCTCCCAAACGCCAAGCGAGATTTGTGGACGCTTGGAGCTTGTGGAAGCCTGTCGAGGCTTGGCAAGCGTGGAAACGCGGCATTACAAACTGCCCCACTGCTGGGCACGGGCCTCTTCTCGCTATGAGAAGGGTGTTGTCAGTGATGGTTTAATTAAAAATGTATTCAAAATACACTTGCTAGAATGGAGAATCAAACTCAGGGTAAGCTAAAAACAATGCCATATTAGGTATGATGTACAACATTTTTGGTTAGTCTTGTCACCCATGACAGCTTGGTTCTTACTCTGAATAAGAATTTTATTACACTGTTCATAAAGTTCATTATAAATTATCATCGTTTTAGCATTATTGCTCCTTGGTTTTAGCTTCATCCCGGTTGCATCTAAGTCACCGTAACGTTTTAAGTGCTTTGGAGCCCAGGGTCCGCTTTCTAGTCTAAATATATATGACTAAATATCTACTTAGACTAGAGCGTCGTATGAACTGCAACTCAAAGAGATAAAGGTGTATTATACCAAACCCTTGCATGGATATTATAGTAAAAGGCGACTCAAGCTGGTTTCTGAATCGAAATTAAACTACAGTTGACGGATTTTATCGCAAAATATTAGTTTGACTGAGATTAGGTACATATAATCTGAATGATCTAGAAACTAAATTATTGATTAGATTACTATCCGACTTTTTGATTTCTTTATAGAAATCGTCACGGAAGACTGAGGTGATATTTGTTTTTCTTGAATATATAAGTTATCTCAAAGTACCCAAACATTATTTGACTATTGGTCTTCAAGACAAGGATTACTTATACTATAGTTCGACTGAGCCATCATATTCAGAGTGAGAGCTAAGTTATTCAAGTATTTAGTTGAGGTGTATGTCAAAATAAATGTGATATTATTTCATTTCACTATACAGTAAGTAAGGAATCTCTAGTGTTTAATGTTGGATGTACTTTCAGTTCTAATACTCATTGTTCTTATTTAATTATAATTGTTATCAATATATTGTGGTGGTTTGATTTCGTTTTTAGTAGACAATATACAGGGTTATTTGTAAAACACCGTTAACCTCTTAGGGGGCGGTTATATTCATCATTATGAACAACTTTTGTTCTGGAACTTTTGCGAAATCGCGAAAAAAATATCAGCTGTTCCATACATTTTGTCGGGGTCAAAGTTCAACTTTATATGTAACAGCTGATATTTTTTTCGCGCCTTCGCAAAGGTTACCGAACAAAAGTTGTTCATAATTATGAATATAACCACCCCCTAAGAGGTTAACGGTGTTTTATGGCGAGATGGAGATTCATAGACAATTCACAGGTGCACTGCGAACTGTGGAGCTCCATCTCAATCCATGACGCGCTTGCTTTCATGCCCTCTACCCATCTACCTGCAGCAAACAAGATCTTAAAGTGGCCTCAGACAATGCCATCACCGTAGCCAAGTTTTGGGAACAGAAAATGCGAACCAGTGACTCGATGAAAAAGACTGTGTTAGTTTGTAGTTTGGGCGAAGCTTTTCGTAGAGGCGCTACAAAATCACAATAATTATAATGACTTGTAATAAAATTGCTCATATTCCATAGGTGATTGGGTAGATGATCTAAAGTTAAAAGCTAGAAATTTTGTCGTCCTGTCTACCTGAACATAAAAAAATCTCATTTCATGTAACATGGAATGCTAAAACGCTGTTCACGAAAATTGCGCACATGTCTATCTCTTAAGTCTGTGACTGTGCGTGCCAAATAACGAATCAACTATCAAAGGTGTCATTTTCTGCCGCATTTTTCAACACAGACCACCTATTGCTTCTAATCTAAGATCCGTAGAAGAGCGACCTTCACCAGTTTGAGAATTGGATGAAACGTATTTTATATCAAATTTTGCATGTTAAAAAATATATCACGAATGAGTTTTGAAAAAAATTACAGGTTTTTCAATATCAATATCAAATTCAATATCACAATATAAAATAATATTATCGTGTTCGCACATTTAAATATAAGATTTGTCTATTAAACAAGTTGATAAATATAACTATTTATTTTATTTATAGACTCACGCCTGTATCCCATGTATGAAGGGGTAGGCAGAGGTGTAATATTACACCCACATTTCGCCATGATTTTTTAGGTCCCACGTAATAGGGGGCGAGCCTATTGCCATACCGGGCACATTACCAGACTCCGTGCTGCTACTGAGAATTTCCTAACGTAAAAACCCAATAACACTTTGCCCGACCCGGGAATCGAACCCGAGACCTCCCAATCCCACGCGCACATTTATGCAGCGAGACCAAGTAGGCCGTAAATATAACTAGTATTGTAACGGTCGAAGTGTTTATACCTACAAATACGCCAGGAAAAATTTACAACCAAATGTTTATACATTCGGTTAGTACTAAATTTGTTCATTAAACGCGTAAATGCAATGTTAGATGAAAAGCCAATTTTTTTTTCTACTTTTCTAGTCTGGACCGGATTGTTTTGCCAAGCCAGTCGCAAAATATTTTTTTACATGCAAAATTTCATAAAAAAACTACTTTTCATCCAATTATCAGATCGGTGAAGGTCGTTCTTCTACCGATCTCTTACTATTCTCCATAAACTTACCTAATTGTCGATAGTCAGGTTCGACAAAAAAAATCAATTATAATTTACTGGTATTTTATAAAAATAACATTTATTGATAAAAGCAACGGAATTTGATAAACGATACTAAAAATAAATTATCTTTTAGATATTATTTGTTCCAATTATTTATTGAAACCTCCATACTGTAGGTATTCCGAATACATCTGTATTGAAAGGTATAATAAAATTATAATTAGATTTTTTTTTACATACTTTAGACATAAAACGTAAAAATATGTTGTAAGAAAAAACGTCAGTTGTTGTCACAGATCATAGAGTACCTTTTTATAAACGGTTGTTGTGGAGGTACAGAATGAAACCAACCTCTCAAAATAAAAATATACTTATAAGCTTTAGTACATATATATCGATGCTTATAAGCTACTTGAAAGTTCTTAGAAAAATAATAAACCTAATAAAACGTTCACCAAATGACTATAAAATAAAGACTTCAAAAAATAAACCAAAACCCACATGGCAATTGATAAATCAATCAAAACGAAATATCCCAAGGGGAAACATTAATTAATTGAAGGTAAATAACCAATATGTTACGGAGCCTAAGTTATTAGCAAATTTTTCTTATAACCTTTTTTATTGATAGAGTACAATCTATACCTAATAGCTCTGGTAATGCGGTCAAAAACTACATGTTAAACCAAAAGGACTCTATGTTCATGGCTCCAAGTATACCACATGACATACTGAAAATAATTTTAGATCTAAAGGCAACAAATAGCGTAGGTTATGATGGTATATCTACACAAATAGTAAAATCCGTAGCTCATGAAATATGTGGTCCCTTGAGCCATATTATAAACCTATGCAAGCGAAGGTATCCAGTTGCCCTAAAAAAATCCATATTAAAGCCATTATTTAAAAAACTAGATAGCGAGTTGATGGAAAACTACAGGCCAATTTCATTGTTACCGGTATTTTCTAAAGTTATAGCGAAGTACATTTATGAGGAACTGAATGCATACATACAAAAAAGGCATAATATGCGATGAACAAAAAAGCTTCAGGCAAAATAAAATAATAAACATGGCTATTTATGATTTATTGCACATAGTTATGAAAAACACGAAGAAAAATACTCCAATCTGTGCACTACTGTGCAACATGACGCAGGCTTTCGACCTGTCGAATACGAAACTCTAAAAAACAAGCTCGACGCATATGGCTTACGAGGACGTTCTAGAGCTCTTGTACTCGTACCTAAGTGATAGGAAACAAATAACAATAATCAGTAGAATTAACGTAAGTAACAAACGACAAGAATTCTTCAAATCAGAGGAACGTACAGTTGCCTACGGAATCCCTCAAGGGAGCGTACTCGGGCCCCTAATATTCATTCTCAACATTTACCAAAAGCCATAGAACATCACATGACACAACCGAAAAGGACACAATATTCAAAGCCCAAAAAATGTGCCTTAGATCTATGTTTAATCTCAAAGTTACTGATAGTTGTAAACCATATTTTAAATAATTCAATATACTCACAATGCCATGTATTTATATATTGGAAATAGCTTCTTTCGTCAAATCCAACCCAAATTTATTTCCTCGTCTATCAGACGTAGTACCAGGCCTCCTTCACTCGGCCGTACCACGGTAATAATATCTAACAGTATTGTAACTCCATACAAACGCACGAAACTCGAGTTATACAACCTACACGCCTCGAGCAAAGTACACATTAGACTGTGCCCAACTGTGTCTAAAGTACACATTTTTTGCAGTATTACAATGATATGACGACCCAGCGGCGTAGCGGGAATGTAAACGACTGCCACGTCGAAGGTCGCGGGTTCGATTCCCGCTCAAGTCAAACATTTGTGTGCATGAACATGGATGTTAGATAAGATAAGATAAGCTTTATTTGCATAAACATGTGTGTGTACATACAAAGAAAGTGCATACATACAAGATGACTAAATAAATTAAGTGCAGACATGTTTGTCACAGCATGACGTCCAAAAATAAATTGGTTACTTATAAAATTATACAAAAAAAGATACATTTAACAATATATTATTTTTTTGTCCAAATTATTTAAATTTAATGTTTGTCTTGGCCTTGGTGTTTCTGTATATAATTTGTATGTATTTGTAACAAAGAAGTATATATGAATGTTTATCCATTGTCTAGTACAAGCTAAGGACTAAGTAGATGCTGTTGTGTGTATGTAGTAGAATATTATTATCTATCATTATTGGTATTTCAGCAAAAAATCGATCTAGAGTACCTAATAATTATACATGTTTATGTAATGCGCATAGCGTGACTTAACTTGCCGTTAGTAATTAATCAATTCAATTGAAGTTCTAATAATTTTATTATGACAATAGATGGATACACTGAATAATAATAATAATAATAATGACAGACATGAAACAAGCGTTGCAGGAGCGCTTCTTTGGTCACCTGAAAAAAGTTCTGAAGAGTCTTCTTTCAGGCGGGAACAAGGTGCGAGCTTGTAACGGTTGGGTCATGCCACTCTTGATGTACTCCGTTCACTGTTGACCACAAATCGAATGCATCACCCACGTTCTTCTGTGATGAGGTTGTACATCCCGCGGAAGTGCGGGGCCGAGGGTTTCTAAACGTTAAGGCCCTACACAACTGCGAGGTGTACAAACTTAGGGAATATTTTCTAAAGGGCAGTGTGGATGTGCATCGGGATGTGGTTGCAGTTGACGGTGGCCTCACCCCGCTCTCATTGGCGAAAGAGAACTGGCGCAGGCCTGTAGCTTTAGGCGTTGACGACCGCAGGCTTGCGTGGCAGAGCAAGGAGCAGCATGGTAGATTCTACCGGGCCCTTCACGGACCGGATGAAGATCTACTAGCTTCTGTGGCCTGGCTACGTTCTGCTAATCTCTTCGGAGAAACCGAAGGTTTTGTCTGTGCAATGGCAGATGAGGTTATCAAGACGAGAAATTACCGGAGGTATATCATGAGGGACGGCACAGTAGACCTGTGTCGAGCTTGCAACCGACCTGGTGACTCCCTCAGGCATATAGTCTCCGGGTGTTCTCGTCTTGCTAATAGCGAGTACTTGCACAGACAAAACCAAGTAGCCAGGATCATACATCAGCAACTGGCTCTGCGATACGGGCTTGTGGACGTCGAGTTGCAGTATTACAAGTACAACCCTGAGCCAGTTTTCGAGAATGGTCATGCAACATTGTACTGGGATCAATCTATTGTCACAGATAGGACTGTTGTATGCAACATGCCTGATATTGTGATAATAGATCGATCAGAGTGCCGCGCAATTATTGTTGACATTACTATCCCACATGACGAGAATCTCGTGAAAGCAGAAAAAGACAAACAAGATAAATATTTGGACTTGGCTCACGAGATTGTCAATATGTGGGATATTGATTCAGCAATAATTGTTCCGATAGTTGTGTCCGTTAATGGACTTATAGCCAAAACCCTCGAACGCCATTATATTTATATTTTTAAATATCATTTTTATTTTTTTAGAGTGTTATATTTAAAAATTTAAAAGATTTTTATTTATTTATTTATTTACAACATACACTTACATCCACCATTAGGTACAGTAACAAATACTAATACGATAGAGAAGTTACACAATTTACTTAATATTCTAACACAAAAATTATATAAATATATCCCAGTAAGTTGCCTTTGTGAAATCGTTTATCGAACATAGAAACAAGTCGGTGCGCTCAGCGACGTTGTTAAGGGTGCGCAACGCTCTCGTTAGCGGCGCTTGTTGCAGCAAGTTTGTCCGCGCAGTTGGTACTGCCAGTAGCCGCGGGCGCCGCCGTCGTCCCACAAAGTCATCCGGAATGCTAAACCTAAGCTCACTAAGTATTGTTGGATTATGAATCTTCCCTCGTAATACTTTAAATAAATACGTAGCAAGAGCCACATCCCGTCTCACCTCCAACTTATAATACCCTACCATGCCAAGTAAAAACAATGTTGGATAGATTAAAGGATATGCTGGGTAAACTCCATATAATTTGAGGTACAAAAATCTAACAAATTTGTTCTGAATTCTCTCCAACATTGCTTTATACTTGGCTTCATTCGGATTCCAAATACATGCATTACATTGTAGGTGACTTTTTACTAATGCTTCTGAACTAAATATTAGTGAAGTCATTCGCCTGTCGCCATAAAAACCCAAGATTTCGATAAGCCCTTTGTCCTGTATGCACAATATGATTACGGAAATTAAGGTTCGCGCTGAAGCGAATACCAAGATCCTTTATCTCCGTGGCTCGCTGTAACAACTCATTTTTTTTTTCAATTCAAATAATTTATTGCAGACATTTCAGTCCATAAAATGTTAGTAGTACATCGAGACAGCTTAAAACTATGTTAGTAACTTATACATACACATACCTACAGCACACAAACAAAAACAAAAAAAGAAAAAGAAACAAAACAAAACAAGTACCTACGATATGATAGGATAGATTGGACTATGGATGTATTCTGCAATGACTCTCAGGTAGCTGTTGGGACTGTCCCTGACCCGTCTCATCAGCGATGCTGCTCTTTTACGTAAAATGGCATAAAAACCATCCACTCGTGCTTCAGCAAACATCGCTGATGCACTACAGTGGCGAGGCAACCCCATCAGCAACCTGAAAGCATTGTTATATTGAACCCGTAGGGCACTGACGACCCGCTGCGTATAGCTAGTCCACAAACTACATGTATAAAAGGATTGACAGTATGCCCTATACAGTGTCGTCTTTATAGCTTTAGAGCATCTGGCAAATCTCCGTGCTAACATATTACATCGGATCGTCAGCCCCCTACGCTCCCTCTCTATGTCTTGTTCATCTGTCAGAACCTCATTTACGATATGACCTAGGTACACAAATTGTTTTACTGTGTTTAGTGCAACTCCTGATAGTGTCACAGGTGGTACGCAAGAGGGACTCTTACACCGCGCCCTAAACACCAAGAGCTCACTCTTTTTCACATTGTACATCAAGCCATGTGCATCTGCATATATCTCACACATGCGTATTAATTTCCTTAAGGCGCTGATCGATGGGCTCAACAGCACCATGTCATCAGCGTAACTAATGTTGTTGAATATTTTACCATCTATTGAGCATCCTACCTTGGTGCTGTTAAGCTCACGGATCAGCCCATTTACATAAATTCATGCAGACTTCAATCTTTCCGATAATCGACTATGGTGATGTGTGCTGTTTTGACCTGAATGCAGACCTTCTCAATAAACTAGACCGGCTTCTTAATAACTGCATTCGATTTGTTTATAATCTTCGCAAATATGATCATGTATCTAATTATCGCTCCCAACTTAAATGGTTACCTATTCGCCAACGCCGTAGCTTACGTGCGCTGACCACACTCTTTTCTTCTCTTAACTCTCCCTCTCTTCCCTCTTATCTTAGTCACTATATTCAATATTTAAGCTCCAATCATGACAAGCATTTAAGATCATCAAATAATCGTCTCCTTTTGTGTCCCTCTCATACTTCAGGGTTTGTCAACTCTTCCTTTTTCGTTCAATCTGTCCAGTTATGGAATGCGCTCCCTCTCGAAATCAGGATGTGCAATAATCGGTGCACCTTTAAGCTGAAGGTTCGCAATCATTTATTGTGTAAATTGGCAGAATCATCTCAAGTTTAACTGATTATTTTTATTTATATATATATATATATATATATGTATATTATATATGTATGTATCTATTATTATTACATGTATTTATTCATAATTATATAATTACCTAGATATTTATGTACCTTTATAAATATACAGTATTTATTTACACTTATACCTTGTATTTATTAAAATATTATTCTAATATCATTACTCATTTTCTAATGTCGCACCTACTGTTATGTTATCTCTGCACCACCCTAGGTTGACTGGTAGAGAATGCCTAAGGCATTAAGTCCGCCTATGTACCACATTTTTGTAGTGCAAGAAGTTAAATAAATAAATAAATATTAAAGAGTGTGGGAGAGCTCAATCCGCCCTGCCTAACTCCACACTTCAATGGGAAAGGGTCCGAAAAGGAACCCGACCACTTGACATAGTTAGTTTGATGATTGTACCAGTACGTAAAGATGTTAATTATTTGATCAGGTACTCCCATATTCCGCAGCTTATCCCATAGTATCCTATATTGGACCCGATCAAACGCCTTAGAGAGGTCCAGAAAGGCGGCATATACTGGCGTTTTGCGATCCGTGTAGTAATTGACGGTGTGCTTTAGAACTAATATTGCACTCTCCGTCGAAAGACCAGGCCTAAACCCAAATTGGGCGTCTTCAAGATAAGCGAATTGCGCGAGATAGTTATTCAACACACCGTCCAAGACCTAAGCGGTTACAGTAGCTAACGTAATAGGTCTATAGTTATTTATTTCGCTGATGTCACCTGTTTTGTTTTTTACGATAGGTACTACAACCGCCCGGGTAAGATTATCCGGCAAGTACGCATGCCTTATACAACAGGTAAAGAACCTCGCTAAAACTTGACACAGGAGCGGACCCCCATACCTCAGATGCTCCACGCTAAGCCCATCAGGTCCAGGAGATTTGCCCTTACTCATGTTCTTTAGAACCTGTGATACCTCATCTATCGTTACTGTAATTGGTTCTCCTGTCAGAGGACCGCCAGCCCGTAGGATCTCCCTGTCAACTACCACCCGAGGCTCCACTGTAAAGTGTTGCCTTGCCTGAACATATTGTCGATGTCCACAGCTTCCGTTTTACCCCCTACACAAACCGGTAGACTCGGCCTCAGATTCAATTTGCTAGTTTGTTTCCAGAATTGGCTAAAAGACTTATTCTCGTGGTGAGTAGCAAGAATGTCCATACGAACCTGTTCGCGATTGTCCTGAAGGGACTTAAGGTTTTTTTTAAAAGCTTTTCTACTCTCTGACATTGCCTTCCAGATAGGACCTAAGGCCGGTTTACCACTAGCACGCCACCTTTGAAAGTGAAGCCGAGCCTCCCTATGTGAGTCTTTGACGTATTTATTCCATCCCGTGCTATATCGACCTCGCCGGACCTCTCTGCAATGACTACTTTCGATAGCTGCCTCTGTCATAGAATTTATGATTTCATTATACAATCTATTTATGGCTTTCTTATGATTTTCATTATTACAATCACAAATCGCGCACTGATTTAATTCTGTTGGAAAATCTATTTCACTTAATTTACAATTACAGATTTGCTCATAAAGAGATATTTGTGTTTTGTTTCTTTCCCCCCATATTATCTTATTAACATTATTATTATATATAGTTTTCTTAGGTATAATAACATTCAAGTTGCATTCGACCTGTAGCGGTAGGTGATCAGACCAATACACACCCTGACAAACCCACACGCTGAAAACTGATCTCCATGCTGCCTCCGTGACCAGACAGTGGTCTAGCCACCTTCTACAACCGTGCGCATCACTTACAAAGGTATACGTGTCTGACCCCCCACCCAATGACATTATATCAGCACATATCCATCTTTGGCTTGAACAAAAGTTCATCATTTCTACACCAAAAAGTGGGTGGGGGTGTGTATTATAATCCCCTAACATAAATACTGATTCAAGGCCAAGGTTGTCAATAATAGATTCAACTTCCCCTAAACAGTTAGTGAATTCCGCTAGGTTTTCTGTCGAGTTTGTAGGCATATAGATAGAAAATATTAAAATTTCATTATGCGCTATTTCTATTTTTATCGACTAACTGCCCTTCCATCTAGTACGGACAGTAACTTGGGCTGCGCGCTCTTGTGTATGACAGTAGTGAACACTTGTCTATATTAAAATATAGTATATTTTCCTCACTCCACCTGTTAACATTGTCGATGTCTTGTTGAAGCAAGCAATGATCACCAACTTCTTTTACTATTAAGCTAAGCTTAATATCATCGGCAAAAAGAAGACATGTAGCCTGTTCTATAACTTTCTGTAGGTCGTTGATCATTATAATGAAAAGAAAAGGTCCCAAATTACTCCCCTGACTCACTCCTGACCATGTGTTGTAGGGTTTAGAGTGACATCCGTTACAGTCGACAAACTGACGCCGATTACGTAGATAGCTGGAGAAAAAAAATAACGTATGGGGTGTAAACCCTATGGAAGCTAGTTTCTGAAGTAGAACATCATTGTCGAATGCTTTTCTGAAGTCCAGATAGGCAACATCCACCTGTAGTCCACTATCAACTGCTGGTGTCATCTTTGTCATTTGATGCAGCAGATTACCCGTTTTTCCCCTTCCTGGCCGGAAGCCATGTTGTGCATCAGATACATGTGCGCTAACTTGTATATATAAACATTGATGGATAGTCATCTCAAATACTTTAACAGGAACGCAAAGAATCGCTACTGGTCTGTAACTGCTTGCGTCCTTACCACCCTTACCTTTTGGAACCGGTACTACTCGCGTTACTTTCCAACGATCTGGAAATTTAGCGGACGTAATAAAAATAAATAAATGCAGCAATGGTTCAACTAAGACTACTCGAAAGTCCCTCAGTATATAAGGTGGAATGCCATCTGGCCCCACTGACCGTTTGTCTGGAAGTCGAGCGAGCGCACGCCACACATCTGAGAGCTCGAGGCGGCCGAGGTGCGCCCACGCACCGCTCGGCGGCACCGCAGCGCACGCCGCCGCTACATCGAGCGCCGCTGGCATTGAGCTATATACTGAGTGAAATGATGAATATGAAAATAAAGAGGATAATAATAATAATTTATTTATTTATTCTCCTCACAACATACAAACAAGTTTACATTGCACCATTACAGTAAACACTTTAATAATTGTGTGAGGACTGGTGTCTGAAGAAGGCGTGAGTCTGTATCACAGATCTCACCCAGCAACATCCGGATACTTGGCGACAAATTCAACAATTTATGTACTTAATAATAACAATATAGAATTAACTAATATAAAAAGAAGAGAAAATACTAAACTTTTAATTATATACATATCGAAATGCCTCAAATTAAAACTAAATTTGTGCGCGTTTGTAAGTGTGTGTGTGTGTTCGTGAGTGAATGAAAGAGTAGTTGTTTGTGGTGCAGTGCACGCGTATTTATGTGTGTAGATTGTGTATTGTGTAAGATGTTTGTAAATATGCCAGTTTTTTGATCATCGGGTAGGCTTTGAAGATTAGTGCCAAAGGTTATAAAGTAAAGTTTCTGTAGTTGTATAATCCAGTTGTTTTAACCATTTTACTACTAGCGATTTACAGGCTGATTTGGTAAGGTTAAATAATGAGTGAACTCTATTGAGTTTATTATAAAGGTTGGCGCCCCCGTAACAGAAAAAAATATGTGAAAAACTTGTTGAATTTCTGTATACTACAAACTATATCATTTCTACGTTTGGAAAGATGATTTTCAGGATCAAAAACACTAAGAGAGTGCTGCTTGATAACTGTATGCAAAATATAAAGCTAACGGACTGTTAGTACATCAGATTGAATGTAGAGATCGGTGGTAGGGTGCCGGAAAGGTAAAAAATAGTAGTATAATTTCAGAATAGCTCTTTGCGCTCTTTCAAGCATAAGAAGGTTTGTCTTAGATATGCCGCCCCAAGAAGTTATACAATATGTTATGAGCGATTGGCAAAGTACAAAGTAGACAAATTTGATAAGTGCTTTGTCCGCAACATGTCTTAAAGTTTTGAAAATGAATATGAGCTTTCGAATTTTACGTGATAGCAGTTTAATATGAGCCTGAAAAGTCAACTTATTGTCAATGACAACTCTTAAATACTTAACGGAATCTGTTTTCTCCAGGGAAGGACAGAAGCAAGTACCATCAGTGGGATCAAGACACGTGTGGGAGTAGATATTGAACGAGTCAACATTGCAACTTAAACTTCTTATAGCCTAAGCCATGTACTTAGTTTTCTCAACATTTAACGTCAAAATATTATTTTGGAGCCATCTATTCACCCTATTTAAACCATAATAATAATACAACGCTTCTACAATATCCGCTCCTAGACATTCAACTCATCATCCTCCTAGCGTTACCCCAGTTACAACCTGGGGTCTGCTCGGTCCGGCGGTCTAACTGGATTTGGCGAAATATTAGCTTTTCCACAGAGCGATTGCCTGTCTGACCTCTGCAACGGCCACTTCCACTCAACAAGCACCGATTCAACATAGGCGTTACGGACAGCCCACTGTGCAGGGCTGCATGGAAACTGAAGAAACACCCGCTCATGTCATTCTGCACTGCACAAGTGTGAGCGATCAACGGGCAAAGCTGCTGAACAACCCCAGAACCATGTGTGAGGCTTTGAACGACACCAACCAACTAATGGCTTTCTGGAAGGAGCTAAGGTGGTATGAATAGTCGGCGTCAATCAAGACGCCACTTACGCACAATGGCCCAAATAAGTGGCTAAGTGCGGAAAACCCACGACTAACTAAGTAACTAACTAACTGACCTCTGCAACCTGAAGGAATAGCGATATTCCATGGTTTAGACTAGTGTCAGTTTATTAAAAGGTACTGACGCCCTATAACGACTGTCAAAGATCCTCACCGACCGTCACCGAGGCACGGGGCAAGCGATAATTAACAATTTAATACGCACATAACTCCGAAAAGTCATTGGTGCGCGCCGCACCCGATACCCTCTGCATGGCAGTCTGTTGGTATCTCCACTAGACTATCCTGGACATGCAACTCTTACCATTAATACATGACTGACACAGTGATAAGACATAGATTATAAACTATCGCGATTTGTGTATCAGGATTCATGATAGTTGTTGGAGGAATATAAATAATATAGTTAGTTAATTATTTTTTATTCTTTAATTTTTATTCGGGCAAAAGTGTTACTGAGTTTTTCCGAATTCTCAGTAGCAGTAAGGAATCTGGCAAAGTCCGGTTTATGACAATAGACTCGCCCCGTATTACGTGGTACCTACCAATTTTGAACATAGTGACATTTTCTATTTATAGCCTCAGGCCTGTATTGGGCAGAGGAGTAATATTACACCCCTGCCTACCCCTTCGGTATACGGCATACAGATTAGTCTGTCTGTCAGTACATAAAAAAGTATGGTACCTATTATTATTTAACCAATGCCGCTCTAGTGGGTACATAATCTGTGCCGCGGGGGACTTTACAAACAACACCCGTACTCGAAACAACAATTTGTGGAACACACAAAGTGTTGCATCGAGTGGAGATAAGAATGAGATAACCGCTTAAATCACTATGCCCTCCGTGCAGTCACTATAATGACAAAAAGCCAGCAAATAACGATTTATCTATCCTATACGTAGTAAACAGTTAGCAAAGCTGATGAACCAGTAGTCCACATATGTAGCAAGAAAACCCGACACTCACTGCAAGCAAGTATTAAAATGGGTACCTTAGGATTGTGAACGACCGCTACTAAAAGCTGGAAGACACGAAATGAGATGGAAGGATGATATTGTAAAGAGATCGGGCATCAATTGGTTAAATACTACCCAAAACAGAATGGAATGAAAGTTGATGAAGGAAGCGTACAAAAAATGGTCTAGAATGGCTTAAGAATGGCTTAAGCGATCTGGTATCTGAGATTTCTTGCCATCCATTTCGGAGTATACATTTACGAATTACACCCTACATCAAACACAGAAACAAACGGAATACAATTCAATCGAAGTGGAAATAATAGCTGCCCGTAAATTCTAAAAGGTTTCATGAAGCGCGTTTTTAATGCTCAAATTTTGGGCTTTTGTTCCTCAGGTTACCTACTTAAAATGATGTTATTTAAAGATGTCTGTGACAGTTACTTATGTACTTAAAATGATGGTATTTAATAAATATGTGAGTGATATCACGAATATAATAATTACCACGAATCACCTTTAAATAGGTATGTCATCATATCATCAATGTTCAATGGGATTAGCAGACTTTCATGACAGTCGGACTGCCGAGGCGTATGGCAAAGATAACCTGACTGATACAGCCGCTCACAGTCCACTGCTGGACACAGGCTTCTCCTAATTTGCACCAAAATACTATTGTATGTCAATCAATGATGTAACAAAAGTAAAGAGAAGTAGATATGTTATAGGCAATACGTTACCTACGTAGTAATCAATCCGTAGAAACGCTACACTAACACACACATTGATAACTCCATATTTTATTTTAATTTCGGTTGACAAGATGTGTTAGTTTCACGATGACGCCTGAGATGACGCCTGATGACGCCGCGCCGGCTCGCGACGTCACACACACATATGTCTGATTTGCCAACTGGATTATTGTTTAGCGTCCTGCTTTTCGTACGCCTATAACGTATCTACGTCTAATTTACTTGTAACATCGTTGGTTATGGGCGTACCAAAAGCAGGACGCTAAACATAACCAGTTGGCAAGTCTGACATATGTGTGTGTGTGTGACGTCGCAAGGCGGCGTCAAAGTGAAACTGACACATCTTGGCAACCGAAAATAAAATAAAAAATATTGAGTTATCGATGTGTGCGTTAGTGTACCGTTTCTACGGATTGATTTCTACGTAGGTAACGTATCTACCCTTTTCTTGTAATATCATTGATGTCAATAGAAGAATTTAGCCTATTATACCATGCTGGCCAGACGGTTTGGTAGGTAGGTACAGAGGTTGATGTGGAGTTTTCCATCTCTTTACAAAGATACTACATATTTGCCTCGTGTATTTTCCTTAGTCGCATCTTGCAACACCGACTGAAATGGGGTAGTAACTTTTTGTTTTCATAATCCGTCACTAAACGTATATGCCAGAGATTTTTTCTTTGGAAACGAAAATGTAGCAGCAAACATTTCTATGCGTCATCCTCCTAGCATTATCCCAGTTTCAACCTGGGGTCCACCTACTAGGCTAACCGCATTTGACTGAATATCAGCTTGTATGACTCTGTGCTCTGTGGAGCGCCTACCGTCTGGCCTCCGCAACCGAAAGGGATAGCGATATTCCATGGTTTGGACTACTTCGGGCTAGTGTCAGTTTATTCAAAGGTAGGAACTGTCTCCCTACCCTGCCTGCCTGCCGGGACCGACGGCTTTACGTGCTCTCTGCTCTCTCTAAAAGATAAATAACAATACCATACGCACATAACTCCGGAAAGTCAGTGGTGCGCTCCGTGGATTCGAACGCAACGCCCTCTGTAAGTATCTCCACAAGGCTATCACCGTCTTCTAATAAACCTTTCTATACATAGATACCTACATACAATTATACTTAAAATGTTTAAGAAGTAAGAACTGTGTCAGAACCACGTAATTCTTCACTTATCAAACAAAACCAAACTCTAAGAACTGCCCAAATATATCAAAAACAATTTATTGTGTACTAAAGAAATACTTAGAAACTTATTAGCTTTATTATTTATCTGCATGTTTTAAGATTATTGTATGGTGTGATATTTACCGCGTGCTGCTGGATGACCTCGTTTGACCTTTACTGATAAGACGCCAATTTGTATTACGACTGTTCTTGGCGTGTCTTGATTCGCCGCCGACGTTTGGATCGTTAAGTTAAGCTACGTTTAGAGACGTCTCTACTTAGATGGGTGCCCGTTTTAGTGGCAGAGTGTTGCGGTGCATTGAGTCTATAAGTCGTTGGTCCCGGTTTTTGTCTCAGGATAAGAATCCATCAGCCATGTCAGCGGCCTTCAGGCGGCCTATGAATTCCGAGATCAACGTTGCCCATGCATTTGGATCCCCGCCACCCTATGGATGGAATTTGGGGCAGACGAAATACCATTTCATGAGTAAGAGGCGATTATTGAGAATACACGAAACAAATTGTATCTTTGCAAAGTGAGGGCAAAATTTACATCAGACCCTGCCAATCCGTCTGGTCGCTGTGGTCCAAATTAGAATAGGCCTATGTCCAGCAGTGGACTACGAAAGGCTGTATATTATGTTCTATGTGTATATCACCGGAAAATAATAAGAACTGTAAATTTATAAATTTCCTAGGAAATTATTAAACTTTCGTAGGATTCTATACACAGAAATAAATAGTACTATTATTTCTGTAATTCTAAACGAGAGATAAATTGTATTATTTTACGCCCATAGTTTCGTAAATTGATAAACTTACCGAATTCTTTCGTAAAATAATACGTAGGTGAGCAATAACCGAACGCCATGTGCGCTCTGATTGGTTGATTAAGTCACGTGTTCCGTTTCCTTCCGCGCCACCGCCATTCTTTGCCACTTTTACGAATAAACCGGAACGTTAGCGATGTTAATGAGACTAAGTTGACGGAGGCCTGCTTCGCAGGACTCCTATTTTTGTGTTCAGGGTCACAAGAAAACCTAACATAACCTATTAAGTTGAACTGATGCCGACCTTCATTATCACCGACCGACCAATCAGAAAGCAGTGTGTGATTTGCCGTATTTTAAAGAAGCGTAAAATTCTAAGCTCTTCTGTGATTGGTCGAACCGTGTAGAATCTTACAAATGGATTTTCGTTAGTTTATACATTTACGACGAGACGTCACAAATTGATCAATTTACGGAAATGTTTGAGTAAAGTAATAGGTACAATTTATCTCTCATTTAGGATCCTACGAAAGTTTATAAATTAGGAAATTTATAAATTTACAGTTCTTATTATTTTCCGATGACATGTACATCCATTAATATAAGTATTTATGAAAGTATAAAGTATGTATGTATATTCGACGACCGGTTGGCGCAGCGGAAGTGTAAGCGACTGTTACGCCGAAGGTCGCGGGTTCGATTCCCGCTCAAGTCATGTACGTTTTTACAAAAAAAAAATATATATATATATGTACCTATGTTTATCCATTGTCTAGTACCCATTGTACAAGCTCTGCTTAGTTTGGGAGTAGATGGTGTTGTGTGAATGTGGTAGAATATTAATATTATTATTATTATCATATTATTATTTTTTATTTATTTGTTATTATTTAGGTGTATATAGATTTATGTATAAGTATGTATATATAGAACTATATATTTTGTATGTATTTATATATATACTATATAGATTTATAGGTATATATAATAATAATTATGATGTTATACCTTGTAACTATTCCATATTTAAATTTATATAGTTAAATGCACCTACCACTTTTATCTCTGCACCACCTTAAGAGGAAACACGACGGCCGTTTTTCCATACAAACTTAGTCTCCTGTTTTCTCCCTGGATAATGCCAGTAGAGCAATTATATTTTTCCAAAAGATCTATGGCCCCGATTGGCATGTCCCTATGCTATACCTTTTTCTCATAAATTAAATATTAAAAAAGATATGAACCTTCAAATATCTCAAAAATTAGCCAGATTTTTCGCTGTGTTCAAGCATCGAAAAAACTAATTTGGCTAGATTATTTAAAAAAAAGAAAACATAGGAACACGGCCAAAGCCTTTCTTTAATTTAATATGAAAAACTAGTTATTGTGATTTTACAAATACCTATTTTTTTTCAATTCTCTCGCCTGTCGTGTTCCCTCTTGAGGTTGACAGGTAGATAATGCCATAAGGCATTATGTACATCATTGTACACGATGTATGTGCATAAAGAATTAAAGAAATACATCAAATAAATACATACATACATACATAGACTCACACCTGTTTCACGGAGGGGTAGGCAGAGACTACGAACGACATTTGTAACGATCCTCACCTAAAAAGGGCTGTATGATTATTGATTACTTAAACTCTTTAGGGAAGTGTAGGCTTATAATTTTTCGATAGTATCATCTAATTGAAGTGTAAATTACGAAGTAACCATACACTTTATTAGCTCACTCATAAAATATAATGACCTAATTACAGACTTATGTAAGACTAACATGTAAATTAAAAATATTGCGTCGGATAAAAAATCTTGAGTTGGTAAGGTCATGTCTAAGATACTTGAGAGGGAATTTGTCTGATACTAGTACTTTGCCAATATTATGTCAATTATGAATCTATAATACCGTATTCAAGCAACTACATTTAATAATTTAATTTAAGCGGAAGCAATTCTGACTGAGATCAACTGTCAGAGTAAAGAATTGTGTGATAAGAAAGTGTTGTGGGGTAAAATAAGATGTAGTGAAAAGCATTGAAAAATTTATGCTAAGGTCGTTTGGACACATGGAGAGGATGGATGACGCAAGACTGACCAAGCAGATATATAAGGCAAGTGTGAATGGGACAAGACGAAGAGGAAGAAATAGGCGGACGTTCTCTGGCCAGATTGGAGACATCCTAAAAACAGAACTCGTTAGAAGTACCCTGAACGGAAGAACATGCATGAGGAATTTCATGCGAGTGAATGAAGCAAGAAAGCAATGCTGGGCACGGGTCTCTTCTCACTTTGAGAAGGGTAAGGCTAGAGTCCACCAAGCTGGCAAGTGAGGGTTGGCAGACTACTCAAGACAAGAAGTCTAACGCGGGCGGATCTTAATTGCGGCGAAATCTAGTTATGATTATCAAGACTCTTGACCATGAATCATAATATGTCATATATTACAAGAAATGTGTATAAAAAGTTCAAGAAAATACTCATTAAGATGCACAAGAATCAAAAACTTCAGTATTGCAATACAAATATAAAAATTTATAAATTGTTACTTATTATCTGGTCCTCTTAAGAAGTGTCACACGTACCATAACCGCAACACGTGGTCGGGTGACAAGCAATTGCAGCAACATGTGGTCAGGTCAGCAACTACTTGTAAGAACAATATTTAGTTAGTGATATTTAGTGATCAGTCCCGACCAGTGTCAGTATATAGAAAGGTATCAAAACTCTTCATGACAGTCGGGAAGAACGCCTTGGTATGCTCTCCGAAGCACGCAAGCGATCATTAACAATTCAATAGCATACGCACATAAGACTGCCTCGTTGGTCTCGCGGCATAAATGTGCGCGTGGGATTGGGAGGTCTCGGGTTCGATTCCCGGGTCGGGCAAAGTGTTATTGGGTTTTTCCGCTAGGAAATTCTTAGCAGCAGCACGGAGTCTGGTAATGTGCCCGGTACGGTAATATTACGTGGGACTAAAATAAATCTGGCGAAATTTGGGTGTAATAATTACACCTCTGTCTACCCCTTCGGGGATACAGGCGTGAGACATTAAATGAAATAAATAAAAATAATATAACTTCGCAGGGTCAGTGGTGCGCGCCGAGGCCTTGAACCCGATTCCTTGCGCATGGCAGTCTGTTGGTATCTCCATTAGGCTATCGCTATAGGTAATCACATCGTGAGACAATGCAGTTAAGCTGTGGTTAAGTCATAAAGTGTCAATAGTTTCGGTGATGGAATTAACTTGGAGTTGCGGAGGTCTCACGTCAGTCGCTCTGTGGATCAGCCGATATTCTGTGCCGATACCTGGTTGGACTATTGCTCCAAGACCTTGGGCTCAAAGATGAACATCTTGGATACAACCGAAATCTACTTATACAATCTTAGGCAGTAAAGCCTTGCTGATTTCAGCATGACTGGGCCGACTTGACCAGGGAAAAATGCGTTGCAGTAGGGAGTTCCATACAAATAATACTGAACAGCTCCAGTTGATACGGTGCCGATCCCTTTCTGAGTTGATACGTGAGTTACGACCCTAATGCTATGGTGTGCTTGTGGTACGTGTGAATCAAGCGCATGCCGACTATTATATAAAAAAGTAATAACATGGCCCTAGGCCCTAGCTAGACCATGTAAATAATGTTGTGTGCTTGTGGTACGTGTGAATCAAGCGTTAAACTAATTGAGTCTTTTTATGTCACCCTCTTTAGTTGTAGTGATAAAATACATATATAACTGTACCTACAATGCTACAATGTTTTATTTGCTTCTTATTGCGTTTTTTATTTCATGTTTTAGCTGACAAACGTTTTAGATTACTTTGCAAAACCTACGTTAATCACCTACCTATGTCATTTTCATCCTATCACTATCCCGGATGTATCCTACACTTCTCCTTGGAGCCCGGAGGCCGCTTACTAGTGTAACCGGATTTGACAGAATTTCAGCTTTTCACAGAGCGACTGCCTGCGTCTGACGTCCGTAACTCAAAGCGTGTTTCTTATCTAATCTAATACTAATATATAGAGCTAAAGAGTTTCTTTGTTTGTTTCTCAGGAACTACTGGTCCGATTTGAAAAATAAATTCAGTGTTAGATAGCCCATTTATCGAGGAAGGCTATAGGCTAATTAACAACGCGCTATGAGCGACGGGAGCGGAGCAGTAGCCTAAAATAACGCGGGTGTAACCGCGGCCTCATCTAGTATATAAATATAAAGCTGAAGAGTTTGTTTGTTTGTTTGGTTGAACGCGCTAATCTCAGAAACTACGGGTCCGATTTGAAAAATTATTTCAATGTCAGATAGGCCGTTTATTGAGGAAGGCTATAGGCTATATAACATCGCGCTATGAGCGACAGGAGCGGAGCAGTAGCCTTCAATAATCCAGGCATCCTCTAGTTCTATAGATAAAGCAATATTGGGCGATTTGAGGTACTGACTCCCTATAACGACTGTCAGCTAGTTATAAGATAAACTAAAGGATACCCGCAGCTACAACTGCATATTTTATTTATATTTTTACCATTTCTGTGTGATCCTTTGGGTATTTTGGGAAATTCCTTTTTAGTGCAGCCTTAGTGGTCTTCAAGAAACATACATGCCAAATTTCAGCTTCTTGGGCCCAGTAATTTCGGCAGTGTGTTGTCTGTCGTTCAGTCAAAAACGCAAGAATAGTTTTTTTATAGACTCACGCCTGTATTCCCGAAGGGGTAGGCAGAGGTGTAATATTACACCCACATTTTGCCATGAATTTTTAGGTCCCACGTAATAGGGGGCGAGCCTTTTGCCGTTACCGGGCACATCACCAGACTATGTACGTGCTGCTGAGAATTTGGAAAAACCCAGTAGCACTTTTGCCCGACCCGGGAATCGAACCCGGGACCTCCGATCAGCAGTCGCATACGCTATCTCTGGACCACGGAGGCAGTCAGGTAAATTAATAAGATTTGTTCAATCATCTTGTTTTGTACTCGACTGCACTTTAGGCGTAGTGGTTTAAGCGGTCGCTTCGCCGTTAAGAACCACGCTGACTGTTGTGGGTTCGTCCCCACACGAGTCAACACTTTGTGTGTTCAAAAAAGGTTGTTACGAGCCTAAGTATAGTTTGTACGGTCTAATCCCATTGGGGGATTGTCCCTTTAACACTTTTTCTTGAAACGACCCCTAACTATGTAATAATCTACATATCATGGGTCTGATCACTTTCGCGGATTGTCTGCATTATTAGGTATAAATAATGTAAGTGGATGCTCCTGTTTCACCATGTCTATTCTGAGGAGGCTAACCAAATGAACATCAAAAGTATTATGCTTGAGTATTATTATGATATAGAAGGTGTAACAGTTGCAGCACTTTACAAAATGTAAATTATGTGTATTATGCAAAACCTGGCGATGAAAAAGAGTGACCGTGAGTTTTATTGCCCGTTCTTTCTCATGGTTCTACGCCCTTGCTTTGCGAACGTGGCAGTAAATGTAAATGTAGAGTCTTTAAGTAATTATTTTATAAATTTAATATTTTGACGTTCATAAGCGTCACATTGTGACCCAAATGAATAAAGGATTTTGAATTTGAATTTTAATTTGAACATATTGGCAATTATAAAATGTAGATTAGATGAATACAATAAAATGCAATCTATAAGTACATATAAATAAAATTTTAGTGTCTGTTTGTAATATTAAAATAACCACTTTTTATTAAATGCATATGGATGTGTACACGTTACTTATACCGAAATGATTTTTTTTACAATTTTAGTCTGTCTGTCTGTCTGTTTGTTCTCGCTAATCTATGGAACGGCTGCACTTATTTTGACGGGACTTTCACTGGCGGATAGCTGATGTACCAAGGAGTAGCTTAGGCTTTAAATTAACCGGGTACGCGAAGTAGTTCCATCAGGACGCGGGTGAAACCGCGGGAAATAGCTAGTTAATACATAATATCACTGAGCTGCTATACAACGCCATGGGAGCGAACTTATTGATGACTCTCCTGCCACTCTTGAGCCTGCGAAAGAAGTAATTACGTACGAGTAGTCATCATCATCATCACTCTAGCGTTATCCCGGTTGCATCCAAGACTTACACGCCTTGGAGCCCGAGTCCGCTTACTGGTCTAACCAGATATGACAGAAAATCAACTCGTACTACATACGAGAAACATTAGCAGATATTTGTACCTACTCCGTGTGGTCCGTGTAGTGACGGATTAAGAATACGGATTGTCACCACCCCATATCATCCCATGGGTGTCGTAAGAGCCGACAGAGGGAGCATACTATGCAGAGAACAGCACTGTAAGAGAAGGAAAACTTGATACAAACCCTATACCAACCCGATTGGCCAGCGTGGTATAGTAGACCAATTCCTCCTTTCAAAAGAGAGGCCTGTCCAGCAGTGGACTATTAAAGGCTAATGATGATGTTCAATCTTCTTGTATTGAACTCGACTGCATGTTAGGCGTAGTGGCTTAAGCGGCCGCCTCGCCGCTTGACACTGCGCCGAGTGTTGTGGGTTCGACCCCTCCAAGAGACAACACTTTGTGTGATTCACACTTGTACTATGGGTACTAAATAATGGATAAACATACATATATACTATTTTTTTTGTAAATACATACATATTATACATAGAAATACCCAGACCAAGAAACAAACATCCATGTTCATGCACACAAATGTTTGACTTGAGCGGGAATCGAACCCGCGACCTTCGGCGTAGCAGTCGCTTACACTCCCACTACACCAACCGGTATGTTTGTAAAGTCCCCCGCGACACAGGATTTAGTCCTAGTGCGGGAGTTGTGAAAAAAAAAGAAATAAAGAAAGTTCAGTAAGACTATAGGAAGCTACGCCGGAGGCACCATTACTCCATCAATGTTTCCGTTTAGCTCGTCTTGTTGGTTGACGCCCATTCGCATTGGCGTATTGTTTAGGGTAGTTTCTCAGGGTATGCCTGAGTCTTAAAACAATAGTGTGGAGTTTCTAGCTTGTTTCTAAGATGTCCAGTCTAGAATTTCGATATAGTAACCAACATTGTAGCGTGGGCACTAGACCATACTGGGATCAGCACGGAACACCCGGCCTCCCTGCTATATACGTCTATGCTTATATGTACGTACCCGAAAGAGGTTCAGCTAATCACCTACGGCCAAAAAGCCACTGAGCTGACGTCCACCACCCACACCTAGCGCGAAGACAGATGAATCTACCACAGTGAAGTATAACATCCACCGAGACATATAGGTACAGCCCTTTGCAATCCACTGCTGGACATAAGCCTCACCTACTTGGCACCAAATTAACATTATAATGTTAATTTGGTGTATCTTCTTATTGGTTTATAAACCAATAAGAAGATTTGGCGTACTACGCTGCCGAGACAGGTTGGTATAGGGTTTGATGTTAATTATCGCTTGCTTATGGGTGAAGGAAAACATCGTGAGGAAACCTGCATGTCTGAGAGTTCTCCATAATGTTCTCGAAAGACATGTAAAGTCTGCCAACCGGCACCTGACCACATGGTGGACTATGGCCTTACCCTTCTCATAGTGAAAAGAGGCCCGTGCCCAGCAGTGGGACAGTATAAAGGGCTGATGATGAGGATGATCATGATGATTTTTCTTAGCTGCCTGTAACGACACTTATATAAGGAAATGGAGTAGTGACTCTTTATATATTTTCCGTCACTACGCGGGCCCTCTACGGCTTAAATTGGCAGCATGAATGGCCGGCTCGACCGGGGAAGTACTTCCTCTTTCACAGAAGATCGACGTAAAGTAACAGTACCTAAACTGTTGCGTTTCGTTCGATGAGTGAGAGTGCCGGAGGCATTATCCCCTATTCTTTCTCCCTCATCCTACTCCGCATCCTATCCCTTTTCCCAACACCAAGGGGTGGCAACGTACTTGTGACTCCTGTGGTGTTGCTTGTGTCCATGGACGGCGCTAATTGCTTACCATGTGCTCGTTTGCCGCCTATTACCATAAAAAAGACCCCATGTCCACAAATTAAACAAAATGTGTTCGTATTTTTTGTACAATTTTCTTTTATAAGGATCGTTTATGAAAGATTTTCCTGTTCGTTTTGCAGAGTAAAAAAATTCACAAAACAAAGTACTTAGTTTCACAAAAAAAATTCATATACCTACTTAGCTGTCATTAAAATTTGAGATCATTTAGTTTTTCTAATCTTATCTCTACTAAACAGGTGTCGTGTTACATGACGTAGTCATATTGGGTTGTACTGTAATTGAGCAGCATAAAGCTTATGATTTTTCATATGATTGTTTAAAATGAATAATTAAAAGCTAAATATTAAACTTTTACGACAACATTATTTACTGAGATGTGGACAAAAGCGGTGAAGCTAGCCCACATACTCAGAAAGTTATGGAAAGGCAAATAATTGCATTGGCCTTTCAGTAGCTTTCTGAATCTCAGTCTCCGAAATGAGGTTATCTGGCAAAATATGAAAGGAAGTGTAGCAAACTGATTTTTTTCCATGTAATAGGAGGCTGTCGACCACGGACACTAACAACACCAAAGAAATCACAATAGGGAAGTTTCCTGCAAGTGAAATAAATTACTTATAAAAGTATTTTTATCTTGTGAAACATGTCAAAATAATAGTAGTTTAATTCATCAGTTAATGTTAAAACTTATTTTAACATTTTTTATCGTCAATTTTGTTGATAATAAGTATTCTAATTGACAGCAAAACACTAGGGTCGGGTTTCGAAACGCGTTGCCCGCATTTGAGGGTACTGGTGGTGTAGGGGGCTTAAGGGAGTTAGTTTTAATCACTTAAAAGTAATTTTGGCTGCCAGAGTTGCGTCTAAATATATTTAAACAATTTCCGAAAATTCTTCATTCAAATATGCAAAGCGGAACGTAATTTTAAGTTTTATGTGAAAGTAACTAAATTCAGTAATCTTTATTTGCATTCCACAATGTGAGTTTAGATGTAACTTAGGAACTATAAGATCATCATGGACCCTGTCGGGCACAGCAAAAATTAGAAGGGAGGAAGAGAGCATAATAATTCGTTATATTTAATACTAATTAATTTAATGGATAATTTTTCTTTCAATAAATATTTCATTATTATATTAAGTATAATTATATGTATTATTCTGTTATCTTGTTTATGCTTAATTATAGTTAGTGGGTATTAAAATTATTTATTTAATATTAATTTAAAAAGTATCGTTTAGGTACTCATTGATGCTATATTAACATTAACTTAATAGTAATAATCTTACTTTATTTATAAATCGGTTAAATTTTGTTTCTTCCTTTATTGTATCAGGTAATTTATTGTATAGTTTTATGGACATTGCGTATGTACTTGTTGAATGTAGGTTTAAGTTAGAGCTGGGAAGGTTTAGCCTATTTTTATGTCGTAGTGTGTATCTTGTTTGTTTGTCTTCTCTTTTAGTGAAGAATTCTTTGTGTTTTCGCACAAATTTACAAATTTCTAATATATATATTGAGGGCAGGGTTAAAATATCGTGTTCTTTAAAATGAGGTTTACAAGTGTCGGTTTCGTAGTGTAAAGAGAGTTAGCGCGTTTGTACTATTGCCCCACAAAATAGGTTGTGTTAGGTTCTCTTTTGACCCTTAACCTGAAAATAGGAGCCCTGCCAAGCAGGGCTCCGTCAACCTCAGTTCATTAAAACAGTGGAATCAATAAAAGCGATATTTAGGTTTTATATGAAAAACGTGAAACGAAACGCAACCGCCATCTTGGATGAATTATATTGACAGCTAATGTCAAATTTGTACGTCATTGCTTTCAAGTACCTAGGGTTAGGTGCGACTGTAATCTTAATATATAAAATCCGTGCGTTACTGACTGACTGACAGACACGCTACAGCCGAAACTATTGGGTTTAGGAAGCTGAAATTTGGCATGTATGTTCCTTGGGGACCGTAAGGGTGCACTAAAAAGGGATTTCCCGAAATTTCCACGGGATCGGCCAAAACGGGAAAATTAAAAAAATGCAGGCGTAGCTGCTGGCGTCCTCCAGTAAGTAACTAAATATGTTGGTTATGTTAGGTTCTCTTTTGACCGTTAGTCCGAAAATAGGAGCCCTGCGAAGCAGGGCTCCGTCAACCTTAGTTTATTAAACTAGTGTGAAGAATGTGGAAGTTGGCGGTGCCATACACACCGATGTTTGGAGATAAATTTTTTTTTCAGAGCAAACCAAGTATTTCCGGCAAGTGAAAATGGTGAGGGGGGTTCCGAGACCTCCCCTCCCCCCATCCTCCTCTATCACTCACAACCTTTAAGAACGGCGACGTATTTCGAAACCTTCACCAAACACTATGACGTCACTACGTAATATTTTATACAAAACCCTTGGCAAAAATGGTTTTTGACATTTCATTAAAAGTGCTTGATTTCACTAGTTGGAAACAACCCTATTGTGCTACCAGCCTAGATGGAAAAAGGCATACGAGGAGAAGCAGAATGAGAGCGAAGGAAGGGCTTGAGGAGAGTAACTGGCAGTGGGCGGATCATGAAATCGGAAGAACTGGTTTTGTGGTGTACAATCAAACAAGTCGACGGTGGACCAGTTTAAAAAAGAAATCCCTTAGCTCGCTCATAGAGTCGAAGCACACTAGAAGCTGGTTTTGTATACGAGTGTCAATGTGCGTGAAAAGTAGCACTGGAAGCGACGATGTCTTGCTGAGCGATTCTCGCCCTTATGGTGGTCTAGCGGGAAGTTGTTCGACTGTACTTCAGGGGTAGCCTACGTTCAGCAGTGGACTGTAATAAACCAGGAATTGACTTCAGTAACGCCATCTTGTTACACAAGATGGTATTATGCTGAGTTGAGAACGGACTCCGTTTATGGTAGGTTAGACTAAGTTTATATTTAATTTTGTTTCATATTTTGTATGTACCAAGAGAAATAGAATAAAGCTTTTTATTTATTTCATTCTTTCAATATTTGTTTTTTTTTGCCTCTCAAATTGACTCGTACGTACCTTAGGTACTTAATATTTAATACGTACTTATGACGTAAAACTTTTTGTATTCGTAACTCTCTATTACAAAGCAATACTACATATTGTCACGTGTTCATTTTAAATAATATTTATTTTAGACAACAGTAAAAAATCGTACATTTTCCTTGTACTTTTAAGTTTGGGTAAAAACTAATGTATATAATTGCTGTAAAAAGGTGTGAAACACGTGAAGAAATTGGTACTAGATGTCTTCAACTAGCTGAAACCGTGTTTGAATACATCATACAATTTTATTTAAACGGGTCTTATTTGCGATATTTAATTAACTGAAGGTATAATACCTTAAGTATTTAGTAGTTCTCACCAAGCGCCTGCTGAATACGTGCCAGGAAAGGATCCGGAGTTTCTTTGGGCACATAATGCGATCCCCGTTGCACAGCCTGGAGAAACTCATCATTCTCGGACAAATGGAGGGGAAGCGCGCTAGAGGAAGAGCGCCAGCTAGATGAGTGGACCAACTCAAAGAGGTGACTGGAGGCCGGATACAGGGTGCGGTACATATGGCGCAGAACCGGACCGAGTGGAGAAAATTGACATACAGTCACGATCCTCAGCATTGAGGGAACGACCAGAATGAATGAATGAATAAATACCTATGTTTTACCGACGTTTCGGCCGTCTTACAACAGCCTTGGTCGCGGCAGGACTGATGTCATCTCAGCGTCGTCCTTGTGAAGCGCGGGTTTCGGAAGCTACCCTCACTTGTTTTTTATTTTTATCCGAACTGTCGGTACGTTGACACACAACACTTATGAGTTATGACGTCTACACACTGATGAGCTGTGTTACTGCGGCGGGGTTTACATTTGTTGATTACTGGATTCCAAGTTGTAGACAGTCTGTATCCATCTTCCCGGTTAAAATTTTTATGCTTTTTGATTTCAACCGCTTCACGTACTATCCTGGAGTAATAGTGACGATCGGTAGATAAGACCTTTGGTTGATGTAATTCGATCCAGTGGTTTGGTCCAGACTCCAAAAAATGCTCAGCTATGGCAGACTTGTTAATTTGCCGGTTTTTTACAGCTGCGATATGTTCCTTGACCCTTTCAGCGATGGTTCGTTTGGTCTGTCCGATATAGGAACTACCACAACTGCAGTCGACCTGTAGTCGCCAGGTGTTTGTAGAGGAATGACATCCTTCGGGGTGCGCCGATTGTGTGTTACCTTGGAGAGCGGACTATATACCTACAGTCTTTATGGAGTATTTCTTATTTTTCTTTATTAGTATTTCTGTAGTACTGTTCCAACTTTGTCCGTCACTCCCTTTATGTAAGGCATGTAAGCCGGTACTCTGCTTACTTCCGGTTTACGGTCCTTCCTCTTCAGACGTCGTATCTTCTTGTTGAATCCGTTGCACCTTAGTACCTCCTGAACATGTGACAGCTCACTGTTCTAATGTTCAGGGTCACAGAGGTCATCGTATGACCTTTAAATAAAATTGTATGAAACCAATCGGTATTTTGGGACGTAGGTAGATGCAAATATTTACCTAAAGAAGTTCATCATCATCTCCCTAGCTTTATCCTGGTTGCATCCAAGACTTACACGCCTTGGAGCCCGGGGTCCGCTGACTGGTCTAACCAGATATGACAGAATATCTACTTTTCCACAGAGCGACTGCCGTCTGACCTCCGCAATTCAAAGGGATAGCGATATTCCATGGTTCAGACCAGTATCAGTTTATTTGAGAGTACTGACTCCCCGTAACGACTGTCAAAGATCTTCATGACAGCCGGGACGGACGGTTTAACATGCTTTCCGAGGCACGGGGCAAGCGATAATTAACAATTTAATACGCACTTAACTTCAAAAAGTCATTGGTGTGCGCCGTAGATTCAACTCGATACCCTCTGCATGGCAGTCCGTCGATATCTCCACTAGGCTATCGCTGCCTTCAAAAAGTTATCTATGTTTATTTTTTGTATACGCTCACGCCTATATCCCCGAAGGGGTAAGCAGAGGTGTAATGTTACACCTACATTTCGCTCATGAAATTGTAAGTCCCAAATAATAGGGGGCGAGCCTATTGCCGTTACCGGGCACACTGTGTTGCTACTGAGAATTCGGAAAAGCTCAGTAGGTAACACTTTTTGACCGACACGGGAATCGAACCCGGGACCGATCAGACGCATACGCTATCCACTAGACCACGGAGGCACTCAAAATTAAATTAATATTGACGTAACAATCTACGTTTTGCAATAAATATCACTAGTAAGTAATAATCTGACATATTTGAATAGTAAATGATAAAATATTACAATAAAATTGTTTTAAGCTGGTATTATTTATTGCCGCTATTTATGAGTTTAAATTATTTATTTGTCATTAAAATAATATTTTATATACAGGGTGTAAGTAGACCCTTAAGGAAAACTGAAATCCCATGTTGTACCAATCACTACGAACATTTTTTACTTCGGCACCATACCTGGGAAATTACTGGTTCAGGAGATATTGAGGCTCAAAGTTAGTATGGAATTTTTCTAATTAGGTACAAAATCGCTGCATTTACCCCGCCAATATGTTCTTTAGATGCCCTATAAACCCATGGATAAGTAGGTATTTCGAGCATTGCACGCGCGCGCTTTTAATTGCGGTTTAAAAAATGTGAAGACTTGAAAAAACAATCGTTTTCCAGGTATTACTTTGGTTAGTATGACTTGGCATGATGTCTACAACGAGTGACACCCTGTATATATCATCCCATGGGTGTCGTAACAGCCGACAGAGGGAGCTAATTATGCAGAGAACAACACTTTAAGAGAAGGAAAACTTGATACAAACCCTATACCAACCCGTTTGGCCAGCGTGGTATAGTAGGCCAATTCCTCCTATCAAAAGAGAGGCCTAGACCAGCAGTGGACTGTTAAAGGTTGATGATGAAGGATTCTCATGTTCTGTTACAATGAATCATCATAGTCATAGCATTATCCCAGTTACATTCAAAAGCCGCTTTCTGGCCTTCCAGATTGGACTGAACCAATTATTAACTCTCACACGCTCTTCTACGCCCTTGCTTCGCGAACGCGGCAGTAAATGTGAATGTAGAAGCATAAGTAATAATGTATTAAATTTGACGTTCATAAGTGTCACTTTGTGATCTAAATGAATAAAGCATTTTGACTTTGACTTAGACCCACTGGGTGACTGCCGTCTGACAATCGTCACCCAATAGGATAGCGATAGTCCATGGCCAATGAATACAGAATTACATAGAAGCTTAGTTCTTAAGGATTTCGTGTGCCGATTTCAAGTGGGAACTGTCTCCAGTTTAGTTCTTATTTGGCGCCGTTGGCGGCGCTGGCGTCGTTCTCCGTCTCTCTTGCTCTCGCAGTAAAGATACCCTTTAGGAACGTTCGTCTCTCTTGCTCTCGTAGAGACAGCTGTCACAGCGTGACTGCCACGCCGCCAAGCGGCAATTTGAGTCACAGAAACGTCTTCAGGGCGCCCATAGGAAATGCGCCTCTATGTAAATATCTGAGCCCTTTGCTATGGCTTAGACCAGTGTTATATTGAGGTGTACTGACTGCCCATAATGATTATTAAAGATATCCAATACACCCGGAAACGACGGCTTATCGTGCTCGGCAGCCTGCTAAAACACGGGATAATGTATTTTTTTGACAAAAGAGAGTTGGGCTGACATTGTAAAATAAAACAACAAGCCAACGAGTCAGATTTGAAAAATCCTTGAGTGTAATATACGCAAAGATTTCAAATCTGGCTTCTTTCTTTTAATAGGATTCTTATAACGTGCCCTGCGGGCCCGAAAACTTGCATGCTGGAAGAACTTAATGACTACCTCGCCTCCGAAAACGCAGTCAGGGTTGCTCCTTTCCTTTCTTTATATAGTCACGCTTGTATCAGAGGATGGCAGAGGTGTAGGTAATATTACACCAACATTTCGCTTATGAATTTTAGGTTCACATAACAGCGGACGAGCCTATTACCATGCATGGCATGTTACACCAGACTCCGTGCTGCTACTGAGAATTCGGAAAAGCTCAGTAACACTTTTGCCCGGGAATCGAACCCGGGATCAGCAGCTGCATACGCTATCCAATGGACTACGGAAGCAGTCTGCTTTCTAGACCTCAAAAATATAGGTGTTTGCACTCGAAACGCAGAAGTATAGGTCTTTTACTGGAAGATAGATCACTTTGTAGGGCCACATATAGGCTAAAATTTGAGCCGGTAGGTGACGCTGTTTATGTATGTATGTATAGTCTCACACCTGTCTCCCCGAAGGGGTAGGCAATGGTGTAAATATTACACCCACATTTCGCCATGAATTTTTAGGTCCCACGTAATAGGGGGCGAGCCTATTGCCGTTACCGGGCACATCACCAGACTCCGGGCTGCTTCTGAGTATTCGGAAAAACCCAGTAACACTTTTGCCCGACCCGGGAATCGAACCCGGGACCTCCGATCAGCAGTCGCATACGCTATCTACTGGACCAGGGAGGCAGCTTGTTTATAATAAGAACAATATTCTAGGACAAGTTACACACAGTCATCTTCATTTCTTCAGAATTCTTCGAACAGTGGTTGTATGCTGGCGGCTCAGTTTCGATCTATCTAGAGGACCTTGGAAGATGCCTTTGTCGAGCAGTGGACATCTTTCGGTTGCGAAGATGATTTAGTTTAATAGGGTCGCAGTATAAAGGTATGGATTACTAGAATGTGAGAGTGTGCACAGGCCCACCTAGTCTATAGGTAAAAAACAAAAAAAAAAACTAACGGACACAATGAACAGCCAGACTCGAAACAACAACTTATGAATCACACGTGTTGTCTCGTGTGGGAATCGAACCCACAACACCCAACGCAGTGTCAAGTAGCGAGGCGGCCGCTTAAATCACTACGCCAACCGTGCAGTCGAGGACGGATAACGCTAGTAGGATGATGATAGCCATTTATCGAGGAAGTCAACATCACGCTATGAGCGTAGGGTGCGGAACAGTAGTCCTGGGTGTAACTGTGGGCTAAGCTAAGCTAGTTTGAGATAAAATGGGATAGTTCACGTGACCAAACCCACGTTCCGTACGCGCCGAACACGCGTAGCGTGATAACAGCACAGGCACAGATAGACTACAAATGAATTTACAAATTTATTTTATTTATTTATTTAAACTTTATGTACAACTCATAGGTACAATGGCGGACTTAATGCTATAAGCATTCTCTACCAGTCAACCATAGGGTGATGCAGAGATAGGTATGGTAGGTGTACAAATAGTTTTGGTCACGTTAAAAAGATAAGGTGTATTTTACAATAATAACAATAAATGCATGGTTATATTATTAAATATATACTATATAACATAATATAATATATACATAAATATATATGCATATTTAAATAATAAATATATACATATATAAGTATATATAAATATAAATAGGTATATAATACAATGATTAAGATGATGGTGCCAATAGTCCCTTTCGGATATGTTCACGTGCCATAGATTTAAACTTCCAGCGGTTCGACGCCTTCCTGATCTCTAATGGAAGGGCATTCCAGAGCAGAACTGATTGGACTATGAACAACGAGTGCACAAGACCAGAAGAATGTGATGAACATAAAAGCAGAAGATTATTAGAGGAGCGAAGATCTTTTGCGTGATAGGAGCCTAAATATTGGAAGTAAGATTGAAGGTAAGCAGGGGGAGTTGGAGAATGAAGAAGAGAGAATAGCGTTGTGAGTGCGCGCAAACTCCGGCGCTGACGAATGGGGAACCAGCGTAGTTCGGAACGAAAAGCAGACACATGGTCATACTTGCGAAGATTATAAATAAATCGAATGCAGTTATTGAGAAGACGGTCAAGTTTATCGAGAAGATCTGCATTCAGGTCGAAACAACAAACATCACCATAATCGATGACCGGGAATAGTAAAGTTTGCACTAACGTCACCTTCGTCTTTATGGGAAGAAAATGTTTTAGGCGATAAAGAGAACGCAGGGTCCCGGTAACTCGTTTGCTCACATTGGTGATGTGAGTTCGCCAACTAAGAGTGTCATCGATATGTAACCCTAAATCCTTTACATGCGGTGAAATTTCGATTACAGTACCATCAAAAACAACAGATGGAAGAGATGACACCTTTACACGGCACATCATACGGTTGCCTCCTATAATAATGGCCTGACACTTAGAAGGGTTCACGTACAAGCCGAACCTATCGGACCAATGTTTGATTGCTGCTAAGTCACGATTCACAGCTTCAATAGCATCAGAAAGATTTCCTACCCTGGCCTGTGAATACAACTGCAAGTCATCGGCGTACAGATGATAAGTACACCGAAGGTCATGGGTTATGAGATTGATAAACAGAGCGAACAGAAGAGGAGATAAAATCAGTTACACAACCAACAACACAAGGTGACGGTCGTTCCCGACTAGTTATCTATTTATCTACCCAGCCCTGATCTCATATCCTAAAGATTTTCTTTATTTATTTACTAGAGGACGCCAGCAGCTACGCCTGCATTTTTTTTAATTTAGCCGTTTTGGCCGATCCCGTGGGAATTTCGGGAAATCCCTTCTTAGTGCACCCCTACGGTCCCCAAGGAACATACATGCCAAATTTCAGCTTCCTGCGCCCAATAGTTTCGGCTGTAGCGTGTCTGTCAGTCAGTCAGTAACGCAAGGATTTTATATATTAAGATAGTCTCACGCCTGTATCCCCGCAGGGGTAAGCAGAGGTGTAAATATTACACCCACATTTCGCCATGATTTTTTAGGTCCCACGTCCCACGTAATAGAGGGCGAGCCTATTGCCGTTACCGGGCACATCACCAGACTCCAGGCTGCTAGTGAGTATTCGGAAAACCCAGTAACACTTTTGCCCGCCCCGGGAATCGAACCCGGGACCTCCGATCAGCAGTCGCATACGCTATCCACTGGACCACGGAGGCAGTCAACAACATCCTAAAGATACATTTATTATACTCGGTTTTACTCGCGATATATTGTAAAACTAACGCGAGAGCGAGAGGAAATAGGGGCAGCGATAGCCTAGTGAAGATACCAACAGACTGCTATGCAGAGGGTATTGGGTTTGAATCCACGGTGCGCACGAAGTTATGTGTGTATTAGATTGCCATCCTCCTATGCTATGCCTCCGTGATCCAGTGGATAGCGTGTGGACTGCTGATCGGAAAGTAAACATATATGGAATTCTAAATTTGTAATTTCTAACATTCATTAGCAACTATTAATAATTATTTTAATAATTTCCTAAATCTGTATGTTGTCTTTTGAATTTCATTCATTTATTTATTTATTGTATAAATTTTTGTATTATTATAATTTGTTATCATAAAGTTTGCATGCCTAGTTAAGGTAGATTGTATAAGGATTACAACAATTGTTAACATAGCTATTTCATGTACCTACAATCAATGCAAATAAAACCTTATTCTATTCTATACCAGAGTTGGCCTCACACTGAAACAAGAGGAATGAAACAACTTGAGGTTTATAGGTAGTAGAGCCTTGCTGATTTCAGCATGAATGGGGTGGCTCAACCGGGGAAGTAACCCTCTCACAGAAAATCGACGTAAAGTAACAGAACCTAAACTGTTGCGTTTCGTTCGGTGAGTAAGAGTGCCGGAGGCCCTATACCCAATTCCTTCTCCCTCATCCCACTCCTCATCCTATCCTCTTTCCCAACCCTAAGAGGCGACAACGCACTTGGGACTCCTGTGGAGTTGCTTGTGTCCATGGGCGGCGGTAATTGCTTACCATCAGGCGATCCGTCTGCTCGTTTGCCGCCTATTAACATAAAAAAAACTTACCTACTACGGAACCAGAGCTTGTTACTATCCCAACTCACGTGACAATTTTTTACCAATTTTCGTCTACAGAACTATGTAAGCACGACATTAAACATAGGTAGTGAGAATACGTTGCTAAGCTTAATCTGCCGACATTACAGAGAAATCGTGATGTACAAGAGTTTTAGTAATTGCGATTACAATGACGAATTAATAGACAAATCATTACATTATAAACGTGTTCCATTGTTAGGATATGAGCCTTTTGATTGGTGATCTGTAACACAGGTTCTTTTAACAGACACCAGTCTCTCACAAAGGAAAGAGACTTGACTAGAAAAATATATCTATTGTGTAAATCATGATTTAGAGGTTGTCATGTTGTCACGATGTCAATTTACTCCGAGGGTATTGACTCCATATAACGACAGTCCATGTAATGACAGCTGGGACTCCCGGCTGTCATTAAGTTCTGTGACAGTCCGCGACCGACCGCTTAACATGCTCTCCAAGGCACGAGCAATGAATACAGATTTACATAATAGAAGCGCATTTCTTATGGATCTCGTGTGCCGATTCCAAGTGGCGTGTTGACGGTTGTCAGTGTAGTACGTAGTTAGCGCCGTTAGCGGCGCTGGTGTCGTTCTCCGTCTCTCTTGCTCTCGTAGTTAAGATACACAGGAGGAACGTTCGTCTCTCTTGCATTCATAGAGACAGCTGTCGCAGAGTCACAGCGCGACTGCCACGCCGCCAAGCGGCAATTTGGGTCACAGAAAGTTTGTCTACAGAGCGCCCATAAGAAATGCGCCTCTATTGTAAATATCTACGCTCTATGGCACGAGGCAAACCTATACCACGGTAATAATATCTAACAGTATTGTAACTCCATACAAACGCACGAAACTCGAGTTATACCTACGCGCCTCGAGCAGAGTACCCATTAGACTGTGCGGACTGTGCCAAGAGTACCCACAGCCACGATCGTGCCGCAGCTCGCATGCGGCGCGTCTGGTATGTATATAACTCACGAAGGCGGCCGAGTTACAATACTGGAAGGAAATAATAAGGAAAATCTTTTTTTTAACTTTATAGGTACCCATTCATATTGTGTCAGTTCAGGGCCAATTATGACATCCGTGTATATAAATTGCTGAACAAAAACTAACAGACGCGCTATGACAAAAAGTTGAGGAAAATCTCAAGTCAAAATGACACGTTAGTCACATGAGACTCAATCACGTGTTAATGAAAGGTGTGGTCGTAGTTGACAGATTTATTTTTTGTCAAAAGACTTACATGTCATGAGAAGGTAGGTTTTTGTAACTGAAAAAGTTCTTCAAATGCTGCTGATAGATTTTTCCGGCATTCAGCGTTATTAAATGTGTCGAACTGAACAATAGACAGAGCTAAATATCATCATCAGCCTTTAACAGTCCACGGCTGGACTAGGCCTCTCCTTTGAAAGCAGGAATTGACCTACTATACCACGCTGGCCAAACGGGTTGGTATAGGGTTTGTATCAAGTTTTCCTTCTCTTACAGTGCTGTTCTCTGCATAATATGCTCCCTCTGTCGGCTCTTACGACACCCATGGGATGATATGGGACAAATAGTAGTTGTAACCCAGAGTCTATTTATTAGTCCAACTGGATTTGACTGAATATTAGATTTTCCACAGAGTGACTGCCATCTGTCCTCCGCAACCCAAAAGGAAAGCAATATTCCATAGTTTAAACTAGTGTCAGTATATTCAACTGTACAACAGATGGCTAAATCTGTATATATAAAATCCTTTCGTTACTGATTGACTGACAGACACGCTACAGCCGAAACTACTGGGCGCAAGTAGGTGAAATTTGGCATGTACGTTCCTTGAGGAGTGTAGGGGAGCATTAAGAGAGGATTTTTGGGAATTCTTCCCCCAAAGGAGGTAAAACAGGTTGTAAGAGTTTGTATGAAACTTTGCATTCCTTGAATGAATTAACTTCAAACTTTGTATATTGGTTTCTAAAATGTATGTCTTGAGGAGTAGGACAGTTTGAACAAACCATTCTATCTAAGCGAAATCTACGAGAGCGAAGCAGCGGGCAAAAGCTAGTAGTTACTACGTACGGTACTGAGTACTAACACTAGTTTATTTTTGGGAGCACTCTTATTTTTTGAGTCGGTGTTTTGGCAAATGAGTTTGCAATTATGCTATCAAAAAAACTCAAAATTAAAAAAAAACATTTTTAATATCATCTGTTCAACGAGAGGCGTAATTATCACATGTCTGGTGGATGACGGACGGACGGGACGATAAGATATGTATACATTCGGAAGTACACAAATGTCATGGGCATATTGATACCGAGTTCAAAATTGTCATGATTGTGCGTTTATTTTAAGATTATGCAGCCATGTTTTAACCGACTACTGCGAAGCTAAAAAAGGGTAATGTTTTTAAAAGGGCAAAAAACCGAAAGCAAATGGTATGGCAATTGGTCCACCGACAGGAACTTCTGAGAGAAATGAAAGAATAAGATGTGTGTATGTATGTATGTTCCACCGTAGCGCCTAAACTACTGAACCGATTTTAATGAACGGGGTTTCAATAAACTCGTTTTAATGGCCCGGGTGACATTGGTCATATAAATAATCACTAGATGAGCCTGCGGCTACACCCGCGTTATTTAAAGCTACTGCTCCGTTCCCGTGACTCATAGCGTAATGTTAATGCCTTCCTCGATAAATGGACTTATAGTACATACATACAGTACATACAGTACTTTCCGAGTATTACTTTAAGCAAACAAACAAACAAACTCTTCAGCTTTATACAGGCTGTTAATTTGCATTATTTAGCAAAATATTTTAAGGGGTGAATATACTACTATAACTGAATACAAATACATGACATATTATTTTTCAAGGTAGTAGAGCCTTGCTGACATCAGCATGAATGGGCCGGCTCGACCGGGGAAGTACTACCCTCTCACAGAAAATCGACGTAAAGTAACAGTATCTAAAGTGATGCGTTTCGTTCGGTGAGTGAGAGTGCCGGAGGCCCTATCCCCTATTCCTTCTCCCTCATCCCACTCCTCATCCTATCCCTTTTTCCAACCCCATGGGGCGGCAACGCACTTGTGACTCCTGTGGTGTTGCTTGTGTCCATGGGCGGCGGTAATTGCTTACCATCGGGCAATTCGTCTGCTCGTTTGCCGCCTATTATCATAAAAAAATAAATAAATAAACATGAAAAATAAGTCACTGGAAAGTTTAAAAAATAAAATCGTCGCCATAAACTTTGAAAATTAACTCGGTGTATTGACCGTCACCGCCGCTCAGCTGATCGCCATTGCCGGTGTCTAGCACACACAAGCACCATAGATGAAGTAATTTTTTTTTTTGTTCTATCTAATTCTTTTTGTTCGTCTGAGACAAGCATGTCGATTCTGTAAAATTGAAACAACAACTCGCATGTCACTTCGCTATTCGCTCTCACTTCGCATAAGGTTCTTGATTTTGCATTGTGTAAGCATCACAATCAAAAATCTGTACTAGTGATTACCACACTCAACAAAATATAAGTCATTATCGGTTTTTTATTTTACCATTTTTGACACTGAATTTTAGCTACTATGATGTTTAAATAAAATTTTCTTATTTTAAGGAATTTGAGGCAGCTAATAAGTAAAAAACATACAGAAAACTCTAAATTCGTGCCGTGAATATAATCTATGCTTACCTTACGAAAAAAGATACTGACACACAATGTCAATATTAATCTGTGCGTTGGTTGCTATTGGCAATTGGTTTGTTTGTTTTTTTATTGTTCAGTGCTGATAATTCTTACGTAGTATTTGTATACTCTTTGCTGATAATTATTGTGAAATAATCATGAAGTAAGTTTATATTTCTGGTTGTAAAGTTCAAAAATAATCCTAATTAAATAGGTGTTTATTTTGTTTTCTAATCCAACAATAATGTTTCAATCCAAATGAGACACGTTCCTCTCACCCATCGTCGGCTCAGGTGGAAACTCTGGTAGAGTTTATGGAAAGAAACCCTGGCATGGCGAAGGGTTTCTTAAGAACTCTAAATGCCAGAGAGCGAAGTCGACGCCAGTGAGAGGTACTAGCCGTGTGCCTAAATAGTGTAGGTGGCACCATCAAAACTTACAAACAGTGGACTAAGGTTAGCCGGGCTTTTTTAACATGTTAGAACCACTTAACTTTCCTTATAGAAAACCACTTAAAATGTGTGAAGAATTTTGGTTCAAAGTGTGTTCCTTGATTTCATAAATATCTTATTTTTAATTTTACGTTAATTTCAATTCTTGACTATTAATAATAAGAAAATGGAGATTTTAATGACGTTTGAAAAATACATATGTATTTAATATCAGCAATTTTTTATCATTTCTGTAACTAAATGTCTGATTGTAGTATTGGTCTCACAAAAAAAGCGCCATAAAAAGAAAAGTTGCAGCACGCTCTGCTGCTAGGCGTAGGACTGGTGGTGGGGTGGAGGATGAAGTGGAGCTATCAGAGCTTGAGGAAAGAATTGTTGCTTTATGTGGTGGAGAAAGATTTTCAACAGGAGATGCACATTTAGGCATACAGCCATTTCGGGTAAGAAATTTATAAATGCAATAGGTAAGTAAGTAGCACTGGAAGCACTCTGCAAGGTTTGCTGTCGTTTTTTATAGCGCCCATTTCTTTTTTGGTTCTTTAGGCCCTTTCTAATGTAAAGTGAATTTTTATTTGAATGTTTTGTTAAATTTACCTACCTGTTTCAGGAAAATGATACTCCTTCTCCATTACATGATGTGCAACAATTAATACAAGATGCTGATATGAACAATGTAAGATATTTAATTTTAATTCATAATTTTATGGGATGGTTTAATGATATACTCTTACCTACCATTTATCTGTTTATATTTACTTATTATAGATTCATGAACCACAACAACAGCAGAGAGAGGCACCTACAGAGGAATCACCACCTATTGTATTTTATGTAAGCTATATTGTAATAAATACTAGGTACCTAGAAACATCAGATTTATATAGGTACATGTACCCACTATTATAAATCTGATGTGTGAAGATTATATTCTATTAGATCTTAATGTAGTACATACCTATAAATATTAAAATTCATTACAAATATAATTCAAATTGTAATTTATCTGTAGGGTACTATTTTCAGTCAAAATATTTACATACATACATAACGTCACGCCTTTTATCCCCGAAGGGGTAGGCAGAGGTGTATTTCTACACCCACTTTTCGCCAGATGTACTTTAGTCCCACGTAATATGGGGCGAGCCTATTGCCGTACCGGGCACATTTCCAGACTCCGTGCTGCTACTGAGAATTTCGTGACAGAAAAACCCAATAACACTGCCCGACCCAGGAATCGAACCCGGGACCTCCCGATTCCACGCGCACATTTATGCCGCGACCAATGAGGCAGTCGTATAGAGTTTGATGTCGAGTTTTCCGTCTCTACGCAAAGATGGTATTTGCATCGTGATATCCCTTAGTCGCCTCTTACGACACCCACGGGAAGATAGGGGGTGGTGACACTTGTATTCTATGCCGTCAACCACACGGCGGTCAAAATATTTTAATCTAATTTTATCCTACAAGGAAGATTTGGAGTAGTATTTTATCCAATTTACTTTTCAGAATAGTATATCCGTGTGGTGACGGATTAAGAATACGGATTGTCACCACCCCATATCATCCCATGGGTGTCGTAAGAGCCGACAGAGGGAGCATATTATGCAGAAAACAGCACTGTAAGAGAAGGAAAACTTGATACAAACCCTATACCAACCCGTTTGGCCAGCGTAGTATAGTAGGCCAATTCCTCCTTTCAAAGGAGAGGCCGAGTCCAGCAGTGGACTGATAAAGGCTGATGATGATGACTTTTCAGAATTCCAACCTCACTGAGAATAGTCAAGACAGACCTCGTAACTTCAGACCACCAGATCGTGCGAGTTCAAGAAAACTGTTTGCTTTCTCATCCAACTCAACTGTTGGAATAACCCAAAGCATTTTACGTGTATGTATCTGAGTAGCGTCAGATTTGAGTTGTCACAGCAAGTGTATCCTGTGACTGTGATGATTCAAATCATACCATGAGAACAGATCCGCTACACTCTGACTCAAGCTATAGGGCTTTCGTCGGGTAACCATGTCACATGTTTTCTTTTTCTTTACTTTTATTTAACTACTTTAAACTAAGCACCCTTCTTAATCAACTATGATTAGCGTCAGATCAACTTTACTCCAAGACTTACACAAAGATTAGGCAATTATGGTATTAATAACCTAGGAGTACGGACGGAGTTAACTATTAAAAATTTACTCCGGGTGTAAAAGTTGGGAGCCCCATGGCTTAACGTTTGAGTAAGCATCTATATTATTAGTTTTGTCACGGGGTATGGTAGACTCGATCGAAACCTTATCTGTATAATAAAACATAATAATAAATAAAATAAATAAATAAAGATTTCGAGTAGACTAGATATATCGGCAAAATTTGGATTATCGAGTATTTAGTTATATTGGTTTTGACAGACAAATCATGGACAAAAATTGCAGTCGCCATATTGGCGACTCTAGCAAAACGTCACTGTCACCGAATAACATGTTTAGTACTGTACTATGTAGTTTGTATGTGTAAATAATTCTTGCACTTATATTTCTTATCGGTAAAACTACTAGTATAGTATTATATTTTCGGTGGTATATACAGTCCGTTTTGTGTTTTGTCGAACTTAACGCACAGAGCCAAACATTGCTACGAAAAATGTTCACGATATTCAGTCACATACGCTATTCACTGGACCACCGAGGGAGACACGTGATGCTATTTATTTAAGAGTGTTTACTAACACATGTAATAATAGGGTGTTTTCTTTTCAGCATCACGTCACACGTCTTCTGTTGCTGCTCCTCCACCATCACAACGGCGAACGGAGTTCTCCACCACCAACGAGAGATTCCTGAGGGTGGAAGAGCAGCAGCTGGAGATACAAAGATTGCAGACACAGATCTTGCAGTCCTTTCTGGAGAGGAGTGCAGAACGAGAAAAAACTTTAGCTGAAGCTGTGGCTGCAGTTGGGAAAGGGCTGCAAGCATTGACAGATGCCCTGAAGAGATAGGGTGTGGTAAAATGAGTGTTCTGTCTTCTCGTTTAAGTTTATATATATATTATATAGACTCCCTGTATCCTCGAAGGGATAGGCAGAGGTGTACCTATTACACCCACATTTTGCCATGACTTTTTTAGGTCCCACGTAATAAGGAGCGAGCCTATTGCCGTACCGGGTACATTACCAGACTCCGTGCTGCTACTGAGAATTTCCTGACGGAAAAACCCAATAACCCTTTGCCCGACCCGGGAATCGAACCCAAGACCTCCCAATCCCACGTGCACATTTATGCCGCGAGACCAACGAGGCAGTAAAGATTTTAAAGTAACATTTTTTGTTTTTTTTAATATTTAAATAAAACACTTTTGACGAATACTTGCGCAGTTTTATTGAAAGACCCACCTCACACACCACAGAATACATACAATAAACGACACCAGCGATCAATTAATTTTGACGTGAACGCCAAAGCCTATTTACTAAGTTTTGGCTACGTTATTGCCCTAGAGCTGAATCGGCGTCAAATGGCAAATACCTAGTTTGCCTCCTTTGAACTTCAGCAATTGTTTGGAGCTCTTCTAGTTGCTCTTCTTCTGAAATTGTGAATGCCGCATTCCTGCGCGATTGCACATGTTGTGCAAAACACAACATGCAATAACTATTTTTGCAACTATGTCTGGATGATAGTTGAGCACTCTGTGTACTAAGAAGCACCTAAATCGTCCTTTTAGGAGGCCAATTGTTCTCTCTGCTGAATTGCGAGCAGTTAAATGACGGTCATTGTAAAAAGCTTCGGGGTATTGACTGCACGGTTGGCGTAGTGGTTTAAGCGGCCGCCTCGCCGCTTGACACTGCGCCGAGTGTTGTGGGTTCGATTCCCACACGAGACAACACTTTGTGTGATCCATAAATTGTTGTTTCTAGTCTGGGTGTTCATTGTGCCCGTTGGTTGTATGTTTGTAAAGTCCCCCGCGACACAGGATTTCTTCCTAGTGCGGGAGTTGTCTTAAAAAAAGATCAAAGATCAATTATCGTCAGCACCACTAAGTCAAAAGTCAAAAGTCAAAGTCAAAAGTCAAAGTCAAAAGTCAAAAATCATTTATTCATCTAGGTCACAAGGTGACGCTTATGAACGTCAAATTTTTAAAGTAAATTACTAATGCTTCTACATTTACATTTACTGCCTCGTTCGCAAAGCAATAGGTAGAACCACGAGAAAGAACGGGCAATAAAACTCGTGGCCACTCTTTTTAATCGCCAGTGCTATGGTACATATTTTGTTTTTGTAAGGAGCTGCAACTGTTTCACATTGTAATTAATTACTTGTAAATAGTAAATAAGAACATACATAGGTAATACTAAACAAATATGCAGTTACAAAATTAAGTGCTGTAGTAGTCTTCCAATGTGAATCTTGTGTAACAGGAGCATCCAGTTACGCCTTATAATGTAGGCAACTCGCGATCATGTTCAGAACTATGGTGAAAAAGTATGTTACAGAAGTGACGGTATATGAATACACGAAAATAACAAAAACGTTAGTATCCAGCCCATGATAACGACTTACTTTCATCTAACACTAGCAAATTTTAATAAAATTTGTGGAACAACAATGAAAATGTAAATGGAGTAAGTTGAAAGACCTAATAAAACATGAATATTAACCCCTTGTATGCCGGAACGCAGATCTACGCGAGACACAATAGCTTTTTAATTGTCTGGTATTCCGGCATACAAGAGGTTAAATTAATAAAACTAGAAATATTATATAGAAAAAAAACTGAAAGCAAGGTATCTATATAAATTCAAAATAATCAAGAGTTGGCTAGTGTCCATCTATCCTTATCACTGAAATAATCATTATCTCACTCGTCGTTATCTCACTATGAGACTAACGCAAACTCAGAGGACAGAGTAACAGCTTTCAAATATCACCTCATCTTGTGATATAAACAAAAAATGTATTAGAAGATGAAAAGAAAGCTTACAAACCGCAGGGCAGCTTTGTGGCGAGCTGAATGTGTGTGGCGACACTGCGGTCCCGAATGCTTCGGAGAGTCGGTCAGGGCCTCGTCTCCGGCTTGGCTTTTACTGGCTGGTTGGAGTGGATGCCCAAGAGCGCCCGCAGGACTCTCAACTCTGACTTGCCTTGGTCGGCCGGTCAGAGGGAAGCCGCAAGAGCTATTAGCTCGGGGGTGGAAGTGTCATTTTCAAGGGCGTAACTACGGGGAAACCCGCTCTGGGTCTCCGTTGTCACGAGACTCGTGATGGCGAAACCGGTGCCGCACCGCTCGACACCCCTAGACACTCGCACCGGTGTTGCCCTCTGGCTGCTTTATGGCAGACTTTGCTTGCCTTGGCGGCTAATAAGAGAGGGCCCATCCAGTGAGTTGGCGAGTCACCACCTGCCTCGCGGATGGATGCTATAAGAGTATCAGGCAGGTGCCGTCTGTAATCCATAGTTTTTATCATACCGGTCCATTAATCACCCATCCTCATAACCTTAAGTAGGTAGGCACTTATTCAGTTTATAACTTTGAAAACTTTATTTAAACACAATTTAACTAAGTTTTCTTCTATTTTCACTCGTAAAATAGATGCTTTTAATTTGCACTTTGAATCACGATTCTGTAAAATTCAATCAACAACTCGCATGTCACGTCGCTATTCGCTCTCACAAAGAAAATATAATACACTAGCGTTTGCGCTCTCACTTCGCATAAGGTTCAAATTGACCTTGATTTTGCATTCTGTAAGCATTACCTAGGCACTTGCGAAGTGAAGTGAGCGCCAAAGCGACCAATACTGTACTAGTGACTACCACACTCAACAAAATGTAAGTTGAAATTTATCGGTTTTTTATTTTACCAGTTTTTAACACAGAATTTTAGCTATTATGATGTTTAAATTAAATTGCTTATTTTAAGGAACTTGAGGCAAATAATAAGTAAAATAAAAAACGGACAACTCTAAATTTGTGCTGTATATATAATCTATGCTTACCTTACGAAAAAAATGACTGACAGACAAAATCATTATTAATCTGTGGACAATATTTTAATTTCATATATTTATAGTGCCTTTGTAGTACCTTTGTATAGAGACGTCACTCAAGCCATAAGCGCTACCTGGCGGTCGTTTCAAGCATTTTGAAATATCGTAATTTATTATTTAAATTAGATTATTTGATAAATTTATTTTATTAGGATTCAAGAATGTAAACATCCATAAGAGAAAACCATGGTTTTCGCTTATGGATGTACATGCTATTAAACCATTTCACTTTCACCATGTGTGTAACTGCCTACTGTATAATTATAATTATATAATATAAAACAATGATGTATCCTTTATTCTTCAATCGTTTTTACAATATTCATAACATTTTGGTTGTATCTGAGAGTTTTAATCATAGTTAATTACACGATACAATCGATACAATCATTGGCAGCTATAGTTCGGCTAAAACCTGTGTTGCACATTTTACTTTCATTTTTGTTATTTTCTTTGGATTCACATGATATTCTGTGAGTTCTGGCATTAAAGAAAGTCCTTGATATACAGGATTTCCACTTAACAGAACCAAAATATGTTTCCATGTCGCGCACTTTAAAAAACCTTTTTATTATTTTCTCAAATTGATCAACTATGTTGTCATTCAGGCCGGGTTTAAGGGAGGCTCGTATCATTCGGCTAAGTGTTATTGGTGATGGTAATACAAAAACCTTTTTGATCCATCAATACGCTCTTTGACCCTGTTTCTAATAAGTCCCACTTTCTCGTCTTTTTAAACCATCTGCCCATTTTTCATTTACCAATCTTCCTTATACTGTAGCTTGGTGAAAATCATTGCAGGGGATGTAAACGTTCAGTGTCTTAAAAAAATTGGACAAGTGCGAGTCGGACTCACACACGAAGGGTTCCGTACCATCGTCTATAAAAGAAATTCACGTTCGTTGTATGTATACTTAAATACTTTTTAAGTTTCTACTTGTTTATTAAGATTGAGTAACGAGTTGCTTAAAAATTACGTTTGTTGTATGGGAGCCCCTCTTTATTATTTACTTTTTTTTAAATTATTTATTTTGAAAGGTAATATACAACTACATATTCTTTGAAAATTTATATATGATTTATATTATGATATCCTTAAGATCAGTAGATTACTTATAAAAGTGGCTTTAGTAACTTACAAATTTTATTAAAGTTTCAAACACAACATTTTCTTGTGGACATTGCTGTGAATGTGGCTGAATTCCACTAGAATGCAAAATTGGTCGAGTAAAATGGGTAGGCGAAGAGTGTGGGAATCAGAGTCCAATTAGTCGATGAAGGATCGTCAACATCACAAGCTGGGTCGTCATAAAAATAACAAGAAATAAGAAACACATCTACATCATACATCAACACAAAAGAAAATAAAGGGAGATTTTTACATTTTCAAAAAGCTTATAATTATGTCAAATTTGACACACATGTTTGACAGCTGCTTATCGTTCAAAAATTAGGAAATTAAGAAACATTTACATTCGTTTAACATTTAAATGTTGTTTTCAAAGTAAAAATTCTTATTTAAAGATATTTTTATGGGTAACAATTTTAAGACTTTTATTAGATTTAGAAATAAATATTATAAAAATAATTAAACTTGAAAATAATTAAACGTGACAATAAGTGATTATTTAAAAATTGAGTCTACTGTCATCTAGCGCTTATCTTATGTAATATTATTTATATTATTATAATTAGATGAGGTTCTATTCAACTATGTTAGTATATCCAATCTCTTTGTGTTAGTGTTATAAAACCAAGTTTACGTTTTATTTGTTTGTTGATCGTTCAATCTGGTTATAGTATATCATCTATTGCGTTGCGTTCAATGCCGATAATAAATTGTAACATAATCATGAAATAAGTTTAAATTTCTGGTAGTAAAGTTCAAAAATAATATTAATTAAAGAAGTTTTTTTATCCAACAATAATGTTTCAGTCCAAGTGAGACACGTCACTCTCGCCCATCGTCGGCTCAGGTTGAAACTCTGGTAGAGTTTATGGAAAGAAACCTTGGCATGGCGAAGGGTTTCTTGAGAACTCAAAATGCCAGAGAGCGAAGTCGACGCCAGTGGGAGGAACTAGCCGTGCGCCGTATGAAGTAACATTTTATCCAATTTACTTTTCAGGATTTCAACCTGATTGAGGATAGTCAAGAACACACTCGTAATAACAGACCACCAGATTGTGCAATTTCGAGAAAACTGTTTGCTTCCTCATCCAGCTCAACTTTTGGAACTTCATTTTTTATATAAATGACAACGAAAAGCTGCTATTTATTTAAGAGTTCTTATTAACGCATGTATTCTCTTTTCAGCATCACGTCACACGTCTTTAATTGCTGCTCTTCTACCATCACAACGGCGTACGGAATTCTCTACCACCACCGAGGGATTCCTGAGGATGGAAAAACAGCAGCTGGAGATACAAAAATTAAATACACAGATCTTGCAGTCCTTTCTGGAGAGGAGTGCAGGGAAAGATAAAGTTTTTGCTGAAGCTGTGGCTGCAGTTGGGGAAGGGCTGCAAGCATTGGCAGAAGCCAAGAATAGAGATAGGGTGTAGCAATATAAGTCGTGTTTTAGTTTTTAAAGTAAGATTTTTCAGTCGGGTTTTATTTATAATTAAATTAAACACTTTTACGAATACTAGAGCAGTTTTATTGAAAGACACGCCTCACACACCACAGAATACATACAATAAACGACACCACCGATCAATTAATTATGACGTGAACTCCAAATCCTATTTACTACGTTTCGCCTACGTAATTGCCCTAGAGCTGAATCGGCGTTAGATGGTAAATCCCTAGTTTGACTCCTTTGAACTTCAGCAATTGTTTTTAGCTCTTCTAGTCGAAATTGTGAATGCCGCATTCCTGCGCGATTGCACATATTAGGCAAAACACAACATGCAATAACTATTTTTGCAACTACGTTTGGATGATAGTTGAACACTCTGTGTTCAGCAACAAGCTCCTAAATCATCCTTTTAGGAAGCCAATTGCTTTCTCTACTAAATTGCGATCAGTCAAATGACGGTCATTGTAAAAAGCTTCTGGGGAATTTTCTTCAGCACCACTAATTGGTGTCATAATGTAGGCGCGCTGAGCATATCCTGAATCACCTGAAAAAATCATATAACTATGTAGTTTTTATACCTAGTAATTAGGCTTATCTTCTATTGTCAGTGACTCAGCTTTCGGGGCTGCTCGGGGGTGGAAGTGTCATTTGCAAGGGCGTAATTACGGGGAAACCCGCTCTGGGTCACGACCCGCGACGGTGAAACCGGTGCCGCACCGCTCTACACCCCTAGCCACTCGCACCGGTGTTGCCCTTTGGCTACCTTTCTGGCAGACTTCGTTTACCATGGTGGCTATTTAGAGAGGGCCCATCTAGTGAGTTGGCGAGTGACCGTCTGCCCTTTTCGACGTACTATAAGAGTACTTAGGGCAGACGCCGTTGTTCATCCATAGTTTTCATATTCACTTATCCATTGAACCCCCATCACAATAGCCCAGAGTAATTAGTTTCCATACAAGTAGCAATAATCCGACACGTGCTGCGGCTAATCCGGCTGTACTTTAAAGTGCAGTTATGGAGGCTCCTCAGTAGGTGTCCCATCACATTCTAGATTAAAATTCTCAATGGGCCTCTGCGCGTTGGACCCATGTCTCCATGTACGCCTGCCAAAGGTCCGTGTACTTTTTTAGCAACATTATGTTAGAAAGGTACGCGTGCTTTCGTTATCGCTTAAGTAAGTAGGCTATTCACTTTAAAACTTTATATAAATACTATTTAACTATAATTTCTTCTATTTTCACTCGTAAAATAGATACTTTTAATTTGTCTCTTTAAATCGGGTTCGAGTGCGAAGTGAGCGTCGAAGTGACGGGGAACTACCACTATAGAATGCCCCTTTGCCATATTTCCATACTTTATCTGTCAAAATTCCGAGGTCGATTTAGTTCAACTCGCAATCACGCTCGCAAGAGTAGCGCTAGTGTAGATTCGAATTATCAACGGAGGTTTTCGAATGCCAATCAAGAAATTCACAGCGGATTCAGATTCGAAGTTTGTAAGAAGTCTTTGTAAGAGCTGCAACTGTTTCACATTGTAATTAATTACTTGTAAATAGTAAATAAGAACATACATAGGTAATACTAAACAAATATGCAGTTACAAAATTAAGTGCTGTAGTAGTCTTCCAATGTGAATCTTGTGTAACAGGAGCATCCAGTTACGCCTTATAATGTAGGCAACTCGCGATCATGTTCAGAACTATGGTGAAAAAGTATGTTACAGAAGTGACGGTATATGAATACACGAAAATAACAAAAACGTTAGTATCCAGCCCATGATAACGACTTACTTTCATCTAACACTAGCAAATTTTAATAAAATTTATGGAACAACAATGAAAATGTAAATGGAGTAAGTTGAAAGACCTAATAAAACATGAATATTAACCCCTTGTATGCCGGAACGCAGATCTACGCGAGACACAATAGCTTTTTAATTGTCTGGTATTCCGGCATACAAGAGGTTAAATTAATAAAACTAGAAATATTATATAGAAAAAAAACTGAAAGCAAGGTATCTATATAAATTCAAAATAATCAAGAGTTGGCTAGTGTCCATCTATCCTTATCACTGAAATAATCATTATCTCACTCGTCGTTATCTCACTATGAGACTAACGCAAACTCAGAGGACAGAGTAACAGCTTTCAAATATCACCTCATCTTGTGATATAAACAAAAAATGTATTAGAAGATGAAAAGAAAGCTTACAAACCGCAGGGCAGCTTTGTGGCGAGCTGAATGTGTGTGGCGACACTGCGGTCCCGAATGCTTCGGAGAGTCGGTCAGGGCCTCGTCTCCGGCTTGGCTTTTACTGGCTGGTTGGAGTGGATGCCCAAGAGCGCCCGCAGGACTCTCAACTCTGACTTGCCTTGGTCGGCCGGTCAGAGGGAAGCCGCAAGAGCTATTAGCTCGGGGGTGGAAGTGTCATTTTCAAGGGCGTAACTACGGGGAAACCCGCTCTGGTTCTCCGTTGTCACGAGACTCGTGATGGCGAAACCGGTGCCGCACCGCTCGACACCCCTAGACACTCGCACCGGTGTTGCCCTCTGGCTGCTTTATGGCAGACTTTGCTTGCCTTGGCGGCTAATAAGAGAGGGCCCATCCAGTGAGTTGGCGAGTCACCACCTGCCTCGCGGATGGATGCTATAAGAGTATCAGGCAGGTGCCGTCTGTAATCCATAGTTTTTATCATACCGGTCCATTAATCACCCATCCTCATAACCTTAAGTAGGTAGGCACTTATTCAGTTTATAACTTTGAAAACTTTATTTAAACACAATTTAACTAAGTTTTCTTCTATTTTCACTCGTAAAATAGATGCTTTTAATTTGCACTTTGAATCACGATTCTGTAAAATTCAATCAACAACTCGCATGTCACGTCGCTATTCGCTCTCACAAAGAAAATATAATACACTAGCGTTTGCGCTCTCACTTCGCATAAGGTTCAAATTGACCTTGATTTTGCATTCTGTAAGCATTACCTAGGCACTTGCGAAGTGAAGTGAGCGCCAAAGCGACCAATACTGTACTAGTGACTACCACACTCAACAAAATGTAAGTTGAAATTTATCGGTTTTTTATTTTACCAGTTTTTAACACAGAATTTTAGCTATTATGATGTTTAAATTAAATTGCTTATTTTAAGGAACTTGAGGCAAATAATAAGTAAAATAAAAAACGGACAACTCTAAATTTGTGCTGTATATATAATCTATGCTTACCTTACGAAAAAAATGACTGACAGACAAAATCATTATTAATCTGTGGACAATATTTTAATTTCATATATTTATAGTGCCTTTGTAGTACCTTTGTATAGAGACGTCACTCAAGCCATAAGCGCTACCTGGCGGTCGTTTCAAGCATTTTGAAATATCGTAATTTATTATTTAAATTAGATTATTTGATAAATTTATTTTATTAGGATTCAAGAATGTAAACATCCATAAGAGAAAACCATGGTTTTCGCTTATGGATGTACATGCTATTAAACCATTTCACTTTCACCATGTGTGTAACTGCCTACTGTATAATTATAATTATATAATATAAAACAATGATGTATCCTTTATTCTTCAATCGTTTTTACAATATTCATAACATTTTGGTTGTATCTGAGAGTTTTAATCATAGTTAATTACACGATACAATCGATACAATCATTGGCAGCTATAGTTCGGCTAAAACCTGTGTTGCACATTTTACTTTCATTTTTGTTATTTTCTTTGGATTCACATGATATTCTGTGAGTTCTGGCATTAAAGAAAGTCCTTGATATACAGGATTTCCACTTAACAGAACCAAAATATGTTTCCATGTCGCGCACTTTAAAAAACCTTTTTATTATTTTCTCAAATTGATCAACTATGTTGTCATTCAGGCCGGGTTTAAGGGAGGCTCGTATCATTCGGCTAAGTGTTATTGGTGATGGTAATACAAAAACCTTTTTGATCCATCAATACGCTCTTTGACCCTGTTTCTAATAAGTCCCACTTTCTCGTCTTTTTAAACCATCTGCCCATTTTTCATTTACCAATCTTCCTTATACTGTAGCTTGGTGAAAATCATTGCAGGGGATGTAAACGTTCAGTGTCTTAAAAAAATTGGACAAGTGCGAGTCGGACTCACACACGAAGGGTTCCGTACCATCGTCTATAAAAGAAATTCACGTTCGTTGTATGTATACTTAAATACTTTTTAAGTTTCTACTTGTTTATTAAGATTGAGTAACGAGTTGCTTAAAAATTACGTTTGTTGTATGGGAGCCCCTCTTTATTATTTACTTTTTTTTAAATTATTTATTTTGAAAGGTAATATACAACTACATATTCTTTGAAAATTTATATATGATTTATATTATGATATCCTTAAGATCAGTAGATTACTTATAAAAGTGGCTTTAGTAACTTACAAATTTTATTAAAGTTTCAAACACAACATTTTCTTGTGGACATTGCTGTGAATGTGGCTGAATTCCACTAGAATGCAAAATTGGTCGAGTAAAATGGGTAGGCGAAGAGTGTGGGAATCAGAGTCCAATTAGTCGATGAAGGATCGTCAACATCACAAGCTGGGTCGTCATAAAAATAACAAGAAATAAGAAACACATCTACATCATACATCAACACAAAAGAAAATAAAGGGAGATTTTTACATTTTCAAAAAGCTTATAATTATGTCAAATTTGACACACATGTTTGACAGCTGCTTATCGTTCAAAAATTAGGAAATTAAGAAACATTTACATTCGTTTAACATTTAAATGTTGTTTTCAAAGTAAAAATTCTTATTTAAAGATATTTTTATGGGTAACAATTTTAAGACTTTTATTAGATTTAGAAATAAATATTATAAAAATAATTAAACTTGAAAATAATTAAACGTGACAATAAGTGATTATTTAAAAATTGAGTCTACTGTCATCTAGCGCTTATCTTATGTAATATTATTTATATTATTATAATTAGATGAGGTTCTATTCAACTATGTTAGTATATCCAATCTCTTTGTGTTAGTGTTATAAAACCAAGTTTACGTTTTATTTGTTTGTTGATCGTTCAATCTGGTTATAGTATATCATCTATTGCGTTGCGTTCAATGCCGATAATAAATTGTAACATAATCATGAAATAAGTTTAAATTTCTGGTAGTAAAGTTCAAAAATAATATTAATTAAAGAAGTTTTTTTATCCAACAATAATGTTTCAGTCCAAGTGAGACACGTCACTCTCGCCCATCGTCGGCTCAGGTTGAAACTCTGGTAGAGTTTATGGAAAGAAACCTTGGCATGGCGAAGGGTTTCTTGAGAACTCAAAATGCCAGAGAGCGAAGTCGACGCCAGTGGGAGGAACTAGCCGTGCGCCGTATGAAGTAACATTTTATCCAATTTACTTTTCAGGATTTCAACCTGATTGAGGATAGTCAAGAACACACTCGTAATAACAGACCACCAGATTGTGCAATTTCGAGAAAACTGTTTGCTTCCTCATCCAGCTCAACTTTTGGAACTTCATTTTTTATATAAATGACAACGAAAAGCTGCTATTTATTTAAGAGTTCTTATTAACGCATGTATTCTCTTTTCAGCATCACGTCACACGTCTTTAATTGCTGCTCTTCTACCATCACAACGGCGTACGGAATTCTCTACCACCACCGAGGGATTCCTGAGGATGGAAAAACAGCAGCTGGAGATACAAAAATTAAATACACAGATCTTGCAGTCCTTTCTGGAGAGGAGTGCAGGGAAAGATAAAGTTTTTGCTGAAGCTGTGGCTGCAGTTGGGGAAGGGCTGCAAGCATTGGCAGAAGCCAAGAATAGAGATAGGGTGTAGCAATATAAGTCGTGTTTTAGTTTTTAAAGTAAGATTTTTCAGTCGGGTTTTATTTATAATTAAATTAAACACTTTTACGAATACTAGAGCAGTTTTATTGAAAGACACGCCTCACACACCACAGAATACATACAATAAACGACACCACCGATCAATTAATTATGACGTGAACTCCAAATCCTATTTACTACGTTTCGCCTACGTAATTGCCCTAGAGCTGAATCGGCGTTAGATGGTAAATCCCTAGTTTGACTCCTTTGAACTTCAGCAATTGTTTTTAGCTCTTCTAGTCGAAATTGTGAATGCCGCATTCCTGCGCGATTGCACATATTAGGCAAAACACAACATGCAATAACTATTTTTGCAACTACGTTTGGATGATAGTTGAACACTCTGTGTTCAGCAACAAGCTCCTAAATCATCCTTTTAGGAAGCCAATTGCTTTCTCTACTAAATTGCGATCAGTCAAATGACGGTCATTGTAAAAAGCTTCTGGGGAATTTTCTTCAGCACCACTAATTGGTGTCATAATGTAGGCGCGCTGAGCATATCCTGAATCACCTGAAAAAATCATATAACTATGTAGTTTTTATACCTAGTAATTAGGCTTATCTTCTATTGTCAGTGACTCAGCTTTCGGGGCTGCTCGGGGGTGGAAGTGTCATTTGCAAGGGCGTAATTACGGGGAAACCCGCTCTGGGTCACGACCCGCGACGGTGAAACCGGTGCCGCACCGCTCTACACCCCTAGCCACTCGCACCGGTGTTGCCCTTTGGCTACCTTTCTGGCAGACTTCGTTTACCATGGTGGCTATTTAGAGAGGGCCCATCTAGTGAGTTGGCGAGTGACCGTCTGCCCTTTTCGACGTACTATAAGAGTACTTAGGGCAGACGCCGTTGTTCATCCATAGTTTTCATATTCACTTATCCATTGAACCCCCATCACAATAGCCCAGAGTAATTAGTTTCCATACAAGTAGCAATAATCCGACACGTGCTGCGGCTAATCCGGCTGTACTTTAAAGTGCAGTTATGGAGGCTCCTCAGTAGGTGTCCCATCACATTCTAGATTAAAATTCTCAATGGGCCTCTGCGCGTTGGACCCATGTCTCCATGTACGCCTGCCAAAGGTCCGTGTACTTTTTTAGCAACATTATGTTAGAAAGGTACGCGTGCTTTCGTTATCGCTTAAGTAAGTAGGCTATTCACTTTAAAACTTTATATAAATACTATTTAACTATAATTTCTTCTATTTTCACTCGTAAAATAGATACTTTTAATTTGTCTCTTTAAATCGGGTTCGAGTGCGAAGTGAGCGTCGAAGTGACGGGGAACTACCACTATAGAATGCCCCTTTGCCATATTTCCATACTTTATCTGTCAAAATTCCGAGGTCGATTTAGTTCAACTCGCAATCACGCTCGCAAGAGTAGCGCTAGTGTAGATTCGAATTATCAACGGAGGTTTTCGAATGCCAATCAAGAAATTCACAGCGGATTCAGATTCGAAGTTTGTAAGAAGTCTTACAGAATTACACAACGAATCACACAACACTCTGTGTGATCCTGTAAGACTTCTTTCTAAACTTCGAATGTGAATCCGCTGTGAGTTTCTTGTGGTTTGAGTGCGAAGTGAGCGTCGAAGTGATGGGGGAATTACCACTACAGAATGTCCCTTTTTACGTCATCTCATACTTTATCTGTCAAAGTTCCGAGGTCAATTTAGTTCGACTCGCAAACACGCTCGCAAGAGTAGCGCTAGTGTAGATTCGAATTATAAACCGAGGTTTTCGAATGCAAATCAAGAAACTCACAGCGGATTCGAAGTTTTGAATGATTTCTTACAGAATCACACTGAAGCACACGTACCTACAGTGACTGCGTGAAACAATCTTATTTAGCACGATTCAACATTTTATTCTGATTTACTATTTATGTAACATTTAATTAAAACAGGGTCTTATATCATCGCACACTGTTTGAAATAATTTGAGGTTAATAGCATTACTGTCTATGTTCTATTATTAAAATATTTTGCAAATGCATATCAACATATTGTATATTAGTATTAGATTGAACTTATTTTTTTATTTCTACTTATATTTTTGTGATGGGTCTCAATCGCATTATAAGACTTGTTCATTATTTATCCCACTGCTGGGCACAGACCTCTTCTCATTATGAGAAGAGTTAGGCCATAGTCCACCACGCTGGCCAAGTGCAGCTTGGAAGACTTCACGCCTCTCAAAAACATTATGCTGAACTCCAAAACTTGCGATACTCATTTTTAACCGGCTTCTAAATAGAGGTTATCTGCCTGACCTATGTGTATTACGATATTGGTAGAATTGGATAGTATTAGTCCTTTAAGCCAGGATCAAACCAACGCGTTCAGCTCGCGTCCGCGGTGGCGTGCGCGGTGGCGATTATTGCGCGTGCAAAAGTTGTGCACACTCATTGACACTGTCGCGTTCGTTCAGGCGTTCACCAGGCTGTAGTCGCGTCACTAAAATACTGTCTGATACATATAGTGAAATTGAAGAAGTTTTACTTCTGTCTGCTATTATTGAAGACGAAGAGGAACAAGAAGTGAACTTGAGGTGGGTATGATATACAGTGCCAGTGAAGTAAATACCTACCATCATTCGATAACGCCTTATCTGAATGAGACGTATCATACAACAATGAGTATTTGTGGAATTAATTTATAATTTCTTCCGTTTCCACCATACTTAAAATCTACAAAAACACAGTTTCCTCAACAAATAATAGCTGCGTGCAGCGTCCTAACGCAAAAAGCGCGATCTGATCGCCACCGCCGCGTGCAGACGCTGCACCGGACGCCGCGTGCAATCCGAAGACGCGTAGATGTGAACACGTCGCAATAAGTTCGTACACAACATCTGATCGCCACCGCGCACGCCACCGCGGACGCGAAGTGAACGCGTTGGTTTGGTCCTGGCTTTAGTCTTCATAGCACACGTGCTAAATAAGTGATGCTAAATTTCTTAGTAGATATACCTAAGTTTGTATACGAATTTCTTGGAAACTAAAGGTTTTAATCTGGTATGCCATAGGTATATTATATGGATATTATTTTATTTATATTTTATGGTTCTTGAGTCAGGACTTTAGTAGAATTTAGACAACATCAATAGAAAAGTGAATTAACAATCTGTTGTGGCAGTGGGCTGGTCACATTTTTCGCAGAACCGATAACCGTTGGAGTAGTCATGTTCTAGAGTGGAGACCGCGCTGCGCGCAAACGTAGTGTAGGACGCCCTCCGGCTAGGTGGAGTGACGATATACGCAAAGTGGCTGGCAGCGGCTGGACACGAAGAGCCGAAAATCGGGCTCAGTGTCGTGCCATCGGACCTATATCTAGCAATGGACTAAAGCAGGCTGATGATGATGATGAATAAAATGAATAGAAAAGTGCTGTCGACCCACACTGCTACTGCGAAGCAAGTTAGGAAAGACTTTAGTCCAGCACGCGGCCGCTCAACGCTTTGAAAGGATAAGAAAAAGCAAAAAATATAAGTAAAGATAATAAAGATGAAAGATAGAAGATAAATAGAAAAATCTATACACATAAATAAATATTACCTACACGTCTGCCTACCCCTTCGGGAATACAGGCGTGAGTCTATTAAAATAAAATAATAAATAAAATTTGAGTGTCTGTTTGTAACATTAAAATAACCGCTTTTTACTAAATGCATATGGATGTATACACGGTACATATACCGAAATGTATTTTTTAAATGTTTGTCTGTCTATCTGTTTGTTTACGCTAATCTCTGGAACGGCTGGACCGATTTTGACGGGACGTTCACTGGCGGATAGCTGATCTACCAAGGAGTAACTTAGGCTACAAAATTAACAGGGTACGCGAAGTAGTTCTCTCAGGACGCGGGTGAAACCGCGGGGAAAAGCTAATTTACAAATAAAATGCACAATGGGCGACCTTATCGTTAAAAGTAATTTATTCCAGGCAACCTTTGGATGAAAAGAAAATTATATACAGATTAAGATTTTCTTAACAAAATTCTTGATAACTAAGACATTTGCGATTCTCACAGGAAGTATCAATTGTGTGGAGTGCATCGCCCTCATTGTTCCATTACACAATTAGAACGGTGACCTAAATCGTTGAATATGTATGTACACGGCATACTTCTTGCGGCGGTCGTGTGTCATTAACATGTTAGACTAAATCGAACATTAGTTTTAAATTGAGTTTCAGGATAATAATATATTCTACGTACAATCAAACAAGTCGGCGGTGGACCAGTTTGAAAAAAAAACATTTGGCTCGCTCATAGAGTCGAGGCACACTAGAAACTGGTTTTGAATACGAGTGTCAATGTGCGTGTAAACTAGCACTGGAAGCGACGATGTCTTGCTGAGCGATTCTCGCCCTTATGGTGATCTAGCGGGAAGTTGTTTGACTGTACCTTGTTTCGAGTATGGCAGCGATAGTCTAGTGGAGGTACAGACAGACTGCCATGCAGAGGGTTCAAATCCACGGCGCGCACCACTGACTTTTCGGGGTTAAGTGCGTGTTGAATTGTTAATTATCGCTTGGCACGTGCATCGGACAGAGCGTGAAGCTGTCGTTCCCGGCTGGCATGAGTGGTTATGAGGAGTCTATACCTCTGAATAAACTGATTGACTAAATACAATTAACTCAAAAACAATGGAACAGAATTTTGGGTGGCGCAAAAGTAATGACCCTATTTGGTTCAGCTCATAGATATATTAATTACTAGCTTTCGCCCACGGCTTCGCCAGCATGATATTTTAATAAAGAGTGGCCTATGTTCCCCGGGCTTCAGACTATCCATGTCAAATTTCATCTCAAACGGCTCTGTAGATTAGCCGTGTAGCATACATATAAACAGATAATAATGAAAATTACTTTTGTTTTCATAATCGTTGAACTTCAGGTAAAGATTAGGAAATAAGTATATCATTGAAGTTATGAAGAGCTTGTTTACCTATTGAATATAACAGCGACAAAACATAAAATCTGAAAGCATTAGGTACCACAAAGTACATATCAGACAATCAGACCGTCCCTCCGCCTCGCTGTGCTTAAGCGCACTAACTCGTAGAAAGCGCTTTTAATGACGCTGCGCTTAGGTCAGATATCTGACTGTAAAAGACAAAGTTAATCTACTTACATTAAATACTGAAGGCAATAAATCTATCAATTTTGAAAACAATTTCATAACTTCTTTAGAATGAGCATTGTAAAATACACATATATTTTTTTATCTTATACTGTTTTATTACAACAAAAAATTATATACCTAGTGAGATTATGTACTAAAAGCTAAAAAGTAATTCGGTAAGTTCTAGCTACCACTAGCGCACCAATCTTCTCATCAATCTGGGGTATTGATCAGACTAATATAAAATCGTTGGGCAAGTGAAATTTCTATCATAATGTTTACTCTGGATACCCTACGCCTAAAATTAATTTATTCCTACTTAATTTTATTTTCAAGTTTTTAGTGTTGTTGTTAGTTGATACTTCTCATTCTATTTTCACAGTGAGCCCTTTTCTACCAATCAAACCCTGTCATTCGATACCCATATTGAGGTATTTGTGGAAAATAATTAATATGCCATTTTGTGGAGGCAGCCATCTTGGAATTTTCATAGTGAGCTCAATTGTACCAATCAAGACCTTTCAATTGATACCCATATTGAGGTATTTGTGGAAAATATGTAATCCACCATTTTGTGGCGACAGCCATCTTGGACTTTTCATAGTGAGCTCCATTCTTCGAATCAAGTCCTTTTATTTGATAGGTACCCATATTGTGGTATTTGTGGAAAATAAGTAATCCGCCATTTTTTGGCGGCAGCCATCTTGGATTTTGCATAATAAGCCCTATTCTACCAATCAAACCCTTTCATTCGATACCCATATTGAGGTATTTGTGGAAAATATGTAATTCGCCATTTTGCAGTGACAGCCATCTTGGATTTTTCATAGTGAGCTCTATTCTACGAATCAAGCCCTTTCATTTAATACCCATATTGAGGTATTTGTAGAAAATAGGTAATCGCCATTTTGTGGCAACAGCCATCTTGGATTTTTCATAGTGAGCTCTTTTCTACGAATCAAGCCCTTTTATTTGATACCCATATTGAGGTATTTGTAGAAAATAGGTAATCGCCATTTTGTGGCGGCAGCCATCTTGGATTTTTTATAGTGAGCTCTATTCTACGAATCAGGCCCTTTTATTTGAGACCCATATTGAGGTATTTGTGGAAAATATGTAATCCGCCGTTTTGTGCCGGCAGCCATCTTGGATTTCTCATAGTGAACGCTATTCTACCAATCAAAGTTTTTATTCGATACCCATATTGAGGTATTTGTGGAAAATATGTAATCCTGCCATTTTGCGGCGACAGCCATCTTGGATTTTTCATAGAAAGATATTGTGCTTTTCTACGAATCAAGCACTTTCGTTTGATACTCATATTAAGGTATTTGTGGGAAATTAGTAATCCGCCATCTTGTGGCGGCGGCCATCTTGGATTTTTCATAGTGAGCTCTACTCTACCAATCAAGCCTATTCATTTGATACCCATATTGAGGTTGTTGTGAAGTATAATATGATTCACCATTTTGTATTGGCGGCCATCTTGAAATTAGAATCATTTAAATATTATCTTTTAATCTTGATGACAATATGAGTGTATACCAAATATCAGATCAATCTGTCATCAGAAAGGGGTTAAAATTCTAATGAATAACTTTCAGAGCTCAGGCTTTTTGCCGACTTAGTTGATACTTTTCCTTATATTATGGCAACATTATACAAAATCTTTATAAATTGTAGCCTATGTGTTATTCTGATGTATAAACTATATTATTGTAAAGTTTCATCCAAATCCGTTCAGTAGTTTTTGCGTGAAAGAGTAACAAACATCCATCCATCTATCCATCTATACATACATCTTCACAAACTTTCACATTTATAATATTAGTAGGATAATAGATATGCCCTCTAGACGAAAATGTATCGGAACCTGTGTCGCCAGTTTGCCCCTACCACACGGCTACTACTACACATACACTTTAGTAAAATCAATAGAAACGCAGTCGCGCACACACTCGTATTTTTTAAATCAGAATGTGCAAAAAAATCAATTATAGACTTTAGCCTGTCAAACATAGCGTTTATTTACCATGCGCCGTCAAACTTACTCACACAAGAACATTTAACGCTATCACGTTAGTAAATCTGCACAAGCACATTACTAAATCGCACACGCGTCGACCGGCCGCTTCGAGTAGCAGTGGCCGGTCTACGCGATGTATTCATTGGCTAGTCGCACGGGACGTTCGCAGTGAACGAAATACATTGCGCAATCGCCTACGTAGTACTAGATAGTACCCACGTATTGCCAGCAATGTATATTTTTTTTATTTGCTTGCGATAGTATCATTTTTGTCTACAAACTACATTACACTATTGTAATAACTACAATTATTACAAATATCTTTTGTATTTTAAGGATTTTGGACTTACCGGTGAAAAGAAATCCCTTCTCGAGCCACATTACATGCCTGGCTTCTTTTTCTACACGTTATAACAGCGCAAGATGGCATAATTTTTTTTTTTCTCGGAGCTTCGTACGCTGTCGCAATATGAGCGCGATTGTTGACCGGTCAAACAAATTTTGTCGAAATATGAGCGTTTGCTCACACGCACGGTGCGCCTGCCACGCCCACAAGGCCATTCTACTCCCTTTAACTGTTCTGTGGTTCAGCTACAACTTCGTTTCTAAATTAGAAAACTAGAATTAGTTTTTTAAATATATAAGTATATTATTTGTGCCATGAAATTTATTTGCATTATGATTTAAATATGATGTCTATTAAATGTTGACCTCCAGAGTTCAAGCACATTTAAGCCCTATTTATGACATTTTCCATAAAAATGTCATAAATAGGGCTTAAATTGCGGGAATAATGAACGAATTTGAAACAAGAACATAATATATCTTCGTCCGAGCTATCCATCATTGACAACACAAGCACAACCTACAGCAGCCAGTCGCCGACTGCTGACTTCGATTCGATTCGTCTGTAATGAACGCACACGGATAAAATGCGACTCGGCGCGATTCGACGCGGTTCGAATGTAGTCGACGCCAGGCTTTAAGAATTAAGAGAGGGTGTCCCATTTTGTAATATAAAAGAAACTTCAATGGATTCACTTGAAACTTTGTATATCGGTTCTTCAAGTGACGTTAGTGAATTCACCACTAAAACGGGGAGTTCAAAAAGGGGTCCCAGTTTGCATGAAACTTTTAATGCTTTCACTTGATTCTTTTTCATCGTCCCTGATGTGCATTTAATTTTCATTATATGAAAATTAAATTTATGCGGCTGGCTCTCATCTAAGCGCTCTTCATCTTGACTAACTAAAATGTGGGATGGTTCTTTATAATGAAGCCAAAATACTTAGAACCGTTATTTTACTATTTTTATTTATTTTTAAGCAGGTAAGCACTTTGTATCAGTTATCTGCTTTGTCCAACTACTGACCAAGGCTTCTCTCATTTCTTTAAACTAAAATACTAAGGATGTTTGAACTTGGATAATTTATTTTTAATTTTTTGTCGCTGAGATAAACAAATGTATACTGCTACGGAATCCTTGACTAATTTAATTTTAACTAGTTTTTGCAAGCAGCTACGCCTATATGAAAATTTTATAGTTTATTCGAGAGTTTTCATGAACCATTAGTAAAATACACATCTAAATCGATACAGTCATTTTTAAAATTACCCTGAATAAAAAAAACAGACAGAAAAACAATCTAAATAAATCATTGGGGTACTGGAAACGGGTTAGCAACAATATGCAATACATTTCTTTTGAGATTACAGACAGTATGATTTTTTTTTATAGTCTCACGCCTGTACCCCCGAAGGGGTAGGCAGAGGTGTAATATTACACCCACATTTCGCCATGTTGCATATTAGGTCCCACGTAATAGCTATTGCCGTTACCGGGCACATTGGCAGACTCCGTGCTGCTACTGACAATTGGGCAAAAGACAGTACTTAATACTTTTGCCCGACCCGGGAATCGAACCCGAGACCTCCCGTTTAGCAGACGCATACGCTATCCACTGTACCACAGAGGCAGTCAAATATTATTTATTTGTTTAATCTGTCTGTATATAAAATCCTTGCGTTACTGATTGACTGACAGACATGCTACAGCCGAAACAACTGAGCGCAAATAGATGAAATTTAGCATGTATGTTCCTAGAGGTATGTAGGGGTACACTAAGAGAGGATTCTTGGAAATTCCTCCCCTAAAGGGGTTAAACTGGTTGTCAGAATTTTGTATACATATTGGTTCCTCAAATGAAGTTAGTGAACACTAAGAAAGTCTTTTTGGAAATTCTTACCCTAAGTGGATAAAAAGGGGAGTCACCATTTGCATAGAACCTTTTATGCCTTCAAGGCATTAACTTCATACTTTGTTTATTGGATCCGCAAATGACGTTAGCGAACACAAAGACATTTATTTTGGAAATTTACCCCTAAGAGGGTGGAAAAGGGATTCAGAGTTTGTGTAAAAACTTTTATTTTTCAATGGAATCACTTCAATCTGTGTATATAAAATCTTTTCGTTACTGACTGACTGACAGACACATTACAGCCGAAATTACTGGGCGCAAGAAGGGTAAATTTCGCATGTATGTTCCTTGAGGAGGGTGTTTGTACAAAATATTTTATCTAATCGTTATTTACGCGTGCAAAGCAGCGGGCAAAAGCTAGTAAAAAATATAAAGAATTTCCATAGGGTCATTACTTTTGCGCCACCCTGTATGATCTGGGGAACGGACCCGCTCGCGAAGTTTAGTGATATTATAAACAAGAAAGCTTGTGTGGATAGAAGATCGATGAATGTTTATTACTTTTTCACGCAAAAGCTACTGGATGGATTTTCATTAATCTTTTTATAGAAATATAGAGCATTCATTAGAATAGCCTATTAGCTACATCTTAGCGCCATAACAACGCACGAAACTTGCAGGCAAGATATAGTACCTACCCGGGGACCCCATCCCCTATTCCTTCTCCCTCATCCCACTCCTGCTCCTATACCTTTTCCCATCCCCAAGGGCGGCAACGCACTTATGACTCCTGTGGTGTTTTGCTTGTGTCTAAGGGCGGTAGTAATTGCTTACCATCAGGCGAAGCGACTGCTCGTTTGCCGCCTATTACTATAAAAGAAAAAAAGTATTAGGAAGAAATATCCACAACGGCCCTTCACCAGGGAATTCTCCACAGAAATTTTACAATAAAAAATAACAATAACACGGTTAAAGAAAGTAATTATTACTGCTTTAAACCGATACTGAACTAAATAAACAAAGATAATATCAAAACATTGTGCCGAAGTTGACCCGAGGGCCGAGTTGACGAAAGACTCTCTATCACTATCAATGTTAATTGGAGCAAACATGTATGGCTACGGTAGACTCATCAAAGAAGTTCTATATTATGACACGCAATCTGCATTTATAAACTTCGTGCATTATTGACTGACTGACAGAGAAGCTGCAGCCAAATCTATTAGGTGCAAGAAGCTGAAATTTGGCAAGTACAATCAAACACGTCGGTGCTGGATCAGTTTGAAAAAAAAATCCCTTGGCTCGCTCATAGACTCGAGGCACCCTAGAAAATGGTTTTGTATACGAGTGTCAATGTGCGTGTAAAGTAGCACAGGGGTATTCTCAGGGGTGAATATACTACTATAACTGAATACAAATACATGAAAATAACTCACCAAATCTTTTTTTTTTGTAATCATATATTTTAGAAATCAGCTTGGTGTATTGACCCCTGCCGTCGCTCAGCTGATCGCCGCGAGCTCGCATTGCAGTTACCTAACACATACAAGCACACGTACCTACCTTGCAATCTTATTCTGCACCAGTGAACAGTTTATTCTGATTTACTATCGACGTTAGCCGTGCGGTTGACGGCATAGAATACAAGTGTCGCCACCCCCTATCTTCCCGTGGGTGTCGTAAGAGGCGACTAAGGGATAACACGATGCAAATACCATCTTTGCGTAGAGATGGAAAACTCGACATCAAACCCTATACGACTGCCTCGTTGGTCTCGCGGCATAAATGTGCGCGTGGGATCGGGAGGTCCCGGGTTCGATTCCTGGGTCGGGCAGTGTTATTGGGTTTTTCTGTCACGAAATTCTCAGTAGCAGCACGGAGTCTGGAAATGAGCCCGGTACGGCAATAGGCTCGCCCCTCGCCCCTTATTACGTGGGACTAAAGTATATCTGGCGAAAAGTGGGTGTAGAAATACATCTCTACCTACCCCTTCGGGGATAAAAGGCGTGACGATATGTATGTATGTATGTACTATCGACGTAACTTTTAATAAAAATAAGGTCTTATATTACCACACACTTCATAAAATAATTTTAGGTGAATAAGTATGATGTCTATATTGTATTACTAAAATATTTTGCAAATGCAGATCAACAGCCTGTATAATTATAATGTTACACACGCAGTAACCTAACATATACATACATCAGCTTAGATTATATAACTTACTAGAGGACGCCAGCAGCTACGCCTGCATATTTTTTTAATTTACCTGTTTTGGCCGATCCCGTGGGAATTTCGGGAAATCCCTTCTTAGTGCACCCTTACGGTCCCCAAGGAACATACATGCCAAATTTCAGCTTCCTGCGCCCAATAGTTTCAGCTGTAGCGTGTCTGTCAGTCAGTCAGTAACGCAAGGATTTTATATATTAAGATTTCTATAATCGAAGTACATACATCAGTATAGCACATCATAATACATACATACATAGACTCACGCCTGTTTCCCGGAGGGGTAGGCAGAGACTAGGGAACGCCATTTGCAACGATCCTGACATATTATCTCTCTTGCTTCATTCACTCCCATCAAATTTCTCATAAGCACGTAATATGCTTTTTGTCTTAATAATTTGTTCTACGCGGGCGAAGCTGCTGGCAAAAGCTAGTTTCCAATAAGAGGTTCTCAATTCCATTTTTTATCCGTCATACTCAATAAAACTCAATTGTAAACCGATTATATTCATAATATTTGTTAGTATAAGCATAATTGTGAAGTCTAGGTACTCATAGCAGACTTGAAGTCGCCCGAACCACATTGTTTTTAACTGGACTGCACGGTTGGCGTAGTGGTTTAAGCGGTGTCCGATCATTTGACAAAAAACAAATGAAAAATTTTCATTTGACAAATAACATTTGACAAAATTATACTTGATAAATTTATTATTTTACAAACTATTGTTTAATAAACTACTCATTAGAAAATATATTTACTATAAAAAAGTTATTATGCTAAAACATTAATTTACAAATTGATTATTTTTTCAAACATGTTATTTGGCAAAACAACGTAAAGCATAAATACCATATGACAAAATGCCTTGCTTGGTAAATATTTTATTAACCAAAATCTACGATAATACAACAATCTTTGTGTAGGGTCAACTGAAACAATGGCTGGTTAGGTTAGGTTAGAACTGCGACCACAACGAACCAGAACCGAATTCTACTTATTTCGCTTGATTCAGGCAGTGTGTATTTTTTTTTAAAGGCTTAAGTTTCTTTGGAATTAGTATTAATACAAAATTATTACTTGCCTATAAATAATCTGTCCAGGATGAAAATTGCAACCATGCAATTAAATATTTTCAAAATTTCGCGTAAGTATTGGTTAGAAATTAGTTATTTTTAAAAACTAATAATTTATCTTCTAACTTTTTGTACAATCACCAATTTGGCAAACGAATTATTTAGTCAAATGATTGTTTTAAAATAATTATTTAACATTTTAATTATTTTCCAAGTAAAACATTTGCGAAACCTGTATTATGTCAAACGATTGTTTTTAAAGTAATATGTTTGGGAAATGAAAGTTTGTCAAATGATTAGTTTTTCAAACGTTGTTTGTAAAATGATCTTTTGTCATACGTTTTTTGTTAAACAATAGTAAACCGGTTTAAGCGGCCGCCTCACCGCTCGACACTGCGCTGAAGTGTTGTGGGTTCGATCCCCACACGAGACAACACTTTGTGTGATACATAAATTGTTGTTTCGAGTCTGGGTGTTCATTGTGTCCGTTAGTTGTATGTTTGTAAAGTCCCCCGCGACACAGGATATAGTCCTAATGCGGGAGTTGTCTTAAAAAAAAAAAAAAAAAACTTTTTCTTCCCGGGTAAATTAAAACCAATGTGCAGGCATTTCGGGAAATCCCTTCTTAGTGCTCCCCTACGGGCTACGATCCACAAGGAACATACATGCCAAATTACTGCTTCTTGCGCCCAATTGTTTTGGATCTGCGTTGTCTGTCAGTTAGTAATGGAATAATTTTATATATGATGATTTGATTTGCAACTAGTTTCTGCCGCGGTTTCACCCGTGTGGGTATTAGTGCCCATATGTTAGTGTCTAAACACACTATGCCGAAGTTACGCGACCGAAGTTCGACATGACTACGCCTGCTATGCTATTTGAATTACTGACGACACATTATACCGAAATTACGTTGCATTATAGCGTACTGCGCCACTTCGGTCGGGCGTAAGTTCAGTGGCAACTTTTATAATAGTAGAGCACAAGTATAGTTCGTAGCACGAGCGTAAGTTCGACAATGGTGTGTCATATCAGCCGAATATCGGCCGCAGAACTTCGGTTGCGTAACTTCGGCATAGTGTGTTAGACACTTATTCTGATGTATAAGCTATATTACTGCAAAGTTGCATCAAAATCCATTCAATGGTTTTCCGTAAAGAGAAACAAAGATTCATTTACCCGTTCTTCCTAACTTTCGCGTTTATAGTAGAAAAATTTCTTATTTTAGTACCTACATCAGGAAGAAAATAAATGAATATTATTATTTATAGGATGTTACTACTTTTAAACTACCACGATCTGTATACATACTAATGATTATGTAACGGGTCTGAATCGTGTTAACTAATTAATAATAAATAATCATTAGTATTATATGATGTATTTCGGCATTCGTGTGTTTTTATTTACCTTATTTACAAAGTCAACTTGAACTATATTAGGTAACTAGACTAGATAAAAAATGGACATATTTCAAAATATTTATATCATACTAATTAATAGGTATACATATTAATATATCAAGCCTTCGTCAACCATCGTCGTTTTATGTAGGCCTCCTTGAATGATTTCCATAACTTCTTCTTACCTAACTTCACGCCTTTTATCCCCGGAGGGGTAGGCAGAGGTGTATTAAATACCTACACTTCGTCAGTTATGCTTCGGTCTCAATGTAATAGGTGGCGAGCCTATTGCCATCTACCGAGCACATTATTAAGCGAGCGCTAATTAACATATTTAATACAAACATAACTTCGAAAAGTCAGAGGTGTGTGTCCGGGGTAACTGGGGATTGAACCCGAAACCGTCTTCTTAGCAGTCCGTTACATATACCACTGGGCTATCACCGCTTTTCAATTATTTCCACTTTGTTCTTTGTTTTGTATTATAAACCGACCGACGAGACTTTTTTTTTAGAAAAGACAAATCCCGCACTAGGACTAAATCCTGTGTCGCGGGTGACTTTACAAACGTACAACCAACGGACACAATTAACACCCAGAAGACCGACCAAGAAGATATATAAGGCAAGTGTGAATGGGACAGGACTAAGGGGAAGACGTAGGCGGACGTTCTCTGACCAGCAGGCCGATTCAGAATGTCACGAGTTCTAATCGTACGATATGTCAAATTATTGTCCTCGTCTTTTAGCCGCCTATCAGAGATATTTTGAACAAATATACATTGAATTCGGTTTATTTATTAATTTACTTCATACTGAATGCATAAAATTGATAGGAAATGCGATAGTTTTGACAAAAAATGACGAAGCCCGTTTGACAATTAACGGAATCGAATGTCAAATGAGATGTCGAAAGATATCGAGAGATTATTAGTAGAGCCTTGCTGATTTCATCATGAATGGGCCGGCTCGACCGGGGAAGTACTACCCTCTCACAGAAAATCGACGTAAAGTAACAGTACCTAAACTGTTGCGTTTCGTTCGGTGAGTGAGAGTGCCGGAGGCCCTATCCCCTATTCCTTCTCCCTCATCCCACTCCTCATCCTATCCCTTTTCCCAATCCCAAGAGGCGGCAACGCACTTGTGACTCCTGTGGTGTTGCTTGTGTCCATGGGCGGCGGTAATTGCTTACCATCAGGCGATCCGTCTGCTCGTTTGCCGCCTAATGATATAAAGAAAAAAAATTTCTGAATCGCCCCCCAGATTGGAGACAATACTTTTTTATAAGGATGGTTCTCAATTCGACAATACTTTTTTTATGTGTTACTTTTTCCATGCCAAATTTTATCTCTCTAATGCCTATACCTTTAGCGTAAAACCTCAGACGGACAGACGAACGAAAGGAAAAGTGAAACTAGAATGGTTCCTTGTAGTTTAATTCGGAACCCTAAAAACTCAGACAGCAATTGAGGTAGTAAAGTTTAAAAGTGTCAATTTAAACAGTACTTGTATCCTGACCTTGTAGTAAAGTATTTGTCTACCAGCTGTCCCGGCGAACTCCGTACCACTATATTTTCTCATTCATAAATACCTTCTCCTGACAATAAAGAACACATAAAACAAAGATTTATCCAATTTGGTGCAGTCCTTCAGAAGTTATGCGCGGACAAACATTTCGGTGATTAATTTTTATTTATTAAATGCGTCATACTCGTGAACGGGTGCTACTTGCGATGACTGGTCGATGACGGTCTTACGGGCTGGTATTAAATTTTAATATTTAACTGCGTCATTTCCAACATGGTTCTGATCACTTTCGCGGATTGCCTGCATTATTAAGTATCTATAATGTAAGTGGATGCTCCTGTTTCACCATGTCTATTCTGAAGTGGCTATTAGTTCGCCTCAACATGAAAAATTTAAATTAAGTATTATGCTTGAGTATTATTATGTACAGTAAATATATACAAGTGATATAGAAGGATGGATGACGATAGACTGACAAAGAAGATATATAAGGCAAGTGTGAATGGAACAGGACAAAGGGGAAGACCTAGGCGGACGTTCTCTGACCAGATTGGAGACATCCTGAAAAAGGACAAGTCAGAAGTACCCTTAACAGAAGAGCATGCATGAGAAACTTGATGGGAGTGAGTGAAGCAAGTGAGGTATGTCAGGATCGTTGCAAATGGCGTTCTGTAGTCTCTGCCTACCCCTCCGGGAAACAGGCGTCAGTCTATGTATGTATGTATGTATGTATGTATATAGAAGGTGTAAAAGTTGCAGCACCTTACAAAATGTAAATTATGTGTATTATGCAAAACTAAAGCACCATGCATGATTGCTACCTTCTCCTGCAACTGCTCCGCTGAAGACGCAAGTTTACCTGATCATTAGCATAAAGGAGGCATTTGACAAGTAACTCATTCATCCTTAATACACAGTCACTATTTTTCAAATCTTGCAAACAACTGTCCATAAAGAGGTTGAACAGCCACGGCGACGCTACACATCCCTGTCTAACACCTGTCTCCATGGTAAGCCAATCAGTGTACGACCCATTTATCCACACACAAGCTCTAGAATCTTCATAATCGTTTTTGAAAAGGAGGAATGTGTTACGGCTTGTAATGTTATGATCGATGGACAACGAGCCAGTGAATGATTTTGTATATTTAGGTACGCTATTTACTAGGAATAAGAATGAAGAAGATACTGAAGGAAGAGTTAATGCAGGTAATAGGGTGAATGGATCTTTGAAGGCCTTTATTAACAGTCAAAATGTGTCCAAAAATGCACGTTTGGCTGTGCATAGAGAGGTGTTAATACCTACACCTATGTATGGTACAGAAAGTTGGGTATGGCAGAATAGACATGAAAGTAGAATAAATGCTGTAGAAATAAGAGCACTGAGAAGTATGTGTGGTGTGTCTTTGAATGACAGAGTAAAGAATTGTGTGATAAGAGAGTGTTGTGGTGTAAAAGAAGATGTAGTGACAAGCATCGAGAAAGGAATGCTTAGGTGGTTTGGGCACATGGAGAGGATGGATGACGAAAGACTGACCAAGCAGATATATAAGGCAAGTATGAACGGGTCAGCGCGAAGGGGAAGACCAAGACGGATGTTCTCTGACCAGATCGGAGACATCCTTAAAACAGGAAAGGTAAGAAGTACCCTGAACAGAAGAGCATGCATGAGGAACTTGATGGGAGTGAATGAAGCAAGAGAGATATGTCAAGATCGTTGCAAATGGCGTTCCGTAGTCTCTGCCTACCCTTCCGGGAAACAGGCGTGAGTCTATGTATGTATGCAAAACCTGGCGATGAAAAAGAGTAACCGTGCGTTTTATTGCCCGTTCTTTCTCATGGTTCTACGCCCTTGCTTTACGAACGTGGCAGTAAATGTAAATGTAGAGTCTTTAAGTAATTATTTTATAATTTATTATTTTGACGTTCATAAGCGTCACATTGTGACCCAAATGAATAAAGGATTTAGACTTTGACTGTATATAGAAGATATACGTAGTAAAAGTACATACCTATAATACTAATCTGTCAAGAAAGTACCGGGAAAAAAACACAAACTGTTTGTTATTCATTCAAATTTATTTTATCGCCTTCAAAGTATGCTCGTTCAAAAACGATACACTTACGCCAAAGAATAATCCAATCGTCAGAATATTTTTTAAACGCTGTTTCTGGAATTGAGTTCAGATCTCGCCGCGAATTCTCGAGAACGGGTGCCACGATGTGGTCATTTGAGTTTAGGAAAAAGAAAGAAGTCGGCTGGAGCCATATCTGGTGAATATGGTGGTTGCTCGATGGTATTTGTTAAGTATCTGGTCAAAAATTAGTTCACAATGACAGCCTTATGCGAAGGACAGGCTCACTATCGTGATGCAAAATTCTTTTGGGGCTAGCCGAACGGCTACATGTTTCATACACAAATGATTAGTTTAAATAGAACGGATCGACTCGTGAGATACAGAAAGTTCGGTGGCTATCTCTACCCTTTTCTTGACAATGTATCTTGTAAGACACATCGTTTTTTTTTTTTAAATACGTCTTTTTTATAGTGCATGTAACACGGAACGTTAACCTTTTTTCCTTTAAAGTATACGTTTCTGAGCACATATTAGTGACACGATGACAGCTTACGTCAACTGCTTTTTCAAAATTTGTCAAAATGGCGAACCGGTTGAGTGCGATTCCACGGAAGAAGGTAATAATTTATTATTTTTAATAGTTTTTCTTTTAAATTTGCGTGAGAAATTGGTGTTATAATATTTGATATGTGTGTAGTTACGCTAGAAATTAATCAAACATGAGAAATAATTACGCTTGGCTACGCTATCTAACAAATAAAGTGGATGTATCCTACAGGATACGTTGCCAGATGTACTAAGATTCTTTGTACAAGGTTAGCGTATCTTATGTGATACATTGCCAAGTGCGCTAAGATTATATTACAATTATTTTTTTCAACTTGGTTTGGGGATAGGGCTTGCTTGTGTATTGTCTGCTTGGCATGAGTGTAAGATTAGGTTTTTTTATTTCACGGAGGGTCGCAACCATCTTTTTCCAGAGCAAAAAGAATTTGTGCTCTAGTATCAAAACCGCGTAAACAATCAGACGACGATGAATCTGAAACCGAAGATGAACTTCAGCAGATTTCAATTGGCTTGCGTCATGTCCATAACCAAGTACCTGACTCGGATTCTTCACCTGCGCCATCTTTGCCTTCTTCTATAGAAAACTTGAATTTGCTATCTGATGAAGAAATAGTAGACGTACAAGATGCTGTTACTCAGTCTCCTTTGCTGCCTTTGCCTATGATATCTTCGACCATGCTGCCTTCACCAATGCTGCCGTCATCTCAGCCGCTTCCAGCTCGACTATCATTTTCACTGACGCAAAATGCCTCTTCTTCACCACTTTCTTTGCCGCCATCTCCATTAATTGCATCTAACAGCCGACCAAGAAGACCCACAACAGCCGGAAGGACTGCAAGAATAGTCACACCCCGACATATTTTACAAAGCCTCTAAATTTTCAGTGGACTAAAAATAAATTCAACCATTTAGCCCAGATTTCAGATAAAAATCTTCCGCAACCTGAAACACCCAAAACTCCTTACGAGTATTTTACAGACGTTTTTACAGACGAAATTATTGATTACATAACCGAACAATCTAATTTGTATTATGTGCAACAGAAAGGAAAACCCATAAATTTTACTCAAGAAGACATACAATGCTTCAAAGCTATTAACCTTCTTATGGGCATTGTAAATTTACCTGGAATCTCGAGCTTTTAGTGAGTGGGCTACTACAGGTATTTACAAAAGCAGAGCAAAGATGTACGAGTTGTACGGTATGAAGAGATACAATTCTGATTCGAACTTCACTGAGTATGTTAGGAATTATACCAAGATATTTAAAAGAGTGTACAAAACAGCTAAGGCATTATTCGTTAGGAACAAAATTGAACAATCCTCGAATAAAATTAAGGCAACCTGGCGAGCTATTAATGAAGCAACAGGTAAGACAACACTAAGGGGTAATAGTTTTAGTTTATTTGATAGTGATAGATTAATTCATAATGACAAAGAAGTCGCACACACATTTAATAAATTCTTTGCTAGCATACCGATTACTACTACTAGAGAATTAAAATCATCAGCTATAGTCGCAGAAAACCTATTAGAATCTAGTGTAGGAAAATGTGATATATTATTTAAGTTCCATTGTATTAATTCTACCGACATTATAAGTACTTTTTGTTTGAAATAGAATTAGTTTTTATTATAAGTCAAATCGATTAGATCGATTGAGTAACATTTTGTTTAGTCTATTGAAAATTTCTGACAATGGTCACACTGAACTTCACTTCCGTTTTCCGCTTGAAAAATTAACACGCCGTTTGCAAGCTCGCGTGCCTTGTACCTAAATTAAATTGATCGCCCTTTGAATTAACGCGAATTGAATCAACTCGTAATTAACTTAATACGTAATTGCCGCTTTTGACTTCCGGCAAGGTTTGTTGTAAATTGATGACATAGTGAACTTTTGTGAAAAGTTTTGTGAACCGCTAACGTGCATCGTGGTCTGGAGAAGGACTTCGCCGAATTGTAAACTGGTATCCATTGATTCTCTTGTTATTTTGGCCAAAATTATAAGTTAATCTATAGGTCCACTTCAAGAACATCACCAGGAGCTATAAGGTAAAATCTTCTTATAACTACTTTATAATTTGTCATCGCTGAGAATCTCAGCAATATATGTCAGACATTTGATTACTTTAGGACAACTGGATGAATATAAATTAGCTTCCACTGTGCTTACAACCAATTCCCAGTAAGCCTACGGTAATTCTAGACATAATTTTGGTGCAGAGCTGTAGTTGAAATTTAGCCGCTGTTGCATTACTGAGTATAAACTCAGATTGGTATGAGCTTGTATCTTATCACCTTGTAGACAGTATTGTAGTGTTTGTCAGGTCAGTTATTGTCTAAAATACATAATATTTAATTGTATAAGTTGACCTAGATAATTTGAAACACATTGTCACATAACCTCAATCAGTAATTTTTGATTTGTATTGTTGGAAAATCTAACTTAAATTTGTTGTTGCATTAATAAGTCAGTTTGTTTGGATACATAACAGCTGTATGTATCAATAAATTTAGTAAATTTAGTTTATTGCATATATTTATAAACATAACAACCAACTTGACTTTGCCACTTGGGCGGGTCACATTAATAAACTTTGTTTTGTTATAATATAGATAATATTGCTAGGTAACACATATTCTGTGCTTACTTACTATTGTATATCTCAAATAACACAGCCAGTCTGTCTGTTGCAAATAACTAATTAATTAATTTGAAGTTTCAACTTTTAATTTGTTATAAGTTATAACTTTGATAACTTTTGTGTTTGATTCTTCAATATATTGAAACTATTAATTTTGTTGGACAGTAGATACCTGTCACTTGCCTGCACTTGCAGTAAACAGGCTAATACTTTGTTGGTTCCAAAGAATTAAGAAAAATTAAGTTTTGATTGTTAATTTTATTTAGCGCTTGTCCGGGCTCTTTTGAATTTTGATTATGTCAGCTATCAAGGACTTGCGTGCGGCTGCTGGTGCTATTGCATCAGATTTGCGCTGGTTTGCCTCGGCCAATGCTTTAGTGAACCGGGCTGATCGCCAGCAGGCCTTACTTCAGAGGTACGAGCGGATCGACGATCGCCTGGCAAGTGTGGAACAGCAATTCCGCACTTTCAGCACTTGCTGTCTTGAAGTGTCAATCAATGATTTCACCGCTGACCAGCGAAATAAGGTCAGCGAAGACTATGCCCAGGTCTTAGACCTGTATGATGCTGTCTCCAATACTGCGAGACAACTAGTTGCCGATAGGGAAGGGCAACCCGGCCTGAAGCAGGAGCTTACTAGGTCAGCACCGGGGCTGGTGAGTAGGCTCCCTACTTTGGACCTCCCCCATTTTGATGGCTGCCTAGGAAGCTACCTGGGCTTCATTAATTTGTTCGACAGCCTAGTCAATGATAGGGCTGACCTTCGGCCGGCACAAAAGTTGGCCTATCTAATGTCGGTTCTGGATGGGGAGGCTAAGGGCCTCATCCAGCATCTGCCCGTGTCTGACGAGGCGTACCAGACGGCTCGGGACCTAATCACCCGTAGGTACCATAATAAGCGTGGCCTCGCCGACACGCACATTGAGCAGATTTTGGGCTTGCCGACGCTCACCCGGGTCTCTGGGTTGCGCACCCAACTGTTGAACCCGCTTTTGGTGGCCATCAACGCACTTAAGTGCCTTGACCTGCCCGTGGACCAATGGTCCTATCTATTGGTGCACATTGTGCTGAAGAAGCTGTCTGCCGACCTGAGGTCGCGTTTTGGTTTTGAACAGCGCTTTGGTGGGGATAGCGCGACCCATCTGCCCCCCTTTGCTGACCTGGAGAAGTTCCTGGAGGATGAGTGCCGGGTCTTGGACAACTCCGGTGGTGACACGCCGGCTAAGTCGCAGCCGCCCAAGGTCAAGGAGCAGGCTCGCGGTCACACCCGAGCCAATGTCGACCGGCGCCCTCCTCGCTTTGCAGTCACGCAGAGCCCAGTGGAGTGCTCCTACTGCAAGGTCACGGGGCACAGAACGGCCAGTTGTAGGGCATTCTTGGACCTGCATGTCGCCTCTCGTAGGCGCATCGCGAATGCCCGCCGCCTTTGCTTCTCTTGTTTGGGGTCCCACTACCAGCGAGACTGCCCAAATTCTCGCCCCTGTCCTCACTGTGGAGGACAGCATTTGGACATTCTCTGTATGAATGCCAGAGAGGTTGGCCGCTTGTCCAATCAGCCGACGCCGCGCACGGGCGGGTGTTTTGAAGGTGGCAGCCGAGGCTCACCGGCGCGTAGCCGAGAGTCGCCTCGCTCAATTGATCGCCACTCGCCCCGCTTGGAGAACCGTAGCGTGCGCACGCCTCCTCTCTCTCGCGCACCTGAATGTGCTGTTCAGCGTCACCAGCACCATGACTGCTGCCCCAGGTATTCCCCTCCTTTGGCGGAGCGTCCCCGCCTTGACTCGCGCCCACCTCGTTTTGGGCGGGTGCGTCATTATGAACCCCCACAGATGGCGCGCGGATTGAGTCATCGCGCCTTTGAGGACTTCAAGCCGCACCCTCGTTTTGACTTGCCTGGTCCTGGCCAACGGTCGCCGCCCAGGCAACAATAGGTCATTGACCCCTGCCCTATAACTCCAACCTCCCCCATTGAGACCGTTATCCTACCAACGGTTGCTGTTAGGGTCTGGGGACCCACGGGGACCTCTGTTGTTGTCCGTGCTATATTGGACACAGGTTCACAAGGTTGCATTGTTTCCACTTGTTTAGTAGGGCAGGTTAAATTAAATATGGGCTCTTATCCAAATTGTATACGGGGCATAGGTGACGTAGCCTCTAATGTTGAAGGACAAGTTAAGGTTTTGTTTGGCCCTGTTGAATCCTCACACCCGAGGATTAAAACCTCGGCTATTGTGTTGAAGAATATTTTGGGTATGCACCCACAAAAGCAGCTACCTGCTGCTGTGGTGAATTTGACATCGGGATTGGAACTGGCAGACCCCAAATTTGACACACCGGGACAAATCGACTTCTTGATTGGCTCTGATGTCCTCGGTGGAATTTTGATTGGTGGGAAACGGGTCTTGGTGCCAAATGGTTTGACTGCCATCCCGACCATATTTGGATTTGCTTTGATGGGCCCTGTACCTAGGGACCCCCCTCCACCTGAACTTGATAATTTGTTGGCTGTAGGCTCCGCTCTCTCTGATGCAGTTCAGAGGTTTTGGGAGATAGAGGAGCCCCCACAAGCTGCCCGTTTGAATCCAGAACATGAGGAGTGCGAGCTGTTCTTCCAGAACAACACTGGTCGACTCCGTTCTGGTCCGATTATTACGAGGCTACCTTTTCTGTCTGTTCGGCCTCCGCTTGGTGAGTCACGACCTTTAGCCGAAAAGAGGTTGTTGGCCATGGAGCGCCGCATGGGTCGTGATCCGGAGCTCAGACAGAAGTACATTGAGTTCATGAGGGAATATGAACAGTTGGGACACATGTCTGTGTCAAATTTGGATTGGCGTTCGGTGGAGCACTACTTTCTCCCGCATCATGCGGTATTGAAGCCATTGACTGGGAAGCTGCGCACAGTATTTGATGGTTCTGCGCAGACTTCAACAGGCGTATCCTTGAACCAGTGCTTGCATTCTGGTCCCAAGTTGGTCAAGGACCTTTGTGACGTCATCACCAGCTTCCGACGACATCAGTTTGTCTTTGTGGCCGACATAAAAATGATGTTCAGGCAGACTATTATCCACCCTGATGACCGTCGCTTCCAGCTGATCCTTTGGAGAGAGTATCCTCGCGATCCCATGGTCGTCTACGAGCTCAATACAAATACGTACGGGTTAAGGTCAAGCCCCTACTTGGCAATACGTTCTCTTTGGGAGCTCGCAGACCGCGAAGGCCTACGTTTCCCAAGAGCCTCCGCCATCTTGAAGGACGATATTTACGTCGATGACATTTGCTCGGGCGCCTCCACAGTGGACGAGGCGATCCTCCTGCGGGACGAATTGATAGGTATTTTGGCATCCGCTGGTTATGAGTTGCGCAAATGGATTTCCAACTCACCAGCGCTTTTGGAAGGCTTACCCGAGGATCATCAGCAAGATCCCCATTTGTTTGAAATTGTTGACAACCCCGCCATGATGGCTGTTCTCGGCGTTCAGTACAGACCAGTCCAAGACATCTTTACATATAACGTAGACTTGAAATTGCCGTGTTCTTGGACTAAACGTCTCGTGTTGTCTACTGTCGCCAGAACCTTTGATCCGAACGGTTGGATTTGTCCTATCATATTTTGGGCAAAATGCTTCTTGCAGAAGCTTTGGACAGCAGGATTGACCTGGGACGAACCTCTACACGGTACTCTTGTTGAGGAATGGACCTCTTTTGTATCCTCACTTCCTGCCGTCAACGAGATCTCCTTGCCTCGTCCCATCCTTCCTCCCGTGAAGTACAAGGCCACCCTTCACGGGTTTTGTGACGCCTCGGAACGTGGTCACGCCGCCGTGGTGTACTTGCGCACAGTTAGTGCCTCAGGTCAGGTGAGGGTTTCCCTGATCATGGCAAAGAGCAAGGTGGCACCCCTTCGGACATCTCTGACCATTCCAAAATTGGAGCTCTCGGGAGCAGCCCTTCTTGTACGCTTGTTGAACCACGTGTCCAGTACTTTGGGTAAAAGCATTTGCATTAATGGGACCTACGCCTGGACAGACAGCCAAATTGTTCTTTGTTGGTTGAAGGCTTCCTTCCACACTTTGGAGGTATTTGTTGCTAATCGCGTTTCCCAAATCCAGAAATCCGAAGTCAAACTTGTTTGGAGACACGTGCCAAGTGAGCTCAACCCCGCTGATTGTGCCTCGCGCGGATGCTTGACGCCTAGTTTGATAGGTCATTCGCTGTGGTGGGGTCCGGAATGGTTGAGTCGACCAGAAACTGATTGGCCTCGAACGCCAGTTTTGAATACTTCTAATTTGCCGGGTCTACGAACACTCGCTGTTGAGAACATGGAATGCGCCTTCGACCCCGATTTCTTGCTGAATCGCTACAGCTCCCTTGACAAGTTGTTAGGTGTTACTGCTTGGATAAAGCGTTTTGTTTTTAATTTTAGGCACCCACAACAGAAACGACTGACACCGTTTCTCTCACCACAGGAACGACAGGAGTCTCTCACCTTTTGGGTTCGTTCTGTGCAATTGGCCCATTTTGAGAAGGAGATTGCTATCCTTAAATCAGGGAGATTGAAATTGTCGGGAGCTGTCTCTAAATTGAACCCATTTTTGGACGATACGGGTCTCTTGCGCGTTGGAGGGCGTCTCAAGAACGCCAACCTCCCTTACGGAGCACGTCACCCCCTTTTGTTACCTAAGGACGGTCATTTGGTACGCTTGTTGGTAACTGACCGTCACCTTAAAAATTCGCATGCTGGTTGTAATGCGCTCTTGGCCATTTTGCAACGCGAGTTTTGGATCTTGTCTGCCCGAAGAATTATTCGGAGTGTAGTCTTTCGCTGCATCCCTTGCTATAAGCTCAAGGCTTCTACCATGCAGCCCTTGATGGGAGACTTACCGGCAGATCGCGTAACTGAGAGCAGGACGTTTGACGGTGTTGGCACGGACTTCGCAGGTCCCTTTTTGGTGAAAACGTCGACACTTCGAAACAGCAAGACTGTCAAGGCCTACTTGTGTGTTTTTGTTTGTCTTTCCACAAAGGCCGTACACTTAGAACTGGTCTCCTCGCTTACGACCGAGGCGTTTGTAGCCACATTTGACAGATTTGTATCCCGCAGAGGGCTGCCTTCCTTGATCCGTTCTGACTGCGGCACTAACTTCAAGGGCACTTATAATTATCTGAATGATGTTGTTAATTTTCTTGAAACCAACAAAGCTGATATAGGTGATAGGCTTGCCCGACGTGGGATAAATTGGTTGTTTTCCCCACCAAATTGTCCACACTGGGGTGGTATATTTGAGGCCGCCGTAAAATCGGCCAAAACACACTTGCGCAGGACAATCGGTGAATCTGTCCTTACATTTGAGGAACTCGCAACTGTGTTTTGTAAGATTGAGGCCGTTTTGAACTCTCGGCCATTGTGCCCGATCTCCTCAGATCCGAATGATTTGGAGGCCCTTACGCCGGGCCATTTTTTGATTGGTCGCCCACTTGTCGCCTTGCCTGAGTACCCCTATATTGATACGAGACCTGGTCGTCTCTCGCGTTTTGAATTGGTACGCCAGATTACTCAGAGCTTTTGGAAACGCTGGAACTTGGAATATTTGCACATACTCCAGCAACGCGTTAAGTGGACCGACAAGACCGATCCACCCAAGATTGGTGACCTCGTTTTGATCAAGGAGGCTAACCTTCCGCCACTCAGATGGCGCAGGGGGCGCATCCTTCATTTGGTAACTGGGGCTGATGGAGTTCCCCGATTTGCTGAGGTCTTGGTGGACGGTTAGATTCTGAGGAGAGCGGTTGCAACATTGTCACGTCTACCAACCGATTAGCGGACCGGTAGGCCGGTCCGGGGCGGGTGGATGTTTGAAATAGAATTAGTTTTTATTATAAGTCAAATCGATTAGATCGATTGAGTAACATTTTGTTTAGTCTATTGAAAATTTCTGACAATGGTCACACTGAACTTCACTTCCGTTTTCCGCTTGAAAAATTAACACGCCGTTTGCAAGCTCGCGTGCCTTGTACCTAAATTAAATTGATCGCCCTTTGAATTAACGCGAATTGAATCAACTCGTAATTAACTTAATACGTAATTGCCGCTTTTGACTTCCGGCAAGGTTTGTTGTAAATTGATGACATAGTGAACTTTTGTGAAAAGTTTTGTGAACCGCTAACGTGCATCGTGGTCTGGAGAAGGACTTCGCCGAATTGTAAACTGGTATCCATTGATTCTCTTGTTATTTTGGCCAAAATTATAAGTTAATCTATAGGTCCACTTCAAGAACATCACCAGGAGCTATAAGGTAAAATCTTCTTATAACTACTTTATAATTTGTCATCGCTGAGAATCTCAGCAATATATGTCAGACATTTGATTACTTTAGGACAACTGGATGAATATAAATTAGCTTCCACTGTGCTTACAACCAATTCCCAGTAAGCCTACGGTAATTCTAGACACTTTTCAATCTCTAGAGTCTAAGAATACAGGTGATCTCTGGGGTATTTCTGTTAAGGTTTTAAAAAGTATAATTGATGTAGTAGCTCCTTATTTAAGCAACTTATTTAATAAGTGTATTGAATCAGGTGTTTTTAAGATCTTATGAAACACAGTAGGATAATACCTCTTTTCAAATCCGGCAGTAAGACTGATCCTAGTAATTATAGGCCAATATCGATACTACCTGCCTTTAGTAAGATTTTTGAAAAGATCATACTCAAGCAATTACATTTTAATCTAAACAGCCTCCTTCATAGTGAGCAATATGGATTTACCAAGGGTCACTCGACAACAGATGCAGGAGTAGCGTTACTTAAACACATATTCAGTGCATGGGAGAATGCCCAAAATGCTATTGGTGTGTTTTGCGACCTTTCGAAAGCATTCGATTGTGTCTGCCATGAAACGCTCTTATGCAAACTTAGACATTACGGCGTACAGACTAAAGCATTGGAAGTCATTAAGTCATACTTAAGTGACAGAATCCAATGTGTTGAAATAAACGGCTCAAAATCCAGTGGCTTACCTGTTGATTTAGGAGTGCCGCGAGGCAGCATCCTAGGGCCTTTCTTGTTTCTTGTTTACATAAACGATTTACCTTTTTACTTGAAAAACATTTGTGACGTTGTACTGTTTGCTGACGATACTTCTTTGATATTCAAAGTAGATAGAAATAAGGAACATTTTAACGAAATAAACAGTGCGCTCATTCAAGTAACTAAATGGTTTAATGTAAACAATCTAGTACTGAACGCCAAAAAAACAAAATGTATTAAGTCCTAGTATAGCTCTAAATGACGATGTTCTCGAAACATCTGAATCTACATTATTTCTAGGAATAACACTTGATTCGAAATTACAGTGGGGTGCGCACGTTACATATCTCTCAGGGAAACTTAGCTCAGCTGCTTATGCCATTAAGAAGGTTCGTAGGTTGACTGATGTCGATACGGCTAGATTGGTTTATTTTAGCTATTTTCATAGTGTTATGTCGTATGGCATATTATTATGGGGTAGGGCCGCTGACATCGAAAATATTTTTATATAACAAAACCCTAACTGTTAGGGCCATTTACCAGTTAAAGACAAGTGGCTCACTTAAAGAAAAATTTAAAAATATTGGTATTCTTACTGTAGCATCACAATATATTTATGCCAGTGTTATGCATGTACGACTACATATAAATTCTTACAAAATGAATAGTGACATACACAATATTAATACTAGGAACAGGCACAAATTATGTGTACCATATTTCCGTTTACACAAAACGCATAGCTCTTTTATTGGGCTTAGTATAAGAATGTATAATAAAATACCAAGTAATATTTTAGACTTGCCTTTAAGGTCGTTTCAGACAATTGTTAAAAATAATCTTTTACTAAAGGCATATTATAGTTAAAATAAATATTATTTTATTAGGTCAATTTCTTTTTATTATTAGGTCAATAGGCAGTTTTATAGTGTAGTTAATTACCGTATTCTCTTTTATACTACATTTGCATTCTTGTTCTACTCTTTTTATTATAACTTATCGGATTTGTAAGGTGAGGGTAACTCGTGGTCATGAACTGCTAACTAATAGATTGTAAATTGCTGCAGGTTCATAGACCATTACTTTTCGGAACATACTGTTCCACCATAGATCAGAACACTCATGTTCGCGAGTTGCTTACATCAAAAGACGTAAGTGGATGCTCCTGTTTCACCATATTCACTTTGGGAGGCTTACTAAATGAACATAATCTATTGCTCGAGTATGATATCAACAACTATTAACTTTTGCAATAGTAGATAACTCACAATGTGAAACAGTTGCAGCTCCTTACAAATATAACATGTAAAAGAATAATTATACTGGCAGTTAAAAAGAGAGAAAGAGAAAGAGTGGCCACGAGTTTTATTGTCCGTTCTTTCTCGTGGTTCTACCTATTGCATTGCGAACGTGGCAGTAAATGTAAATGTAGAATCATCTAGTAATTAACTTTAATCTTTGACGTTCATAAGCGTCACATTGTGACCTAAATGAATAAATGATTTTGAGTTTGAGTTTACCAGCATATACTGATTATTGGTCGCGTGAGCTCCGCTATATCCCAATAGCTGATATTATGCCACTAAAAAAATATCAATTGATTAGAAGATATGTTCATTTTAATAATAATTTATTAGACGATGGTGACCGTTATTTTAAAGTGAGGCCCTTGTTACAAAAAGTCCGTGAAATCTTTTTGAAAGTCCCACACGAAACCAGATTTAGTGTGGACGAAATTATGGTCCCTTATAACGGCCCTGTCACGACCTACAGCGGCGGGCGGCAGCGGCGAGCGTTTTCGATGTACATAGCGCGCGTTACTCCATTGCGGCCGCGCGCCGCGAGAATAAACGCGCCATGCACATCGCCCCTGCCGCGCCGCTCGCCGCTTAGACCGATCTCGTGAACAGGCCCTAAGGGTAAAAAAGCTGGCAACAGAAAGCAATATATTAAAAACAAGCCAAAAAAATGGGGCTATAAAATTTTTGTTCGAGCTGGCATATCTGGTTTCGTGTACGATTTTATAGTATATGGTGGTGAAGATACTTTCCGGTATGATTTTCTAACGTCTGAGGAGTCCAGTTTTGGCCTTGGTGCTAAGGTAGTTCTGGCTCTATGCAAAAGTATACCAGACCGTGCTTGTTCTGTGGTATATTTTGATAACTTTTTTACAAGTTTAGAGTTGGTGAACTATCTACGAGAAGAAATGGGCATATTTTCTTTAGGCACCATTAGATCTAGCAGACTGCGAGGAGCGGAAAAATGTTTACTCACAGACAAAGCTCTGAAAAAAAAACCTAGAGGCTCTCATTCGCAAGTTGTCTGTAACAAAAATAAATTATGTATCGTCAAATGGTATGACAACAAATGTGTAACCACAGCCAGTAGTTATGTGGCAGCGGAGCCTGTCAGTACCATACAACGTTATGACAAAGTTGCAAAAAGAAGAGTAGCGGTACATAATAAAACATTATAACGCCCATATGGGGGGCGTAGACTTGGCAGATATGTTGGTTGCCCTGTATATAACAGACTTTAGAGGCCATAGATGGTATTTGCCTTTAGTATCGCAAGTTCTGGATATTTGCATAAATAATAGCTGGGTTTTATACAGACGCCATAGTTCGGGTAAGACAATGCCTCTAAAAAAGTTCAGGTTCCAAATATCACAGAGCCTCCTGAAAAAGGGCCGAGCAGATATTGTCGACAACTGTGAAGTTTCTGGACCAACTCCGTCAAAAATAATACAGGCACCTGTAACACCACGGCCTCCACCAGATGTAAGGTACGACCAGGTCAGCCACTTTCCAATGTTTGGTTCGAAAGGGCGATGTAAATTTTGTATCAAGGGCCAAACTACTGTGATGTGCTCCAAGTGTTCGTTGCGCTTGTGTTTTAAGCCAGAAAGAAATTGTTTCGTAAAATTTCATACTGATAAATGATTATTTAAGCTAATAATATACTTCCAATGTTTCGTAAACTCATTTTTATACATTACATTACTAAGAAAATTTTGTGTATTTTATTTCTTCAAACCTGGCAAAGTATCCTCAAAGATACTAAGACATAAGGTCAAGGCCTTTAATATCATCTTATTTAATTAATAGCAATTTAATTATGAATGTGCTAAGAAAGGATTTTTCGAAATTCCCACCTTAAGAGGGTAAAACACTCGAGCAGAGCAGTGTGCGAAATCTAGTCAGTACTAAAAAAATATATACATTTTTCTATACGTCATTCCGAATCGATTGAGCTTTCGCATTTAAATCGAACGAGATTTTTATCTATTTAACACGTTTTAGAAACTTGTTATCTTTGCAATAACATGCGTGTAAAAAATTGCCTGTATGCAAACGTGACCTTTTCTTAAATATAGAATAGATCTATGCAAATAACTTATTAAATTATCTATTAATTAATACGCACTAAACATATTTGGTTTATTATGTTGAAACTCGAAATAATATGAAATTAAAATAATAAAAAGCCAAAGTTATGTTAAAATGTTTTTATAGGTAGAGCCGTGCTGATTTCAGCATGAATGAGCCGGCTCAACTGGGGAAGTACTACCCTCTCATAGAAAATCGACGTAAGGTAACAGTACTTAAACTGTTGCGTTTCGTTCGGTGAGTGAGAGTGCCGGAGGCCCTATCCTATTCCTTCTCCCTCATCCCACTCCTCATCCTATCTCTTTTCCCAACCCCAAGGGGCATGTGTCCATGGGCGGCGGTAATTGCTCACCATCAGGCGATGCATCTGCTCGTTTTCCGCCTATTACTACATATAAAAACAGAAAAAGGAAATTTTGTTATTACAATAGGCAGCGATAGCCTAGTCGAAATACCAACAGAATGCCATGCAGAGGGTATCGGGTTCGAATACAGGCCGCGCACCACTGACTTCTCGTAGCGGCAAATAATAGCGGCAAAGTTAATAACCGGTCAAAGCAGTAAAGGAAAACGTCATGAGGATAATTGCATTTCTGCTAATAATATTCTTATATTCTTCCACACACACAACACCATTTAGTCCCAAACTAAGCAGAGCTTGGACTATGGGTACTAGACAAAGGATAAACATACTTGTGGAAATACATAGGTACATATTATACACGCTCTGTTTCCCGCGGTTTTACCCGCGTCCTGTGGCAACTACTTCGCGTACCCGGTTAATTTATAGTCCCCCAGTAAAAGTCCCGTCAAAAACGGTCCAGCCGTTCCAGAGATTAGTGAGAACAAACAGACAAACAGACAGACAGACAGACCGACAGACAGACAAAAATTGTCAAAAATGTCATTTCGGTATGTGTACCATGTATACATCCATATGCATTTAGTAAATAGTGATTATTACAAACAGACACTCCAATTTTATTTATGTGTATAGATAGAAGACTAGTGGTCCATACCGTACTTGAAAGGACATGCACTTGCCCTAGCATTGTGGACTTTGGGTGTCCCTGGGGACCTATGTCCCTATCCCACTGCTGACAGTAGGATAGTTTTTAAACAAGAAGATTAAAATGTATGCTAATACAGTGAAACCTGGTTAAATGGAATCTCAAGGGGCCAAGGATTTTGTACCATTTAAAGAGGTTTTCATTTATCCAGTTTTCCAATTAGACAGGTTAGTGTGTTCTGTATAGGTAGTGCAATAAAATAAATTCAAAATAAAACAATAAAAAACTAGTTAAATAACCTGTTAATTATTAACAAATCAATACCAGTATTAAAAACATTGACGTCAGAAAATTAATGTATACCTACTACACTCAATTAATAAAATAACTCTTTAAAAAGGTCATCATCATTTATCATCGCCCTAGCGTTATCCCGGTTGCATCCAAGACTTGCACGTCTTGGAGCTCGATGTCCACTTACTGGTCTAACCAGATATGACAGAATATCAATATCTTTTCCACAGAGCGACTGCCGTCTGACCTCCGCAACCCAAAGGGATAGCGATATTCCATGGTTTAGACCAGTATCAGTTTATTTGAGGGTACTGACTGCCCGTAACTGTCAAAGATCTTCATGACGGCCGGGACCGACGCGGCGACGGTTTAACGTGCTCTCCGAGGCACGGGGCAAGCGATAATTAACAATTTAATTTTTCTTTTTCTTTAAAAAGGTATTTCTATTGCCGAAGAAAAATTATTCTAAATTAACTCCAAAGTGTTCTTTTTTTAAATTATTGTGTATTACATATTATGTATACCTACTACAAAATCAACGATGAAATTGTAATATCAGATGCTTGAGGAAAAAAATATAGAAAATATCTAATTATTTTCTACATTTTTAAGTGGCATACTAGGTTAGAAGTAAAATCTGTTAAAATATAATATTATTGCGTTATTGGCAGACAAGCTACAGCCAAAGCTATTAGGCGCATGAAGCTACAATTTAGCATGTACCTACATATGTTACTTGGGGACCGTAGGGTGCATCAAGAAAGGATTTCCCGTACCTATTTCCCACGAGATCGGGCAAAAAATTATAAATAAAAAAATGCGTGCGTAGCTGCAGGGCATCCTCTAGTATAATATAAAAAATATTTACATTTTTAAATTAGGTACTCTAAATTTTTTGATATTCGCAAAAAGGGGATATCAAACGATTAACTTAGAGAAAAAATGCTTTTAGGGTTAAGGTTTAACGTCATTTTTAAAGACCTATCGATAAATAAATAAATTCAAATGCAGTACCCGAATGGAGAGAGTCCCTTAATTTACATATTTTTTATATTATAATACATTTACGTAGTACGTACCAATTTTTAACTATGCAGTTCCAATAGATTCGGAATATAGTGGCCGTAACATGCAGAAGGACAAACAGACCGACAGAGAGATAGACTTGGCGAATCCATAATGGTGCCGTAATGCCGTTTTAATACCAATTGGCTACGGATCACTAAAACTAGGACTTAATATTTTAGAACGAATAAAAACTTTCGGGTTTTAACATCATAACGATCTAGGCGTTCATTGAAATCATACATAATAAACAAGTTTGTTGACATTCTATCTCTTCTTTATATTTCTATAGTCGAAACGTAAGAAAAAAACAAAGGTAAGTATTCGTATTTTAAGTTAATAATAATACCTCTGCTGCCAAATTGAAATGGAACTGGGCAGGGACACCCACAATGTGGATACCCAGTAGCAAGAAACGGCATCGGAGAAAGGCCCAGAAGGATTTGGCGGGATGAATTGGACGCATTAGGTATAGGTATATTTACAAACATGGTCGCAACGGAAGACCAACGCTAGTTTTTTCAAAACTAACAATTTTATTTTTTTATTTTTTTATGGTAATAGGCGGCAAACGAGCAGACGGATTGCCTGATGGTAAGCAATTACCGCCGCCCATGTACACAAGCAACACCACAGGAGTCACAAGTGCGTTGCCGCCCCTTGGGGTGGGGAAAATGGATAGGATGAGGAGTGGGATTAGGGAAAAGGAAAAGCGAATGGGGCCTCCGGCACCCTTACTCACCGAACGAAGCGCAACAGTTTAGTTACTGTTACTTTACGTCGATTTCCTGTGAGAGGGTAGTACGTCCCCGGTCGAGCCGGCACATTCATGCTGAAATCAGCAAGGCTCTACATTTTGCTGAGTTGCGACCATTTTGCAGTAAGTTATTTTTTCTTTTTGTAATTAACTGTGTCTTGCGTATGTATTGCATAATCTGCTGCAAATAAATTAATTTCTTTCTTTCTTTCTTTCATTGCAGAGGGATTGGCGCAAGCTTGCATGTTATAGCGACAGGTGGAAGTTGGAAAGGAATCCAGCAGTGGAACACAAATTTTAATTTTATCCTCAACACAAACAAATTAAAAGCGCAATAGAAAAAAACAGTACAAGAAAACAATATCAAACAAAAGTGTGTCGTGTCAGAATTAGGTTCGTAATAATAATTTTATTATGCCTTATTAGCACACGTTTATTGATGCTAAACTAAGCAAAGCTTGTTAAATGGCAACCAGAAAACTTATAAACATACTTCTTATGTAAAATATATGCATATATACATCGGTACATATTTATAAGATGAATAAGCTGATCAAGAAAACGTTGCTCTGTCATATAAATAATAAATATGACTGCAGCTAAAGCACATTATTTTTTCAATTTCTCCCTTTTTTCCGATCCCGCGGCAATTTCGGGAAATCCTTGCTTAGTGCTCCCCTACGCTCCCCAATAGAACGTACCTATATTTCAGCATCTTGCGCCCTAAGCGGCGGTAGCCCAGTGGTGTACATAACGGACTGCCGAGACGTTGGTCTCGGGTTCGATCCCCAGGTACCTCGGGCACACACCTCTGACTTTTCGAAGTTATGTGTGTATTCAAAATGTTAATTATCGCTCGCTTAATAATGTGCCCGGTAGATGGCAATAGGCTCGCCCCCTATTACATTGGGACCGAAACATATCTGGCGAAGTGTGGGTGTGTAATACACCTCTGCCTACCCCTTCGGGGATAAAAGGCGTGAAGATATGTTATGTTATGTGTTGCGCCCTGTAGTTTCGGCTATGCGTAGTCTGTCAGCCAGTCATGCCGAATCCTAAATAAAATACCTTTTTCCAAATAATAAAAAACACCTCTGCTTACCCCTTCGGCGTTAAAGGCGCGAAGTTATTTCATATGAACTAAACATATCTTCTGTAGATTCCTAGAGGGTCACCTAGGAGTATAAAAATAGCCTACCTGGGTATTCTCCAACCTTCGAATCATGCACATGAAGTCGGTTAACCCGTTTCGGAGGCGATCGATTACAAACAAACAATTTTTTTATGTTAAATAAAAATAAAACTCAGAAATAATAATAGTGTAATGACTAACAGAAAGGTATTTTTGTAGCTATTTGGGTCTCACTATCCACTTGGCCAACAGGTAAGGCCAATTAATTAACGTATTTCACCATCGGCCTAGCGTTATCCCGGTTGGATTCAAGAATTCCCGCCTTGGAGCCTGGGGTCCACTTTCTAGTCTAACCAACAGGCCGATTCAGAATGTCACGAGTTCTAATCGTACGATATATCAAATTATTGTCCTCGTCTTTTAGCCGCCTATCAGAGATATTTTGAACAAATATTCATTGTATTCGGTTTATTTATAAATGAATGCATAAAATTGATAGGAAATGCGATAGTTTTGACAAAAAAGGAGGTAGCCCGTTTGACAATAAACGGAATCGAATGTCAAATGAGATATCGAAAGATTCTGAATCGCCCCCCGGATTTGACAGAATATTAGCTTTTTCACAGAGCGACTGCAGTCTGATCTCCGCAGCCCAAAGGGATAGTGATATTCCGTAGCTTAGATCAGTATCAGTTTATTTAAGGGTACCGACTCTGGCTGACTACTGACTGCCTCGTTGGTCTCGCGGCATAAATATGCGCGTGGGATTGCGAGGTCTCGAGTTCGATTCCCGGGTCGGGCAAAAATGTTTCTGGGTTTTTCCGAATACTCAGTAGCAGAGTCTGGTGATGTGCCCGGTAACGGCAGTAGGCTCGCCCCTATTACGTGGGACCTAAAATTCATGGCGATATGTGGGTGTAATATTACACCTCTGCCTACCCCTTCGGGGATACAGGCGTGAGACTGAGACTATAAATAAAAAAAAAATTAAACTGACGCTCCGTAACGACTGTGAAAGATCTTCATGACAGCCGGGACCGACGGCTTAACGTGTTTCTTAGACACAGGGCAAGCGCCAATTAACAATTGTAATGATGAGATAATTACCAATTAGTTAAAGTCATTAAGACCGTTTAAATAAGCTTGTACGACGTAATATGTTTCGAATAATTTCTTCATTAAATGATCAAGCTACTAGTGAATGCAAGAGTAAAAATCTCAACAGAACTAAGATGATAACCTAAATAATTCGAATAAAAAAAGTCATATTGATAACCCGGAGTCACGAACGAAGCAAGTCAGTTAAGACCGAGCGTTCGTTCGGAGCGGACGCGTCGCGGGCTCCAAATAAAAACTTAAATAAATAATGCGATAGACTTATTATCGAAATCTTTAAAAATGGCAAACGAAGTTTATAAAACGACAGTTACCCCCCAAACACAAGAGTATAACGGTGAAGAAAAACTAGTGATTTTAACACCAAGGAATGGTGTGGGTAAAATTTTAATTAGGGAGGATACTATTTTGGCTAATCTACAGGGATGTGCTGGATGTGGAAGGGGTAAATTTACGTGTGGTGGGGTCAAAAGCCAATGGAGTGGCCTGTGTTGGGGCAAACAGTCTGAGAAGAAATATTATTGCCGTAAGTACCTTTAATTATTTTATTATAATAAGCATAACTTCGCGCCTTTTTCCCCGAAGAGGTGTATAACACTCACTTCGCCAGTTAAGTTTCGGTCCCAATTTAATAGGGGGAATGCCTATATAATTAACATGTTTAATGTACACTCATACCATCTTTTATTGATATTTGGGTTTCACAAATAGATTTTTCGATAAAATGTAAATTACAATTGAAGGGTACAGGGGAAAAACATGCTATGTCACATTTTTATGTTTTTTGAACTGGTAATGCCATTGTGAAGTATAAATTTGGTAGAACGAAACGCCAAAACACACTTTGCAGTAACATGCATAGTCATGGAGTAATATTCATAGTAAAATATTGAGACAGTGCAATAACAAGCAATGTCCAACTCGTACAGGAGAAAAATAAGCAATGTCCATCGTTGTTAGTTGGACGTTTGTTTAATGACGTCTTGTTTTTTGAGCTTATTTTGTTCGTCCTGTTGTGTAGTATGGCGTGTATTATATTTTTATTGAAAATGTCGTCAGAAGAAGAAAACGAGGTTCTGAAGCAACCTACCAAAAAACGTAAACTTTACGGTTGATTGTCGGATGTTAATAAAAAGATTATACGACAAAGTCATGAAATTGGTCCAAGTTGTAATTGCAAGAGATCAGGGATGTAGCTAGAGTCGAATTTAAGGTAGGGCAGCATTGGTTACAGGTAGGGCGGAAGTAAAAAAAATATTGAAATTTATCTGCTCCGAAGCACGTTCTTCAAAATCAATCACCAGGTATATCAATGCCTTACCTTAAAAATACCAAAAACTAGGATAGAAAAATGTAACTTAGTTTTTTGGTATTTTTAAGGTAGGGCATTGTGATTTCAAGGTAGGGCATTGCCCCATAATGCCCCCCACTAGCTACGGCCATGCAAGAGATACAAGTGTTTTGAAGCTGTGCATGAGGAACAGAGGCTAGAATTTTGAAGGATTTCAACCTGTTGCCATCTAGGGATGAACAAAACCTTTATTTAAGTGGTCTAATAAGTGTTTTGGAAATTCAGAGAAGACGACCTAGAAAAGAACCCGAAGCTAAGTTTATGGATATCCAGGCCCCCTCAAAGTTTTCTGGACCAAAAGCTAAGCAATACTTCTCTCAGATAAAATATAATGATACTTAAACAATAAATATTTCATGGACATTGCATATTATTTGCCTGTATTTTCTGACTTTGATCTGTTTTCCTGTGCTAACTCAATAAACATAAGAATGAAAAGGTTTTTTTTACTACACAACAGAAACAAATATATTTTCTTTATAAATAAATATATCTTCCTTCTATTTGAAACTTTATTGTACCTTTTTTCAAGGATCAAAAGATTAATTTAGCAATTTCTCAGTTCAACGTCTTTGTGACATTACATGTTTTTCCCCTGTGCCCTTCAATTTTAAACCGACTTTCAAAAGGAGAAGAATTATTAACTTCGAAAAGTCAGAAGTTGCCCGGTAGTAGCTGGGGATCGAACCCGAGACCATCGTCTCGCTCGGCAGTCCGTTATGTACACCACTGGGCTATCGCCGCTGTAATAATCGCTATAATAATAATTGTTTACTTCTCTTTCACAAAGGCTAAGTAGGTCCTCAAAATATAAATCACAAATTAAATATGTAGAAACAGCTTGCACCTTTGTGAGAGACTGCTGGTATCTTTACTTGGAGACAGTACTAGGCCTCCATAAATTTCAATATCTGTTAGCCTAACTATCGTAATAACTAAGCCAAAGTTGTTAAAACTTCGGTAGAGAGATAGGTCAAAACTAGTGGAATAAACTGAGCACACGTTTCTTATCAGTGTAGGGTTAGCGTAAGGCCATAGTCCACTACGCTGGACATGTGATAACTAAATTGTCAGATATTACATTATTCTGTGAGAAAATTGTTGGTATATAGGTTATATCATCATCATCAGCCATGTATATAAACTGTCCCACTGCTGGGCACCGACCTCTCCTCACTATGAGAAGGGTAAGGCCATAGTCCACCACGCTGGCCAAGTGCGGATTGGCAGACTTCACATGTCTTTCGAGAACATTTTAATGTAACTACATAATTATTATATCAATAAATGCACACATTATATAACACATATGTATCATATTTTATCTACTACATATATAATAAATACACAATTATACATACGCAATACTTATATATTTATGAGTAAAAATAATATAATATATTGATAGTAAATAAACAGAATTAATATTCTAAAAGAAATTGATAAAACAGCCCAATAATAAATTTAAATAGATTTTTCTTTATAATAAAGTAGAAAAATAGCATCCTCCTCTCTTCTACATTATTATATGTTGCCATGCCCTACAGGGTACCATAATGCACCAATGGTCCATATTACACCCACATTTCGCCATGAATTTTTAAGTCCCACGTAAAAGGGGGCGAGTCTATTGCCGTTATCGGGCACATCACCAGACTCCGTGCTGCCACTGAAAATTCCGAAAAACCCAGTAACACTTTTGCCCGACCCGGGAATCGAACCCGGGACCTCCGATCAGCAGTCGTATACGCTATCCACTGTACCACGGAGGCAGTCTGCATCTAAATGCATACGAACACATTATCATTTTACCAATTTTACTTCATTTCATTCACAGTGCTTGAACTGTCGCTGATAAAGTGAATATCACAACGAGATCATATAATAGTTAACTGGACTGTCAGTTTAGTGGTTAGTTACCTTGATTGCCAAACCGGAGATCGTGGGTTTGATTCACACCTAGCGTATTTTCTGTACGATGATCAGAATTAAAATAAATAAATAAAAACAGTTTATTGCCATTAATCATTACATATAGAAGTTTTATTGTTATGACGTCTTTAAACGTCAACTGTCCTTCAAAGTGTTAATATGCCTCTGCCTACCCCTTCGGGGAAGCAGGCGTGAGTCTATGTATGTATGTGTATGTATAATTACATATCGGATTTATCAGCGGCATAGCCTGTCCTGTGGGTGCCAGGTACGATATCCTTTCATTTTAGTTCAAGGACAATTTTAGCTCGGGCGACGTGTCTTATAAGACTAAAAAAATATATTTGTTGTGTGTGTGTGTGTTCTTTGTGAGTGTGTGTATGATGAGTTTATAATAGGCATACCATAAGATTTTCGGTGCAGTCATATGTCAAAGAAGTGAGTCATTTAGTGACTTTTAACTGCATATTTCGCCTCGTTGGTCTCGCGGCATAAATGTGCGCGTGGGATTGGGAGGTCTCGGGTTCGATTCCCGGGTCGGGCGAAGTGTTATTGGGTTTTTCCGTTAGGAAATTCTCAGTAGCAGCACGGAGTCTGGTAATGTGCCCGGCAATAGGCTCGCCCCCTATTACGTGGGACTTAAAATTCATGGCGAAATGTGGGTGTAATATTACACCTCTGTATTACACCCCTTCGGGGACACAGGCGTGAGTATATATATAAAAAAAATCACTGTTCTTTTCTATTGACAATTATATGAGTTTGTTTATCAGTTATCTGGTCGCCATAGTACAAGCTCTGTCTGATTTGGGATCAGATGATGATGTGTGAGTCGTCCTACAATATTATATTTGTCATCGTCCTAGCGTTAGCCAACACTTACGCTTTGGAGCCCAGAGTCCGCTTACTTAGTGTCATAGTACAAAAAGAATAGTAGGATAGCTTCATACAAATTGGCCGCCGCCGGTTTGAATGTACGCGTGAGTCGCCGGCGCCGTGTACGCACGCACTTTTCACGCACACAATCTCATAGACGAGCGCGGCAAGCGCGGCGTCAGTACGGGATGCGCCGCGCGTAGATAGGACGCAAGACTAGGCAATTAACTCGCCGATCGGACTTAGCTAATCTACTATTCTTTTTTTACTATGCTAGTGTAACCAGAATTGACAGGACTGCCTCTGTGGTCCAGTGCATAGTGTATACGGCAGCTGATCGGAGGCCCCAGGTTCGATTCCCGGGTTGGGCTAAGTGTTACTGGGTTTTTCCGAATTCTCAGTAGCAGCCCGCAGTCTGGTGATGTGCCCGGTAACGGCAATAGACTCGCCCCCTATTACGTGGGACCAAAAATTCATAGCGAAATGTGGGTGTAATATTACACCTCTGCCTACCCCTTCGGGGATACAGGCGTGAGTCTATAAAAATACATAATTTAATCTATAAAGTTAAGTCTATAAAAATACATAATTTACTCGTTTGAGTCGTCTTTACATAGACTTTGATGCTGGATGATTTCCATGGTCTGATGATAGAGCTGGAAGGTAACCATGAGATCTTTGTGATACAACAACCCAATCTCATCGAGTTTAGGGTCGTTTGATTCGTCTTTACATGGACTTTGGTACTGGATGTTTTCCAGGGTCTGATGATGGAGCAGGAAGGTGGCCATGGGATCTTTGTAATACAAAGACGCAATCCCATTGAGCTTGGGCTCGTTTGATTCGTCTTTACATGGACTTTAGTGCTGAATGTTTACCAAACTCTGATGATGGAGCAGGAAGGTAGCCATGGGATCTTTGTAATACAATAACGCAATCTCATCGTGTTTAGGCTCATTTGTTTTGTCTTGGCAAACACTTTGGTATTGGATGATTTCCAGGATCTGATGATGGAACTGAAACGAACGTGTTAAGGCTAGTTAGTTGAAAACAAAAAGAATATTAGAAATTGCCAAAAAGGTACAGGTCTACATTTCAGAATTGAGGCACGTAAGGAAAGCCTCCGCATAACGTACCACCTACACTATACTATGTACCTACTTACCACCTATTACTATTTTTTATTAGTGTACTACTAAAAAGCAAAAAAATAAAATTATTTTTAAATAAAAAAAACGACTTCTAAAAACACTAAGGAACTAAAAAACAAAAAATAATTGGTTTTGGAGCAAACATTTTTGGAGTCGGTGCCAAGCCCTTACGCAAAAAGTTACTAAATTACAAACTACCTATTTTATCAACAACGAAAGTTATATAAAAAAGTGTAGAGGTTTTATAGTCAGATCAGGAATACTTGGCTTGTCGCCGAGTCCAAAAATGTTTGCTCCAAAACCAATTATTTTTTGTTTTTTAGTTCCTTAGTGTCTTTAGAAGTCGGTTTTTTACTTCAAAAATAATTTTTATTTTATTCAACAGTTTCTGCCAGATTTAGGGCCTGTTTCACCACTGTCCAGTAAGTTCCGATTAAATTACGTGGCATATAAATACATACATATTTCGATCTAATTTTGAATTTACCCCGTAGGTAAGGCTTACTTAAAGGTGGTGAAACAGGCCCTTAGTGGATATTCCGAGTGCACGGTCCAATTACCGCACATGTCATCGCGTTAGCATTTTATTGTACATGCACATATGCACAATTGTTTTACTTAATCACTTACTTACAAAAAGTCATTAGCAAGGTAAACCCGTGTCAAGGAAATAAATATGTTTTTTTAAACTCCTTAGCGCACCCTTGCGGTCTCAAAGAAACATCGTCGTCATCAGCCTTTAACAGTCCACTGCTGGACTAGGCCTCTCCTTTGGAAGGAGGAATTGGCCTACTATACCACGCTGGCCAAACGGGTTGGTATAGGGTTTGTATCAAGTTTTCCTTCTCTTACAGTGCTGTTCTCTGCATAATATGGTCCCTCTGTCGGCTCTTACGACACCCACGGGATGATATGGGGTGGTGACAATCCGTATTCTTAATCCGTCACCACACGGACAACACCAAAGAAACATTCATGCCAGACTTCAGCTTCTTGTGTCCAATAGTTTTAGCTGTCCAACATCTGTCAGTCAATCAGTAACGCAAGAATCTTATTATTATTTTTATTATAGACTCACGCCCGTATCCCCGAAGGGGTAGGCAGAGGTGTAATATTACACCCACATTTCGCCAAGAATTTTTAGGTCCCACGTATTAGGGGGCGAGCATATTGCCGCTACCGGGCACATCACCAGACTTCCTGCTGCTACTGAGTATTTGGAAAAACCCATTAACACTTGTGCCCGACCTGGGAATCGAAACCGGGATCTCCGAACGGCAGACGCACACGCTATCCACTGGACTACGGAGGCAGCCTAGAATTTTATATGTAAACAGGGTATAAAATACCCTTAACGAAAACTGAAATCCCATGGTGTACCAATCACTACGAACATTTTTTACTTCGGCACCATACCTGGGAAATTACTGGTTCAGGAGATATTGAGGCTCAAAGTTAGTATGGAATTTTTCTAATTAGGCACAAAATCGATGCATTTACCCCGCCAATATGTTCTTTAGATGCCCTATGACGCCAAGGATAAGTAGGTATTTCGAGCACTGCACGCGCGCTTTTAATCGCGGTTTAAAAAATGTTAAAGCTTACAAAAGATTCGTTTCCCAGGTATTATTTTTGTGATGGGTCTTGTGACACCTGTATACAGATTAACTGTTTAGCAACTGATCGGGCACAATTACACCTAGTTTTTAAACTCAAACTGTCTTCTTAAAAAACATGAACTAATTATAAATCTAGATTTTCAACTTGTGCTAAAAATATATATATACGCAGACGCAATTTTTCCAAAACCATTATCGCTATAATAATAGTTCAATCGTTGGAACAAATGTCACATTTAAATAAATAAATACCTCCCGCAAAAAATGTTTTAAATTGTCAATCAAGGATTTGTTTTGTAATAATAAGTTAATAGAATAAAAGGGTAAAAGGGTGCATAGGGTTCCCACCAAGAACTTAGGGTCCCAAGCTAACCTCACCTGCAAGTGGTGCACCTGCCGATCAACGGACGAGGCTCTGGCAAACAAAATATCCCGATAAGCGGCAATAGGCTCGCCTATTACCTACGTGGGATCAAAACACTGGCGAAAAGTGGGCGTTTAATATGCCTCTGCCTACCACTTCGGGGAAACAGGCGTGAGTCTATGTATGTATGTATGTATGTATAATAAGTTAATAGTTTAAAATTTGTACATTTTGTGTCCGTATTTTGAATGTTTTGTAAAGTCCCTCGCGATACACAAAACTTCTCTCCAGTACGGGAGCTGTCTTTTTAACAATACAGTGTATAAATATATTATACTAGCCGTTTCCCGCGGTTTCACCCGCGTCCTGAGGGAACTACTTCGCGTACCTGAAAACCCAAATATCTTACGGACCCCTATATAGCCTATGTTACTCGCAGATAGTGTAGCTTTCGTATGGTGAAAGATTTTTTCAAAATAGGTTCAGTAGTTATTGAGTTTATCCATTACAAACAAACAAACAAACAAAAATACAAATTTTTCCTCTTTATAGTATGAAGTTATTACTAGGTGAGCCCGCGGTTACACCCGCCTTATTTAAGGCTACTGCTTCGCTCCCGTGGCTCATAGCGTGATGTTAAATAGCCTTTAGGCTTCCTCGATAAATGGGCTATCTAACATTTAAATAATTTTCCAAATCGGACCAGTAGTTCCCGAGATTAGCGCGTTCAAGCAAACAAACAAACTCTTGAGCATTGTATATTAGTACCTATTAGAAGTATTAGATGTTCTTCCGATAGATACAGAATGTCACTCATTCATTACACACCCATCAATACTTAATTATAAACAGTTTGTTTGATATTTTGAGCATGTTGATTTTAGGAACTACTAGTACCCTAAACAGAAGAGCATGCATGACAAACTTGATGGGAGTGAATGAAGCAAGAGAGGTATGTCAGGATCGTTGCAAATGGCGTTCAGTAGTCTCTGCCTACCCCTCCGGGAAACAGGCGTGAGTCTATGTATGTATGTATGTAGTACCAACTGGGATTCTTTTTACGTTTCGTAGACCAAATTCCATAAAGCCATGTATTCACTAGGGGCAAAGTCGCTCGACTTATCGCAAACAGTCTCAGGACATTTACGTGCGACTGTCCCGCGACAATGTCGACCGACATTTCGCTCGTCCACATACCGGCATTGTGATCAAGATGTCGCCTAAGTGTTAACACAGTTTCGTTGGTAGTGTGGACCAACGAAGTGTGCTATAAGCGCGGGTAGTCGCGGAACAAATAGCAACACACGTCCTCAAAAGTCAAATGCCGTCGGAAACTGTCGAGGGACACGAAGTCGCGCAAGGTCGACACTATCGGAGCGTCGACAAGCGACTTGTTCCCCGACACGTAGATGTCGCCTGCGATGTCGGGCGATGTCCCCCGCGACGTCGCTCAACACGTAGAATTCGTGTCGGGCGACAAGGTCGCGGGACAAATGTCCCCTAATGAATACGAGGCTTACTGTAATGTAATGCATTTTGCCGGCTATTAAAATACATTAAAACCGAAACAAGACTTAGCCCCGGCCCTGCCTTATAAAGAAAACACGTATTATAAAGACCAACAGTACTAACTAGATTGTAAGTTTACCGTGCTGCCTCCGTGGTCCAGTGGATAGCGTATGCGACTCCTGATCGGAGGTCCCGGGTTCGATTCCCGGGTCGGGCAAAAGTGTTACTGAGTTTTACCGAATTCTCAGTAGCAGCATGGAGTCTGGTATGTGCCCGGTAATGTCAATAGGCTCGCCCTCTATTACGTGGTACCTAAAAATTCATAGCGAAATGTGGGTGTTATATTACACCTCTACCTACCCCTTCGGGGATAAAGACGAGTCTATAAAAAATGAATTCCGTAGTAGTAGTCTAGCGTCGTGGGTTCGATCCCCACACAAGACAACACTTTGTGTGTCAATAGTTTTCTCGAGTCTGGTTTACTTTGTCCGCTAATTCAATGTTTTTAACATCGACAAAGGGATTTTTCTTATTTATAGTCTCACGCCTGTATTCCTGAAGGAGTAGGCAGAGGTGTAAATATTACACCCACATTTCGCCATGAATTTTTAGGTCCCACGTAATAGGGGGCGAGCCTATTGCCGTTACCGGACACATACCAGACTCCATGCTGCTACTGAGAATTCGGAAAAACCCAGTAACACCTTTGCCCGACCCGGGAATCGAACCCGGGACCTCCGACCAGCAGTCGCATACGCTATCCACTGGACCACGGCGGCAGTCGGTAAACTTACAATGTAGTTAGTACTGTTGGTCTTTATAATACGTGTTTTCTTTATAAGGCAGGGCCGGGGCTAAGTCTTGTTTCGGTTTTAATGTATTTAAGTTGACGGCAAATGCTTTAGATACATTACAGTAATGGAATTTGGTCTACGAAACGTAAAAAGAATCCCAGTTGGTACTACATACATACATAGACTCACGCCTGTTTCCCGGAGGCGTAGGCAGAGACTACGGAACGCCATATGCAACGATCCTGACATACCTCTCTTCCTTCATTCACTCCCATAAAGTTTGTCATGCATGCTCTTCTGTTTAGGGTACTAGTAGTTCCTAATATCAACATGCTCAAAATATTAAACAAACTGTTTATAATTAAGTGTTGATGGGTGTGTAATTAATGAGTGACATTCTGTATCTATCGGAAGAACATCTAATACTTCTAATAGGAACTAATATACAAAGCTGAAGAGTTTGTTTGTTTGAACGCGCTAATCTCAGGAACTACTGGTCCGATTTGGAAAATTATTTAAGTGATAGAAAGCCCATTTATTGAGGAAGGCTAAAGGCTATATAACATCACGCTATGAGCCACAGCAGCGGAGCAGTAGCCTTAAATAAGGCGGGTGTAACCGCGGGCTCACCTAGTATAATATATTTTTACACTGTATTGTTAAAAAGACAACTCCCGTACTGGAGAGAAGTTTTGTGTATCGCGAGGGACTTTACAAAACATACAAAATACGGACACAAAATGTACAAATTTTAAACTATTAACTTATTATTACAAAACAAATCCTTGATTGACGATTTAAAACAGTTTTTGCGGGTGGTATTTATTTATTTAAATGTGACATTTGTTCCAACGATTGAACTATTATTATAGCGATAATGGTTTTGGAAAAATTGCGTCTGCGTATATATCTTTTTTTAGCACAAGTTGAAAATCTAGATTTATAATTAGTTCATGTTTTATACACAGTTTGAGTTTAAACACTAGGTATAATTGTGCCCGATCAGTTGTTAAACAGTTAATCTGTAAACAGGGTGTCACAAGACCCATCACAAAAATAATACCAGGGAAACGACTTTTTTGTAAGCTTTTACATTTTTTAAACCGCGATTAAAAGCGCGCGTGTTCAATGATCGAAATACCTACTTATCCTTATGGTCATAGGGCATCTAAAGAACATATTGGCGCCGTAAATGTATCGAATTTGTACCTAATTAGAAAAATTCCTTACTAACTTTGAGCCTCAATATCTCCTGAACCAGTAATTTCCAGGTATGGCGAAGTAAAAAATGTTCGTAGTGATTGGTACAACATGGGATTTCAGTTTTCGTTAAGGGTCTTTTTATACCCTGTTTACATATAAAATTCTAGACTGCCTCCGTAGTCCAGTGGATAGCGTGTGCGTCTGCCTTTCGGAGGTCCCGGGTTCGATTCCCGAGTCGGACGAACGACGGACGTGTTACTGAGTTTTTCCGAATTTCTCGGTAGCAGCACGGAGTCTGGTGATGTGCCCTGTAGCGGCAATAGGCTCGCCCCTTATTACGTGGGACCTAAAAATTCATGGCGAAATGTGGGTGTAACATTACACCTCTGCCTGCCTCTTCGGGGATACAGGCGTGAGTCAATAATAAAAATGGTAATAAGATTCTTGCGTTACTGACTGACTGACACATAATGCACAGCTAACACTATTGGACACAAGAAGCTGAAATATGGCATGTATGACTGTATGTTTCTTCGGGACCGTAAGGGTGCGCTAAGGAGTTTATAAAACATGTTTATTTCCTTGACATGGGTTTACCTTCATCATCATCATCAGCCTTTAACAGTCCACTGCTGGACTAGGCCTCTCCTTTGAAAGGAGGAATTGGCCTACTATACCACGCTGGCCAAGCGGGTTGGTATAGGGTTTCTATCAAGTTTGCCTTCTCTTACAGTGCTGTTCTCTGCATAATATGCTCCCTCTGTCGGCTCTTACGACACCCATGGGATGATATGGGGTGGTGACATTCCGTATGCTTAATCCGTCACCACACGGACAGGTTTACCTTGCCAATGACTTATTGTAAGTAAGTGATTAAAACAATTGTGCATATGTGCATGTACAATAAATGCTAAGGCGGTGGCATGTGCGGTAATTGGACCGTACACTCGGAATATCCACTAAATCTGGCAGAAACTGTTGAATAAACAAATGCGCTGGTGTAGCTGCGGGCATCCTCCAGTTAGTGATAATTTTATGAAATACATAACTTTCATCATCATCAGCCCTCTAATACTGTCCCACTAGCCCACTACTGGGCACGGGCCTCTTCTCACTATGAAAAGGGTAAGGCCATAGTCCACCACGCTGACCTAGTGCGGGTTGGCAGACTTCACATGTCTTTCGAGAACATTATGGAGAACTCTAAGAGATGCAGGATTCCTCTCGATGTTTTGCTTCACCGCTAAGCAAGCGATAATTAATAATTTACTACGCACTTAACTTCGAAACTTGCTGCTACTGAGAATCCGGCAAATTGATTGATTCGGATAAGATTATCGCTCGCTTAATAATGTGCCCGGTAGATGGCAACAGGCTCACCCCCTATTACATTGGGACCGAAGGCGAAATTCGAATTCATGGCGAAATGTGGGTGTTATATTTACACCTCTGCCTACCCCTTCGGGGATAAAAGGCGTGAAGTTATGTTATATGCTAGGTTATGTAATAAAATAATAACAGTTGGATATAAATATTGAATGAATTGCAGATTTATTTAAAAACAACGATTAATTTGCATTATTTTACGAGAATAGTAACATTCAATCATGTTTGTCCTTATATAGACGTTATTCGCATAAACTTAACCTCCAAATAAAGAATGTGACATACTTAAATAACATAATTACAAATACAATACTCTACTAACTACTATTACAAACAGTTTTAACATTCTGAGCGTGTTTATCTCAAGAACTACTAGACCGATTTAGAAAAGTCGTTTTACGTTTCATAGCCAAAAGTGTAACGCTGCTGTTACGCATTAAATTGTGTTTTTTTATAGACTCACGCTTGTATCCACGAAGGGGTAGGCAAAGGCGTAATATTACACCCACATTTCGCTGTGAATTTTTGGTCGCACGTAATAGGGGGCGAGTCTATTCTCGTTACCGGGCACATCACCAGGCTCCGAGCTGCTACTGAGTATTCAGAAATAAAACCAGTAGGTAACACTTAGCTCAACTCGGGAATCGAACCTGGGGCCTCCGATCAGCTGACGTAGGTATACACTATGCACTGGACCACGGAGGCAGTCCTGTCAATTCTGGTTACACTAGCATAGTAAAAAAAGAATAGTAGGTTAGCTACGGCCAATCGGCGAGTTAATTGCCTACTCTTGCGTCCTACCTACGCGCGGCGCATCCCGTACTGAGGCCGCGCTCGTCTGAGATTGTGTGCGTGAAAAGTGCGTGCGTACACGGCGCCGGCGACTCACGCGTACATTCAAACCGGCGGCGCGGCGGCCGATTTGTATGAAGCTATCCTACTATTCTTTTTGTACTATGACACTAGTAAGCAGACTCTAGGCTACAAAGCGTAAGTGTTGGAAGCAACTTGGCTAACGCTAGGACGATGATGAAGATAATATTGTAGGACGACTCACACATCATCATCTGATCCCCAATCAGACAGAGCTTGTACTATGGCGACCAGATAACTGATAAACAAACTCATATAATTGTCAATAGAAAAGAACAGTGATTTTTTTTTTATATATAGACTCACGCCTGTATCCCCGAAGGGGTAGGCAGAGATGTAATATTACACCCACATTTCGCCATGAATTTTAGGTCCCACGTAATAGGGGGCGATCCTATTGCCGTACCGGGCACATTACCAGACTCCGTGCGGCTACTGAGAATTTCCTAACGGAAAAACCCAATAACACTTTGCCCGACCCGGGAATCGAACCCGAGACCTCTCAATCCCACGCGCACATTTATGCCGCGAGACCAACGAGGCGAAATATGCAGTTAAAAGTCACTAAATGCCTCACTTCTTTGACATATGACTGCACCGAAAATCTTATGGTATGCCTATCATAAACTCATCATACACACACTCACGAAGAACACACACACACAACATATATTTTTTTAGTCTTATAACTTATAAGACACGTCGCTCGAGCTAAAATTCTCCTTGAACTAAAATGAAAGGATATCGTACCTGGCACCCACAGGACAGGCTATGCCGCTGATAAATCCGATATGTAATGATACATACACATACATACATAGACTCACGCCTGCTTCCCCGAAGGGGTAGGCAGAGGCATATTAACACTTTGAAGGACAGTTGACGTTAGACGTCATAACAATAAAACTTCTATATGTAATGATTAATGGCAATAAACTGTTTTTATTTATTTATTTTAATTCTGATCATGGTACAGAAAATACGCTAGGTGGGAATCAAACCCACGATCTGCGGTTTGGCAATCAAGGTTACTAACCACTAAACTGACAGTACAGTTAATTATTATATGATCTCGTTGTGATATTCACTTTATCAGTGACAGTTCAAGCACTGTGAATGACATGAAGTAAAATTGGTAAAATTATAATGTATTCGTATGCATTTAGATCCAGACTGCCTCCGTGGTCCAGTGGATAGCGTATACGACTGCTGATCGGAGGTCCAGGGTTCGATTCCCGGGTCGGGCAAAAGTGCTACCTACTGGGTTTTTCGGAATTTTCAGTGGCAGCATGGAGTCCGGTGATGTACCCGCTAACGGCAATAGGCTCGCCCCCTATTACGTGGGATCTAAAAATGCGTGGCGAAATGTGGGTGTAATGTTACACCTCTGCCTACCCCTTCGGGGATACAGGCATGAGTCTATAAAAAAAACTAACAGCAACGCACGCACATTATTTCCCGAACCCGTAAGAATTCCGCGAAATCCCTTCTTGGTGCACCACTACACGGTCCCCAAGAAACATACCCACATGGTACATTTTTTTTTACTGTGCCTTGTCTGTCAGTCAGTCAGTAACGCAAACATTTATGTAGGTAGACAGAGCTTTGATAGTCGAGTGATGAGAGTGGTGAGACCGACAGACTGCTACGCAGAGGGTTTCGGGTTCGAATACACGGCACGCGAACTTTTCGTAGTTAAGTGCGTATTAAATTGTTAATTATCACTTGCTTATCGGTGATGGAAAACATCGTGAGGAATCCTGCATGTCTGAGAGTTCTCCATAATGTTCTCGAAAGAAATGTGAAGTCTGCCAACCCGCACTTGGCCAGCGTGGTGGACTATGGCCTTACCCTTGTCATAGTGAGAAGAGGCCCGTGCCCAGCAGTGGGACAGTATAAAGGGCTGATGATGATGATACAGAGCTTACCATTATGCGATCCGTTTACTAGTTTGCTTCCAATCTCATAAAATAAATAACATTACTGTTCGACAAACAAGTAAAAAACTATCATTGTGTTTTAAGTTCTCATAAAATTACTTACCTATTTTCGGAAGCTTATTGCAACCGCAATGCCTTTTTTATACTGAGAAGGCGGGGCCTAATTATACATATACATAATTGTTTAAATACAACATAACATAACTTTATGCGGTTTATCCCCGAAGGGGAAGGCGGAGGTGTATTTGACACCCACACTTCACCAGTTATGTTTCGGTCCCAATGAAATAGGGGGCGAGCCTATTGCCATCTGCCGGGCACATCATTAAGCGAGCGATAATTAATTTATAATGCACACATAACTTTGAAAAGTCAGAATGTGTGCCTGGGGTAGGTGTAGGTACTTGGGAATCGAACCCGACACCATCGTCTCGGCAGTCCGTTACGTACATCACTGGGCTATCGGCGCTGTATTCTTGTATGTATTATGTATAAATATGCATATATGTATGTATATGTATGTATGTAGATGATATTATCGTGATAACCTCTGAACATCGTATCGGGGAAACATAATCATAATACTATATAAGTTTAATTTTCTAGTGGATTATTAACTACTGAACATAAAAATATGTATTTACATGAAACTGATAGATATGATGTGTATGATGTGCACTCGTGTGACAATGACTGCCTCCGTGGTCCAGTGGATAGCGTATGCGACTGCTGATCGGAGGTCCCGGGTTCGATTCTCGGGTCGGGCAAAAGTGTAACTGCGTTTTTCCGAATTCTCAGTAGCAGCACGGAGTCTGGTGATGTGCCTGGTAACGGCAATAGGCTCGCCCCCTATTACGTGGGACCTAAAAATTCATGGCGAAATGTGGGTGTAATGTTACACCTCTGCCTTCCCCTTCGGAGATACAGGCGTGAGTCTATAAAAATTATCAGTTATCTCGTTGTTGTAGTACAAGCTCCGCATTTCCTTGGGTTCAGATGACCGTGTGTGAGTTGTCTTAGAATACTAATAATATATAATATTTCATCTTTTCTGCCTGGGTTTAATCTAATCTTATTCATTACTTGTATTTTTGTTTTAAAATATTTATTTAACGTGGTACTGAATGATAATGTAACTGGCAGGTGCACTTTGACGAATAGTGTTATTTAGTTGTGCTTTACGCATATCGGATAATTAGACCAATATATATATATATATATATATATATATATATATATATATATTTTATTAGTTTTATATATTTTATTATTATTTATATTATTTTATATATATAAACTTGTATTTTATATGTCATTTAAGGATTTTGACAGTGACAGTGATGACTTTTTCTCAGCGAGTTCCGACAACGATAGTTTCGTTAGTGTCCCTTCTCTTGCAGATAATCTGCAATCTGCATTTTCTGATGTTCCCAGTAATTTGAATGTTGTCCATATCAATGCACAGAGTATTCCGGCCCATTTCCCTGATATGCTGGCTAACTTTGACTGTAAGAACATCCATGCTATTCTTATATCAGAATCATGGCTTAAGCCATGCCTTTCTTCTGTCTCCTATTCTTTACCTGGCTTTCAGCTAATTAGGAATGACCGAATTGGCAGTGGTGGCGGGGGTGTTGCTATTTATCTCCGCTCTTATATTGACTTTTCAGTGGTAAGCATGTCTGCACAACCGCCTCCACCCAATGCTGGTGAGCATCTTTTCTTGGAGGTTAAGCTGCACCACACCAAAATCCTTCTTGGTGTATACTACTCTCCTTCTTTACGTATTAACTTCTTTTCCTCCTTTGAAAATCTTTTACTTAACTTTTCTCCTTCTTACAGTCAAACTATAGTTATGGGTGACTTCAACACTTGTCTCCTTAAGAACGACTCACGTTCCTCATTTCTACATTCTATTTCAGTTTCCAGTAATTTACATATTCTTCCCCTCAACGCCACCCATAATTTTCCCAATTCTACTCCCTCACTTCTAGACCTCATCTTTGTCTCATCACTTGGTCATGTTGCTAAGCACGGCCAATTTGATGCAGATGTTTTTTCTTATCACGATCTCATTTTTCTCTCTTACAAAGTCCGTCCTCCCAAGGCTAAGTCTAGAATTCTCTTGCTTCGCAATTTTAGTAGAATGGATAGCGATCTCTTGCGTGAGGATGCCAAAACTATAAATTGGCAACCGTTACTTGATGCACAATCTTTGGATGATAAAGTTCAATTGTTTGAGAGGAACATTATAGACCTCTATGACGTTCATGCACCTATTCGAGCCGTAAAGCTAAAACATGCACCGTCGCCTTGGCTTACTACAGACATAAGCTTACTTATTCATAAAAAAGCGACTGCAAAATCCAAGTATAAGTCTAAACCCACGGAGCTTAATAAAGAAAAGTACATTAAGATAAGAAATCACTGCAATAGGATGTGTAGGGATGCACAACGCCGGCATATCCATAATTCTGTTCAAAACGGAGATCCAGCGAAAGTATGGAAATTCCTTAGATCATTAGGGGTTGGAAAGCAAAGTCAGAATACAAAATCCTTCAATATTAATATCAATTTGCTTAACAAGCACTTCTCTGCTTCGTCCAATTTTGATAGGACAATAAAAACTGATACTTTAAATTACCTTTCGTCGCTCTCAACCCCTGATCACCCTCCTTTTGTCTTTAGTCAGTTTACTGCATGTGATGTTGAGAAGAGCATTTTATCCATAACTTCCAACGCAGTTGGTAGCGATGGTATCACTCGAAATATGATCCTCCCCATCCTTAATGAGATCCTTCCTGTTATTTCCCACATGCTTAATTACTCCATTTCTAGCGGCATCTTTCCAACTTCTTGGAAAAGTGCCCACGTAGTTCCTCTCCCTAAGAAAGCTAACCCTGTATCCTTCTCAGAATATCGACCTATATCCATCTTACCCTTTCTTTCCAAAGTCCTCGAACGTCTTATCCATAACCAACTTAACTCTTTCCTCACTCGATATAACATCCTCAATCCCTTCCAATCTGGTTTCCGTACGGGTCATAGTACCACTACTGCGCTAATTAATATAACGGATGATATCAGATCTGGTATGGAGAATGGCAAGTTTACTATTCTCTGTTTGCTAGATTTTAGCAATGCGTTTAATACCGTCGACTTTGATGTTCTCCTTGCCATTCTAAGCTCTCTTAACATATCTCCATCAGTAATCGACTGGTTTCGTAGTTACCTGTTTGGCCGCCGGCAGCGTGTCCATCTGGATGAAACTTTTTCTTCCTGGTGCGATAATTCTGCGGGTGTACAGGGCGGCGTTTTATCTCCTTTGCTCTTCTCAATTTTTATTAATTCTATATCCTATAATATTTCTTCTTCCTACCATCTTTATGCTGATGATATGCAAATTTACTTTCAAGCAGACTATGAAAATTTGTCGTCGGCTATTTCCACAGTAAATAACGATCTGGCTAGTATAACAAATTGGACCAAAATGTACGGACTTATGATTAATCATAAGAAGACCCAGATCACAATTGTCGGCAGTTCTAGACTGATGTCTAAGGTGTCTTGGTCGTTGCTTCCCCAGGTATCTTTTGGTGGCGTCTCAATTCCTATTAGTAAAGAAGTGAAGAATCTGGGGATATACATTGACAAAACGTTATCTTGGACTGTCCAATTACAAAATATAAGTCGACGACTTTTTGCTGCCGCTGCATCACTGAGAAGGTTACGCAATTTCCTTCCCATAACTACTAAAATTGCACTTGTGCAATCTATTCTTCTTCCCATTCTGGACTATGCCGATGCCAGCTATCTAGATCTCAATGAAGACCAGCTAGATAAACTTGAGCGCCTCCAAAACTTCTGCATAAGGTTCATATATGGTTTACGTAAATATGACCACATCACTGAATTTCGTAACAAGCTCAAGTGGCTGCCAATCCGCCTTCGACGGAATACTCACATCCTTTGCCTTCTATATAATATACTTTTTAATCCTTCATTCCCTCCTTATCTTAAACGACGATTCGAATATCTACATGACACTCATTCGAAGTGCTTGAGATCATCAGAGAATCTCAAATTGAAGGTCCCTACTCACTCCACAGTTTTCTTTCAAAAATCCTTCACAGTGCAAGCTGTACGTTTGTGGAATGGGTTACCCGAAACAATCAGACGGGCTCAATCTCTCCCTGTATTTAAAAAACTTGTAACAAATCTTTATTTGTCACAATTATCATGACAGTTGTAGGTATATATTAATAAATATATTTAGATATATATAATTATATACATTTGTAAATATAGCTTATATTATGTATATTAAGTATAATGTTTAGTAGGTATATGTGTAGTTTATTTATCTACTGTATATAAGTATTGTTTTGCCATTCAGTAATTTAGTATTAGTATTATTATATGTATTGTACGTACAATTTATACGTATTATATGTTTTTACTTATATAACATTGTTTTGACATAATACTATGTTCTATTATTTTACCTATTATGACACTGTTCTTCATTGTACACCTTAACCCACACTATTATACTTTTATTCATTGTATTCCAAACTAGGTTGTCTGGAAGAGATCGCATTTTGCGATAAGACCGCCCTATTGTGCTACTAGTTTTAAGTTATTTAAGTTAATATTGTATGTCCTCATGTTTACTGGTGTACAATAAAGTGTTAATCAATCAATCAATATTCTACCACATACCTACACACATCACCATCTAGTCCCAAGCTAAGCAGAGCTTGCGTTATGGGTACTAGATAATGGATATACATACATATATGCTTATTTTTTGTAAATACATACCTACATATTATACATACCCAGATAGCAACAAACTTGTAGCAAGTTTAAATCAAACTTGCTAGTTTCACTGTGACAAACTTGCATCAAACTTGCATGAAGTTTGCTTTTGCAAAGCTTGCACAGGTACAAGGCACAGGTTGGTGGTCCGACAACAGCTGGTCGTCGAGCACCTCCTGCTGTATCTAGGAGGTCGACCGACCACCAACCTGTGCTCGTCGTCATCCAAATCTTTTGAAAAACCAACTTCATGCAAGTTTGTCACAGTGAAACTAGCAAGTTTGATTTAAACTTGCTGCAAGTTTGGCAACTTTGCATTGTTATCTGGGTAGAAACACCCAGACCAAGACAAACATCCATGTTCACGCACACAAATGTTTGACTTGAGCGGGAATCGAACCCGCGACCTTCGGCGTAGCAGTCGCTTACACTCCCGCTGCGCCAACCGGTCGTCTTGTCATCATCATCATCTTCCTAGTGTGATCCTGCTTGCATAGCCATGACAAATGCCAAGACTTTCATCAAATTTCGGAAAAAAAAATATTTTATAAATTAGATTATAAGATTACAAATTAGCTCCAAATCTCCGCTTACAAATCCAACCAGATATGATATGACTGAATACCAACTTTACAACAGAGACTGTTGACTCCCCGCAACCCAAAGGAAATAGTGGTATTCCATGGTTTAGACTAGCCTTAGAGGCCTAGTCCAATGCTGGACTAGGCCTCTCCTTTGAGAAGAGGAATTGGCCTACTATACCACGCTGGCCAAACGGGTTGTATCAAGTTTTTCCTTCTCGTACAGTGTTGTTCTCTGCATAATATGCTCCCTCTGTCGGCTCTTACGGCACCCATGGGACGATATGGGGTGGTGACATTCCGTATTCTTAATCCGTCACCACACGGACAATTCATGTGGACTACTAAAAATGAGCTCAAAAGGATTCAACTCGGGATATGCCGCTACTGACCGCAGTGCTGATTTGCAGCTGAAGCCAGTGTCAGTTTTTTATGGTAATAGGCGGCAAACGAGCAGACGGATCGCGTGATGGTAAGCAATTACCGCCGCCCATGAACACAAGCAACACCACAGGAGTCACAAGTGCGTTGCCGGCCCTCGAGATTGGGAAAAGGGATAGGATGAGGAGAGGGATGAGGGAGAAGGAATAGGGGATAGGGCCTCCGGCACTCTCACTCACCGAACGAAACGCAACAGTTTAGGTACTGTTACTTTACGTCGATTTTCTGTGAGAGGGTAGTACCATAGTACTTCCCCGGTCGAGCCGGCCCATTCATGCTGAAATCAGCAAGGCTCTACTTCCTGTTGTTTATTCAGAGGTACTGACTCCCCATCATGACTTTGAAAATCTTCATGACTATCTTAACGTGGTCTTCGAGGCACGGGGAAAGTGATAATAAATAATTTAATACCTATTTAATTTTAAACTGCCTCCGTGATCCAGTGGATAGCGTATGCGACTGCTGATCGCAGGACCCGGGTTCGATTCCCCGGTCGGGCAAAAGTGTTGCTGGGTTTTTCGGGATACTCAGTAGCAGCCCGGAGTCTGGTGATGTGCCCGGTAACGGCTGACGGCACGCAATAGGCTCGCCCCCTATTACGTGAGACCTAAAAATTCATGGCGAAATGTGGGTATAATATTTACACCTCTGCCTACCCATTCGGGGATACAGGACAGGTGTGAGACTATAAATAAAATAAATAATTTAATACTTAGCTCATAACTCCGAAAACTCATTGATGCGCGCCGTGGATTCGAACCCGATACTTTCTGCGTAACACCCTGTTGGTATCTTTACTAGGATACCCTTATAAGGTAGCAACCACCTCATATACCCTTATTTGTCGACACATTAACACATAAATGGTACCTACATAATAATGAGTAATAAGCTAATAATTAAAAACAAAGACACTATGTAAATCTAGAAATAACCACATAACCAAATATAGTCAACATTATAATTTATCATAATAATAAATAGAACACATTAAAAATAATAATGAACTAATTTGAATAACAATAAGCAAATATTATCACACTACATACATACTTACATAGACTCACGCCTGTTTCCCGGAGGGGTAGGCAGAGACTACGGAACGCCATTTGCAACGATCCAGACATATCTCTCTTGCTTCATTCACTCCCATCAGATTCCTCATGCATGCTCTTCTGTTCAGGGTACTTCTCACCTGTCCTGTTTTTAGAATGTCTCCAATCTGATCAGAGAACGTCCGCCTAGGTCTTCCCCTTCGTCCTGTCCCTTCCACACTTGCCTTACATATCTGCTTGGTCAGTCTTTCGTCATCCATCCTCTCCACGTGCCCAAACCATCTTAGCATACCTTTCTCGATGCTTGTCACTACATCTTCTTTTACCCCACAATACTCTCTTATCACACAATTCTTTACTCTGTCAGTCAGAGAGACACCACACATACTTCTCAGTGCTCTCATTTCTACAGCATTTATTCTACTTTCATGACTTTTCTGCCATACCCAACTAAAATTTCTCGGCTATGCATCGCAAGGAAAAGACTTGATCCGTACACCCCATACCCTTTCGAAATCCCGCTTGTACATCCCATATTTTCTTGTCGGTTACTTTCATAACTCTTTCAATCAGTACCTTCGCATACAATTTGCCAACAATGCTGAGAAGGCTAATGCCTCTATAGTTTTTGCAGTCTTGTTGCGAGCCTTTTCCTTTATATAGAGGCACAACTACTGCTGTGGCCCAGTCATCAGGTACTCGGCCGGTGCTCCAGCACAAGTTGAATAAACGCTGCAGCTGACTAACTATGATGCCCTGTCCAGCCTTCAGCATTTCGACTGTAATCCTGTCATACCCTGCAGCCTTACCTAATTTCATACTGGCCAGTGCCTTCAAAATTTCATCCACGCCAATATCGCTTTCATCATTGCTATCATTACCATTCATTTCACCTGTTGATGTCTCTGTCGTCGTTCTTTCAAATAATCCTTCAAAATACTCTTTCCATCTCTTCAGCACACACGATTCACCATTCAGTATCTTTCCATTCTTGTCTCTGATTGCTGTGTATTCTGAGGATTGAGTTTTTCCTCGAACTGCACGAACGGACTTCCAGAAAAACTTAATGTTTCTCCGAAAGTCGTCAGATAATCTACTATTAAACTCATCTTTCTTTTCCTCTTTTTTCCTTTTAACCATTTCTTTCACTATTCTTTTGGACCTAATAAACTCCTTTCTTGCTTCATCTATGTCATCACTCGTTGCCTTTCCCATTCTTTCATTTGCTCTGGCAGCCAACCAATCTAACCACGCTTTCTTCTTCTCTGATACTGCTGATTGTACATCCTTGTCCCACCATGTATTCTTAACCTTTCGTAGTTTCCTTCTCTTGATCACACCACATACTTCAGACGCTACACATACTACCTCTTTTTTAAAGGCATGCCATAACTCTTCCATATCATTTATGCCATCGAACCTCTCAAATCTTGCTATCAATCTTCGTTTATACTCATCTTTCACATCTTTCTCTTGCAGATTTTCTACTTTTATTCTTTCCAAGACCCTCTCTTGATTATTTTCTCGGTGTCGCCATCCTCTAAAGAGCCCACTTATCCGGCTTAACACCAAAAAGTGGTCTGTATGGATGCCGATCCCTCGAAAAACTCTCGTTTCCAACACATTATTTCTCAGTCGTTCATCTACTATTACAAAATCAATCATACTTCTTCTAACATTTTTCGCCTCACGTGTATACAAATGTATCCTTTTGTGATCAAACATGGTGTTTGTCACACAAAGGCTCCACTCCAAACAAACCTCAAGCAGTTCTTTTCCATTTTCGTTCACACACTTATCACCGAATCCACCTAAAACCCTTTCAAATCCATCTCGCTTTACTCCCACCCATCCATTGAAATCACCTAACAAAATCAATCTCTCGTTATCCTTACAGGTCCTCAGAATCTCTCTTAAACTCTCCCAAAACTCCTGCCTTTCGTCTTTTTCTTGTTGTGGCATACCCGTTACTATATTGACCGGGGCGTAAACCCCTACAATTAGAAGACGAGTAAGTCCTACTTTCATTCTCATCCATAGTAGCCTTGCAAATGCAAGGCACATTCAATCTCTTTTACACACAATATCATTCTTACACATTCAAACTCTTTTACGCACTCATTTATTCGCGCAGACAGTATTAAGCCAACTCCCTTGCAGGCTCTGGTGGTACTATCTACTCCGGACCAATACGCCGTGTAGCTGCCATGCTTTGTAGTGTCACATCCTTTCTTTTTCGTTTCATTCACACACAGAACATCAATCTTTCTATCATCCATCATCTGGCATACTTCATCCAGTTTTCCGTCCATTCCACCGCCAACATTCAATGTTGCAAATCGGCTTTCCGTAGGCCGCTTTTCGCCCTCGCGGGAAACGAGACGTGACAGGTTGCGAACCGTGTCGCCGCCATTTGAAGAATAATTAATGTCTGTCCTCATAGCGTTCCCACGAGTAATAGGGATTTAAAAGGTCCATCCCTGCAGAGCCCTGTACGGGGGTAAGATGGAATCCTAGCTGTGCCCTGAGACCAGCTTCCCTCTGGCCACGAATCCCTCGGCACGGGTCGGTTTACACCTTAGATCGGGGTTTTGTGTCGGGTATTCTCCCTGAAAGTTGGTTTAATTTCGGAGTTTTCCTTCTACTAGACAGGTTGCCAACCAAGGCTAACGAGGCCCATCTCCCCGAACGTTTGGTTTAATTTCGGAGTTTTCCTTCTCCTAGACAGGTTGCCAACCAAGGCTAACGAGGCCCATCTCCCCGAGTTATCACACTAAGTAACTAATAAACAGGTATTTTAGAAAAAAAATTATGTTTGTTTGAACGCATTAATCTCTGTACAAGCTAGCCCAATTTAGGAACTATATCATTCACAAATTAGTGCCCTTTGGTGTTCCATGTTGATGTGCGTGGTACTGATCTATTTTAAGTTTTTGTAATTATCGCTTGTCTCGTGCTTTGGAGAGCACGTTAAGCCGTCGGTCCTGGTTGTCATGAAGATCTTTGACAGTCGTTACAGGGCGTCAGTACCTTCAAAATAAACTGACACTAGTCTAAACCATGGAATATCGCTACCCCTTCGGGTTGCGGAGGTCAGATAGGCAGTCGCTCCGTGGAAAAGCTAATATTCAGCCAAATCCGGTTAGACTAGTAAGCGGACCCCAGATTGAAACTGAGATAACGCTAAGAGGATGATCAGAACTTTTTATTTCGTATTTTTTTTGCTTAGTAGTAAAGTAATAATTGTGTATCTAATATCAGCTTTTAGGTATAGTGAACTGTCCCATTGCTAAGCACAAATCAAATTGAAAAATCTGTTCTCATTATCGGAAGCATTAGTATTTTATACTTCACCACGCTGGCCAAGTGCGAGTTGGCAGACTTCACATGTCTTTCGAGAACATTATGGAGAACTCTCAGACATGCAAGTTTCCTCACGATGTTTTCCTTCTCCTACAATTTACCCTCGTTTCATATATTTCATCTATCAATGAATCTGGCTACTCATCATCATCATGTCAGCCTAGAGACGTCCACTGCTGGACATAGGCCTCGTCCAATGTTCTCCACACAGACCGATCATGAGCTGCCCACATCCAACCGCTTCCCGCGGTTTTAACCAGATCGTCGGTCCACCTTGCGGGAGGCCTACTGCGTTGTCCGGTACGTGTTCGCTACTACAGAACCTTTCTGCTCCAACTGCCATCGGTTCTTCTGGCTATGTGCCCTGCCCACTACCTCTTCAGCCTGACTATTCGGAGAGCTATATCGGTGACATTGGTTCGCCTGCGGATCTCCTCATGTCTGATTCGATCTCGCAGGGAAACTCCGAGCATAGCTTATTAATGTACTTAAATAATATGATTTAATACGATTAATTACGTAGAATCTTACATGACTGAACCACAAAGCGATCGTTAGAATAATATTATATCTAGTTTAATCTATCTGTATAGGAAATAGAGTTTCTGGGTCAAATACATTCTTATCGACTTGGGAATCGACCCGCGACCCCTACATAAACGACGAACAAAACTATTGCACTATCAACACTCTAAACACAATTTGTAATAATATATTTATTGAGTAAATCACTTTATCTTTATGTGTGTTTGTTTTGCATCGTAATCTCGGAAACTAATGAGCCGATTTGGTTGAATGGTTGTGCATGGATGCGTTAGATATAGATGATGTATTTTATTCACTGATTCTGAGAACTAGATTATGGAGAATTCTCAGATATGCAGGTTGCCTCACGATGTTTTCCTTCATGGTTTAGCAAGCGATAATTAACTCAAGCGAAATTTAATACGCACATAACTTTGGAAAGTCAGTGGTGCAACCTATGGGTTTTGAACCCAATACCCTCTGCATGGCAGTTTGTTGGCCACTCCACTAGGCTATCGCTTCTTCCGAGAATGCTATGGAACCACACCCTTGTCCTTCTCCACTATTATAGGAGATCTTCTTCTTCACCTTCAAAGAACATTATGAAACCGTTCCTGTTACCTTCTTCCTGATATTCGCTCCTCCTTCAATTAGTTTTTCCACTCCTAACGCCGGCAATGATCTTGTGACTCCTGTGGTATTGCTCGTGTCCATGGGCGGCGGTAATCGCTTACCATCAGGCGATCCGTCTGCAGCTGATATAAAAAAGCACCCAGACATGCTAGTTCTAGACTATTCCGTGTGGTGACGGATTAAGAATGTCACCACCCCATATCACCCCATGGGTGTCATAAGAGCCGACAGAGGGAGCATATTATGCAGAGAACAGCCCTGTAAGAGAAGGAAAACTTGATACAAACCCTATACCAACCCGTTTGGCCAGCATGGTACAGTAGGCCAATTCCTCCTTTCAAAGGAGAGGCCTGTCCAGCAGTGGACTGTTAAAGGCTGATGATGAGGACCCAGACATGCAGGTTTCATTACGATGTTTTCCTTATCCAATTAAATAACGATGATATATAATTTTCTGTACTTACTTAAATCGTGTTAAAATTTGCTCGACAGAGAGCCACAATAATATTTTGCTTGACCTGCTAAGTGTAATGTTTAACATATGATAAAAAATTATTGCTCTCAGATCTTACGAGAAAACTGATAACCTAAAATAATTGATGTAGAACTTTCTCATATTAAATATTAGGTATAATCTTAGTATATAAAATCCTTGCGTTACTGAATGACTGACAGACAAGCTACAGCCAAAACTATTGGGCACAGGAAGCTGAAATTTGGCATGTATGTTCCTTGGAAACCGTAGGGGTGCACTAAGAAGGGATTTCCCGAAATTCCCACGGGATCGGCCAAACCAGGTAAATTAAAAAAAATGCAGGCGTAGCTGCTGGCGTCCTCCTCTAGTCAATATACGAGTATAAAATTCTTACCTTAATGACGGACTGGCAGAAATACGCAATTTGGCGCAAGAAGCTGAAATCTGACCTGCACATAATTATGTTCCTAGGGGACCAACCTCCTAGCGTTTATACCAGTTGGAACCCAAGGTCCGCTTTCTGGTCTAACCGGAATTAACTGAATATTAGTCTCCGCAGGTTTATTCCACTTTGTTCACCTGGGTGATGTCAGCTGGGAGAAATCATTCCGAGGTGAAATGAGGACTCCAAGTAGTCTACTTTGTGTGTGTGAACAAAGTGGAATAAACCTCTCCGCAACCCAAAGGGATAGCGATATTCCATGGTTTAGACTAGTGTCAGATTATTCAGAGGTAACTACTGATTCCCCATAACGAGTTCAGAGATCTTCGTGACAGCTTAACGTGCTCTCCGAGCCACGAGGCCAGCTACAATTAACAATTCAATACGCACATAACTCCGAAAAGTTAGTGGTGCGCGCCGCGGATTCGAACCCGATACCCTCTGCATGGCAGTATGTTAGTCTCTCAATAATTAAGAATTGAATATATAATCATATTAACACATACTCCGGTCGTACCGCCACGCTCCATCCAAAGGTTGCTTGCAGATCTACTGATAAGAACCCACAATATTGCACTATTCGAGTTCATTCATATGTAGCGATGACGACATGCATTCTCATGACAATTAGACATTATTTACTGCACCTATGTTGTAGCAGTTTAACGGCCGGCACAAGCATTTGATTTATCTATGGATTTGACTACTAGAGACATGTATTTGACATAAGCTCCATACAAAATATCTATACACATAAAATTGGAGTGTCTGTTTGTACTTAATATTAAAATAAACCGCTTTTTACTAAATGCATATGGATGTCGGTACATATACCGAAATATATAACCGTATATAACCGTATATAACCGTATAGAAATTTATCAAAAAATATTTGGAAAATTGTCAATCGACTTAGAAATAAAGAACAGTCGGTAAAAGATAGGATTACTTTAAAATATCAAGGGGACAAAGTGTCTAACCCATCTGAAATTGTAAATATATTTGCAGAGGAGTTTGGTGGTAAATTTAACATGATCCAGAGATACTCGCAAATGGCCATTGACATTTTGGAAACTAACACTAGCAGAGTCGAAAACCAGATTATATGGGAACCAGTCACATCTATTGAAATTCTAAAGTTATACAAAATAAATTAGCGGGTCTTAATCGCGTACAATTAATTTATTTAAGGTATAAATACCTATTTGTTTCCGACGTTTCGCTCGTCTTGCACCGAGCCTGGTCGCGGAGAGACTGATGAGAGCTCAGCGCCGTCTTGTGGAAGTGCGGGTTTCGGCACCTACCCTCACTTGGTCTTTATTTAAGTTCGCACTGTCGGTACTCCGACACACTACACTAATGACGTCTACACACTGTTGAGATTTATCACTGCGGCGGTGTTTACATTTGCTGATGACTGGATTCCAAGTAGCCGATAATCTATATCCATCCTCCCGGTTGAAATTGTTATATTTCTTGATTTCTACCGCTTCACGTACTATCCTGGAGTAATAGTGACGATCGGTGGATAAGACTTGTGGTTGATGCAGTTCTATCCAGTGGTTTGGTCCAGACTCCAACAAATGCTCAGCTATAGCCGACTTATTAATATGTCGGTTTTTCACAGCTGCGATATGTTCCTTTACTCTTTCAGCGATTGTACGCTTAGTCTGCCCGATATATGAACTACCGCAGCTGCAATCGACCTTGTAGACGCCAGGTGTTTGGAGAGGAATGACATCCTTTGGGGTACGCAGATTATGTGCTATCTTAGAGAACGGACTGTATACAGTCTTAATGGAGTATTTCTTGAGTACTGTTCCTACCTTGTCCGTTACTCCCTTTAGATACGGCATGTAAGCCGGCACTCTGCTCACTTCAGGTCTACGATCTTTCCTCTTCAGACGGAGTATCTTCTTCTTGTATCCGTTGCGCCTAAGTACCTCCTGAACATGTGACAGTTCACTATTTAATTGTTCAGGGTCACACAGGTCATACGCTCTGTTCACTAACGATGACACAACGGAATCCAAATGCCGCGGATGGTGGTGCGAGTTCGCGTTAAGATACCTATCTGTGTGTGTCGGTTTCCTATATACAGTGTGTCCAAGGGTACCATTATCTCTCACTGTCACATTAACGTCGAGAAAGGGCAACGATCCGTCTACCTCCATTTCGTATGTGAATCGGATGTTCGGATGTATGGAGTTCAATTTGTCTGCGAATTGTTCCACGTCTTGCTGGTTCCCCTTCATGATGCAAAAGATATCATCGACATACCTCTTCCATAGCTTCACATTTGATGCCTGCATGTCTATGGATTCCTCGAAGTGCTCCATCCAGATGTTGGCCATTACCGGTGCTATAGGACTACCCATAGCCACTCCATCGATCTGGAGGTAGTGTTGTCCACGATATAAGAAGTAGTTTCCATCCAAGCAATTCTTAAGCAGAACAGTGTATTCGTCAGACAGACCGTTTTCCCTTAATTTCCTCTGTATGACCTCAAGGCAATCTTGAACAGGAACATTGGTGAATAGTGACTCCACATCAAAACTCACCATCACCTCGTCTGGTTCCTTTTTCGTGCTCTTGATAATTTCTACAAAGTGACGAGAGTCCTTCACGAAAGAGTGCGTCTTGCCTATTATTTTTTTTTTTTTTTTTTTTTTTATTAGAAAGATCCTGTCAAATTGACTTAACTTACACACTGACTTACTTAACGGTTGTAGTACCTTGCTTATGTGTTTCGCCACACCATATGTGGGTGAATTTATTTGACTCACTATAGGACGCAAAGATACGTTGGTCTTGTGTACTTTGGGTAAGCCGTACGTCTTAGGCGGCTGCACAATTTGAGGTTTATGTAACCGTTCAAACACCTCTTCCGCAAATAAGTTTTTATGGTCCCTAATTAAGGCACGAATGCGTTTTGTCACTCTGGCGGTCGGGTTATATGACACTGCCTTGTATACTAAAGTGTCACTCAACAGATTCCTAATCTTACAGTCATAATCACAAGTATTCATTACCACAGTGGCGTTTCCCTTGTCGGCCTTTAGCACTAAAATATTCGTGTTATCACGCAGCGTTTTTAGTGCTTGACGCTCTTCTGTGGAAATATTGGGTTTAGGCGGCTTTGACTTGCGTAAAATAACGGCAACATCCTGTCTAAGTGTATCCGCATCGTTAGACGGTAACTTGTTACGCGTTATCACCTCTTCTATGCTACTTATGACGTTTTCATATGGAATCCGTTTAGGTGTTAATGCATAATTCAACCCTTTCACCAATACGCTTTGTGTCGTGCTATCAATAACATAATCTGATAAATTGACTACCGTTTTCTGTTGGGTGGACTGTTTATTTTTGCCGGTTACCCTCTCACGTGCAAACACCGCCGCAGTGATAAATCTCAACAGTGTGTAGACGTCATTAGTGTAGTGTGTCGGAGTACCGACAGTGCGAACTTAAATAAAGACCAAGTGAGGGTAGGTGCCGAAACCCGCACTTCCACAAGACGGCGCTGAGCTCTCATCAGTCTCTCCGCGACCAGGCTCGGTGCAAGACGAGCGAAACGTCGGAAACAAATAGGTATTTATACCTTAAATAAATTAATTGTACGCGATTAAGACCCGCAAATTTATTTTGTATGATGTATACAAATCGCGAAAGTTTAAAATCGATTATTCTAAAGTTAGTCAATCAAATGGAAAATAAATCATCATGTGGTTATGATGAATTACCATTAGCACCTGTTAAAGATAATATTAACTTAGTAGCTGTACCTTTAAGTAATATGTACAATGACTGTCTAGAGCAGGGCATCTTCCCAGATCAGTTTAAGATTGCTAAAATTATACCTGTTCATAAAAAAGGTGACAAAACTGATCCCTTCATGTATAGACCAATTTCATTATTGCCTACATTATCAAAAATATTTGAGAAGTTAATAAAAGTAAGACTCCTTAAACACTTAAACAAGGTGTTGCATCACAGACAATTTGGTTTTCAAACTGGAGTCGGTACACAAGATGCGATTCAGTCATTGGTAAACGACGTTTGCATAAGAATGAATCAAAAGAAGAGAGTGGCGGGACTGTTTCTTGATCTAAGTGCAGCATTTGATACCGTAAATCACGAATTACTTTTGAAGAAACTAGACCATTACGGCATTAGAGGCAATGCAGGGCAACTTCTCAAATCGTATCTGCAAAACAGAAAAATGTTCGTTCAGATTCAGGCCCTAACAACCAGTACAGAATCTGAAACTAAGGCTATTTGTGAGGAAGCGTATAAGTCAAAATTAACTCCAATTTTAACAGGTGTTCCTCAAGGATCAATATAAGGTCCTATATTCTTTATCACGTTCATCAATGACCTAATACATTATGTTACGAACATATCCGATATTCAACCCATAATGTTCGCCGATGATACAAATGCCATCATATCTGCAGACAACATAAATGATCTCAACCTCAAACTTAATGAAGCACTAAATATATTTCAAAACTGGTTTACAGCAAATAGCCTCACGCTAAACACCAAAAAAACTAATATAATGTTGTTTCGATCGACTGCTAAAAATAAAGATCAACTTAACTGTACTGTAAATGGTGTAAGTGTAGGCACAGTGAAGGCTACTAAGTTTCTTGGGGTTAATGTGGATGAGTACTTAAACTGGAAACCAGAACTCACATGTTTAGAAGGTGCTCTTAGCTCTGCCTGTTATGTGCTTAGAAGCCTACGCAGTGAAGTTAGTGTACGTCACCTTAAGATGGTATATTATGCTCTTGTAGAATCGAAGTTACGATACAGTATATTATTTTGGGGTGGTAGCTACAATTATAATATCTCAAGAGCATTTATATTGCAGAAACGAGCGATTCGAACAATTATGGGTATAAAGCAGGACGAGTCGTGTAGACCGTATTTTCTCGAGCTCGTAAGTCTTTTAACTAATTTTGCCAAATACGTTCACGAGTATGAAACAACAGAAGACCGGCAACAAAGGGAAAATACGCGACGAAAAGATTTTTCAAGTACCATGGTACCTCACCTTAACGTATTAAAACATGGTTGTCACTACAACGCCATAAACTTTTTTAATAAATTGCCCATAGGTCTTAAAAGCATAATTCATAATTCATTTATTAATTTGCGAATATGGGTATACATCTGCAGATCTTAATAATAAATACATTGTTCTATTACCATATCCCACCAATTAGACATGCAAACACAGAAACAGTAAACTATTACGTATTATAAAATTAAAATCAACATAAATTATTACAGTTTAACGTGAAAATATACAATGTCAAATAAGAGTCCAAAATGTCATAATTTAGAAATAAGAATATTAAAATGTCATGAAATAATTAAAAATGAAATTATAAAATATCAATAATAATTATAAAAGTACAATGTCAGCTAATCACAATTAAAATGTCAAATTTATATAAGTAAATATTATAATTTAAAAATAAATAAAATTTATTTCTAATTAATAATTTGCATTATGTGTATCATCTAAATATTCCTGCAGCGAATAATAGCATTTAACTACAAGCAGTTTTTGAAGATGCCTTTTAAATAATTGTAGATTTTCAATATTTTTTATTTGAGTAGGTAATTTGTTGTAAATGCGTGGTGCAGTGCAAAAGAAGCTTTTGTGCATTAGCGCCGTTTTACTTTCGACAACACACAATTTACCAGCATGTCGAATACTTGATTTTTTTTTAAATAACTCCATATTTTGTTTCACAAACACAGCACACTCCTTTATGTAAATGCAAGGCAGGGTCAACAGATTATTATTTACAAAGTACGGTTTGCAACTATCAGGTACCTTTATACCAAAAATTGTTCGAATGCACCGCTTTTGAACTTTAAATGCCGATGCATGCATGCTATATACAACTAAATTTAAAAGTGAATTGAAAGAATTTCTACTGCAAGGGTGTTTATATTCTACCGAGGACATGAGTAAATGTATATCACAATAATTTGTAATGACATGACATTTTAATTACTCTTATTTGACATTTTTATATTAATTTGTTTTTAATTATTATGACATGGTTTAATTTATTTTTTATTTTGACATTATTTATTAATAATTTTGTTTGTTACTCCAATGGTTTGAAATGAATGTTAAATGTAGAATATTATTATTATTACTAATTTATCGACCAATTATTACCACCTATTTATGTGCGTTATTATTGTTTTCTGCAATTCTTTTATATTGTATTTTTGTAAGTTTTTATATCTAAATATTATGTTCAAACACAATGTAAAAATTGTTCATGAAATAAATAAATAAGGAATAACATTTTTTTCTATTTTTGTGTCTGTCTGTTTGTTCTCGCTAATCTCTGGAACGGCTGGACCGATTTTATCGGAACTTTCACTGGCGGATAGCTGAGGTACCAAGGAGTAACTTAGGCTATAAATTAACCGGGTACGCGAAGTAGTTCGATCAGGACGCGGGTGAAACCGCGGGAAACAGCTAGTGTGAAATATGAATCTCTAGCAGCCGTTGGCGGGCACCTCGCCGTTTAACACTTCGTCAAATGCTGTGGGTTCGATTATAACACTGAGTGATTTACAAAGTTTCGAGTCTGATGATGTTGAAATATTAATTAGTCAAACGATTTGTGTCATATTTGAGATTGAGTATAGGTCATCGGTTTTTAATGATTCGGCATAAAAATACCCCATTTAATCGCTACTACGAGTAATTGTATGGTTAAAAACGTTTTCGGTTAACTAGTGAACAGAAAAAATACCGTTTAATTTTAAGAAATTAAACAAAATACGTAGGTACACCCATACCTTTAAGATACCTTGATAAATTAAAAACAAAAAGTCTTATTTCATCAAATGTCTTTATTATTAGTCTTATATGAGTGTACGTAACGGACTGCCGAGAGTGCCGTGACGATGGTCTCAGGTTCGATCCCCAGGTACCCCGGACACACACCTCTGACTTTTCGAAGTTACGTGTGTATTAAAAATGTTAATTATACCTCGCTTAATAATGTGCCCGGTAAATGGCAATAGGCTCGCCCCCTATTACATTGGGACCGAAACATAACTGGCGAGGTGTGGGTGTGTAATCACAGAACACGTGTGTAATACACCTCTGCCTACCCCTTCGGGGATAAAAGGCGTGAAGTTATGTTATGTGTTATATGAGAGATATACGTTTCTAATAATTCGCATATAGATATACAATTAATAAGTTTATCTATTGTGTGAACACGTGTAGAGTGCATAGACATTATAATATGACGATTACGATACACTCTTCGACGTATTTTAATACATACATTCATATCGTCACGCCTTTATCCCCGAAGGGGTAGGCAGAGGTGTATTTCTACACCCACTTTTCGCCAGATATACTTTAGTCCCACGTAATAAGGGGCGAGCCTATTGCCGTACCGGGCACGTTTCCAGACTCCATGCTGCTACTGAGAATTTCGTGACAGAAAAACCCAATAACACTGCCCGACCCAGGGATCGAACCCGGGACCTCCCGATTCCACGCGCACATTTATGCCGCGAGACCAACGAGGCAGTCGTATAAGGTTTGATGTCGAGTTTTCCGTCTCTACGCAAAGATGGTATTTGCATCGTGTTATTCCTTAGTCGCCTCTTACGACACCCACGGGAAGATAGGGGGTGGTGACACTTGTATTCTATGCCGTCAACCACACAGCTATTTTAATTATAATGTACCTAATAATAACCCTATTAACTGTCCCACTGCTGGGCACAGACCTCTTTTTACTGTAATAAGGCTACACAGTCCACCACGCTGGCCAAGTGCGGGATGGCAGGATTCACCTGTCTTTCGAAAATATTATAAAGAGCTCTCAGGCATGTAGGTTTGCTCAGGAGCTTTTCCTTCATCGTTTAGCAAACGAACATTTTGACGACCGGTTGGCGCAGCGGGAGGTTAAGCGACTGCTACACCGAAGGTCGCGGGTTCGATTCCCGCTCAAGTCAAACATTTTGTGTGCATGAACATGGATGTTTGTCTTGGTCTGGGTGTTTCTATGTATAATATGTATGTATTTACAAAAAAAAAGTATATATGTTTATTTATCCATTGTCTAGTACCCATAACACAAGCTCTGCTTAGCTTAGGACAAGACAGTGATGTGTGTATGTGGTAGAATATTATAATTATTATTATTTTCTTCTTATTCCACTTAAGCTTCGAAAAGTCAGTGTTGCGCGCTGTGCGTTATCCCAACCTTTTGTGTAGCAGTCTCAGCAGTCTGTTGGTCCCCTCACTAGGCTATTGCTGCCTCGAAAACTGAGTTTTAATCATGATCATCATCATCAGCCTGTCATAGTCCACTGCTGGATATAGGCCTTTCCAATGTCCCGCCACAGAGCCCGATTTTCGGCTCTTTGTTTCCAGTCGCTGCCAGCCACTTTGCGTATATCGTCACTTCACCGTATACATACATATATGTAGGTCATACTACATAAATAAATATAGTTCGGAAAGATTTTTACATCTCTCATGTTCGGTAAGTAGGTTCTTATTACCTCCAAATGGGGCTTGTAGGTGACTAATTATCGCTCTAGGGTAATAATGTAGCTAGAAAAGCCCTAGGGCGGTAAGTAATTTAAAAAAAATCACTTCTTTCTTTCAAAAAGTTCGCGTACATCTAACCATCATACTGGCAATAGACATCATGCATTCAGCCCAATGACCAAAGAGGTCGCTTTGCTATTCAGCCTTGTCTTCGTGTGAGTAAATAGTCATCAATATTTAAATATCGGCGAAGCTCAATACTTATCGTTCTTAAAAAAAAACATTAAAAAGTTCTTTACTTGATTCTTTTTAAGGAAAAAAGGCGGGAATAGAAAACTTTTACTTTAAATATTGTTTGTTTTTTTTTAATAATTACGTGCTAATTAGGAAAAAACATGAGTTGTTCAGGTGAAGCTGCACTCCCGATTCAATGAAAATGGAAGCTGAAGCAGCAATTAACAATATTTTGCCTGAAACTTCTAAAGAGAGATATTTGAAAACTTACGACGATGTTTACGATGTTTTATTCTTGTAATGCCGGTTTTTTTCTACTTACCTCACAATCGAGATGTAAAGCAGAATAGTTAGCTCGGGTGTAAGCATCAATTGCACCCTCGAACTATAGGCGCGCGCCTAAATATCTCGGGCTGCAATTGATACATTGAAACAAAGGTAGTCAGCATGGCACCCACACGTAAATTACTATCTCATATATCGGTGTACTTTGAGACCGTTTAATATGATTGCATGTTTGTCAAGTCGGTGAAACAGGCCTTAAGAGACAGTTCCACCTCTAGATAGAAATTATGCACCAGATAAGTATACAAAGTATGATCGACATTTGCAAGATTATCTGTCAACTAATTTAACCAGAATGTGGACAAACAGGGTCTTATTTTTTTTAAAGACAGTTTACGTTCTAGTGGCATGTAATGCGTTACGGAGGCCACTGTCGAATAAGCACGGATTAAATAAGTTGGCAGATATCATCATATCAATTTCGATCAGATTTAAACTTTATCTGGTAGACAATTCTTCTATCTTTAAGGTGCCTAAACTGTCCTTTAATGTTTTATAACAAGATAATAGGGCCTTAAAAGTCATAAACTTCGATCAAAAGTACGAAAAAGAAACATCTGGTTTTACGCAAATGAACTGACGTCTAGTATATACTAGAATGTGCGTGATTACGTATGTATTTAGTTGTTTACACTAATTACTCTATAGTTCAATGACCTACAAAAAATTGGCATAACATACCTATTTAGAGTGACACATAAAACAAACGATTGTGACAAAAACAATATTTGACGTAACGAATACGCACGATTTTTTTTTATTGAATACCTACTAAAATTAAAGTATTATTAGTAAAACGATAGCCAGTGGAGAGACCGACGGACTGCTACGCAGAGGTCTCGGGTTCGAATCCATGGCGCGCACCAATGAAGAAGTTAAGTGCGTATTAAATTGTAAATTATCGCTTGCTAAACGGTGAAGAGGAAACCTGCATGTCTGAGAGTTCTCCATAATGTTCTCGAAAGACATGTGAAGTCAGCCAACCTGCACTTGGCGTGTGGACTATGGCCTTACCCTTCTAATAGTGAGAAGAGGCCCGTGCCCAGTAGTGGGACAGTTTATATGTATACAGAGCTGATGATGATGATTGTAAAACTAAGGGATGCCCGCAGCTGTGCCTGCACACTTTTTTTAAATTTTGACGTTTCTGCCCTATCCTGTGGGAATTTTTGAGAAATCTCTTTTTAATACATCCTATGTCCCCCAAGGAACATACGAGACAAGCCAATTCTAGCTTCTTGCGCCCAATAGTTGCGGCTGTGAGTCAGTCAGTAATGCAAGGATTTTATACACATCATCATCATGTCAGCCTAGAGACGTCCACTGCTGGACATATGCCGCCCCATACAGACCTATTTTGAACCGCCCGCATCCAACCGCTTCCCGCGATCTTAACCAGATCCTCGATCCACCTTGCGGAAGGCCTACCCCTGCTATAAATAAACATAAACAGATATAAATAAAATTGAAGTGTCTATCTGTGATATCAGAGTAGGTAACCAAGTTTTTTCAAGAGGATATAGTTATTTACACGATTCTAACTCATAAACAAACGTTTAATTTTTTTTGTCCTATCAGACTTTGTTTTTGTCCGAAGTAATCTTAGAAACTGCTTAATCGATTTTAATGGGACTTTGAATGGAAAAATTGAGGAATAGTATCGAAGAGTTTGTAAGGCAAACTTACAGGCTACATCTTATCCCAGAAATATTTAGAGTTACAGCGTTAAAAGCAAAAATTACTTGAAATATTGCCACGATTTGAATTTCTTATATGAACCAAGATATCATGCCGAGATACAATAATTACGCAGGTGAATCATCTACTTAAATACACGAATGGTTATGTCGAAAAGAAGCATAAAACATAGGTATGTTTATTTCCTACAGACAAATATCTCTTGGAAAGCAAAGCGCTTTTGCGAACAGCAATTTAATATCTATGTGTAAGTCCCCCTGTTGAACACGCTTAGAACTTTCGCGAACCCAGAACACTTATCGGCGAGGCGTCCGCTTAAACTACTACGCCATACGTCATCATCCTAGCGTGTATCCCAGTTAGAACCCTAGGACCGTGTGGTGACGGATTAAGAACCTAAGGGATGATATACCATGGGTGTCGTAAGAGCCGACAGAGGGAGAGCATAATTATATTATGCAGAGAGCAGCACTGTAGGAGAAGGAAAACTTGATACAAACCCTATACCAACCCGTTTGGCCAGCGTGGTATAGTAGGCCAATTCCTCCTTTCAAAGGAGAGGCCTAGTCCAGCAGTGGACTGTTAAAGGCTGATGATGATGATGATGATGATGACTGACTCCCTATAACGACTGTTAAAGATCTTCATGACAGTCGGGACCGACGGCCTAACGTGCCCAGGCACGGTGCAAGTGATAATTCACAATGCAACACGCTCATAACTCCGAAAAGTCATCGGTGCGCGCCGTGGATTCGAACTTGATACCGTGTGCATGGCAGTCTGTTGATATTTCCACCAGTCTATCTCTGCCATACCAATACGCCATATATGCAGTTACATTAACTTGTACCATCTCGTCTCACACTAATTTCCGTAAGGTGTTAGTAGAGCCTTGCTGATTTCATCATGAATGGGCCGGCTCGACCGGGGAAGTACTACCCTCTCACAGAAAATCGACGTAAAGTACCTACCTAAACTGTTGCGTTTCGTTCGGTGAGTGAGAGTTCCGGAGGCCCTATCCCCTATTCCTTCTCACTCATCCTATCCCTTTTCTCAACCCCAAGGGGCGGCATCGCACTTGTGACTCCTGTGGTGTTGCTTGTGTCCATGGGCGGCGGTAATTGCTTACCATGAGGCGATCCGTTTGCTCGTTTGCCGCCAATTATTATAAAAAAAATGTACCTACAACACACATAATGATTATGTATCACTTCGGCACTCACTTGGTAACTGCATTACAAGGTCGTCGTTCATCCGAACGGAAAATAAAGCTGGCTTCCCACCGTCAGTGTAGCCTCATTATTATCGACGTAAGATCAAGCTGTGTCGCCCACTGTCTTTACATCCTCTAAGTTGCTAAGCCTTGCATTCGGTATGTTCAGGGCCGCGCCGAACCATGCACCCGGGGCGCGGAAGAAGTTGCGCCTGTGTGCGAAGCCAATGAAGCGCCTTTTTGTCGTCCTTTTTCGAAAACAATGTTAATAAATTAACGCATATCCTGGCCCGCGGCGCCCCTATCGCCCTGGCGCCTGTGTGCGCCGCGCACAATCCACATAGGGACGGCTCGGCCCTGGGTATGTTGGAGATTTTTGTTAACGTATGCTGAAGGGACCGCTTGTGTTAACAGTTTTCATTAATGCACTGATGCACCTGAGTATTCCCATGTAATGAGCAGTCTTGCGAAAGTAGCATTACAGAAAAACAAACAACAGCGTTTTAGCGAACATTCTGTTCTGGCGAATATTCTAGCGAAAGGACAGCAAAAGGCGCTGATGCACTTGAGCATTCACCTGCAATGAGCATTCTCGCGAATGTTACAAAACACATGAGTGTTTTTAGCGAGCATTCTCACGAACATTCGGGCGAGCCTTAGAATATTGATAAAACATAGAATTCGCGCTACAATGGCGGTTAAGCCCAATGTATTTACTTCATACATTATCCGTGTGGTGATACGGATTAAGAATACGCAATGTCACCACCCCATATCATCCCATGGGTGTCGTAAGAGCCGCCGACAAAGGGACCATACTATACCCATATGACCATACTATGCAGAGAACAGCACTGTAAGAGAAGGAAAACTTGATACAAACCCTATACCAACCCGTTTGACCAGCGTGGTATAGTAGGCCAACTCCTCCTTTCAAAGGAGAGGCCTAGTCCAGCAGTGGACTGTTAAAGGCTGATGATGATGATGATTTACTTCACTTTGACTTATGATTTTAATCTAGGGAATCTTCGTAGCTTGTCACTAATTTTAACTAGACTAGTGATGGACTTACTCAGAATAAATATCTATAAAATATCTATAATGTTTACAATAGATCCTTAGATTTGGTTTACTCAGAATTAATTTCAATAGAATGTTGATAAACTCTCGATATCGATAAATAGATTTGAACGTAGGAACAGACACTTGTGTGATTTAGTAAACCTGTTCTAACTTAAATCTGCATTTTATTATTTAGAAACGTCATTTGTTTATGTATCTTACTATAGAAATAATTCATAAGTGAAACTGAAGTAAACATATTAGGTAAAACTGCTGTTGTAGTGCGATTTCTATATTTTTCTATATTCAATAGACTATTTGAATCTAGAGTGTTCGGTAGAATGATCGTGAAAATGTTCGGTTCGACAAAACAGAAAACGGCGAATGCTCGCTGTTCTGTTACAAGTGAATGCTCAGGTGTATCAGCGCCAAAAGTTTCGAAGTATTTTCCAAATACAGCGTTCGGTACAATGATAACACACTACACCTATGCACCATGTGAACATTTTGTTAGCGACATAGGCATTTTTATTCAAATGCCTATATCGCGCACCATGGGCAGGCGCCCTAAGAAATGCATGATCGACAATAACTACGGCGTAGTTATTAAGTTAATTGTAAGCTATAGTTTGACGTAATACTAATCAATGACGAAGCATTTACAAATGAGAACTGACATGACCAGCACGCATGATTTAAAGGATATTTTTTCGTGTGAGTGTCTGGCCAACTCTGATGTCGGAGTATATAGACCATGCAAGGCCTCCGATGTGGCCTAACTCTTCCTCTCCTGAGACTATGTGACTAACAAGCATCATCATCATCCTCTTAGCGTTATCCCAGTTTCAATCTGGGGTCCGTTTACATACTAGTCTAACCGAATTTGGCTGAATATTAACTTTTCCACAGAGCGACTGCCTGTCTGACCTCCGCAACCCGAAGGGATAGCGATATTCCATGGTTTAGACTAGTGTCAGTTTATTTAGAAGGTACTGACGCCATATAACGACTGTCAAAGATCTTCATGACAACCGGGACCGACGTCTTAACGTGCTCTCCGAGGCACGGGACAAGCGATAATTAACAATTCAATACGCACATAACTCCGAAAAGTCATTGGTGCGCGCCATGGATTCGAACCCCTACCCTCTGCATGGCAGTCTATTGGTATCTCCACTCGGCTATCGCTGCCTGTTATGCCTGTTATGAGACTAACAAGTACAGACAGTTTTATGGACCGAAGCACGCAAACGCTCTGATGTGAACGCCAGAAGCGGTCGCCCATCATCATCAGCCCTTTAAACCGTCCCACTGCTGGTCACCGGCCTCTTCTCACTATGAGAGGGTAAGGCCATAGTCCACACGCCAAGTGCGTGTTGGCAGACTTCACATGTCTTTCGAGAACATTATGGAGAACTCTCAGACATGCAGGTTTCCTCAAGATGTTTTCCTTCACCGTTTAGCAAGCGATAATTAACAATTTAATACGCACTTGACTTCGAAAAGTCATTGGTGCGTGCCGTGGATTTGAACCCGAGACCCTCTGCGTAGCAGTCTGTCGGTCTCTCCACACTGTAACTTTGTCAGTCAGATACGTGCGGCTAATACATTCTGTCGTTGATAAATAATCGGTTTTGTGTTTTGTGGCATTTACATCGGAGCGCTACCGTGCCTCGGTGGTCACGTTAAGTCCAAGGTTCTTTTCTCAGAACAAGAATCCTTAGAAAGTTGGCTCACAAACTAAGGCAGCAATAGCCTAGTGGAGATATCAACAGACTGCCATGCAGTCGGGTTCAAATTGATGGCGCACACTGAGTATGTGCGTATTGAATGGTTAATCACAGCTTGCCCCGTGCCTCGCAGAACACATTAAGTAAAGATATCCAGACTGTCATGAAAATTTTTGACAGTGAATTCGTTATAGGAAGTACTCTCAAGGTAGTAGAGCCTTGCTGATTTCAGCATGAATGGGCCGGCTCGACCGGGAAAGTACTACCCTCTCACAGAAAATCGACGTAAAGTAACAATACCTAAACTGTTGCGTTTCGTTCGGTGAGTGAGAGTGCCGGAGGCCCTATCCCCTATTTCTTCTCCATCATCCCACTCCTCATCCTATCCCTTTTCCCAACCCCAAGGGGCGGCAACGCACTTGTAACTCCTGTGGTGTTGCTTGTGTCCATGGGCGGCGGTAATTGCTACCATTACCATCAGGCAATCCGTCTGCTCGTTTGCCGTCTATTGCCATAAAAAAAACTCTAAATAAACTACCTAACACTAGTCTAAACCATGGAATAGGTATAGCCAGCCCCTAGAGTTGTAGAGGTCAGACAGGCAGTCGCTCTGTGGCAAAGCTAATTGAATATTAGCAATCAAATCCGGTTAGACTAGTACGGACCCCGGGTGAAACTGAGATAACGCTAGGAGGATGATGACCAGAATTGTCTCACACGAAAAACAAAGAAAGTGAAACTTTCCAGAATAGTCTACCGTAGAATTTTAAATTGATAATTTGCAATCAATAAGTGAATATACCTTTCATTGAAAGGTGAAATTGAATAAATAATTTTATCATTTTGACCCACCTTAACCCGCCTAACTTAACATTATCAGCAAAAAATAATTAAAATTTACAACAATATTTAAAAACAAAATCGTATGATTTTCCTCTTATCTGTCTCTCAAGGTTAATATTACTTAATAAATATGTAATAAGTTAAGTATATGTATTTAACTGAACACAGATTTGTCACCAAGGCGACAAAAAAAGGAGTATTTACACATCCATAGAAAAAAAAACCAAGGGCATTTTTTGCAATTAGGTATAGGTACCTACACATTAATAAAATTGAAGTGTCTGTCAGTGTGGTTTAAAAATCGTGTTCTCTAAAGTGCTTATACTTAGTTGTTGATATGATAATTATGAGGTATACAAACTTATTTTTAAATGTATGTCTGTCTGACAACTTGCTTATTGTTAGAGTAATCTTTGCAACGGCTTAACAGATTTTGATGGAACTGCAGGATAAAGAGTTATTTGGACTACATATAAGCTACATTAACACCTCTCATCTCGGAAATATTTATGGCTAAAGTGCAAAAATGAATAAAACAATAGTACTTTTATAGACTAACGCCTCCAGCTCCAAAGAGGTAGGCAGTAAGGAAATATTACACATACCTACATTTCGCCATGTTAGATTTGAGGTCTGTTGATGATCTCTCTGATGTTTGAGGTCCTACGTAATAGGGAGCAAGCCGTTACCGAACACATTACCAGACTTTATAACACTTTTGGCCAACCCGGGTATCGAAACCGGGACCTCCCAGCAGACGCATACGCTACCCACTGGATCACGGACCACTGCTACATCGCGAAGGCAATCATACTTAAAACGAAATAATAAAGTTAATAAGTATTTGACAGATAGTTCCTTGGGTTTCTTGCGCGATCGGTTTGAACTTTTTATCGACATGTTGACAAATTATATTTTTTTTAATTACCGAAGAAGTCCTTAGCAACCTTCTGAGAGTCAGTAATTTATGGCACACATAATAAAGACAAATACATATTTTTTTTTGCGGCAGCAATAGCTGAGTGGATATACCAACAGACTGCCTTTCTTTCTGAGTTATGTGCGTATAGAATTGTTAATTATCGCTTGTCCCGCGCCTCAGAGAGCACGTTAAGCTGTCGGTCCCGATTGTCATGACGATCTTTGACAGTCGTTATAGGACGTCAGTACCTTCTAAATAAACTGGCACTAGTCTAAACCATGGAATATCGCTATCCCTTCGGGTTGCGGAGGTCAGACAGGCAGTCGCTCTGTGGAAAAGCTAATATTCAGCCAAATCCGGTTAGACTTGTAAGCGGACCCCAGATTTAAACTGGGATAACGCTAAGAGAAAGAAGATAATAAAGACAAAATATAGTGAACACGCACCTTCAATAGTAACACCCATCAAGTGCCAAACAGCGACTTACCCAAACAAACAAGTAACCTTAATTTAGCTCTTTATGAAATTTGGACAAAAGGTTGTTTTTACGTAACGATTAGGGACGATTTTTAGCATAGGGGTTGATGTCGAGTCTAATTATTTGGTTGGTTCGTATATTCTCTGTTCTATTATGACTACCTCCATAGTCCAGTGGATAGCGTTGGATGTATGCGAACTGTTGGTCGGAAGTCCCGGGTGCGATTGCCGGGCCGGGCAAAAGTCTTACTGAGTTATTCCGAATTCTCAGTAGCAGCCCGGAGTCTGGTAATGTGCCCGGTAACGGCAATAGGCTCGCCCTCTATTCTGTGTGACCTAAAAATGAATGGCGAAATATGGGTGCAATATTACCCCTCTGCTTACACCTTCGGGGATGCAGGCAAAAAAGAAAACCATAGGTACTTGACATTTTTGTGTGATGGGTATTGGGTACGATTATCTGGGTGGTATTTATCTTTAATACATAATTTTATACATATACGGTATTATAAGTACGTATATTATATAAGATTATGATTGATTATCTAGTCGTTTACCACTGCTAGTTGGAAACCAGGTGACGGTGTGTAAGTTTAATAAATATTCTGAATCTAGTGCATAAGATAATGTTTATAGTTATTAATTAACTAGAGGGTGCCCGCAGCTACGCCCGCTCATTTTTCCCGATCCCGTGAGAATTTCGGAAAATCCCTCCTTGGTGCACCTCTACGGACTCCAAGGAACAATCATGCCAAATTTCAGCTGCCTCTGCCTAATAGTTTTGGCTGTAGCTTGTCTGTCAGTCAGTCAGTAACGCAAGGATTTTATATAGGTATATACAGATTTATCTAAAGTGAATAATACTAAGAAATTACTTACTCTTATATGCTGGCTGTCGGTAATCTTAATTGAATGTAATATTCATTTAAATAAACCCACAATTAGATGTTGCCATATCTTGCGTAGGTAGGTATATGTAAAATTCTTCGTCAGTTCTACAATCGCCAATACACAAATTATTTAATACAATATTATAAAGGTACTAGAGGAAGCCAGCAGCTATGCCTGCATCTTTTTTTAAATTTACCCGTTTTGGCCGATCCCGTGGGTATTTCGGGAAATCCCTTCTTAGTGCACCCCTACGGTCCCCAAGGAACATACATGCCAAATTTCAGCTTGCTGCGCCCAATAGTTTCGGCTGTAGCGTGTCTGCCAGTCAGTCAGTAACGCAAGGATTTTATATATACAGATTAAGATAATCGCGATTTAGGTACAGTCGAACAACTTCACGCTAGACCACCATAAGGGCGAGAATCGCTCAGCAAGACATCGTCGCTTCCAGTGCTACTTTACACGCACATTGACACTCGTATACAAAACCAGTTTCTAGTGTGTCTCGACTCTATGAGCGAGCCAAAGGATTTTTTTTCAAACTGGTCCACCGCCGACTTGTTTGATTGTACCTACACATATATTAATACAGGACAATTTGCCCGTTAAGTCCGATCCCGTAGGAATTTCGGGAAATCCTGTCTTGCCAAATTTCAGCTTCAGCGCCTGATCCTTTTGGCTGTAGCTAGACTGTCGGTCAGTCAGTAACATCAGAATTTAATATGTGAGTTTGCAGTCGTAAATAGGTAGGTATATGGAGTTAGTCGAAAGTCATGTATAATTCCTCTCAATGCTAAACCCTTCTGATTACGTACATTATTGACACATAATTACATAATAACATAACCTCACGCCTTTTATCCCCAAAGGGGTAGGCAGAGGTGTATTACACACCCACACTTCGCCAGTTATGATTAGGTCCCAAATGTAATAGGAGTCGGGCCGATTGCCATCTACCGGCCACATTGATAAGCGAGCGATAATTAACATTTTAATATACACATAACTTCAAAAAGTCAGAGGTGTGTGCCCGGGGTACCTGAGGATCGAACCCGAGACCTAAGTCTCGGCAGTCCGTTACGTACACCACTGGGCTATCGCCACTGCAATTACCTAAACGCGATAACTAAGATATTTAGGTCGGTGTTCACCGACGCTTTATCTCGGTTATCTTTCCGTTAAATTAATCTGACAATGCGCGCGCAGTACTAAGTACGCATCCCATCCCACATGACAATGCGCGCGCAGAACTAAATAAGCAAGTTAACAGTTGGTTTTCCGATCGCCGGTTATATCATTGTCGGTGAACTTCGGTTGAAGGGTATAAATACCTCAGATTTTTTTCGACGTTTCGACCGACTTGCAGGGGTCGTGGCCGCGGAGGGGCCCGATCACGACTGTTTTCGACCACAATGAAGTTTTGTTGATAGGAATGTGTAGAGATACATACATAGCCTAGGGACCAACATAAATCTTAATTACTTACTTTGCTATCATTGTACAATATATTAATGTTGTGTTTCTGTTTGTTACAGTGATCCTTCTGCTGTCGTTTACATTCGTACTGAGTATGATCGGCACCGTTTTCTTCTGCTTCACAAATACTATCAACAATGCCATCTTATCTGTAAGTATTTTCATATCAATACTAATATAACGAGACGAGTTCGGTATTGTCAACCTTTTTCTATTGCAATAGTTGGGGTGGTCAATCCGAGGATGCGTGGTGGGTTCCTCTTTCCTTCCATTCGGTTAGTATATTAGGTTTTCCACAGAGCGACAGCCGTCTGACCACCGCAATCCTCATGCAACCATAAGGGATAGCGATATGCCATAGCTTATACCAGTGTCAGGTTATTCAAGATTACTTTCTCTCAATATTCTTCTTATTAATTCTGTTAATTTTGTACGCCGGAAATGGTAAAACATGTAGCACTCACATAAATGACCATCATGCTTGCAATGTAACTTGTAATGTACACACATGTTTTACAAAATAAATTATATTATCTTGATAATAGTGACAGATCTTTACAATATGATGTACCGACGTTTTTTTTTGACAGTAATGGGATTAAACCAAGGAAAATCGCACTTGATTTACGGCCGGTTTCAATATGCGATCTATCCACGGATTTTGAGAGTCGAGATTCGTGTTTGACATATTTTGTATGGAGCTTATGTCTTTTTTTATGGTAATAGGCGGCAAACGAGCAGAAGGATCGCCTGATAGTAAGCAATTACCACCGCCCATGGACACAAGCAACACCACAGGAGTCACAAGTGCGTTGCCACCCTTTTGGGTTGGGAAAAGGGATAGGATGAGGAGTGGGATGAAGGAGAAGGAATAGGAGATAGGGCCTCCGGCACTCTCACTCACCGAACGAATCGCAACAGTTTAGGTACTGTTACTTCACGTCGATTTTCTGCGAGAGGGTAGTACTTTCCCGGTCGAGCCGGCCCATTCATGCTGAAATCAGCAAGGCTTTACTACCTTGAAAAATGTCAAAAACAAATCTAAAATCTCAAAAAATGGATGGATCGAACATTGAATTCTGAGGTTAATTATTCTCTATTGACAGTAATATCTTCTTTCTACAGAGTATGGTGATAAGAAACAACTCGTTGGCATATTCAATATGGAGACGACCGAATGTTCAGCCTCTGATGAAGGTCCATCTCTTCAACTATACCAACTGGGAGCGAGTCAAACATGGCCTCGATGAGAAGCTCGAGGTCAAAGAAGTAGGACCCTATGTCTATTCGTAAGTAGTTTTTGAGTTCATACTTCTCTGAATATAGAACGTTTTGAGTTGGTGCTTTTACGAAAATAGAACATTTTGAGTTCATATTTTTTCATAAGTGGAACGTTTTGATTCAATACTATATTGAGGGCCGAACATTTTGAGTTCATACGTTTTTGAAAATAGATCATATCAATATCATAGTTTTAAAAGTGTAGAATGTTTTGTGGTCATACTTTTTAAATAGAACATGTTAAGTAGGTACGTACTTTTTTAAAAAAGAACATTTTTTGAAAGTATTAAGTTATTTGAGACCTTAAAGTATGAGACTAACTAAAAATATTTTTTAAGAAGAATATTATACAATGTTATACAAGAAGTGTTAAAACTGTAGTTTACATACCTTCTTTTATATTGCAACTAGTGTCGTTAAATATTATGTATTTTGTATTAATGCGGGTTTGGAGCTGTTTTTCCTTAATACAGGCTATTTCATAGCCTAGCTAGGAAAACAGTAAGTAAACTACTTGATACTGTAACTACTTAACATGTAATGTACTACAATGATTTACTTGGCAATAAAAATATTATTATTATTATTATTATATTATATATTATATTATTGAATTTGTGTATTTTAGCTAACTTTGCGTAAATTTAGGCTTAAGTAACACATTTTGAGTTCATGCGTATTTATGTATCTCATTTTTGAGTTAACATTCATGCAAAGCAGAACATTTTAACCTTATATCACTCGTAATAAAACATAGGGTGCATAGGGTTCCCACCAAGAACTTAGGGTCCCAAGCCAACCTCACCTGCAAGTGGTGCACCTGCCGATCAACGGACGAGGCTCTGGCAAACTAAATATCCCGATAAGCGGCAATAGGCTCGCCATCTATTACGTGGGATCAAAACACTGGCGAAAAGTGGGCGTTTAATATGCCTCTGCCTACCCCTTCGGGGAAACAGGCGTGAGTCTATGTAGGTATGTATGTAATAAAACATATCCCTGAGTATGTATACACAAGATGCGTATATATATTACGATCAGTTAACGTACAGAACATATCAGTTCAGAGTTCACAATAATTATAAAAAAAATGTTATCTATTGTGTGTGTGTGCGTCTGTGTATCTGTTATCGGGAACGACATTACCACAATATAAGCGCGTGTGCAAGCTTGTACCCAGGGACCGAACGAAAACAAAAAATGGACACTTTTGTTGGTTAATGTGTAAGATTAAAAACATGGCAAAATGTGGCAAGTATTTAAGTTAAAAAAATACGCTGGCAATAAATTCTGCGACGGTAAAAAATAATTAAAATTTATGCATTTGGTAAACTGCGAAGCGCTTAAAAAGTGATTTAGTGGCAGTGACTACCATGCAGAGGGTATGGGATTCAAACCCATAATGCGTAGAACAGATTTTTAGAAGTTATGTACAGTCGAACAACTTCCCGCTAGACCACTTTAAGGGCGAGAATCGCTCAGCAAGACATCGTCGCTTCCAGTGCTACTTTACTCAAACATTGACACTCGTTTACAAAACCAGTTTCTAGTGTGTCTCGACTCTATGAGCGAGCCAAGGGATTTTTTTTCAAACTGGTCCACCACCGACTTGTTCGATTGTACGTTGTTAATTATATTTTATCTCGTACTTCTGAGAGCACGTTAAGCTGTCGGTCCCGGCTTTCATTAACATCCTTAACAGTCGTAATGGGATATCATCATATGAGCCGAAAGACGTCCACTGCTGGACATATGCCTCTCTCAAGGCTCTCAACATGGACCAATCTTAAGCCACCCGCATCCATCCGCTGTCCATTATACCAACAAGATCTTCAATCCACTCTGTGAGGAATCAATACTCTTGATTATACTAACGTTTAAACCATGGAATATCGCACTCCCTATAGGTTTCGGAGGACACGGCAGTCGCTCTATGTAAAAGCTAAAATTCTGTTAATTATACAGACTGTCTCATTGGTCTCGCGGCATAAATGTGCGCGTGGGATTGGGAGGTCTCGGGTTCGATTCCCGGGTCGGGCAAAGTGTTATTGGGTTTTTTCCGTTAGGAAATTCTCAGTAGCAGAACAGACTCTGGTAATGTGCCCGGTGCGGCAATAGGCTCGCCCCCTTTAACGTGGGACCTAAAAATTCATGGCGAAATGTGGGTGTAATATTTACGGTGCCTACCCCTTCGGGGTTACAGGCGTGAGTTTATAAAAAAAATATATAGATTAAAAACCGGACCCCGGGCTCCAAGTCGAAAGTCTTAGCAGCAACCGGGATAACGCTAGGAGGATGATCAGCTCAGGGCCGTTCCGACCCAATGCAGCGCCTGTGTGCGAAATCTATGAAGCGCCTTTTTTGGCATCCTCTTCGAAAATAACTGTTATAAGTTATAATTAACGCATATCTCGGCGCGCGGCGCCCCTGTCACCCTGGCGCCTGTGTGCGCCGCACACATTGCACATAGGGAAGGTTCGGCCCTGGATCAGCTCAAAAACCGAGACAGAAAATCTATGGACTTTAAAAGATGAAGAAAAGACTAAAGAAATTGAAGTGACAAAAAAAACAATGACTCTGAGTTTGTTTCGGCCTTTCTTCTCAAGAAGTCATTTAGCTAGGAAAAGCCGGCTTCATCTAGAATAGGGTTTTGACATGTATAAGTGTTGTAAACAACCAAAATGCAGAAATAAATATGTCTTTATGTCTTTATAAAAGACTAGTCGACGCCAGCGCGCCAGCGGCTTCGCACGCACATATTTTCGAATTTCCCGTTTTGGCCGATCCCGTGGGAATTTCGGGAAATCCCTTCTTAGTGCACCCCTACGGTCCCCAATCCCCAAGGAACATACCTGCTAAATTTCAGCTTCTTGTAGTAGTTTCGGCTGTAGCTTGTCTGTCAGTCAGTCAGTAACGCAAGGATTTTATATATACAGATTATTAGCCTTGAATGACCACGAAAAGTATTCACACCACTCCCAAATATACTAATATTGACTCGGCCATAACCTAAAATACAATATACCTCCCATAGAGCAATACGCCATAGATTATCACTTTATTACTCTCATATAGTTTATTTTTAGACGTAATAACGTGATACTATCATTTTTTATCTATGGTAACGATAGCCTTGTGGAGCGATAGACACTGCTACGCAGAGTCTAGAGTTCAAAACCACGGTGCGTACCACCGACTTTTCAGTTTAGTGTGTTGTTATGTGTGTATTAAATTGTAAAGTAATTATCGTTAAATAAACTTGTACAGAATAGAATAAAATAATTTATTTTCATCACTAGGTTTTATAAATTCAATAGTGAGTCAATGTCGATTTCACGTACTGTATAAAACTCAGATCATAGAAGTAATAGATATGTAATGAACGCTCGGCGCGTGCGAACGCAGTATGCTCTGCGTCGCATACTCGCCGTCGCGCGCCCGTATGTCGCGATCAGTTGCAATTTGAATGCGCACCCGAAACTTACTCAATTTTTTTCAAAATGCCTAGCTGTGCAGTGGTTACGTGTCAAAATACGAGCAAAATTCAAACCTATGCGAGTAATGAAATCACATACCACATGTAACAACGACAATTTTACTATTCATTTGCATAAAACAAGATATTTCAAATAAAATATCTGCCTCTACAACGATAACGTACTAACACTATCCTTCGTCACAAAACTGCACTATAATTATTTCCATTGATGGTTTTGTACTGTGAAACTGTCAGTTTACACTTATTTAGAGCGCAATGGAATAAACACACATCGATACCGCTGACTATTGTAGGCATTTGTAGTATCTGCCGCTGTGAGCGTTGGGTTGCATCGCTCGCCAAAGGAGCGAATTAGTGGTGTACCACGAGTAACTGCAATTTGCATAACATCGATATAAACATTGCAAAATAATAATGTGAGTTATCTTCTTAATATATAAAATCCTTGCGTTACTGACTGACTGACAGACACGCTACAGCCGAAACTATTGGGCATAGGAAGCTGAAATTTGGTATGTGTGTTGCTTGGGGACCGTAGGGGTGCACTAAGAAGGGATTTCCCGAAATTCCCACGGGATCGGCCAAAACGACTTAGTTAAAAAAAAATGCAGGCGTAGCTGCTGGCGTCCTCTAGTAAACAATATATTTTTTTGTTTTTGAAGCGCTATTGTTTCGTAAGCAGATAATGATTACACTGGCGTTTGAAACAGTAAAGATGATTTTAATATAATGTTATAACTAAAACTAAATAAATACCTACATTTTACCGGCCAGTGATATGATAGCGTAGAATATGTACATATGTTCTATTTTACGGAATTAATAAATATTTGATAACAGTGTTGCGTGAATTTTATTTAGTTCTCCCTGTTACATTACACTGTATTTACTCATAGTAGGTATATTACAACATTTCAAAATATACCTACCTAAATAAGTAGGATCACTTTATTTCGTTTCATATTGTTGTGTTGTTCTGTTTCTTTTCTTCTGTGATTTTATTTAATATAATAATTACAAATTACATATATAAAATGATTAATTTAGTTACTTTTATTTATATACATTAAAGGAATATAATGATTAATTAATTATGACAAACAAACACACACATATTTTTATATAATTATTATTAGACGTGCTCAGTACTTAAATGAAATGAAATAATACTATAGACAGCTGACACACGGCCATCTGATTTCAAACACAGCAGTGCTTTATTAATGCTTATATTATAATATTTTGGATGCATAGTGTTCCCACCAAGAACTTAGGGTCACAAGCCAGCCTCACCTGCAAGTGGTGCACCGGTCGATTAACGGACGATGCTCTGGCAAATAAAACATCCCGATAAGCGGCTATAGGCTCGCCACCTATAACGTGGTATCAAAACATTGGCGAAAAGTGGGCGTTTAAAATTCCTCTGCCTACCCCTTCAGGGAAACAGGCGTAAGGTTATATATATATTACTAGCTACTGCCCGCAGCTCCGCTGTCGTGGAATGTTAATAAAAATAGTCAATCCAAGTAATAATCTATCTGTGTACCAAATTTCGTCCAAATCCGTTCAGCCGTGTTTGCGTGATTGAAATCCAAACATCTAAACATCCGTACTCTCACATTTATAATATTAGTAGGATAATATTTTAAAATAAAAACACATTATACATAAATTATACTCAAACACAGAACAAGTCATTGAGTTCATCATAATATATTAAAATGTCCTAGACGGGCATTGAATCCACGACCTTCAAGCTCAGCAGACAGCGTCACTAACTAATAGCCTAACTAGCCAGACAATACATTTACACAAAAAATATCAATGAGCTTTTATTATCGATATTTTATATCGATAGAGTTAACCCCTAATGTAATCGTGTAAATGTTATTGCATTTATCAATGTGTGAGTAAAATGCTATCTTCTTCATGCGCACGTACGAGACATAGGCGATGTTTCTTGTGAAGCGTGTATTTACTTGTGTGAATGGCGAATGGAAGCGCTGTTATAGTTATGTGCGTATAAGAAGCGAAGCGTTTATATAGCGCAGGTGTGTGGGTGTAAAAGAATTGGCGACACTAGTTCTCTAGACCGGGGCATATCTCCTTAATTCAATGATCTGAGGTATAAAACTAAGCAGGCCAGACGGGTTGGCATAGATGACGGCGAGTTTTCCGCCCCTTCCCAAAGGTACTATTTTGTTTGGTATTTCCCTTATTTATTTATTTAATACTTTATTGTACACATTTAAGAACATAGGTATAGAGGAATTTTAGATGCACTTAGTCATAGTTAATGTTAAAGTATTTATTGATAACAGAATTTCCTTGAAAAAGTAACGTCGTGTAGGTACGCTAGACGACTTATATGAGGGAAGACCAAATGCCATTCGAGTGGCCGAGTTTTGCGCCAAATTTACCTAAAGTGTTGCCATAGACACGATAAGTATTTTAAATAGTATCTCAATACCTACTAGTTTCAGAATGAGCAAATTTAAAAAAAATACAGCTCCGTTTTTACCGTTTTAAGGGTGAATATACTTCTTTCATGGATGCCTGCATCATAAAACTGACTGCACGGTTGGCGTAGTGGTTTAAGCTGTCGCCTCGCCGCTTGACACTGCACCGAGTGTTGTGGGTTCGATTCCCACACAAGACAACACTTTGTGTGATTCATAGATTGTTGTTTCGAGTCTGGGTGTTCATTGTGTCCGTTGGTTGTATGTTTGTAAAGTCCCCCGCGACACAGGATATAGTCCTAGTGCGGGAGTTGTCTTTTTAAAGAGCAAAAATAAAAAAATAAGAGCAAAGAGCAAAATAAAAGGAGACAATGTCCAAATATGTTTTCTGGTGCAGCAGTTTATAGTCCTGCTATGATGTGTTACTTTACTTATTTTTAATCCATTATAAAGGGAAAATACACTCCCATCAAATTTCACATAGGAAATTTCGTACGTAAAGAATAAACATATAGAAGCTGATTCATCTTAGATATCAAAATTTTAAGCCAAAATACGCCAGAAAATCTAATTTCACCTAGGTGATTTCATTCTGGATTGTATAATTTAATTTCACCCAGGTGATTTAATCGACAATTTATATAATTTGGAGATATCTCTCAGGTGAATAAAATACAATGTTCAAGTCTGTCCATTATACTATCAAATTGTAATCTAAATTACCATGTTTACAACGCGTAAACAAAATTACGGGAAGTGTTTACAGTAAATAAATAATTAATGACGTGCCTACTTAGGTTTATTTCATACATTAACTAGGCAGTCTGAGACTGTACGTCAGAATAAGATACAATGCAAGCTAAAGAACCAGAGTATATCCAATATAACCAGACCTGTGTTTATTCATCAAGTAGATACAATCACATCTCAATTTATACTGGTCCCAATTCTTCGATGTATAAGCCAGCGTTAGTTGAACTATCTGTGGAAATTAAGTGTATATAATCATAGGCCATCTTATACTGGACGTTAAACATGACCTTCACCCCAGCGTAAGTTGAACTCTCTGTGTACCATAAGTCTTTGTAATCATAGGCTAGCTTATACTGGTCATTCATTTGAACACGTATGTCACCAATGCAATACTTACGTCGCAAACAAGGTTCATAGAAAGATAACCTATAAATACAGACATAACAGAATAATTTGACGATCATTACGCGATTACGCAATGAATACGTCAAAATTTTATCCCTTGGAGTATAGATACGCGATCCGTGCGTAATATAATCCCCGTCACGAAAGGCCATTACATATGCCTTCACTGCACAATAAAGCCTCCGCCTAGCTATTATTTATTTATGTTTTTATTTATAGTCTCACGCCTGTATCCGCGACGGGGTAGGCAGAGGTGTAATATTACACCCACAATTCGCCATGAATTTTTAGGTCCCACGTAATAGGAGGCGAGCCTATTGCCGTCACCGGGCACATCACCAGACTCCAGGCTGCTACTGAGAATTTGGAAAAAACCCAGTAACACTTTTGCCCGAATTCGGGAATCGAACCCGGGACCTCCGACCAGCAGTCGCATACGCTATCTACTGGACCACGGAGGCAGTTAGCTATCTATTTTGTAAATTAAGATCTTCGACTAACGGCCGATTTTAATATGCCATCTATTAACGGATTTAGAGATTTGAGATACAAGTTTGACATAATATTTTGTATGGAGTTTATGTCAAATCAAAGATAGAGTAAAGCCATGTATTCACTAGGGGACAAAGTCGCTCGACTTATCGCGAACAGTCGCAGGACATTTACGTGCGACTGTCCCGCGACAATGTCGACCGACATTTCGCTCGTCCACATACCGGCATTGTAATCAAGATGTCGCCTAAGTGTTAACACAGTTTCGTTGGTAGTGTGGACCAACGCAGTGTGCTATAATCGCGGGTAGTCGCGGAACAAATAGCAACACACGTCCTCACAAGTCAAATGCCGTCGGAAACTGTCGAGGGACACGAAGTCGCGCAAGGTCGACGCTATCGGAGCGTCGACAAGCGACTTGTTCCCCGACACGATGTCGCCTGCGATGTCGGGCGATGTCCCCCGCGACGTCGCTCAACACGTAGAATTCGTGTCAGGCGACAAGATCGCGGGACAAATGTCCCCTAATGAATACGAGGCTTTAGGGATATCTAGAGCGACTGCCGTCTGACGCCGAATACCAAAGGGATATAGATATATTCCTAGACATAGTTACAATTCAATCAACCATAAATAATCCTAAATCCAATTAAAACAAAGAAACATTCATGTAATATGAAACTAATTAGCTTAGTAGGTAGTAGAGCCTTGCTGATTTCAGCATGAATAGTCCGGCTCGACCAGGGAAGTACTACAACGATAACATACGTAACTCGTAGTTTAAAGATGTATTACTCACAGTCACAGAACAAATAATAAAATTGTTCTCATCGCTCTCATCAGTCAAGGATTTGTCTTAATAGTCAGTAATTAACCGTAAATAACTCGACCAAGAGGTCAGTCAACATGACTGGGCGGATTCGTTCGTAAAGTAACAGTAGTAACGTTTCGTTCGGTTAGTTCAGGGAGAGTTCCGAAGGCCCATCCTCTTTTTTCTTTATTCCTCATGCAACTTCTCCATCTTTTCCTTTTTTCACCCAAGCCAGCAGCATACCCAGTGACCAAAGTATCACCTTTCAAATCTTAATATAAAATCCTTGCGTTAGATACTTACTGACTGACAGACACGCTACAGCCGAAACTATTGGGCGCAGGAAGCTGAAATTTGGCATGTATGTTCCTTGGGGACCGTAGGGGTGCACTACGAAGGGATTTCCCGAATTTCCCACGGGATCGGCCAAAACGGGTAAATTAAAAAAAAATGCAGGCTTAGCGACTGGCGTCCTCTAGTAAAATAATAATTTTGCAAATCTTTCCATGCATCTTTGAGAAATAAAAAAATATTCCGAAAAATTGAGAACCATATCAACTTTTTGAAGTCGGTTAATCAATTAGTAATTGTATATTTTTGTTGCTATGCTTTCGTGTTGCTAGGCAGGCGTTAATTACGTTAATCAATCAAAATTATCAACAATCTCGCGAGATTTTAATTTTCTTTTGTAATCTTACAAAATAACAGATAAGCAACATACCTAACATAACTTCACGCCTTTTATCCCCGAAGGCCATCTGCCTACCAGAGGTGTATTACACACCCACACTTCGCCAGTTATGTTTCGGTCCCAATGTAATAGGGGGCGGGCCTATTGCCATCTACCGGGCACATTGTTAAGCGAGCGATAATTAACATTTAAATACACACATAAGCAATTTATGTTATGAAAACAATGTTTGTGCAACTCATGGTTGGCGTAGTGGTTGAAGCGGTCATATCGCTGGCTAATACTGTGCCCAGTGTCGCTGGTTCGGTGCTCACACGAGTCAATATACTGTGTGTGATCCACCGATTGTTGTTTTGAGTTTGGCAGTTATTTGTTTATTTATTTATATTTATTTATTTATAGTCTCACACCTGTATCCCAGAAGGGGTAGGCAGAGGTGTAAATATTACACCCAAATTTCGCCATGAATTTTTAGGTCCCACGTAATAGGGGGCGAGCCTATTGCCGTTACCGGGCACATCACCAGACTCCGGGCTGCTACTGAGTATTCGGAAAAACCCAGTAACACGATCCCGATTCGGGAATCCAACCCGGTACCTCCAACCAGCAGTCGCATAAGCTATCCACTGGACCACGGAGGCAGTTATTTGTATTATGTTGATTGGCAATTTGTAAAGTCCCTCGCGATACCGCACAGGAAATATACAAAGGACAGGCGTCTTCTTTTAAAAAATCGTCAATCTCAAATATATATTTTAAAGACAAATGCCTTTTCAGTGTTCCCTTAGTAAAATCAACGACTTTTTGACTAAAGTTACGACTGAGTAGTAGCAAAGAGCTCAGATATTTACATAGAGGCGCATTTCATATGGGCGCTTTGAAGACAAACTTTCTGGGACTCAAATTTCCGCTTGGCGGCGTGGCAGTCGCGCTGTGACAGCTGTCTCTACGAGAGCAAGAGAGACGAACGTTCCTCCAGTGTATCTTAACTACGAGAGCAAGAGAGACTGAGAACGACGCCAGCGCCGCCAACGGCGCCAACTACGAACTAAACTGGAGACCCCACTTGGAATCGGCACACGAAATCCTTAAGAACTGCGCTTCTCTATATTCATTGGTAGTAGGTATTCACTACGGACCTAGGAAGACAGCCTATGGTTTGTTTTAATTACACTTTATTTACGATGCGTGTTTCTGTGTGATCTATAATAATTTAATAGTTTTTGTGGCAAAGACTTATGAACATCCATATGTCAGAATCTGTCTTTCCGCCATCGTTCTGCGTGACAGCATTTCCATCCCCATCATTTAGATGGTTGGAATCCACAACGGTGCGTTTCTCTAGAAACTTTCTGCCTCGCACATATAAACTGTGGAATGATATGTCGCCTGCGGTTTTTCCGAACCAATACGACCTTCAAACGTTCAAGAAAAGAGCGTACCTATTCCTTTTTAAAAGGCCGGCAACGCACTTGTGACTCCTGTAGTATTGCGGGTGTCCATGGGCGGCGGTAATCGCTTAACATCAGGCGATCCGTCTGCTCGTTTGCCCCCTATCTCATAAAAACAAAACTGTCCATCTATCCATGCTCACAAACTTCACATTAATAATAGAAGTATTATAGTTAACCCTTAATCAAATATTGGGAAATTATTTCCCACTTGACACTACCGTAAAATTTCTGTTTTATTTCTTTATTGGTAACTCTAATCAGTACCTACCTCAGGAACAAAATAATCTTACAGAATTTTTTTAACACTTTTTATTTGCAACATTTTTTCTGAAGACGTGAACTGTCATCGTATGTCAATGTCAAAAACACAGTTTGAAATATTTTGCAAAAAAACCGGTTCTGCCGGAAGATTTAAAAGTTTATGAAGAAAAAAGATCTTATAAGTGCATAAACATAATATTTTTGTAAACTAGACTTGTTTTCTGAATGCTTCTTATGGTTTTTGGCCTCGCAGCATTGATATTTGTTATATTTTTTTAGGTTTAAATAAGTGGGAAATAATTTCCCATTGTTTGTTCCTGCATTGAAAAAACACCTATTTCTGTATATACAATAAATAATTTGTCTCTCATTTTTTTTGTCTCTCTTTTGTCACTGCTTGTTTCTTTTTCAATTTTTTTGTATAAAATAAAAAAAGAAACAAGCATAGTAGGAGGAACTGACATGTATGTCTTGTAGTAAAAATATATCAAAAAATTGAAAGCTGTTCCGGATAATGGGAAATAATTTCCCACTTAATTATATTTTGCTTTGAAATACCGGATACTGGGAAATAATTTCCCACCGCAAAACCCCCATTTCCCCCCTCTTTATAAAAAAAGGAGTTGTTTTTCGAAATCTATAGAACCCACTTATCTAAAAGCCGTGACCAGTTTTCAAATTACTCAAAAAAAAAAGTTTGTTTGATTAAGGGTTAAGACAGATTTTATTAGCATATTAAGTAATCATTTCTGTAAACAAAACTACTAGTGTGTTTATATTCATTAGGAAAACTGATAGCAAGATAGAGATAGATGGTAGATAGAAAGAATAAGGGATACCTATTTAATCTTCCCATAGATAAATTCACTTCCAGACTGACATAATATACTGATCGTGGAGCGTATAGTACCAATGAATACAGATTTATATAGAAGTGCAGTTCTAAAGGAATTGGTGTACCGATTCAAAGTGGGGACTGTCTCCAGTTTAGTTCGTAGTTGGCGCCGTTGGTGGCGCTGGCGTCGTTCTCCGTCTCTCTTGCTCTATATTCAGTCAAAGCCGGTTAGGCTAGAAAGCGGACTTCCAGTTCTGACTGGCCATACCCCATTTCATGCCTTGATGATAAGTGAAGGCAAATACATTAAGCAAATGGGATATTTGCGAATAGACGGAAAACTCGACATCGGATTCTATACCAACCCGTCTGGCCAGCGAGGTGTAGTAGGCCAAATCCTCCTAATTACATAAAAAATCATAAACATAACTTCACGCGTTTTATCCCCGAAGGGGTAGGCAGAGGTGTATTACACACCCACTTTTCGCCAGTTATGTTTTGGTCCCAATGTAAAGGGGGCGAGCCTATTGCCATCTACCGGGCACATTATTAAGCGAGTGATAATTAACATTTTAAATTTAATACACACATAACTTCGAAAAGTCAGAGGTACCTGGGGATCGAACCCGAGACCATCATCTCGGCAGTCCGTTACGTAAACCACTGGGCTATTGCTGCTTTCCTCCTAATTAAGCCTCCAAATTAGGATGGTCCTATTATGAATAGGCATTTACTGATATATGTTTCTAGCTTCAGTAGTATCAAAGAGCTCAGATATTTACATAGAGGCGCATTTCCTATGGGCGCTCTGAAGACAAACTTTCTGTGACCCAAGTTGCTGCTTGGCGGCGTGACAGCTAGACCCACGGCTTAACGTGCTCTCCTTAGTACGTGCTAACGATAATTAACATTTTAATACGCACATAACTCGGAAAAGTCAGTGGTGCACGCCGTGGATTCGGACCCGAGACCCTCTGCATAGCGGTCCGTGCGAAAATTAACAGATTTGACATAATTTTCTAAATAATCATATTTTTTTTCACAGGCAACAACTGGAACGAGTCAACATTCATTTCGATGGAGACCGACTGACCTTCCAAGAGAGAAATCACTTCACTTACCTGCCGAACAAGACAAACGGGGCACATTTTGACCAAGTCGCAGTACCTAATCTACCGCTTATTGTAAGTACAATCAAACAAGTCGGCGGTGGACGAGTTTAAAAAAAAACCCTTGGCTCGCTCATAGATTCGAAAGCACACCAGAACCTGGTTTTGTATACGAGTGTCAATGTGTGTGTAAAGTAGCACTGGAAGCGACGATGTCTTGCTGAGCGATTCTCGCCCTTATGGTGGTATAGCGGGAAGTTGTTCGACTGTACCTACTACTTTATACCATCGACCGCAAAGTACCGTGATATACCTACGTCACTTTTTTTATTACAAGGTGGATTAAGTCTTGGTAACATTACCTTATGTAGGTATACACTATACAGTATTTTAACGTCTTGCGTTCCAACCATTTGATAGCATTATTTAGACTTTAGAAGGTAGTAGATTTCAGCATGAATGGGCCGGCTCGACCGGGGAAGTACTACCCTCTCACAGAAAATCTACGTAAAGTAACAGTACCTAAACTGTTGCGTTTCGTTCGGTGAGTGAGAGTACCGGAGGCCCTACCCCTATTCCTTCTCCCTTATCCCACTCCTCATCCTATCCCTTTTCCCAATCTCAGGGGGCGGCAACGCACTTGTAACTCCTGTGGTGTTGCTTGTATCCATAGGCGGCGGTAGTTGCTTACCATCAGGCGATCCGTCTGCTCGTTTGCCGCCTATTACTATAAAAAAAAAATTGGTGGTTCTGTCGCTGAAGATTCGGCGTAAAACTTTCGTCAAGTGTGTTGTTACGCTTAAGATGTCTTTTCACGGTGCGTAGTTTTGCGGAGGGTCAGCGCATCTAAAGTTACCCAACTCGCGGTGAAAAAGTACCAACAGTTTCTGAACAATTCTACGTATGTCTAAGTATATAGCAAACTATGCGAATTTTTCTGTTATTATTCGTTTAGGCAAAATTAAACGATAACTTATCTGTGTTTTGGCCGAAACGTGCGACTATCACTTTATATGAAAGATGTTGTACAATCGCGTTTTTAGTATAAACAATATAATATGATGGCCGAGTAATATCAGCATCTTATACAGAGTGTAAAAAGACCCCTTACGAAAACTAAAATCCCATATTATACCAATCATTACGATCATTTTTTACTTCGGCACAATACCTGGGAAATTACTCGTTCAGTAAATATTGAGGCTCAAAGTAAACATACAAAGTATTCATTTTATGGCTCGCAAGTGGAAGTTTAAAGTCATCTTCTTTTATTCGGTAATTAATAAAGTCAATTTCGGCGATAGCCCAGTGGGTTACTTAACGGACTGCCGAGACGATGGTCTCGGGTTCGATCCCCAGTTAACCCCGGCACACACATCTGACTTTTCAAGGTTATGTCATATGTATATATAAAAAATGTTAATTCGCTAGCTTAACAATTTGCCCGGTAGATGGCAATAGGCTCGCCCCCTATTACATTGGGACCGAAACAAAACTGGCGAAGTGCAAAAATTGTGGGTGTGTAATACACCTCTGCCTACCCCTTCAGGGATAAAAGGCGTGAAGTTATGTTATGTTACGTCAGTTTCGGGAATTTCGGGCAATCCCTTCTTATAGCACCTCTGCGCTCCTCAAAGTACATAGGAACTTACATGCCAAACAGCTTCTTAGTTTTTTATGTAAGTAAGGATGATGTAATATGAAATCACATTTCCTAAGGGCGGTTTCAGATTAGCGTATTTTTATGTGCGTATACGCACAGAATATATACAAGTACTAAAGTAGTACACGTTCGTTCAGCCTACGCGCTTACACTCGCGCTACATTTCGCGCTTCAAAAAATCCGCACTCGCGTAAACGGGCATATTTCGGCGTGTTCGCTCGAAATGGTAGTCATCGTTCAACATGGATTCTGACGGCTCGCGTTTATACGAGCTTTGAAGCGCGTCAACGCTCGTACGAGTTGCGCGTGTGCCAAAGGGCGCGCTTATACGCGCCTACATGCGCTTCCAAAAACGAGCTTATACGCGCGTATAAAACGTTAGTCTAAAACCGCTCTAACTTATATATCATGGAGAGCCCAAACTATTGAAGCTAAAAATAAGAAATTTGGACAGCTGGTTTCTTTAATGAAGGATTTTAAATATTCCTAAGGAGGTAAAATAAGGGATGAAATTTTAGGGCAGATGACTGCTAGTTAATAATAAATAATATGAATAATATTTTCTCTCTTTGCAGGGTGTAGTAGCCAAAGCTTTGAGTTCTCAGTTGGACTACTTGACTCAAATGGCACTGAACCAGGGACTCACCTGGGTCGATCATCCGAATGCCTTCGTTCAACTACCTGTGCATAGGTAAGAACAATAGCCAAATAGCTTAGATAAAAAAGTAGATACAGGACACATTCCATTGCAAGCGAAAAACAAATGGGAGATCCCAGTAAATGTTAGCGTCGACAGACGCCGATCTATAGCCTCAACCAGGGTGCTGAACCTCTCCAACGGCCCTTCAGTGTTTCTCAGGGTAAAATCGTCTTTTACCAGTCGAAGCTGTCCTCCCCCACAATTATTATAGCATATAATACTAATTCCGTGACCCCGCCTGACCTGACCCGTCAAAGGTCCCGTCCCTCACAAGCATCCATTAATCTTGACTTTATACATCCTCTTTCATCCAAGCGATGACCTGTTGTGACGTTGTAAAAATCGTTATTTCGGTTACAAACGAAATAACGTTGTTGTTTATTTCAGTAAAAGAATCTATACAGCCTTTAGCAAAGTAATTTTAATGGAAATTATTGCACCAACAGCAATAGACCTTCAACAAATGCTCGAAGATCCCAGAAAGGCGAACCTTGAGGTTGGACTTGCGATGAATCGTTCAAAGACCCAGGTTATGACCAACAGCAGTAAACGTAGAGTCGAGGTTGATGGGCAGGAAATACAGTATGTTGACGAGTATACCTACTTGGGCCAGATAGTGTCTTTCGAAAACAGGCAAGATCGAGAAATCGATCGTCAAATCGAGAATGCCTGGAAAGCCTACTGGTCCATGAAAGAGTTCGTGAAGGTCAACCTTCCAATAGCACTAAAACGCAAACTCGTCGATATGTGCATTCTGTCCATCCTAACCTACGGTGCTCAGACCTGGTTCTTGACCGAACTTCAAAAGTCCAGCCTCAAGGTTTGTCAAAGAGCAATGGAGCGCAGTATTATCGGATATAAGAGGGTTGATCGAGTGCAAAATGCCGTTCTGCGATCACTGACGGGTGTTGCTGATGTGGGACGGAAGATTGCCAACCTAAAGTGGGATTGGACGGGCCACGTGATCCGGATGCATCCTAGCCGATGGGCGAAGATCGTCACGCAATGGGTACCGCAAGACGGGCGGCGGCAAAGAGGCAGACCCCGAAAACGATGGCGTGACGATCTAGACTATTTTGACATAGACTGGCCCAATTTGGCAGAAGATAGGGATGCTTGGAGGAGTGTAAGGGAGACCTTTGCCCAGCAGTGGGACAACATTATTCCTGTCAGGCCGTCAGGGTCCATACTGTGTCTACTATATACCTATGCAACAACATGTAAACCAAATGGAGAGCAATCAACCATTGAATTGAACATAGGATAAGTAAAAAAAAATTGATTCTAAAACAATTTGACTAGTTACAAAGATAGAACCAGGGTCGCGTGATTCGGCGTAGATCCTTGGGAATGCGTCTCCGGTGTTGCCCAGGGAAGCAGAGAAGTACTTAGCTTGCGTGCTGCGGCGGCCAGAAAGGGCCGGGCACTCCAGCGCCACGGTATATATAGGAGCCCGAAGTGCGCGGGGGCCGGGCGGAATACCAGCCGAGAGCTACGACGACGTCACACTGTGCAAGCATTGCTTATCTTTGCTGATCTATTAGGAACGACGGGTCACGTTTTGTTGAGCGCTACATATAGAAGATTTAGTACCTAATATTATTTACAATTTTCTGCAGGTTCCTTTGGGGCTACGATGACAGTATAATCAACATCGCCAAGCCATTCCTGAGCTTGCAAGGACAACTCAAGTTTGAGAAGTTCGGTCTACTTGTCACTGTAAGTACTTATATTTTCCCAACTTTGTGCGAAATCACGAAAAATATCAGCTGTTCTATTCGAAATTGAGCTTCAAACTCGACAAACTGTATGGAACAGATGATTATTTTCCACGATTTTGGCGATGATCCAGAAAAAAAGATACAATAGACATAGAGCATAGATATTTACATAGAGGCGCATTTCTTATCCAGGCCCTCTGTAGAGAAACCTTCTGTGACCCATATTGCCGCTTGGCGGCGTGGCAGTCGCGCTGTGACAGCTGTCTCTACGAGTCCAAGAGAGACGAACGTTTCTCCTGTGTATCTTAACTACGAGAGCAAGAGAGACGGAGAACGACGCCAGCGCCGCCAACGGCGCCAACTACGAACTACACTGACGACATTCGCCAACTCGCCAATTGGAATCGGCACACGAAATCCTTAAGAAATGTGCTTGTATTGTAAATCTGTATTCTCCCAATTTGTGTCACAACAGCTTTGTGATGACAATATGAGGACTTGTTCTACTACACCTTGCTGGCCAATTGATTTAAGGGGTGATGTCGAGTTTGCCATCATCTTTTCCCAAAGATTTCTTCTTTACTTCTTACTTTCTTCGTTCACGTAAATTATATCAGTCGTTACTTAACAACACCCAAGGGATGAAATGGTGCAGTGACACTTTATATCCTTAATCCGTTACCACACTTAAAAAGTCAGAGAATAAGTGACCAGCGTAAATTAATATCTTTTAATGAATTTTCCAGAAAAACGGCACAGTATCAGAGCGGTTCACGATCAACACCGGCGAGAATGACAAGGACAAGATGAACATTATCGAGAAGGTGGATGGCGACGAGCACCTAACGTTTTGGGGGACACCCGACTGCAACAGGTGAGGTCCATTGACGACTGCCACGCGCAAGGTCGCGGGTACGATGCCCGCTCAAGTCAAACGATTGTGTGTGTGAATATGGATGATTGTCTCGGTCTTTTAATGTTTAATATGTATGTATTAAGAAGATAGGGTCGGGTATTTAGGTCTCGGGTTCGATCCCCGGGTCGGGAAAAGTGTTATTGGGTTTTTCCGTTAGGAAATTCTCAGTAGCAGCACGGAGTCTGGTAATGTGCCCGGTACGGCAACAGGCTCGCCCCCTATTACGTGGGACTAAAATAAATCTGCCAAAAAGTGGGTGTAGCAATATACATTTGCCTACCTCTTCGGGGATATAGGCGTGACACTATGTATGTATCGACGGTCCCTACGTATATAAAGACATGTCGAAAATGGCATATTTTTTTTATTGCATCATTGGCTTTAGATTATCTATGCGCACATACTGACATACGATTTTTTTTTAAACTTTATTTATTTACCTTATTTTACAAATCGTATAAGAGAACAAGTAGTTACTATAAATAAAACGAATAAGTGTCGTAGATACGGACATCTGTTACATATCTTATTGTACGGTGTTTTAAAATGCGTGCCACTTGGTGCGAATGCGGTCTTGTATAGGGGGTTGGTATAGGGTTTGTATCAAGTTTCCTTCTCTTACAGTGCTGTTCTCTGCATAATATGCTCCCTCTGTCGGCTCTTACGATGATATGGGGTGGTGACATTCCGTATTCTTAATCCGTCACCACACGGACAGCGTATAAAAAGGTATAATAGACATGACTGACATTATTATCGGCGTAGAAACGGTCATCTATCAGTTTTTTCAAGAAAACGTAAAAAAATAAATTTGTGTAAAGCATTATAAACCTCTTAAAACTGTTAAAATATTGTAGAAAGAAAATACATATTTATTATTCGTCATAGAACTATTTCTAGGGCGTGTTGAACACAAATTACGCTCTCCTGTAAACCTCGATTTTTGACTTGACCTTATGTACGTAGGGACCGTCGGTATGTATGTAACTATGTATGTATTAAGAAGAAGCAGTAGGGAAGTTATGTATAAATTCATAACTACCCTACTGCTTCAGAAGGACATGTTTTATACCCAGTCTTTCAAATCCCACTGGTGGACTTAAGCTTTTCCAATGTAGCTTCACAGTATCACTGTGACTCAATAGAAGAATTTGGTCTACTATACCACCCTTGCTAGACGGGTTGGCATGGGGTTTGATTTCGAGTTTTCCATGTCTTCGCAAAGATAATAATTACTCCTTGTTCTTTATTCGGCTCTTACGGCACGCAAGGAATTAAAAAAATAATTATAATTAACTATTTATTCCTTCACCGTTTAGTAAGCGATAATCATCGCTTGCTGAACGCTGAAGGAAAACATCGTAAGGAAACCTGTCTGAGAGATCTCCATAATGTGCTCAAAAGACATGTGAAGTCTGCCAATATGCATCTGGTCAACGTGGTGGACTGTGGCCTTATCCTTCTCGTCGTGAGAAGTCCGTGCCCAATAGCAGGACAGTTTCTTTATTATTTTTTAATCAAGACAGGAAATAATTTACGAAACATATGCCATCGCAGCACGTTGCCTAACACGATATCAATAATATTTAAGATCTAACGCAAAATATATAAAATAAAATAAAAGTTTTTACACAATATTATGTAGATACAGCGGCGTCTACATTATCTGTGAACGATAACCCTTGACTCAAACGATTGCGTTACAAAATATTCTGTAGGTATTATATTTATCATCCGATGTACAAATGGACATAGCTCAATGACTTATAAGTCTCTTTAAAAAGGTTGAATGATGTCTGGGACATGTGCCTTTGCTGCGTAATATCATCTTTTATTTATTTATTCTCCTAACGTTATCCCAATTAGTATCCGGGATCCGCTTTCTAGTCTAACCTATACCAAAGTTTTCAAGAGGACATGTGCTTTAGCCAAATCCTTATATTTAAGCAATCAAAATAAAGAATCCAAGAACAAAATTAAAACTACTTGGAACATTATTAACAATGAGACTGGGCGAGCTAAATTAGTAGATAACAATTATGAATTAAAATTTAATGGTAAAATTATTACTAGGAAAACGATGTTGTTGTTGATTTAACAATTTCTTCATAAACATACCAGTGAACACAACCAGCTGTCGATTCATGTCCAAGCAAAGCAGAAATGTTGGTTAGGGGCAATGTGAATGAGTGTGATGTGCTTTTTAGTTTTAAATATATTGACACCAGTGACATACTGAAGGTATTCAAGACACTTAACAATAAAAAATCTGTTGACTTATGGGGCATTTCGGTTAAACTTGTTCAACACATTATTTCTAGCTTAGCTCCGTATTTAGCTGCAATATTCAACATATGCGTAGATACAGGGGTTTTTCCTGATCTAATGAAACACAGTAAAGTGATACCATTATTCAAAAAGGGATCCAAGAGCGACCCTAGTAATTTTCGGCCAATTTCTATCTTGCCTGCTATTAGTAAAATTTTTGAAAAGATTATTTTGCATCAATTAGAGAGCCACTTTCACACAAATATTTTTATTTCATAGTGAGCAGTATGGCTTTACTAGGGGTTGCTCGACCGTTGATACCGATGTAACTTTGTTAAAGAATATTTTTAATGCTTGGGAAAACTCAAAGGATGTCATTGGTGTTTTTTGTGACCTGTCAAAGGCGTTTGATTGTGTAGAACATAATACACTTTTACGTAAATTGAAACTTTATGGTATTAGAGATACCGCACTCAATCTTGTTGCCAGCTACCTTAGAGATAGAATTCAGTATGTAGTTGTTAATGGGAGTAGGTCTCTAGGTTTGCCAGTAGGAATGGTCGTTCCACAGGGCTCTATTCTCGGTCCATTCCTTTTTTTAATATATATTAATGATTTGCCGTTCTTTGTTCAAAATTTATATGATATTATTTTGTTTGCCGACGATACGTCACTAATTTTTAAAGCTGATCGCAATTCAACTAACTTTGATACCGTCAATTACACTCTTGCACAAGTATTAGATTGGTTTTCGACAAATAATTTGGTACTCAATTCTAGCAAAACGAAATGTGTTAAATTCTCTTTGCCTAATGTCAAGAGTGTTCCTACTAATATAATTTTAAATAAGGAAACAATTCAACTAGTCGAATTAACCGTATCTTTAGATAGTAAGGTTCAGTGGGGCGCCCAAATATCCTGTCTCGCAGTAAAACTTAGTTCTGCAGCGTTTGCAGTTAGAAAAGTTAGGGAATTCACAGATATAGATACTGCTAGACTAGTTTACTTTAGTTATTTTCACAGCGTTATGTCTTACGGTATAATGTTAAGGGGTACAGCTGCTGATATACAGACTATTTTTATCATTCAAAAGAGGGTCATACGTGCAATTTATAAGTTAGGTGCTAGAGTTTATTTACGTGATAAATTTAAAGAAGTAGATATATTGACAGTTGCATCGCAATATATATAATATATGCTAACTTAATGTACATTAAGAAAAACTTAATTCTATACCGCAAAAATAGTGATTTGCACAAAGTGAACACAAGGAATAAGCATAAACTAGTGGGAACTAACTACCGTTTACATAAAGTTCAGAACTCATTTGCGGAGATTGGTATAGGATTTTTCAACAAATTGCCTCTTGATATAATGAATTTACCCATGCACAAATACAAACGAACAATTAGGAACTTTCTTTTACAAAGGGGTTATTACACTATTAAGGAATTTTTAAATGATAAGTCACCATGGGGACAGGCTTAGGCTATATCCGAATTTATATAGATACCTTGCTTTTCAGTTTTTTTTATAAAATATCTCTAGTTCTTTTAAATAACTATTCATGTATTATTAGGTCATTCAACTTACTACATTTACATTTGCATTGTTGTTCCACTAATTTTATTTAAAAAATTTTTGCTTCTGTGTTAGATGAAGGTAACTCGTGATCATGGGCTGTACACTAACGTTTTTGTAAATTTTGTGTACCTACCTATTCATTTACCTACCGTCACTTTCTGTAGCATACATTTCCATCATACAATATTATTAAGCGGGTCTTAGTCACGATGATTTACTTATTTAAAGGCATAAATACCTCTGTTATTCTCCTACGTTTCTACCGGCTTGCAACGGTTGTGGTCGCGGAGGGACTCCGTTGCAAGCCGGTAGAAACGTAGGAGAATAACAGAGGTATTTATGCCTTTAAATAAGTAAATTATCGCGACTAAGACCCGCTAAATAATATTTTATGATGTATAAAAATCGCGAAAGTTTAAAATCGATTATTTCCATCATAGTTCTGAACATGACCGCTAGTTGCCTACATTATAAGACGTAAGTGGATGCTCTTGTTACACAAGATTCACATTATTTATCATCACATGCATTAATTACTTAAGTATTATGTATGTTCCTAATTACTATTTACAAGTAATTAATTACAATGTGAAACAGTTGCAGCTCCTTACAAAAACAAAATATGTAACATAACACTGGCGATTAAAAAGAATGGCCACGAGTTTTATTGCCCGTTCATTCTCGTGGTTCTACCTATTGCTTTGTGAACGAGGCAGTAAATGTAAATGTAGAAGCATTAAGTAATGTACTTTAAAATTTGAGGTTCATAAGCGTCACCTTGTGACCTAGATGAATAAATGATTTTGACTTTGACTTTGAACCTAATGTCAATGCATCGACTGACAAAGATCTTCATGACAGCCGGGACCGATGGCTTAACGTGGCCTCCGAGGCGTGGAGCATTCGATAATGTAAATTACGATTCAATACGCACATAGCTCTGAAAAGTCATTGGTGAGCGCAGTGAATTTAAAAACCCGATATCCTCTGTATGGCAGTCTGTTGAGGTCTCTACTAGGCTATTGCTGCCTTTTAGGTTTGGCATGTCTATGTATGTATCTATAACTGTATGTGTCTCTCTTTGGCATAGTAGCTTCTGAACAAACAGTCTAATTATAATGCAGATTTCCTGTTTGAAAGCTAACAAGCAAGTAAGCAATTTATAATGATATATGTCGGAAGTTACTCAAAATTGTTGGTTCAGTAATGAATGAATTATATTATAACAAATATAATTTTCTTTTTTCCAGTATTGAGGCATCAGACGGCTCCATTTTCCCGCCGTCGCAGCTTGACAAAAACAGCACCTTATACGTGTATTATCCAAACTTGTGCAGAAGACTGCCTTTCGTCTTCGAGAAAGACGTTGAGGTAAGAATATCTTCTTCTCTCTTTCTTTTTCGCCTAAATGTGTGATAATCTCTAACCTAAGTTTTCAGACCTCCCAAAGGCTTCTGACATCGTCTAACGATTCTGGTCCTGAGGCAAGAACCAGGACCGACAGCTTTACGTGCTCTCCATGGTAGCGCTCTGATGTCACAAATGCTCCACGCGGTCACCCATCCAAGTGGCGACCACTGCATGTATTGCTTAACTTTGCCGAACTACTAAAAGAGTAGCGATTAATATCATAACACTGTCTGTATCGGTACTAGGTAATCGGGTAGAGATGACAGATAATTAAAAAAACAACTAATGCTAAGCGGAAAACCTGACTTTCGTCAATTTGCAGAGTTGAATACTAAAAACTCAATGGTCATGGAAGATCTCAAATGATTTTGGACGGAAATTACCACTCAACACACCCCAAGGGACCTTCCTGGGTCCGCCACTGTAACTACTACATTTAAGGCCTGCGTCAAATTAATCATGAGAGATAATGCAACGATAGCCTAGTGGAGACACTTCTGAGAGTGCCACGGTTTCAAACGGCGTGCATTACTCTCTTTTCGTAGCTAAGTTCATATTCAATTTGCTAGATAGTAGAGCCTTGCTGATTTCAGCATGAATGGGCCGGCTCGACCGGGGAAGTACTACCCTCTCACAGAAAATCGACGTAAACTAACAGTACTGTTGTTTCGTTCGGTGAGTGAGAGTGCCGGAGGCCCTATCCCCTATTCCTTCTCCCTCATCCCACTCCTCATCCTATCCCTTTTCCCAACCCCAAGAGGCGCCAACGCATTTGTGACGCCTGTGGTGTTGCTTGAGTCCGTGGACGGCGGTAATTGCTTACCATCAGGCGATTCGTCTGCTCGTTTGCTGCCTATTACTATAAAAAAAAAAACTATCGTTTACTAAATGGTGAAGAGAATCATTCTGAGCTCCTTAATGTTCTTGAAAGATATGTGAAATCTGCCAACTCTTTGGCCAGCGCGGTGACGGGGTCTGGCATTAGAACGGTTTATATACAGAATTGATTATATCTGTAAAGGCGATCTTCATATACGATCCTTTTTCGTCTCTTTTTACCATCTGTTGTCTCATTCCCACAGGTGTCCGACGGCATCCAGCTCCTCCGCTACCGCATGCCAATGAACGTGTTCGACGACCCGGATCACAACCCGTACAACCAGTGCTACTGCGAGATCGACACAGCCACCTGCCCGCCTAGAGGAGTTATTAATGTCACTCAGTGCGCTATGGGTAAGTTATACCTTTTTACTCTTTATATGAACGCTCTATACTAAAAAGTAGGATGTTTTCAAGTCTAGAAGACAGCTAACAAGGCAGAAGGTAGCGACAAAGAGCTCAGATATTTACATAGAGGCGCATTTCATATGGGCGCTTAGAATTGAAGACAAACTTGCTGCGACTCAAATTGCCGCTTGGCGGCGTGGCAGTCGCACTGCGGCTCGACTGGAGGCAGTCTCCACTTGGAATCGGCACACGAAATCCTTAAGAACTGCGCTTCTATGTAAATCTGTATTCATTGATAGCGATAGCCTAATGGAGATACCAGCAGACTGATATGCAACATAATGACAGAATGACTGCTTTTAAGGGCATTTGGATTGATGAGACCAACAAACTGCTACGTAAGCTCTTGGGATCAATCCTGCCGCGCGCATCACTGTCTTACTGTAAATTATGTGCGAACTAAATCGTTGATTATCGCGTTAAGCGGCGAAGAAAAAAGTGTCGCGAAATATATGTGCAGTCTGCCTACCCGCAATTGCCCCGTTCTCACAGTGAGAAGTAGTCCGAGCCCAGCAGTGGGATAGTTCATAACTTTATATACAGAGCTCACATTATTAAAATTTTTACACCCCTAAATCGTAGACGTCAAGAGAATTTTAACTAAAATATTATTTACTCTGTCTACAGGAGCACCAGCCCTGGTTTCCTTCCCCCACTTCTACCTGGGTGACCCAAAGCTTCGCGAGGACATCATCGGATTGAACCCGGACCCCCAGAAGCACGACTCCTACGTTGACTTACATCCAACACTCGGCATTGCGCTCAGCGGCAAGTCTTGGTAAGTATTTTTATGCAACTAGACACACGACTTTTCAGAGTTCGGTGTGTATTGCACTGATAATTATCGGTTACCTCGTGCCTTGGAGAGCACATTAAGCCGTCCGTCTCGGTTGTCATGAAGATCTTTGAAAGTCGTTATGGGCAGTCAGTACCTTTGAAATAAACACTAGTCTTAACCATCGAATATCTCTTTGGGCCGCAATCCAAAGAGATAGCGATATTCCATGGTCAGAGAGGCAGTCGCTCTGTAGTAAAGCTAATATTCAGTCATATCTGTATAGACTAAAAAGCGGAGCCAGGGATAACACTATATAGGAGGATGATGAGATACACACAGCTACTCAAGTTAGACACATTGACCTATAGGCCGTTCTTATGATGTAGGAAATAAGTATCAAAATTGTATTGCAACTGTCAAACTTGACTTGGCGCTGTGTGTACCTACCTCATTATAAATCAGATTACACGTATAGTGTTATGGTTAAAAATGGCAATGCCTCGAGTGTTGTGGCTTCCATTCCCATGCCAGACAACGCTTGTATTCTTCTTCTTTTCTTGTCAGTGTGTGGCCAACTCTGGTGTCAGCGTTTATACCTACACCGTCGGAAGTACTGCAATTTTACAGTACTCTTATCCTGAGACAAGACCTAGACCGGCGCATGACGGCTTTACGTGCCATCTGAAGCAAGCTAGCGCTCTTAAATAAATGCCACAACAAATCACCTTCACCGAATACTGAAAGTAATCACATTTTCAGATGGAGACCTCTACAGTAGGTATATTAACGTTGGTTTAGCGGTCAGTTAAGACAAGACCTAAACACGCTTTAACCATAAGACTGTTTAATCCATAAAATGCTTTTCGAGTCCGCCATAACTGCAGTACAAGGAGTAGTAACGATCAGGAGGTGTAGTTCCAGTTTGATCGAGTTTTGAGTCATTCATCCATACCCATATTTTTTTAAAGTCCCTCTAGAAGATACCTAGTATCGGTTTTAGAGACCGCTAGAAAGTGCATTTAGAAAATGTATTGAAATTGTTTCCGACTAGAAACGAATATAACTAATTATACAAGGTGCTGATTCATGAAATATAATCATCTAATATGTCCGCAGCCTTCAGATCAACATACAAGTACGCAAGAACAACATGTTCTCCGCTCTCAACTTCTTGCCTGAAGGACTTATCTTGCCTGTAGCCTGGATAGAAATGGTGAGTACGCAAACTTAATATTGACTGGACAACGAGTGGAGCACGTGAATGAGTTTGTTTACTTAGGTACGTTGTTTACAAGAGATGGTAAGAATGAAGAAGATATTGAAAGGAGAGTTAATGGAGGTAATAGGGTGAATGGAGCTCTGAAGGCGTTTATGAACAGTTAAAACGTATCCAAAAAGGCACGTTTGGCTGTGCATAGAGAGGTGTTAGTGCCTACCCTTATGTATGGTAGTGATAGTTGGGTATGGCAGAAGAGATTTGAAAAAAAAAAAATGCTGTAGAAATGAGAGCACTGAGAAGTATGTGTGGTGTGTCTTTGACCGACAGTGTGATAAGAGAGTGTTGTGGGGTAAAAGAAGATGTAGTGACAAGCATCGAGAAAGGCATGTTAAGATGGTTTGGGCACATGGAGAGGATGGATGACGATAGACTGACAAAGAAGATATATAAGGCAAGTATTAATGGGACAGGACAAGGGAAGACCTAGGCGGACGTTCTCTGACCAGATTGGAGACATCACTAAAAAAAGGTCAGAAGTAAGTACCCTGAACAGTAGAGTATGCATGAGAAACTTGATGGGAGTGAATGAAGCAAGAGAGGTATGTCAGGATTATTGCCAATGGCGCTCCGTAGTCTCTGCCTACCCCTCCGGGAAACAGGCGTGAGTCTATGTATGTATGTACATATGTATGTACATATGTATATACATATGTATGTATGAATATTGACTGCATGGATAGTAAGGTGGTTTAAGCAGTCGCATCGCCGTCTAGCACTGCGCCTAGTGCTGAGGGTTCGATCCCCATACCAGGCAACACTTTAGGTAATCCACAAATTGTTGTTTCGACATTTATGCCCGGTGGACGGGGAGTTTAAGACTCCTCTAGAGACATTTCATCACTCGAGCATACCCTCAAAATCCACTGCAGTTTGTTTTTTATAGTAGTATGCGGCAAACTAGCAGATGTATCGCCTGATGGTAAGCAATTACCGCCGCCCATGGACACAAGCAACACCACAGAGGAGTCACAAGTGCGTTGCTGCCCCTTGGTGTTGGGAAAAGGGATAGGATGAGGAATGGGATGAGGGAGAAGGGATAGGGCCTCCGGCACTCTCACTCACCGAACGAAACGCAATCGTTTAGGTACTATTACTTTACGACGATTTACTGTGAGAGGGTAGGAAGTACTTCCCCGGTCGAGCCGGCCCATTCAGCTAAATCAGCAAGGCTCTACTACCGTGTGCGCAGTTCCTCTATCGACACTTTAAGAATGTAAGGTCAGAATACAATCGCTTCACCTAGTTTGCTCAGCGGTCATCTTGCGTTTGCTTTCATTATATCTCCCTCGTACCTACATGATGCTCTCATTTCGTCAATTATACAACGCTATAAGAAAACGACCAGAATTACGCCTTGTAAAATAAACCTGGGACCCAGGGGCCGAAGCTGGGTCTCATGGTTTATTTTTACGGTGGAGAGAACCTTAGCCTATCTCCTATATCTACTAGGTACTGCTTGAAGCATTTGACTATAATTTATCCTATTTCTGCTTTTCAGGGAGTCGAAGAATTGCCTGAAAGTCTCAGATCGCTGGTTTACCATGGAACTTACTCTACAGCAGCGGCCCAACTTGGCCTGACCGTTATCTGCATAATAGCCTTCATAGGCTCCGGAATATGCCTCTTGCTAACCTTCGTGCGACGAAAACAGAGGCCCTGCGCAACTTTAAAAGTAAAGCTACCTGTAGAAACCGAGTTAATAAATAAAAATCACACCCCATGAACTTTAGTGTAATTTAATCTGTGAAAATAATGTAAATATTTTGTCCGATGTCTCAAACCAAAGACAACGACGCCATCTTGCTGTCTTCTAGAGAGGTTTTGCTCCATGGTGTTGTCTTTGGTTTCGTCTGTCGTTGATGTCTTGCCAAATTTAATATTTAGCTTCGAGTTAGAATTATTTAATAGAGTCGTGTTTTCAATGGATATTTTAACATGCCCATAACATTGGTAACTAACTATACTTAAAATTAAAGTATAAAAGTGATGAATAATATAGATAAAATACCTCAACATAATTAAATACTTATAATTTGAAAATATACATAAAACACGCTTAAGAGATTTGTTATCCTCATTATTATTAAACCTCGGTGATAAACAGACCAACCAATGTCAAATATTGTGTACATAGCTATTAATATAAAATAATATACAATTAACAAGAAATTTATATTCCATGTTACTTATGTAATTATAAGAATATTTTTTTATCTTATATTGATGTATATTTTGATAAAGAAATCTATTTTGGTAGCGGAAGAACAAAGATTAAAGTATAGTGGGTAAGTCTAAAAAAAAGGTAAATACCGGATTTACTATATTGATGGTGAAGCCAAAGAAGAAGAAACGAGAAATAAAGAATAAACTTAAGTAAATATACGCGTTCATACCTCAAATCAAGTAAAATAAAGATACCTCATTGCAAATAAAATGTGAAGTCGCAATGTATGTAAAAAGTCGTGTTAAGTGAGCACCTTAGGGCTCATTCAGACAGAGAGCGGTCACGCGGTCAAACGTTGCTAGTATTACGTTACATAGGGCCTATCAGACAGAGAGCGGTCACGGGGTCTATGTAACGTAATACAACACAAAGAACGCAAAGCTGACCGCTTGAACGCTTGACCGCGTGACCGCTCTCTGTCTGATAGAGCCCTAAAGACTAGTAAAGAGGTCAAGTGCCGTATGCCGTAGTAACGAATGTATTTACTGAATGACTCTCATTTTCTGACTTCTCACGAATATATCGTATATAGTTCATGCTGTGTCTACCTTTTTAGTTGATCTGATGGCTAAAATAGACGTAGAGTGATGGACTGCGTGATAATAAGCGAATAAATAGGAATTATTGTAAATTTATTTGTGTAGAAGTAGGTATATCAATGATGTTCGAAATATTCAAAACCAACTTATTAACATGTCTCTTCAACTTGATCACCGTCATTGTCCTTGAGTCCAGATTGTAAATAAGATTTTCTCCTTGCAACTCGGTGTCCGCTTTCTAGTCCAACTCCGTTGTTGCTCGCTTTCGATTTGAACCTTATTCCTGAGGGTTTCGGGTTCAAATCGAGGACGCGCTGCAGAGACATGGCAATCAAGGGGGTTCTCCACTAGGCTGTCGCTGCCAATGATATTAGAAAAAGGTAGATACATTACCTACGTAGTAATCAATCCGTAGAAACGGTACACTAACGCACACATCGATAACTGTATATTTTATTTTAATTTCGGTTGACAAGATGTGTCAGTTTCACTTTGACGCCGGCTCGCGACGTCACACACACATATGTCAGACTTGCCAACTGGGTTATATTTAGCGTCCTGCTTTTGGTACGCCTATAACGTATCTACTTCTTTTTATGTAACATCATTGGTCGCTGCCCTTAAGCGTCTCTCTTTCGCATGATTCTGCTTAACAATGTTCAGTCCATTTCTCTTTGTCTATGAAAAACTAACTAAATTATTATTTTGTGTGACATAAATAAATTTAATAAGATTTAGGAAAATAAGTAGATAGTACAAAATTGAAGAATAGATTTATTTTGAAAGGTGAATATAGAAGTACAGTCATTGAGGTACCATGTACAGTCAAGGCGGTAAGTTGGCAAAGTTGCTAGTAATACTTTATGGTTGCGAAATATTTATTTATTTAAACTTTATTGTACACCAGTATCAACATTATAAAAATCTTATATATTAGGTAAAGTACAAAGGGCGGCCTTATCGCTTAAAGCGATCTCTACCAGGCAACCTTTGGATGGAGATATTGGTAGAGAAAGAAATGGTAGTTGTAGGTGTACCAATTTTATAATATTTATACTGTAAGCATATTATACATTTATACAATACATATATATTCATATATATATATACTAATACATTAATAACATATACCTATATACATATCTAGATAAATTTGTGCATAATACTAAATACATATTTTTAGAATAGGAAATAAATTAAACGGACAGGTAATGTTCTTTAACTAAAGCTTTGAATGAAGTAACCGTCTGTGCCTGCCTTATGTTTAGAGGCAATGCATTCCACAAGCGAACAGCCTTTACAGAAAAAGAATTATCATAGAATGCTGTGGAATGTGCCGGCATTTTCAGTCGTAAGTTTTCTGATGACCTTAAATATCGATTGTGCGTGTCATGAAGGAACTCGAATCTTCCTTTAAGGTAGGATGGTGTTGAAGGGTTAAACAATATATTGTATAGTAAAGTTAAAACGTGAGCATTCCGACGATGTCTAATAGGTAACCACTTGAGTTGGGCTCGAAATTGTGAAACATGATCATATTTGCGTAATCCAAATATGAATCGTATGCAGAAATTTTGAAGTCGCTCAAGTTTATCTAGCTGGTTTTCGGCGAGATCTAGGTAGCTGACGTCTGCATAATCAATAATGGGCAGCAAAAGAGATTTAGCTAGCGCAATTTTGGTGGTAGTGGGCAGAAAGTTCCTTAGTCTTCTTAGTGCACCTGCTGAGGCAAACACTTTCCGACTCACTTCTTGGATCTGCGGACCCCAAGACAGAGTTGAGTCTATAATGAGACCTAAGTTTTTAACTTTATCCTGTATCGGAATAGCAGTGCCATCAAAAATAACTGGAGGCAGTAAAGACCAGTCGATTTTTGATTTCATTCTGGAACTACCAATAACAGTGACTTGGGTTTTCGTGGGGTTCACTTTGAGTCCAAAGGAATTGCTCCAGCTGTTGATCAGTGCCAGATCACGGTTAATTAGAGCTAAAGATTGCGATAAACTTGCTAATGACGACCGCGTATATATTTGGAGATCATCTGCATAAAGGTGATAGGAGGAGCGAAGATTGTTTGAGATAGAATTTATAAAAATTGTGAAGAGTAAAGGAGACAATACGCCACCCTGGGGCACGCCAGCAGATGTATTACACCAAGAAGAAAGTGAGTTCTCAATGCATATACGTTGTCGGCGGCCACACAGGTAACTGCGAAACCAATCAATCACCGTAGGAGATATGTTAAGAGAGCAAAGGCGACCAAGTAGAATATCGTAATCTACTGTGTTGAAGGCATTGCTGAAATCAAGAAGAGCAAGAATAGTGAGTTCTCCGCCTTCCATACCAGCCCTGATGTCATCCGTAATATTGACCAAGGATGTGACGGTGCTATGACCCGAACGGAAACCGGATTGAAAAGGATTAAGTAGGTTATTTATGCAGAGGAATGAGTTGATTTGGTTGTAGACAAGACGTTCGAGGACTTTGGAGAGGAATGGTAGGATTGAAATGGGACGATAATCAGAAAAGGAGGACGGGTGAGAAGTTTTCGGAATAGGGATAATTTGGGCATCCTTCCAGATTGACGGGAAAATACCGCTGGAACGGGAATGATTTAGGATGTGAGCTATGATGGGAAGAATTAAATCGAGTATAGGAAGGATCATATTACGGCTGACACAGTCAGTACCAACTGCGTTGGACGTGATTGACATTATGCTCTTCCTAACATCACTATCGGTGTAGTGATTAAAGACAAATTGTGAATAACTAGGGGTAGGCAGAGAAGAAAGATAATTAATTGTACTTGCCTTAGTAGTCCTATCAATATTGGACGACGAAATACATAAGCATGATGTTATAAAGACTACAGATATCCGACATGTAGTCTGTTACCACACGAAATATTTAAAAAAATCTGATCAAATATCAAATAGGCATGACTTCACACAGCCTCACATCATAACTTCATGTATATACAGGCTGTCACATAAGACCCATCACCAAGCCGAAGTCTACTCGTTGTGGACATCATGCCAAGTCATACTAGCCAAAAATAATACTTGGGAATCGATTTTTTTTTAAGTATTCACATTTTTTAAACTGCAATTAAAAGCGTGCGCGTGCAATACCCGAAATACCTACTTCTAGGGCATCGAAAGACCATATTGGCGGGGTAAATGCATCGATTTTGTACCTAGTTAGAAGTATTCCATACTAACTTTGAGTCTCAATATCTCCTGAACCAGTAATTTCCCAGGTATGGTGCCGAAGTAAAAAATGTTCCTAGCATAGTGATTGGTACAACATGGTTAAACATGGTACATTGGTACAACATTCAGTTTAGTTAAGGGTCTTTTTACATCCTGTATATAGCGGCTTCACTTTTTATTTAAAGTGAGTAATTTACCTTTTTTAATTTTTGTGTAGCCTCTCTTGCAATAGGACCGCTATGTATACCTGTATCTATTATACTTGATCTAAATGAAATGTTCAATTTATTAGACTCAAAAACTCAGTAATATTGATAACTTTCTACTAAGAACTTCGACCTTATTATGAGACACAGTTCGAGTTCGGGCAGCAACAAATTGCATTCGAGTTATTTGTCAGACAATTTGCCATACGTTTTCTAAGCCATCTGGTTTGACGGCTAGGAGCGCTAAGCGCGTAAATTTGGACTAGAAACCGAAGCCCTCTGGCATTTCTGCTAATTTAACTCCTTAGTCAACTTATTTAAGGTATAATATCAACTTCAATGAAAAGAATAAAAGAGCGCATGAATGACTTGATTTATTTTATTAATAAGCGGGTTTTATGACGTATTTTTAAGATTTTTATACCGTTATTTTTAATGACTAGAATCTCTAATTTTGGACGAATGTTATTCTTAATATTAGTTAAGATTGTTTACACTATTTGGCCCTACCAAATGTCTACTTACCAATATTACCTCGCGAATTGAAATGTTTATAATAATTATGTATTTTTAAGCATTTTCGAGTTTACTCGAGGTTACTCTGGCATTTTATACTTACATAATAGCGTGGTTATATTGATAGTTTTTATAATAGATGGTATAAGGACTGTGCGTTGGCATGCTGTTTTTTTTTTCAAGAATGAGCTCTACCGTCATAAGTACCTCTTTTAAATCACAAGTGTTTAGTCTTAATAATTTGACAGCTGTCAACGGAATGCTCTGTCCATGTCTTTGTCTATGGATTCTATAGTTTACGCAGTAAATCGCAGCGCAAACGCAAGTATTGCAATTTAAATTATTAAATATTATATTTTGTATACCATTTTTGTAATAAATAGAATATAATATATTTTTATAGTGCGTACAATTGGCTGTATGCTTGTTGCCGTTTAGTCAAGTAATGTTAGTAAAAAATGTGTCTTGCCAAAAAGACTAATGGAGGAATACAATTTATTTTTAAAACTGTTGTTTTATTTTTCTGTCTCTAACTTCGCTGGGCGCGTAGAATGTTGTAATTAATTGTAAGTCATCATCATCAGCCCTTTATACTGGCCCACTGCTGGGCACGGGCCTCTTCTCACTATGAGAAGTATGTTGGATCGCGATAAATTATAAGTAATTTTACACCTTAAATTTCCTCTGACTAACTGTGAACCAGCGGATAGCGTATGCATTCCCGGGTCGGGCAAAAGTGTTACCAAATTTTTCCGAATTCTCAATAGCAGTACGGAGTCTGCCAATATGCCCGAATTTTGCCCGAATTATGGTAACGGCAATAGGCTCGCCCTCTATTACGTGGGACCTATAATTCGTAAGGTGAAATATGGGTATAATATTATAACATCTGATGCTTACACTACGATACGCGTGACGGTATATAAAAAACAAAAAATCCTCATTCTCATGAATTAGGTTTCCCTCCACTTTAAAGTAAGTATAATTATAAAACGCATGCAAATTTGTTGAATATTTATCAGTTAAATATCTATTCTGTCAGCTACAACAGTCGATAAACACAATCAGATTTAACATCAGTCATCTACCTGAGCAATGAAGATTGGAGTCGGCGAGAGATCTCGTGCGGTGTTCCACAAGGATCGGTCCTGGGTCCGCTCCTGTGATATATGAAATCCAGATACGATTGAGTTCAGTAGGTGTGCACGTCTTTCTAATATTTGTCTAATGTGTTCTATGTGTGAGATAAGACGCACCGAATGGCAGCAATATGAGCGTCCGCTGGGGTCGCACAAATGTTGTTGGACAAATCTAGAAATTAGCATATTAGATTAGCTATCCAGTGTACCGAATACGGTACAGAGCTAGACCCTCTGTTTACGAGTACCTTACGAGTTTTACACGGTGACGATAGACTAGTCGACGAGAACAGTTTCCATACATTTTCTAAAAGCGCCCCCTATTGGACAGGAGCGATCGATAGAGTCCGCTAGGGGGCGCATTTAGGAAATGTATGAAAATTGTTCCCGTTGACTAGTCTATCGTCACAGTGTCGATCGACTGCAAAACTTATACTAGACCCTCAGGTAGCGTAGCTAGAAGCGCATTTCTTAAGGATTTCGTGTGCCGATTCCAATTGACGAATTGGCGTCACGTCAGTGTAGTTCGTAGTTGGCGCCGTTGGCGGCGCTGGCGTCGTTCTCCGTCTCTCTTGCTCTCGTAGTTATGATACACAGGAGAAACGTTCGTCTCTCTTGCTCTCGTAGAGACAGCTGTCACAGCGCGACTGCCACGCTGCCAAGCGATAATATGGGTCACACTGGTCACAGAAAGATTGTCTACAGAGCGCCCATAAGAAATACGCCTGTACATAGACATGAGAATTAGTCAGATAGAGCGCATTCGTCCAACTAAGCGTGGCACGTTGACAGCTATGTGTGCGTGACCTTTGGCGACTGGCACTGTACGGACACGCGCGTCTATGTGTGTGAAAAGTTGCCAGATTATGAATAATCTCCCAGTATTTTGCATATAGTTATGTAATATTCTTATATTCATTTGCGGTTTTGAAGAATTTACCATGGATTTAATTAATGCTTTTATAAATACATTTCTTAAATGTAGGTACCGAGTTAAGTTTTAACTACTTCGTAAATCTGTATATATAAAATCCTTGCGTTACTGACTGACTGACAGACAAGCTACAGCCGAAACTACTCGGCGCATGAAGCTGAAATTTAGCATGTATGTTTCTTGGGAACCGTAGGGGTGCACCAAGACGGGATTTCTCGAAATTCCCACGGGATCGGGCAAAACGAGAAATAAGAAAATATGTGCGTGCGAAGCCGCTGGCGTCGATTAGTTGAGAAATAAATAGTATGTATGTACACACGGCACCAAGTCAAGCTAAACAGTTGCTGTACGATTTTGATACTTATTCCCTACGCCATAAGTATGTATGTACACAGGGCGCCAAGTCAAGCTAAACAGTTGCTGTACGATTTTGATACTTATTCCCTACGCCATAAGTATGTATGTACACACGGCACCAAGTCAAGCTAAACAGTTGCTGTACGATTTTGATACTTATTCCCTACGCCATAAGTATGTATGTACACACGGCACCAAGTCAAGCTAAACAGTTGCTGTACGATTTTGATACTTATTCCTTACGCCATAAGTATGTATGTACACACGGCGCCAAGTTAAGCTAAACAGTTGCTGTACGATTTTGATACTTATTCCCTACGCCATAAGTATGTATGTACACACGGCGCCAAGTCAAGCTAAACAGTTGCTGTACGATTTTGATACTTATTCTTTACGCCATAAGAACGGTGCAAACGACAAAGTGTATAAGCTTGACGAGTAGCAGGGTGTACACGAATATTTGGATCGTTTGGGGATCGAACTCAAAACAATATTATGTAAGGTATATACTAATGGAAATTGAAATTCTATTACAATATTTATGAGAAAGAAAATATATCTACAATATACTTTTATAATACGGTTATGTAGTTTTCATTAACATGACAATCATTATCACATAATCAATTGACAAGTGCATTTTCCCTAATTCAGGCAGAACGGCGTCGACAAAAACTGGCAACACTTACATATTTCTTGCACAAATACGAATTTTATCGAAATTAAATTAGGAAACAGTCAAATTATCAATAGTTACCTGTGAAAAGATATTCCATTTTCCTGTTTTTGTTTTTAGGAACAACTTTTACAGTGTTTAAGAACACAAGACGGCATTTTGAGAATTTAAAAGTTGAAGTGATCGTGACGCGTGAACTGTACGATGCTTCGTAGCGCACTGAGACGAGTTTGTATTCGCTTTTCAATTTTGTATTTGCTTTAGTGGCCGCACGCAACTGTGCCGCGCGTTCCATCTGACTAATTCTCATATCTGTGCGCCTGTATTGTAAATATCTATGCTCTATGGCGTAGCTCTGTCGCATCCGTGTACCGTTTATAGTACAAGCTTATTTTCATTGCAATGTGCTTGATATTTATAACTTACTACGAGCTAGTTTGTTTAACTAGATAAGAGTTATAAACAAAGTAAAAATAAAAAACATGACGAATTCTGACGATAGGCAATTACGTTCAAATGCCGGGGATGTTGGTTTTGACGATAAGAATTTAATATTATAACAACAACCTGACCCTACTAATTCATATACCTACCTATTTACACGCCAGAATCGGCAGGATATGCTGGATATATTTCGTTTATAAGAACTTTGTACCATATTCCAGTAAATAAAGTATATTTCATTTCATTTCATTTCATTTCAACGGGTCTCTGAACCGGTCTGAAATCCGTATTGGCGTCGGGATGAGCGTAAATGTTTGGCCTTACATCTCCTTCATAATATGTCTATTGCTTTACCTTAACGTAGTTTGCACGAAAAAAAATCTGCAAAATAAGTACTTCATATCGATAACATAGGCTCTGCAAACTGATCCCATGGTTACCCATCCATTAAACGTGTCCGTCAGAATGAACGGTCACTAAGCGTATTTAACGTTGAATTTATGTCTAACAATTGCTTCTATTTGCTTCCTATTCTCAAACAATTGCTTCCATCGTATTGTAGAAGAAAAAAACATTTTAAGAGTGACCGTTCATTCTGATATCAGGACGGCCTGTCACCGATTCGTAGTGTACTTGTTAAATAGAATTATTGAAATTCACGGTGGCCATTAATTACTTCCCATTTGCTTCTCTCCATGTTTTACAACGATAATACTATAACTATCCTGGCAATAAAGATATGGACAAAAGTGTTGTATAACAATATTTTAAGTGCCTGACAAAAAATAAAGGCAAAACTCTTTTTGAACATTGCAGTTACGTTTGATTAGGCGATAAATCTATGGTATTGTACCGGTGGCCTACAGCTAAGTTTTATGTTATTAAAAATAAAAAGAAGTGCCTATCGTATTTAGTGACAAATATTCATACAAATGTAATAAACACCTTAAAATATTTCAATTCAAGTGTGTCTTGAAACAATAAAGAGTAGAAAAAAAACAGTGACAACAGTTTATTAATTAATTTTTTAATGTACATAATGCAAACCTTTTTATTACTCCTTACATCTCTCTTACTTAAATCATCATTACATTCCCCCTCAATAAACAGAAACTATCAATGATAAAATAGAGAATAACGAAAGTAATAGGTATTACATGCTTGTAGCAAACCCTCGGTTATTAATAAATGAATAAGGTACACAGGGCTCCACTAAGTCCTTACCCCCCAAAAGATTGTGGGATGTATGGACGTAGGTTCAAATCCGGGATAGGCCGAAGTAGGTTTTTGTATTTTGCAAAAACAGTTTATTACACTGTATTGTTTTAGTGAATAAATAAGTTTATGTTAGTATTTTTTTTAAGTCTGTTTTTGTTATTCTTTTTCAATAAAACGTTAATACTTTTATTATTGCGATTATTCGTAATGAAATCAATATTATAGCAGTATAAGATTTTAAAACTTGGGGGTTAGCAAATAGTGCCTAGCGCCTATAAGAACACTCCCTAGGAAGTTAAGAATTGAAATATTATCTTTAAAGGTGTTTTTTATATTTGTATGAATTTTTGTCACTAAATACGATAGGCACTTCTTTTTATTTTTAATAACCAACATAATACTTAGCTGTAGGCCACCGGTACAATACCACATATTTATCGCCTAATCAAGCGAAACTGCAATGTTCAAAAAGAGTTTTGCCTTTATTTTTTTGTCAGGCACTGAAAATATAGATAAACAACACTTTTGTCGATATCTTTATTGCCAGGATAGTTATAGTATTATCGTTGTAAAACATGGAGAGAAGCAAATGGGAAGTAATTAATGGCCACCGTGAATTTCAATAATTCTATTTAACAAGTACACTACGAATCGGTGACAGGCCGTCCTGATATCAGAATGAACGGTCACTCTTAAAATGTTTTTTTCTTCTACAATACGATGGAAGCAATTGTTTGAGAATAGGAAGCAAATAGAAGCAATAGGGAAGCAATTGTTAGACATAAATTCAACGTGAAATACGCCTAGTGACCGTTCATTCTGACGGACACAAAATATTGATAAACAACACTTTTGTCGATATCTTTATTGCCAGGATAGTTATAGTATTATCGTTGTAAAACATTGAGAGAAGCAAACGGGAAGTAATTAATGACCACCGTGAATTTCAATAATTCTATTTAACAAGGACACTACGAATCGGTGACAGGCCGTCCTGATATCAGAATGAACGGTCACTCTTAAAATGTTTTTTTCTTCTACAATACGATGGAAGAATTGTTTGAGAATAGGAAGCAATTGTTAGACATAAATTCAACGTGAAATACGCCTAGTGACCGTTCATTCTGACGGACACCATTAAACGACCGCTATGTCAATCGCTTTATTTTAACTTGGTTTGTACGATAACGATATCTGAAAAATGCTTCTCAAACTAAGCAGAGCTCGTACTATGGGTACTAGACAATGGATAAGTATTAACATTTTTTTCTTATTTTTGTAAATTTAAAAACATCTAGACCAAGACAAACATCTATGTGCTCAATCAGACTGAACTAGCGGGTGCGGGCGCGGGCGCGGGCGCTCGGGTCTTGGCGTCTGCACGACGGTGCTCGTTATATTACATAGCAGAAAAAAAAACGCCGTTTACAAAATATAGCAGAAGCAGTATGCTTTTTATTTCCACTCCAATCTGCTATGCTATCCGTTTTTAATGTTTTTATATTTTGACGAAGGTTACTTGAGTATAGACAAGTAACGCCATCTATGCAAAAATGCGATATTAATACAATCTGATGGCATATGGTAAAATTATGATCGATGTTACCTGTTCTATTGCGTCGCCACAAGATGTCATCGTGTCTTGTATATTTATATTAATCAACTTTTGCACCAATAAAATAAGAGCGAAAATCAAATGTATACTGATTACATACTGTCATGTCATGTTGCTCGCTCTTTCTTTCGCACAGTTTGAGATTTGCTATCTCAATCAAATGTAGCAAAACGAAAGAGCGCAAGTACATAAAAAGCGCAGGCGCAGATAAAAAGCATTTCAAAAGCGCAGTTCGTTTTCGGTTCTGTTGTCAGCGTGTTGTGTTACAAATTTGTGTTATAGCTCTCGCGCATTTCATTTTGAACTTTTGAATGTTTATCTTTATGTCTGTTATGTCGCGTGTATATATACATATACATGGTTAAAAGTTGTTAGTTACTTGTAAATATTTAGTTTATGTGTAATATAGTTAGTCAATACAAAATAGTAGTTGTAAATATGCCTAAAGTTGGACAAGTGTGGAACCATTTTGATGTTGGTTGTACGAAGTTGTGGGCAAACGCTAGTTTCTATATAAATCAAAATCCTCGCTAGATCCAACGAAACAACTCTCCGTTAAATATCTGATATCTGTTGCACGAAAATAAAAAGTATGCAGTTAAAACACTAAAAACGTAACGAAATCGAACGCTGTCGCATTTTTGCTACAATGTGTGTTACTAATATATTATAGCATAAAAAATAGTCTGCTCTTAATTTATAGCATAACGTTGAAACGCGTTTTTGGTTTATAGCCGTTGTGAACATGCCTATCAGCTCTAACATGCTCGCTCGGCACTGTGAATATGCAGACGGTCTGCATATTCACAGTGCCGAGCGAGCTTCGAGCGTCATTGCACATGTGTTTGGTCGTTCTCAAACTTTGAGCTGCTACGTATTTATTTAGAAGACATGGATGAAGATTTGTTTTTATTAATGGAAAATTCATACTTAAAATGGAAATTGCTATATATGAAGTTTGGCACACATGATTTAAATAAATGAAGAGAAAGGTTTGGAGAATTTTACGTATTATACGCTGATTTACGGACGAAACAATTGTTTTATTTCTTCCCATAATTTGTTTATGGCTGCCCTATTTAAATGTTGCAGATGTTTACTTTGCCAAATAGCTGTGCGATGTTGTACTGCAGATATAAATTCTTCAGTATTGATGTCCATGATTGACGACGCTTCGGCGGGTAAATCAAAATGGTTTAGAACCACACGCGTAGTCACCTAACAGACGCTATATCAGTGTGAACGATACGGGCGGACTGAGCCATTAGAAACTCCCGCGCCAGCCGCGCGCGCGCCCGCCACATGAAGACGCGCGGCTAGCGGGCGGCGGGCGCACTGTGAACGCAAAGGGCGTCTGCATAAATTTGAATTACACGCGCCCGCGCTAGCACCCGCGCTAGCCTCCACTCTGAAAGAGTACTTAGTCCACGCACACAAATGTTTGACTTGAGCGGGAATCGAACCCGCGACCTTTGGCGTGGCAGTCCGTTACACTCCCGCTACGCCACCTGATCATCAAGTTTGTAGGTAGCTTCGCTGTCATACACAATCGTAACATAACTTTACTTTCAAAAGCCACTTTAAAATCAATCGTTTCTATAACTTTTAAATAAGTAAGTAGGTGATCCTTTCTCCAAGACATAAATAAGCAAAGACATGTATTTGGTAATAGGCATTTATTTTATTCTCAAAGTATTTTAACAAGTATTCAGTAACCATTGTAGTAAGACGCAGGACGTAGGATTTTTCAATGTTGAAACGCCAATCTGTAAAACGAAAACACTTATAAACAAACGGAAAATTAAAAAAAAATATTAATATTGGATAAAATATTTAAATTCAGCAGAATATCAAAAGGGAACATATGTTATCATCAGATATGTGTCATTGCGAGCTAGGTGTGTCATCATATTAATAAAACTTTAAATTAAATATAAATAAATTGCTCGCAAAAATATCAACTGCAAATTTCGAAAAACTTAAAGTATGTAAATAATAAAAATAATTTAAAAAGAAAATAAAAATAGGGCCAAACAAATACAATAATTTACGAAATCGATTATATTGAGGTCGATCAAAAAGAAAGTCTAAAAGTTACTAGCACAAAATATAATAAACATTTGCAGTTGACATTTTCACAGCAAAAACATAAATAGAATTCTCACCTTTTCCGTGGAGATGGGAAATCTGGTCCTAGATTAGAGAAAAATCAAGAATAACATAGCGAGTCCCATCAGAGATGTATGAGGAAAGAATATCATCTACTAATAATATTGCAGCCATCTAGCGTTTTAGATAAGCCTATTAGTTTATAGGAAAAGCGCCGAATAGCGGCTGGTCAGCACTTTCGCTTTGTGACGAAATAATCGAGCAAATCTTCAGCACGATAATTTATCTCAACATTATTTTTAGTTTATCCAAACGCTCGCAATGTGGATTATGCCTACAAACGTCGTGCTCGGTACCTAGTACATGCCAATCTCAAGGCGCTTTGGTATACACTCAATGTTTTTTTAATTTTGTATTGATTGCGTACCGAGCCCGACGCTTGTAAGTCTAAGGCTCAGCGCAGACAGAACGGAGCGCAGCGGAGAGGATTTTATTAACGCACTTGAAAATAAACTTTAAAATTATTAAAATAAAGCGCATAAACGGATTCCCGCGTATCTATGAGGACGCGCGAGCATTTTTTGTCAGGCTCAAGCATTTATGCACTTTACTTTAATAATATTAAAGTTTATTTTCAAGTGCGTTTATAAAATCCTCTCCACTGCGCTCAGTTCTGTCTGCGCTGACCCTTACTCGCGTAGCAAGCTTTTGTATGAAGTTAGAATGCTGTAAGATATCATTACCATGTCCTGTCTGAGAAAGAGTAAAATCGGCTGCGCGCACCGTCCAACTGTCCCATACATCTCTGTTGAAACACTAAGCAAATCTACCTAAAATAAAATGCATCATCAATTTTTAAAACGTATATTAAAGTTAGACGCTCTCTTGAACGGGTGGCTCGTAGCCCTCGGGACGTTCAGACTTGTCTCCAGCCTCACCCCGCTTGCCACTGCCGCCTTCTCCATGCAGTTCCATCAACTTGGAGATCTCGAAACGTGGCCGCTTTAGTACTTTCACCTGGGGAAATGCTTCGAGTTAGTGTGGAGTGTCGGAGAGAATATTGTTGGGATTTTGTGGGGTAAATTCAGCAGAATATCAAAAGGGAACATATGTTATCATCAGATATGTGTCATTGCGAGCTAGGTGTGTCATCATTGTAGTTAAAATATTGAAGTTTGATGATTTGGCAGTGGCGTAGGAAGGGGGGGGGGGCGGTGGGGGCGGACCGCCCCGGGTGCCACCCTTTTTGGGGTGCCACCCATCCAAAAATAGGGGTGACACCTTAAGAACAATGTACAAAAACATAGGCACTAACTCAGTACTACGAGAGTTAGAGCACGGAATTGTTAGGTGTCGACTAAAAAAAAAAAGTCATTCGCCGACTACCGCCCCGGGTGCCACCCATGCTAGCTACGCCACTGGATTTGGTATCATTATTTTATGGCGTGATCGATCTTGAGCCATTGCGATACACGTAAATGTATCTTTATAGGTTGTGAGGTAATGTTAAATATAGTATATAAGTCCTCATTAATGTGGCTATTATATACAAAAATCATTTTTATATTCGGCTGGTATAGTTAGCAAGTCACTGTACACTGCAATGTTTGCGGACTCTTGTATGAATAAAAAATCACTTTAAATAATGACTTGTGTATTCTTCGGACTTAGGTAGTATTATCCAAGATATTGTGTCCCACCTGTATCTCCAAAGTGGTAGGTAGAGATGCAATATTACAGGCACATTTCTCCTTACTAAATGTTACCACAGTGCCACGTAATAGTGGGCGAGCCTATTGCCATTACCAGGCACATTGCCAGACTCTGTGCTGCCACTGAGAATTCGGAAAATCTAACACTTTTGCCCAACCCGGTAATCGAACCCGATCTGCAGACGCTTACGCTATCCACTGGATTATGGCGGCAGTCCTTTCTTCAGCTTTATTATAACCAAATCAACATCGTAAACTTAATCATAAGTATAGAGATCGCAAGTAATCTTACCTTCCTGATGCAAACATCCCTGAGTGGGTAGATACCGTGGCATGCCTTCTCAATGTCCTTGGCGATAGAGTCAGGGATCAGCTTGTTGACCACCTCCCTCAGTTCAGAGTTGGTCACGTCACGGGTGATGATCTCACACATCTTCTTTCTGATGGCACGGACCTGGGAAATTAAACATATTTTTATTATTTGTTAAACTTGACTTCGATACTGGCACAGGATGGAGAGGCTTGGAGGATTAAGGGTGACCCTTGCCCTGGAGTGGGCCAGTATAGTTGGCAGTAACAAAAAGCTTTTGGCTCAATATACATCATGTATTTAATTTATGTATTTTCGGTCCTAATGCTGAAAGCATTTTCTAACAGCAATCAAAGTAATGGAATACAGAGCCATGTAGATGACAATAAAAATAATTATATTTCCTAGTACGATTGACTCATATTTTTAATGGCGGCAAACGCGAACTGTACAAAGAACCCAATATTAATTTCTGCTCAACCCGAACATCAAACCTACAGTGGCTTTCTCAACCATACAAAGGAAGTAGAGAAAATACTGGCTAAACAGCTAGTATTTCAATGATTTCAAAACAAACATCAAAATATCACTTTCAACTTGACCCAAGATCAAACTTTCAGTACTATTCTCTGCCGCTATAATTAACACATATTTAGTGGGTAGTGGAATGTAGCATGAGTACGAAAAGCCAACGGTGTAACCGAGAGCCGCGTTCGCATCGTTGCCGTTACTGTTCGCAGACGGGACATCAACACAAACAGCTAGATGGAGACCTAGCGCTGCTTGTGTTTTTGGCTGCGATATTTTATTTATTTAATCAATAATAGGCACAACTACAGAAAACTAATTACAATATTAATTTTTAATAGTAATAAGATAGTATGTGAATTTGAAGTCCCCAATTACAGTGGAGCACAGCATTTGTAGTCAAATAGTAAGAAATCAATCTTAAAACTTTTACTCTCATTCGTCAATATCAGCTCAGTAGATATAGGTAATTAATTTCTTCTGATGGATGGCCCCTTCTAATTATGACAAGGATAAGGCCTTACCCTAATCATAAATATAGATCTCTGACTGGAGTCTACCATGCTGTCCAAGAGTGGGTTTGAGGACATTATAGACAACTTTGAGACATGCAGGTTTCCTCGCCATGTTTTCTTTCACTGTTTATGAGCAATAAACCAAAAAATTTGCTTTAAGTATCTGAACTAACAAACACACAACCAAATTAAAAACCTCTTTTGTGAGTGACACAATGTAGCCAATAAGAATGTGTTAAGTACCTGGGTGTGCTGAGCATAGCAGGTCTTGCGCTGGCTGAGCGAGTCCTTGTTGGTGAAACCGATGCAGAACACCCTCAGGAGGTATCCGTCAGTGGTCTTCACATCGATGTTGGCCTCGACCAGGGTCTGCCATTTCTTGACCATCCATCTGTATTAAAAAAATTATATGTTATATTTAATATATCAAAATTCATCTGATTGACTGACAGGCAATGTACAGCTAAGACTATTGTGCACAGGAAGCTAAGAGGCATCCATGTTTGTTGGGTATCCCATATCATAGAGATGCACTAAGAAGAATTGCCCGAAATTTCTCTCAGATCTCGAAAAAACATGTGTGTTCGTAGCTGTAGGCATCCCTCTAGTCACAGATATGAATATACAGGCATAACTTTTATTAGATTTTAGTTGCATTTGTGACTGCCTCGACAAATAAACAAAACCCATGCCAAAGCTGAGGTAGGCTACTAGAATTATAACTAAATAATTTCTTGGACTTGCCCCTTAAATCTCTATACCTCTCTAAAATATGCCACTGAGTGGCACAGCATGACAGAGGAGACAAACATTAAGCTATTTTATTTGTAGCAACGACACAAGGAACCAAGGTACAAAGGTACAGAGGCGATTATGTGCGGCAGCATATGATATCTGCAGACTGTAACGATATGAAGACCATATGGTTCACCTTCATATAGCTGGACTGCAGTATAGCAAAATATATCTTTAAAGTAGCCCCTAGAATTGGTTTGTAAATTCGTTCAATCCGGAAGTTGGACCTGTTTTTTTATAATAAGCGTCAATCAACATGTCTTGGCATATGTAGAAACATTCCATTAACACAATATGGGTGTTGGAACACCCAGACTCAAAATAAAAATTTATTCAATGGTACTGGGAATCAAACCCACGACATTCAATACATAAGCTAAAGGGCGTAGAAACCGCCTAAATCACTATGCCCTCCAAACTCGAACTCAAATAAGTTTATATCCTTAAAAACGTTTTGGCCACATTGGACAGTTATAGACGGAAAACCCATCACTTTTCATCCATACAGTCGGACCTTTCTAAAAGATGACAGTCTACTTGTCAACAGATAGGTCAATTTGCTGCTTAGGCAATATACACAAATATATCATAAAATAACATACCTGAGCTTGTCAGTGGTGAGGTCCATACCGTGGAAGTTGCAGAGCACATTGCGACCCTGAACATCCTCAGCGATCAGACGGAACTTGCGGAAAGACCTGACAACAAAATACAAAACTCGTTAGCATAACTATGCTTATTGATATCAGTTTCTTCCATGTTCTTTTCATAGATTCCTGAAGCTGGATGTATACATTGTTTGAAATTAGTCTGTAATATAAGTGAATAAATTAATGCAAATTTGTTTCTTTTTCTTTTGTATTTATCAAAATTGGTTGCATATTGTTTTGAATTTTTTGGCTCTAAGGCAAAATTCTTGGACATCACTATGATGTACTATTCTGATGTATTACTGGTATATTTCAACAAAATAAATTCATAATTTTTTGCATTAGGTAGTAAAATACATTCATCCGTGCTCATGTTTATTATAGTGCCTACTAGGATATCATTATACCACTAGAGAGAGAGTGATCTGATCTAGAAATGTTCTGTTGTTTATTTGTAGCAACGACACAAGGTACCAAGGTACACAGGTACAGAGGCGATTATGTGCGGCAGCATATGATATCTGCAGACTGTAACGATATGAAGACCACATGGTTCACCTTCATATAGCTGGACTGCAGTATTACCTACTAATATTTGAATAATTTATTTAGACAAACAGTTTTTAAATTCTAACATGCACATCTATGGATGAAGCTCCTTCTGTAGATCAAAAACTATTGTTTATGACTGTTTTAGCTAGTGACTACCCAAATGGGGGTTGATTATCAGGACAAAAGTTATCCCCATGTGCTATATTGTGTGAAACTAAAAACCATAAATTCATTTATAACAGTACTTCTTAGCTTTCATGTTATGTATATTTTTTAACAAAATATTTTATTCAGGACACCATCTGTAGCATGAGCATCTTACAATTGTAATGACAGTGTTGTCTCAAGTGGGGATCAAACCCACAGCCCTCAGCAGAACTGTTAAACTGCTTGAGTCACTACAACATACATGCTGTCAACTAATAAACTGAATGCAAAGATTCTGTGTAACTTTTTATGTTATGACTTAAAAATGTGTTTTTACCTTTCCGCATCAGTATCAGCTTGAAGATCGGCCAGCGAGACTTCAAAAACGCGGCCTTTCAGTCCTTCAGATGCAATTTTGGTACCCTAGAACAAAATCAGTGTACTATAAGATACATAGAACATATTTATGAGATATTTGGTTGTTTTAGAGAAAATTTTCAGCGGTAAATCAAAAGGGAACAGTGGTTTTCATCAGCTGTTTATCATTGCGAGCTAGGTGGATCATCATTTAGAATGGCCTAAGTGCTATGTGGCCTAAATTATGGATTTCACACCTAACCTAAAATACACTTTGTCTTATAAAACATGGGTAGAATACAGTTTAAAGTAGTGTATAAATATTTTACTTTTTACTAAAGATAGATTGACATGTTTCTTACCCAAAGAAGGTCTTGGAATAAATGCTAAATAAAACTATCTGCTTTCCTTACCTACAACAAAGTTTATTATTAAAATTCTAAACCTACAACTAAGTGTAAGATTATTAGGCCTGGTTTTGTAATGACGCCTTCTTGCAAGTTTGTCAACTGCATGTCAGATGTGATAAGATTACAAAATGTTTGCATGTGGTTCATAAAGAACATGTGTCAACAACAAATTAATTGGATATTTAACCCACTAGCCACTTCTTCAAGGTAGGTACTTCATATTCCAAGAACTGAAAACATATTATGTTAACTTTTTCATGAGCAGCAGACTGAAAAAGTTTTAGGCATTATGTTCATCTAGAATTTATCACCCTTGGCCAGCCTGGAAGGTATGCTTGCAGTGCTTTCATTTACAAACCAGTAACTTATTCACAAGCTTTACACATTTTGCTAGCCCAAAATACAATCGGCCTGGAAGCTAAGACATGTTTACGGAAACACAAACCTATCTTTCTACCAGTTGCACCCACTAACAGAATCGAGAAACAAAAAGACTTCCCATGTGGTTTTTATAGACTACAAGGCGTGTTTTGTCACGGCATTTTGACAAATTTCGAGGAGAGCATGGTATTTTCAATACCGGTATTCGAGTGCAGATGTAATGTCTGTCTAGGTTAAGTTCAGTAAAACGTATAGGTAAATACCTGGGTACGGTTGACAAGGGTGGTGCCCACTTGTCTCTTCGTGAACATAGACGGCGCCTTGACATCATACCAGTCTTTACGGGTGAAAGGATCCACACTGAAAGATAGCAATAGTTTAACATAACCTCAAAGAAATGCAACCACCAAAACTTACCACAATATAATAACATGCGACAGAGTAACACTTATTTTATCTCACGCAAGTATATAACAAAACACACGAACAATTCACTGATAAAACTTAGCAGTACGAGAAAACATACTGACACGAGACATGAGATTTGTATCTCAAATTATTCGCAAAATCACCATATTCACCGATTACTTATTAGGTTTCACCGAAAGTTTAATACATAAACTAGCAAATCTGAGGATTATTGTAGACTTACATCTTCTTCTTAACACCCTTTTTACCGCCTTTCGAGAGGCCTTTATTTTTACCGACCGCCATGTTCACAATCAAATTTCAGAAAGACTTTATTTTGTTTATGGTTGTGACTGGAGATGCCCAATGACAACATAGAGTGGGCGTAACTACTACGAAAAAATACCATAGTAAATAGTCGATTTTAGTGTGTGTGCTGTACCTGTAGCCGTACCACACGTTAATGCAGATGTAAAATTAATTACATACACAATTGGATACTTCAGGACTTTTTGTGCAGTTCGCCAAAAATCGTGTGTTATGTTTTTGAGTCTATCGCGTTCATACAGACAGACAGGACGATCGGAGGACATCACTTTATAATAATCTGTATAGTTATGCCTGGTTATCATAAAATAATGAGCTATTACAAGGCTATTACGCTGTTATTAGTCCATCGACGAGTTTGCATGCGGCTGCGAAACGCGAACTATTGCGGCGACGAAACATGTGTCGAACGAATAAAACTGTCATTGTAGTTTTGGTAGCCCGTGGGCATCCTATATTTTAACGCATTTTTACTATAACGCGTATAGTAACGCGTAATAACCAACCGCGTAATATCGGGATTAAATTCAGGAATATGTCAGTTCCAGCTTTCATCATACGAAAATTTGTCCGTCTTGCTGTTTGAGTTCTGTCAAAATGTCTGTACGCGTCTGTCTCAGAGAGGTTGGACTAAGGTTATATTTCTTTGGTCTGTCCATGGTCTGTCTAACGACGACTTCGCAGCTATCTGCGGGACAGTAGCGACAAGGATGCAACTAATAAATCTTACTGTGTGATAGAGAGAGACATAGCATACACAAAACACTTCCATACAACTGACAGATTTTTTAAGTTTCGTTGCCGCATGCGAATGCGTCGGTTGACTACCAGCGTTATTGTAAAAAAATATTGATTTTTTCTGGTCTTTTCAACCTGTAGCGAGTTGATGATGACGATTTAGCTTTGGTTGAATCAACTGAGTACATAAAATTTTTCTGAACTGCAAAATAAGCTTCAACTCTTATTAAACATGTTTGTTACGTTTCTACTGTATTGTAATTACTTGCAGCTAAGAAATAATAATTGCAACACCAAGTACCTACTTACTTCCTGTTCTTAAAGGCTGAATTCAATATTCGTAATAACCATCGATGTAGAGGTTTTGAGATACATATTTGACATAAACTTTCATACAAATTAAGTGAAACATGTATCTCAAATCTCCAAATCCATGAATAAACAGACTGTTGAAATCTCTAGGATATTAATTATCTATTATTCACAAAATTCTTAACAAAATTATCCTAAGTAGGGCTCGCCTTGCTTATACTGCAGGGAGCTTTGTTGCCAACACTCATGTATGATAGCGAATCATGGGTATGGCATGGCAGAAGATGCATGAAAGTAGAGTCAATGCTGTGGAGATGAGATCTTTGAGGAGTATGTGCGGAGTAAGGCTGATAGTTAAAGTTAAATACAGTGTGATACGAGAAGAGAAAAGTGTGGTTTAAAAGAAGATGTAGTGACAAAGATTGAAAAATGAATGTTGCGATGGTTTGGACATTTGCAACGGATGGATGAAAGAAGAAATACGAAAGAAGTGTATCGTGTAAGAATGAATGGAGATGTTAGTAGAGGACACCCAAGACGGAGACGTAGGCCGACCAAACAGGTGATGTATCAAAAAAGTACCCATTACCACGGTAATAATATCTAACAGTATTGTAACTCCATACAAACGCACGAAACTCGAGTTATACCTACGCGCCTCGAGCAGAGTACCCATTAGACTGTGCGGACTGTGCCTACAGTAACCACAGCCGCGATCGTGCCGCAGCTCGCATGCGGCGCGTCTGGTAGGTATATAACTCACGAAGACGGCCGAGTTACAATACTGTTAGATTATATTACCGTGCGTGCCATTACCGACCAGTATGCATGATGAGGTTAATGAATAATGAATGTCGAAGAAGCGAAAGAGGTGTGTTAAACCGGAGCATTTGGCGTTCCATAGTCTCTGCCTACCCCAATGGGTGACAGGCGTGACGATAGATAGATAAATAGATAGACTGATATTGATGATACTGGCGCATTTTGGAGGTAGTCAGCTTCGTCAGGTGTCTCTTACCCAGTAATTTCGTGAAGACTTTCGACCCTGGATTTTGCTCAATCGCCTTTTGTATGAGACGAGTGTACCAGTTTCGCCTAACTCCAGATCTTTCTGTGGGATGATTCAGGGTCTAACAAGGCTGCCTCTGGTGTTATCCGTCGAACCACAGCAGTTCTAGAGTCTCATTTGAAAGTTTAGATATCCAACAGCTTACCTTTGCATAAAGTTTGCTGGAATTGCTAGTGCAGCAAATATATTTTTCGATACTAGTCCGCGAGCACTTTTTCTCGCTATGGGCACAGCAGGGTGAAAAGCAAACTTCATCATGTGGCTACACTCAGGCTTAAAGTTTATATTTAGGGCGCATCTTACAAATTAGAAATCACTTTCTGTATTGAAACTGTCGATCATTAAGATCCTTAAATACTTGCTTCGTCATGATACTTATAATGCTCTGATGGTAATACGAATAAGGAAATTGTTATGTTTGGATAGTTCCAGGTCCACTTCTGTTGAGGATTTTTCTGGTAGAAAAACTCTTCATGCAGATCATGTCCTATTTGAACTTGACTAGCATTTGGCCTCTATGATTTCTTTTGTGGTCATAATTATGCGGCCCAAACACGTTTCACTACACTTCGGTTTCACTTTGATTTTGCACGAGTTCCAACGATTTTCGTTTAAAATCAGCAATAAAGTAAATAATCAAATAAGCAGGACCAATGTTTGACAATTAGACATTTGTACTGAGACTTCGGGGTGAATTGCCTGGCTTTACGTAGTTGTTTGAGATGGTCCCGCCACTTTGAACGTCAAAATGGTGTGACTTGGGAAATCTAGATGTTCTTCCTTGACCTTTAGAGGTACAAATGTCTAATTTCGGATACAAATGGTACATATGTAGTACAAACCCGGTAAAGGGCTAAATTTTCAATTGGGGACTTGGTCCCGTCGTCTTGACGTTCAGTAACTGCATAACGGAACGCTAGCGCACATCTCCCGCCGAAAATCTCTTGTCATCTCATGCCGAGAGCACGAAAAAGAGCGCTCTTGACATCTTTACAATTTTTGGATCCAAATCATGTATTTATAAATCCCGCACTAGCCTGAAGGGCGCCTACGGAGCCCCGGGCGACAGCCCCGGTCCTTTACAAAAACTTAACGTTGATTTGGTTGCTAATTATAATTGTTTTTTGTTACAATGTGACTCAAGCTCATTCGAATCAGCAGTCCATTGATGAATAAATATTCGATCAAGCTTTCAGTCGACACAGCGATTGGTGATTAAAGGTTTTTCCAAATAACTTCCATTACAACAATCGTTTAGTCGATTTTTCATTAATTTCACATTATTATGACTCTCGAAATCAATGAATGACCCTCACGGTGAAAACGAAAATTATAATTGCCGCGCTACTTAAATGAAGATAAGAATTTCGACGAATGACATTAGTGTCATTGTTGACGTTGATATATCTACTTGAACGTCCATGGGTACAACGGTACCCAAACACAAAGTAGCGTTGTACGTCCCGGTTACCAGAGTACCCAAAGCACCAAATTTTTTAAAACTGCCATCTAAGGACAATTAGCGGTATTTTTTTGACTTTTGGTGTTTGGTATCAATAGTTGAATAACAATTTTACCATTTAAATACGAGATGGCAGTGTAACAAGCCTTGACAAATGAATAAAAAATATTTTTCTTTAGTGCATATTTCGCAACATGTGTTTTGGAGTACCAGCCAAGTAATGTCGTAAGTACTTAAGTTTTACTAATTGTTTCTTAGAGTATTATACTTAAAAATAAACTAGATGATTTGTATTTTATAATTACGTATACATATTACACTTCTATGAGTAAAATCAAATTATATTTTGTTTTCAAACTACAACTGTGTCGAAAAAAATGGCGGCCCTAACTTTTCGGCCTAATTTTAGCTCTGTTTACTTGTTTTTCAGTGAAATAACATTAATACAACGATCAACATTTCGTAATAATCACAATAATGTACTTTACGATCATAAATATACAATAAACACAGAAGATTGATTAAAAATGTAATTGTGTTCCTCAGGTTTTTTGATATGGGTAGTATAGTACCCACGGACGTAACTATATTGATTCACAATAAGGGTCGGTACAAACAGCAAAATATGTTTGCAATATTTTTTGCTTTGTTATTTTTTGCGGTTATGGATGTTGAGTTTTTTGTTTTGGTTTGTGGTGTTTATTTTGTGGTGTTTCATTATGCACTAATTTTCTTGTGATATACTTACTAATAATATAATTTTGCTCTCTTTTTAACTTCGTTTTCTAACATAGAGGATGTGTTCTACTATTTCATATCACTAAGTATAGTTTTGTGATTTATTGATAATAATTCATAAACTTACACTATATTATTTATTTCTCGATATAATAATACTATAAATACCGTATGTATTGTGCTCATTTGTTTATTGCCATAGTTGGTTTTGAAAATATTTATTTCTTCATAGTATGTGCATGTGCATTTTGTTCTTTGCTTGAAGCTGCACTGCTATGAGTTTGTAAGTGACTATTAAATTTGTTGTCCTTAATTCGATTGTTGGCTTAAATTAATACATACAACACGTTTAGATCACCAACTGATGATGAATTTTACATCAGATTTATTTTTTCTTTTATGTAATTCGATTTACACATTTATAATATATATTGTACAAATTTATTATTGGTCTTTAATTTAAAACCCAAACTACAAAAAATATGACTATGAGTTGCGTAAATTACAAAGTGTGGATGAATCCTTAGATAAGCGGCCATATTGCTTATATTTTGCCTTCGCGAGCGAGACAAAAGCGCACGAGATACTGCGATAAAATTAACAAGAGAGGTGTTTTGTTTTGATTTATTGAACTACTTAACGATAATTAAACATAAACATTTATGCATCATTCGAAAGGTACATATGTCTAGTTTCTTATGACATTGTTTTATTTTTAAAATTAACAATACTTTTTAGTTACGGTGTGAATAAATAAAAGTAACACGTTTATTTTTGACTGAACTCAATGTTCACACCTGTTTTTAACAGCTTAAATTAAGTTTGTAGATCTTAAGACATACATAGTTTTAATTGGCATACTTTAAATTTTTTTTGCAGTTTTTTTCTTTATTCTAGCTATTATAGTTAAGTAGCTATGTAGGTTTTATGTTAGAACATGCGAGCGCGGCAACACCCGAATCATGGCTGCGCGTATCCGGACGTACAAGGCCATAACAGTCGCTCGGGCTGGACGTGGGAGTGGATATTTGACATTTTTGACAGCTGCGATAAAAATAAAATATGATTTTATAGTTTCTCTATATTCTTTGTACCTTGATTTTGCCTTGATTTCTTGTTACAAATAAAGTAGGTAATGCAAAAACGACACATTTATGACATAAAGGGAAATTTTCTTTGCAATTACATTACGAATATTCCATAGTTCCCAAAGCACTCTGGAATAAAATAAAAGATATTACCAACACTAAAAAGACATGTACATCTGCTACTGAATTACTAAATAACAATGCTAATCCAAAACTAACTATCAACAGAATATGCCAATTTTTTGCTTCCACTGGTGCTGACCTGGCCTCTAGAAATCCTTCTGTGACTGCACAACCATCTTCTAAACAAAACAACGCCATAAACTCGTTCGTCATTCTAGACGTTGATGAATCGGAAGTTGAGTCCACCATTATGAACCTTAGGCATGATAGTGCTACAGGTTGGGATGGTATACCAACAGCTCTCCTAAAGGTTTGTAAGAACACTCTTGTTCCTTTAATAACACATGTTATTAACATCTCCATTGCCAAAGGAATATTCCCTGAGCCTTTTAAGAAGGCACTCATTCATCCAATTCACAAGGGTGGCGACCGCGACTGTATCGACAATTACAGACCCATTTCAGTACTTTCTAAAATTATGGAGAAATTAATTAACAGTAGACTAGTGAATTACCTCAACAATCTTAATATTATTGCACCCAATCAGTACCGAATTCAAAAGAGGTGTCTCTACTGAAGATGCTGTAATCGATCTGACACAGTTCGTGGCGAAAAAGTTGGATGCTCAACAGAAGTGCCTCGGTATCTTCCTAGACTTAAAGAAGGCATTTGATACAGTCTCTGTCCCAACCCTACTAACTAAATTAGAGTCTATTGGAATTCGAGGAAAACCACTACAACTCTTCAAGGATTATCTCCAGGATAGGAAACTTATAGTTAAAATAAATTAATGTGTCAGTGACGAAGAAATTGTAACATTCGGAGTCCCACAAGGCAGCGTGATTGGACCTACGCTGTTTGTAATATATATAAACGACCTATGTCTACTGCAACTACGTAATTCAAAAATCTTCACGTATGCTGACGATACCGCTATCGTGGTTTACAGTAGTACGTGGATGGAGGTCAAGACGATAGCAGAGAAGTCCTTACAAATGGTTACACAGTGGCTACAATATAATTTGCTAACATTAAATGTCAAGAAAACTAACTACATGCCCTTTTCCATCACCAATAATAACCAAGCCGCAACGGACTTCACAATCAAGGTGCATGCATGCTCCGTTCCCTCTTCTTGCGCATGTGAAGCATTGACACGTGTCAATCACACAAAATATCTGTGTACGAGCCTGCGCGTCGCATCTGCACATCCCTAGCTTCACCCCGCCAAGGGAGCGGGGGATCTCACCACCTCACTAGCGGCGGCGACCGCCAGACAGACTTTGGCGCGCTCTCAGCGCCAGCGCACGTCATCTTATATAATGTTATTTTTGTAATGTATCAGTGCCTTGCCTATGCTGAATAATAATTGTGCATCTCTAATACATCTTTCATTTTTTCCCTATGTTCGCCTCACGAACAATCTGGGTGTAGTCATTGATAACGGATTGAAATGGCACAATCAGATTGATATGACCACTACAAAAACCAGGAGACTTATATATATATTTAAATCCTTCGACATTGTGCAGACATCCAAACTTTAAAAATGGTTTATCAAGCGCTGTGTCAGTCCGTTATCACTTACTGCATCCCAGTCTGGGGAGGCAGTGCTAAAACCAAGTTCCTAGAGTTGGAGAGAGCACAAAGAGCCGTGCTTAAAGTGATGCTTGGTAAACCATTCAGATATCCCACTGCCCAACTTTACGCAGAGTGCAAATTACTCACTGTGAGACAGCTCTTTGTGCTTCGTGCCACTCTTAGAAAACAAAGAGAAGTGCCACCACCAGATCCCTCAAAGCGCAATTGTAGAATTATATGTCCAATGGAGAATTACAAAACTACATTCGCCAGACGCCAATTTTCTTCATCATTCATCCTAAGTAGTTTGATCTATAAAAAAATTGGTAAAATAATACCGTTAACCTCACTCAACCCCTATGAGGTCAAGACTAAACTGAGTGTATGGTTGCAAACTTTAGACTACAAACAGAAGATCTCCTTCAGCTAGAACAGTAAGATACACCCACATACACATACAAGGACACAGACGCACGCACATGCACATACACAACACACAGACACATAAACACACACACTGGCACATAAACACACACACACACATACAAACACACACACAGGGACACAAACACACACACGCACACACACACATTCCCTATTCTTTCTTTTTTACTTTTCATTATTTGTTAAGCCGTCTTTCATATACCACACTCGTAACGACCTTTACTTCTTAGTATCTTCTAGTAATAATATAGTAAAATAGTGATGGCAGAACACTAGCTCCCAAGCCACAGGAACACCTAGTTTGGGAGTTAGGGTTATTATATTAGTGTAACCTCAATCATTATTAGATGTAAATTAGTCCTAAGGCATTGTGTAAAAGGTTATCTGCATCAATAAAGATTATTATTATTATTATTATTCCGTTTATTTCTTTTCTTTCTCATACATCTCATTTTATATACTTAATAAATAATAAAAATATAAAACTAAATATATAAAATGGGACCTCGGAGACCCACCGGCATCGGACACAGGGACCAAGCTACCGGTGGTTAGGGCTCCAGAGAAAGGAACCTCCGTACGATACGTGTCGTGTCCAGCAATACTGCCTTCTGTATAGAGGACTTGATCCAGCCGTCTAACGAGAGCCTCTTGAGGTGGTGGTCGAGGCTCTTGGCAATAAGACCATTTACGGTCACGACTATCGGTACAATGATCGCCGAGTCAACATCCCACATGTCGACAATCTCGTGAGCCAGGTCCAAATACTTAATTTGTTTATCTTTTTCGGCTTTCACGAGATTCTCGTCATGGGGTATGGTGACGTCGATGATCATTGCAAGGCGCTCTAATCGGTCTATCACCACTATGTCCGGCTTGTTAGCCGCAATAGTTCTGTCAGTAATGATAGACCGATCCCAATACAGAGTAGCACGACCATTTTCAAGAACTGGGTCGGGCACATACCTGTAGTACGGTATTTCAGAGTCGACAAGTTGGTACTTTAAGGCAAGTTGCTGGTGGACAATCCTGGCTACTTGGTTGTGTCTATGCAAATATTCACCGTTGGCAAGACGAGAACAACCGGATACTATATGTCTGAGTGACTCACCAGGCTGGTGACATGCCCGACATAATTATGTCGACCGTCCCATCCAAAGAGTTTGGACGTTTAGACTAGAGAGAACATGCCCGTGCAACATGTAATGTCAGTTGGTCTTAGTTGGTTAATCATAACGTCAAATTACGCGTCTCATTTAAAGAGGCATAGACTCTTTACATACTCATATCTTTGACTACATTCTCTAAATAGCCGTGCTGTGATCTGTCATCAGTGTAAAATTTGTTGGGCGTTTGTGTTTACATTTTTAATAACTTTTTTGCATTTAAATAGTAAGTAAGCTTATAATAATTAAATAGTGTACTCATTAATTAATACACATCGAGTATGTGATATCAGGATGTGGATGCCGCTATTCTCGGAACGGAAATAACAGGAGAAACTTTATCTTCTAGCAGTGAGTCGGAATTTTCCAACAAATTTATTTACTTTTCTCGTATTAATGCTATAATGAGTGTTAAGTTTACACAATATCATTGTGTTGCAAATCAAAGGAACAGCTTGCATACGTATGTGTTATGAATTTAACTCACAAATTGTTATTTTGTACATTTATTGATTTAATAGCCTTAGTGATGGGATTTGACAGTGAAAGGAGATATCGATGTTTTTTCATTGAGGGATAAATACGGAAACTAACTATCGGACATGAATGTAAAACTGTCGCTGGAAGCGACAGCGGGTAGCCGCGGTTGCTAAGTTGGCAATTAACAAAGACGTCCAGCGGTCTAATTTTCTATCGCGCGTTTGATAGTAAGCGCAGTTTAATGTACAGTCGCGGTCTGAAAGTGTTTACCACCTTAAGGCTTATAATTGCATGAACACATCAATTACACAAGGACGACGATATTGTACTAGGCAACCAATCTATGATAACATGCGTTGCGTAGCAACTGGTGTCAATAACGATTTATTATTCCACATTTATAATATATGTTCATTTTATTACAAGCGTGATATTTACAATAAAACTAAAATATTTGTAGTCTTCAATAATGTTATTTTAAACTTGCTATTTACGATTTTGGTATTTGTAATTAATAAGTTTATCAAATGACTTTTACATTGACAGATTATAATGAAAGGGATGGCAAAAATACGACATCCTGAAAAAAGGTTTTATCCTTTTTGAAAAAAATACAATATTATTTATATCGTCTAGCGTAAGACTGCCTCGTTGGTCTAGCGGTAGTGCATACGACAGCTGATCATGAGGTCTCGGGTTCATTTCGCGGGTCAGGCTCGGAAAATGTTGCTGTTTCTGTTAAGAATTTCTTAGTGACAATTTCTTAATAATTAGCCCGAAGTTGGCGGTGTTTCACCCCCGTGCATCAGAAAGCACGTTAAGCAGTCCCGGCTGTCATGATCTATGGCAGTCATTAGTGGGAAGTCAATGCCCTCAAATATACCTACTGACTACTGGTCTAACCTTAGAATTATGTTAGATGGCGGTCGCTCCGTGTAAAAACTGATATCCAGTCAAATCTCGGTAGACCAGAAATAGCAGGCCCTGGGCTCCGAAGTGCAAGCTTGGGATGCTACTTAGAAAATGCTAGGGTGATGATGATAATGATATCGTCTAGCGAAAATCAGGGCGCGGTCAGACTGTGAGCTATAATGATAGTGGATGGTATGCTAGTCACGTTAAAGCGCATGCTGATCACATAAGTGAGCTTTTGTTTAGATAGTGTGTGCCCTTAACCAGGCGAATCGTGCTTTATAAAAAAATAGGCAGAAATAATCAAAAATAAATTCAACACATATTTTTTTGTTAATAAAAGTTTTAATAACGAATATAGCCTCCCTCAGCAGCCACAGCATAAATGCAATTCTATCATTATGTCAAATTATTTCATCGACCTAAAAATATTCATACTCTTTTTGTTTGAATCGATGCCTTACCAATGATTGAAAAGTAATAAGTACTCAGATATAGCATTTTAGACCTAGCTGAACCCAGCGTGACAAAGAATGTAATTTGAAAAGTGGTAAACATTTTTAGACCGCGACCGTACATAATTTACTTAGATACCTACCTTAAAAGTAGCGTCTATTAACCTAAAGCCAAGTGTTCCAGTGTACGCGCGTGTGTAGGCTTACATTTTTGCATCTATAAAATAGTAGATGGATTAGGGATGTGAGTAGCATTTTAGGCGTTTTCATCATCAAGGTGTTTTATATTACAGGTTGCCTATTAATGACGTCACAAGAAAACGTTGGATAAACGCCGTTGGACGGCCTAGTTTGATTTAGCAGAAGTACCACCGTATTTGTTCACGTCATTTTGAGAAAGACTGTTTTTAAAGACAGAAAGCACCTGGCGTCGTTTAAAACCGAAAGCTCTGCCTACATTACATTTATGCCCGGACATTGCACACGCGGTAGAATTATTTATCCAAAGCTAAACAAAAAGTGTGTAATTTTAGTTTGAACATATTAATAAAATGTACTAATTACAACGATTTTAATTAATCTACCTACTTCTATATTATTTATCATATTAGTGCTATCCTGAATGATCAAAGACGTCTTGCCTTGTAGTCCGCTACATAATATTCTACCATAAAATATAATATTCTTTCACATTCACACAACATTATCTGGTCCCAAACTAAGCATATCTTGTACTGCGAGTACAAAACAATCGATAAACATGCATATATACTTTTCTGTAAATATATTACATATTATACATAGTACCATCCAGACCAAGACAAACATCCATATTCATGCACACAAATGTTTGACTTGAGCGGGAATCAAGCCCGTGGGCTTCGGCGTGGCAGTCGGATTACCTACAACTCTAAAAAAATCGAGCAGTGTCCAACGTTAGCGATAGCAAGCAACGTGATATGATGCGACGCAAACAAATTTCCAAAGCCTGCCGTGCCGCATTAGCCAATCCGGTATAATTCGTACAATACATAATCTAAGTGACAGTTTCTTAGCATCTCATCGCCACGCATCGCTCATCAGTTTATGAATACTTTTTGTCAATAGATTTTATGGCTAAAACGAACAATTAAACACGTGAATTATTTTAGTACTGTCTGTCTGGCAAGTCTTTGCAAAGCACTGTCCTGCGTCGACAGCAAAAACTACAATTTCAATATTTTAGTTGTTTACTTCTACGGCTTAAATATATCGACACATACTAAAGTTAGACATTTGACCAAAAATATTTATCGATAAATCATCACTGTTACGAACAACACTCGGTTTCCTAACTCTATGTTTTGTCTACTGTTTGCCTACCACGCGGCTGCTATAAGAGCGTGCTGCTAAACCTATCGACAGCTCTTTCTATCATACTGCATGTGCCATTAGAAAGAAGATATCAATCATAGCAACCGCTGTTGTTATTTAGTGTTACTTCTATGCCTTAGGTTATATTTCTTTGGTCCCATCCCTCAGAATATACTTCCGGTAGTTGTTCGTCATGACAACTTCGTCCATAATCGCAAAGACAAAACCTTCTGTTTCGGCGAAAAGATCGCCAAAACGCAGCCAGAACACCGACGCTGGAAAATCTACGTCGGGCCCATGCAAGGCCCGGTAAAAACGTCCATGCAGCTCTTTACCTTTCCATACTTCCCTGCGCTCCTCTACACCAAGTACGGCAGGTTTGCGCCAGTTCTCTTTGGCCAGACCCAGCGGGGTAAGCCCTCTGTCCACAGCGACCACATCTCGGTGCACACCTGCGTCGGTGTGGAGAAAGTATTCTCTGAGATTGCACACCTCGCGATTGTGGAGGGTCTTGGCACTCAAGAAGCCACGACCCCCACACTTGCGCGGGATGTACAATCTCATCACCGACGAACGCGGGTGATGCATCCGGTATGTGGTGAGTAGACAGCGAACTTTCCTATCCAAGGCGTCCAATTCTGTTTGAGTCCATCTGAGTATGCCGAAGGAGTACATTAAGACGGGCATGGCCCAACCGTTACAGGCACGCACCTTATTTCCGCCCGATAAAAAGCTTTTTAAGTCTTTCTTCAGGCGGCCAAAGAAACGTGCCTGCAACGCCTGTTTCATGCCCGCGTCATCAATGTCTAATGCCTGCGACATACCCAGATATCTGTAGGTTTCCGTTGCAGAGAGAGATCTAAGTTGTGTGAAATCTGAGAGCTCTATACCATCAGATTCCACACTCCTGCCTCGCTTTACATGCATGACCGCACATTTATCCACACCGAACTCCATCTTAATTGAATTACTAAAGCTTTCAGTTATCTTTAGTAACTCAGTTAATTGGAGGTCAGTGGGAGCAAATAGTTTGAGGTCATCCATGAAAAGGAGGTGAGAAATAACCTGACCTCTAGTCTGCAACCGATAGCCTAGCCCTGAACTTTCGACCAAAGTGCTCAGCGGGTTCAGTGCTAGGCAAAACCATAGTGGACTCAAACTGTCGCCTTGGAAAATACCCCGTTTGATCTTTATAGGTACGCCATACCCGCAAGGCTGTCGACACCCTGGATAGCGAAGCACCGTACTCCACTGCCCCATACATGCCCTCAAGAGGGTGCATAGAGTTGCATCTACTTTGTACAACTCTAACACCCTCAAAAGCCACGTATGTGGCACAGAGTCATAGGCCTTCTTATAGTCTACCCAGCATGTCGCCAGATTCTTTCGACTACGGCGCACCTGTTGGCTAATGGCCATGTCGATAAGGAGTAGCTCCTTAGTACCACGTGCCCGGCTTCTACATCCATTTTGAGACTCAGATAAGATATTATTGTTGAATATGTGTAGTGCCAATTTTGTTCTCAAAATGGATGTAAACACTTTATAAACTGTAGGCAGGCAAGTTATAGGCCTATAGTTCGTAGGCTCCGTGGTCCTACCAGACTTAAAGAGTAGGTGAGTTACGCCAGTTGTCATAAAACTTGGCAGCGATCCTGAGTCCAGGGATGACTGGAATTGGGATGCCAAGCGAACATGTGCACTGCGTAGCCATTTTAACCAGAAATTGTGCAACCCGTCCGGGCCCGCAGATTTCCAATTGGCTAACGGACGGACTGCACAATTTACATCGCTGGCGTCTATGGCTACGGGCTCCATGTGAGGTATTACCTCACATGATCGCTCAATATCCCTAATCCAGTCACCCTCTGTATTGCTGACGGGGGTCGACCATAAATTGCGCCAGAACGCAATCGTGTTCGCATCATCTGGTCGACGCCCATCATCCACACCTGGTTCAGGTCGCTCCCAATTCCTATAAACCAGCTTCTCATCTCTTTGGAATGCGCGATTTTGGGAATATCGGTCAATCCTTTTTTATTATTATTCATTTATTTATCACTTCTCAAATTTAAATTACATTTTTAAATATATCACTTATAAAAATAAATACATTTAAAAATATAAAAAAACCGTGGGATCCCACCAGCAACGGGCACAGGGTCCAAGCTGCCGGTGGTAAGGGCTACAGAGACAGGAACTTCCTCACAATACGTGCCGTGTCGAGAAGAACTGCCTTTTGCATCAGACCCTTGACCCAAGCACCCAACGCGAGCCTCTTAAGGTGACGATCGAGGCTCTTGGCTATTAGGCCATTAACCGTTACAACTATCGGCACAATAATTGCCGGGTCCACATCCCACATGTCGACAATCTCGTGAGCCAAGTCCAGATATTTAATCTGTTTGTCTTTCTCGGCTTTCACGAGATTCTCGTCATGGGGAATAGTGACATCAACAATTATTGCGAGGCGCTCTGATCGATCTATCACCACAATATCAGGTTTGTTGGCTACAACAGTCCTGTCCGTGACGATAGATCGATCCCAGTACAATGTGGCATGGCCATTTTCGAGAACTGGCTCTGCCACATACCTGTAGTACGGTACCTCGATGTCTACAAGTTTGTATTTCAGAGCAAGTTGCTGGTGAATGATTCTGGCTACTTGGTTATGTCTGTGCAAGTACTCACCGTTAGCAAGACGTGAACAACCGGAAACAATATGCCTGAGGGATTCACCGGGCTGGTGACACGCACGGCAAATATCGGTAGTGCCATCCCTCAGGATATATTTCCGGTAGTTATTCGTCTTGATAACTTCGTCAGCAATTGCACAAACAAACCCTTCGGTTTCCCCAAAGAGGTCGCCGAAGCGTAGCCAGTTCACCGAGGCTAATAGGTCTACATCGGGTCCATACAGGGCCCGATGGAACCTACCATGAAGCTCCTTGCTCTGCCATACACGCTTGCGATCATCAGTACTGAGTACTACAGGTATGCGCCAGTTCTCCTTAGCCAACTTGAGCGGGGTGAGTCCATTGTCCACTGCGACAACTTCTCGATGCATGTCCACGTTCGCCCGGAGAAAATATTCTCTGAGATTGCACACCTCGCGGTTGTGTAAGGTCTTGATATTCAGAAAACCACGACCCCCACACTTCCGCGGGATGTACAACCTCATCACGGATGAACGTGGATGATGCATACGATATGCCGTCAACAATGTGCGGACTCTTCTGTCCAGGGCGTCCAATTCAGACTGAGTCCACTTGAGTATGCCAAAGGAGTATACAAGAAGTGGCATGACCCAACCGTTGCAAGCCCGAACCTTGTTGCCACCTGATAAAAGACTTTTCAGTACTTTATTCAGGCGGCCAAAGAAACGCTCTTGCAACGATTGCTTCATGACGGCTTCATTGATACTTAAAGCCTGTGACATACCCAAGTACTTATAGGTATCAGTTAAGAGAAGCGTTCTTAGGTTAATGGAATCTGAGAGTTGGATCCCCTCAGATTCCACCATCCTTCCCTGCTTCACATGAATGACAGCACATTTATCTACACCGAACTCCATATTGATTGACTTACTAAAGTTTTGGGTTACTTTTAGTAAATCTATCAATTGGGCATCAGAGTGGGCAAATAACTTCAGGTCATCCATGAACAACAGGTGAGATATGACCTGACCACTTCTCTGTAACCTGTAGCCTAACCTTGAACCCTCCAGTAATGTGCTGAGAGGGTTCATGGCTAAGCAAAACCAAAGGGGACTCAGACTGTCGCCCTGAAAAATCCCTCGCTCAATTTTAATATGTTCGCCGTCCTCCTGGATCCCTCGGCATCCTGGATAGCTAAGAGTCGTATTCCATTGCCCCATACATGACTTTAAAAAGGTGCGTAGAGTAGTATTTACTTTATACAACTCTAGCACCCTCAAAAGCCATGTATGTGGCACGGAGTCATACGCTTTCTTATAATCTATCCAACATGCCGCCAGATCCTTTCGGTTACGGCGAACTTATTGGCTAATGGCCATGTCAATGAGGAGGAGCTCCTTAGTACCACGAGCCCCCTTCCTACATCCATTCTGAGAGGCTGACATAATTGAGTTGTCTTCGACATGTTTAGCTATTTTAGCTCTCAGAATAGATGTAAGAAGTTTATAGACCGATGGTAAACACGTTATCGGTCTATAATTGCCGGGCTCGCTAGTACTGCCAGTCTTATGGAGCAGGTGGGTAATTCCAGTCGTCATAAAGGTTGGCAACGACCCAGATTCCAAGGCTGATTGGAATTGAGATGCCAAACGTTCATGCGAACTACGTAGCCATTTCAGCCAGAAATTGTGCAGTCCGTCCAATCCTGGAGATTTCCAATTAGATAATGGACGGACTGCTTGTGTAACGTCCTGGCTAGAAATGGCCACGCATTCCATTTCGGGAATATGTTCGCATGCACGTTCGATATCTCGCATCCAATCATTCGCTATGACCAATGGGCATCGACCAGATGCTACGCCAGAACATGACTGTGGCGTCCGCATCTGGCCGCTGCACATTAGTCACACATTGATCTGGTCGTTCCCAACTTCTATATACCCACCTTTGGTCCCTCTGGAATGTACTATTAATGACGTACCGGTCCACACGTTTTTTAAACCTACGAATTCGGTTTGCCCATGCATAGACTTTCTGTTTTAGGTAGTCAATGCGCTCTGTGACCCGGGCTATATAATCTTGAGGACTAATGTTAGTCCCCGAAAATGCCCGTTTCACAAAGCGCATTACCCTAGGGCGTGTATTCCACTCCCTAAAACAGATCAGCTTGCCAATAAGTGCCCTTGCCTCGGCAATACGCCGCTCAATCCTGCACTGCCACGCAGGTACAACAGACCTTTGTCGTACAACGGCATCAGTTTCTGGAAACTTAACACCAGCTATACGACAAGCTGCCACGGCGGTACAGTACAAGATTGAATGGGTATCACCGAGATCCTCGCTATTATCTAAATAATTTGATAATAACGAGTCAAGAGCACTTATCAGCGCTATATTTCGCCTATGCATAGGCAACCTCGGTAGACGAGGCCTGATACCTAGTGGTGTGTACCGGTAGTCTCTAATAGCACATTCCAAAGCGTCCTTTACCTCTTCATTGCACTGGGTACTTACATTATCAGCCATGTCATCCTCCTCCCTGACGGCACTGTCGCCTATTGGCGGTGCGGTCAGTGCAGATGTCTGTGTAGGCTGGACGGGGGTGGCATGGCTCGCAGGTAAGTACTCTAAGCGCATCCTATCAAGCACGGCATTATCCAACTTGCCACTGCGCTGGATAACCCGTACCTGATCCGATAGTCGTTGAGCCGTGACGTTGATGCTTGGTTCCAAGGCCTGAAACAAAGACAGCATGCGACTACGGTACGCAGTGAGGTTAGTGCCTCCCTCTGTCGCCCCAAAATATTATTATTATTCACTTCATTTATTATTCTTCACTTGGCACACTTTTATATTATTAAAGTACAATTAGAAAAATACATTTAAAAATATAAAAGGGACCACGGAGACCCACCAGTGTCGGGTACAGGGACCAAGCTACCGGTGGTTAGGGCCTCAGAGACAGGAACTTCCTCACGATGCGTGCCGTGTCGAGAAGAACTGCCTTCTGAATCAAAGACTTGATCCAGCTGTCTAGTGTGAGCCTCTTTAGGTGTTGGTCGAGGCTCTTGGCGATTAATCCATTCACCGACACGACTATCGGCACAATGATCGCCGAATCCACATCCCACATGTCAACAATCTCGTGAGCTAGGTCCAAATATTTAATCTCTTTCTCTTTTTCTGCTTTCACGAGATTGCTGTCATGCGGTATGGTGATATCGATTATCATTGCGAGTCGCTCTGCTCGGTCTATCACTACAATATCAGGCTTATTGGCTACAATAGTCCTGTCTGTAATGATAGACCGATCCCAGTACAACAATGCACGACCATTTTCGAGAACTGGGTCGGGCACATATCTGTAGTACGGTACCTCAGAACCAATGAGATCATATTTAAGGGCTAGTTGCTGATGGATTATCCTGGCCACTTGGTTGTGTCTGTGCAAATATTGACCATTGGCAAGACTCGAACAACCGGGTACTATATGCCTGAGAGATTCCCCGGGCCGGTGACACGCCCGACATATGTCAACCGTACCATCCCTCAGTATATACTTTCGGTAGTTGTTTGTCATGACAACTTCGTCCATAATTGCAAAGACAAAACCTTCGGTTTCTCCGAAGAGATCACCGAAACGTAACCAGGCTATAGAAGCTTTAAAATTGACGTCTGAGTCATGTAAAGCTCTATAGAACCGTCCATGCAGCTCCTTGCCCTTCCATATTTCTCTTCGGTCGTCAGTACTAAGTACTGCAGGTTTGTGCCAGTTCTCTTTAGCCAGAGCGAGCGGGGTAAGTCCTGTATCAACGGCAACTACATCGCGATGCACATCCACGTTCATTCCCAGAAAATATTCTCTGAGGTTGTACAGCTCGCGGTTATGGAGGGTCTTTGCACATAAAAAGCCTCGACCCCCACATTTCCGCGGGATGTACAACCTCATCACCGACGAGCGTGGATGATGCATCCGAGATGCAGTCAACATTGAACGGACTTTTCTATCCAGGGCATCGAGTTCCGTCTGGGTCCACCTGAGTATGCCGAAGGAATACATTAGGACTGGCATGGCCCACCCGTTGCAGGCCCGCACCTTGTTGCCACCTGATAAAAGACTGTTAAGTACTTTTTTCAGGCGGCCAAAGAAACGAGCCTGCAACGTCTGTTTCATGTCAGTCTCAGCAATATTCAAAGACTGCGACATACCCAGGTATTTGTAGGTCTCGGTTAGGGAGAGGGATCTAAGTTGTATGGAATCTGAGGGTTGTATCCCTGCAGATTCCATAATCCTGCCTCTCTTCACATGCATGACCGCACATTTATCCACACCAAATTCCATCCTGATAGAATTACTAAAGGTTTCGGTTACCTTAAGTAATGCTGTCAGTTGGAAATTGTTGGGGGCAAATAATTTCAGGTCATCCATGAAAAGGAGGTGAGATGTAACATGACCTCCTCTCCTTAACCGATAGCCTAGCCCTGAAGCCTCTAACAAGGTACTTAGGGGGTTCAGGGCCAGACAAAACCACAAAGGACTCAAACTATCGCCCTGGAATATACCTCGCTCGATCCTTATTGGAGCACCGCAACCCAAACTCGATCGACACCCTGGATAGCACAGTACGGTCCTCCATTGCCCCATACATGACCTTAAAAAGGTGCATAGAGTTGTATCTACTTTATACAACTCCAGCACCCTCAAAAGCCATGTATGTGGCACGGAGTCGTAAGCCTTCTTGTAATCTATCCAGCATGTCGATAGATTCTTTCGGTTACGGCGCACCTGCTGGCTAATGGCCATGTCTATCAGCAGGAGTTCTTTAGTGCCACGGGCCCCACTCCTACATCCATTTTGAGAAACAGATAAAATAGAATTATCAGCTATATGTTTCGACAATTTCGTTCTCAAAATGGATGTAAGGAGTTTATATATCGTTGGCAAACAGGTTATCGGCCTGTAATTCTTAGGGTCCGTGGCACTACCAGACTTATGGAGTAGGTGAGTGACGCCAGATGTTAGAAAATCTGGTAGCGACCCCGATTCCAGTGATGATTGGAATTGAGATGCTAAGCAAGTATGCGAACTATGGAGCCATTTGAGCCAAAAATTGTGCAGCCCGTCCGGTCCCGCTGATTTCCAGTTTGGTAACGAACGGACTGCACTGGCTATATCATCATATGTTATTGATATTGGCTCCATTGTTGGTATTTGTTCGCATACTCGCTCAACAGTCCCAATCCAATCACTCTCCGTGTGGCTGACAGGCGTCGACCAGATGCTGCGCCAAAATGTATAAGTAGCATCATCATCCGGTCGACCCCCATCAGCGTCACCGGCCGTGGACTCGGGTCGCTCGCATCTTCTGTACACCCACCTCTCGTCTCTCTGGAATGTGCGATTCAGGCAATACCGATCCACTCTTTTTTTGTATCGCCTTATACGGTTTGCCCATGCATAGAGTTTTTGTTTTAGGGTGTCGATGCGCTCTGTAACCCGAGATAAATAATCTTGGGAACTGATATTAGTTCCCGCAAAGGCTCGAGTTACAAAGCGCATCACTCTCGGTCGGGTATTGCCCATCCTAAAACAAGACAGCTTGCCAATGAGTGCCCTAGTCTCAGCGATACGACGCTCAATCCTACGTTGCCAACCTGGCACAGCAGCGGTCTGTCGAATAGCGGTATTATTTACATTAAATTTAACCCCCGCTACTCGACACGCCGCAACCGCCGCACAATACAGGATTGAGTTTGTATCGCCGAGATTTTCACTATTCTCAAAATAAATTGGCAGTAATGCATCTAGGGCACTCACCAGCGCTATGTTTTTCTTATGCATGGGCAAACGAGGCAAACGAGGCCGAACATTTGGGTCCATGGATCGGTATTCCGCAATAGCACATTCCAAAGCACTCCTTAACTGATCGTTGCACTGGGTACTTACATGAGAAGTCTCGTCATCTATCTCTTCATCGGCGACATCAACCTGTTGCAGTTGTGCAACCGCCGTCCGAGTTCGCGATGAAGAAGTGATGGGGAGACTTCTCTGCACGTCAGAGCGAAGTCTCTCAAGCACGGTGTCATCCAACAGACGACACCGTTGGATGGCCCGCACTTGATCCGATAGCCGTTGTGTTGACACGTTGACAGCTGGCTCAAGCGCCAGAAACAAAGGCATCATTCGATCACGGTACGCACTGAGGTTAGTTCCTCCCTCTGTGGCCACAAAACATGCCCGCATGACGTTTTCATTAATTGAACTAGTCCATCTCATGCGGTGCACATCACCACCGGTAGCGGGGGCCCTGTTCGAGACCGGTGGGTCTCGGGGTCCCAAGCGTGTCGGTGGCCGGCCTCTCCCTCGCCGACGTACAGGTGGTGGCGACGTCGGCGGAGAGAAATACTCGTCGCTCGATGAGCTCGACGCCTCAACACTCGCCGACGACGCTGGTGCAGGTGCCGGCGGCTGCGAGGCGGAGCTGAGCGACAAGTCCGGGGATCTCAGGCGTGCAGCAGCTGCTCTCGTCAACATTTTCTAGTTATTTTATTTGTTTATATCTCTTGTTTATAAATGTTTTGTTTGGGTTTGTTTTGACACTAGATGTCATCTTCACAATATTTTTGCAGATAAGTTTCTTAAATATATTTTATGGTTTCTGTATTTATTATAATATTTATCATAAAAGGAGTTCTTGTACTATTGGAAATATAATATATTGACTCAAAACAATGATATAAAATACAAATAAAATGGTCCAAGAGAAAATTTTGGTTGTCTTGATGACGGCTTTTTTTTTTTTTTTTTTTTTTTTTTTATTATTATTATTATTATTCTCTTTATTTCAACCTTTTCTCATAATGATATTTTACATTTCTATGTTATTTAGAAAAAACAAATATAAAAATATAAAATAAAATTACGGGGCTCACCGGTATCGGGTGCAGGGACTAAGCTACCAGTGGTTAGGGCTCCAGAGAGAGGAACCTCCTGACGATACGAGCCGTGGCCAGCAATACTGCCTTCTGTATAGAGGACTTAATCCAGCCGTCTAACGCGAGCCTCTTGAGGTGGTGATCGAGGCTCTTGGCAATGAGACCATTAACTGACACGACTATCGGTACAATGATCGCCGAGTCCACATCCCACATGTCGACAATCTCGTGAGCCAAATCCAAATATTTTATTTGTTTATCTTTCTCGGCTTTCACGAGATTCTCGTCATGTGGAATGGTGACATCGATGATCATTGCAAGGCGCTTAGATCGATCTATCACTACTATGTCTGGCTTGTTAGCCACAATAGTTCTATCAGTAATGATAGATCGATCCCAATACATGGTGGCACGACCATTTTCAAGAACTGGGTCGGGCACATACCTGTAGTACGGTATTTCAGAGTCGACAAGTTGGTACTTTAAGGCAAGTTGCTGGTGGACAATCCTGGCCACTTGGTTGTGTCTATGCAAATACTCGCCGTTGGCAAGACGAGAACAACCAGATACTATATGTCTGAGAGATTCACCAGGCTGGTGACATGCCCGACATATGTCAACCGTCCCATCCCTCAGGATATACTTCCGGTAGTTATTCGTCATGACAACCTCGTCCATAATCGCAAAGACAAAACCTTCTGTTTCGGCGAAAAGATCGCCAAAACGTAGCCAGGACACAGAAGCTGGTAAGTCTACATCGGGTCCATGCAGGGCCCGATAAAAACGTCCATGCAGCTCTTTACCTTTCCATACCTCCTTGCGCTCCTCAACACCAAGTACGGCAGGTTTGCGCCAGTTCTCCTTAGCCAGACTCAGCGGGGTAAGCCCGTTGTCCACAGTGACCACATCACGGTGGACACCCGCGTCAGTGCTGAGAAAATATTCCCTGAGATTGCACACCTCGCGGTTATGGAGGGTCTTGGCACTTAAGAAGCCGCGACCCCCGCACTTCCGCGGGATGTACAATCTCATTACTGACGACCGCGGGTGATGCATCCGGTATGTAGTCAGTAGACAACGGACTTTTCTATCCAAGGCATCAAGTTCTGTTTGAGTCCACCTAAGTATGCCAAAGGAGTACATTAAGACTGGCATGGCCCAACCGTTACAGGCGCGCACCCTGTTGCCGCCTGATAAAAAACTATTTAAGATTTTTCTCAAACGGCCAAAGAAGCGCTCCTGCAACGCCTGTTTCATGCCAGTCTCAGCAATACCTAGTGCCTGCGACATACCTAGATATTTGTAGGTTTCGGTTGCAGAGAGAGATCTAAGTTGTGTGAAATCTGAAAGTTCTATACCATCAGATTCCACAACCCTGCCCTTCTTTACATGCAAGACCGCACATTTATCTACACCGAACTCCATCTTGATAGACTTACTAAAGTTTTCAGTTACCTTTATTAACTCTGTCAACTGGAGGTCAGTGGAGGCAAATAGTTTTAAGTCATCCATGAAAAGAAGGTGAGATATTACTTGACCTCTGCTGTGCAACCGATAGCCTAGCCCTGAATTCTCGAGCAAAGTGCTAAGAGGATTCAGTGCTAGACAAAACCACAAGGGACTCAAATTGTCACCTTGGAAGATCCCTCGTTGGATCTTAATAGGATCGCCGCATCCGAGAGTCCGTCGACACCCTGGATAGCGAAGAACCGTACTCCACTGCCCCATACACGTCTTCAGGAAAGTGCATAGAGTTGAATCAACTTTGTACAACTCTAGCACTCTCAAGAGCCATGTATGTGGCACAGAGTCGTAGGCCTTCTTATAATCTATCCAGCATGTCGCTAGATCCTTTCGGCTACGGCGAACCTGTTGGCTAATGGTCATGTCTATAAGGAGTAGCTCTTTAGTACCACGCGACCCACTTTTACATCCATTTTGAGAACTGGACATGATTTTATTAGTATATATATGTTTGGCCAGTTTAGTTCTCAAAATGGATGTAAAAAGTTTATAGACCGTCGGTAGGCAGGTTATAGGTCTATAATTTTTTGGGTCCGTGGTGCTTCCTGTTTTAAAAAGCAGGTGGGTAATGCCAGTTGTTAAGAAAATTGGAAGCGTTCCTGATTCTAGAGATGATTGGAATTGGGACGCCAAACGAGCATGTGCACTACGCAGCCACTTCAACCAAAAGTTGTGCAATCCGTCCGGACCTGCCGCTTTCCAGTTTGGTAACGGACGGACTGCACAACTAACATCTGTAGCTGTAATAGCTACGGCATCCATATTAGGGATTGCCGCACATGATCGCTCAACATCCCTAAACCAACCATCTTCCGTGTGGCTAACGGGGGTCGACCAGATGCTACTCCAGAACGTATTTGTAGTTTCATTATCTGGTAGACTCCCATCATCCACACCTAGACCGGGACGCTCCCAATTTCTAAACACCCACCTTTCATCCTTTTGGAATGTGCGATTCTGGGAATATCTGCCTATACGTTTTTTATAGCGTTTGATACGATTTGCCCACGCATAAATCTTCTGCTTCAGGAAGTCGATGCGTTCTGTGACCCGCGACGCGTATTCTCGTGGCCTAATACCCGTTCCTGCAAAGGCGCGGGTCACAATACGCATCACTCTCGGGCGAGTATTGCCCGACCTGAAGCAGATCAGCTTGCCAATGAGTGCCCTAGACTCAGCGATACGACGCTCAATCCTGCACTGCAAAGCCGGCACAGCATTATTTCATGGACTGTATTAGGGCGAGTTCTGGGTCGCCTAGAAAGGAATAAGGGAAGAGGAGATGGATACGGGAGGAGGTGATTGAGTGGGTATAGGCTATTTTAAGGATGGAAGGCACTTACCTTATACAGCCTTGGTGGTTTCGTGATACAGCTGCTTGTTTTCACTTCACTAACGAGCGGGTTTTCCTTGGTGGAAGCGGTGACAAACACATACGGGAGCGGAGCGGTATCGAGACGGCGTTCTTAGCGAGCGGAATGTTCGAGACTGTTCCTCGCGTTCACGTTCGCGGCGACGAATCAAGCGTAGGCAGTGCCTCTTCCAGGGAGAGGGAAAGAGAGGGACGGAAATATGATATCGCTCGCACTAGACAAGCGTGGAACGATTCATGTTGATGCGATTAGTTGTAGATAGGAAGGTAGATGGCGCTACCATATCCCCCCGGCCCTAAAGGGTTGCCTTTAAAAAAAATACAATTGAACTTAGCTATGTTGGGTGTACTACCGCATAACCCATCAATAGGCTAAGACAGCGATATGACAATAAATTAATCTAAATTAACTTTAGCGAAAACTACAAACGCAATAATAGCGAAAACTACTAACTAAATACTTAAACTAAGAGGTAGGTCCAACCTCAGGCTAGATCTCACTGAGTTGGAAGCGGACGCGAGTTGATCAGTGCCTCGACTTGTGCAAGGACAGTTAAAGGCTCTTCGTGAGAGAGGATGTGCTGACCTATAACTTTGAAGAGATGCGTTTTAATTACTTTGACCATGCTTGCCCAACATCCACCGAAATGTGGTTATGCTGGTGGAATAAACTTCCAGTCAATATGATCTATGGAGAGTTCTTCCTGAAGACGAGTATGATAACCCGCGACGTGATTGAAACAAGTAGCGGGAACAAGTTCAATAAATTTACTAACGCGGTTGGCGACAAAGTCTGCCAGCGGTGAGGAGAAGAATAAATCTAAGCGAGCACTACCTTGGAGTCGGAAAATGCGTATATTTATTAATAGAGTAGTGGGGCCAAACTGTGTCTTGAACCTTGTGGAGCAACTGAGACAGCAGAAGGGCCGCGCACAACTCCAGTCTCGCAACTGAAATGGTTTTAACAGGCGAGACCTTAGACTTGGCACAAACTAACTGCACCGAGTAGTTAGAACCAATGCGGACTTGCAGATATACGACTCCGCCGTAAGCACGCTCGCTGGCGTCAGCGAAACCTGTTAAGTTGATGGTACATCCATCTACCAACCCAAGATGACGCGGAATAGTAATTTGATTGAGCGCGGTAAGCTCAATACAAAACTGGCCCCAAGCGGCGACAATATGGTCAGAGGGTGTTTCATCCCACTCACATTTTGATAGCCAAAGCTCCTTGATCAAGAGCTTGGCGTACAAAATTGTGGGAGCCACAAAACCCATTATGTCCCATAGTCGAGCCACTGTGGACAGCATAGTGCGCTTGGCGCACTTATCATCTGGTGGTGAGACGTCAAACCGAAAACTATCACAGGATTTGTCCCAGCGTAAACCGAGAACCTTATGCGGTACAGACTTCTCAAACCTAATGTCTGGAGAAGCTTTATGAGAATCTGGTATGCGTGCGAGAACCTCCTTAGAGTTGCTTGTCCATTTGACAAGATCAAACTGGCCTCGCTTCAAAAACTGAATAAGCTCTTCACAAAGCGAAATTGCTAGCGGAGCGGATATGACACTACAGGCAATGTCATCCATGTACAAAGCGGAAGTGTAGTATAGTATAGTGTAGCGTAGCGTAGCTTAGCATAGCGTAGCATAGCGCAGCATGGCGCAGCATAGCGCAGCATGGCGCAGCATAGCGCTGCATGGCGCAGCTTGGCGCAGCATAGCGCAGCATGGCGCAGCATATCGCAGCATGGCGCAGCATGGCGAAGCATGGCGCAGCATGGCGCAGCATAGCGCAGCATGGCGCAGCATAGCGCAGCATGGCGCAGCATAGCGCAGCATGGCGCAGCATAGCGCAGCATGGCGCAGCATAGCGCTGCATGGCGCAGCTTGGCGCAGCATAGCGCAGCATGGCGCAGCATATCGCAGCATGGCGCAGCATGGCGCAGCATGGCGAAGCATGGCGCAGCATGGCGCAGTATAGCTCAGCATGGCGCAGCAAAGCGCAGCATGGCGCAGCATGGCGCAGCATAGCGCAGCATGGCGCAGCATAGCGCTGCATGGCGCAGCTTGGCGCAGCATAGCGCAGCATGGCGCAGCATATCGCAGCATGGCGCAGCAAAGCGCAGCATGGCGCAGCATGGCGAAGCATGGCGCAGCATAGCGCAGCATGGCGCAGCATAGCGCAGCATGGCGCAGCAAAGCGCAGCATGGCGCAGCATAGCGCAGCATGGCGCAGCATAGCGCAGCATGGCGCAGCATAGCGCAGCATGGCGCAGCATAGCGCAGCATAGCATAGCATAGCATAGCTAATTAGTGCTTTATCTTACACACAGTTTTAGCACCCACCTTGATCTCTTGAAGAGCAGAACAACAACAAGACGTAATACAATGAGAAGTATGTAACGTAGGTACGGTACCCATAATCACATACCCAAGTACCGTCTCAATAGCGGGCGGTAAATCATATCGCTCACTACGTACTATTTTAGTTAGTAGCAAGTGCGGAAATATCGAAGCTCCGATCAAAAGATCAATGCCTGCCGGATTCGCAAACTCCGCGTCGGCTAGCGGCAATGATTCGAGATGAGTGAGTGATGCTACGTCTACATTAGCGTTCGGCAATGCGTCCGTGATACGCTCCACGATAAGCGAAGAAATGTTAAAATTAATGTCCCTATTAAAACGCGAATGTATTTTAACATCTACGGAACCCCTGCAATGCCTTTCTGATCCGCCTATCCCTTTGACGGTTGAGTTAGTATTTTTAAAGTTATTCCATAATCCGAGGCGTTTGAAGCATTCCGATGTTATTAGATTGGTCTGAGATGCGCTATCTAGCAGACAACGTACCATGTGCGGCGACCCATTAACATCATATACGATAACTTGCGCTGTCGCTAACAGTACCGTGTTAGACGCCGTACACTGCGTTTTGGCCCTGCGCGGATCATTATAGATGCGCGAGTGCCGTCCTCGCGTGCGCGTCGCCCGCGCAATGGATGTCATACACAACGATACTTCGCCCTCAGACGCGGAAGGCGCAGCTACCGTGGTCTGCTGCACCTGCGGCGCGAGTGTGTCAAGGTTAGCGGATTGGCTTGACAACCGGTTATTTTTATCCAAATGTAACAGTGTATGATGTTTTTGTTTACACGTGCGACATCTCGTTCTACTGGAACAATTACTCGTTTTATGTTTTATGCTTAAGCAATTAATGCAAGCTTTGTTATCTTTTACGCTTTTAAAACGAGCAATTGGATTTAAATCATTAAAGGTGGGACACTTATAGTAATGGTCGTGCACTATATTACTGCACAGACACTTCTGTGAATTATTACTATTAGATTCCGAACATGTTACGTAAGATTGTGGATTAGGGACTGAGTTATTATTACTATTTCGCGATTTATTCAACCTTTGTTTGTTGTTGTTAGTGTTAGACGGGCCAGGTGAACCAGACTGCGTATTATGAAATATTCGACACTGATCTTTGATGAACGAAATAAAACTATCTAGTGTAGGTATTTTATTATTACGTTCCGTCATCTCGAATGCGCGAATTGTATCAGTGTCAAACTTTTTTAAAGCGAGTTGAAGCAACATAAAGTCGGAAAGATCTTCTAATTTTAAATTCCTAAGAGAATTAACCGCGGTTACGAAGTTATCAATAAACAGCTGGAAATTCGAGACAGACGCGTTGCTGGACAGTTTGAGATTTAAAGCTTGGTCAAAGTACGTAGACGCTAGAACGCGCGTGTCTTGATATCTGTCAAGTAGTGACTGAAATATGACCTGATAATTCTCAGCACTGGGTGTGACACCTGCAAATACGGACTGGGCCTTCGGTGACAGTTTACCTATTAAATAGTACAACCTGTCAGCATCTGTCAGAGAACCATTATCGTGCACTGTAGACTTAAAACTTGCATAGAATAACGGCCAACTTCGTATATCTCCGTCAAACGACATAATCTCGATTGGCGGTAATCTCGGTTTGCGGGCAACGGGCTCTGCTGAACATTTACCCTCCAATTGCGATTGTATACGCTTAATAATACAATAAAGATCTTCGAATGCGGTATACGCCTGATAGTTCGGTTTTTCATCAGGATTGATAGAAAGTAATCTTGCGTTATAATCGTCTAACAACTTATGAAAATCTGTTCGAATACTATCTACTGTTGTACAATAACTGAGAAATGCTTCGCTATTACTGTCAGACATCGATGCGGTTTTTGATCTTTCATAGATATTTTGAATGCGCTCAAATAAAATATTGCGTTTTGCTTCTAAGATTGTCATCTCTTTGTCTTCCGACACGCGTGACTTCTTTTGTTGTGACATGCTTACGTAAGTATAAGCTAATGAGAACGAAACAAAATAAGAATATCTAATGTATCTATTATTTTACCTAAGTAGGCAACACTTTAGAGCTGAGGAAATAAAAGTTGATTGAAATATGAGATTTATAAAACAACTATGATAGTTGCAGAAATAATAATTTAATAAGTAGGTAGCTACATAAAAGTTTACCTACTAATGCGGGCGGAAATAACCATGTGACGGTTATATGAATATATTAATTAGGAGTATAGCTAGGTGCTATAACTGCCTAGGTATAGCGGTATAACGTATAAAACGTAAATGAATCCGGCTCGAAGGACCAAAAAAAATGGTATGGCGTGGTGCCGAAACCAAGGTAGGGTTCTAGGCGACTTGGAAAAGGAAATGGACTGTATTAGGGCGAGTTCTGGGTCGCCTAGAAAGGAATAAGGGAAGAGGAGATGGATACGGGAGGAGGTGATTGAGTGGGTATAGGCTATTTTAAGGATGGAAGGCACTTACCTTATACAGCCTTGGTGGTTTCGTGATACAGCTGCTTGTTTTCACTTCACTCACGAGCGGGTTTTCCTTGGTGGAAGCGGTGACAAACACATACGGGAGCGGCGCGGTACGAACGAGACGGCGATACAGCGGTGCGGCGCGGAGCGGTATCGAGACGGCGTTCTTAGCGAGCGGAATGTTCGAGACTGTTCCTCGCGTTCACGTTCGCGGCGACGAATCAGGCGTAGGCAGTGCCTCTTCCAGGGAGAGGGAAAGAGAGGGACGGAAATATGATATCGCTCGCACTAGACAAGCGTGGAACGATTCATGTTGATGCGATTAGTTGTAGATAGGAAGGTAGATGGCGCTACCACTTTGCTTAGCATCGCCATGCTCGTTCCGCTGCCATTATGTACGATGAGTCCTAAACTTTTTGTTTTTATTGAATGCATTAAGCTTTTTTTTTTATCAGGATAGCAGAATCAGGCCTCCTTCACTCGGCCGTACCTACAGTACAGCGATAAGTGCCTACACTTTCGCGCGGCTTCCACGCCGCGTCGTCACCGCTCTCGCGCAGGGCTAGCTAATAACGTGAATTTTAATAGAGAGCAACAAAAATGTCTCATCACAAGTCTGGTGCAAAGTAAGTATTGCTCATTTAACGAATGTGTGTCGAAAGCAACTTGAAATTTTGATTTTATTTATTTTACGAGAGCAACTTGAAAATTGTACTTTTTATTTGTTGAGGTATCTCAACGATTATGGTGTCAAATTAAAGATCTAGTTCAAAAACTATTTTATCTGTTTGAATCATGTAAATCGGTCCACGCGTTTAGGAAATAACTAAGAATTAGTATAGTAAAAATTACCAGAATGTTTGTGGTTTTTGTTCTACGAGCTCAAATAGTGGGATATGATACTTATAGGATAATAAATTAATAATTTATTATTAAGTGGTCAAGTAGGTAGATAGACGATGAATAAATATTATAGTAGCAGCGGCAAGTCGACAACTCTAGCGCGACAGCTAGCGCACCGCTCCGCGCCAGACAGCGACAGCGTTAAGTGTTAGAAAAGAGCGGGAACAGTTAGGTGAATATCGCGTTCGGTACTGAGTGCTAATGCGAGCGGAATTGCACTTTCTTGCTTAGTAGCAAGAGTCGCCATTTCTATAAATTGGTTTGCGAAGTGGTGCTTCTCTTCGTTAGAACTATCTATGCTGATTCTGAGGCAGAAGGGCAGAATGCAGAAATGTTTTTTTTTGTTCAGTTCAACCACAGAGTTCAACCCTTTGAGAAAAGAATATAATATGGAGTGGACAAATAATACATATGGATACTTTACGTTATAGAAATATATATGAAATCGACATAAAGCCACCAAACATAGTGTTGTCTCGTTTTTACTTAGCGATATCTCTGTTAGAAAAAAGAGATAGCCATAGGTTACTGAATACACTGATCATAGTGATATTTTATCAGAAATGTCAATCGTGCCAGTGTCGCCATATTGCTTGCCAAGTGTTTTTGGTACATCTGCTGTCAAATCGTTGTGTATCGAACATAATAATTTTGATTTTGTGCATAAATATGTCTAAAAACCAGATGAATCAGTGCTTCAGGCTTTCCTAGAGATCGTAAAATCATGCCTAAGTGTTGATTTGAACTGTGCAGTGCAAGATAAAGCTATAATCAACACAAATATACTCTTCACAAGTAAGTAACAAGTCATGATTTATATTGTTGAAAAGGATTAGTATTTGTACAAAATATTGTTACAAGAGGTTCTTTTTATAGTTAATTTAACAGGTTTTATTTTCGTTATGGCCTAAATGTTGTTATTTTCGTAGTTTGGAATTTTCCATATTTACGTATTAGAGGTTAATAGTGATGTTACTGCTAATGTCGATATGGGTTATGGATATATAGATAATGTATAGAGACTTCCACAAACGATAACATTGTTAAAACTATCTCGTGTCTGTAAACGGAAATAAATTAAACATAGAACCAATTTTGTCTGTACCTAGTAAAGGAAAAGCGATATTTGACAAACTTACTTTACTTAGACCTGATTACATAAAACCCAAAACCGCTGCATCCTGCTCTATGTTGAGGAAAATAAGCAGTTAAAATAATTATATTATGTTTTTTGCCAACAGATAACATGAACAGCAACTGTATGCGAGAATTCCTAGCAATAAAACGTTTAAGAAAATAATTTTATTTATAAACAAGAGGACGCCCGCTGCTACACCTGCACATTTTTCAACTGTTTCTGTCCGATCCCGTGGGAATTTCAAGAAAGTCCTTAGTGCACTCCTGCGATCCCCAAAGAACATTCATGCCAAATTTCAGCTTCCTGCACCTTATAATTTTGGCTGTAGCTTATCTGTCAGGCAATCAGTAACGCAAGGATTTTATATATTATACAGATAAAAAACAAATAAATAACATGTATTAATCAATTATGATTTTTCTTACCCCCTTATGATATTTCAGTGTAGCTGTGTGTTTCATTACGGTATGTATGGTGCAAATCAGAAATCGCCGACATAAGGCCGGCGCGCACTGACGTCGCGGCATGGCAAAGGATTTTATTACTGATCAAGTAATTTTCATTCTTATTTCAATGAGTTTAGAATTCATATTACTTTATTTCGATACAATCGTATCGCAGCCCGCCGTGGCATGCCGCGGGACGTTTGGGGCGCGTCGCGGCACGTCGCGGCATCGGCGGCACACTTGGACGCCGCGGCATGCCATGGCGTCTTGCAATGTACCACGACGTAATCAGTAGGTAAATAAGTTCCTGAATTCACCGTTAGTAAATCTTGTTCTCATAAATAATGTATCCAGAATTGTTTTCTCTTCGACAGATCAGTTTGTATTTGTCGTTCTTCATCTTCAACAAGAAGTGCTATTGATACTAAATTCCAGTCAATTGGACGCCTCGGTATGACGCGGCATGCTGCGAGGTGCCGAAGCGTCTTTCGGGCTAACGAAACACGTTCCGCGCCGTGCCATGCCATGCCGTCAGTCGGCGCCGGCCATTAGCTATCCGGATAGCCAAGCTGAAGGGGCATTGGCCAGAGGACATAGCTCGAAGAAGCGATGGCCGTTGGGCAGAAAGGTTCTGGAATGGCGGCCTCGTACCGGACAACGCAGCAGAGGTAGGCCTCCCGCAAGGTGGACCGACGATCTAGTCAAGATCGCGGGAGGCAGTTGGATGCGGGCGGTTCAAGACCTGTCTGTGTGGAGAACCTTGGGGGAGGCCTATGTCCAGCAGTGGACGTCGTTTGGCTGATATGATGATGATGATGATGTATGGTGCCATTCATGTCCGGTACTTTCATTCACAGCGACACAGTATCGATATTGGCTACCAGAGAATATTTTGTTATATGATACAAGGGACATTTTCCGCTTTACCATGTTCGCCCGCATTTGCATTATGGAATAAACTAATTTGGCAAAAAATCTAAAGTAACTTACTACAAAATATCAATTTATTTTTTTTCTAAATCTACAGTAATGTATTATTTACCTCTAACCGGCTCAATGTCGATATCGATTATATTCTGGAGTCCAACCCATAGAGATATAAAGGATAGAGTGGCAGAACAGTACCTAACTCAATACTGTGTCGTGTCCGTCGGTGCGAGAGAGAACGCTACAGGTTAAAGGCCCCCTGTATCTCTCTAACAGTACATGCATAACATCAACATTGCGCAATGGCGTGCTACCTGTAACATCTATTTCTATCAGTTTATCAGTAATCAATAGTTTAAAAATATATAAACTTTTTTGTCACTTCAAATATCTTCGTGTATCAATAAAAACAATTTTTAAACTATTGATTACTAATAAACTGATTTAAATAATAGTTACAGGTAGCACGCCACTGCGTAATGTTGATGTTGTGCATGTATTGTTAGAGAGAAATGCAGGGGGCCTTTAATGTTGCGTTCTCTCTCCCACCGGCGGACACGAATAGGCCCCACTCTGCCACTCTATTCTTAATATCTCTATGGTCTAACCCAACGGCAGTCATTTTATTTTCCACATAATTTCGTAGGTATGCGCGCTAATTTCGTAGGTACGTCCAATCCATGTTATTCACAGATCTGTGGTTTATTACTAGAAAAAGTAAGAACCCTTCAAAAACTTAAAAAAAATATAGTTTTCTTTTTCATCTTTTAGCAACACAAATCGCATTCGCTAGTACGTTAGCTTTAATAATTTCGACTTCTTACTGAACCGAGACAACAGTGATTTTAGTGCTGGTATGAACGCTCTCATCGCAAGCTTTTAAAAGTGCTTACGCCAGAGTTCAAAGCAATCGTTTTTTAAATCCTCGTGCGAATGATGCCTAAAGGTGCTATACTTTGTCGATAACAAAAAAACTTGTCGATATATGCTTTGCGTAGCCTAATATGCGCCCAACCCTAATGGACGCCATTTTATTTGCATACGTTTCGTAGGTATGCACGCTAACTTCGTAGGTACGTCCAATCCATGTTATTCACACATCTATGGTTCAACCACAGAAGTTCAACGAAGAAAATGAATGACAGTCGATCTTTTTGAACGTTGTGACATTTGTGACAATGACAGTCGCTGTGATTAACTTCATTCGTATTATCAAGGTCAAAATTTGTTGCTCGGGGTGACCAGTTTAGAAATTTTCCCACGGATTTACTGAAGCTGGGATGTTAAAGAGCATAATAATATTAAACGGCGAATATATTTTTCGTTTAATTGGATGTTTTTCACATTTATGTAATACAAAAGTGCTAAAACACCGAGTTAATAATTTACAGCTGGGACGAATATAAAACACAGCCTGGACGCAAAATCAAGGGCGCAACGTGCTTGTCGAGGCACGTGAATGTTACAGCGCTTCATCCCCGTATTAGCTTACCATCAGGTAATCCGTCTGCTCGTTTGCTGCTTCTTACATAAAGATAAAACTTTTGTAGTTTCTGGCTACGTGATCCCGGGTTCGATTACTGGGTTGAAGAAAGTGATATGGGATTTTTCGGTCGGAAATTGTTCAATACTTACCTTGGACGCCACTGCCCATGGATAAAAGCAGCACCAGGAGAGTCACAAGTGAGTTGCCGCCTTTTGGGTTGGGAAAAGAAATAGGAGGAGGAGTGGGACGAGGGAAAAGTAATAGAATGGGGCCACCGCGCGCCGGCACTCTTACGCACCCAACGAAACGCAACACTATAGGTACTGTTACTTTTAACTTTACGTCGATTTTCGATGAGAAGGTAATATTACCCTAGTCGAGCCGGCCCATTCATGCTGAAATAAACAAGGCTCTTCTACCATTAACGATATGACTTTACCACTGGCTCCACCCGTGTGAATTTTACACATAAGCCTTTCTTAGAAATCACATTTTCAAACAATCTATTGGTGAAAAACGTAGGTATATATGTAAAAAATCGTTCGGTAGTTTTTAAGTTTATCGCGCTTTTACATATAGGCTGCGAGGACTTCATTTTGTAATATTACTAATATGCCTCTGCACACACATTCCCTTTGCACACAATACAAAATGCTCATCATCATCCTAGCGCTGTCCCAGTTACGATCCAAGCTTTTCCGGCTTTTCGTCTTGAATCCCGGGGACCGCCTTTCCTTTTTCTGCTGTCAGGGACTTAAAGACTGCCGCGGTTGCGGTGCTCCTAATGCGGTGTTTCCACATGCCTTTGCACAACCAGCGCAATTTATTCATTTTCGCGACACGCATACTATGCTTGTGTCACTGCCATAATATAACAAGACAAATCAATGGACTTAAAGATAAGTATAATTTATGATGAGAATAATAATTTGTTGAATGGACAGTTACATTTCAACCTATATTAATTTTTTGCTGCTTTGTTGTTCTGATGACTTTAGAGGAAAACTGTTTTGAGAAGCTAGCAACCCTGTCATTTTCAATTTTTCATTCATTCATTCATTCAATTAAATTCAATCAACCGCGTCGCTCGGATTGCGAGTGGTCTTACGTTGCTTGTGAAATTTTTCGGAATATCTAATTTATTGATATTGCCTCTCGTTTACTATCTTGTGTAGACATTCGCGTAGGCTCAGTGCCGTTAAGCTTATGTTGTGAATAGAATAATTCCTGAAGTGCTTCAAAATGGGTGCTCGCGTATCCAGAACTGATTTTGAGTGGGTTTACACGGAGGAACCTCATGCAAGCCGCCGGAAAATAATCCTGGGTATGTAATTACGTCATTTCTTCATTTATAGAAACGGTTTGAATGATTATAGAACGTACATGTGATAAGAAATGGTTAACATTTTTAGGCCCAATGGATTTTGTGCCGTAGCTCAATGGTGATGTCGGAGGAAAAATAATTTAGGTTTTGGTTCTTGTTGTTGCGAAATGAGGCAAATGTCGGTGCCCAGTAGTCGGCAGTCGCCTAATTTGTGATAAATTGTAGCCTAAAGGTGGACGCACACCTATCCGAGCCGACCGCGTCGAACGAATCGAAGTCAAGGAGGCCTCGCACATTAGCAAGAATCGACCGCGCCGAAAGAATCGAGCGCATGAAACAAATGGTTTCCATTTCCTTTACGCCTGTCGCACTGTTATTACATGTGAATTGTGATGGATCTTGACGAGGTTTTTATTTGTCAGTGCTTTATTAATGGAAGATGAAGTAACAATGCGGAAATAGTACTCGCGCGTTGCTTTGTCATACCCAACTGATAGAATGCGAGCGCATCGGACGAATCGACCGCACTAACCGCGCCGAATCTGATGACGTCATTCGAATTCTTCTACGATTTCTGAGGTTCTTCCAGATTCGGACGATTCGACGCGGACAAGTGTGCGAGGTTTCATGAGATTTCATATAAAGAATTCTAAAATTCGTTTCGTTCGACGCGTTCGGCTCGGATAAGTGTGCGTTCACCATAACGATAATGTAACGCCCAATCACTGCTGTCACTAACTGCCCTAACTGGTTTTGATGACATATTTTATGCAATACTAAATAGGTATGTTTCAAATACCAAGATAATAATGAAATGAAGAGGATTTACCTCTTCATTTCTAGGCTAATGAAATTATTAAAATAAAACTGATTCAGCCTAAATGGTCTGTAAATTTATCTAACATGTTTGTATCTAATAAGATTTTATCTTTTCTATTTTAGTAAGTACTTTATAAAAAAAAATCATTTCTGAGTCACACCTAAGTTAGAAACAATAAAATTCTGAAGATTTTGCTATCAATGTACATAAAGCAATGAAACAGGCACAAAATTATTGAATTTGTGTTTTATTTAAAAAAGAAACTGGTATTTTATTTACTTACATTGGTCAGAGACTGCAAAGAATGACAGAGATTTCAGGAAATCTAAGGGAGAGGCCTTAGTCGAGCAGTGGGACACTATAAAAATAAAGATATACTATCTACCTACCTACAAGCCAAACTACTGTAGCTAGAAATATGAAGTGCAAGTGTAACTAGGGCAGAACTAGTGATCTCCATTAAAATATCTAATATGTTATGTACAAGCAATTCTTGTATAATCTGAATTTCGAAAAAGGTGCCAATGATTTTTTTTATTATGCAGAGGTGTTTGCGAGACGATAAGTCAACCTTTACAGAATTAATTTTTAATCATCATCATCCTCTTAGCGTTATCCCAGTTTTCAATCTGGGTCCGCTTTCTAGCCTAACCGGATTTGGCTGAATATTAGCTTTTCCTTTTTGCTTTTTTATTTGTCTGCCCACCGCAACCCGAAGGGATAGCGATATTCCATGGTTTAGATTAGTGTCAGTTTATTTAGAAGGTACTGACGCCATGTAACGACTGTCAAAGATCATGCAACAGGGACCGACAGCTTAACATGCCCTCCTAGGCACAGGACAAGCGATAATTAACAATTCAATACGCACATAACTCCGAAAAGTCATTGGTGCGCGCCATGGTTTTTTTTTTATATTTATTTGCACAAAACACACTACAATCGTTATAAAAATATAAATTAATAACAATGTATGTTATGTTAATAGTGTATGTTTAGGATCTGGATCATAGCGTAAAATATGTGCATACAGAAAAATACAAAACTGGTACCTATTAACATATGAAAAGATTCAAACCCGATTCCCTCTGCATGGCAGTCTGTTGGTATATCCACTCGGCTGTCGCTGCTTAATTACAGAATTGATTTTTATTGTTATACTTAATATAATATCCGTGTGGTGATGGATTAAGAATACGGATTGTCACCAGCCCATATCATCCCATGGGTGTCGTAAGAGCCGACAAAGGGAGCATATTATGCAGAAAACAGCACTGTAAGAGAAGGAAAACTTGATACAAACCCTATACCAACCCGTTTGGCCAGCGTGGTATAGTAGGCCAATTCCTCCTTTCAAAGGAGAGGCCTAGTCCAGCAGTGGACTGATAAAGGCTGATGATGATGAATATAATATTCTACCACATTCACACAACACCATCTAGTCCCAAACTAATCAGAGCTTGTACTTTGGATACTAAGTAGATAATAGATAAACATACATATACTTTTTTTTTATAAATACATACATATTATACATAGAAACACTTAGGCCAAGACAAACATCCATGACCTTTGACACAGCAGTCGCTTACACTGCCGCTCTGCCAATCGGTCGTCAAACCAAAAGACATGATTCACCAAAAAAATTATTCCAAGTAAGGCTTGGTCTTCCAGGGACCATTTAATTGAAGTTTGCATGATTTTAATGAGTGAATATACTAAATATCATACTTTTATTATTTTATACGTATACTTTGATTTTCAAAAGGCATTCGACAGGGTTAATAATGACGTCCTACTTGCAAAACTTAGCGCTATCGGAGTGGCTCCCAAACTTCTTAAACTTCTCGCCGACTATCTTCGGGATAGGCAACAGTTTGTTAAGCTAGGTTTATACGTTTCCAATCCCTACCATACACGCTCTGGTGTGAGTCAAGGTTCGATACTTGGTCCACTTCTCTTTCTCATTATGATCAATGACTTACCGAATGTGCTAAAACATGCCAAATGTCTGCTTTATGCCGATGACTTAAAGCTATACAGCGCTATATGCACCGAAGGCGACTGTCTACACCTTCAGAATGATATCACTGCACTACATAAGTGGGCTTCAAATAATAAAATGGAATTTAATTCTTCTAAGTGCCTTTCTATTACTTTTGAACGTAAGCGACAGCTACTGAACTTTGACTACCATCTTAACGGTGTTTCCATTGCCAAATCTACTCGTGTCAAGGATTTGGGTGTCATATTTGACTCCGGCCTCACTTTCCATGACCATATCATTGCAACAGCGAAGGAGTCATTTAGTCGTCTTGGATTCATTTTGAGAAATGCGAAGGACTTCCACAATAACGATGTTATTAGGATAATTTATAATGCGCTTGTGCGCAGCAAAATTGAAAATAGTGCTTGCGTATGGAATCCTTATGAAAAAACATACACTTTATTACTGGAGAAGGTTCAGAAGGCTTTCCTGAGATTTTTATATAAGCGTTTATTTGGGTATTATCCATTTATATATCCAACAAAGTATCTTTTAGGTAGTATAGGTTATAATTCCTTGGAGGTTAGAAGAAATTTTGATCAGATCGGAACTATGTGCAAAATTCTTCACGGCAAAATCGTGGCACCAGAACTGCATAACGATTTATTGCGATTGTTTGTACCAAATAATTACTGCCGCGGCAGAAAGCATAGGCTTTTCGCCCTACCAGCTTGCCGCACCGTGGCCCGTGTAAACTCGCCTATACCCCGTTCTCTCGCCACACTAAATGCGCTCTTAGTGTCAGACGCACAGAGTGATATTTTCGCAGATGAATGGAAGAAGATATTGTTGGTGTGCATGGAGTTCTGTGAGATGTCTGTGAGTTAGTTGTGTCCTTAATTAGTGTAAGTGGCTTCCGGCCGTTCTAATTAAGTAAAATCTAAATAAAAAATAAATAAATAAATAAATCATTATTACAATCTTATCTACCTAAACATTATACCTAACTAGGCAAAAATTGATTAGACTAAGCTATTTTAACAGCTGTTTCACTATGAGCCTGTTCCTATACAAATGGCAATGTCACATTCAATCATATTTTTTTAGTTTTGTCATGAATATCAATTTTAAAACTAGTATTTTTACTACTCCCAATATGGACTTTCACATGAGAAATCTACTTATGTTAAACTAACTAGTAATATATTACTGAGCTAATTATCCTTGGTATGGACGTTGGTCTCGCGGCATTCATGTGCGCGTGGAATTGGGAGGTTTCGGGTTATTGGGTTTTTCCATTAGGAAATTCTCAGTAGCAGCAAGGAGTCTGGTAATGTGCCCGGTACGGCAATATTACGCCCTATTACGTAATCTCTATCTCATCTAATCTTTTTTTTTAACTAGGATGTATTCGATATACGAAGTTTTTATTTAGCAACGACGAAATTCTGGAATTTCCGGCAATTTAAAAAAAAAAAATATATCCAAAAGTCCACCATATTTGCAATTGTTTTTTTTTTGTGGTAGTAGTCCATAAGTGTGGCTTTGTTTTGAAGAAAAAGATATTGCTAATATGGTAGACATAAGTCGCAAAAAAAAAATACGATTTTCACATATTCACGATTATCTAGGAATTCAGAAGCCCTAGCCTGCCCACTAATTATTAGTTCTTAATGAACTACTAGTTCTTAATTTAGCATTAGGTTAAGGCTCTTAGAACGCAGTAAAATATCAAGAATTATAGTCGTAGTTTTTTTTTTAAATCACTAAGCTTTTTTCGTTTCCGGACATAAAACTAAATTAAATTTTTCAAAAACTATAGTAGCGAGGCTTGCGGGAGTTTTTGTCCAGTATTTGTGACATGCTTCTCCATATTGTGATCAGCAAAAAAAAATAAGCTGTCACAAAATGAGGTAAAAAATACACTGTGCTGTGGTGTTGCTTGTGTCCAAGGACGGCGGTAATTGCTTACCATCAGGCGATCCTGCTTGTTTGCCGCCTATTAATATATAAAAAAAGAAAAAATTATTAGCGTCTTCATCCAGATTTACAAATCAACTCTTCAGCTTTATAATATTACTAGACTGTGCCCGCGGTCCTGAGGGTCTAGTACGAGTTTACACGGTGACGATAGCCTAGTCGACGGGAACAATTTCCATACATTTTCTTAAAGCGCCCCTAGCGGACTCTATCCATCCCTATTGTCCGTTAGGGGCGCTTTAAGAAAATGTATGAAAATTGTTCCGGTCGACTAGTCTATCGTCTGTCACCGTGTAACACTCGTATTAGACCCTCAGACATACAGATAGACAGGATGTGGTGGGAACTTAATTTCATAATATGTATAGAAGTATCCATGGACTTCGTCTGATGTGTTTTTAGGCAGAATATTTATTTGTCTAATTTTCATGAGTCAAAGTCATAAATATAAAAAGTAACGGTCAAATTGCGTGTATGTGGCCAATAATTTTATGATAAATATTAGGTACCATTATTATAATTATTATATTATTAAAATGATAATAGGCTCGTTAGGTTTTTAGGTTTAGGCAGCGATAACCTAGTGGAGATACCAACAGACTGCCATGCAGAGGGTATCGAGTTCGAATCCACGGCACGCACCACTGACTTTTCGGAGTTAAGAGCGTATGGAATTGTTAATTATCGCTTGCCCCGTGCCTCTGAGAGCACAATAATAGTCAGCCATTTTAGACCAAATTAGGTGCATATCTCGGAAAATCGACATACCCAGTATATGACCACGTAAAACCTTGTATTTTGGAAACCTAAAACTGTTCTCAAAATTCACATGTAATTGGATGGTCGCAATTTTTAAAGTTAGGGTCAAAGGTCACAAAAATCGTTGTTGTTTAAACTTGAGCATTTGAACTTGTACCCACTAACGTGTAAAAAATAAAAAAATGTTCAACGGTTGAACATTTTTCACGCTCGATATTGAAAAATGCGATCAACGGTTGAACTTTTTTACACGTTAGTGGGTACAGGTCAACGGCCAAGTCACATAACATTAAATATAATAATAAAGAAATTGCATTAAGGAGTCTTAGACTTGGCTCAACTTTGTCTAGAGACTTCATTACTTTTAGAGATAAACGAGCAGCTCCATTGAGACTTGGCTATTTTTTTACAGAATGTTTTTGGTGGGATACCAATTACCAATACGCCTTGAACTAGGTATAAACTAGATACCGAGGCCGTGTTCCGACCGTTTGTATGAAGTAAAAATATTGTATAGACCCACGCCTGTATCCCCAAAGGGGTAGGCAGAGGTGTAATATAACACCCATATTTCGCCATGAATTTTATGTCCCACGTAATAGGGGGCGAGCCGTACTACCGTATTGCCGTACCGGGCACATTACCAGACTCCGAGCTGCTACTTTGAATTTCCTAACGGAAAAACCCGATAACACTGCTCGACCCGAGAATCGAACCCGAGACCTCCCAATCTCATGCGCACATTTATGCCGCGAGACCAACGAGGCAGTCAAAATATTGTAAAGATAACATTACTGTGCCTAAACCTTCCTCGATAATCACACTATCTATCAAGGGCGTCGCCAAGAGGGGGGCAGCTGCACCCTCCCCTAGAGATTCAAAAACCCCTACTTTTTCTCAGTACTTTTATCATTTTCCATATCAACTTGCCGCCCCTGGGCCATCGGCTGGCGACTTTGCCCCCCCCCTCCCTCCTAGGCAATCGGCTGGCGACGCCCTTGCTATCTATTGGTGAAAACCGTACAGAAATACGTTTGGTAGTTTGTGAGTTCATTACGTTCATACAGACAACTAGCCGTTTCCCGCGGTTTCACCCGCGTCCTGAGGGAACTACTTGGCGTACCCGAAAAACCCAAATATCTTACGAACCCCTATTTTTTCTAAAATAAAATATAGCCTATGTTACTAGCAGATAATTTAGCTTTCTAATGGTGAAAGAATTTTTAAAATCGGTCCAGTCGTTTTTGAGTTTATCCATTACAAACAAAAATACGTGTACGTGTAGATGTAGATAAGAAAAGGGGATTTCTTTTTGTAATATGCATAGAAGTCTGAATATTTAAGCTTAAAATATACTTGCTAATGAATTAATGAATATTTTGTCTCACAATCGACTAGACGAACTGAAGGTGAATGTTTTTTTTCAACAAAGTTATTAATAAAAACTAGTTAAGAATTTACTTACAGAGATCTAACGGGTTGGCAAAACTAAACATATAAATGTCTAGTTTGTCGTCTCTTCGGAGAGATACTACCTATATCTTTGTGTATTTTACTTTGAATGAAATAGGGTACCTACATAAAGTTTATATTCTTAGGCCTTTGCCACACTTGACGGAAATTCCGTCGCGGATCTTCCACGGCGGAACGCCTATACAAGTTATTGCAGTACCAGGCACACTATGCGGATGATCCGTCGCTCCGATTGTTCTCAGTGTTTACTGTAACGAAAGATTCGCGACGGCATTTCCGTCAAGTGTGGCGTCACTACACGGATAAACAACTTCAGCTTTATTATAATATTAGCACAGACTCTTAAACTTTACCAATTACCATCAATCATTTCGTTGGAAAATATCATAAATGTCTTTGATATCTAGATGGTATATCACCATTAACGTCCTAGCGTCATCCCGGTACCAGTGTAACCAATTTTGACAGAATAGTGTACGAGGAGCGGCGATAGCCCAGTGGTGTACCTAACGGACTGCCGAGACGATGGGCTCGGGTTCGATCCCCAGTTATCCCGGGCACACACCTCTGACGAAGTTATGTGTGTATTAAAAATGTTAGTTATCGCTCGCTTAACAATGTGCCCGGTAGATGGCAATAGGCTCGCTCCCTATTACATTGGGACCAAAACCTAACTGGCGAAGTGTGGGTGTGTAATACACCTCTGCCTACCCCTTCGGGGATTAAGGCGTGCAGTTATGTTATGTTACGTTAGTATACGATAATAGCTGAGCCCGGTTACACCCGCGTTTAGGGTTCCTACGCTCCCGTGGCTCATAGCGCGATTTTATGAAACACAAAAATAGTTTTTCAAATCAAACCAGTAGTTTCTGAGATTAGCGTGGTCAACCAACGAAACACTTCAGCTTTATTATATTAGTATAGATTCTTCATTGACTGATTTATTGATAGAATTCCGAATGCAGTAATACGAGAGCGATGTCGCCTAAAAGAAGATGTTGTGACAAGGATTGAGAAAGGAATGCTGAAATGGTTTGGACACGTGGAGCGAATGAGTGACGAAAGATTGACGAATCAAATATATATGGCAGAGGTGTATGGGCAAGCCGGTTGTGGCAGACCTCGTAAGTCGTTCGTCGACCAAATTGGGGACGTCTTGAAAAACGGAAAAGTCCGAAGCACCCGTAACCGGCGAGCATGTATGAAAATAGTAATGAATGTAGAGGAAGCCCGTAAGTTTCTGTATTTGTAAGGATAAAGCAAGTGGCGTTCTGTTGTCTCTGCCTACCCTGACAGGAAAAAGGCGTGAGCATATGAAGATTCTTTTTTGCTCCGTCGGTTGTATGTTTGTGAAGTCCCTCGCGACACAGTATTTATTCCAAGTTAACGTAAACTTTCAAAGAATAAAAAACATCTACATCTATAAAATAAGTGAACATGTGACTATTTTTAGTGTAGCTATAATTTTAGCTGTTGTTAGTTAAGAAGGCTGTATATTATAATGTATTCAAGGTCTTCTTAATGTCTTACGTAACGTATGTGGCGATGTGACGTTTATTTATATACCTACTTGTTAGATATGCATATATTTGTTTTTTTCACGATTTTATTTATTGGCCGGTAACTAATTAGGTATGTAATTATAATCAACATAAAAAAATCCACCATTACTGTCTGATGGACAACTCACAGCTAAAACTATTGGAAGCAAGTAGTTGAAATTTGGCTGTATCTCTGATTTTCCAAAATTCCTACTGAAATGAAATGAAATGAAATGAAATAAAGTTTTATTTTTGCCATACATACATACATACACTACAAGGACAAAAAACGGATCAAAATCATACATAATTATACACAACAGAGTAAAAATACAAACACATTAATTTTGAATATGGCAAAAATAGGTCACGGTTCAGTATACGTCTGACATAAAATTATGTCAGACACTGATTTTCAACCGTAACCTGCGGATAAGTGACTCACGAAAGTCAACCAGCATAAACTAAAACAAAAGTGTTACAACACTATAATAAAAAGAAAAAAAAATCTAATAATAATACAAAGAAAATAATTCTGTGTTATGTTAAAATCTACACTATAAATTTAGCTAGCAGATTCACACATAGTATAATTTATAATTTAATTTAATGCACAGACACATACACATCTAGATAAGAGACGCGTTCACATTAATCATATTCAGTTTCCGCTGTGCATCAATGAGGTGCCGCCGTAGCTGTCGTTTGAAAGCGCCAATAGTATTAAGAGATCTGATGGGCGGCGGCAAGTTGTTCCAGATCTTAGACGCCGCATAGCGGAAACTGCCCTTAAATGCCGCTGTTTTGTGCGGTAAAAAAGATAGTTGCTGTGAACACTGCCTGCTCGTGCACTCGCGCCTATTAGCAACCCAACTCAATTTGGCATAAAGATAGTCAGGCTCCTGATATTTGACAATGCCAAACATAAGTGACGCCAGATGAAACTTACGTCTCGTTTTCATTTTCAAAATGAATTTTTCATTCAGAAACGGCGTAACGTGCGCTCTGCGACCTATTTTAAAGCAGAAACGAGCGGCAGCGTTCTGGACCCTCTGAATAAGCCTATCAGTACGAGCCAATAACCGCGGTCCGTATACCGTATCTCCGTAATTTAGTTTCGATAATACTAGCGCTTCAACGAGTCGCACTCGCAGCTCTTCTGACAGATAAGGTCGCATTTTATACAGAATACGCAACCTATAAAAGCAATTCCTAACTAATTCAGCGACGTGTTTTTCGTATCTTAGGCTCGAGTCAATATTGAGACCTAGGTTACGGGCCTCATTTACTCTTTCGATAGTCTCTCCCTTGACGTTTATGCTAAAATCAGGTACTAAGCTTAGCTGAGTCTGAGAACCGAACAACATAAATTTAGATTTTTTAGGGTTTAGTACTAAGGAGTTTTGTTCCGCCCACTCACTAACTCTATTCAGGTCCTGATACAGCCCGGCGATAGCAATTTCGTAATCAATAGGTTTAAATGATACGTAAAGTTGGATGTCATCTGCGTAAATGTGATACTGAGAATTAATTAAATACTTGGTAATATCAGCACAATAGAGGATAAACAAAAGTGGTCCCAGGTTCGATCCCTGGGGGACTCCTCTCACGACTGGAGAAAAGTCAGATACCACAGATTCGCCTCCAGAAAGACGCAGTTCCACTCTTTGTGAACGCTGTGACAGATAGCTGTTAAACCATTTTATAGATTTATTATCACAACCATAATAATTTAACTTGGAAAGTAACAAAGAAACATTTATACTTTCGAACGCTCGAGAAAAATCTAGCAGGACCAGCAAAGTACACATGCCGCGGTCCTGTGCAGCGAGAATATTATCAGTGACGTCAAGTAATGCGGTAGTGGTTCCGCGGCCCTTCCTAAATCCAGATTGGAGCGATGGCAATATTTCATTGTTTTCTAAATATTCTGACAACTGCTTGCCTACCACTTTTTCCAATACCTTAGACAAGCATGGTAAAATGCTGATGGGACGAAGATCTTTTAATTCGATGGGGCTATGGTTTTTAGGAAGGGGTCTAACAGTGGCCATTTTCCAGGAGTGTGGAAAGGTTGACGTCTCTATGGATGTATTAACTATATGCGTGATGGCTGATAGGGAGTGGGGGCATGATAGCATTAGCATCTCCAAGGAAACCCCATCAGTACCCTCTGCATTTGATCTCAGCGCCGAGAGAAACTTAAAGACCACCTCGGAACTCACAGGCGATATAGAAAAGACAGCTTCACTAAATCGGTGAAACTCAAAAAATGTCAGGTACGAGATTTGAACCACTGGATTTCCTGGGATGTTCAAGAAGTGTTTATTAATTATGTCGGGATCGGAAAAATGTGGTGGCAGATCATTACATCTTTTTTTTGGCAACAAAGTGTTCTTTAAGTTCCTCCACAAGCTTTTAGGGTCTTTAATTTTATTGTTAATATTGAACTTGTAATAAGCTACTTTTTCGTTATACAAAGCAGTTGAAACTAATGGTTTTAACTGCTTGTAATATTGTTTTTTACTCAAAGACTTAAACTTTCTATACTCATTTAAGGCACAATCTCGCAATGACATCATCAATCTCACAGTGTCCGTAATCCACGGAAATGATTGCTCCTTGATACGACAAGTTCTAATGGGCGCGTAGACGTCAAACACAGCAATTAAGTACGCGCTGAACCTCTCCACCGTCTCATCCACCGTACAACACTGAAGAATATCACTCCAGTTCACCCGAGACAGAGTTTTACGCAAACACTCGGTATCAACATATTTTAACGGTCTAAATTGTACCTTGTAAGGTTTAAGTCGCTCCCGTCGAATGATAAATTCACAAATAATAAGAGAGTGACCACATATGTTCACAAATGCTTCTGCGGTTATTTGTTTCGCTCTAAGATCTGTACAGACCAAATCTATCAAAGATTCACTCGATTCAGTGAAGTGAGTTGGAACCGTAACTAACTGAGATAAGGACAGACTATTTAAAAATTCCATAACGACCTTTGTTTTGGCGTCAGAACTATGGAGAAGATTTACGTTAAAATCCCCAAGAAGAACACAACAGTCAGTTTGATTGAGGGATGTAATGGTATCAGTGATAGCATCCAAAAACAAATTCAAGTCTAGCCAAGGAGGGCGGTACGCTGTGCCGACCGCAACCTTTCGCCCGTTAACAGTGATCGATAGCCACATCTGTTCAATTGACTCGAACCTAGGATCGACGGCTAAAGTGAGTGTGCGCACGCTGAGACCACGTCTTACATAAAATCCGACACCCCCACCACGGCCCGAACGCACAGAGGCTGGGCGCGGCACATGTCGCAAGACGTAACCAGAAATGTCTGGCGCTCGCCCATCCTCCCCGGGCCGTAGCCACGTCTCGTTAATGGCCAAAATATCAAAAGAGTGTCTTTGAACGGCCGCTATAAAGTCGTCATGATTTGTACCCAGTGAGCCGGCATTCAAAAAACCGACTTTAAAGTTTTTTTCAGCCATTGCTTAAGTTATTAGTGGTCTCATAATAGAACGCTAAACAGGCGCCGACAGCATTAAACAGTACATTGTGTATAAGCATCATAATATAATAACTAAATAAAAAATGTATTTGGATAGCATATGTATCTGTGACTACAAAACAGTAACATATTTTAACTATACTAACAAATGTAATTATAGTGTGCAGTGCAATTTTCCTACAAAAGGCTGGCATGGCAAAATAGACAATAATAAATATTACAACTAAAGCGAACAATTTAAACATATTATAATAACAGTGAGATAAACATTCAATTCGTTCAATTCTAATTACAAAAAACAGCATCGATGTCTTTATCACAACGAATAACGAATGCTCGCTCTCCAGAATTTTTACGCACAAGGATTCGACCATCTTTGCACCATACAAATTTCCAGCCATGTTGTTGACCGACCTCCCGCGCCTTTCGAAATAACAATCTGTTAATTTTTGTTAGACGCTCGTTTACAAAGAATTGTCGCGCAGGACCAGACATACCTAAATCAGCTGACGTTGTACCCCGACGCACGCGCGCGCATGATAAAAACCTGTTGCGCAACTCACGGCGAGCGAGACGGAGTAGGAGTGGGCGGGGCCGACGCTCGGGGCCGGCAGCATCAGTCGCGATCACATGCCGCTGTCCCACACGTTCCGCACAGATTATATCGCTTTCTTGAACTTGCAGTCCCAACTTCGATGCCACCATCAGCGCCGTGTGCACGACGTTCTCACCGGCCACTTCTGGGAGGTTTGTAATCTCGACGTCGTTTAATAACTGCTGTTGGTCGCGATCATTAAGCTCTAGTCTCAGTTCGGCGATAGCTGCGTCCACAGGCGCCAGTGTTAGGGGCCGTAACTTCTCCAGTGCGCTGAGACGGTCATCCAGTTGGTCAATTTTATAATTGCACGCTTGCACCGATGCTCTAACTTCCCCTATCTCCTCGCGGAAGAACTGCAGCTCCTTGTTAATTGACCTCAAATTGTCCCTGAGGATGAGAAGCTCAGAATTTATATCTGATGTGAGGCTCTGCGCGGTCTCGGGGCTAGAGGAAGAGCTGGCATGCAAACCAGAAGGTGCAGAAGCCTGGTCAACAGTGGCTATGCTGCGGTGGTCAGAAGAAGTATTGGCGGTGCCCCTTACGGGTGTTTCAGCTCCGTTATCAGTGACACGATTTCTTTTACATTCCGGGCAGAGCCAGGTTGGGGAAACAGTACCGGAAACAGGCAACGCTACGCAGCGACGGTGATATTGAGCGCTGCACTTGTGGCATTTAGCGGCTTCGCTCGCCGATATAAAGCGCCCACATCCACCACACTTCGACATATTTATGTATTATGATATTTGATGCACAAGTATGAACAGCTGTATAGATGACTTAGTTCCAGGTTAGCCCGATAGATGGTGCTGTTATAAGCATGAACCATAAAGTGATTTTTTGCGTCGTAATTAACGAGAAGGCCAAGTGCATATATATATTGAGCAGGCTAGGGGTGCACACACACTGAGTCACTGTCACCATGGGATACTAACAGTATTTTGGAAAACACATTTTATATTATGAAGTTTCGGGTAGATTCCACGGGCTAAGGGGTCCACTTTTTAATGAAAAAGCTTTTAATGATTTTACACGGCACAATAACACTTGTCCACAATTTATGACGTTAATAGCTTAAAGCACTGTCTATTGTCAATTAACTATAGTGAATTCCAACACGTTTTTTATTTAATTGGATATGTAAACAGCATAAGGTGAACTTGCTTGTTTGACATTCGTGACGTCACTCCCTTACTGGATCACGCTGTGCTGTCTATGACGTGCCGACGGACAGACAGACATGGCGAACTCATAAGGGTACCGTTTTATGACATTTTGGCTACGGAAACCTAAAACTTATAATGTTCGGGCGTAGCTTTGGGTCAACATGGCATAGGCCATATTGAGGTCAACTTGACATGGAGAATGAGAAGAGTATGAATAAGTAAAGCCGAGACAAGACATGAAGTTTCCTAGCCCACATTTTGCCAGCGTGGTGGACTAAGGCCTAACCCTTCACACAGTGAGAAGAGGCCCGTGCCCAGCAGTGGGACAGTTTATCTTTACTAATTTAATAAAGTACTACTGTACTAACTACTGGTCCGATTTGACTGATTCTTCGTGCGTTGGATAACTTATTTATTGAGGAGGACAGGTTATATAACATCACTCTATGAATCACGTGTGCGGACCAGTAGAACTAAATAACTCGGATCTAAACACGAGGACAGCTCGTATATTATATTACTAGAGGATGCCCGCGGTTACATCCGCGTTATTTAAGGCGACTGCTCCGCTCCCGTCGCTCATAGCGTGATGTTATATAGCCTATGGCCTTCCACGATAAATGGGCTATCTAACACTGAAAGAATTGTTCAAATCGGTCCAGTAGTTCCTGAGATTAGCGCGTTCAACCAACCAAACAAACTCTTCAGCTTTATATATTAGTATAAGATAAGATACTAGTAACTAGAGGATGCTCTCTTCTACAATTGCCGTGCCCAAAAGGGTCCATAATTGTTACTTATTTTATGTTTTATAAGACCTTTATATACATCGCGGAGTGCAATAAACTTAAAATTAAAATTGATGCTCGCAGCTATGCCCGCACATTATTTCATTTAGCCTGGCCGCACACATCCGTTTTCAGGCCCGTTTTTCAGGTCCGATTTTCAGAACCGTTTTCATTTCATTCCGTGAGCAAAGCGATTTTCATTTATTTTCCTTTGGCTTAGACATGGGCTAAATAGGTAATTTAAATATTAGGTGTTACATGACTGTAATTTAAATGTTTGTGTGAAAAATACCTGTGACAAAATATTAGGTACCTATTAAAAAATCCGGACAAGTGTATATCGAGCCACGCACAATGTAGGATCCCGTATTAGCCTTTATCTAGTATCCTAAGGATAAAAGAAGTCAAGCACAATTATCAATTTAATCGCTTAATTGCGTAAGTTTTAGTTAATCGAATATTAGGTACTAGTTAATTGTAAAGCCTAATGAGCCCTTATAATTGTCATTGAAAGTGCATTAAGTATGATTAATTATTCATGACACGGGAATTAACGCGATCTTTTATACGTAAATACCATGAAAGGCTTGACGTTTCGGAACGATTGCAAGTCCCATGGTCACAAGCTGATTGGCGCTGCGATGTTACTACGAAACTTTTATTGCTTTCACCGTTGGCAGACGAGCCAATGATAAAATTGATATGGTAAGTGGTATCCGTGGCTCATACTTAGCTGTGTTTACTTAGCATTACAGGAGCAATGTCAAATAAGTACAACCAAGTTGCTGCCTACCCGAAGGAAGAGGAGAAGGGAAAGCGATCAGGATGAGGACCGGGAGAGGAAAGGTGATTGGGCCTCTGGCGTTCTCACTCACTGAACAAAACACAAAATAAAAGATACTGTTACTTTACATCGATCTTCTGTGAGAGGGTAGTACTTCTCCGGTCGAGCCAACCCATTTGTGCTGAAATCAACATGCCTCTATTACCGACAATTTTCGAGCTGTGCCTATTTTCAGTTATATGCATGGCAGAGACGCCTAAACGAACTGTGTATTCGATCTGCTTGCCGCAAGAGCCGCATAATACGCTAGACCAGAAGTGATTAATTATGAAAATCATTAGGCATATTGTTAATGTCAGATTGGCAAAGACCACACTCACACAAAATGTGATGTGCAGATTACTCACATTTGTTGTCAGAGCTTGAATATTGGCATAATGGTGAATAAACTAATTAAAAACCAAAGCAACTTCCTCCAAAAATTACCATGCCCCGTACGAAATTGAGCAACACAGTGATCCCCTCCTAACCAGGTCCGGCCAGTCGCTCACGAACGTCTGGAAAGAATTGGTCAAGGTGACGGCCCTTGGTTGATGTATTCCAACGAAACTGCTATTCGTTGACAAGACATACGTAGACATCGGCGTGCTGGTTGAACAACCTAAGCAGTTTATTTATATCACGAGGTCCTAGGAAATTTGGATTCATGCTTTCTCGTATGGTAAAATACATTGATGCACGTCTTTGGACCTCAAGATCAACCGAAAGTATACCTACCAGTATTGATAAAGCTTCAGTGCTAACTGAGCTTTGCACAAAAATTTTAAAATATCAACGCAAGAGTCGACTCTTGTAGTGATTGCCGACGTACAGTACCGATAGTAGGCCTATCGGCTCATACAGGCGCACACATGCAATCTAAATAGGTTGCATCAATTATTTTTAAAGTTGTGAAATTATAGGTCTGAACGGAAGTCTCCATGTCGCAGTTGACATCATAGACAGAGCGTAAAAGGTTTTTTTTATTCACCTAGGTACCATTTATTACGTGTTCAACAAAAGACAATTTCCCTCTTAAAATAATTCAAAGTAAAAAACAGATTCATTATGTTTAATAGTGACCGTGTGTTGACGGATTAAGAAGATGGAATGTCACCACCTCATATCATCCCATGGGTGTCGTAAGAGCCGACAGAGGAGCATATTATGCAGAGAACAGCACTGTAAGAGAAGGAAAACTTGCTACAAACCCTATACCAACCCGTTTGGCCAGCGTGGTATAGTATACTTCGACAAATCGACAATACCTTTTTAAATTATTGTCCGAGACTCCCTTGCTTACGTGTACTACCGTGCCATTTAGTACTTATTGAGTAAAAGCATTGAGTGCAAAGTATCCAGTACAAAGTTATGGATATCGAGAGGAAAAATACTCGATACCACAGAGTATCGATATTTTTCCGTGCGTTGGTTAGTATAGTCAACGGAGGAGAGAACGTGTTCGGTTTGAGCATCGGTTGCATGAAGCAGTATACAGCCACTACGATAGCCCTATTTAATTAAAAATACAAAACCTTTTTGCTACCTTGTTATTAAAAACTTTTTAAAGGGTTATATTGACAAAGTAGATTATAATTTATAAAAAATATGCAAGGAGGGTATAGTCTGCGTAAAAACCTGTCACGTATGCGTCAGAGGTCTATAAAGCCTGGCGTCGACTACATTCGAACCGCGTCGAATCGCGCCGAGTCGCATTTTATCCGTGTGCGTTCATTACAGACGAATCGAATAGAAGCCAGCAGTCGGCGACTAGCTGCTGTAGGTTTTGCTTGTGTTGGTTTATTTCTTTCCATATATTTTGTCTACGCTGCTCGTCATGATAATGAGTCTCTTCATGAGCATAATTTTTTTTTAGACTCACGCCTGTATCCCCGAAGGGGTAGGCAGAGGTGTAATATTACACCCACATTTCGATATGAATTTTCAGGTGCCACGTAATAAGGGGCGAGCCTATTGCCGTACCGGACATTACCAGATTCCGTGCTGCTACTGAGAATTTCCTAACAGAAAAACTCAATAACACTTTACCCGACCCGGGAATCGAACCCGAGACCTCCCAATCCCACGCGCACATTTATGCCGCGAGACTACTGAGGCAGTCATGATCATTAAGTTCAGTATATTTCTGAACTAGGGAAATTAACAGCTCTTCATTTAGATAAATTTTCATGTAGGTATTTACGCAATGTAGTACCTGTCTACACTCGTCCGCTGACCCGCGTCCACTAAGGTGCGCCGAGTCGAGTCGAAACGCGTTGCCGCAGAAATTCGCCTGACGAGCGATGCGCGCGGTAGATTCGATTCGGCGCGCCGTGGCTCGTCGCTAATGAACGCAGGTTCATAGAAATATATAAGAAGTGACTTTCTGCGTTTCGATTCGTCTCGGCTCGGCGAGCTTAGTGGACGCTAGCCTTAATAGAGAATTTTAGTTGGACAACTGTAATAAAAATTTTCATTACCCATTTTTTAAATATTTAGGCCCTATATTTGGTGTTTTGGTGGATTCTATGATAAGTTTTATAATTTTTGTATGGCGACGGCGCGTCGCAACCCTGTCCCATCAGAAACAGCCACGACCACTCTAACAAGTGTCTGATTTATGCAGAATAAGTTTTATGATATTGTCTATATTGTCAAATTTAATGTCTGAATGTGAATGCATCATACAATTTCAAAGCAAACAATACAATTTGAGGAGTATGATTTGTTTTACGTTCTTTAATTGTTTTCATCTCGCATAGAGTATATATGTAGATATAAATCATTATATTATTCCCTCTACCACTTTTATACAGGATACCAATCTTCAAAAACCTAGTTGCATAACGGGTCTCAGACCAACTTTTTTGTATGACCGAAATTGCCATTGTGTACATTCCATAATAATATTCTTAGACAACTTAAACCCAATCATGTGATCCCAAAATAGGCGGAGCCTATAGTATGGTAACCAGACACCTGATAAATATATACTTCTAAACATATAGGTTCATATTATAGATAAATTATATCCAGACACTGAACAAATATCATCGTGCCTATCACACAAAGATTATCTAAGATCCATGGCCTCCGGCGTAGAAGTCAAGGTCACTAACCATTAGACCAATAGGCTAGTCATATAGAGAGACAAAGTTTAAGCAGAGTGGTATTCAGTAGCCAATATAAACCTTTCACGTCACACATTATGATGATCTGACGAAAATGCTAAAATAACTTATATTATTATATTATCCTCTTGTCCGTAGGTATGTGATTTTTGCGTAAATTTGAAAACCCCAGACAAGAGTTTATACACGTCTACTACGCGTACATTGTCGTGTGATTCTGACAAAATAAACTTCAAACCAATGCTATATATCGATACATGACAAAATGTACGCATGCGCTAAATTCAGTTATGACGTCACGAGCTGTTCCGCGCGCGCTTGATTTTCATTTCTTTCAGTCCACGGAATGTTTTCTGTTCAGAGCAAAATCAAACATTCGTGGTAGGCAGTAAGCTCATTTTTGATTAATTAGATGATTTTGAGAGCCTGAAAACATTACAAACCTGAAAAGTCGTCCCTGAAAACGGGCACTGAATTTTTTCAGTCCAGAACGGAATGGAAATTTTGCGTGCTTTCCGATCAAAGCAAAATCTATCGTTTGCGGTGGTAAGTACGTTTATTTTACAAAATAAATTTGATACAGTCGACACATGAAGCTCGCTAGTCTCACTGAATTCCGCCATGAAAAATCGGTCCTGAAAATCGGATGTCTGCGGCCAGGCTTAGCCTGGCCGCACACATCCGTTTTCAGGCCCGTTTTTCAGGTCCGATTTTCAGAACCGTTTTCAGTTCATTCCGTGAGCAAAGCGATTTTCATTTATTTTCCTTTGGCTTAGACATGGGCTAAATAGGTAATTAAAATATTAGGTATTACATGACTGTGATTTAAATGTTTGTGTGAAAAATACCTGTGACAAAATATTAGGTACCTACTAAAAAATCCGGACAAATGTATATCGAGCCACGCACAATGTAGGGTCCCGTATTAGCCTTTATCTAGTGTCCTAAGGATAAAATAAGTCAAGCACAATTATTAATTTAATCGCTTAATTGCGTAAGTTTAAGTTAATCGAATATTCGGGTACTAGTTAATTGTAAAGCCTAATGAGCCCTTATAATTTTCATTGAAAGTGCATTAAGTATGATTAATTATTCATGACACGGGAATTAACGCGATCTTTTATACGTAAATACCATGAAAGGCTTGACGTTTCGGAACGATTGCAAGTCCCATGGTCACAAGTTGATTGGCGCTGCGATGTTACTACGAAACTTTTATTGCTTTCACCGTTGGCAGACGAGCCAATGGCCCACTTGATATGGTAAGTGGTATCCGTGGCTCATACTTAGCTGTGTTTACTTAGCATTACAGGAGCAATGTCAAATAAGTACAGCCAAGTTGCTGCCTACCCGAAGGAAGAGAAGAGAAGGGAAAGCGATCAGGATGGGGACCGGGAGAGGAAAGGTGACTGGGCCTCAGGCGTTCTCACTCACTGAACAAAACACAAAATAACAGATACTGTTACTTTACATCGATCTTCTGTGAGAGGGTAGTACTTCTTCGGTCGACCCAACCCATTTGTGCTGAAATCAACATGCCTCTATTACCGACCATTTTCGAGCTGTGCCTATTTTCAGTAATATGCATGGCAGAGACACCTAAACGCACTGATATTCGATTGCTTGCCGCAAGAGCCGCATAATACGCTAGACCAGAAGTGATTAATTATGAAAATCACTAGGCATATTGTTAATGTCAGATTGGCAAACTCCACACTCACACACAAAATGTGATGTGCAGATTACTCACATTTGTTGTCAGAGCTTGAATAATGGTGAATAAACTAATTAAAAACCAAAGCAACTTCCTCCAAACATTACCATGCCCCATATGAAATTGAGCAACACAGTGATCCCCCCTAACCAGGTCCGACCAGTCGCTCACGAACGTCTGGAAAGAATTGGTCGAGGTGACGGCCCTTGGTTGATGTATTCAAACGAAACTGCTATTCGTTGACAAGGCCTACGTAGACATCGGCGTGCTGGTTGAACAACCTAAGCAGTTTATTTCTATCACGAGGTGCTAGGAAATTTTGGATTCATGCTTTCTCGTATGGTATAATACATTGATGCACGTCTTTAGACCTTAAGATCAACCGAAAGTACACCTGCCAGTATTGATAAAGCTTCAGTGCTAACTGAGCTTTGCACAAAAATTTTAAAATATCAACGCAAGACGTTGACTCTTGTAGTGATTGCCGACGTACAGTACCAATAGTAGGCCTATCGGCTCATACAGGCGCACACATACAATCTAAATAGGTTGCATCAATTATTTTTAAAGTTGTGAAATTATAGGTCAGAACGGCAGTCTCCATGTCGCAGTTGACATCATAGACAGAGCGTAAAAGGTTTTTTTTTATTCACCTAGGTACCATTTATTACGTGTTCAACAAAAGAAAATTCCTCCCTTAAACTAATCCGAAGTAAAAAACAGATTCTTTATGTTTAATAGTGACCGTGTGGTGACGGATTAAGAAGATGGAATGTCACCATCTCATATCATCCCATGGGTGTCGTAAGAGCCGACAGAGGGAGCATATTATGCAGAGAACAGCACTGTAAGAGGAGGAAAACTTGCTACAAACCCTATACCAACCCGTTTGGCCAGCGTAGTATAGTAGGCCAATTCCTCCTTTCAAAGGAGAGGCCTAGTCCAGCAGTGGACTGTTAAAGGCTGCTGATGATGATAAATAATGACGTTATTGAATATGATACGAGGCGCTGTCTTTAAATTTTCTTTTAAAAGTAACTGAAATGTCTTCTGAGGAGCAAAAGATAAACGATAAGTAAGTTTCACCCCAATTGTTGATCATTCTTAAACATGTATACTAACCTTTCAAGTCCTACTCTTGTATTTGATTAAATAAGGAATATACCGTCATCTGCATAACCTGTCAATGTACATTCAGACGGTAGAGGCTTTCTAAGAAAGTCATCAATTACGTCCTAGCAGTGAGCTCTGAGGACAACTCATCGTCGGCGTCTTCGACACAGCATAATGCCCTAACTGTAACTTTGTTGTTCCATGTTGAAATGACGAGTAAGCAATCATAGCATTAGCCACTATACGTTGTCAAAGTCGCTGGATATATCTTAAAATATGCCCAGCACATATTGGAATTCTGCTGACGTTACTATTGTCCTAACCGATATTTATCATTTAGAGGTCTTTTTACGAAATATTTAGCAAAAAAACAATCGCAAAGTGAACCCCTCTTTATCTTCTAAACCGTAGAACTACTGTATCCAATCAAATTACCGGAGACTAATAAGATTTTAGGAAAACGGATAAGTGTTTGACCGGTTACATTTCGTGGTCAATTAATTTTGCACCATTATCGAATTTAACGAAATTCGGTAGAATTTAATTGATAGTTACTTCAGCAGCAGCAGGAAGACTTTATTCTAAAGAGTCAAGAAGGCCAATTCTCGTATTTAACAGAGACTGACACTGAATTTTGACTGAACTGCGATTTAATTTTGAATTGACTCACAATTGGTATTCTGCTCCACTTAATCTCCTTATAGTATAATTTCGATATAATCAATTTATAATCTCTTGTTGATTTTAGAGGTAATGACAAAAACTCAAAAACAAAAACATGAATTTTGCCCTTGTATGGAAAAATACATTAATAGGAATGGTTATTGGATGCCAATACGTTTACATGCCAAATTAAAATTAATATACAACTAAGTAATAAAATTTCGGTAAGTAAATATATTGGTTCCTTGGATCGTGTGAATTATTTTCAATAGGTATTCAATAATTAAAAAATTTAATATTCAATAATAGAAATAATTCAGACATTATAAAGATTTTAACGATGGTAACGTACAATTGGGTTTTTAATTCGATTTTCCCTCCTGATAATTTTATCTCATTTGTTGAATTTCTCGAGCAAAAGTTTCGCGAATATATCGATCTTGAAATAAATATTGTCAATGCTGGCAACGAAATACTTAACATGTTTGCATGTTGTCCACCAGGATCTCCTAGCCAGATCCCCCAGAGGATCCTCGTGAACTCATTAGTTGTGAAATTGTATAAAAGCAATTAACGTTTACAAAACCAGTGACTATCAGAAAGTTATCAGCCATCGATAGGGATTACAAAAATCAGGTGCATGCGATTTTCGACCTTATTGACGTAACTCAGAATTTATAATTTTAATAACGTATCAATGTCAGAAAGCAAGAAAATACCAAAAAGAAGTTTATCATGAATTGTCAATAAGGTCGAAAATCGCATGCACCTGTTTTTTGTAAGCCCTATCGATGGTTGATCATTTTATAGTCATTTGTTTTGTAGACATGAATTTGTCTTACACAATTTATTTTTAAACTTATTTTAGATACCTATCCCCGTGGTAAAACTAGTGGCACATAATAGCTAAAGGCGATTCCTATGTTTATTAGCAAAATAGATCATAAATATTACCAGAAAAATATTCAACACTGTTAGTGGTATCGTTGGGAATGTCAAATAAATCACGTCATCACGTCGTGTCCTTGGTAACAAATGTATATTAAAACTAGAAGTACCTTACCTGCTCTACTAATAATTAGCAGAATACCGTTCACACTAGTTCACACTTGGTTCAACTTTCGATGTAGTCCCGATCTCATTCAAGTGTCAGTTAAGTTACGAGAATACCATTTATGACGCCGAGACTAGATCGATATTGGAATTTGAACAAATATAATTACCAGAATTGGCCCTAAGGTGTCAAATGTCATTCATAAAATGAGTATTTATTACGTATCAGATATATATGACATATATCTGGTACGTAATGCCAGATACATAATATGTATAATAACTGTCACAGGTATGGGTGAAACCTCGTCGCTGTGACACTCGTTACTTTTTGTATATAGTATTTTACCTGTAACTATGTCAGTATTATTCTACCAGTACAAGTAGTGATAGCCTAGTGAACGGACACAATGGAGGACGACGATCTATTTGCAATCGCATTTTTACTATCAATGAAAAAGAAAAGGAATCTTCGGTATTTTGTACACCCATTAAATACTCAAAGCATCAACGAGAGTCAATTTTATTTAAAGCAAGTTAAGTTACGGGTACACCCAGACAAATTCTTTGAATTCTATAGGATGTCTATCAAATATTTTGATGAACTTCATAATGGAATACGTGATAAATTATATAGTGGGGTTGAATTTTTTTTTGGTTGAGTACCCCATTATGTGGGGTATCATAGGATAGGTTTTAAAAAAATATTATTAGCTTGCTCAAATCATTTTTCGATCAAGTGATTGGTTTGTCAAATATCAAGCTTTGAAGTGAAAAGATTTTTTATACTCAAGTGTCCCCCCACCCACCCCTCTGCCGGCTAAACTACTAATTTGGAAGAGGTGAAAAAAATCACAAATGTAGTACATATAACGAATTTAAAAGGAAAACTATCACGGCTAAGTAGACATCACTAGTTTACGAGTAATCGTCGTTCAACTTATAAATACCTATTTCTGTGAGTTTACATTGGGAGCGCTGGCTTAATCTTAAAGATATAAGTATGTAATGTACTTCGGGGTACAAAGTGGGCCCGTTTTTAGTCCCATGTGAAACAGAAGTTATTATCAATAATGGCCATTATGGGCAACTACGGAACCCTACATAGCGCGTGGCCCGACACGCACTTGGCCGGTTTTTTGTATATAATATAATTAATCTGCAGGTAGTATTTTCACTCTTCGGGCGCCTGGTGGGTCTGAGAGACCCGTCACTTCGACAAATCGACAATACCTTTTTAAATTATTGTCCGAGACTCCCTTGCTTACGTGTACTACCGTGCCATTAAGTACTTATTGAGTAAAAGCATTGAGTGCAAAGTATCCTGTACAAAGTTATGGATATCGAAAGGAAAAATACTCGATACCACAGAGTATCGATATTTTTCCGTGCATTGGTTAGTATAGTCAACGGAGGAGAGGACATGTTCGGCTTGAGCATCGGTTGCATAAAGCAGTATACAGCCACTACGATAGCCCCATTTAATTAAAAATACAAAACCTTTTTGCTACCTTGTTATTAAAAACTTTTTAAAGGGTAATATTGACAAAGTAGATTCTTATTTATAAAAAATATGCAAGTAGGGTATAGTCTGCGTAAAAACCTGTCACGTATGCGTCAGAGGTCTATAAAGCCTGGCGTCGACTACATTCGAACCGCGTCGAATCGCGCCGAGTCGCATTTTATCCATGTGCGTTCATTACAGACGAATCGAATCGAAGCCAGCAGTCGGCGACTAGCTGCTGTAGGTTTTGCTTGTGTTGGTTTCTTGTTTCAAATTCTTTCATTATTCCCGCTCTTTCTTTCCATATATTTGTCTACGCTGCTCGTCATGATAATGGTGTAATATTACACCCACATTTCGCCATGAATTTTCAGTTCCCACGCAATAAGGGGCGAGCCTATTGCCGTACCGGACATTACCAGATTCCGTGCTGCTACTGAGAATTTCCTAACAGAAAAACCCAGTAACACTTTACCCGACTTACTCCCAATCCCACGCGCACATTTATGCCGCGAGACTACTGAGGCAGTCATGATCATTAAGTTCAGTATATTTCTAAATTGGGGAAATTAACAGCTCTTCATTTCGATAACTTTTCATGTAGGTATTTACGCAATGTAGTACCCGTCTACACTCATCCGCTGACCCACGTCCACTAAGGTGCACCGAGTCGAGTCGAAACGCGTTGCCGCAGAAATTCGCCTGACGAGCGATGCGCGCGATAGATTCGATTCGGCGCGCCGCGGCTCGTCGCTAATGAAAGCAGGTTCATAGAAATATATAGGAGGCGACTTTCTGCGTTTCGATTCGGCTCGGCTCGGCGAGCCTAGTGGACGCTAGCCTTAATAGAGAATTTTAGTTGGACAACTGTAATAAAAATTTTCATTACCCATTTCTTAAATATTTAGGCCCTATATTTGGTGTTATGGTGGATTCTATGATAAGTTTTTATTATTTTTGTATGGCGACGGCGTCGCAACCCTGTCCATCAGAAACAGTCACGACCACTCTAACAAGTGTCTGATTTATGCAGAATAAGTTTTATGATATTGTCAAATTTAATGTGTCAATGTGAATGCATCATACAATTTCAAAGCAAACAATACAATTTGAGGAGTATGATTTGTTTTACGTTCTTTACTTGTTTTCATCTCGCATAGAGTATATATGTAGATATAAATCATTATATTATTCCCTCTACCACTTTTATACAGGATACCAATCTTCAAAAACCTAGTTGCATAACGGGTCTCAGACCAACTTTTTTGTATGACCGAAATTGCCATTGTGTACATTCCATAATAATATTCTTGGACAACTTACACCCAATCATGTGATCCCAAAATAGGCGGAGCCTATAGTATGGTAACCAGACACCTGATAAATATATACTTCTAAACATATAGGTACATATTATAGATAAATTATATCCAGACACTGAACAAATATCATCGTGCCTATCACACAAAGATTATCTAGGATCCATGGCCTCCGGCGTAGAAGTCAAGGTCACTAACCATTAGACCAATATAGGCTAGTCATATAGAGAGACAAAGTTTAAGCAGAGTGGTATTCAGTAGCCAATATAAACCTTTCACGTCACACATTATGATGATCTGACGAAAATGCTAAAATAACTTATATTATTATATTATCCTCTTGTCCGTAGGTATGTGATTTTTGCGTAAATTTGAAGACCCCAGACAAGAGTTTATACCATAGACTAATATATATTATAACTGGAGATAGACTGGCAACTGTCAATTTGATCAGATCTTAGCGTTGAGCGCCACCTGAATGCCACTCAAGGAACTAAACGAAATATTTTTTTTTTAGCTATCGCTATAACATACGTAATTGTAAGTTTAGTCAAATGTTCGTGACATTTCCCATGTAACGTTTTCCCAAAAGAAAAACGTTATTACATGGGAAATATCACGAACATTTGGCTTTTAATACAATTTCAAAGTTCACGAAATATCATTTCGACAGATTTTAGAAATTAAACACTTTACTAGAGAAAATAAAGATCTTAATTCATAATCTGAATCGGCCAAATCAGTTACAATGGGTTCGGATTAGAGGTCCTGCTGTATAGGTATATTTAGTTAGGAATAAATAATGCAAAAATATAATATCAAATGTATTTATTTAGCTATACCTACATTAATTTTTACACCAGTTTGTGTTTCTCTTTTTCTGCTCTTTCCTTTAATATATTGGTTTCGAGCCTGTTGTATAATAGGATCCATTTGATCATGGTCTGCTGTATCATAATTATAAAAGCTCTTGCCGGTAAAATGAGCAGAACACTACACTGAGATATATGGTCCAAACTCCTTTAGGAGGGCCTATCCTAAGTATGTCACAAACACTTACACAAACAACACAGGTAATGCTGAAATAGGTATTCCTGAACATTTACGTAGGAACTGAAGCTCAACTCTACGTAAATACCAATAAAATACCAAGAATCACAAGAAAAAAGCATGTAAACACACAGCCGGCAAATTTTCTTGTGACAATGACATTACTGACATTTAGTTTCATTTATTGTTTGTTTTTAATTTATGTAACGGTTTCCATTGTTTGCCAACAAAAAATATTTGTGGTCATGCAAAATTGTTTCAAACTAATAAAATAATTATAATAATAATGGTAATAAAAGTAAGTGTTTTTTATAAATAAATTCTTATTAAACTTTGGATTTATCGAAGAAAATATCAATTTTGACAATTTGTGTCGAGTACCATGGCAACACTGACAAAAAAGTTCCCTCGATTGGCAATTAGATGGCATTATTCACAAAAAAAAAAGTTGTTCGTCATTTACCAGGGCATAGTTTACATACGTCTACTACGCATACATTGTCGTGTGATTCTGACCACAGAGTACCTTTGTATATAGATTCTGACAAAATAAACTTCAAACCAATGCTATATATCGATACATGACAAGATGTACGCATGCGCTAAATTCAGTTATGACGTCACGAGCCGTTCCGCGCGCGCTTGATTTTCATTTCTTTCAGTCCACGGATTTTTTTCTGTTCAGAGCAAAATCAAACGTTCGTGGTAGACAGTAAGCTCATTTTTATTAATAAGATGACTTTGAGAACCTGAAAATATTACGAACCTGAAAAGTCGTCCCTGAAAACGGGCACTGAATTTTTTCAGTCCGGAACGGAATGAAACTTTTGCGTGCTTTCCGATCAAAGCAAAATCTATCGTTTGCGGTGGTAAGTACGTTTATTTTACAAAATACATTTGATACAGTCGACAAATGAAGCTCGCTAGTCTCACTGAATTCCGCCATGAAAAATCGGTCCTGAAAATCGGATGTCTGCGGCCAGGCTTAACCTGTTCCACCCGTTTTTCCATTTCGGGAAGTTCGTACTTTCGTAGTGCACCTCTACGATCCCCAAGGAACATACAAGCCAATTTTTTTAGCTTCTTGCACCTAATAGTTTTGGCTGTAGCTTGTCTGTCAGTCAGTAACGCAAGGGTTTATAGTAAACCTACCCTTCGTTTGAGTACCGTGTTGCAGGTATGCCTATCTCTGCATATCGTGCGCTCATCGATATCGTCATGTTGGTTTAAGATAAAATGACTGAAATACTTACATACAATAGTAGGGTGTGGACTCGGTGCGAGTGGTTTTACTCTTATTGATGCCACTGCTAGATGGCGTAGCAGTTTAATGTGCTTTTATGATATACATATAAGCGGCGATAGTCTAGTGGACATACCAACAGACTGCCGAGACGATGGTCTCTGGTTCGATTTCCTAGTACCCGGGCACACACTCTGACTTTTCGAAGTTATGTGTGCATTAAAAATGTTAATTATCGCTGGCTTAATAATGTGTCCGGTAGGTGGCAATAGGCTCGACATCTATTACATTGGGACCGAAACAAGTCTGGCCAAGTGTGGGTGTGTAATACACCACTGCCTACCCCTTCGGGCAAATAGTTGTGAAGTTATGATTTTGAGTTTAATTTAGGTCTTCTCTAACCACTTTGAGAGAAAGTCAAATACACCTCACTCATTCTGCCTCCTAAGGTGGAGAATTAGCCCTTGAATTGGATTTCCACAGTGAAAGTGAAATCAAAATGAAATAAAAAAAAATACATAAGAATATTTTATTAATTTCATCGCTTGTGTCCGACTTTACCGCCGGAATAATACATATATACATAGACTCACGCCTGTTTCCCGGAGGGGTAGGCAGAGACCACGGAACGCCATTTGCAACGATCCTGACATACCTCTCTTGCTTCATTCACTCCCATCAAGTTTCTCATGACCTAACAATTCTTGTGTTGTGATAAGTACTGGGACCGACAGCTGCACGTATAGCCGTCCGAAGCACAGCAGCATTCAGATGTAAATGCCACAATCGGTCACCCATCCAAATGGTGACCTGTGCTGGCGTTGCTTAACATTGCCGATGCCTGTGGACCAAAGCCAAACGCACCTCTTTCTTTCTGCCTCATAATGTGGAGATTTGTCCGTGAATTGGGCTTACAAAAAAAAATTACGGTTAGCCATCCAAAATCTGACCTCTGTACCCGTTGGTTAACTTCGCCGATATTTTACGAATGCCACTTCGCGCTATGAGTGCTGTAAGCATTTATCACTTTACAAATTAAGTCTTTAACAAAATCGCTTGCACTGACGCCTTACCTTATTTCAACGCGTTAATTGACATTAGCAGCAGACCACAAATTGTGTCTTATTGACTCATTACAGACGCCGTTTTAGCGCTTTTTAACGTAGTTGTTACGTCTACGCAAGTTATTTTAGACAAAGGAGAATGGTCATTAAAGTCTCTTTTTTAGAGATATCTCAATGTACACCCAGTCTCGAAACAATTTATGGATCTCACAAAGTATTGTCTAGTGTGGGAATCGAACCCACAGCACTAGTCGCCTAGCTTTCCCCGGTTGCATCCAACACTTGGAGTCTGCTTTCTAGTCTAACTAGGGGCCCAATTCTCCTAAATAAATACAGTTTCGATATAATTTCAGTATCATACTTACGTCACAAAAAGCGTATTATAAATTATCTGATATTTGAATGATATTGTAACGAGATTTAAACAAGTGTAAAAATATGTGCCAACGACGAACTGTTTATTTCTCTAATTATACGATAAAAGCGCTATATACCGCTTCTGAGTCCATTGAAAATATAATTTCAATAAAAAAAACGAGAATTGACCTGCTGATTTTATAGAATATTATAGCTTTTCCACAGAGCCACTGACCTCCACAACACAAAGAAATAGCGATATTCCAAGTTTGAGAGCAATTTCCACATGTTCAAGATTACTGACCCCATAATGACTCTCAATTTCTCAAAGATCTTTATGACAATCAGGATCAACGGCTTAACGTATTCTCCGGGGTACGGGACAAGCGATAATTAACAATTCAATACGCACATAACTCGGAAAAGGGATGTGCGCCGTGGATTCTAACCTGATACCCTGTGCACAGCAGTCTGTTGGTATCACCACCAGTGGCGTAGGAAGGGGAGGGTCCGCCCCCGGTGCCATCCTTTTTGGGGTGCCACCCATCCAAAAAAAGGGGTGACACCCAAAACTCACCTTGAAGAACAATGTACAAAAATATAAAACTACATAGGCACTAGCTCAGCACTACGAGATTTAGCCCGGAATTGTTAGGTATCGACTAAAAAAAAAGGTCATCCGCCAACTACCGCCCCGGGTGCCACCCAAGCTAGCTACGCCACTGATCACCACTAGGCTATTCCTGCCTTCAATAAGGGTAGGGCATCAGAGGTTCAAATGCATGACATTGCGACCTAAAGAATAAATGTCAGTTTGAATAAGTGACTTGGTCTTTGATAACGTATTTTTTACGGCAGTGCCAGTGCGCGACAAGAAAGCGTGGACACGAGGCCACAGTTGAATTGTAACCTTAGTATTATTAAAGCTATGTCAAGGTGCACATCTGTATTTAAAACCTTAAATCATAGACAGTGATAGCCTAGTGGAGATACCAACAGACTGCCATGCAGAGGGTGTAGATGTCTGGTTCAAATCACGGCGCGCACCACTGAATTTTCAACGTGCGTAGTATGATTGCCTCGCCTCGGAGAGCACGTTAAGCCATCGGTCCCGGCTGTCACGAAGATGTTTGACAGTGGTAATAAGTATTGCAATAACATAACATAACTTCACGACTTTTATCCCCGAAGGGGTAGGCACAGGTGTATTACACACCCACACTTCGCCAGTTATGTTTTGGTCCCAATGTAATAGGGGGCGAGCCTATTGCCATCTACCGGGCACATTTTTTCTTTTTTTTTTAAGCGAGCGATAACTAACATTTTTCAGTGGTAATAGGGCGTCAGTACTCAGTACATATGAATAAAGTGATTTTTATCTAAGCCAAGGAATATCGCTACACCTTTGGGCTTGCGGAGGTCAGACGGCAGTAAAACATAGAAACCAATAGTGTGCTGACGCATCGATGCGTCGCGTGCAGTTGTGGTTTACAGTCGACTACGAAATCGTACATTTAATCACAAAGAAACACCTGAGCCTAAATCGACATTTGGTCAGTTTTGGGTTTATTATATAATCTGAATCCAGATTTTATTAGCTATCAGACGTATTTTTTATTTTTTGTCTAAGTCTACTAAAAATATTTTAATTATTTTTTTTTAACATGAAGTTATAAGAAAACTATCACAGATTTGTTAAAATACTCAATGTTTACCAGTTAAACTATAATATTTTACGACACTTAAATTAGTAATTTTATTCTAGAACACTTGCGTAAACTAAAATAAAAGTAAAATGCAGTATTATCTGTCGCTATAAGTATAAATTGATTATACTGCAAAGTTAACAAAAATGATTTTTTCATTTATATTCCTTATTAAAGTGCAGTATTTAATATTACATACTGCACTTTAATTTGTGGGCGACTTACATTTTTTTGATGAATACTCAATATGTATATAAATAAAAATATAAAGTATTTTCACAATAATACTGCACTTAGTGTGTTTTAGATTTTTTACCTATTATGATAGATCAAAAAATCTAAAATGCAGCAATAACAGGATTTACTGCATTTTAAAGAGCTTTTAAAACGATTTTGCAAAAAAATTGTCTGTAGTAAGTATCATCTAAAAATAAGAATGGCTATAATATGGTAATTTAAAAAAAAAACGTGCTTAATAATGTTTAATAATTTAGTTTTTAGCCTATCCTTTCACCTTGCATTGAAGGTTTTGTCGATAAAATATATTTTGGATACAATTTTAGGCGTCCTAAACGTTAAATGCGTTTTTCTCGAATTTGTGTTTTAGCTGTTACTGCACTTTAGGTTCGGGAGGGCAGAAAATACTGTCAATAAGTGTTTGTAAAATCGCCCGCGATACGGTATTTTAAGTGCGGCCTTGCATATTAACAAAGAAAGTAATTTATCAAAAATTTAAGTAATTTATCAAAATTATATTTGATAATATACTTAGTTATATAAATTATGTCAAACGTGATGTAAGTCACACGTGCGAAGATATGATATATCACTAGTACTGATTATCGCGCAATAAAGATAGGTATGTAATGTTTTTTTCATATATCAGGTGATTCATTCCCGGCTGGGGTATTTTTAGGGGACAGAAGTACACATCATCATCATCATTCATCATCAAGAGTGTGAATTCATGATGTAAGTGCGGGTTTCAGCACCTACCCTCACTTGTCTTTGTTTAAGTTCGCAATGTCGGTACTCCGACACACTACACTAATGACGTCTACACGCTGTGAGATGATGATGAGATTTATCACGGCAGCGGTGTCTACACTTGCTGATGACTGGATTCCAAGTAGCCGATTATCTATATCCATCCTCCCGGTTGAAATTGTTATGTTTCTTGATTTCTACCGCATCAGGTACTATCCTGGAGTAATAGTGACGATCGGTGGATAAGACTTGTGGTTGATGCAGTTCTATCCAGTGGTTTGGTCCAGACTCCAACAAATGCTCAGCTATCGCTGACTTATTAATATGTCGGTTTTTTACAGCTGCGATATGTTCCTTTACTCTTTCAGCGATTGTACGCTTAGTCTGCCCGATATATGAACTACCGCAGCGTGTGAAGCGGTAGAAATCAAGAAACATAACAATTTCAACCGGGAGGATGGATATAGATTATCGGCTACTTGGAATCCAGTCATCAGCAAGTGTAGACACCTCCGCAGTGATAAATTTCAACAGTGTGTAGACGTCATTAGTGTAGTGTGTCGGAGTACCAACATTGCGAACTTAAATAAAGACCAAGTAGTCCAGTCAAGATCCAGATTCGTGCTTGCAAAATGTCGGACAACCACGAATTTATTATATGTTGTTAAGAACTACAACAGCGATAAAAATCCAGATTTGCAATTTTCAAAGTGCTGTGCGATCGGTAGGGTATCCAAAAAACCATGAAATTTTAAGATATTTTTCAGATGTTCTTCAATACATTATTAAACAGAGGGTCTGACTGGTATAGTCGCTATGAACAATTTAAAGTAGATTAAATTTGTTATTATTTGAGACTAGTACGAGCTCTATACAACCATTAGTTTTTAAGAGCGTATACGCCTCGAGCGGCGGCTCGAGTTTAGGTTTTTATAGTACCGCGGTCGCCCGCACACCGCGCATGCGAGACCCGGCGCACTATGACGGTATCGCGTGGAATAATAATCTTGATCCTTCTTGCCATACATGAACAGTATTCGTTTATGTAATACGTCGATTATGATATGAAAGTATTCAAATTAATTATTTTCAATGCACATGCATTTAAAGGTATCAAATAAAGATAGATATTACATATTTGTTTAGTAGGATGATGTTCCTCAGGATAACAACGACTATTTATAATAATTTGGCGCAGTTTTATTATATGATAGAAATAATTTATAATTGTCATCTACATAATTGTTACATTTCAAATATACATCTATTTTGTTATTAATGCATGAAAACCCACGAATGACACTAAATACAAAACCAAAAGAGTCGGGTAAAAGAAAATACTTAATTAATTAAAAGAAAGAAAAAAATATACAATATGTTGATTTGTATTTACAAAATATTGTAATTATACAATACATATTCACCTAAAATTATTTCACACAGTGTGCGATGATATAAATCCCTCTTTTTATAAAATTTTACATAGATAAGGCCAATTCTCGTATTTTATATGACATTGAAATTATATTTTGAACGAAATAAGATTAGATTTTAAATTGACTCAGAATTGGTATTCTTCTAATTTAAATGTCATTATCATCTAGAGTCCGTGTCACGAGAACATAGACATTTTGTAAACAAAAAATTTTTACTAAGTGACTTAGCGATAGTTCTGTCAAAAACAAATAATTTCAAATCAATGAGCGCAACGGTATAGGATATATAAAGATGACCACTGCGCAGAAATAATTTTTTAGGTCTCCGTGGAGGTACGGGGTGAGGCGCGGGTGGAATGCCAATGGTGTGGCTCCGTTCTTGACGCATTCCCTAAATGCGTCAAGAATGGAGCCACGCCATTGGTGCACGAATGTACATATGCGCGACGGCCGCCATTTCTGGTCAACTTTCGTGAACCGACCTATACATAGATACGTGTCATTGGAAACTAATATGTCAATGGATTGGGTTTTTATCGATAATATGCGCTGTCAACCGGATCTTTTAATGTTTTGAGGTACTGACGCCTAGACATACATACATACATACATACATCAGAGGACAAAATTAAATTTTTAGTTATCAGGAAGGGGTTGGTGATAAGTTAAATACAAGTTTATAGGATTGCAACGCTCTTCTCGCTGCCGGCATCTCGAAAAAGCGCGTGCAGAAATCAGATGGCAGAAAATTATTTATACCTAAAAAAGAAATTGCGTTTTCAGACTACCGTAACGTTTAATGGTTTTTGTTTAAGTTCATTCTGACGATTTCATTCACAGACAACGTAAAATCTCTATGCCTAGAAATGTTTATGCAATGTATTAGCTAGTTATCTGTTATATTATTCATTGTTGGTCAATAATTTAATATTTTAGAATAGATATGCTACTTTGAGCAATATTATTTATTGCGTAGTGATTTTTTAAAAATCGTGTCAATAATAAAGTAACATGTATGTACCTACTCTATAATTAACATACATGGTACTCTATTTTTCATTAATTTACAGATTATTACGTGTAAAACAACAAAATATCGGCCAATTTATGAACATTCGACCACTAAAACACAAAATCAAATATATTTATTTCAGTAAAATTTAACAATATAAATTTAAAAACATAGTGGCATAATTAGGCATTGAAAAAAAAAGACTGTTCAAAAGCATAAAATCTAAAACGTAACTGTTCGAAAAAAGGTTGTGAAGCTCTGAATGTTTGTTTACAAAAAGTCTATCTTCTCGTGGCACCAACTATAATTTGACTTCTATTGTTCTCACTGACGTTGACACATTGTTTAATTAACAACAGGCAGCGATAGCCTACTGGAGATACCAACGGACTGCTATGCAGAAGGTATCGGGTTCGAATCCACGGTATGCTAGAACGATGATGATGACATTGTTCAATTAACGATCTAGTCACGATAACATTCCAATATCAGTTTATTTAGGAGAATACCATTTGTGACATGAGTATGACACTGACATTAGATCGAAACTGCATTTTGAATAAATATAGTTAGAAGAATTGAGTCAAAATAATCTGTTAACTGGTGCAGAATAAGACTGCACAGTAGGTAGGTGGGCTTGTGTGTGTTAGGTACCTGCAATGCGAGCTCGTGGGGATCTGCTGAGCTGCGGCGGTTTGTAAGATAATATTCGATTCAAGTGTGCTTTTAATTTGCATTGCATTGATTGCATAGTACGTTTTAGGTAAATACCTATTTCATTGGTATCATGCTAACGACGGCGCGTCCTAGCTTAAAAATAACCATAATTTTGCCTCCATTAAGAACCTCATACATGGGCTCTGTAAATTTATCGGTCGGTCACCCATCCATACTATGACCGTGATGTCAATTACTTTACCTTAACTTATGTAAGTTGTACGAAAATAAACCTGCGATAAAGGCTCTGCAAGCCAATCCCATGGTCACCCATCAAAGATCAAATGCGTCTAACTACTGTACCTGTTTATACTGTATATTGCCACTTGATTTTTGCAGCAAGGTATTATATCTAACAGTCCGTTTCTGTCAGTCTCGCCCAGCCCCTAGTTGACCGCGCTACTATACTAACCAGTAACCACTAGACTCCAGATGTCTCGACTAACACACTAGTTTAATACGTAATACATAAATAAAGTTAAGTACATCAACTTTTCATATTTATAAAACAAAATACGTTGAGAAAAAAATAAGGATCAAGAAGCTTTAGCCGCGCTATATACGTTTTGGAATGCAATATTTACGTAAAATGGCGGACGCGGACGCGAGCGACAGGTCCTTCCTCTGAGAGCGCTCAGCGCTGAATGGCGGACATAGCATCGCGCTTCGAGTTTTATAGGTCTTTTTAAAAAAATCATATTAATTACAAACGAAAAGTTTAGATTGCAATTTTTTTATATGACTTAAAATGAATCTTAAGGTTTCTAAATATGTATATATCTTTTTAATAATCACAGTAGTTTTTTAGATATAAATGCAAATTTGCGGGCTAAAATTAAGCAAAATGCACTGTTTTGTTCTCCGATTTTCTTGAAAATTATGAATGAAAGTACAATTTCTTTTTTAGGGACTCGCTTGTATAGCTTTTGCTCGTACAGTTTACATTTACAGAATTATAGAACGATAAGTTTTCATAGCACTAGCGACCAATAATGCTGGCCTAAACTACAGAAATTACGAAAGTGACTTTTTTAAATTCATCCGTTTTAAAATATTTACTATAGTAACCCATATATTTATCTTTAGCACTCTCTTGATAAAGAACTGAACTTTCATATTTTCTATATCTTTTTCATTAATTGTTATTTATCCGTAACGTAATAGAACAATAAAAACCCGCAACATCGCCTCCGACGGATTAAACGCTCTTAAGATACAGTTCTTCGAACATAGACATCTTTTTTCAAAAAGTGATTTTTTTTTTCGGAATGTTCATTTTTTGTGTAAAATCTTTTAACATAAGCGCCCGACGTCAAAAATCATAAGAAAAAGTTGTAGTAAATTTTATTACTTTTCATTTGAGACCAAATTAATGCTTGTAGGCTAAGCAGTTCTCAAACAATAAGTGAGATCGCCGTGGCGGCGCTTTCAAAAAGCGCAGTAGCCGATCGCGTCATCATAGCAGGAGAAGACGTCGATTTACTTGTTCATCTCAATGGCTTAGGCGCTGATAAGACAAACGTTTACCTTCAGAAGAGCACGAAGGGTGAAGGTGGTTGGTGGCACTACTCTGGGACCTCCTACAATCACCGGAACTGCCAGCAATCACCAGAGACGGTGCTATTCTCCCACGCCTTTACCTGGTGATACCACCTCGGCGTCGTTTGGCCAAGGAAAGACCAAAATCACCACACTACTGGGCAACAATGAACAACTTGCTGAGCTAGTGGACGTCTTCCTACGGCCAGACTCCACCCCACAAGCCGTGAGAGAAGCAGGCATCAAAAGGTTTGTGGCTCTATACGGGGGTGACATCTCGAGGGATACTTTGGATTTCCTGAGGTATGAGACGTTTGTCACTTCAACAAACATAAACCTCGCTCGTTTGCCACCGACGGAAGATGCTGCTGGCCACCATGCAGCACGATGCTCCCTCCAAGTGCAACAGTGCCGGGGAGTCAACTTAAATCCCACTCATTGGGGATGGAAACTCTCCTCTTAGGGACTCATCCCCATCCTCACCACCATGGATCCCGCACCTACTACAATTCTGCGAAAAATTTCATGTAAAAGCAAGAAAGGATGCTCTGGGAGCAGTTCGTGCAGAAAAGTGGTGGAAAATTGTGTAATAATGTCCCGGAAGTGGAGCTGAACTGCTCGGATGATGAAGACGACCCGATTACAGACTGGGAGCCTCTCCCAGCGACCAACACAGCAATTGAGATACCATTTCCGTGTGAGCCCAAGCCTGGGCCATCTAAGATTTAATTTGAACCAACGAATGGGGTTTACATTCGACATGACACAGTCTGGTGTCGGGTTTCTGAAACCGCGTTCTTGTTGTTTGTTTTTTTTTCTTAACGACCGCCATGCAACGACCGAGCCGACACCTTAGCGTCTCCTCCAAAGCACAAAATCAGCAAACCTTTCGGACAACCCGGTGATTTAAGCCTGCAATAACATAATCAAACTGTAAAAATATCAAAAAGTAAATTCATGACATGTGCCATGCGGGCATTGAACCCGCGACCTCCAGCTCATAAGCCTGACGCTCTTCCAACTAGAACTTGGAGGTTGTTAATTTTTGAGTTTTAACTGGTCAATCAGATAATAACAAGAAGTAAGAACAGTTTCTTTGCAGTACCTCTCAAAATCAAGTATTATAATTACTGTTTTTGGTAATCTACCTTTTTTAAGAGAACCACTCAGCACATAGATACTAATATAGTCTCAAATGAAATGTAATAAAATTTACTACAACTTTTTCCTCATAATTTTTGACGTCGGGTGCTAATTTTAAAAGATATTACACAAAAAAAGTGAACATTCCGAAAAAAATCAGTTTTTAAAAAAGATGTCTATGATCGAAGAACTGTATCTTAAAAACTAATGATTGTATAGAGCTCGTACTAGTCTCAAATAATAGCAAATTTAATCTACTTTAAATTGTTCATAGCGACTATACCAGTCAGACCCTCCGTTTAATAAGATATTGAGAAAAACTGAAAAAATCCGAAAATTTCATGGTTTTTTGGACACCCTACCTCTCGCTCAGCACTTTAAAAATTGCAAATCTGTTTTTTTAACACTGGTCTAGGTCTTAACAACATATAAAAAAATCCTGATTGTCCGACCTTTTGCAAGCACGACCCCCTTTTTAAGACTAACTTGACTGGACTAAAGTGAGGGTAGGTGCCGAAACCCGCACTTACACAAGACGGCGCTGAGCTCTCATCAGCCTCTCCGCGACCACGCTCGGTGCAAGAGGAGCGAAACGTCGGAACCAAATAGGTATTTATACCTTAAATAAGTTAATTGTACGCGATTAAGACCCGCTAATTTATTTTGTATGATATAATTGAGTAATTGAGTTTTTGCCTTGGAGCCCGGGGTCCGCTTACTAGTCTAACCAGATTGGTCAAAATACAAGCTTTCCACTAAATGAATGTCGTCTGAGCTCCGAAACATAAAGGGTAGTATATTACATGGCTTAGATTAGTTTCAGTTTATTCAGAGGTACAGTCGAACAACTTCCCGCTAGACCACCATAAGGGTGAGAATCGCTCAGCAAGACATCGTCTCCTCCACTGCTACTTTACACAAACATTGACATGTGCGTATACAAAACCAGTTTGTAGAGTGCCTCGACTCTATGAACAAGTCAAGGGATTTTTTTTCAATCTGGTCCACCGCTGACTTGTTTGATTGTACTGACTCCCTAAAAAGACTGTCAAAGATTTAAATGACAGCCGAGACGACGGCTTAACGTGCTTTCCGAGGCACGTGGCAAGCGATAATTAACAATTTAATAACACATAACTTCTGAAAGTGGTCGATTCAAACCGATGCACGATGCCCTCTGCAGCAAGTCCCTTAAAGCTATCGCTGCCTAACGTCCTGTCTAAATACAGTCTAAAAAAATATTGTATACATATTTATTTGTACTTCTCTGTTATAAGCAAAATTGAATAAATATTGGACAATGTATAAAACGACAGGTCAGAAGTACCCTAAACAAGAGAGCATGCACGAGAAACTTGATAGTAGGGGAGCCCACGATGCTAAGTTGGGATTTACTCGAGCGTCATAGAGACCTATTGGGTTGCAAAGCTTAGATGATAAGAAGATAAAAATGTAAATAATGTGTAATTTTTCATCGGTGGGGGGAGCGGCTAGAGACCTTCAAAATTTTTAAAACGAGCTGTTGTCTTAATCCCTGCAGATAATCGTCAGATTAAGAGTAAGCACGTCTAGGACGTTAGAATAAAGCATATATATCTTAATCTGACGCGCTTCAGTATTTCCAAACGTCGAATTCACTCATTCACATTTGCAACTTTCTAATAATGGCCACGAGTTTGCGTGATACCTAAATCGTCAGATTATTCAAGGAGAACTTTTTTTAGGTTCACTTAACATCCCCTTAGAAAATCTGACACGCTTGATTAATTTTCTTATTTTTACATTTTGAAATCTTACCTCCACTATTCAAACGATCTGATTATCATTCCTACTTTATTAAAAATATGTAGGACATGGATGCTATCAATATCTGACGCGCTCGAGTAAATCCCGAAATCCCTTCATGGGCTCCCCTACTATGATGGGAGTGAATGGAGCAAGAGAGATAATTATGTCAGGATCGTTGCAAATGGCTTTCCGTAGTCTGTACCTACCCCTTCGGGAAATAGGTGTGTCTTTGTATGTATGTATAAGTATTGTAATTTTAATACACAGCTAATCAAATATTTATGACTAATACGTTTCCGATAAAAGCAGCATTAATCAGACGTAAAATATTTACTATAGATAGTGCAAAATACTTACCTTATCTAATATGAACGATAACCAATTCACTAAAAACTTTCACGTAAATACTACTTTGAGAACGGCGGTTTTTAGTTAAAACTTTGCAGGGAAAAGTTTTGAAGGCCGCTGCCCACGGTTCGTGGTCGTTTTTTTTTTATAGTCTCACGCCTGGATCCCCGAAGAGGTAGGCAGAGATGTAATATTACACACACATTGCGACATGAATTTTTAGGTCCCACGTAATAGAGGGCGAGCCTATTGCCGTTACCGGGCACATCACCAGACTCCGTGCTGCTACTGAGAATCGGTAAAACCCAGTAACACTTTTGCCCGACCCGGGAATTGAACCCGGGACCTCCGATCAGCAGTCACATACGCTACCCACTGGACCTCGGAGGCAGTCAGGTTCGTGAGTCCGTGGTTCGTGAAGGTTCCTGGTCGTGTATCTTCATAATCATGCAATGTGGGAAGGCTAGCCTACTTTGGTGTAGGAGTTTAAACCACCCGAAGACAAGAGCAGGCACTGATGGCTTTTCGTGCCTTTTAAAGCACTGTAACGCCCTGTCTAAAGCCACACGCGGTCACCCATCCAAGTGTGGGAATGTTGCTTGACTTTGACGATTTGTTACTAACAGCAAGTCAAGTGCCACTTACTGCTAATTTGATTGATTGGTAATCGATTGCAATTTGGTCTTGTTTATGTATTGTTCGCTAATTATGGATACCGAGTACCGAGCCTTATTACAGTCTCATACATAGTTTGCATTGAATGGTTTGTTTCATTATTTCGCGGTCAGTATTTCATTGATAGTACTGATGAGTAAATCATGTGACAAGAAAAGTGATGAATAGGAGTTGAGGGATATGAGGCAAGAGAAAGACCATAGAAAAAGAGAGTGAATAATCAGATGACGTCTGATAGGAGAGAATGGAACAGGTGCGCCAAAGTTCACCTAAATTTTCAACTCCGATAATTGGAAATCCGAAAATGTTCTTCCTAACATTTTCAATCCTAACAATCACAATTCCTAACTACTCTGTCTCTAATGTTCATAATTCCGACGCATTCAACTTCATAATGTCAGTAGCAATAAACACCTATTATACTTTTATTTGTTTTCCTATATTTTCTCAACATAACCATCTTTTAAACTATTATTCAAAGTCATCTCTTTTTTGTTTAGATAGAATGATCAGTATTATATACATTAATTTTGCGTAACTTTATTTTCACATAACATTTATAACATATGAGAATCATAGTACCATGGTACAAATACACAATAGTACAATGGTCAAGTTCCAGAAACGAATCGGTCCTATACATAATTATTGGTTTAGGTTAGGTTACAACTGTGACCACAACGCACGAGCCGAGCGAGCGAAGCGAGCATGCCGCGGCAGCGGCCGTCGAAGTGCAAGATTCGAATCGTTCCTATAGTTATTGGTTTAGGTACGGTTAAAACTGCAGTATAAACTCCCAGGCCATAAACATAACCGTAAATGAGTCGTGTTTTATGAATTTCGGTTGGAGTGTAGCCTTGGGGGCACTACGGCGCAAGGACAATGATTGAATGAATGAAAAAATTAGTCAAAAATGTGTTATTTTTGCAAATCGTTTATTTTCTCGATTCTATCGTATTTAAACACTTAAATCATCATCTCATCATCTTCTTGCCCTGGTCCCAATCTATTTGGGGTCGGCGCAGTACGTCCTTCGCTTCCATTCTTTTCTGTCGCCCGTCATCTGATCATTTACCCCTTTCTCTTTCATATCCATCCTCACACAGTCCATCCATCTTTTCCTTGGCCTCCCTCTCCCTTTCCATCCCTCTACCTTCATATTCATCACTTGCTTACCTACATACATATCATCTCTTCGCATAATATGTCCATACCAAGCCAAACGACTTCCTTTCACTTTCTCGTCTATAGGCGCCACTTTCAGACTACCTCTCACGTATTCATTCCTAATCTTATCCATTCTCGTAACTCCACACATCCATCGCAACATTCTCATCTCTGCCACATGTAATCGTTCTTCATCCATCTTCTTAGTAGCCCAACACTCAGCTCAATACAATACGACAGGCCTTATATGCGTCCCTTGAATTTCAAAGGCATTTTAGGATCGCATATTGTGCCCGAGACCTGTCGCCATTTCATCCATCCTGAGTTGATCCTTTGCCGAACATCTCGGTCAATTTCGCCGTCGTGTTGCAGGAGTGAACCGAGGTAGCGAAAGTCGGAGCATACTGGTAGGGGTATACCGTCGAGTGTAACCGGGCTTGGACTAGAGAGGCCGCCAAAGTCACAGAACATGTATTCAGTTTTGGTTCTGCTTATCCTAAGGCCTACGTTCTCCAGTCTCTGCCGCCACTCCTCCAGCTTGCTCTGCACCTCCTGTCCACTTTCTGCTACCAGGACGATGTCGTCGGCAAACAGCATGCACCAGGGTGCCTCTTCCTGTATGTCCGATGATATGGCATCCATAATCAACAAGAAGAGGTAAGGACTAAGAGCCGACCCTTGGTGCAAGCCTACAGCCACACCGAATCTGGCTGTGATTCCAGCTGCGGACCGGACTTGCGTGTGGCATTCAGCATACATAGCTTGGATCAACTTCAGGTACTTTTCAGGCACTCCTTTCTTCTTGAGGGCCCACCACAAGACTTCACGCGGTACCCGGTCATATGCCTTTTCGAGGTCAACGAATACCATATGCAGATTTTTATGCGCCTCCCTGTATTTTTCACAAATTTGGCGAAGTGCAAAAATGGCATCCACCGTACCTCGACCAGGCATAAAACCGAATTGGTTACGTGAAATCTCACTCTCTGCTCGCAAACGTCGCTCAATTACTCTCTCCCATACTTTCATACTATGAGGCATTAACTTTATTCCCCGATAATTGTTGCATTCTTGGACATCTCCCTTATTTTTAAAAATGGGCACTAGGTAACTCCTGCACCATTCCTTGGGTACTGTCTCCTCATGCAACATCTTATTGAAGAATAAAGTCAGCCACGCCCATCCATCCTCCTCTAACACCTTCCATGCTTCTACTGGTATTCCATCTGGTCCTAATGCTTTCCCATTCTTCATTCCACTCACAGCCCGTCTTACCTCATCCTTACTTATTACATTCACTAGTCCAATATTCTTCGCCTTGTTCTCAAGCATTTTGCACCAATCATTCTCTTCATTCATTAATTTTTCAAAATATGTTCTCCATCTTTCTTTAATCCTATCATCATCCGTAAGAACCACTCCTGTTTCATCTTTCATACACTTGATATGGGATACATCCCTCGCCTTTCTCTCTCTAGCCTTAGCCAGTCGGTATAAATACTTTTGGCCCTCCGGCTTCTCAATTAATCCGTATATATTGTTAAGGGCTTTTGCTCTAGTTAAGGCAACGGCTTTTTTGGCTCTTTTCTTACATTCATCATACTTCTTTTTCTTACTCTCTTTCAACGAGTCATTACCTTCTTTCATCAGCTGCCATTCCTTAAACCTTGCTTTCTTTTCCTTAAGCACACTCTGTACTTCCTCTGTCCACCACCAGGTATCCTTATCTTTCATACGTTTTCCTTTCGATTCTCCTAAAACATCTTTTGCCACGCACTTCATACATTTACTCATCTCCTCCCAACTCTCATTCACGCTGCAATCCTTCATATCGCCCATCTCAATCATTTTATCTACCACTCTATTTCTGAATTCTACTGCACATTCATTCTTCTCTAACATATGCCATTTTACTTTTGGGGGTAGCTGCTCCTTGGTTCTTTTCGAGCTCAGCCGAATTTTTAATTCGACCACCAGGAGTCTGTGCTGTGAGACTAAGTCTTCTCCCGGTACCACCTTACAGTCTTTGATCCAGTTGATACGTTTACGCCTTAGCAGAAAATAATCAATCTGGGTCATATGGTGGCCACTGTTGTAGGTTACCAGGTGTTGCTCTTTTTTTTGGAACCAAGTGTTAGCCACTATAAGATCAAAAGCGGCAGCAGCTTGGAGAATTGCTTCTCCCTCGCTATTTCGGCTGCCGAAACCCCAGCCTCCATGTACTCTTCCATACTCTCCACTTGTTCGTCCCACATGACCATTAAAATCTCCCCCCACAATTATCTCTTCATTGTCCGGAATATCCGTCATCATGCTATCGAAATCCATCCAAAACTTCTCTTTCTCACAATCATCACATCCTACCTGAGGGGCATACACACTTATCACATTCAGAATAATATCTTGCAATATCACTTTCACAGCAATCAATCTGTCATTAATTCTATTTACACATGTCACACCATCTTTCAGATTTTCGTCTAACACAATTCCCACACCATTTCTTTTCCCATCACTTCCACAATAATAAAACTTGTATCCTTCTCCGATCTCCCTAGCTTAAACACCTAAATATAAGGCTAAAAAGTGTCTTGGTAAAAGTGTCATATATTTTTTATTACACATGGTAAATGTTTCTTTCTGAGTATGAGTAAAAATATTATGATATTTATCCTTAGGGATAAAAACGTTATGATTAAAAAACAGTAGGAGTTTAAATATATTCACATTAATGATATTATTAATTACAATTTTCGGAAGCATGAGTGTTATGAACATCGCCGGTTGCACTACAAATAGTATGAATGAAAACTTTAGGATGAAACATTTTAGGAAGAGTAATCATTCGGATTACAAATCGTTAGGAAGAACAATTTCGGGTAAAGAACTAGGTGAGCCAATATGGACCCGAATGGAACAGAAAGACATTCTGCGCCGACCTCAAGTAATATGGGAACAGGGCAGGCAGAAGAAGTACTGATTGTGTATTGATGTGTTATTTGTTTGTAGACCAGTAACCTCTTTGGGTCGTAGCGGGCATTCGCCATATGCCAATCACTCTGTGAAAAGCTAATATTCAGTCAAATCCGGTGGAGAGGTGCATAAGAAATTTGATGATAGTGAATGAATCAATTGATTATGATTTATCAGGATCGTTGCAAATTCCGTAGTCTCTGCCTACCTCTTCGGGAACCAGGCGTGAGTCTAATGTATGTATCCGGTGAGACTAGTAAGCGGACATTGGGTTGCAATTGGAATAACGGTAGGAGGATGATGATGAGTCCAGTAACTTAGGCTACTTCAGCATAATGATTTCAGCCGTATGACGTCTCCCCAAAGACTCTCCTAACAGACAGCTCCTGACTTCCTGAGCCGCTCGCATCCAACGTCCCCCGCGATCGCAACAAAATCGTGTCTTTTCACGGTAGTAGAGCCTTGCTGATTTCAGCATGAATGGGCCGGCTCCTCTCACAGAAAATCGACGTAAAGTAACAGTACCTAAACTGTTGCGTTTCGTTCGGTGAGTGAGAGTGCCGGAGGCCCTATCCCCTATTCCTTCTCCTTCATCCCACTCCTTATCCTATCCCTTTTCCCAACACCAAGGGGCGGCAACGCACTTGTGACTCCTGCGGTGTTGCTTGTGTCCATGGGCGGCGGTAATTGCTTACCATCAGGTGATCCGTCTGCTTGTTTGCCGCCTATTTGTTGAGACAATTCGTGTGCTCGAGCGAGCCAACGGAACGGGAGGATTAGTCATAACATCTCGAGTCGACAATTGATAGTACTTAGCGAGAGTGTGATTGATTTGGCTTCATGAATAGAGCAATGTGTCATCGTATGTTGTATCGTATGAATCGTATCATATGTGTAATCAACTAACGTGACCTTGTACACGTAAACATGCATTGTGACACTTCGTATTTATATTGTTAAATATTTTGAGAAATTTTCATACCTAAAGAATTCCGGAATCTGTTACATGGACGTAGCCATAGCCGTAAACTGACACTAGTCTAAACCATGAAATATCGCTATCCCTTCGGGTTGCGGACGTCAGACAGGCAGTCGCTCCGTGGAAAAGCTAATATTCAGCCAAATCCGGTTAGACTAGAAAGCGGACCCCAGATTAAAACTGGGATAACGCTAAGAGGATGATGATGAAGGGTGTTTAATAGTGAACCTATTTGAATGAAACTTGGTACCGATAAATAAAATATTGAGCTTTAGGGAATGTATTGAAATTAGCGATAGCCTAGTGGGGATACCAACAGACTGCCATGCAGAGGGTATCGGGTTCGAATCCACGGCGCGCACCAATGACTTTTCGGAGTTATGTGCGTATTGAATTGAAAATTATCGCTTGCCTCGTGCCTCAGAGAGCACGTTAAGCCGTCGGTCCCGGTTGTCATGAAGATCTTAATGACAGTCGTTATAGGGCGTCAGTACCTTCTAAATAAACTGACACTAGTATATACCATGGAATATCGCTATCCTCGACCAAATTGGGGACGTCCTAAAAAACGGCAAGGTCCGAAGTACCCGAAACCGGCGAGCATGTATGAAAAGAGTAATGAGTGTAGAGGAACCGCGTGAGGTCTGTAAGGATAAAAGCAAGTGACGTTCTGTTATCTACCCCGACGGGAAAAAGGCGTGAGTTTATGTATGTATGTATGAATATCGCTATCCCTTCGGGTTGCGGCGGTCAGACAGGCAGTCGCTTCGTGGAAAAGCTAATATTCAGCCAAATCCGGTTAGACTAGTAAGCGGACCCCAGATTGAAACTGGGATAACGCTAAGAGGATGATGAGGGAATGTATTGAAATATGTGCAAAACAGACTTTTAAAACGAAATAGGGAATATTTTTAGTATTCTATGTCCACAAAATGAAGAGACTCTTTCTTACATGCAATAAACATTTTCAAAATATTCTCTTTTAATTATTCTGTGATTCAGGACAACTTATTGTTTTGCCGTGTGGTCATGTATGTACCGCAACGCCCATGATTAGTAACTGATATTAATTATTAATTCTATTTTCAGAAACAAGTAAAATGTAAACAGATGAAGCATAGTTTCAATAATAGTATGTACTCATTTGTATTTCAAGTTCGCAAAGTTTTTATCAATATAGTTCTTGTTATACTTGATAGTGAGATTCTTAGCGATGCGTCACTCATACAGTACTATTATATTGAATACCTACGTGGTATACAGAGACGACGCTGACCAATTAGTGTCAATAAAGATGAAACAATGCGTCTCAGACAGGACAAGGGGACTGCTATGATATTAATAAATTCAAAAGCTGAATTCCTATGGTGCGTAGTTTTGCGGACGGACGCGCGCCGTAAGAAGCCAGCTTAAGAAGCTGAATATATACCCATTTCTAGCTATTTCGAAGGTAGAAGAAAGCGCAGCATGCCTACAAGTTAACAAACCGAATTTGGTCACGCTAGATTTTTTGAGCAGAAAATAGGGAATCTCATGATTTTTTGTAGTTTTTTGACTTGTAATTTATTTATTTAACAATAATTTTTAACTGACATTACAAAATGGTTCTCAATTCGCTTGTATTTTTTTGTGTATGGTCTCTCTGAATTCCAATATTTATTTAACTTTATAGCAAATTGTTCCGCAACACTGGATTAAGTCGTAATGTGGGAATTGTCTTATTAAATAAAAAAAAACTTAAATAGTTTTCTGTTCCAAACATTCTGTCTAGGTCAGATAACAGTAATTTTTGAGGTCCAATTTTATTTTGTATGGATTAGAATATTTTTCTCCGATTTCGTCGACATCGCAGAACAAAATGACAAATGACTGCACGGTTGGTGTAGTGGTTTAGGCGGCCGTTTCGCCGCTTGATACTGCGCCGAGTGTCGTGGGTTCACACTTACAGACAAGACTTTGTGTGATCCATAAATTATTGTTTCGAGTCTGGGTGTTCATTGTGTCCGTTGGTTGTATGTTTGTAAAGTCCCCCGCGACACAGGATTTATTCCTAGTGCGGGAGTTGTCTTTTTAAAGCAAAAAATAAAGTTGTTCATAATAACGAGTTCGAAAAACGAGTAAGAATTTTGCAATAACATAATATAAGTTAACACGCCTTTATCCCCGAAGAGGCAGAGGTATATTCCACACCCACACTTCGCCAGAATTTTGCACTATACAAAGAATAACCCATTTGGACCCAACCAAGTTTGAGAGATTCAATTTTAAGTCTCTTTTTTATAGTAATAGGCGGCAAACGAGCAGACGGATCGCCTGATGGTAAGCAATTACCGCCGCCCATGGACACAAGCAACACCACAGGAGTCACAATTGCGTTGCCGCCCCTTGGGGTTGGGAAAAGGGATAGAATGAGGAGTGGGATGAGGGAGAAGGAATAGGGGATAGGGCCTCCGGAACTCTCACTCACCGAACGAAACGCAACAGTTTAGGTACTGTTACTTTACGGCGATTTTCTGTGAGAGGGTAGTACTTCCCCGGTCGAGCCGGCCCATTCATGCTGAAATCACAATATACTTATCTATGGCTGAAATCAGCAAGGCTCTACTATCTGCAAAACGCCTACCTCTTTTTATAACGATATTTTTATTTTGTCCACAGAAAAGTACCCGCAAATAAAGAAGCTGTTCGGCTACGACCCGATGTTCAAATGGGTGGTCACATCCATGGTGTTGATTCAGTTTGCTTCTCTGCCGTTCATTCAGCACCTCAGTTGGCCCATGCTGCTGCTGACGGCATACTGCTTTGGAGGGGTCATCAATCATTCGCTTATGTTGGGTGAGTAATTCTTTTTATTATACTTGTTAATACTAGAGGAAGCCCGTAGTTGCTCTCGACCAGAAACATAACATAACTTCACACCTTTATCCCCGAAGAGGTAGGCAGAGGTGTATTGCACATCCACACTTGGCCAGTTATGTTTCGGTCCCAATGTAATAGAGGGCGAGCCTATTGCCATCTACCGGGCACATTATTAAGCGAGCGATAATTAACATCTTTAAAGCCCACATTCGACCATTTATTTTTATTTAACTTTTTCTGCCCGATCCCGTGGGCATTTCGGGATATCCCTTCTTAATTCACCCCTACGGTCCCTAAGGAACACGCATGCCAAGTTTCAGCTTCTTGCACCCATTGTTTTTTCCTGTGGCGTGTCTATCAGTCAGTCAGTAGCGCAAGAATTTTATATAAACCGATGATCCATGTGGTGTGGTTTAATGCCCGATCCAGACTCGCGAGGCGCCTCATAGAGGCTCTCGGCACGAATCTTGGCGAGTGGAGGCTGCACGAGTGCTAGCAATCCACACTCTCGATTTATTCACTTGCCCGCTACGTCTACTACAAGATGGATGTGTTTGAAATGACTGCGTTAGCTACTGACATATCTTCACGCCTTTTATCCCCGAAGGGGTAGGCAGAGGTGCATTACACACCCACACTTCGCCAGATATGTTTCGGTCCCAATGTAATAGGGGGCGAGCCTATTGCCATCTACTGGGCACATTTTTAAGCGAGCGATAATTAATATTTTTATTTTAATACACACATAACTTCGAAAAGTCATAGGTGTGTGCCCGGGGTAACTGGGGATCGAACCCGAGACCATCGTCTCGGCAGTCCGTTACGTACACCACTGGGCTATCGCCGCCGTCCGTTACGTACACCACTGGGCTATCGCCGCCGTCCGTTACGTACACCACTGGGCTATCGCCGCCGTTAGCTACTGATATATGAATATATATATTTATTGGTTCCATTTGATAAAGTTCCATAAACGTGTAGCACATATCGTTACTCCACTCCGTCTTTATAAAAAAACGCGCGCGTCCTTACTCTGCAGCAGTTACAACAAAGTGAGCAAGCGCGAGAGAGTGGATGATTCCCTCGCCTCACCACTCGCGTCCTTTGACTCGTGTCCGAAAAACCGACACAAAATGGAGCGACAGCGAGGCGAGGCGAGGGAAGACGAGAGGACAAAAGCGCACCGTCTACACTCTCGTACTCGCGTTCCCTCGTGTAGCCTCGTGAAGAGTCTGGATCGGGCATAAGAATCTCATTCCGAGAGTATCTTAAGAGGCGACTTTGGACAATACAGGTACCAATATGTTCAACAGTGGACCTCGATGGTAACTGACCTAGACCTTTAATGGAAGCAGTCGTCGCCAGTTGGTCTCCAATTAGTCTGGCGGGTGATGTGATGTTGCCAAGGAGCAGAAATTATTAACCCTCATTTGAAAATTAGGAAGGTCTACTCTATCCTGACCGGCAGGGGACTGCAAAATGCTGTAAAAGAGGAATTGTTTATTTTATTTTCCAGTAATGTATGTAAAATATGTGTACGCCGCGCTTTGCTTGGGCGCTGGCCCTAAATGTCCTGTAACTAAGGGCGTCGCCAGATGATTGCCTCGGAGTGGGAGGGGGGCTGGGTTAAGGACGCCACCCGATAGCCTAATGGGGGGGGGGGGGTTAAGGACGTCACTCGATAGCCTAGGGAGGTGGTGGAGACAAGTTGATATGGAACATGAGAAAAGTATACACTGTAGGGATTTTTGAATCTCCAGGTGGGAGGACAGAGGGCTTCTTGGCGACGCCAATTCCTGTAACAAGTCATTATCGGATAGTGTTTGCACACCTGTTTCTCTTTACTCGGAATACTCATTTGTTGATAAGCTATCAATACTTGTGATATTCCACTGATTGCGGCACTTAAAACTTTTGTATAGTCTGTGAGTCATTGCAGGAATATTGATGACTCTGAGAAGTAGAGATTACTTTAATGATATTGAAGTGCTGTTCAGTTGGAGTGTGGCTACGTGGGCCTTTGCATGTACTTTTAAGTCTTAGAAATCACGGAAATCCCTGGGAGGCTAAGCCCTGTTTACAGGCTTTATAAAATTGAACGAGTTATTTGACAGATTAAGTTAACAAGAACTTATTAGACTGCCTCCGTGGTTCAGTGCATAGCGTATGTGTCTGCTGATCAGGAGGGCCCGGGTTCAATTCCCAGGTCGGGCAAAGTGTAACTAGCTTTGTCCGAATTCTCAGTAGCAGTACGGAGTCTGGCAATGTGCCCGGTAACGATAATAGGTTCGCATCCGATTACGTGAGACCTACACATTCATGACCGAGTGAAATGTGGTTTTATTATTACACCTCTGCCTACCCCTTCGGGGCCTATAAAAAAAAAAGGAGATTGAGACTTGTTACTGAAATTGTTAAATGATTATTGACTCATAATAGTCATTCGGTCCCAATGTAATAGAGGGCGAGCCTATTGCCATCTACCGGGCTTATTATTAAGCGAGCGATAATTAACATTTTTAATGCACACATTCGATTATTTTTTTATTTAACTTTTCCTCCACGATCCTGTGGGATAATCTCTTCTTAGAGCACCCCTACTGTCCCCAAGGAACATACATGCCAAATCTACCTATTGTGATTCAAATTAGTAGAGGTCCTGGGTGGACTACAAAAACTGTATAATTTGATTGGTTGAATCTATGCAAATTTCAAAGTATTGATGTAATATTAGTCAATATCGGTGCTTGCGATTCGATTGGGCAAGATCCTAAGCCATTGTATCCACAAGAGCGAAACAGCTGATAACGTAGCAGAGATCTATGTGTGTGTTTATCTAGATTAGGAATTCTTTGTTTACAAAATTTATAGCTTTTCGTGATAGGGTCTACACCGGATTCTAGATTATCATTCCAATCTCAGAATCGTGCATTCAAGACTTTATCACATTTTATATAACGACTGTCAATTTTTAATGAGAGTCAGGACCAACGGCTTAAAATGCTCGCCGAGATACAAAAACTATATCTCGCAACGTGCCAATTCATAATTGAATATGTTAACTACGAAAAGTCAGTGGTGCACGCCGTAAATGTGCACTCGAATAACCTTTGCGTGGCAGTCTGTTGGTACACAGCCTATTAAAATATGAATGCCTAAAAGTGAACGCACACTTATCCGAGCCGAACGCATCGAACGAGTCGAACGAAACCAATTTTAGAATTCTGTACATGAAATCTCATGAAACCTCGCACACTTCCCCGCGTCGAATCGTCCGAATCGATAGTGTGTGTTCACATTAAATCTACGAAAATTTGCGTCTACATGATCATTCGTATTAGAGGCCGCCCGATAAGTGGACCGTCGATCTTGTTGGGTTCGCGCGCAGCAGATGGATGCGAGTGGCTCAAGATCGGTACATGTGGAGAGTCTTGAGGGAGGCCTATGTCCAGCAGTGGTCTTCTTTCAGCTGATATGGTGAATCAATTTATTTATAACTATGTTTTCGTCTGTTTCAGCTATTCATGAGATTTCACACGGCTTGGCCTTCGGACAGAACAGGCCATTGGCGAACAAGCTCTTCGGATTCTTCGCTAATCTGCCTATAGGCATACCGATGTCCATCAGCTTTAAGAAATATCACTTGGAACATCATAGAGTAAGTGACATTTTTAATAACTCTTTTTTAACTTCCAATACATCTTGATTTATTTTTTCATTTTCTTGTGTCGGAATGTATAGACCGCCTGAAGGTCTCCCATATGCCCTAAGAGTCTTGTCCCGAGACTGGAATCAATATAACCGGATTGATGGCGCTTTGGACCTGTAAATAAAAAGTCAAGTCACCATTGAATAAATGTGTTAATGATGCGTGCCTATCTGTTTTGTACACATCGACTCACGCCTGTTTCCCCGAGGGGGTGGGCAGAGGCATATTAAACGCCCACTTTTCGCCAGTGTTTTGATCTCACGTAGTAGGTGGCGAGCCTATTGCCGCTTATCGGGATATTTTGTTTGCCAGAGCCTCGTCCGTTGATCGGCAGGTGCACCACTTGCAGGTGAGGTTGGCTTGGGACCCTAAGTTCTTGGTGGGAGCCCTATGCACTACTTACTTAATCTGAGTTTCAAGCGTGCCTATCTGTTCTGTATCTATTCTATTTTACTTAATCTGAGCTTCAAAACTGAGTCTTCGGCTTTGGCACAGGGACGTCGTTAGCTGAGGCATAGCGACGACTGTTACGCCGAATGTCACGGGTTCCATCTCCCCTAAAGTCAAACATTTGTGTGGATATTTGTCTTGGTCTTGTTGTTTCTTTGTAGGTATTAATTTCTCAAAAAGTATACATATAATTATGTCTCTGCAAACGTGTCTGGACTGCAATGATGATGTTCATCTATTGTCTAGCATCCATAGTACAAGCCCTGCTTAGTTTGGGACTGGATGGTGATGTGTGTATGTGGTAGAATATTATTATTATTATATTATAATGACGAATACGTTTCTTTTCTAGTACCAAGGCGACCACGAAATAGACACAGATTTACCAACACTACTAGAAGCCAAGCTATTCTGCACAACAGGCGGCAAGCTAATATGGCTGTTCCTTCAGCCGTTCTTCTATTCAATCAGGCCACTAGTGGTCAGACCGAAGCCTCCAACGCCCATGGAACTCATCAACTTGATTATACAACTGTTCTTCGACGCCGTCGTCGTGAAGTTATTTGGTAAGTTTTGGCAAATTAGTGTACCTAGTGCCTACTACTAGTGACATATGGTGGACAATGTAGGAACTAAAAGTACCACTAGTGACGCCTAGTGGACAATATAGGAACTAAATGCACTACAAGTGACGTGTGGTGCACAGTATGGTAACTAAATGTACAACTAGTGACATCTGGTGGACAACATGGAAGCTAAATCTACCACTAGTGACATCTAGTGGACAACATGGGAACTAAAAGTACTACTAGTGACGTCTGGTGGAGAATATAGAAACTACAAATCCTCTTTGACCTGGAGAAAGTTTGATACTCCCATGGAGTTCATTTTTATTGAAAAAGATAAAACTTGTGACATCTGGTGGCAAACGATGCACCAAGTCGAGTTTGGCTTGAACATATTGTAAAAGCTGCATATTTTTGTGTTTCAGGTTGGAAAGTACTTGGATACCTAATATTTGGTGGTCTGATGGCCATGGGCGTACATCCAGTAGCAGGTTGGTAAAAGAAATATTAAAAATTATTTCAATAACTTCCTTCGCTAAAATTTTCAAGCCTTTGCACAAATAAAATTTCCAGATAAAAACATTTATATGACGTGTATTGCGATCATTCTAATAAGTTATTAGTAATAACTAACACGCTTTGATAACTATCATGACAACTCTTTGGGTCATGGCACTCTGTAACTGCTGTCACGGTGTTGTTTTCAATGTTACGGTAGCGTTAAGCGCTCTGACGGGTTTTTTATTTTGACGATTGAAGTGCTTTTTTTTGGGGCAGCGATAGCCGAGTGGATATACCAACAGACTGCCATGCAGAGGGTATCGGGTTCGAATCCACGGCGCGCACCAATGACTTTTCGGAGTTATGTGCGTATTGAATTGTTAATTATCGCTTGTCTCGTGCCTCGGAGAGCACGTTAAGCCGTCGGTCCCGGTTGTCATGAAGATCTTTGACAGTCGTTACAGGGCGTCAGTACCTTCTAAATAAACTGACACTAGTCTAAACCATGGAATATCGCTATCCCTTCGGGTTGCGGAGGTCAGACAGGCAGTCGCTCCGTGGAAAAGCTAATATTCAGCCAAATCCGGTTAGACTAGAAAGCGGACCCCAGATTGAAACTGGGATAGAAAGAAAGAAGTGCTTTTTTTTTGTTTTGGCGTAGCCGCATTGGTTTTCTTCCATACAATATTAATTAGCGGGTCTTACTCGCGATAATAGGGTTATTTCCAACTAGTCAAATCAGACACTTTTAGAGAATTCTCAAAAACAATATCTTTCTACGGATTTGTATGAAATGTATTTTCGTATGGAGAGCTTGGCCCTAGTGGGCTCACTAAAATACATTGGTCATGGGAGGAATCAGATGCTCAAGCAAGATAAACAAGGTTTTAGATTCCTAGATTTCTAGACAATTTCTAGATCAACATTTCCCAAACTATGCATCACCGCGGTCGCGAGCAAATATTGAGTGAGTCATGAAATGTAAGGCGACACCGACTGACCAAAGTTATCCTTTTTTTTTTGTTTTACGAGGTGGAAAATCCCTTCGGATCTCCGACTCTTGGGGGAAATGAGAGCCGGAGTATGTGGTGTTTCCACTAAAAACCACCTCGGCTTTCTCATGTACCCGTGTGTCGGAGGGTAGGGCATCGCCGAAGCAATCCTCGCCACCCTCCGACGGGTGACCAAAGTTATCCTGCCCCTAACGCTTTTATGCCCTCGTTTTGTCAAAAGCCAGCTAAGAAGTGGGTCTCAAGATTGGATTTTTTGTTTGATGGGTCGGAGCTCAGACAACTTTGGGAACCACTGCTCTAGATCCATCCCATCTTTTTGCCCAAGAGCCAGCTAACATATGTCTCAACGTTCCAGGCCACTTCATAGCGGAACACTACATGTTCCGCAAAGGTTACGAGACGTACTCGTACTATGGGCCGCTCAACTGGATCACGTTCAACGTTGGCTACCACAACGAGCATCACGACTTCCCCGCGGTGCCTGGCAGGAGGTTACCGGAGGTAAATATATGCTTAGATTTTCACAGTCCACTGCTGGACATAGGCATCCTTTAATTTGAGGTATTCTGACGTTATCACCGCGCTTGAAATGTGGATTAGTGGCAGAATAGGGATGATGATAACTAGTCAAATCAGACACTTTTAATTAAATGTCAAAAACATACACACATAAATACATAACGTATTTTGAATGAAATATGTAGTAGTGACGACATAACTACTTGGTGTCTAGTTGAGTACTTATAATCAATAAATTGACCATAAAAAATGTACAATAGTGTTTTAACAATAATTTGTTGATGAAGCCGCCATTATTCTGCCACCTTATACTAGATTAAAGAACAATATAATTTATTTTACTTCCAGGCATCATCCCTATTCCTTGTGTGGGCTTTGAGTCGGGGTGTAAATGATGTCCTTGGCTTATATGTAAATGCCTTTAAAAAAATGGTGGTATTCTACCGTAATCGTCAGGCTTGGCAGGCAGATTGGTGAACGCATTGGAGAAAGACAGATGTTAGACGCTGTTGCCCATGAACTTTTGGATGGTTTGACCGCCATTGTTCGTTTGATCGATTGCACTGGTGGAAACCCCACCAGGAATAGGGTTCTCACGTCCTGACGTCATCTAATCTATAGTTGGTGCCACGAGAATATAGACTTTTTGTAAACAAACATTCAGGGCTTCACAACCTATCTTCTAACAATTGTGTTTTAGATTTTATACTTTTTGAACAATCTTTTCTTTTTCAATGCCTAATTACGCCACTATGTTTTAAATTTATATTGTTAAATTTTACTGAAATAAAAATATTTGATTTTGTTTTTGAATGGTCGAATGTTCATAAATTTGCCGATATTTTTATCGTTTTACACGTAATTTATTTTGTGAATTAAGGAAAAATTGAGTACCATGTATGTAAATGATAGAGTACATACATGTTACTCTATTATTGAGATGATTTGTTTAAAATCATTGACAATCAATCATTTGCAAAGTAGCCTACCTCTTCTTCTTTCTCTTAGCGTTATCCCAGTTTCAATCTGGGGTTCGCTTACTAGTCTAACCGGATTTGGCTGAATATTAGCTTTTCCACAGAGCGACTGCCTGTCTGACCTCCGCAACCCGAAGGGATAGCGATATTCCGTGTTTTGGCTTTTGTCAGTTTAGTAAGATGGTACTGACGCCTTGTAACGACTGTCAAAGATCTTCATGACAACCGGGACCGACGGCTTAACGTGCTTTTCGAGGCACGGGACAAGCGATGATTAACAATTCAATACGCACATAACGAAAAGAAAAATAAAAGTCATTGGTGCTCGCCGTGGATTCGAACCCGATACCCACTGCGTGGCAGTCTGTTGGTATATCCACTCGGCTATCGCTGCAAAGTAGCCTACTTATCCTAAAATATTAAATTATGGACCAAAAATGAATAATATTACAGATAACTAGCTAGTACATTGCATAAAAAATTCTAGGCATGGAGATTTTACGTTGTCTGTGATTGATATCGTCAGAATGAACTTAAACAAGATGCAGTTATGGGTAGTCTGAAAACGCAATTTCTTTTTCAGGTACTTACAAATAATTTTCTGCGCGACTAATAGTATACCATCTGCTATTCTGCACCCGCTTTTTCGAGATGCCGGCAGTGGGAAGAGCGTTTTGCGATCCTATAAACTTTTATTTAACTTTACATTTATCCCTTCCAGATAACTAAAAAAAATCATTTTGTCCTCTGATAAATGCATGTTAAGCCCAAGAATGTAACATTTCAATGAACTAACGCCAAATGTTGACATTCTAGGCATCAGTATCTCAAAACATCAAAAGATCCTGTAGACAGCGCATAATATCGATAAAAACCCGATCCATTAACATATTAGTTTCCAATAACACGCATCTATGTACCGTTGCGCTCATTGGATTTGACATTATTTGTTTTTGACAGAACTGTCGCTAAGTCACTTAGTAGAAATTCTTTGTTTACAAAAAGTCTATGTTCTCGTGGCACGGACTATAGTACGAGATAATAGACTTCACACATCTTAGGTTTTTCACACTGTCATCTTTCACCGTTTCGTCATCATCGTCATCATCAGCCTGTCATAGCCCATTTCTGGATTAACGCTGTATCTTTCACCGTTTAGCAAGCGATAGTTAACAATGTAACAAGCGCATAATATCGAAACAGTCACTAAAAGACAGGTCAGTTCTAAACCGCAAAGCCTCTTCGTAGCAGTCTGTCAATCTTGCCACTAACCAATGCAGTATTAAAGATTTTATTTCCAATTTCAGGTAAGACGCATAGCGCCAGAATTCTACGACGACTTGCCTCAGCACAACAGTTGGACTAAGGTCCTGTACGACTTCGTAATGGACCCTGACATCGGACCCTACGCTAGGATCAAGCGTAAGCACCATGGGCTGAGCAGCTAAGCTAAACCAAATATATATACAAAGTTTTCTTAGTACAGTGGAAAGTTGTTAGAGTAGTTTTACTTGGTATTTTGAACAACTTTTCTGGGGGACTATGTGGGTTTGATAGAGTTTCGAGTCGTTTCTCGATACCAACAATTTCCATACATTTTCTAAATTATAAATACTCGCCCTGTTACTATTACCTGAAGGACGCTTTTTAAATGCAAGAGGATGCCCGCAGCTACCTCCGCACATTTTCTTTTTAATTTTCAGTAGTTTAGAAAGTAAAACGGTTGTTTTGGCGATTTTGTGTGATTTTCTACTTCTCTCCTTAGTGTATCCCTATGGTCCCCAAGAAACATACATTCAGTCAGCAGAAACATTGTATATGAACAAATTAGACAGTAAATTTGTTGTTGAGGACAAATATCGATTTTGTATAGAACAGCTGACATTTTTCGCGATTTCTACAAAGAATTAGAACAAAAGTTGTTCTTAATAATGAGTAGAATCACCCCTTAAGAGCTTTACACTATACTAAAGCATAAAGTCTATGTATAAAGTCAGGTGGTGCTTGTGAACGCCATCTATCGTGGAGTATAGTGAACTATTTTGTATACAGTAGTGACATCTGTTGACGAATATTTGTAACAATATTGCATGTTAGAAAAATACTCTTGGTATTTAAGCATTTAGTGCGATGTCTTGTGGAGGGTTTGTGTCTGAATATGTGCCTGTATTGTATGTAGTTTATTCACAATTTTATTTTGTATGTAAGTACATTATCCTATTAATAGATAATCACTATAAAGTTTTTTGGCGTTATAAACCGCTGACTGTATTAATATATTTTGTTTTAATTGTTTAATATATTACCTCATCACAAGCGCCATCTTTTAGTAAAAAATCAGCAACTCTATGGCACACTTTCATCAATAGATATTTGACATATACTGTATGAAGCCTATCTCAAATGTATAACTCCAGTAGCCAAATCCATCGCTAGATAGAATGTTGGAAACTGGCTTTAGTCAGTAACCTCAACAATCAATATTAGTCTAACTAGATAATCGTTATATGGGTTGCGGAGGTCAGACAGGCAGCCGCTCTGCGGAAAAGCTAATATTCAGTCATATCTGGTTAGACTAGTAAGCGGACCCTGGTCCCTGGTCTCCAAGGTGTAAAGTCTTCGTTGTAACCGGGATAACGCTGGGATGACGATGTTGATGACAAAGTTGCTGTTTTTTATAAAAATGTTGATCTTTTTTCATTAAATTATGGATTTGATTAAGAGTTTTATGTTTATTATGTAAGTTTTAATATAAATATTGAAAATACTGTTTTTATTTTTGTAATGGAGATATAGATAAGTGTTGATGTATTCTTACCACAGATAGGAGTTTTATTATGGCGTTTCTTTTTAATATGTATGTAAATTAAAAAAATATGTTACCATAGATAGAGGATTGCTGTATATTCTACTAGTTTTTGTCTATGGCGTTGCGTTGGAAGCCTAAGTGCTATTCTGATGTTTAAGCTATATTACTGCAAAGCATAATCAAAATCGTTTCAGTAGTTTTTGCGTGGAAGAGGAGCAAACTAACATCTTCATCTTCGCAAACTTTCTGGTATTTATGAGCGTATTATATGGATTCAATTCAATTCAATCTTTATTGCGTTCCATAATGTAATGTACATACAGGTGGTAGGCTTAATAACTAAAGTAACAATTATGGACCCTGTCGGGCACAGCAATTTTTGGAAGAGAGGAAGAGCGCTATTTTTGTTTAATGTCAATAATGTGTTTAGGATATTTGTTAGTCTTTCGACGCAAATACTACTAAACGGATTTTGATGAGAATTTGCACTAATATAGCTGTTGCCGCAATAATCGACTCTTACGCGGACGGAGCCGCCTATAGATATTTCTGTTTTTTTTTGAGTCAGCTCTATGGCACATTAAACGTTAGTGTGCAGACACGAAAAATATACCCACAAAATTAATTGTCTGCATATTTACAATTTCCAATACATGTCACTGTAATGCAAATTACACTAAAGCCGTTTTGTATTTTGAGCATTTATACGAATTAATTTCGGGGTATATAATTACCTCAGTAGCTTTTATAACCTTGGTGTATACAGGTTCGCTTGTCAACTACAGGTGTGGGGTATATTTTACCCCAGTGATATGTACCTTATTAACATGGTAGTTCGTATAATTTAGCAATATGCAATATAACATTCTTATTAGCACTGTAGAGGGTCGCTTTTACACCAACTACAGGTGTGGGGTATATTTTACCCCGGTGATATTTACCTCTGTAAACATAGTTGTTCGTTTAATTTAGCAATATGCAATACAGTATTTGGAATTGAGAGATCAGTTAATATGGGGTATATGTTACCCCAGTTGATATTACGTTTTTGATGACATGTCATTCATTGATAATAATGTACATTAATGTTAACTCTTAATTGAACTAGTTACAATGTATACAGATTGAAATCATTATTTTCCATTTACTCAATCAAATGTTACATATTAAATTTAAAGTTATAATATTTATAAAATATACCACGAACACAAATAAATTATAACAAATTTGCATAAAATGTAAATATATATGTATAGTTTTTTCATAATAAGTTAATTGATATTTGTACTCATTATGTTATCATCCTAAACTTTGTTACAATGTTAACTATTTTGTTAATAATTAATTATTTAAATATTCCCATCTGGTCATTTTTCATTGTGTAGACCGCGTCAGATTTTATGCTGCTCGCTTTCAAATAGCCTAGTGGATATACCAACAGACTGCCATGCAGGGAGTATCAGGTTCTAAGGCGCGCACAACGGAATTTTCAGAGTTATGTGCGTATTAAATTGTCAATTATCACTTGTCCTGTGCCTCGGAGAAGAAGTCCCGGCTTTCATGAAGATCTTTGACAGTCTTTATAGGGATGCATTACCCTTGAATGTATTGACACAGGTCGAAACTATGCAATATCGCTATCATTTTGGGTTGTGGAGGTCAGTCGCTCTGTGGAAAAGCTAATATTCAGTCAAATCTGGTTAGACCAGTAAGCGGACGGACCTCAGGCTCCAAAGCAAAAGACTTGGATGCAACCGGGATAACGCTAGGACGATGATAACCTGTGTTAGTATAACGCGTTTGACTGGATAGAGCATAAAATTTGACGTGACGTGAACAATGTTAATAATTTATTAGTTATCAATTTAATTTACTTATAGTAATCTGCTGCGAAATAAAATTTCAACATAATTATGTAGCTTCATCGGAAAATATCAAATTACAGGGCGCTTTTTATTGTTATTGGGCAAATTATAATATCGCCTTTAGCTTTCGCAATTTGGTCACAATTTGGTTCAAATTTTTTTTTCATATTATGTAGGTATATCCAAGAAATTTCATGATGAAAAATGTTCATAAAAGCATTTAAACATTTTGGAGAAATTGTATCTAGTTAAATAAATTGATATTTTTAAAGAAATAAATCTGTTTTTTATTTATTTGTCATTTGAGTGCTTTAGGTTTGCATCGCAACACAAATGCGATTTACAGTGACAGGTAAGGTATACTATCCTATCGTTTTACAGCCTATGAAATAGTCCACTGCTAGATCTCCTAATTTGCTTCACAATAGCAATGTGAGTAATCGAAGGAACTGACCTACTACCTATACCTTACCTACGAGTATACCACGATGGACACACTGGTTGGTACAGGGCTTGATGTCAAATTTGCCGTCTCCTCCCAATATAATATTTTTGCTTTGGGTATTTTGAGTGGAGACCGCTCCTTGGCAAACGTAGTGTTAGACGCCCTCTGGCTAGGCAATTTGGGTCACAGAAAGTTTGTCTACAGTGGTCTACAGAGCGCCCATAAGCAATGCGCCTCTATGTAAATATCTATGCTCTATGCTATGTCGTGGATGACCATTAAAATCGCCTTGGTAAGGTACAGTCAGCATCAAAAGTTGATGACCACATTTAGATTTTCAAAATCGCTGTACACTTTAATATACCTAAATCGCTCAACATGACAAGCGCCAGAAATGAATGATTATCATAAAAGGGCATAAGTAGGTGACCATCACCTTTCAAAAGTCGCTTAACAAAGTTATAGTTTGGTTATAGTAAAAAAGCATAACATCTTTTTTATTGTCACCAGTCATTCACTTAATACGGCCAGTGACGTCCAACAACTAATTAAAGGAGGTCGTTACATTTGATAAACTAATGTGATTAATTATTATTAAAATATTATCATGTAGGTATAATTTTATACAAAACTATAATGTATTAAGCTAATACAATATTTAATCACATCGGCCAAACGACGTCCACTGCTGGACATAGGCCTCCCCCAAAGGAGGGGATTTGCCGTAATCGCCACGCTTGGCAGGCGTATTGGCGATCGCAGTGGCAGAAGTCTTTGGTGCTGGACGCTGCTGCCCATCTAGTATCTTGGGATTTACTGCCGCCAGGTTCGGATGGTTTGCCCACCATCTTTCGGTTGACTGCTTGCGCTGGGGGAGATACTATGACGAGTCAAAGTAACTCCTCCAGTGGGCAGTTGGATCGTCACGTCCTGACGCCATAACATAGAAAAGCGCAAATATTTATAGATGATAAGAAATTGGAACCGCAATGATCTCCTGTTCAATCGTAATACAGAAAGCATGACGTCGACTGAATAATTTTTAAGCGGAATATGCTTATGTTTATAACCGTGCTTGCCAGCTTATTTTGAAAATAGGCTTAAAAATGTGATTGCCGCTTGAACACCCACTTCTAATATGTCTCATTGATACTATGAAAAATAAACAAAATGATTTATTTTGGAAAGTAAAATTCGAAATTTACATTCATTTAATATCTTTTTTAAATGATTTAGTTTGGATAGGACATGATTGGATTTATAACTCTTAAGATAGTAACGAGCACTTTTTTAGTTTGTAGTTCCGCTACTTTTGATAGTATAAGTGAGCCATTCTTAAATTGTGCTCCGCGGAGCCCCAGGGCTCCACGAAAATGTCAGGAAAATAAATGGTTTTAAAATACACGTAGGACTCGGCTTTTTCTATTTTAGGGCTCCGCCAAATAGACGGTTACCCAAAAGGGTTCCATCCCTATCAAACGTTTGAGAACCACTGGTATAAATTTACACGCTACGTAGATATCCGAAACAAAGTACTTAATGTTCAGTAACTTTTGTTATTTATGATGTTAAGTTATTTTTGGACGTTGCTGTGATTACACTAGAATTGTATGACTAGAATTTTATGATGTTTTCGGATATTATAACGATCAGCAATTTTTGACAAAATGGTGTTTAGTGACCTTTGACGAGTAGTGTTCAGTTAATTTTGAACTTTAATTATGTTCATTCAATACTGGCGCTTTTCTTGTTGAGCGATTAATGGGTGATATAATGTTCAGTGATTTTGAAAATCTGAATGTGATCATCGACTTTTGATGCTGACTGTACCAAAGCAGTATGTTCATCGTGGTTTTAGGAAATAGCATGGAAGAATACTCTTTGGGAAATAGGTAGGTATATTATCTGTATCTGTCTTTTTGACGTAGGTATACGTATTGTCATTTTTATTCCAAAATGTAGTCTGACGACTTCTGGCTAAATAGTTACAAAAATATTTATAAATAATGTAAAATTTGATGTGAAGGTATTCTAAAATGTTGAAAATATTTTCAAAAACAGAAACATAAAAGAAAATAAGATAAATAACCGCTATAAACCTATACAAAGATGGCGTGAGTACCTACATTATTAATTTCAATGTGTAGGTATCACTAGCGCATACATACCTACCTACACATTACACCAGTGTTATTTAAGGCTACTGCTCCACAGCCGGGGCCCAAAGCGTGATGTTATATAGCATTATAGCCTTCCTAAATGGCTACCCACTTGCGGTGAAACTTAAAAGTCATATTCAATGTTGTCTTCGAAACAAAATAGGACTTAGGTCCCTTAGCCCACCATTGTCTACCTATAGAGGTAATTCTTAGATAACAAGTTGGTACGCATATCCAAAGATTCGATCCATTGTAAACGGAGGTTGGTAGGACCTTGGGAGGTGGAGGAAAAGGGCAGCCTCCCTATATCTAGATCCGCCTCTGTCGTGGAAGTACTAGACTAGAGAGGGTCTTTAAGTCTGCTTCAACAAACTTTGCTTTAAAGATTGGTCCACAGCACTATAGTTGACCTTGAATAAACGTGATTGGCGCTAGGGGCACATTTTTTTGCAGGATTGTCTGGCGGTTAATAGGTTAACAGTGTATTGAACTTCGTTGGAAAGAGGTGAGAAGTTAGTGTTGGATACAATCAGGTCTCTGACTAAATGTTGGTGGCATTTCCTGAAGTATTCCTGCTGAAGTCGGCCTATTCGTGCTGCAAACAAGCTAGGCTCTACTGTTGTAAAATAGTATTTCCTCTTCAGTTAGTGTCTTTCTTGCTTTTCGTGTGAGTCTGTCTCCAACTCTGCCTGAAGGCCTGAAATTTTCTAACGATACTTGTCTTGAAATAAGAACCAGGACCGACGGCCTTAGGTACATACCCTCCAAAGCACTGTAGCGCACTGGATGTGACTGATGTAAAAATCACAAGAAGTGGTTACTCATCCAAGGGTGACCCTTGCCGACATTGCTTAGCTTTGACGGTCTATTATATTACCTATTAGTATTTGCAGCCTAACCTGTCCCACTGCAGGCCTCCCTACCCTCTTTCCACCTCTCTCTATCGAGAGCTGTTTTCTTCCACTCTGCATTATAGAGTTTCATATCATTTTGCCACTTAATCTTGAGTCTGCCGCGTGGCTTTTCTTTTTGATCTTTCGATCTGGTAGGTACTCACAAGGTCTATAAAAACAGGAAATAAATTGACGCTATGGGTGCTGTATTATATGACTAGTTACTTTAATAACACACAACTAACTTCTTCCTTGTGGTGACAGATTAAGAGTAAAAGGGTCAGTACACCATTTCATTCTGTAGGTGTCGTATGAGGCGACTATGGAAAATACATGAAGCGAGTAGTTTATTTGGCAAGAGACGTGCGTGGTGTACCAAATCCCCTTAGGCCGCGTTTCCACTAGGCAACATTTGGCGCGCGACACGTGACGCTCAGCATGTACGGAAACGCTGCACAACAGCGCGCGACGTTGCCAGCTGGCGCGCAACATGACGCGCGGCGCGGTTGTTTGTTAAAGAGCATCGTTAGTAGAGCATCAATTGTAGTTGATTCTGATTGTTATTTTGTAGGTATTTTCTAACCCACCAACGTGTTTTTTTTCTTTTTAATGCATTTTTCGATAAAATTATACCTAGCCACTGGCGCTGAAATCAACACAAGTTCTTCTGGCGACACGTTGTCGAAGACTGACGTAAAGTAGTTGATGCGTAGACAGACAAGTGATAACGTTGTTCAACAAAAATTTCGCGCTGACTTTCAACATGTTGGGCAACTTGTTGTGCAGCATGTTGCGCGTCAATTGTTGCCTAGTGGAAACGCGGCTTTATAGACTCACCAAGGCTATTGTGACGGTAAGTAGCAGAGGTTTACTTCCAGCAGTAGACTGCAAAAGGTTTTAAGTATGATGATAAAATCATGAACGTTTTATTTGTGTCAGTTACGGCGTATGCGAGCACTGCCACGACCCGGTGAGGCGACGGGATGAAGTTGCGATGCGTGAGGGATTCAGCTACCACAAGAAGTGCTGTAAATGTTGTTAGTTGCTTTTTGTACCTACTTTTTTACATTGGTGACAGTGTACCTGCTTAGCTTACCGTTCATCTTTGATCCGCTGTTCTCTCGTGTGATGTACCTACAAGTGATGATGTCTAATATGAAGTGATGTTCCAATCAGTATCAGTTTGCCAGAACGAGTATCAGTTTTTGAGGGTCAAAAATCGTCAAAGATCTTAACGTGCTCTCCGAGGCACAAGACAAGCGATAATTAACAATTTATTACACACGTAACTTCGAAAGTCAGTGGTGAGCGCCGTAGATTCGAACCCGATACCATCTGCATAGCAGTCTGTTGGTTCCTCCACTGGGCGATCGCTGCCTGTAGAAGAAATCAATCCACTGGCCTATTTTCATGATACTAGCTTCATTAGTTTAGACTCTGCGATCATTGCAACCTAACTCGTCGAATGCTGATGCACTGATCAGTGCGAGACATAGTAAGTAGATTATCTATTGTGTCTGGTATCTCGGTATTCAAGAGGTTAAGAAGCGTGCATATTCGTCAACGCAGGTTTTAATTCATAATTATCTCGACTTTTATCCAATAAACTGCGAAAATTTTATTACCCTATTTTGAAAATAAATTTAACAATATATTGCAAAGCAAAACTTTACTAAATCATACATAACCTGTTAGCTTCTTTCATAGCGATTTCAACGACATAAGTTTTATATATAGTTCCAATACAAAACTTTAGAGATATCGTCATTTGAATCATACGCGCCGATAACGCGCAGGGTAGGTAGGAGTAGCGTGACAGATGAACTAAATCGCAAAAAAAAAGGTCGGTTGACAGATAAGAGGATATATGTCCACTAGTCAGAACATGTATTTTTAGATGTCTGCAGCGAAACCAACCTCCACAAAGCTGAGGTGTTCAAAGGAGTGATATTCTGCTCATCATGCGCGCAAAGGATCTTCCAAGGTTGTGCTTCTGTGAGGAAAACGAAGCAACAAGCGAGCAGCAGAGCGAAGCATTCAAGATCTAAGTCTCGAAGGTAGCTCATAAACTTTAGTCGTACTAAGTATTTTAGTTTTATAACACCACTAGCTGAACCCGCGGTTATACCAGCGTTAACCTTCAGTAAATGGGCTATCTAACACAAAACCATTTATTCAAATCGAATTAGTAGTTGCCGAGATCAGCGCGTTAAACCAAACAAACTCTTTTAACAACAACAAGCTAGCTTTTTAATAGTACTATTTAGGGCCAGTGGCGTAGCTAGCTTAGGTGGTACTTACCCGGGGCGGGTGACCTTTTTTTTTTAGTCGATACCTAACAATTACGGGCTAACTCTAAGCTAGTGCATATTGGGTGGGTGTCACCCCAAAAAAAGGGTGACACCCGGGGTGGACCGCCCCCGCCCCTTCCTTCCTACGAAACCACTGTTTAGGGCTTCTGCTCGGCACCCGTGGCTCATAGCGTGATGTTATGTGCCTGTCACCTTCCTCGATAAATGAGCTATCCAGCACAAAAATAATTAAATCGCGTAGTTCCTGAGATTAGTTATTTCAATCAATCAAACATACAGACTCTTCAGATTTATAATATTAGTAGGTATAGATTTAATTTTTAAGTATAATATTTTTATTTTATTTTTTATTTATAGACTCACGCCTGTATCCCCGAAGGGGTAGGCAGAGGTGTAATATTACACCCACATTTCGCCAGCAATTTTAGGTCCCACGTAATAGGGGGCGAGCTTATTGCCTTACCGGGCACATTACCAGACTCCGTGCTGCTACTGAGAATTTCCGAACGGAAAAACCCAATAACACTTTGCCCGACCCGGGAATCGAACCCGAGACCTCCCAATCCCACGCGTACATTTGTGCCGCGAGACCAACGAGGCAGTCTTTAATTATAGTACAGTCAACAGCAAAAGTAGATGATCAAAATCAGAAATTCAATACTAGTGAACGGAGTTCACGTCAGAACTCTGTGGCGTCGAAGTGATTCAAAAGTAAGTGATTGTAAAATATACCAATAATTTACTTCTCGTACAGCTGCCATATATTCGTGATCAGTTTTGACTCCAAAAGTTATAAACTCAATTCACATCAGAACTAAGAAGTAAAAAAATGTTCAAAACTAGTCAACATTTCAAATAAAATATAAATGATGAAACTGAGGCCACGTCATCATGAGGCAAATAATTTGTCCATACTTATTTTTTAATTACCTCAGTAATTTAATTTGTTATGTTTTACGGAAAAACAGGTGAATTGGATAAAAAATGCATATATAATATATATTTTTTATAGACTCACGCCTTTATCCTCGAAGGGGTAGGCAGAGGTGTAATATTACACTCACATTTCGACATGAATTTTTAGGTCCTACGTAATAGGGGGCGAGCCTATTACCGCTACCGGGCACATCACCAGACTCCGTGCTGCTACTGAGAATTTGCAAAAACGCAGTAACACTTTTACCCGACCCGGGAATCGAACCCGAGACTTCCGATCAGCAGACGCATACGCTATCCACTGGACCACGGAGGCAGTCACTGGACCACAGAGGCAGTCTTTGTATATTTAATACTAGAGGACGCCAGCAGCTACGCCTGCATTTTTTTTAATTTACCCATTTTGGCCGATCCCGTGGGAATTTCGGGAAATCCCTTCTTAGCGCACCCCACGGTCCCCAAAGAACATACATGCCAAATTTCAGCTTCCTGCGCCCAATAGTTTCGGCTGTAGCGTGTCTGTCAGTCAGTCAGTAAGGCAAGGATTTTATATATTAAGATAATTATGCCAAATTTCATCTCTCATGTTTTTTGTTTCTTGTAACTTCTGTCAAATGTTTAAAAGTAACTGATGTGATACAAAACGATAATTCAATAAATATTATTATCTTTGCATTTATGTCAATGTTCAAAAGTAGCTGATGCGATACAAATTATAACTCAATGATTGCTTTTGCCTTTTTTTTTTTTTTTTTGTCGGGTTGGAAAATCCTCATGGAGTCCCTTCGCCCTGGGCGAAGGACGAAGGGGACTGTCAGACTCTTACTGACTAAAAACCAACCCGTGCTCCTCATGTACCCATGTGTCGGAGGGTAGGGTTTCACCTAAGCATTACTCGCTACCCCCCGACGGGTATTGGCCAGATGGTCAGGCGGGCCCCGAACGAAGCCCCCTTGGCGGCGGATGAAGGTGTTGGGTTCCGCCGCCAAAACACCCAGCGGCCGCAGAGGATAGGGAGGATGGCAACGCAACATCGCATCTCCTCTTCCTCTGCGGCCCCACCGCGACGCAACGATGGTGCGCCCCCATTTGGTCGCGGGAGATAGGGCGCGCGGCAACGCAACACCGACACGCCTCTCCTGCCGCGACCGCACCCGACTGCGAGGGACAGACAGAACTGTCCCCCGCACCCGCACCTATGGACGCATCCTACGCAGGCCTCACGCAAGCCCACGTGGAGCGTCCCCTCCCGGGATCCCGCTTAGCTTCACCGTGGGAGAAAATCAAATCCACGGTTACTAAGCCCCCACCACGACAAGGTGGAGATCCCACGGGGGGGATGATTGCTTTTGCCTAGTCGGCTACAATATATCTGTCACAGTACACAATGTACCTATCTGTCACAGACTAATGCTATGCCTTGCGTTTTGTTTTTTTTTTATGTTGTATTTTTTCTATGTCTGTGACAAATAAATAGTTTTTCTATATGTATAAAAACCGGAATGTAGATTGATAATTTTATCTTTAGGGCCTTATTTATATTGACTTCGCGCTTATATCACACTGTTAGCAAGAGTTCTGTTGGAACAGTGCAAAAATCCAAGTATCGAAACTCTTTAATGTCAATCTGTAATTCGGCTGTCACGTACAATATAAAAAATTGAATTTAGAATACAATATTGTTGAATTTTACTGATCACGAATATATGGCAGCTGTACTAGTAGTAAATGATTGGTATAATTTACAATCACATACTTTTGAATCACTTCGACGCCACATAGTTCTGACGCGAACTCCGTTCATTAGTATTAAATTTCTGATTTTGATCATCTACTTTTGCTGTTGACTGTACCATTGTTATTACCCTATTTCATTTCGTGTGTGTCGTAAAAAGCGACTAAGGAAGACTAATTACACAAAGCAAATAGAATCTCAGCCGGAAAGCGGACCCCGGGCTCCAACGCGTAGGTTTTGGAGCGCAACCGGGACAGCGCTAAGATCATTATCATCAGCCTTTAACAGTCCACTACTGGACGAGGCCTCTCCTTTGAAAGAGAAAAAAGAGCGGAATTGGCCTACTATACCACGCTGGCCAAACGGGTTGGTATAGGGTTTGTAGGTTTGTATCAAGTTTTCCTTCTCTTACAGTGGTGTTCTCTGCATAATATGCTCCCTCTGTCGGCTCTTACGACACCCACGGGATGATATGGGGTGGTGACATTTCGTATTCTTAATCCGTCACCACACGGACCAAGATGATGGTGATGAAATAGAATCTTTGCGAAGAGGGGTATGTCGGGTTGGTATTATAGGGTTTGATGTAGAGTTTTCCGTCCTCTCGAAAAGAGACTATTTTCTTCATGTATTTTCTTTAGTCGCTCACCAACAGAATGAAATGGTTTAGTGACACTTCATCAAGTCCCTCCGCGACCACAACCGTTGCAAGCCGGTAGAAACGTAGGAGAATAACAAAGGTATTTATGCCTTGAAATAAATAATTTATCGCGACTAAGACCCGCTAAAAAATATTGTATGATGTATACTTCATCTTTTTAAACCACTTCCAGGAGAAGAGAGAGACGGAAGACGCAAGAGAGACGGATAGACAGAGACATAACCGGCGTGATAGAACTGGCACAGTTGGCTGGCTCTACTTCTGGCAGTTGTGACACCGATGCCACACAGAAGTGCGCTTTTAACCAGAGGTGATTATGAAACACTAGAGGAAGTCGAAGCTACGACCGTGCGTTTTTTTATTGAACTACTAGCTGTTTGCCGCGGTTTCACCCGTGTACTGAGGGACCTACTTCGCGTACCCGGTTAATTTATAGCCTAAGTTACTACTTGATACATCAGCTATCCGCCAGTGAAAATCCCGTCAAAATCGGTCCAGCCGTTCCAGAGATTAGCGATAACAGACAGACAAACAGACAGACAGACAGACAAAAATTGTAAAAAATTTCATTTCGGTATATGTACCGTGTATATGCATTTAGTAAAAAGCGGTTATTTTAATATTACAAACAGACACTTTAGTTTTATTTCTATGTATTGATTTCTGCCCTATCCTGCGGGAAAATCAGGAAATTCCTTCTTAGTGCATTCCCACAGTACCCAAGAATGCATACTTACCAAATTTCATATTCCTGCCTTATAGGTAGTTTTGGCTGTAACTTAGTGTCTATCAGTAACGCAAGGATTTAATATACTATACAGATTAGATTCTGTCTGTTCAGAATGATTTACATACATACATACATAGACTCACGCTCGTTTCCCGGAGGGGTAGGCAGAGACTACGGAACGCCATTTGCAACGATCCTGACATATCTCACTTGCTTCATTCACTCCCATCAGATTCCTCATGCATGCTCTTCTGTTCATGGTACTTTTAACCTGTTCTGTTTTTAGGATGTCTCCAATCTGGTCAGAGAACGTCCGCCTAGATATTCCCCTTCGTCCTTTCCCATCCACACTTGCCTTGTATATCTTCTTTGTCAGTCTTTCGTCATCCATCCTCTCCATGTGACCAAACCATCTTAGCATACCTTTCTCGATGCTTGTCACTACATCTTCTTTTACCACAACACAGAATGATTTAATTGAAATATTTAGTCCCTGCCTCCGTGGTCCTGTGGATAGCGTATACGTCTGAATTTTCATTAATTTTCTAAAAGAGCCGCTACTATTCGCCAAGACCGCTTTTAGAAAATGTACATACAAACATAGACTCACACCTGTTTCCTGAATGGGTAGGCAGAGACTACGGAACGCCATTTGCAACGACTGACATAATTATCTCTTTAGAAAATGTATGCTAAATGCTTACATCGACTAACGGCTCGAATGCCATGCATAGCTTTAAATATCAAATGCGAGCCATTAGTGCCCAAAGTTATACTAGGCCCTTGAACATATCTTTTCACACGATTCTTTGCAATTTTGCATATAGGATCCTTTTCATGTCATGCGTATTTTCGTTTGACTGCCTCGTTGGTCTCGCGGCATAAATGTGCGCGTGTGATTGGGAGGACTCGGGTTCGATTCCCGGGTCGGGCAAGTGTTATTGGGCTTTTCCGTTAGGAAATTCTCAGTAGCAGCACGGACTCTGGTAATGTGCCCGGTACAATAGGCTCGCCCTTATTACGTGAGATCTAAAAATTCATGGCGAAATGTGGGTGTAATATTACACCTCTGCCTACCCCTTCGGGGATACAGTCGTGAGACTATAAATAAATAAAACATTTACAAAAAAGTCCATTAAAATAAAAACGTTATTTTGTCTGCAGAAAAGAAGCAACCACTACGATGACCGTACAAGTGGAGCAGCAGGGTTATGATGTTAGTATATCATAATAAATCATTATCATCTTAGTCTAAAGATGTCCACTGCTGGACATAGGCTTTCCCCACGGCTCTCCACCCGATCTTCAGCCGCGAACACCCATACGCTTACGGCCTGGTTGAGATCGGTCTAAGCGGCGAGCGGCGCTGCAGAGGCGATGTACATGGCGCGTTTACTCTGAGGTGGCTGCGCGCCGCGTCACAGTTAACGCGCCATGTACAGTGAAAACGCTCGCCGCTGCCACCCGCCGCTTTACGGCCCTGTCACGACCTTGCCGCTCTGAGCGGCGGCTTAGCGCGGGGCGGCGAGCGGTAAGATCAAATGTATGAAAACGTTCGAAGCACGCCACGAGCCGCCGCGCACAGCGATAACGCGCGCGTTTTTTTTTGCGCGAATGGCTGCGCGGCGGGCGGCGCGGCGGGCGGTGCGGCGAGCGGCGGGAACAAATGTACTGCGACCGAGTCCGACGCCACGACTCCGAGCGGCACAGACAGCGGCGCGCGAGGGACGAACTAGGCGGTTAAACTATTTGTTAAATATTTTGTGGCGGTTAGTTTATTAATACGGAAAGATTTAAAGTCGAAATTTTAAAACGGTTGCGTTTATGGATAGCAACACATCCGCTGTATAAATACAAAAATGTCAATAAAACGTTGCGAGATGTAATGAAACAATGTTTTACAGAATATAATGGTAGGTTTTAATATAAATCGCAAATTACATTAAAACCTTGTGTAATGTACATATGTACCTATTTAGGTACAGACACAGCTACTATGAAAGTTGAAAGGTGGTTTACCTATACCTACTTAACGTAATCTACGTTGTGTAGGTACCTATTCAACGCCTCATTAATTGCGAATACCTATGCATTATTCCTTTGATATAAAATACTTGTAAGAAATGAAGATCCAATCTCGACAATATTTTGTAGGTATACCGTATAGTTACACAAAGATATTTTGGTTATCGCCATATTTATGGGTAACTCCGTCGGCCCAAATACGTCCACATTTGCCGCTGCGTTTACCGCTGCTGTAGGGTCGTGGCGTGCACGACGCTCTGCCGCGCCGCCCGCCGCGACGCGCGCCGCGCCGACCGATCTCGTGAACAGGCCCTTAGGCCGTGCCCGGGCCGTTAATGCGGTCCCGAAACATCATTTAAAGCAGGCACTCCAATTGTGTGCTATTTTGTACAAATATTGAGAAACAATCATAAACGCTAGTAAATTTAAACTTTAGCATACGAATATTTAAGTATTTGTCTGCCTACTGATATGACAGATACATGATTGGAAGATGCCTCCATTAATCCTCAATAAAAAAATAAATAACAATAAAGAGAAGTATGATTGCTCATATTATGGCATAGCTTAGTACCCTCATAAGCTTAACTATTAACGTTGTTTTGACGTTCATAAGCGGTACACTGTGACCCCGTGGCGTAGGAAGGCGGGGACGGCGGGGGCGGTCCGCCCCGGGTATCACCCTTTTTTGGGGTGCCACTCACCCCAAACTCGACTTTAAGAACAATGTACAAACATATAAAAAAACATAGGCACTAGGTCAGTACTACGATTGACGTCTTATTCTAGTCAGTCGGGGGTAGTTTAATAGGTATCGACTAAAAAAAAAAAGGTCGCCCGCCAACTTCCGCCCCACGTGCCACCCAAGAGCTAGCTACGCCACTGCTGTGACTAGAGATGGGATTGTACCCGGTAAATACCCGGGAATTTTCCTTTTTGGGTAAAAACAAGGTATTTACCCGGGTAAATACCCGAAGCGTGGGTATTTATCAAAAGATATTTTTACACCTCCATTTTTTTTATACTATTTATTCGTTATTTTTCTACTGTAAATTACAACCTATAGCGTGAATATATGTATATTGAACATTTAAATGTCTTATAATAGTAAAATAATCGCATTTTCTTTCACAATTTTAAAATTGACACTCACGGCCGATCTCAATACGACCTATTCAAGGATGTAGCTAGTAGAGTACTACATATTTGACATAATTTGTATAGAGCTTACGTCAAATATGTATCTCTAATAGCCAAATTGATTAAAGTAAAGAAATCACCAACAATATGCACTATGTCTTTTTCTCTCGCAAAGTATTTATATACGGTCCCGGTCCTATCGAGACTGGGCCATAAAGTTAGTGTGCTCGGTGAATATACCGTGCATTTAGCAGCATAAGCCGCTGGATAGGCACAACAGAAATATTTTGGTTATAATTTTTTCACTTTTCGATGCTTTTGGAGTATAGTCGTTAGTTTAGTGCGCTAGGGTGGGTGTTTTTGGTACCATAAAAGGTTTTAGCTGTATGTGTCGCTGACGCTCCTATATCTATGGCATGCTTTGCCATAGATATAGGATCCCCCAAGGAGGAATTGGGATCTTGGGATCCCCTGTGGATTCATGTGTCAAAAATTACAGCCATTATAATATATTATGGTTGGTAGATCGCGTTAGTTACCGAGACGATTTGTATAAGGGTGAAACGATTCGTAAACTCCCAAAAATGGTCGGAAACTGCCCCCGCCTCTCACCATGCTCCTGCACCACGTGAACTGGTCCCCGACAGTGAAATACCTCTGCGTGACCATAGACCTTCTTCTCGCGATGACCCCACACGTCAAGAACGTTGTTGGCCAAACGCGAACCGCTCGAGCTGTCCTGCGTCCTGTCTTGGCGTCCCGCCTTACCCTCCGTGCGAAGCTGACAGTCTACAAGGCATACATCCGCACCCGCCACACTTAAGCCTAACCCAGCGTGGTACGCGCTGGTAGTGGAGACCCTCCGCAAACGTTTGCGTGCGCAGCAGTAGCTTGCCCTACGCGCCGTTGTAGACGCCTCTCGCTATGTGAGGAACGACGTTACCTCTACTACCGATGAAGTCATCGAGGCTCTCCATGCGTAGGTCACGCATGGAGATCCTCGATGACTTCATCGGTCACCTGAACGCCAACATGTTCGTCGGTCGGCGCTGAGGGATTATCCTTCCGCCACCTGGCGCCCTACCATCAGCGCCCACCGGATCAACTACACCGGGCTAACTACAGCTCGCTCACGTCGGCTGACGGGCGCTTGTCGGGTGCCTCCCCCTGTAAGCTCGATCTCGCCAACGTAAGCGAAGCCCCAACCGAATGAGCCGTCGCTGGCACGAAGATCGCTCACCGGACGTTGGACGTTCCCCTCTTGGAAATACTGTCGGTGGGTCAGGTCTCGCCAGCGGCGACCGCACCTGTGGCAAGAACCACACCGTCATGACCAGCCTGTAGTTGCAGGGGCGGCCAAACCTACTGAGACAGCACACCACCTACATCAGTTTCCCCCCGTTTCCCTTAGAAGAATCGTGAGACGATCCGGAAGCTCCCGAAAATGACCATAAACTGGCGCCTAGTCCGGCGGCCCCGCTGTTCCTATGGCCGCTACCCAAGTCAGGAATAGCAGGATATGGAGAATCTCCATGAGAACCAGCTACTACCACTTAAGAAAATTGGGCAAGAAAATATTTAACACATGGACACTGCAGACCGACGAGAAGATTGTCGATGTAGAAAAAGGATCGAGCAAGTTGCGATAAGCGATGAAAGCTATGGGATATGAAAAGCCTATCTGAGGCCCGAAGACAGGGTGAATAATCAATAGTCCTCAACCTCAATGCCGGTAAATTTATCTCTAGCCGGGAGGCCGCGACCAAAAATCACTCGATGACGAGGTGGAGATATGCATGCGGATTATCTTTAACTAATACATAGCTTCAAAATCCATTACACCGTTGTCATAAACGATTTCAACGCGATACCGAGCTGAGAGTCGGGCAATTAGAATATTATTATGGACATTGAAACTGACGGGGTGACTTGCTTGTTAAATTCATGGAAAAGGAAGGACTTAATACGATATCATGTCAACGGAGAGACAAAATACATTCTATGATGTCTCTGAGAGCAATTAGTTTAAACAGGTCTATTACCTACCATCTGGTAAGAGATATATTGAATATTTTACAAGCTTCAAATGGTTAAGATTCATGAAGTCTATGCTCCAACCAGCACGCGTTCATATTTAAAACTTCGATAGCTATCAGCTTGAACGCCTGAGTGAGTCCGCAGATGTGAACAATTTCAGTGTCGGGTTAGATTAATGCTTTCCATACAATGGGCCACGTTAATTTCTTGCATAAAACTCCAAAAATCTGTGGTCCGTTTCCAGAGCGCCTACAGAAAAGGCCTAAGATACTATTGTTCTCCTCCTACGACATGTAAACATGATGGCTTTTCAATAGACAGATCACTAGTTGCGATCTCCGTCTGTACAATAATACTTAGCGTTTTTAAGAAGTGATCGAGCAGAATAAGCGTTTCAAAGTATTCCATTCCAAAGTAACTTTTTCTTTATTTATTTCTATCTTTTATAACTATTATAACAGGTAATTAACCTTAATTTTAAACGATTATTGACTGTAGTTCAAATGAATCGTGCACTTTCTCAATCATTTTCTGAAAATACCTATGCTTCGGGTATTTACCCGGGTAAATACCCGATTTATACCCAAACGGGAATATTCCTGGGTATTTACCCATCTGGTATTTACCCACCGCCCATCTCTAGCTGTGACCCAAACCTTAATTAATAAATGAATTTGAAATACAAGTAAACAGTTTAGTGCTAATTTCTATGTTATTTTCTTTTCAGTTTCAACCCAAGAAAAGTCTAAAATCAGTCAGCCTGGGTAAGACCAACTTTTCAAATTTAAATTGCTAATTATCGCTTGTTGAACGACGTTTTCCAAACGTCGTCGTGAGGATATGGCGACATGTCTAAGAGTTCTCCATAATGTATTGTTCATGGGGACAGGCCAAATGAGCCTAGCGAAATAGTCCCCGAGGTGATGCCAAATTTCACTTTCTTGCGCCAAAGAGTTCAGATATTTACATAGAGGCGCATTTCATATGGGCGCTTTGAAGACAAACTTTCTGCGACTCAAATTGCCGCTTGGCAGCGTGGCAGTCGCGCTGCGGCAGCTGTCTCTCTCTCCTACAGTGTATCTTAACTACGAGAGCGAGAGAGACGGAGAACGACGCCAGCGCGGCCAACGGCGCCAACTACGAACTAAACTGGAGACAGTCCTCACTTGGAATCGGCAAACGAAATCATTAAGAACTGCGCTTCTATGTAACTCATTGCTTGCGCCCACTAGTTTTGGCTGTAGCTTGTCTGTCAGTCAGACAGTAACGCAAGGCTTTTGTATATGGAGGGACAGGGCACTCTAAGATGAGTGACTTTTCAACATAAGTTTTTGTTTCAGAAATGGGTACCACCACAATAGTGACACAGAAACTGCTGCAGCAAATCAACGATCCTGAAGTCTGTTCATTGTAAGTCATTATTATTAAGCATGATTCATAAGCACCGGCGCATTTCAATGTTATCCGTGATGACTATGCGGCAAGTGGAATCTCACACACTCCTGCTGCCCAAACACACTTTTTAGGGTCTTAGGGTAGAAAACTATAAACCCTTATAGTTTCGTTGGGAAAAAAATTGGGACCAGGGCAAGACAATGATGAGGGTAGAAAGCTGTAAGGAACCCTTATAGTTACGTCAAGTCCTTTCATCCGTTTGTTCGTCTACGGCTTGACGCGGCGCATACGAAAAACGAAAAAAGAAAGCGAGCTGATATTTAGATAGTTATAGGTACATTGTGACCATATAGACAAAACTTTACAATAAAAAAGTTATTTAGTTATTTATATAAAAAAAGTTATTATCTACATATTAGGGTAGCTCCCATACGCAATAGGAAAGTGATCTATTTTATTTTTCTATGACATCGTTAGATAGATCTTTCAAAATCATTAGGAGGCCGGTTGCGCAGCGGGAGTGTAAGCGACTGCTACGCCGATGGTCGCGGGTTCGATTCCCGCTCAATTCAAACATTTGTGTGCATGAACATGGATGTTTGTCTTGGTCTGGGTGTTTCTATGTATAATATTAATTATATACAAAATATATATAATTTATTTACAAAAAAAAGTACTTATATAACATGTATGTTTATCCATTATCTAGTACCCATAGTAAATGCTCTGCTTAGTTTGGGACTAGATAGTGATGTGTGTATGTGGTAGAATATTCTTATAATTATTATTAAATTACTACTGAAATACTGACTAAATAGTATTTGACACAGTCTAAAACCCGCTTCGCCTAAAGATCCGGCTAACATACCAGTCACCGACATACAGAGAAATGTAACCCCCATGAGACACAGGAAGAAGAAGAAAGACATCGTCCCTCCTCGGCCGGTAAGTAAACAAACTGTGATAATCATACAGCTTTTTGTATTTCACTGTTGAACTTAGGCCTTATCTAATTTGCGTAAGTTCATAGTAGGATTTGGGCCTTATCCGAAAGCACAGCGTCACTCAGAGGGCGATGGAGAGAGCTATGCTCGGAGTTTCCCTGCGAGATCGAATCAGAAATGAGATGATCCGCGGGAGAACCAAAGTCACCGACGTAGCTCTCCGAATAGCCAGGCTGAAGTGGCAGTGGGCAGGACACATAGCGCGAAGAACCGATGGCTGTTGGGGCAGGCGGGTTCTGGAGTGGCGACCACGTACCGGAGGACGCAGCGGGGTTAGGCCCCCGCAAGGTGGACCGACGATCAGCTTAAGATCGCGGTGCGCGGTTGGATGCGGGCGGCTCAAAATCGGTCTGTGTGGAGAACCTTGGGGGAGGCCTATGTTCAGGAGTGGACGTCTCTAGGCTGAAATGATGAGGAGGATTTGGCCGACTATACCTCGCTGGCCAGCCGGGTTGATTTAGCGTTTCATGTAGCGATTTGTGCCTCTTCACGAAAATGCTATTGGTTTCGTGTATTTTCGTTAATCGCCTTTTTTGACACCCACCGATCGAGTTACGGTTTTTTCCTCTGGTAGTATTTCGATGACTGCCTGCTCATATTGCCTGCCCATATTCCTGACCCTTGATTTGATTCCATTATTATTATTTTTCAGAATAAACAAATTGTCAGCGATCTCCGGATAGCAGGTAAATAGAGTCTAGGTTGGGTTACAAATCACCCAGTACATTACTGGGAGATTTGTATGCCATGCTTAAATAAAATATCAAGTACCTAATTATTGGGAGAGAGCTATGCTCGGTGTTTCCCTGCGAGATCTAATCAAAAATGCGAACCAAAGTCACCGACATAGCTCACCGAATAGTCAGGCTGAAGTGGCAGTGGGCAGGGCACATAGCCAGAAGAACCGATGGCCGTTGGAGCAGAAAGGTTCTGGAGTGGCGGCCACGCACAAGACGTCGTAGCAGAGGTAGGCCAAGGTGACGATCTTGTTGGGGTCGAGGGCAGCGGATGGATGCGGGTGGCTCAGGATCGGTCTATGTGGAGAGCCTTGGAGGAGGCCTATGTCCAGCAGTAGATGACCTAATTATTTGGTAATCAATTTATCCACGTCGCACCAGTGTGATGTCGTTTTGAGCGTTTCGCACAAGCGTGCATTTGAACTATGGTGAGTTGCAGTACAGTTTTGACGCACAAGCGTTAATCACAATACCAGTTGTCGAATTCATGTGGTACACACTTCTAAGTTTGTTGGTAATGTATGTAATGAGGGTGTCTGAAATATTTCTTCTACCACCAGACGGCGCTTAGCATGCGTCAGGTCCAAACTGACGTCAGATATGTACAGACGCGTACACACATATAATACAAACAAACACAGACGTACGAAAATATAGGAGCTTTGACAGTTTTGACAGGTTTCTGGACCTGATGCCTCAGTGCTGCCGCATAGTGAGCGTCATTTCAGATCTTAATTGAACAAAATTGTATTTTTCAGAGCTAGGAGTGTCGACAGAGATCGCCAATATGGCGTTACGCAAGAAATCAGAACTACCCGTTATTATAAAATCTGAGTAAGTAAATAAGTTTTAGTTTGCTTTGATTTTAATTTACTTAATTATATGAAATTTAATTTTCCATTTTCGGTATCTTGACAACATCGTCACCTATCGGCTCAATAATTGCTCTTTTAGTTAAACTCCCATTAAAATGGGTTTAGCCATTCCAGGGATTATCCCAGACAAACAGAAAGGCAGACAGACACATTTTTAGTAAAGTTTGTTTATGGCTGGGTTCCTTGTTACTAACTACATATATATACTTGAAAAAAACATCGTTATTTTAAACTGGCACTAGTCTAAACCATGGAATATCGCTATCCCTTCGGGTTGCGGAGGTCACACAGGCAGTCGCTCCGTGGAAAAGCTAATATTCAGCCAAATCCGGTTAGACTAGTATTAATCACAGACAGACACTTGTAATTTTATTTACCTATATGTAATGGATGCAGAATATAATCTGCGTGGCTAATAGACAAATTTATCCATTTTTCCCGTCGCGATGCTTACTGTGCTTAATAAGTCGTTAGGTTAGTTACTAGAGCTATTATTTTATTTATTTATTTTTATTTATAGACTCACGCCTGTATCCCCGAAGGGGTAGGCAGAGGTGTAATATTACACCCACATTTGGCCATGAATTTTACTAGAGCTATTATAAAATAAAAAATGAAGTTGATTCCTTGTTTTCATTGCAGCAGCGGTACGAAAGTTTTATCATCCGATAGCCTCTCAGTACTCAATCAGGAGTCAGGTAATTTCACATTTTAGTACCTACTAGTATCTTTAATTTCACATATGAAAAAATATGCTACTTTAAACTTTAATCACAGTAGGGTAAGTGGTAAGTACATAACTTACGTACATCAGTAAAATGCCTATTTCCGTGACAAGTCATATAGGTACAAAGCTGTGATAACCTAGGGGAATAAGTAACATATACTAAAAACTGACATGAAGAGGGTATCGGGTTCGAATCCACGGCACGCACCAATGACTTTTCGCAGTTAAGTGCGTATTAAATTGTTAATTATCGCTTGTCCCGTGCCTCAGAGAGCACGTTAAGCCGTCGGTCCCGGTTGTCATGAAGATCTTAGACAGTCGTTACAGGGCGTCAGTACCTTCTAAATAAACTGACACTAGTCTAAACCATGGAATATCGCAATCCATTCAGGTTGCGGAGGGCAGACAGGCAGTCGCTCCGTGGAAAAGCTAATATCCAGCCAAATCCGGTAGGACTAGTATGTGGACCCCAGATTGAAACTGGGATGACGCTAAGAGGATGATGATGTATATCTATTATCCCAATCCATGTTTAGCTCAAATATTAAGACCGGCCATTAGTAATAACTAACAGCTTCGACGGTCTCGTGTTAGACGGTCAAATGAATTTTGGCTTCTATTGGTACACTGCATTCGCCAATTGAAACTAGTTTATAATACTTTCCTTTCAATACATTTATAATCTGTTTCAGCGGAATCGAGAGAACAAAAGGAGTGGGTAGATTCCTACACCTCTCTCCAAAATAAAAGGTATAACCACACTTTCACAATAAATGCATATTCTGCATAATATACTTATACTAGAGGACGCCAGCAGCTACGCCTGCATTTTTTTTTAATTTACCCGTTTTGGCCGATCCCGTGGGAATTTCGGGAAATCCCTTCTTAGTGCACCCCTACGGTCCCCAAGGAACATACATGCCAAATTTGAGCTTCCTGCGTCCAATAGCGGCTGTAGCGTGTCTGTCAGTCAGTCAGTAACGCAAGGATTTTATATATTAAGATGATATATTTCACATTAAATTAGAATCCCATTCTATATAATATTATGATAATATGAAAAATATTGGTTAATATTTTAAGAGATATACCTACAACTTATGCTCTGTTATCCATAAATAATTTGTATTTAATTTTGGCAGTTTATTGGACAGACGAATTGGCAGTATCGTCAAGATGCCATACAAATTCTGTAAGTACATTATATTTATTTCCTTATAAAAATTAATTATTATATTTTGATTGAGATAATTTACTGAACACTGACTGCCTCCGTGGTCCAGTGGATAGCGTATGCGACTGCTGATCGGAGGTCTGGGGTTCGATTCCCCGGTCGGGCAAAAGTGTTCCTGGGGTTTTCCGAATACTCAGTAGCAGCCCGGAGTCTGGTGATGTGCCCGGTAACGGCAATAGGCTCGCCCCCTACTACGTGGGACCTAAGAATTCATGGCAAAATGTGGGTGTAATATTTACACTTCTACCTACCCCTTTGGGGATACAGGCGTGAGACTATAATATACCTATATAAAAATATAGTTTCACCTCGGTATTCGCCTATTGTTCTTATTTACTGGCGAATAGGACATCATAATAAGTGGATCATTATTTAGGTGCATAAGTCAGACTGCTGGGTTCGAATCTACGGCGGTAACCACTGAGTTTTTGGAGTTACTTCCGTATTGAATTGTTAATTATTATCGCTCGCCCCGCGCCTTGGAGAGCACGTTAAAAGCCGTCGGTCCCGGCTGTCATGAATATCGTTGGCAGGCGTTCAGTAGCGGCTTTAGGGGAGGGGGCGACCGGGGCGGTCACCCGGGGCGCGGAGTTCCAGGGCCGCCGCAGGCGCCCCCTTTTCTTGTCAAGTTTCAAGAAGGGTTTCAAAGAAACACTAAATGAATTGGATTATATTGGGCCCAAAAATGAATGTTTGCTGGTTTGTAATATCTGTTTTAACAGCGTAATATATTAAAAACAATCAGTTCCAGCGTGATGAATAAAGGCAACACCCAGCATGTAAATTGGCCAGAGAATGCGGTCATTAATCCACAGCCGCCTTATTATTTCATCTCGCGGCCGAGGCCTTTGTCATGATAGTGTAGGAAGTGCTAAGAATCCTCGGGCTATGGGTAGCTGTCAACATCATTTGACTACGTACAATAAACGCAGTTATCGGCTGGACTGGAGCCTGCAAATCTAGTAATTATAGTTGGGGATAATGTCGTTACGTGCTCTCGACAGAAGAAAGAAGGAATCTTAAAGAGGAAAAGGACACCATATCCCTTGCATCAGGCTACCTATTCTACTTCAGGCAAGGAAGCCAACTTTCTCAGGATGACGTAGGATTTCTCGTCAATTAAACCCTCTGTGACAACGTGACTGAGATCTCAAGCTTCTGGACCCGGGTAACGTACCTTGAACTAAAATCAATCGAGATATATTTTTTAAGGCTGGCTTTGCAGGTATATCTACCGAAGTAAAGTAGCACAGATGAAGATAAAGTCCGCTTACGACCGTATGATACCGGAAGTATGTAATCTCTGACTGGTACGAGGCGCCTTAAATAATAATGGAGCTCGAGTGGAGCCATATTATGTGGTCTGCTCTTCATCCTACTATGCCCGTAGCGGGATATGTTGCCTCGGATTGGAATCGGAAAATAGATTCGCTGCGTTAGAAATCCCGGCAAATATAGATCTGGACTTGACATATTAAGTGCTGTACCTACGTCAAATGTTAGGATATCTAAACTTTCAAATAACACTCAGGAACTGATGCGACTTCGACGGGAAACACCACAGGCAGCCTGTGTGAAACCACCTCAATCACTCCGTAGAAAATTCTGGAGCTGGGCGAAGCTGGACCACTCGTCTCATATAGGAGGCGATTGAGCAAAATCTGGACTCAAAAGTCTTCGCGAAATTAAAGGGCAAGAATCTCCTGACAAAGCCACCAGGCTTCCTCGAACTGATACAATAACAGCAGTCCCAGAGACACTTGCTGAAAATTAAATACCAGATGCACCAGACCGACGATGCCTTCACCAGACAGACACCAGCGATACTAGAGCCCCCTTCCTCGCCTATTAACATAAGATTTTCCGTAAGTAAGTAGATGTCAACGAAATCAGTCTCTCCCGCCTCTCATGCAGGTTAGTAAAGGCTCCCGGGGAAGACGAAATAGCGTATTGTCTGGCCTATGTAGAATACGAGAAACCTTTGATTCTATGAAACCAAGGGCGTTTCTTGAGTCTCTGCCGCGCTGCCAAGTGGATGTGCAGGTGTTGAGAGGTCGATGCCACATGGGAACGATGGCAGTTCAAAACCTTAACCACCAAACCAAATAATACCATTATCACTTTTTAGCCACCAAAAATAACTTTGTTTGTGTGTGTGTGTGTGTTTTTCTTGTTCTATCTGCGATATATAAAAAAAAACTACTTACTAGTCTTACTACATTTCGTTGAAAACAAAAAGGTAGTTTAAAGTTTTCATTATGATCTACAAAGACAAAGGCAAAGACATTTATTGTATAACTGTGTAGTGATGTACATGGATGGTTAATATGTATACGTATCAACAGTTTATCCATTACGGGCATTGCAATTATATAATATTAGTTATTACTTAAATATGCTTACAACAACTGACACCCGTCTAAACCATGGAATATCACTATCCCTTTGTGTTGCGGCGGTCAGACAGGCTGTTGCTCTATGGAAAGGCTAATATTCAGTGACTGCCTCCGTGGTCCAGTGGATAGCGTATGCGACTGCTGATTGGAGGTCTCGGGTTCGATTCCCGGGTTGGGCAAAGTGTTACTGGGTTTTCCCAAATTCTCAGTAACAGCACGGAGTCTGGTGATGAAACTGACACACGTCTAAACCATGGAATATCTCTATCCCGTTGTGTTGCGGCGGTCAGACAGGCAGTTGCTCTATGGAAAGGCTAATATTCAGTCAAGGCTGGTGGTTCGGCGTTACATCGAAACCGGTATGTTCCTAGGCGATTTGGAAAAGTTATTAATATTGTGGACTGTATAGGGATGGGTTCTGATCACCTAGGATAGGAGATGGGTTGGAATTGGAGGTATTGTAGGAGGCGGAAGGATGAGCGCACACCTACCTTGCAAATCCGTCCTCTTCTTCTCCAATGGCAGCCTCCTGGTGTATTCGGGAATCCTGAAGCTGCACCAAATCACTCCACCACACTCGCGCGTAGTTTAGTTCTCGTTGTATATCCCGGGAGCGGTAAAAAGTATGGCGGTGCGGTACATGTGTTCGTCGTGACACGGATTATTCTAGACTGTTCTGTAGGCGTGCCTTGGGAGGGGAGCGAAGGAGACAAAGGATCGCTCGTATTGGACGAGCAAGCGTGGAACGATTGACGTTGATGTAATTAATTCTCGATAGAAAGGTAGATGGTGCTACCAGCTGGTTAGATTATTTAGCGGATCGCCCAGGTTCCATTTGGGATAATATTATTAATTTTGTTTCAGTCAAGAAGAATATTTTGACTCGCAGCTCTCTCGTCAGTTTTGCGAAGGGCAACGATAATACCAACAAGTAAGTGTGTGGGACCCTTTGGATCCTGGGCTCCAAGTCGAAGACCTTGAATCATAACCGGAACAGCGCTGCGATGATGATGCTGGTGAAATGTGTATGACTGGATCCCTTTATCCCGACCCACAAGTCAAAGATTTTGGATTATAACGCTAGGATGATTATGGCTATAATAAAGTATGTTTGAGAGGATCCTTTTGGATCCCGGGATCCAACGCCTTGGATCTCAACCACTATAGCGGATATACAAGGTGTAAAAAGACCCTTAACGAAATCTGGAACCCCATATTGTCACAATCATTACGGACATTTTTTACTTTGGCACCATACCTGGGAAATTACTGGTTCAAGAGATATTGAGGCTCAGTCACTATGCAATTTTTCTAATATTAAGTAGGTACAATATTGATGCTTTTATCCCGCGGCGCCAGCTTGTACTATAGATGTCCTATGCGCCCATGGATAAATAGGTATTTCAAGAATTGCTCGCGCGCACTTTTAATAGCAGCTTAAAAAATGTGACCATTAAAAAAATGTTTTAAAAATAATTCTCCAGGTATTATTTTTGCTTAGTATGACTTGGCATGATGACCATAACGAGTAGACTTTGGCTTGGTGATGGTTCTTGTTACACCCTGTATAGGTTCACAAGGTGTGTATGAGAAGGCAGCGATAGCCTAGTGGAGATACCAACTGACTGCCATGCAGAGGGTATCGGGTTCGAATCCACGGCGAAGGCAATAACTTTTCGAAGTTAAGTGCGTATAAAATTGTTAATTATCGCTTGCCCCGTGCCTCGGAAAGCACGTTAAACCGTTAGTCCCGGCTGTCATGAAGATCTTCGACAGTCGTTACGAGGAGTGAGTACCCTCAAACAAACTGATTCTGGTCTAAACCATGGAATATCGCTAAAACCGAAACCTTCGAAGCAGTTTGTACAAAAATCATCAATTGTTAAAGAATATAAATATAATTTATCATCATCTTTAGCGTTTCGCAGTCCACTTGTCGTCTATCTAATCAGATAAATTCTTCGTTTTATTATGTTTTATTTTGATTTTAGGGTCGATTAGGTACCTACTTTGATTCTCTGGCAGATGACTTCATTTCGAATTCGATTCTTCAGAGAAACTCCAAGCGTAGCCCTCTCCATAGCTTGTTAACTCAAATTGGTGGACCAGTCGTACCGTCGGTGTCCACGTTCTGTAAGTCACGGATGTCTTTACGGTAAGCGTGTCAAAAAACGGCGTGATTTCCTATACGCTGCCCAGTTAAGCTGTATTCTTTTGCGAGCCTTCTCGAAATTGTCTCTACCCAACTGCAAGTTTTGCCCGACGCAGAAATTCGACATACCTCTGAGCAAACGGTACCGTTACACGGATTCCAGAATAGACTAGGTTGCAATAAAGTCAAAGGCTTTTTCATAATCCATAAATACTATAATTACAGGGGATGATTATACTCTTCTGTCTCATGTGATATACATGTGACGTGTCGATAGCACTTAAAAAGGGTTTTGTTCGCCACTCCACGAGAAGAGGCTAGATTTAAATATACATTGGAGCTGCACATTGTTTCGACTTCTACAGTGGATTTTCCACGTTTAAGCTCTTGGCTGACTTCTGGTAACTCGTCCGTGTTCTTGTTAATGCTTTGAACTTCAAGAATTTCGGACCTAGAAGTGACGAATTTCCATCAGATGTGGTCAGCTTCTCCTACCAATCCCACTACATTTGGTAGATATGCACTCCCACTTTGGCGTTGTAGTTCTCCATGACAACATTGAAAATTGTAAGATTCTAGAAATGTCAAAATACATTTCCTCCACTTCATCATTCGAGTATATCAAAGTAGGTGCATATACTTGGACAATTTTCAAGTTCATACTCTTGCCGACACACTGGAAACTGCTACCTATATCGTTGCCAGAGAAGACTTTATATACCAAGAATCCGGCTCCGCCTTGGGATAGCTGGTGACCCTCTCTAAGTACATAGGATGGCTAGAATCTAGGGTAATGGTATTCTACGCTTCGCTACGAACTTTACATAATCCCAAAATATGTCAGGCGTAGCTTTTCCACCAGTGACGTTGCTGCCCGTGACCGATATTTGGCATTTTAGGGTGAACCTTACACCCACATTTTCAAATATTTTTGTTTTTTTTTCACCGGAGGAAACCAAAACAACAAGTACTTATTAACTTTCTCACTCGCAAAAATAAAAAAATGTGACTGAACCCATACACAACGTGTGTCATATCACATTGGATTGGATCAAATTTGACTAAAAAAGGATTTAGAATGATGATGAATTAACTATGTTTCTTTTCTTTAATAATTGGGCATCTTTAAATATTGTCAAAACAGGAGAACAAAAAAGGCGCTTCATAGATTTCACTCACAGGCGCTTTCTAGGATCGGCTCGGCCCTGGATCGCTAGCTTGATCCTGGTTATCGTAGGATTTATGAAGATAATCATTCAAAAGCCATGGGAGGACTCAGATGCTTTGGAGACGGCAATGAGCCGCAATACACCCGCGATGGGGTGACACCATTAAAATCCGCCCCGGGTGCCACCCAAGCTAGCTACGCCACTGGGTGGTGACATTGCGTATTCTTACTCCGTCACCACACGGAATAATCGCTGAAGTCAAACATTAATTTGTGTGCATGAACATGGATGTTTGTCTTATTTTGGGTGTTTCTATGTATAATAATATGTGCGTATTTACAAAAAAGAATAATATTTAATATATAAAATCCTTGCGTTACTTACTGACTGACAGACACGCTACAGCCGAAACTATTGGGCGAAGGAAGCTGAAATTTGGCATGTATGTTTCTTGCGGACCGTAGGGGGGTCATTTTCAGAAAACCTGTACACTGTTTCAAATATGTCGAAATTTATTTTTTTGTTTAGTTCGTTTGTTTTTCATTACATTCACAAGTGGTATTTCGTGCAATATATGAAAATAATAAAATAACACCTTATTCTGTAGTATTTAATTAAAAATAGGTAATTTAATGCCCTTGGGAAACAAAAAGTCTTCCATTCCGTAACTATAAGCTTTCGGTTATAGAAATAAAATAAAACACGCTTGGATTTAATCAACTGGTATTATTTATTAGTAATGGTTTGTACTTCAATATAAAATAAAGAAAAAATGAAATCATTAATAAAAAACATACATTTTTATCAATTTATTTTCCATTACGTTACTCTTTGGACGAAATTAGTTAAATTCTTTTTCGTAATTTACTCAATTAGGCAACAATATAAGAACTCTTTTTAAATTTATATTCATAAAATTATTACCCTCTAAATTATCAATTAAAATTTGATGACAATCAGATGGGATTTCGCTCTAAAAATTATATTTAAATCTAAATATAAAATAGGACAGTCACGGGATTGACTGTTCCAGTAGCGGAATGGAGTGAGTGACATGAATATAATGTACCATTTTCCTAAGAATTCCATTCCGAAACTTTTGGTTCCAATTCTACGTTACCTGCGTTTTGGTAACGGAACGGTGGTATCGGAAGTCTACCTTTAAACATTTTTGTTTAATTTATTTTTAACTAACACATCAGACCAACAAGCTTGGTATTAAATTGGGTTCACTGAAAGTTTATAAGGATTTCAAAATAATTTGCAAGAAATAAAATTGAAAAATTACTTCGAAATTGGTTGCGGTTGTGGAATATCAAAAACTGACCGTTACTAAAGTGCGTGTTTCATCGTCCGCTGGTCGCCGTAAAAATGGACGAATCATTGTGGTAAAACCAATGACAGCCTTACAAATGTTACTAATCGACAAAAAATATGTATAAGTGGTAGTTTTAATTGCGATCTTTCGTAAAAAATGGGGTTTCGGAAGGGAATTTTCCACCTTAGCTAATTTATGTCCTCACATAAATACAATTATTTAAATATTTTGTGTAATGTTACACTATTTCTGCAATTATAAAGAAAATCGTAAACAACTATTTTTTCTGAAAAATCAATCATATTAGTATAAATAAGTCAACAAAATGTATAAAAGTTATGTTATTTTAGTGTAATTGGTAGTGGGACAGCGCTAAAATTGGTACCTTCTACTAGTATTTTTGGAAATTACGGTATTATATGACTGTTTTTATGTAGCAATAACATATAATATTGTTAAAAACTAACCATAGATCCTCATTTTTATCCTTGTTTTTCTTAAATGCGGAAATTATTCATTAAATATTTATCAAAAGTTGTGGGACACCCCCAAAACCCGAATGTACACTTTTTGTGAAAATGACCCAGGGGTGCACTAAGAAGGGATTGCCCGAAATGCCCACGGGATCGGCCAAAACGGGTAAATTTAAAAATATTGCTGCCGTAGCTGCTGGCGTCCTCTAGTTTATGTATGTTTATCCGTGGTCTAGTAGGGGAGGTCAGCTCAAAGCGGCCACCTTAACTTTAAGTTTAAAAAAAATCTGTCAACCGATAGACTTTTGAAGAGAAATTAATACTAATAGCCAGAAAATTTATTAAAGTCTCATGATGCGAAACTCAAATTCGTGGAAATTTAAAAATGACTATTGTAATATGTGAATTACGAAAACTTGTCCAAAAACCGCTTTGCCCGAGTGGTCGCCCAAAGCGGCCATGGGGGTAAGGGCAGTGTGGTCACCCCGAAGTACACATGAAAGTATTGGAAAAGTATCGTACCTGACGAAATAAAAATACCACATAAAATATAATTATTTATTTTAATAAAATAAACAGATTTTTGTGCTTTCTTATAACATATTTTAATCACAATCAGTCTTGAGAATGGAGGCAGCGATAGCCGAGTGGATATACCAACAGACTGCCATGCAGAGGGTATCAGGTTCGAATCCACGAAGCGCACCAATGACTTTTCGGAGTTATGTGCGTATTGAATTGTTAATTATCGCTTGTCCCGTGCCTCGGAGAGCACGTTAAGCCGTCGGTCCCGGTTGTCATGAAGATCTTTGACAATCGTTACAGGGCGTCAGTACCTTCTAAATAAACTGACACTAGTCTAAACCATGGAATATCGCTATCCCTTCGGGTTGCGTAGGTCAGACAGGCAGTCGCTCCGTGGAAAAGCTAATATTCAGCCAAATCCGGTTAGACTAGAAAGCGGACCCCAGACTGAAACTGGGATAACGCTAAGAGAAAGAGAGAGAGTCTTGAGAATGGAAAGTTATTTGCTTCGGCATATTGAAACACGAGCTGCAGGAAATATTCCTTCGTGAGGCCAAAAAAGAGGTTGTCCATATGAAACAAATAGGTACTCTAAGAGTTCTTCTTCCTGGTGTAAAGTAAATATCGTTGTAAAGAGAGAGATTTGAGCGAGGGATACCGTACCTATTTGATTGCGATACATTTAAACGAGCCGCGTTTTTCATTTACCTCTAATTGCCCGAGCCCTTACATTTTCTTCCCATGACGCCTGGGTAGTTTTTCAAATTATTAACCACCTAAACAAAATAATTAAAATATTTAAATAATCTATCAAATTATAACGATTTATCTTAGGGCAAAGCGGTCAGATGACCGCTTTACCCGAGCCGCTTTGCCTTTTTCGGTCATTTTGTTTTAATAACTAACTATCACATTATTTATTATCCTTCAAAGAGAACAGAACACAAACATAGCTAAATAGATAAGCAACAGTAAACATGTAATAAACTCATTGAAATATTACGAACTTTGACCAAAGCAGATAGAACTAAACTTGTATTTTTTTAACAAAACACCCAAAATATTATATTTCGTCACTGCAACCACGCGCTCGGTCCTTACACTACCGAATGGCTGATCGGTGTAGGACGGGAGATTGGTAATGCGGACAGAACGACAACGCCACGCTATAATAACAAATAAGTGAAAAATAAAGCGTGGCCGCTTTGCCTCCTGTGGCCGGTTTGAGCTGACTTCCCCTACACATAGTACAAGTTATAGTTTGGGACTAGATGGTGTTGTGTGCATGTTATAGAATATTATTAGCATTATCTTACAGCGTTCTCCATTTGTCTTTCAGGTCGTTATACAAGCGCTTCAAAACGTTGTTCAATGAAGAAATCGCAGAGCATCAAGGTAAGTCTGTTCAAGGCGTACAGTTTGAAATGCCTAAAAATCGATTTTTTTTTGTTTTACGAGGTGGAAAATCCCTTCGGATCTCTGACTCTTGGGGAAATGAGAGCCGGAGTATGTGGTGTTACCACTAAAAACCACCTCGACTTTCTCATGTACCCGTGTGTCGGAGGATCGTGTATCGCCGAAGCATTCGTCGCAACCCCCTGACCGACGGTTCGTTCGGGGCCCGCCTGACCATTTGGCGGGCCCCGAAACCCCCTTGGCGGCGGATGAAGGTGTTGGGCTCCACCGCCAAAACACCCAGCGGCCGCAGAGGATAGGGAGGACAGGCAACCTGGCAACACCGCATCTCCTCTTCCTCTGCGGCGCCACCGCGACGCAACGATGGTGCGCCCCCATTTGGTCGCGGGAGATAGGGCGCGCGGCAACGCAACACCGACACGCCTCTCCTCCCGCGACGCACCCGACTGCGGGACAGACAGAACTGTCCCCCGCACCCGAACCTTTGGACGCGTCCTACGCAGGCCTCACCCAAGCCCACGTGGGTGTACCTGAAACCCACGGTTACTGAGCCGCCCACCACGACAAGGTGGAGATCCCACAGGGGGGCATAATTTAAAATGCCTAAAAATCGACTAAGAGACGTCAGATCAGGTTAAAGTAACCTTTTTTTACTCGATCTGAGTAGGTACTAGACGCATTGATTTTCAGGGTATTTTATTTTATTTATCATCTATTCTTAATTTTACTGATACGCCTTTAGATAAACATATCTGTGGTCCAATATGTCATGCATGAAGTGCTGTTTTTCTTGTATTGCAGGTCGTGGGATCAGAAGGCTATATTCTACGATAAATAGAAGGAAAACACCTTACAAGCTGGGCTGGTTTGTATACTATTTTGTTGTAAGGTATTCAAACGTAGCATCTCTATCTTATCACAGAAAACTGCCATATACCTAGTAGCTAAGCCTAGTGCTCATAACATTACTTGATTAGCCGTCCGTAATGTAGATCGAGAAAGCAAAGCAAAGTTCAGAAAGGTCACCACTTGGATGGGTGACACCCACTCAAACTAAACAATTTCTTGATGGAAACATTTCAACATGCGTCTTTTACTGAACCCAGGTCATCCGGAAAGTACCTATTAGTTTCACGTGTCAATCTATCATCAGTTTATTGGATCATATCTCAGCCGAGAGACGTCCACTGCTGGACATAGACCTGCCCAAGGCTCTCCACAATGACAGAGCTTGAGTAGCCCATGACCATCTTTCCGCGAGGAGGGAGGGCCTACTTCTGCGTAGATGGACAGTGGAAATTTTATCATTAAGCTAGACTATAATTATAGTTGCTAAGGCAGAAAGACTTATTAAAAAATAAAATTAAGCTACTTATGAAACCTCGATACTTTTATTATTTTTATAGACTCACGCCTGTATATCCCCGAAGGGATAAGCAGAGGTGTAATATTACACCCACATTTCACCATGAATTTTTAGGTCCCACGTAACATCGTCCCGCGAGCCTATTGGCGTTACCGGGCACATCACCAGACTCCGTGCTGCTACTGAGAATTCGGAAAAACACAGTAACACTTCCGACCCTGGAATCGAACCCGGGACCTCCGATCAGCAGTCCCATACGCTATCCACTGGACCACGGAGGCAGATACCTTTATTATTTTTGAAAAAGCAACGCCCGCACTAAATCCTGTGTTGCATACCACTAATGGTGATGTTAAAAAGAGCATAATTTCAATCTCATCTAATGCTGTTGGTAATGACTGCATTAGTCGAAACATGATCCAGCCCATCCTTGATGAAATCCTACCTGTCCTCTGTCATATCCTTAATTACTCAGTTACCACCGGTATCTTTCCATCAGCGTGGAAAGATGCCCAAATAATTCCTTTGCCAAAAAAATCCAAACCTTGTTCCTTTTCTGACTTCCGACCATACTCCCGTTCCTTTCCAAAGTCCTTGAACGTCTTATACATACACAACTCTCTTCCTTTATTTCCAAAAACACTCTCCTAAATCCTTCCCAATCCGGTTTTCGTCCCGGTCACAGTACTACCACGGTATTGGCACATATCACTGATGAGATTAGACTGGGAATGGATCGTGGAAAGCTCACGCTACTGTTCTTACTCGATTTTAGCAATGCATTCAACACCGTGGACTTCCAAGTCCTTCTCGGCATACTCCGCTCTATTAACATATCTCCAACGGTAATTGGATGGTTTCGTAGTTACCTTTCTGGACGCCGACAGCGTATACGCGTTGAGGAATCATACTCTTCATGGAGTAATACGACTGTCGGTGTACCGCAGGGTGGCGTTTTATCTCCGTTACTTTTCGCAATTTTTAGAAATTCTATCACCAAACATCTACTTTCGTCTTACCACCTTTACGCAGATGACCTGCAGATATACTCACAGGCGCCGCTTGACTCTATTACAAATGCATTCTCTACCATAAACAGGGACTTGGCGCAAATTTGTGAGTGGAGCAAAAATTATGGACTAAAATTAAATCCAACTAGAACCCAGATCATTCTGATTGGTAGTTCCAGGATGATGTCTAAGTTCAATCTGTCACAACTCCCTTAGATTCAATTTGATGGATACATCTTACCAATAACAGGCAGTGTGAAAAATCTGGGAATTTATCTCGATAAGACTCTATCCTGGGGATGTCAGGTGCAGGAAACCAGTAGGAAATTGTTTGCTTCGGCGGGGTCGTTGCGCAGGTTGCGAAACTTTCTGCCCATAACCACCAAAATTGCGCTTGCACAATCATTGCTTCTCCCAATACTCGATTATGCCGATGTCAGCTATCCTGATCTCAATGAGGAGCAACTTGATAAACTTGAGCGTCTCCAAAACTTTTGTATTAGATTTATATTTGGTTTACGCAAATATGATCATGTATCTGAATTTCGTAGCAGGCTCAAGTGGCTCCCAATTCGCCTTCGCAGGAATACTCATATTTTAATGTTACTATATAATGTATTGTTCAATCCTAACACTCCCCTGTATCTCAAAGAACGGTTCAAGTTCCTTCATGACACACATACAAAGTGCCTGAGGTCGTCAGAGGATCTGCGATTGCAGATGCCAACGCATTCCACAAACTTCTTTGATAAATCCTTTTCAGTTCAGGCTGTACCTTTGTGGAATGCGCTGCCAGTTGAGATTAGACGAGCAAAATCACTGAACATCTTTAAAAATATGTTAAAACAGCACTTTTTGTCAAGATGATTGCATTATTGTCCATAACTTTTTTTTAGAATTATAATATTATGTATCATATTATAATTATATATATATTTATATATATTTGTATATGTATATATATATTTGTATTATATGTATTGCCTATATGTAGAGTTTATTTAATATACTATATAATATGTATGTCAACGTACCTATTTACTAGGTACTTACCTATATATTTTATGTATAGTATGCTAAAAATATATTTATCAATAATTTCTAAACTACACCATCAAATACTTTTGGCTCCTTCTACAGTCATGAGTCCATTCCTAATGGTTGCCTGGAAGAAATTGCTGTATGCGATAAGGCCGCCAATTGTGCATTTCTTGTTTGTGCTCATTCTATGTATGTTTTCCTTATGTGGTGTACAATAAAGATTTATCTTATCTAATCTAATCTAATGGACACGATGAACACCCAGACTTGAAACAGCAATTTATGAATCGCACAAAGCGTCAAAAGGCGAGGAACCGTGCAGTCAAACTTACCTACTGTTTATATTAGCAAAATTTTTCTATTCGCAGGTTAAATTTGGTCGCCAAAGTGTCTAAAGGGTTAGCGGAGTAAGTAGATTTTTTTTATATATGTATATGTTGTAGAAATATAAGTTACTAGAGGACGCCAGCAGCAACGACTGCAATTATTTTTAATTTACCCGTTTTGGCCGATCCCGTGGGAATTTCGGGGAATCCCTTCTTAGTGCACCCTTACGGTCCCCAAGTAACATACATGGCAAATTTTCTTCATACCAAAGCTTCCTGCGCCCAATAGTTTCGACTGTAGCGTGTCTGTCAGTCAGTATGTAACGCAAGGATTTTAAATATTAAGATAAGCGAGCGACCAAACGAGCATAATTTTTGAGCCCTGAGTTGCGTTATATGAGCCACGAAATTTAAACTGCTTTTGCTTAAAAAGACTGACGAGCAGACGGATCGCTGGATGATAAGCGACTACCGCCCATAGAGCTCAAAGGAGTGGTACGTAGGCTTGGGTGGGAAAAGGGATAGCAGTAAGAACAGGATGAGGCATAAGATGAAGGGCATGGCGCCTCCGGCACTCTCACTCACCAGACGAAGCGTAACAGTATAGATCATGGAGCACTTTGTTAATGGTCCATGGTATATACGTCTTTAACTCAAACCAACCCAATGGAAGAATGGATGGCGGTCGTAGTGTCAAGAAAGTATATCTTGGTACTCCGATCGGCCGCCGACCCGTTGGCAGGCCTAAATACCGGTGGAAGGACACAGTTGAGCGGGATTTGCAAGAGCTCCAGGTTACAGACTGGAAGGGGGCAGCACAAGATCGAAATAAATGGCGTTTTCTTGTATCGGAGGCCAAGACCCACTTCGGGTCGCTGCGCCAGAGGAGTAAGTAAGTAAGTATAAAATACGAGAATTGGGCCCCTGTAAGACGGTACTACGTCCCCGGTCGAACCGACCCATTCATGCTGAAATCAGCTAGGCTCTACTACCTATTCCCTTTTTAAAGAAGCAGAAGTCCGACCATATACTGGCAGCCTAGTCGAATTACTTCTTCTTCTGCCTTTAACAGTCCACTGCTGGGCTAGGCCTCTCCTTTGAAAGGAGGAATTGGCCTACTATACCACGCTGGCCAAACGGGTTGGTATAGGGTTTGTATCAAGTTTTCCTTCTCTTACAGTGCTGTTCTCTGCATAATATGCTCCTTCTGTCGGCTCTTACGACACCCATAGGATGATATGGGGTGGTGACTACAGTCGAATTACAGATGAACTTAAATTGCGCTTCCCAATATATAAGTGTAACGTCTCACAATTACGTTAGTTTGGCCTTACAACTAAAATGTAGCCGGGTATTTTCTTTATTTTTACAGGCAAGCTGCTAACCAGGATGTTCCTTCTCAACAATCGTAAGTATTTTGTATTAATATCCTGTGTTTAAATTGATATTTTCTTTGTCAACACCAATGCCAGATTAAGGTTTACTTTAGTAGTACTGGGGAGGATAAGATTTTTCAAGGATAACTCAAATACATAATCATATTTTGGCGATATTGAATGCAAAAATATGTACTAAGGCGCTTTGGAGAAATTCTAATTATACTTTTTTTTTATAGACTCACGCCTGTATCCCCGAAGGGATGAGCAGAGGTGTAATATTACACCCACATTTCGCTATGAATTTTTTTTAGGTCCCACCTAATAGGGGGCGAGCCTATTGCCGTACCGGGCACATTACCAGACTCCGGCGTGCTGCTACTGAGAATTTCCTAACGGGAAACCCAATAATACTTTGTCCGACCCGGGAATCGAACCCGAGACCTCCCAATCCCACGCGTACATTTATGCCGCGAGACCAACGAGCAATTTATATAATTGTTATGTTTATATGACTTTGCACTTCGACAAGAAAAGACAGCATTCCCAATTATAAGCTTAGTTTCTTTCTACAGAATATAGTCAAGTTTGCGAAAATATCGCGCAGGGTTCAGCTTTATTTTTTGGGCTAAATTTAATTTTGTTTTTTTTAGACAGCGTCCTAAGCCAGGTAGCTACAGGTACTCCCCTGCTAAACAGTAAGTTTTGTTGTGGTATATTTTAAAGATACGTAATGATCCGTAGTAGAGCGACCTTCACCGATGTGCGATGTGGATGAAAAGTATTTTATATCAAATTTTGTTTGTTAAAAAATATATCACGAATCGGATGGAGAAAAATGTCCGGCCCAGGGTAAAAAAAATGCCAACAGCGTTTCCTGACAGGTTTTTCATAGGCAACCCAATATCATGGTGTTCGCAGTAAAGTAGCGGTCATTTTGATATAAGATTTGTCTAACAAATAATATCTAGCTTTATTTGATACCTTTAAATTCATGTGCATCGAAAATAATTAATTTGAATACTATCATATCATAATCGACGTATTACATAGACGAATACTGTTCATGTATGGCAAGAAGGATCAAGATTATTATTCCACGCGACACCGTCACAGTGCGTCGGGTCTCGCATGCGTGGTGCGCGGGCGACCGCGGTACTACAAAAACCTAAACTCGAGCCGCCGCTCGAGGCGTATACGCTCTTAAACAAATTGATAAATACAACTAGTAACTACTTAACAGTGGAACTGTCGAAGTGTTTATACCTGGCAACCCTACAAATACGCCAGGAGAAATTGACAACCCAATGTTTACGTACCCCAAGGGGTTCATACATTCGGTTAGTATTAAATTTATTCATTAATCGCGTATATGCAATGTTAAATGAAAAGCTAAATAATTATTTTTCTGCTATTCTGGTCTGGATCGGATTTTTCTGCCAAACCATTAGGGATTATACATTTTGACATGCAAAATTTGATATTAAATACTTTTCATCAAATAACCAGATCGGTGAAGGTCGCTTTTATAGGAATCTCAGACTATTGGCGATGCAAAGATTATCCGCGCGCCTCTAGCGGCGAATTTGGAAGTTGTCGCGATACGACACTATTGACAGCTTTCAATAGAATAGAATAGAATAATCTTAATATATAAAATCCTTGCGTTACTGACTGACACGCTACAGCCGAAACTATTGGGCCCAGGCAGCTGAAATTTGCCATGTATGTTCCTTGGGGACCGTAGGGGTGCACTAAGAAGGGATTTCCCGATATTCCCACGGGATCGGCCAAAACGGGTAAATTTAAAAAAATGCAGGCGTAGCTGCTGGCGTCCTCTAGTTACCACTATAACCTCGAAGCAAATTTGTTGCTAGTTAGAATCTTAGCATCGCCAATAAGAAAATCATAGATATCAGCAGCACAAGTTAGCGATAGCGAGATCTAAGAATAGATGCTTTTAGAGCATTCCTTCTCTTTCGCCTGTAAAATCATTAAAAACTAACAGAGTAGAGATCTATATTACAGATGCAAGCACTTCAAAAGGTCGCACAGCTACCGCTGTATGCGCGCGCAGGCGATGAGGCTCGCTGGACCCACACCTAGCCAGTAAGTATTATTTATTTATAATACTTAGCTCAAATATATAAGAATAAGTATAACGTAATACCTGAGGAAAGCCTTTTTAGTGGCGGACTTTAAACAGTTTTTATTACATAACGTCACGCCTTTTATCCCCGAAGGGGTAGGCAGAGGTGTATTTCTACACCCACTTTTCGCCAGATATACTTTAGTCCCACGTAATAAGGGGCGAGCCTATTGCCGTACCGGGCACATTTCCAGACTCCGTGCGGCTACTGAGAATTTCGTGACAGAAAAACCCAAAAACACTGCCCGACCCAGGAATCGAACCCGGGGCCTCCCGATCCCACGCGCACATTTATGCCGCGAGACCAACGAGGCAGTCGTATAGGGTTTGATGTCGTTTTTATTAATGGAGCAAAATTATTTGGAACAACAGTTTGTGTCTCGTGTGGGAATCTAGTCGAGATGGCGTTTGTCAGCTCACGGATGGGATAGGAGGGCCAATATCCTTCTTGTAACAGTCTGGGGACCAAGTTCGAGCAACCTAGGGACGTCCGGTCTAACCCTGATCGAACTTATGCCACAGAATGCATAGGCAGTGACGAGGCAACTATTTTAACCACTGTGCTGTACCTACGTGTCGTCATAATATTCACTGAACATATTTTCATAGGTTAGCTGCCTTCAGAAGAAGAGTCAAGAAGTATGTTGCGCCGAAATGTGTGAGACGTATAGCTAAAGGATGTGAGTTAAATATATTGCACGATTAAACTGGATTTAGACTAAAGCTTTTTTTTATAATAATATAAAAATGAAAAACATCCGAAGTAGATTGTCTTTTATAGCTTAAAACCAACCAATTTTTGAAGCTAATTGTTTTTCTTTCTATAAATACATAGATGGATTGATGAAAGGATGGAGGAAAGGAGAAAAAACTTTATTGTTAAAAAAATACAGTAAAAAGTACAATGGGTAAAAATTTACAATCGCCAAGTGTAATGCTAAACTAAGTCAATTTTACGAGTCGTGACTTCGTGAGTCACTTATTTAGAGTATTCACGTTGATCTTAAATGCGGTTAGACTGCCAAAAGGACGGACGAAAGGATTAATTTTAGAAGCTATCAAACGTTTGTTCTCGCACTTTTTATACAACGTGTAACGGAAATAACGCACATCCTCAGACACCCCAATTAACAGAAAACCTTGTTATTATCATAATGCATGAATTGAAATATTTTTTTTATTAGCCTAAACATTGTTTTTGATCGAAAGTATTAACTTCATTATAAGTAAAATGCGTGGTCACTACAAACCTGCGCACGCACACAATCACACGAAACGTTTGCTGTGGTAAGCAAACGACAGCGAAATACGATACGGTCTATCATTTTTTAACATCGTTAGTGGCTATTGTGACTATCTTAATTTCACAGATATGAGAATTAGTCAGATGGAACGCGCGGCACAGTTGCGTGCGGCCACTAAAGCAAATACAAAATTGAAAAGCGAATACAAACTCGTCTCAGTGCGCTACGAAGCATCGTACAGTTCACGCGTCACGATCACTTCAACTTTTAAATTCTCAAAATGCCGTCTTGTGTTCTTAAACACTGTAAAAGTTGTTCCTAAAAACAAAAACAGGAAAATGGAATATCTTTTCACAGGTAACTATTGATAATTTGACTGTTTCCTAATTTAATTTCGATAAAATTCGTATTTGTGCTAGAAATATGTAAGTGTTGCCAGTTTTTGTCGACGCCGTTCTGCCTGAATAAGGGAAAATGCACTTGTCAATTGATTATGTGATAATGATTGTCATGTTAATGAAAAATACATTACCGTATTATAAAAGTATATTGTAGATATATCTTCTTTCTCATAAATATAGTAATAGAATTTCAATTTCCATTAGTATATACCTTACATTATATTGTTTTGAGTTCGATCCCCAAACGATATCCTAATATTCGTGTACACCCTGCTACTCGTCAAGCTTATACACTTTGTCCTTTGCACCGTTCTTATGGCGTAAAGAATAAGTATATCAAAATCGTACAGCAACTGTTTAGCTTGACTTGGCGCCGTGTGTACATACATACTTATGGCGTAGGGAATAAGTATCAAAATCGTACAGCAACTGTTTAGCTTAACTTGGCGCCGTGTGTACATACATACTTATGGCGTAAGGAATAAGTATCAAAATCGTACAGCAACTGTTTAGCTTGACTTGGTGCCGTGTGTACATACATACTTATAGCGTAGGGAATAAGTATCAAAATCGTACAGCAACTGTTTAGCTTGACTTGGCGCCGTGTGTACATACATACTTATGGCGTAGGGAATAAGTATCAAAATCGTACAGCAACTATTTAGCTTGACTTGGTGCCGTGTGTACATACATACTTATGGCGTAGGGAATAAGTATCAAAGTCGTACAGCAACTGTTTAGCTTGACTTGGCGCCGTGTGTACATACATACTTATGGCGTAGTGAATAAGTATCAAAATCGTACAGCAACTGTTTAGCTTGACTTGGTGCCGTGTGTACATACATACTATTTAATTCTCAACTAATCGACGCCAGCGGCTTCGCACGCACATATTTTCTTATTTCTCGTTTTGCCCGATCCCGTGGGAATTTCGAGAAATCCCGTCTTGGTGCACCCCTACGGTTCCCAAGAAACATACATGCTAAATTTCAGCTTCATGCGCCGAGTAGTTTCGGCTGTAGCTTGTCTGTCAGTCAGTCAGTAACGCAAGGATTTTATATATACAGATTTACGAAGTAGTTAAAACTTAATTCGGTACCTACATTTAAGAAATGTATTTATAAAAGCATTAATTAAATCCATGGTAAATTCTTCAAAACCGCAAATGAATATAAGAATATTACATAACTATAATATGCAAAATACTGGGAGATTATTCATAATCTGGCAACTTTTCACACACATAGACGCGCGTGTCCGTACAGTGCCAGTCGCCAAAGGTCACGCACACATAGCTGTCAACGTGCCACGCTTAGTTGGACGAATGCGCTCTATCTGACTAATTCTCATATCTGTGCTTAATTTAATCATAATAATCATACCTAGTTAGCATTATTGATACATTAGAAATTAAAGTAAAAGGGTATCAATGAGAGAATTAAAGAAGAACGGCGTGTTTAAAGTTGTGAATCATAATTTTTTTACAATAAAAGAATAACCAAATGACTCACAGGCTTATTGTCACTTGTTAGATATTGCTAGATATTTTGGTGGTCAGTTGTGTATTATTGTCTTGTACCGGCTGTTATGTTGTATTAATGTGTGCGTTCCTGTATGTGGAACCACTAAACAAATGCATTTAAAAAGAAGCTGTTCTACGTTGACTTAAGGTTTATTTTCGTATATTTCGCCTTTTCAAAGCAATGAGTGACTATAATTTACGTAATTTTAATTATTTTAGGATTAAAAAAAAAATGATATTAAAAATGTCAGAAATGGATTCAGTAGCTGATTCTGAACAAAGTACTTTCAAGATGTGCATTAAACTTGTTACATGTTGTATATGTATAACTGACGCTTCCTTCATCCTCTCACTCACCTGAGCTCAACTCGGTTGAAACAACTCATATGAGTTAGCAGACAACTCATTTTACATTGAAGTGGGTGGCACTAACAGGAATTTAGTCTCGTGAATCTCATTTTACGCTTTCGTGGTCACTAATATTAGTTCCAAATTGTGTTTCGGGATATATACTGCTACGAGCTGGGGTTCGGTAATAAATTAAATGCACTATGCCACTAAACTGTACTTTATTTATCACAACACAATTTTATACCACTTAATTACACACTTATTATTTCACACCACTAAACACTTGCGACTTCCTTAATCTTCGCACTTCTTCGCTTCTTGATCGCTTTCACTTATACAATTGAACTGTCCTGACTCGCGCGTTCACGCGGTATTTATACCGGCCGGATAACAAACTAGGTCTTTCTTGCATATTCCCGAACATTCTTGCTACAGTCGAAACATTCTATAGCTTCGTGGCATTGTTCTAGTAATCAACAGCAACGCCTTCTATTAGAGGATAGATGAAACACTGATATAGCAGTTCTCTTCTAGTTCTCTCATTCACCGATAGATGGCGTTATTTTCAAATATAACAACACTGCCTCTCTCTTAGACGTGTTCGTCTCGAACATCGTTGGACCCATAGTAACGAGCCAACCGGTCCACATGAACTATCTTCGGTGCACCTCGCGACCCCTTCTGGATTCGATAGGTGACGTCGTTCATCCTGGTAATTATGCGATATGGCCCGTCCCATCTGGCTTGTTACTTAGGCGAATTACCTTTGCTTCGTACTGGGTTATGAAGCCACACCAATGACCCCGCATCGAAGCCTTTGTTGTTCGCCTTCCGGTCGTAGCGAGTCTTCATCTTCTCAGACATCTGTTGTCCTGAGTCCCTGATGTGCTCATATACATCGTTCATCTTGTTGCGTAGCTCGGTCGCGTAATCCGTTATATTGCGTGGAGATTCTGGTGGAATACCGGTGATTAAGTCTGCTGGTAAACGGAGTTCTCTTCCAAAATTGGCAAAAGCTGGTGTTATTCCTGTGGTTTCGTGAACCGCACTGCGATATGACAGGAGAAACAGTTGGACGTGCTTGTCCCAATCTCTTTGTTTGCTTTCCACGACCTTCGCCAGGTACCTTTCCACGGATTGGTTAAATCGCTCAACCATGCCATCTGATTGCGGATGATAAGCCGTGGTCCTGGTTTTATGTGCACCCATCACGCGACCAGTCTCCTTGAACACCTCAGATTCGAAGTTCCGTCCTTGATCGCTGTGGATTTCCAAGAGCACCCCCGAACCGACAAAAGACTTCATGCACCAGCTTATCGGCCACTGTGATAGCTTCTTGATTTGGGATTGTAAACACTTCAGGCCACTTCGTGAAGTAATCCATCACAACCAAGAAGTATTTGTTTCAGTCCTGGCTCTCCGGAAATGTTCCTACATTGTACACCTTCAATGCACCTCTGCTACGAGTGTGTGGCCCATTCACAGCCGCACAACGTGTGCATTTGCGGCACCAATCCTCGACGTCATCCCGACAGTGGAGCCAATAAAACCGCTTCCGGATCTTAGTAAGCGTCTTCTTAATTCCCATGGCCTCCTGAAGCACCATTGTGATAGAGCTGCAAGACTTCCGGCACCTTAGTTTTGGGCACTAGCATTTGCAAATAGCACTGGTTACCGCGAGCGTTTTACCATTTGCGGCACAGAACTCCATCCTGGACAACCAAGCTTTCCCACTGTGCCCAATAACTCTTGGTGATAGGGCTCATTGCTGCGATATCACTCCATTTGGGCCTAGGAGCGTCTGATTTCTTCCATTCGAGAATCGGCTGTATGTCCTTGTCGTCTTGCTGAGCACTCTGCAAAGATTCTTTCCATCCGTCGCTCAGATCTGTCTTTAACATCCTCACTAATGCTGCCTGCTTTGCCTCCTGTCGAGTACAGAGCTTGCACTGGTCGGGACACGGCCTACGCGATACGCGATCTGCGTTACCATGGGACTTGCCGCTGCGATGTTGTATTACAAAATCAAATTCTTGCAGTAGTTCAATCCATCTGGCTACTTGTCCTTCTGGGTTCTTAAATTGAAGTAGCCATTTCAGCGCAGCGTGGTCGGTTCGCAGGTGGAATTTACGCCCCAACAAATATTTGTTGAAATGCTGCAATACTACAGCCAAAAGATCCCGCCGGGTGACGCAGTAGATTCTTTCCGGTTTGGATAAGGCCTTGCTGAAGTATGCTATAACAACTTCTTGGTCACCCTTCCTCTGAGACAGCACGCCGCCAATTCCGGTGTTACTGGCATCTGTGTCAACTATGAATTCATGCTCATCGTCAGCGTAGCCTAGAATAGGTGCAGTACTCAGATGTTCCTTGAGCTTCTGGAATGCAACGTCACAGCTCTCATTCCAACAAAACTGTCCTCTGTCTTCGGTGAGCTTATGAAGAGGTCGAGCAATGTCAGCAAAGTTCTTCACAAACCGTCGATAGTAGGAGCATAATCCGAGGAATGCTCTGACCTGCGTTTTGTTCTCTGGAACTGGCCATTACTTCACGGCGATGATCTTATCCGGGTCGGTTTGAATACCGTTCTCCGAGACCACATGTCCTAGAAAGTTCACTTGCCGTCTGAATAACGTGCATTTCTTCGGACTCAGCTTCAAATTAGCTCCTCGTATCTTTGACAGCACTTGCTCCAAGTTTCGAAGGTGATCCTGGAAGGTGCGCCCCACGATGATGATGTCATCCAAGTAGACCAGGCAGGCGTCTCCAATCAGTCTCATGAGCACTCGCTCCATCAGTCTCTCAAAAGTAGCCGGAGCGTTGCACAATCCAAAGGGCATGACGTTAAATTGCCATAATCCTTTGCCTGCGAGAATGCCGTCTTCTCCTTGTCTTGGGGATCTATTTCCACCTGCCATTAGCCACTTTTTAGGTCTAAGGTAGAAAACCACTTCATCCCCGTCAGCGTATCCAGTGTGCTATTGATCCTTGGCAGCGGATAGCTGTCCCTCTTCGTGATGTCATTTAATCGGCGGTAGTCTACACAGAAGCGCATGCTGCCATCTTTCTTCTTAACTAGCACCACCGGAGAACACCACGGGCTGGACGAAGGCTCGATTACGCCTTCCTTCACTATACCGTCGATCATAGCTTCCACTTCACGTTCCCGTGCCACTGGCACACGTCTTGGTCGCTGGCGAATCGGTGCTTCACTTCCCGTGTTTATTTTGTGCTGGACTAGTGCTGTCTTCTCTATGTCGGCATCACTGGTCGAGAAAATATCGGCGAACCGTTTCAACATCTTCCGAGCCTCGGTCTTCTCTTCCTCCGACAGGGTACTTTGGCAGTCCTCTAAAAGTGTAGACACGTCGAATCGTGTACCTTGAACCTTGGCACTGGTAGGTTGCTCTTGACATCTACGCATCCAAGCCGCTCCTTCATAGGTGCCCAATTCCGTCCCTTTCTTGAGCGACACTTCCTTGTCACTTGCATTCAGTGCGCGTACTGATGAAACTTTGGTACCCCTTACCAAGGTTCGTGCAATCTTCCACGAGGCCTCTTTCTCTAGGCCTTCGATAAGTACGCAGCGGTTCCCTCGACCAGAATTCCCTGGTAAACAAACTGGTACAACTGTTTCCGACCGCGGGTGAAGAATGACATTCTTCAGGCAGTACACTTGTTGTAAGTTGCACCTTCCATGAAGACTTCTTCCGAGCCACACTTCAACACTCCCTGGTGCTGTGGAGCCTGCAAGCGCAACACAGTCCGTGCCGGTGCCCGACATCGCAGCTCTGATGGCGTTCATGCAGGAGCAGGCCCGCCGTCAAGAAGAGCAGGCCCGCCGTCAGGAGGAGCAAGCTCGCCGCCTGGAGGAACAATTACAGCGCGACAAGGAGGAACAGATGGTAGTGATGAAGGACCTCAGCGCCGCTGTAGGGAAGGACCTGAAAAGGTGGTAAAGGAGGAGCTCCAGCAGCACGAGGCTCGTATCAGCGACGTATCACGAAGGCGCAAAACAGTGGATACCTACACTAGGCAAATACAAATATATATAGATATACCTACTTATAATGTGTACAGAGTAACAATAACAACATCACGCATTAGCAGCGCGGGTGCGGGCGGCAGTGATGCAGTGAGCATAGTGTGTTAAGATCGAGTTCAAAGTGATAGCACAGTATAAAGACTTGGTAGTGGTGTTCTTCGTAATAAACGAGTAACAAAGCGGGTAGACCGATTTACTTGTGCGTAACATTAATCTTTGAGAGTGAATTAATGTTACTTGAGTATATCCGCGATCATGGCGCTGGCAACAGTGCCGAAATATCCGAAACTCGAAATAAAGGTACTTGGTATATATCCCGAAAGACATTTTGGAACTGATTTTATGCCACTCACGACTCATACAATTACGTAAGTATGACCCCTTCCTAAACCATTTCTCCCTAGCAACCTTTACGTCAAGTAAGTTTTCTTTCCACAGTTTATAAACCAGAAGAGCCCCCAAAAGTAGCGGCAGAGCCGAAACCTGTTGATGTACAAACGGTTTTTAAATCAAGATACCTGCCTAAACCGGACAACGCGTGGGGAAACATCGGCAAGGCATATGTCCACCTTTGGACGGCAGTTTTATAAACGATCGACCTCGCCTACCAATATAGTGCCCCAAGATTCATTAGACCGTCAAATTTAACAGACTTCAAAAATGAAGCATTACACATATTTTCATTAGGTCAATATGTGTAAAATCCAAGAAGCAGAATTTCGCTCACTTTACATTTTTGTACCATCATGAAGCTTAGCAATTTTATGTAGATGAGTGTAGATCAATTCTAACGTATTCGAAAATATTTCAAGTTAATTTGTTAATTAAAAAAATAATGTAAATAAAAAAATATATTTAAAGAAGAGAAGTGTGTAAACTTATTAAATGAGATGATAATGTTTATGGTTTTCTTAGTCTAGTCGATGACCTTATGAATACATAATTATATTTAATTTAATAATAAATGCTGAACAGCTAGTGTTGTTTTCTTTATCACAAAATATGTACGGGTGGCTTGACTAATGCTTAATTAATTTGTTCATAACAATATCATGAAGTAATAATGCTAACGCAGTTCCCGAGACCCCGCCAATCAATGTGATCGGATTGAGGAACACCATGGTGGTTTTAGGAGTAGTCCCGAGTAGTCCCGAGGCTTCTCGTCGGAGAGTCTCAAAATCCTCCTACGCCTAGCTCTTAATTCCGGCCTAGAGGACTTCGTGAACTATGGTTACCAAGTTAACAATATCAAAGACTATAATACCCTACAATATCTAACAATTCTTACACGTAATGTATCAAAAATTACCCAACCTGAGAATTGCATAGAATAGGTAACACGAAGGGTCTAGTTCATAATATCGTCAGTCACTACATCGATGGTCGCTGTATCGAAAATGTTCCATCGACGGGCTTATGTATCGACAATACCCCAAATCGATGGTACGCTGCATCGACTACCCGAACAAGTAACTCCTAAGATTTACCAGCATGAGTTGGTAAATGTCCGAATTTTTAAATAAAAAAACACTAAGTTGACAGAGCCCTTCTTCGCAGGGCTCCTATTTTTGGATTAAGGGTCACAAGACACCCAAACATAACCTACTTACTTGAGTTACAGTCTCACCTAACCTTCATTTCTTTTTGTCTTGGCAAATTGTGATTAAAACTAAAAAATCCTGTGTTTTTATTTAAATCTGGCTCGGATCGGGTAGTCGATGCAGCGTACTATCGATTTGGTTTACTGTCGATGTAGCATACCGTCGTTTTAGCGTACTGTTGATGTAGCGTACCATCGATTTGGGGTACTGTCGATACATTAGTCCGTCGATGGAACGTTTTCAATACAGCGACCAGCGATGTAGTGACTGTCGATATTATGAACGGCTACCTAACACAAATGGCCTCTTTCTCTGTGTACATACAAAGCCACTACGAAAATGAAATATACAGGGTGTAAAAAGACCGTTCACCAAGCTGAAGTCTACTCGTTCTGCACATCATGACAAGTCATACTACGCAAAAATATACCAGGGAAACGAAATATTGTTTTATGCTTAAAAAAATAGACACGTTTTATAAGCCGCAATGTAAAGCACGCGCGTTTACACCAGCCCTTACAATACCTACCTACACCGTGGACGCCCGAACGAAGGCAATGACCTCACGTGCACTCAGCTGTTAGCTTCGCGCGTAGTACATTACGTTTAGTGAACTTTAAAGCAGTGTATTTGAGGGCAATATTGTCAATTTTGTTTATGTTTATTTGGAAGAAAGTTTACATTTGTCATACAAAACAGGATTTTGCAATAATTAGAAAAAAAAAATCGGAACTTTGAGTCTCAATATCTTCTAAACTAGTAATTTCCCAGGTATGGTGCTCAGGTAAAAAATGTTCGTAATAATTGGTGCAATATGGGATTTCAGTTTGGTTAAGGGTATTTTTACATCCTGTATATGAAACTGTTTGAAATTATCCTTAGGAAGTTGTCATTAGTTTGAAGAAAACACTAAGTCCAGTATAAAGTTTAAATCACTCCTCGTTTTGAAATCAATTATTACAGGTACACTTTTATAAAGCAATACTTTTGCACAATTACAAACTGTTACAAAAATTCCTGCTAGCTACTTAGTTACGTCCGTTACGTCCGAGAGCTGTTATAAGACTGCCTGTGGCATCGCGCCTTTCACTTCGACTCGTCCCTCTTCATAATAATCAAAAAGAGTGGGTAGTTAGTGAAGTGAGGTGCGCGCTGACGTATAGCCCATAAATCATTTGAGTGTTTATAAAATAATTCCCGTAATTAATATTTATCTAAACCAAAAATATGACATTAGTATGGGACCGCTTAGTAAAAGGGCTATTCAACAAGTTTCCATAGGAACAGTAGTATGTTGGGATGTTGGTCTATTTTAGAAGTTTTATAGGTAGTAGAGCCTCGCTTATTTTCGTTTGGGTGGATATAGCCCCACCTTGACAGATTATCTTTGGATCTGCCGACCTGGGTGCGCAGCCTGTGAGTGCCTTCCAAGTTGGCCAAGGAAGTTTATATCCAGGAGGTAACTTTTCTGTCGGTGGAATAAGGGTGGGGATGGAAAATTTGTCGCGCCACAAGTTGATTCTATCCTTAGAAGCGTTGCTAGCTCTAGTGGATATGATCACCACAGACAATGAGCCATATGCTGACGTGCACCACAAGCCCAGACTCGTGCACACTTGACGACACGTATCAAGCAAGGCCAAATGCGATACGCGTTGCCGAGTACTGGGCTAAAACGGTATGAAAAGTGTTGCTATCGACACGAAAAGAAGAAGTAGAGCCTCGCTGATTTCAGGTTGAATGAGCCGGCTCAACCGAGGAAGCACTTTCCCTTTCACACAAAATCGATGTAAAGTAACAGTACCTACCTACCTACGGTTGCCTTGCGTTCGGTGAGTGAGAGTACAGGAGGCCCAACCTCCTATTCCTTCTGCCTCATCCGACTCCTCCTTCTATTCTTTTGCCAACCAAAAGGGCAGCAACGCTCTTGTGACTCCTGTGGTATTACCTGTGTCCGTGGGCAGCGGTAATCGCTTACCATCAGGTGATCCGTCAGCTCGTATGTCGCTTTTATAAAAATGTTCTTCCAAGTTAAAAAAAACAGTGAAAGAAAGAAAGAAAGAATCAGAAACATGGTGAGGTACTGGAGAGTGAACTGCAATAAAATAAAGCAACATCCCATCATCGTCCTAGCGTTATCCCGGTTGCCACCAAGACTTGCACTCCTTGGAGCCCATGGTCCGCTTACTGGTCTAACCAGATACATAGGTACATACATACATAGTCTCACGCCTATATACCCGAAGTGGTACCGTAGGCAGAGCTATATTGCTACACCCACTTTTCGCCAGATTTATTTTAGTCCCACGTAATAGGGGGCGAGCCTATTGCCATTCTAACCAGATATGACGGAATATTTTCCACAGAGCGACTGCCGTCTGACCTCCGTAAAATAAAGCAACATAAGTATTAATAAATTATTTTTACTTTCTTTACTACAAATATTAGGAACTTAATACGAAAGACTAATTAATTTCTATAATCGCTCATTTTCATCGTCGTAGTACCCTGGATACTCTTCTTTTACTTTCCTTGAAAAGAAGCCTCGTTTCCATAATAGCACTAGAATCAGGACTATTGGGAATGTTACTATAATACCTGTAGACAAAGAGAACATTATTTATTTTTAAAGGAAACTTATAAAGATCATACATACATACATATGTTCACGCCTTTTTCCCATCAGGGTAGGCAGAGACAACAGAACGCCACTTGCTTCTAGCACAAACCTCACGCAAACATGACTAACCTATGAATGGAAATTTAAGATAATAAGATCAATGATTTGAAATGCGATGAAACGAAAATGCGTTACGAAAAAGAGGCAGAAATACGAAAATATGTTTCTAAACTAAACAGATATTGGTGAAACTTTACAGTCTTGTAGCTTAAGCTCCTTAGCAGGGACAGAGGGCCTTTGATTATAATATACATGTCAGGGGCCAAGTACGAAACTGCACACTAATGGACAGCATTTGATTCCTTAGCCGATGGGAACCTTTTCCATTAATCTTCTTAAAAGCCTGTGATTCATAGTGTAAGTATTGGCCACCAGAAGCGCTTTTGCGATCCATTTGGGTGAACTGGGACTAGGCCTTTAGCACCACAGAGGATAATTATACAAGGTTATATAGCGGTTCTTACTCGCGATAAATAATATATTTCAGGCATAAATACCTCGGTTTTGCCAACTATATAACCTTGTATAATGTATAATAATCGCGCAAGTTTAAAATCGTTCACAGAGGATAACTTTTGTCGCTAAACCCACGCGGGCAGGGCCACAAGCAAATCTAGTGACTATAAAATATAGTCGTGATTCTGCTTACCTATCATAATACCCAGGATGATGGCTAGGTTGGAGACCATCGGTTGTTCCGACAAGTTCTCTGATGGCGCACAGATTAAAGTCTTCGAAGAGTTGTACAGTTGTTCAAATGTGAGACCTCGGACGTCTGCTGGCTTTTTACAGCTGGAACGAAATTATACATTTATTAGAATATTATGTAATTTTATACTATTAAAAGAAGCAGCGACAGCCTAGTGGAGATACCAACAGACTGCCATGCAGAGGGTATCAGGTTCGAATCGGCGCGCACCAAAGACTTATCGGAGTTATGTGCTTATTAAACTGTTAATCATCGGTTGCCTCGTGCCTCGGAGGGAACGTTAAGCCGTCGGCTCTGCCGGTCATGAAGATCATGGACCGCCATCATTATGGAGAGTCAGTGCTCTGGAATATGGATACTGATCTTAGTCGTGAGATTTTGCTATCTTTTTGGGTTGCGGTGGTCAGACAGCTGTTCTGTGCAGCTCCGTGAAAAAACCTTCGATATGGCCTGAAGATTCTTGATCTAAGCCTTTATGTGCCTTTCGAAGGACAGTAACTTCTCTACTACTTTTACTAACTTATTAATGGCAAGTCCAGTCTTGATCATCCAGGCTATGAGCGCTAAGGGAAACATGACAAAAGTATTTTATCTCGGGAGGTTTCTGAACTCCGATGCTTTTTGGACGAGGGGTGATCCTCTTAGACTCTTAGGCGTCTCTTGATTTGCCCCTGGCAAGTGAAAATACTAAATTATATATAATAAAGAGCAGCGATAGCTGAGTGGAGAGACCGACAGACTGCTATGCAGAGGGTCTCAGGTTCGAATCCACGGCACGCACCAATGACTTTTCGATGTTAAGTGCGTATTAAATTGTTAATTATCGTTTGCTAATCGGTGAAGGAAACCTGCATGTCTAACAGTTCTCCATAATGTTCTCGAAAGACATGTGAAGTCTGCCAACGGGCACTTGGCCAGCGTGGCAGACTATGGCCTTACCCTTCTCATAGTGAGAAAAGGTCCGTGCCCAGCAGTGGGACGGTATAAAGGGCTAATGATGAAGTGAAAATACTTACACCATAGATTTGAGTGTACTATTCTGCGGGGAGTTGAGCAGCAGTGGGGTCAGCACATCGACCATCCACTGACTGTTGCAGTCGCACACGTAGGGGTTGCTGCTGAAGTCCCCAACCTCTAGGTCGTTCCAGTTGTCCAGGTAGTGGGAGTTGATCGTTGTTAAATTGTTGTTGTTCAGGTACAGCTGGGAATAAAATATTTAGATCAATTGTAATTGAATTCCAAGGCGACTTGGGAAGATTTTTGTGCCTCCGCAGGTGCGCATTCTGACTACTGAAGCATCCAATCCGACTATCTGAAGCAATCCAATTTAGGTATATAATGATGTAGGTAGTAGAACCTCGCCGATTTAAGCATGAATTTATCATCTCGACCATTATCTCTGTTGCGTTTTGTTCGGTGAGTGAGAGTACCCAAAAACCCATCTCCTTTTCTTTGTCACTCCTCTCGCTTCTTCTGCTGTTTCTAGGCCCCCTTCCCATCCTCGCGATAGGCAGTGGCTTGGCTGTGTTTTCGTATACAACTATGCGTAGAACAGATTATCCAATGGCACATCTGATCCAAAATACTATATCCAAATGACCTTATCGCCTCTTACCTCTTTAAGCGCAGGCCGTAGGTCTATTCCATCCTCGTCTTCCCAGGCCAAGAAGTCAGGTTGCAGGTTAGTCAGTCGTGGGTTGTTTGAGAGCCGAAGTATGACCAAGTTGAAAAGACCACCGAGGGCACTAGACGTGATGTTTTGTAGTCTGCTCATTCGGCTCAGTCGCAGTTCTTGGAGATTTGTTAGGTTTGCGATGGAACTGAAATATAGACAAGGACAAAGATATAATATCTGAAATATTACGTCTTCTACACCATAGGCAAAGGTTGGGGCACCAATTGATGTGTAATATAAGAGAGATTGGACTAGGTTTAGTGTAATATTAGGGATAATGATTCCATCGACAAATATAATATTAAATGGATGCCATATAATTGCAATTCTCAGTAGCAGCACGGAGTCTGGTAATGTGCCCGGTACGGCAATAGGCTCGCCCCCTATTACGTGGGACCTAAAATTAATGGCGAAATGTGGGTGTAATATTACACCTCTGCCTACCCTTTCGGGGATCCAGGCGTGAGTCTATAAAAAAAATATTATTGCCAATCCAGAAAAGATGAGGTTCGACTATTAGGTAGACGGAGGACGGAATGCATTTCAACTGCACCCGACTGTTAATTTGTAGTTTGAATTAATTGATGATGATTTCAATCGGCGTGCAGATTCAAGACTGCTTGCGATTGCAAGCTGATAAACAAGCAGTTCAAATGCAGTTGATTTACAGATATGTGTGCTGTTGGAGTGCAATTGAAATGCAACTATAAGTACTTTCTGTGGAATAATAATTATAATAATATTCTTCCACATACACACATCATCATCTAGTCCCAAGCTAAGCAGAGTTTGTGTTATGTACTAGGTAATGGATAAACATACTTATATACTTTCCTTTTTTGTAAATAGGTACATATATATATATTATATATATGTATATATATACATATTATACATAGAAACACCCAGACCAAGACAAACATCCATGTTCACGCACCCAAATGTTTGACTTGAGCGGGAGTTGAATCCGCGACCTTCGGCGTAGCAGTCGCTTACCGCGGCGCCAACTGGTCGTAGAATACAAGAGGATGCCCGTAGCTATGCCCGCATATTTTAACCTGATCTGCCTTATCGACCGATCCCGAGTGAATATTTCGTGAAATGCCTGTTTAGTGCACCCCTATGATCCCCAAAGAACATACGTAACAAACTTCAGCTTGTTGCTAATTCTGCTGTGCATTGTTCGTTAGTCAGTCAGTAACGTGAGAATTTTATAATCACAGATTGATAGAGAGTAATCATTTTTTGTCCTAACCAATTACAAGTCCCTAATCAAGCTAATTAAAAAAACTCACGTGTTAATATCTATAACTTGTATAGCATTCCTGTCCAGGTTCAGGTAGATGAGTTGCGGCGCTTCAGCCAGCACGGAGGGCACTGTCGTGAACCTGTTGAGGCTCAGGTCCAGTCGTTTGAGCTTCCTCTGCCGCCTGAATAGGCCGTCTGGTAGAGTTTCCAGCTCGCAGCCGCTTAGGGATAGTGTCTGAAATGTAATAAAGAAAATTGGTTATACACTAGCTGTGAAAAAGTTGGTTATTAGGGTTCCGGGCCTGTGATCAGAGCCTTCAAACAAATAAACAGTTCAGTTTTATAAATTAAAACATTTAGTAAGTATAGATTACGTATTTACGTACCTGCAAATTGGTGAGTACAGTAAGTGCTCCTAAAGTGACCTGGTCAATGTAAGCCAGGGGATTTCCACTCAGATCCAAGTGCTTTAAAGACGTCATGAAGGTGAACACATCTTGAGGCAGTGAGTGGATGTCATTGTATGCTAGACTAAGAGTAGCCATGTTTTTGAAGACGCCAGGTCCCGTGTTGATATCCCTTACTGGACCCTGGAAATTTTGGTATTATCATCATCACTATATTATAGGACATAACTTTTAGTGCGCGGAAGGACCGCATTAGGAACTCCCGCATCCGGGGTAGCTTTCATGTCCGTAATATTGCTGACAAACTGCATGAGTGTCGTCTACGCTGGTGTGGTCACGTCTATACGTGCAAATGCCTTGCCTTGCTACCTCCGCTGGACCCCGGTAAACGAGGAAGGCCAAAGAAATGCTGGCTTGACGTCGTAAGGGATGATATGCGTGCCAACCAACTAACCACCAGGGATGCTGAAGACCGTGCGAAGTGGAGGAGACACAGCCGGAAAGCGGACCCCGGGCTCCAAGGAGTGGGTTTTGGAGCGCAACCGGGACAGCGCTAGGATGATGATGATGATGATTTTTAGTAAAGTTTAAAACTTTTCGAGGCTGAAGCGATCATACCGTTACTTGGCTTACCGATCGTAATAAGCCGGCAAGGTTAAGGAACGCTTGCCCAGGTCACCGCTTGGATGGAATCACGTTTGGCTTTAACATCAGAGCACTACCGTGCTTCGGAGGGCACGTAGATCTGTCAGTCCCGGTTCTTGCTTCAGGATAAGAATCGTTAAGCCACGTTGGAGGCATCGCGTGTTCTGAAAACACCGACACCAGAGTTGGCCACACGCTCATATAAATACAACGTCAGGGGGCCATTGTTCTCATTACTATGAACAACTTTTGCTCTGCGATTTTGCAACATCGTTATGCTGTCTGTGGTAGCCAAGTGGACATACCAACAGACTGCCATGCAGAAGGTATCGGGCTCGAATCCACGGCGCGCACCAATGACTTTTCTGAGTTATTTGCGTGTTGAATTGTTAATTATCGCTTGTCCCGTGCCTCGGAGAGCACGTTAAGCCGTCGGTCGTGGTTATCATGAAGATCTTTGACAGTCGTTACAGGCCGTCAGTACCTTCTAAATAAACTGACACTAGTCTAAATCATGGAATATCTCTATCTCTTCGGGTTGCGGATGTCAGACAGGCAGTCGCTCTGTGGAAAAGCTAATATTCAGCCAAATCCGGTTAGACTAGTAAGCGGACCACAGATTGAAACTGGGATAACGCTAAGAGAAAGAAGTTATGCTGTCAGTGGCCTGGTTCTTAAGACAAGAAACTTTAGACTACATCATCCGATGTAGCCTTCAGACGGTCTAAATAATATGACAGCAGAGCTACTCAAACTGGACCAACCACGGTCTCATTCGCAAAAAAATCTGTGACTGGTTTAAGTCACGCAATATCACTGTTCCTTCGTGATGCGAAGGTCAGACGGCAGTCGCTCTGTGGAAAAACTGATATTCTGTCAAACCTGGTTAATTTTGTGCGCGGGCTTCAGGCGAAAGTCTTGGATGCGACTGGGATAGCGTTAAGGACTTGACATACATATGCTCACGCCTGATTTTCCCGTAGGGGTAGGCAGAGACAACAGAACGCCACTTGCTTCTATCCTTACAAATCTCACGCACTTCCTCTATATTCATTATTCTTTTCATACATGCACGGAGTCTGATGATGTGCCCAGTAACGGTAATAGGCTCGCCCCCTATTACGTGGGACCTAAAAATTCATGATGAAATGTGGGTGTAATATTTACACCTCTGCCTACCCCTTCGGGAATAAAGGCGTGAGTGTATAAAAAAAAATGATGTATACTTACTAGCAATACTTTTGAACTCAAATCTGTAGTTGATATCTTATTGTAACTGAGATCTAACGTTTTCAAATCATCTAGGTATACGAACGCCGCTTCTTCAATGGTTTCAATTTGAGCGTTAGATAGGTTCAGATGCTGTATGGGTAGCTTCCCAATCCTGGATATGGAGGTCAGTGGGTTCTGACTCAAATCCACGGTTATAGGCTTGAAATTTGCAAGAGCTGGAACGTAAGAGTAATCAATTTGAGACAGGTTTCTATTTTTAATATATAAGAGCTGCCAAATGGGAGTACATTCTGATAAGATCGCATGGTTATAGGTGCTTTTTTCATCCCCGAAGCACAAAGAGGGCTGTTATAAATAGTGATCGGATAATCGGATGCATATTTACCTAAAGTTGAGGTGTTGGCTATTATGGAATGCACTTTTGAATCGAAAATTACCGGGATTACAGAATTGACAAATTTCGTTTTCTTTTTACAATAGAATCAAATGAATTGTAGGTATATTTACATATTTTAAGGTGTTGGCTAATATGGAATACACTTTTATATCGAAAAGGTAACGGGATTTCGGAATCGACAAATTTAGTGTTTCTATTATAGAATCAAATTGGGTGTATATATTTACTTATTTTAACTTTTGTACAAAAAAAAGTTCTAAAAATAATAAAATCCTCTAAATTTTCTTCAATTTTCAAAACATTTATCTCAAACCAATAATAAATAAGAATTACAAAGAAAAACAATTCAATCTCTTAATAGTTATTAACTTACATCAGCATCACCAATGAACTCCCTGCCGCGCTCAACTGAGTCTGACTGACAGTATCGTATTAAACGACTAAGTTGAAAGTTTAGGATACATATAACATATGTTTTTTTTATTAACACCCACTGCCTACCATTCCTCTTACACTCAACATACTCATAAATTGATGGGAAGCTTAAAATTAACTTCAAGTAAATATACATTAATAATTATGTAATCCTGGAGACCAATTTTTTTTTTAAATAAAACCACATGTTAAAGACATCATTTCTTCACCATGTTACAGAGTAGTTTCATTATCACATTCCCGAATTTTCTGGAATCCCGGGATTTATATTCAAAAAAATATGTTTTAAGAAGCTGCTTCCATAATATCCTAGCCAAAAATGAACTTTAGGTGAATATGCATCCGATTATCCGATCACTGGTTATAAATGACTTGTCGGTGTCATCACTGGCATCGGAGTATTCGTAGCTCCTTGTCCAAAACGGATGGACCGATAATGATGCATCTTTATTTGTTTGAATGCTGACGTCGAAATAGTGTGGTACCATTCCTATTTTTAAGATTTTGCTATGACATCACAGAAAATCGACATAAAGTAACAGTACCTAAACTGTTGCGTTTTGTTCGGTAAGTGAGAGTGCCGGAGGCCCTATCCCCTATTTCTTCTCCCTCATCCCACTCCTCATCCTATCTCCTTTTCCCCAAGAGGCGGCAATGCACTTGTGACTCCTGTGGTCTTGCTTGTGTCCATAGGCGGCGGTAATTGCTTACCATCAGGCAATCCGTCTGATCGTTTGCCACCTATTAACATTAAAAAAAATATATATATTACAATGCGTGAGTTGAGCGTGAAACTACAATATCCATCGGTGCTGAAATACTATAATGTTACATACCTAGTAGTTTATATATTTTATCATCAGCATCACGCTTCAACTCGAAACATTGTTGATAAGAAGAAAAAAGATCGATCGCAGCGCGCGCAATCAGAGGGTCTAGTACGAGTTTGCACACGATTGTCATGGTGACGATAGCCTAGTCGACGGGAACAATTTTCATACATTTTCTTAAAGCGCCCCTAACGTACAGTAGCGATGGATAAAGTCCGCTAGATGGCGCATTTATAAAATGTTTGGAAATTGTTCCCGTCGACTAGTCTATCGTCACCATGTAAAACTCGTGGTAGACCCTCAGGTTCGTGTGACAGACGCGTCCGGCTAATGCGTCAATATCCAAAGCAATGAATACAGATTTACATAGAAGCGCAGTTCTTAAGGATTTCGTGTGCCGATTCCAAGTGGGGACTGTCTCCAGTTTAGTTCGTAGTTGGCGCCGTTGGCAGCGTTGGCGTCGATCTCCGTCTCTCTCGCTCTCGTAGTTAAGATACACTGGAGGAGAGAGAGACAGCTGCCGCAGCGCGACTGCCATGCCGCCAAGCGGCAATTTGAGTCGCAGAAAGTTTGTCTTCAAAGCGCCCATTTGAAATGCGCCTCTATGTAAATATCTGAGCTCTTTGCCCAAAGTATGAGAATATGTCATACTTTCTCAGTTTCCGAAGTTTGCAACCAACGACAACCCAGCCTAGGTTGTCGTTGTTTGCAACAGACGCGCGAAGTCGACGGCTGACGTCCACTGGCGACTGTGATTTTCATATTCTGACTATTATCGCACCAGCCGCGCGGTCGACCCATGCACCTTAAGCGAGATGGATTGCCAAATCCGGTGTGCAGTAAGATTGTTATGTACCTTCCCAACTGGTGATCTCGAAGCTGGTGGTGATGTTGAGATTGGTGCAGTTGACCACTCCATCAGCGCATGCGCACTGTGAACAAATCAGTGTCAAAGGCTCCTCTGTCGTAGGCGGGTCGGTCGTTGCTACAGCTGGAATACGGAAGACATGGATTAGGATAGGAGTAAACTAGAAGGGCCTCATTGTGATTGATTCAGAGGGTCTAGTACGAGTTTGCACTCGATCGTCGCGGTGGACGATAGTCTAGTCAACGGGAACAATTTCCATACATTTTCTAAAAGCGCCCTTAACGGAGAGTAGCGATCGATAGAGTCCGCTAGGGGGCGCTTTTAGAAAATGTATGTAAATTGTTCCCGTCGACTAGGCTATCGTCCACCGTAACGATCGAGTGCAAACTCGTACTAGACCCCTAGGTCGTGCTGGCTCCCTCAATCAAGGTAGAGCTGTACGATGGCTGTTAAATGCGGGCCGTCAGCGGGCTGAGTCAGTAATAAGCGTCAGATGATATCCTGCATTGTACTCGCATCTAAACCTATTATGTCTGGACTTCAAAAGAATATAAACGAAGAGATAAAATATAATGAAATGAAAAAAAAAAAACAATGACTGAGTTTGTTTCGGCCTCTCTTCTCAAGAAGTCATTTAGCTAGGAAAAGCCGGCATAGTCTAGAATAGGATTTTGACTTTTTTATGTTTTGTAAACAACCAAAATACAGAAATAAATATGCCTTTATGTCATTACGAAAGAAGGTCTGAATATAATACCACGTTTAGTCATGAAGATCTTTGCAGGTAGCAATAGCCTAGTGGAGATACCAACAGAAATACGCAAAATGTATCGGGTTCGAATCCACGGCGCGCAATACTGACTTTTCGGTTGACCCGTGCATCGGAGAGCAAGTTTTAAGCCGAGAACTGACGCTGGTCTAAACTATGGCATGTTGCTATTCCTTCGGGTTGCGGAGGTCAGACAGGCAGTCGCTCTGTGGAAAAGCTAATATTCAGCCAAACCAGGTTAGACTAGTGGTCTCCGACACTCCGACTTCTGAATCGCCCGATGTTAGCCAATGTTCAGAACATGATAAATGTTCATGTAATAATGAAAATCGAACTCAGTCGCGCCATTGGTGAGTCCTATATCCAGTGGAATGTGGCAGGCTGATTATCTATGACACATCATAGACATGTTACTAATAGTATCACCTTAACCACATCACTACAATCGTGTCACAACACTACGGCGCCTGCACGGGAGCGCGCGCCGTCATCGATTAGCCATCAGAAGCCCAACGAAACACATGTGAGGCATATAGATTCAAAAGCAGCTAAGTGACTTCATATCGAAATAGCAGGAAATGAAAAAAAGTTAGTAAGTAGTAATAATAATAGGTTTTGGTTCTCTTTTTCTATGGTTGCTATTTAATAAGCTTAAAATATCAAAAAATCGTATTACTTAGCTGTTTTTAAATATGATATGAGGGCACTTAGCTGTATTTGATCCTAAATTCAATTTTTAAATGTAATTTTAAGGGCCTTAGCCGGGTTTGTTTCTTGTTATAAATTTATGAAGAGATGATACTAAAAGAACACTAGATGGCTCCATACTGTTAGTTCATTTTTTGAAAATGTGGCACTTTGCTGCTTTTGATTCTATATGCCTCACGTATTCAAATCTCTTTCGCTTGCGCTGAATTGTCGGGCATTCACATTTGTTAAAAATCAGTAATTACTACAAATATATAGGTATACAGTCCACTGCATTTTTATTTAGAACTGGCTTCGACACTGATGATGATAAATGTTCTCACTCTGGAAAATTTACGACATGGATAGGATGGTCGATATTTTCAACATTATCATAAGCTTTTTACAATTTCAAGGGCCTTGTCAAGGGTCCTATCCACCACGCTGGCCAATTACGGGTTGGCAGACTTCACACGTGTTCCGAGAACATTATGGAGATATCTTAGACATGGCCGTTTTGCCGAAAAGATTTTGACAAAATTTCATTATACATACATAGACTCACGCCTGTTTCCCCGAAGGGGTAGGCAGAGGCATATTTAACGCCCAGTTTTCGCCAGTGTTTTCATCCCACGTAATAGGTGGCGAGCCTATTGCCGCTTATCGGGATATTTTGTTTGCCAGAGCCTCGTCCGTTGATCGGCAGGTGCACCACTTGCAGGTGAGGTTGGCTTGGGACTCTAAGTTCTTGGTGGGAACCCTATGCACCTTATTTCATTATTGGGTAATGAAATAAAAGCTGCTAAAAGAAATCAAATTTTAGCAACCTTTTTTTATACCATTGCAATATTTCATATTTTTATTTGGTCAAATTTTTACTTGGCAAAATATTACCAAGTATAATGTCATTATAGCATTTGGTCTTTAATCAAATGATTTATTACAGCAAACAATCTTCAGACAATAAACGTTTGGTGATACTAGTTTATTTATGGAAGTAGTCAGAGTAGGTTAATTATAAAAAAAAAACCGGTCAAGAGCGAGTCGGACTCGCGCACCGAGGGTTCCGTACAAACCTGTATACATACAAATATACATAGACACACGCTTGTTTCCCGGAGGGGTAGGCAGAGATTACGGAACGGCATTTGCAACGATCCTGACATATCTCTCTTGCTTCACTAACTCCCATCAATTTTCTCATGCATGCTCTTTGGTTAAGGGTACTTCTAACCTGTCCTTTTTTTGGGATGTCTCCAATCTGGTCAGAGAACGTCCGTCTAGATCTTCCCCTTTCTCCTGTCCCATTCACACTTGACTTCTTGGTCAGTCATTCGTCATCCATCCTCTCCATGTGTCCAAACCACTTTAGCATACCTTTCTCAATAGTTGTTTCTACATCTTCTTTTACCCCACAACACTCTCTTATCACACAATTCTTTATTCTGTTGTTCAAAGACACTCCACACATACTTCTCAGTGCTCTCATTTCTACGGCATTTATTCTACTTTCATGACTCTTCTGCCATACCCAACTATCACTACCATACATAAGTGTAGGTACTAACACCCCTCTATGCACAGCCAAACGTGCCTTTTTGGACACGTTTTGACTGTTCATAAAAGCCTTCGAAGCTCCATTCACCCTATTACCTGAATTAACTCTTCTTTCAATATCTTCTTCATTCTTAACATTCCTAGTAAAAAGCGAACCTAAATATACAAAATCATTCACTTGCTCCACACGTTGTCCATCGATCATAACTTTACAAGCCGTAACACATTCCTCCTTTTCAAAAACCATAACTTTCTTCTTGCTCACATTCACTTTCATTCCTTTCCTCCCTAAAGCACCATGCATGATTGCCACCATCTAATGCAACTCCTCCGCTGAAGACGCAAGTATTACCTGATCATCAGCATAAAGGAGGCATTTGACAAGTAACTCATTCATCCTTAATCCACAGTCGCTATTTTTTAAATCTTGCAAACAACTGTCCATGAAGAGGTTGAACAGCCACGGCGACGCTACACATCCCTGTCTAACACCTGTCTCGATGGTAAACCAATCTGTGTACGACCCATTTATCCTCACACAAGCTCTAGAATCTTCATAAAGGGATTTTGGAGCTCGTATGAGGCTGCTGTTCACCCCATACATCGACAGTACCGACCACATTTCACTCCTCACCACTTTATCGTAAGCCTTTTCCAAATCCACAAATGCGCAATAGACCTTTTGACCTTTGGCCAAGAATTTTTCGGCTATGCACCGCAAGGAAAAGACTTGATCCGTGCACCCCATACCCTTTCGGTATATATAATTATTTAAAAAATATGTGATTTAACTAGGCTTTCGAACTTTTCTTATGTGCTCTAAAACGTTGCTTTATGCAAAACTTCAAGATTCTAGATCGACTGCAATAACCCTTTATATATCTGTTCTATAAGACATTGCTTCGTACCAAATTTCAAGATTCTGAGTTCACTGGAAGTACCCAGTAGGTTTTGATTCCCTTGCGAGTAGTTGCGAGTTTGAAAATATAGTAAAAATTCTGTATCTTTTGATTGCGTTTAGACAGAAGATTGATTTTGTTACAGCTTAAAAGTATTATAGACCCGAGTATTCGATATGAATTTCAATTTAATAACTTAACGTGTTCATCAGGAAAGGGGTAGTTACTTTTAAATTAATTAAACATTTTTTTTATATGATGTAACTAAAAAATTACTGTTTTCGCAATTTTTCCTTTATCTGCGCTATAAGACATTGCTTCGTACCAAATTTAAAGATTCTGAGCTCACGAGAAGTACCCTGTAGGTTTTGATTTCCTTGCGAGTAGTTGCGAGATTGAAAATATAGTAAAATTTCTGTATCTTTTGATTGCGTTGAGATAGAAGATTGATTTTTTTACAGCTTAAAAGTATTATAGACCCGTGTATTTGATATGAATTTCAATTTAATAATCTAACGCGTTCATCAGGAAAGGGGTAGTTACTTTTAAATTATTAAAACATTTTTTTTACATGATGTAACTAAAAATTTACTGTTTTCGTAATTTTTCCTTTATTTGTGCTATAAGACATTGCTTTGTACCAAATTTCAAGTTTCTGAGTTCACAGGAAGTACCCTGTAGGTTTTGATTTCCTTGCGAGTAGTTGCGAGATTGAAAATATAGTAAAATTTCTGTATCTTATGATTGTGTTGAGATAGAAGATTGATTTTGTTACAGCTTAAAAGTATTATAGACCCGAGTATTTGATATGAATTTCAATTTAATAACCTAACGCGTTCATCAGGAAAGGGGTAGTAACTTTTAATTAAATAAAACATTTTTTTTATATGATGTAACTAAAAATTTACTGTTTTCGTATTTTTTCCTTTATTTGTGCTATAAGGCATTGCCTTGTACCAAATTTCAAGATTCTGAGTTCACAGGAAGTACCCTGTAGGTTTTGATTTCCTTGCGAGTTTCGTAAATTTGCAGCATAAACGGCTGTATCTTTTGATTGCGTTGGCTTAGAAGTTTGATTTTTTCACAGCTTCAAGGAACAGCAGGTTTGACTATTTGATATAAATTTCAGTTTGATACCTTTACGCGTTTCTGAGAATAAGGGTCTTGACAGACGGACGGACAACAAAGTGATCCTATAAGGGTTCTGTTTTTTCATTTCGAGGTACGGAACCCTAAAAATGGTAAGGTTAGGTTAGGTTAGAACTGTAACCTCATACTGCCAGAAACGACTTGCATTAATAATAAAATTTATAGAAAAAAGAGATTGTTTTTAGTAGGTTACCCGGAACTGAACTATTTAGATTAGGATAATTATTGATTTTGCGTAAAAACTCTTATTCCAACTGAAATATTTGACTAAATAAAAAATGTTAAAAGCACTAGTTGGTAAACAAGTTATAGGTTAAACGTTCATTTCCCAAACATTAGGTTTGCGTTACAATTTTTTGTGAATAGATTTTTTGCTAACTAATAATTTGGCAAATGAAATTATGCGAAAAATTTTTTTGGAAGTGAAAATTTGTCAAATTCCTTTCGGTCAAACAAGGGAGACCCGGTTTCCCCACAATGTTTTTATTCACCAGTGGGCAACTTAAACCCTCATAAGTGAAAAGAGGTCCGTAGACACCTTTGATGCTTAAGGTCCCTGTCCCTTAATCGATCCGAATTCGAGTTCGATTCCCAGGTCAGGCAAAAGTGTTACTGCGTTTTTCCGAATTCTCAGTAGCAGCACGGAGTCTAGCAAAGTGCCCAGTAACAGCAATAGGTACGCTCGCCTCCTATTACGTGGAACTTACAAATTCATAACGTGGCGACATCATCAACAGCCCTATACACTGTCCCACTGCTGGGCACGGGCCTCTTCTCACTATGTGAAGGGTAAGGCCATAGTCCACCACGCTAGCTAAGTGCGGGTTAGCAGACTTCACGTGTCTTTCGAGAACATTATGGAGAACTCTCAGACATGTTTCCACACGATGTTTTCCTTCGCCGCTAAGCAAGCGATAATTAACAATTTAATACGCACTTAACTTCGAAAAGTCATTGGTGCGTGCCGTGGATTCTAACCCGAGACCCTCTGCGTAGCAGTCCGTCGGTCTTTCCATCCGGCTATCGGTACTGTTCTGATCGTCGCTGTGCATGGCGACATGTGGGTGCAATATTCCATCTGCCTACCCCTTCGGGGATACACACAAGTGTTAGTCTATAAAAAAATAGAATATTAAATTGTTATTTAAATAATGTGTTGTGTTAAACATCCCATGGTCATTTATTATGATTTGAATAATCTAAATCAGTAATAGAACTCTTCCGTAGACATCGTTATCAAACCGGTACAACCATCGTTTCCGTCTATTATCGATCTGGTATAGACTTTATTTATTTATTTACTATCAGGTACCTACTAAACACGCGTACCGGACGACGCAGCAGGGGTAGGCCTCCCGCAAGGTGGACCGACGACCTGGTTAAGATCGCAGGAAGCGGTTGGATGCGGGTGACTCAAAATCGGTCTGTGTGGAGAACCTTGGGGGAGGCCTATGTCCAGCAGTGGACGTCTCTAGGCTGACATGATGATGATGATGACTAAACACTTATGTCATATGAAATATTAATGTCATTTTATTTGACATACATACTTAAGTTTAGAGATATTATCATCATCACCGTTACAGCCCGTCCTAATATTTGATCTGTCCATGGCTTTCGCTATTAGAGATATTTGATATAAGCACCATACAAAATATCAGAGCATTTTGATGTACGGCTGTGAGGCGTGGACATTGACACTTGTATAGGTAGTAGAGCCTTGCTGATTTCAGCATGAATGGGCCGGCTCTACCGGGGAAGTACTACCCTCTTACAGAAAATCGACGTAAAGTAACAGTACCTAAACTGTTGCGTTTCGTTCGGTGAGTGAGAGTGCCGGAGGCCCTGTCCCCTATTCCTTCTCCATCATCCCACTCCTTATCTTATCCCTTTTCCCAACCCCAAGGGGCGGCAACGCACTTGTGACTCCTGCGGTGTTGCTTGTGTCCATGGGCGGCGGTAATTGCTTACCATCAGGCAATCCGTCTGCTCGTTAGCCGCCTATTACTATAAAAAAAAAAAAACAGAAGAGAACAAGCTGTTAGTGGCAGAAAGGAAGATCTTGCGGCGGATTCTGGGGCCAACTAGAAAAGAGGATGGTGGAGGATCCGAAAGAACCAGGAGATAGAACACCTTGTGGCTGAATCAAATTTATTGGCGAGATTAAGGGGTCACGACTTCGCTGGTTTGGTCACGTGGTGAGGATGGAAATGGATCGTGCTGCACAAAGGGCGTATCTGGGACGACCCAGCGGTCGACGCTCGGTGGGTCGTCCTGGATATCGCTGGAATGACGAAGGCCTAAAAGATCTAGCAGGACTTCGTAAACTGGACTGGAAGGAGTGCATCCACGACAGGAAAAGTTGGAGAGACCTCGTGTCAGAGGCCAAGACTCACTTTGGGTCGCTGCGCCACCACAAATGAATGAACCATACAAAATAATTATGTCAAACTAGAGGACGCCAGCAGTTGCCTGCAATTTTTTTTAATTTACCCGTTTTGGCGGAGCCCGTTGGAATTTCGGGAAATCCCTTCTTAGTGCACCCCTACGGACCCCAAGGAACATGCATGCCAAATTTCAGGTTCCTGCGCCCAATAGTTTCGGCTGTAGCGTGTCTGTCAGTCAGTCAGTAACGCAAGGATTTTATATATTAAGATATGTATCTATTGTAGTCAAATATCTATGTATAGATTAAATAAAAGGACTGGCTATTAGCGTTACCCCGGTTGTACATACTTTAATCTTGGGGTACGGGGTTCGCCTTCTAGTCTAACCAAAGTGTTACAGTGTCTAGTACGAGTGTTACACGGTGACGATAGCCAAGTCGATAGGAACAATTTTCATACATTTTCTAAATGCGCCCCCTAGCGACTCTATCCATCGCTACTGTCCGTTAGTGGCGCTTTTAGAAAATGTATAGAAATGGTTCCCGTCGTCTAGTCTATCGTCACCGTCACCGACGATCGTGTGCAAAACTCGTGGTAGACCCCCAGATTTGAAACCACATTAGCTTTTTCACATAACGACTGCCGTCTGACCTCCGCGATTCAAAGATATAGGCTGCGAGTATCTTCTATGGCTTTGACAAGGCAATCTTCTTAGCGATTGTCAAAGATCTTCATGACATGCCGGCATCGACGTCTACGTGCACACCGAGGTACGGGCATTGATCTAAGGTACGGGGCAAACGATATAAGTATTTATTGTGAGATTAATGGCATTTCTGGTGAGATAACCAGATACAATACTATCCATTTTTGTTTTTTGTACTCACGCCTGTATTCAGAGGTGTAATATAACACATTCATTTTACCATAGAATTATAACGCTTACCATGTTGTGAATAATAATAAAATAAGGTTGCTATAAAGTCTCATAATTGAATTAGCCTTAGATTAGTCTTATTAGACTGCATCCGTGGTCCAGTGGATAGCGTATACGACTGCTGATTGGAGGTCCCGAGTTCGATTCCCGGGTCGGGCCAAAGTGTTACTGGGTTTTTCCGAGTACTCAGTAGCAGCACGAAGTCTGGTGATGTGCCCGGTAACGCCTAACGGCAATAGGCTCGCTCCCTATTACATGGGACCTAAAAATTCATAGCGAAATGTGGGTGTAATATAACACCTCTGCCTACCCCTTCGGGGATACAGGCGTGAGACTATAAAAAAAATATAATTTGAACACAATTTCGAAAAGTCTGTGGTGCGCGCCGTGGCTCTGAACCAGAACGCTTTGGTATCAACAATAGGCTATCAACCGGATTTCAAACGACAACAGAGATAAACTAGTCATTAATAATAACTTACCTTGATCAACTAATTGTGAAAAACTTAAATTAAATGACACTAAAACTAACACAATCGCACTTAAACCAAAAAACTTATTTAAACACATTTTTACATAAACGTCTTAACACTAGATTTTGTAAAAAAAACTGATATGTTTTTTTAAAATGGCGTATATTTACAGATAAAGGCAAAATCGGTTCCTCAAGATAATTCGTGACAAAGATTAAGTTATCGATAATCAGATAGGACACGAAAGGTCTCTGCCTAATTCATTATAGAAATGATTGTAAGTTGCCCGTGCCTGAAAAGACAAGTACTTTTATAATAATTCATAAGGAGTGCATAAATTTTAACTTTCGTGGTCACTAATATTCGTGCCAAACTAGAGGATGCTCGTTTTGTTCAACCCAGAGGGATGATGACCGGTTGGCGCCGCGGGAGTGTAAGCGACTGCTACGCGGGTTCGATTGCCGCTCAAGTCAAACATTTGTGTGCATGAACATGGATGTTTGTCTTGATCTGGGTGTTTCTATGTATAATATGTATGTATTTACAAAAAAAGTAGGTATTTATGTATGTTTATCTATTATCTAGTACCCATAGTATAGGTTGGTTCACGAAAGATGACCACTGCGCAGAAATCATTTTTTAGGTCCCCGTGGAGGTGCGGGGTGAGGCGCGGGTGGAGTGCCAATGGCGTGGCTCCGTTCTTGACGCATTCCCTAAATGCGTCAAGAATGGAGCAACGCCATTGGTGCACGAATGTACATATGCGCGACGGCCGCCATTTGTGGTATACAAGCTTCTGCTTAGTTTGGGACTATAGCTATGACTATAGTCTGTGCCACGAGAACATAGACTTTTTGTAAACAAAGAATTTCTACTAAGTGCCTTGGCGATAGTTCTGTCGAAAACAAATAATGTCAAATCCAATGAGCGCAACGGTACATAGATACGTGTCATTGGAAACTAATATGTCAATGGATCGGGTTTTTTATCGATATCATGCGCTGTCAACAGGATCTTTTAATGTTTTGAGGTACTGACGCCTAGAATGTCAACATTTGGCGTTAGTTCATTGAAATGTTTCATTTTTGGGCTTAACATGCATTTATCAGAGGACAACATAAAATTTTTTAGTTGTCACGAAGGGATAAATGTAAAGTTAAATACAAGTTTATAGGATCGCAACGCTCTTCCCGCTGCCGGCATCTCGAAAAAACGGGTGCAGAATAGCAGATGGTAAACTATTAGTCGCGCAGAAAGTTATTTAAGTATGTCTAAAAAAGAAATTGCGTTTTCAGACTACCGTAACTTTTCATGGATTTTGTTTAAGTTAATTCTGACAATTTCATTCACAGACAACGTAAAATTTCCATGCCTAGAAATTTTTAATAATAATATAATATAATAATATATTTATTTGCATCAAACATGGTATAAAAAGATGTTACAATTGTGAAAGAATGTTACACATGTTTTGCTTAACATAGCATGCAATACATTTAAAGCAGTCTAATAGCTACAATTTTTATCAACGAATTCCTTAATACTATAAAAATTATTTTCATTAAGCCATTTATGTAATTGTATTTGAAATAGTCGATTATTTAACACTTTTAAGTGACAAGGTATCTTATTAAATATACGTATACACATAACTAGGCAGCTTTTATTATATTTAGTTAACCTTGCAACATCATCAAGCACAAGTCTGTGGGGGTCTCGTCTACTTCTTGGATTAACACTGTTTGCTGTCTTGAACAATTCTTTATATTTCTTTACAAACGTACAAATTTCATAAATATAGAGAGACGGTAGCGGCAGCAAACCAAGATCTTTAAATATCGGTCGACACGTTTCATCAGGTTGTTTTCCACACATAGCTCTGATACATTTCTTTTGTGCGACAAATGTTCTGTTTATATCAGTACTGTTACCCCACATAATAAGTCCGTAGCGTAACAGTGATTCCACATACGCATGGTAACAAGTAGTGGCCGTTTTTAAATTTGTTACGTGTTTTATTTGTTTAAGCGCGTAAACAAATCTATTTACTCTGTTCGACACATTTTCCACGTGTGTCTTCCAATTTAAGTTTTCATCCAGTGTTATGCCCCGGAATTTGGTATGCGTAACTTCTTTGAGTTTTGGTATTCTTAGCTTAATATTGAAATTACTATTATAAGATTTATTAAATTGTATAAATACGGATTTATTTAGATTAATTTTTAAACTATTTATGTCAAGCCAATTAATTAATTTATCAATTGTATTATTAATTTCATTTTCGTGGTCATTAACAGTATTATATTTTTTATTAGATGTCACAATGATAGAAATGTCATCAGCGTATAATATGGTTTTGTGGTTTGTTATATTGATTATATCATTAATATAAAGCAAGAATAATACAGGGCCCAGCACGCTTCCCTGGGGAACGCCACACCTATTATAATTGTATTGAGAATAGTACGGTACCATATCTCTATTATGATTTATTTTTGTAACGACAACGCATTGTTGTCTATTACTTAAATAGGACGAAAACCACTGTAATGGATGTCCTCTGATGCCAAGATTCTGAAGTTTTTCTATTAGTATGTGATGTGACACCAAGTCAAAAGCTTTTGACAAATCGAAAAACAAACCAGTAGTCAAGTTATTATTATTTAAGTTTGCCATTTTATGGAATTTTTATGGAATGTACTAGCTATTTAGTTGTAATATTATTCATTGTTGGTCAATAATTGAATATTTTAGGATAGGAAGGTTACTTTGAGTGTGATTTGAATTTTTGAAAAGTGATTTATTGTCTATGATTTATAAAAATCATGATCATCATTAACATACATGGTACTCAATTTTCCTTAATTTACATAAAATATTTCGTGTAAAACGACAAATAAATCGGCAAATTTATAAACATTCGACCATTCAAGCACAAAATGTAATATTTTTATTTTAGTAAAATTTAACAATATAAATTTAAAAACATAGCGGCATAATTAGGCATTGAAAAAAAAGACTGTTCAAAAATTATACTTTTTGACAAAAAGTATAAAAGGGTCATACACAAAAAGTGAAAATTGCTAAATATTTAAAATAAAACTTCACCATTTTTTATGAAACATTATATTTATTTAAAGTTAGCTTATGTTATGCTAACAATAATATCACTAGAGATCAGTCTTGGATATTTTAGGATTAATCACGTTTTTAGTTTTTTCACGTCTACAGAAGAGATTGAGTTGTCTACAGAAGGGAACAAAAATTTACCTTACATAATCATATCAATAAGATCAAGAATAGAAACAATAAAAAAATACTTAAAATGGAGTTCTCCTCAACCTCCAAACAAAACATAATCAAAATTCTATACCAATTAAGTGCAAAAAAATTAAAAAAAATTGTCCACAGAACAGTCATTATGCTTCTGTAGGCAAATAAAGGAACAGAATATTAAAATATATTATCCTCGTCAGAATCATCTCACATGGAATTCGTCGGTCGTTTTTTATGTGGTGAATCTTCAGTAGCTTCACAGTCGTCTAAACAGATTCTTTCTGTTCTGGGGTTTATGCCTTTGGTTAAATATTTCGGCAGAAAGATCTGGAGTCAGTCTATCTGAGAGGCTTGGTAAATTTGGCTCAGTTGGAGCCTCAGGAGTAACTGGAGCCGTAGGAGAATCACGGATAGACAAATTCTCAGATAAAGAGTCTGGTGATCTTGATCCCTCAGGGCAAACAGGTGACAGATTGTACAAGGATGAATTGCTTGTGTGCAATCCGTCCGGTCCCACCGATTTCCAATTGGCTAACGGATGGACTGCATAACATACATCCATGGCATCAATGGCTACGGGCTCCATGGGAGATATTACCTCACATGATCGCTTAATATCACTAATCCAGTCACCTTCTGTATGGCTGACGGGAGTCAACCACATACTGCGCCAGAACGCAATCGTGTTCGCATCATCTGGTCGACGCCCATCATCCACACCTGGTTCAGGTCGCTCCCAATTCCTATAAACCAACTTCTCATCTCTTTGAAATGCGTGATTTTGGGAATTTCGGTCAATCCTTTTTTTGTGCCGCCTGATGCGATTCATAAATTATTATTTATCATGGAGAAACCCCTGCGTAGTGCACCCCTACACTACCCAAGGAACATACGTGCCAAAATTCAGCTCATTACGACCAGCAGTTTGGGCTGCACGTTATCTGTCAGTAACTGAACTTTTTTTTTGAGTATTCGACATTTCGGCGCTGTTGCTAGCGCTATGAAGTGGGCCAACCCACGCGAGGTAGCGGATATTTCATAGCAGCGTGTTCTCGAGTGTGCCCCCCCCCCCGCGCATTTACAATCGCTCTTTAAAGCTAAGCGTCCACTGATCAGCATCGTACGCATCGGACGCATCGCATTTTATGGATCGTAGTATTCTTTGTAGTCATACAAGTGCGTCCACTGATCTGCATCGTACGGATCGCACATCAGCAATGCTGACACGGATGCTCCGAGAGGCAACTTTTGCGATGCGTGCCGATGACGTCATACCGAATGTCGTGTATCTAGACATTTTGTTTTCTTTTTTTAGATGTGTTTGCATTTTTTTCCTCTTCTACTAACAAACAAGCAATAACGACAAATTGTTCTTCTTCGCTTTCTTCCATTCTTACAAATACATGTTCGATCACTGGTACTTGCGTCGGAAATCCTATCGCTGCCGGCACAGTGGACGCAGTATGAAAAAAAATGCGATGCGTCCGATGCGTACGATGCCGATCAGTCGATGCTTAGCATAAAGGAATACTTCGGTTCTTTTTATTAATTTATTTCACTTCTTGCAAATTAAATTGCACAAGGCGGACTAAAAGTCATTATAAGACAACCTGTACACAGTTAAATGTTTCTTAGATAAATAAATACAGTATAAAGCGTTTTCTCCCATTCCACCTTTCGGTGCTAGAATGTGGTGGTACAAATAAGCTATTTAGGCACAAACTTACTAAAATAAATAGCCACATATCTGCATATTTACTCTTTGCTCAAGATACGTTATCGATGATAAGCCACCAACGGTCTAACAAGCATAAATCACATATACGTCTGTATACAAGGAATAGCAAACCGCAAATATTTCAGTCATCGGATAACGATCATTGATATTCATTATCTTACAATAAGGAGTCAATTTAGGTCATTTTACTTGTTTAAGTGATAAGGGACTTGTGGTCACATGAGCAATGTCATCAACCGAGAGTCAACATCATCATCATCATCGTCGTAGCGTGCCTTGGAGCCCGGAGTCGGCTAAATACTCTAACTAGATATGAGAGTATCAGCTTTTCTACAGAGCTACTGCCGTCTGACCTCAACAACCCAGAGGCATAGCGATATTTCCTAAATGATTCACGGATTCTGACACCCCATAACGACTGCCAAAGATTTTAACCACAGTCGGGTCCTACAGCATAAAGGCCGGCGCGCACTGACGTCGCGGCATGGCACGGCATGGCAAAGGATTTTATTACTGATCAAGTAATTTTTATTCTTATTTCAATGAGTTTAGAATTTATTACTTTATTTCGATACAATCGTACCGCGGCTCGCCGTGGCATACTGCGGGACGCTTCGGCATGACCTAAGACTACAGATCTGTGGGCATGACGCGGCACGTCGCGACGTGTCGCGGCACGTCTCGGCATACTGCGGGACGCCGCGGTATGCCACGGCGTCCTGCAGTGTGCCATGACGTAATCAATAGGTAAATAAGTTCCTAAATTCACCGTTAGTAAATCTTGTTCTCAATAAATAATGTACAGTACTCGCCAATCTTTATGGCCGCTCTGAATGTAGCCATCGGTACGAACTTGCGCATGGTACAGTCGGGTGGACATTTCATAACCAAAAAAAAATATTTGTAATTATTGAAAATTAAAATCTTCAGTTACGTTGTTATATAAGCTATATTATATTGTTTATTATATATTCAATCAAATTTGATTAATGTAAATTCAGTTAGGTGAAGGGACTTCTAAATGAAAAAATACATTGGTTACCTACGACAAAACAACATTTTTTTTATATTTATTTATAATGGGGCTACACCTTCCATAAAAACATCTTCCATACTCGTAGAAGGTTCCTCATCTGAAGAACTTTCTTCGTCACTTTCTTCACTTATTTCGGTATCTCCATTCTCAAACATTAAAACGAGCGCGAGGCATGATCAATGAAAATGGTAACTATATCAGTGCAAATAACAACAAGAAACAATAACGATAGCAACGAGAAACAACGAAGAAGTGACAGTATGAAACTATTCTGAACGCGACGATACTGTCAGAGCTCAGCAAATATGTGATTCGTGTACGAACGTAGCACTCACACTAACGCGCGGGAGGCGAGGACGCTAGCGGGTGGAAGACAGCGCGCGCGGGCGTGCCCTGCCTCCACGCCCCGCATACGTCCCGCTGATACCTGATTTTGTGTTTCTGCGCAGCGTAATGCGGCTAGGTTCGGAGCGGCCATAAAGTTTGGCGAGTACTGTACCCAGAATTGTTTTCTCTTTAACGTATCAGTTTGTATTTGTTGTTCTTCATCTTCAGCAAGAAGTGCTATTGATACTAAATTCCAGTCAATTGGACGCCTCGGTATTACGCGGCACGCCGAAGCGTCCTTCGGGCTACCGAAACATGCCGTGTCACACCGTGCCGCGCCGTGCCATGCCGTGCCGTCAGTCGGCGCTGGCCTTAACGTGCTCTCCTAGGCAAGGTGAAACCAATGATTAACAATTAATATGAATATAGCTTTGAAAAGCCAGGGGTCCGAGTCATGGGTTTGAACTCAATAAACACCGCGATCAGTCATGCACCTATGCCTTCGCCATCACTCAGTACACTGAAGAAAACCAAATCAACATTCGTTTAGTATGCGGTTTTGCACCCGAAACCCTTTTCATGGCAGTCGGTTGATATCTCAACTAGGCTATCGCTGCTTCAGCAACATTCTTCAATGATTTAGAACAACCATTTTCTGTTCTTGACCAGGATTTAAGATTTTGGGAGTAGCTTATTGAGGGGGTTGGATTGGACCCTGATGTTGGTAGCTTTTAGAGCAGCGATAGCTGAGTGGAGAGACCGACAGACTGCTATGCAGAGGATCTCGGGTTCGAATCCACGGCACGCACCAATGACTTTTCGGTGTTAAATGCGTATTAAATTGTTAATTATCGCTTGCTAATCGGTGAAGGAAAACATCGTGAGGAAACCTGCATGTATGAGAGTTCTCTATAATGTTCTCGAAAGACATGTGAAGTCTGCCAACCGCACTCGGCCAGCGTGGTGGACAGTGGACTATGGCCTTACCCTTCTTATAAGTGAGAAGAGGCCCGTGCCCAGCAGTGGGACAGTATAAAGTGCTGATGATGATGATATTGGTAGCTTTTATCAGATTAAAATTAAAATACTTTTATAATGGGAGTGTGCTTTTGAAGAGAAAGCAGGGGTCAGGGTTCAGCTTCAGCCACTTAGAACTCCTATCCCCCTTCTTCTTCCTACTTCCTTTTTCTCCGGCCTCTTCCTCCTTCCTCTTCTTCCTTCCTTGATCCGTCTTTATAAACCCATATCCTGGTTCCAGTACATATACGTAAGTACATCTCGTTGAGTCATCATTATAAATATTTATATTATCTATGTACCTACTAGATAAAGAGATGCTGATAACGGAATACACCGAATTCCATTCATTGTTATTTTTAATCTATTTGTTGATTCCAGTGAGTCAGCAGCGATCGCCCAGTGGAGATATCAATAGATTGTCATGCAAAGGGTATGGGTTCAAATCAGACTATTCGAAGTATAGCAAACCACACTCGGAGCTGGGTTTGGGGCCTGACGGAGGAGTAGGTACCTATTCCGTGCAACTCTCGGAACATGTTCGGCATAAGCACTAATAGCTTTGAGCCTCTCCCTGACGTACCAAGTTAAAGTATGAGTTCATCAACATCAGCCTTTAACAGTCCACTGCTGGACTAGGCCTCTCCTTTAAAAGGAGGAATTGGCCTACTATAGCACGCTGGCCAAACGGGTTGGTAATTTAGTATAGTGTTTGTATCAAGTTTTCCTTCTCTTACAGTGCTGTTCTCTGCATAATATGCTAATAGAAAAAAATAGAAGTAGTATATGTATATCTTATCAACGTTAATAAGCCTTGGCAAATGAAATATTAATGATTTGTTTATAAGTAAATAAAATAACTCTTAATACCGTCACACAATGTGATCATCATCATCAGCGGTATCCCAGTTGTAACCCAGGGTCCGCTTTCTGGTCTAACCGGATTTGACTGAGTATTAGGTTTTTCACAGAGCCTGTCTGATCGCCGCAACCCATAAGGATAGCGTTATTCCATGGTTTAGACTAGTGCCAGTTTATTTTGGGGTACTTACGCTCTATAACGAATGTCAAAGATCTTCATTGCAGCCAGGCTCGACGGCTTAACTTGCTCTGCGAGGCACGGGACAAGCGATAATTAACAATTCAATACGCACATAACTCCGGAAAGTCATTGGTGTGCGCCATGGATTCGAACCCGATACCCTCTGTATTGTGTTGGTATCTCCATTAGGCTATCGCTGCCTTAATATCTACTATTTAGTTATTGCATGCAAAGTTCTTGATGTAAGGGACCGACAGTTATGTTGGGACTTCATTCCAAGTTTACGATTGATGTATGAGCACTTTGTGTGGTTTCATAAAGAACGCATTATCATATCAGTCGATAGACGTCCACTGCTGGATACGCCTCATCCTAAGTTCTCCAGATAGATTTTGCCGAACAAAGATATCTAAGAATGGCTGATTCAACAGTTATTGTCAAGCAACCGAAGTGGTTTAAAGCTCTTTTTAATTTATTGCCACTTTATCTGGTTTTCTTGTTTCGAAAATACCTCATGAATGCGAAGGTAGAAAGCCTGGACTTACGAACCACGAAAAATATTGTAGACTAGCTGTTTCCCGCGGTTTCGCCCGCGTCCTGAGGGAACTACTTCGCGTACCCGGTTAATTTATAGCCTAAGTTACTCCATGATACATCAGCCAGCGAAAGCCCCGTCAAAATAGGTCCAGCCGTATCAGAGATTAGCGAGAACAAACAGACAGACAGACAGACCCACAGACAGACAAAAATTTTAAATAAATTCATTTTGGTATGTGTACCGTGTATACATCCATATGCATAAAGTAAAAAAGCGGTTATTTTAATATTACAAACAGACACTCCAATATTATTTATGTGAATAGATTTATAGGCCTAAAAATCAAATGATATTGTTATTTTACTGAAATGCTACTGACAGACGCCGTTATTCATCCATACCAAGTATGGATCAGATAGTTAACCAAAAGACAATTCTGGCAAAATTAGGAGCGTATTGTGTGGTATTATACTTGCCTAAAGACCGTATTTAGGTGAAAAATCAAAACATCATATCAAAAATTATATAATCTATTTACAGTCTAAACCTTACATACAAAAAGAAAATATTAATGTGTCTTATACAAAGATTATATATAATCTTAGAAATAATTGTCTTCTGCCGGTGCCCGCTTGTAGAAGGCCCGAGATACGTCAACCGGGCCTCGAAGTCCCAACCATGCGAAGTAGCCATGACGCCACATGAGCATCAAACCTAACATCAACGGTACTGCAAGGAGAACACCTGCGAAACAATAAATAAAAATCATTATAGAGACTTTCGACGTCCACTGCTGGACATAGGGTACGATATCTCTATGAATCAATAGAGGAGAACACCTGCTAAATAAAAAGACAATAGGGAAGTTTCCTGCAAGTGAAATAAATTATACAAGATTTTTTCTCTAATGAAACATGTCAAAATAATAGTAGTTTCATTCAATTTACGTTAAAACGTTATTTAACATTTTTTCTCGTAATTTTTTTGATAATAAGTATTCTACTTGACAGCAAAAAACTATGACGTCACTAAGTCGTATTTCATACAAAAGCCGTAGCAAAGGTCGTTTTTGACATTTCATTAAAAGTGTTTGATTTGACTAGTTGGAAACAACCCTATTCGTTCCTTTCACAGACCACTGCTGGGCATAGGCCCACTAATTTCCATCACAATACAATACCACGCCAGTGGCCAGGCAGGTAAGTTGGTATAGGCAATTCCTATACCAACCCCCGTCTGATATTGAGAGATTGAGTTTTCCGTCTCTTAGCAAAGATACTGATTTGCTTTGTATATTTTCCTGACTGCCTCGTTGGTCTCACGGCATAAATGTGCGCGTGGGATTGGGAGGTCTCGGGTTCGATTCCCGGGTCGGGCAAAGTGTTATTGGATTTTTCCGTTAGGAAATTCTCAGGAGCAGCACAGAGTCTGGTAATGTGCCCGGTAGGGCAATAGGCTCGCCCCCTATTACGTGGCAGTTGGCACCTAAAAATTCATAGCGAAATGTGGGCGTAATATTACACCTTTGCCTACCCCTTCGGGGATATAGGCGTGAGACTATATATGACTATATGTGAGAAATGGGATAATTACACTTCATATTCTTCATCCGTCACTACAAGGACTAGCGCACCCGTCCCACGTAATCGGGGACGAGCCTATTGCCTTGGAAACTCGGAAAACCCAGTAAGACTTTTACCCGACCCGGGTCATCTTGATCAGCAGACGGACATGCTATTCACTGGACCACGGACGCACTCAAAAACTAAATAATTTTGACAATATTGTTTTCTCTTTCTCTCTTACCGATAAGCAGTCCAAGCAGTATAGCACCATCTCTCTCGGGTCTATGTCCGTATTTGTCAACACATCTCATTGTGCGGTGAAATTCATTTAAGTGCTTCATGGTGTACCCTCGCATTTCTATCGGCTCTTGACAACTGAAATGAAAAAAGAATTTATGCCTTGTATTTAAACTGTCCCACTGCTGGCCATAGCCCTCTTCTCGCAGGAGAGTTAGGCCATAGTCCACCACGCTGGTCAAGTGCAGTTTGGCAGACTTAAGACAATATGGATAACTCACAGACATGCAGTTTTTTTTTCTTTTTTTATAATAATAGGCGGCTAACGAGCAGACGGATCGCCTGATGGTAAGCAATTACCGCCGCCCATGGACACAAGCAACACCATAGGAGTCAGAAGTGCGTTGCCGCCCCTTGGGGTCGGGAAAAGGGATAGGATAAAGAGTGGGATGAGGGAGAAAGAATAGAGGACAGGGCCGCCGGCACTCTCACTCACCGAACAGAACGCAACAGTTTTGGTAAGTACTGTTACTTTACGTCGATTTTCTGTGAGAGGGTAGTACTTCCCCGGTCGAGCCGGTCCATTCATGCTGAAATCAGCAAGGCTCTACTACCGTGTAAAAAGGTTTCCTCACGATGCTATCCTGTACCGTTTAGCAAACGATAATAATAATTTAACAGGGACCTAGATAGCTACACACACCTTTAAAAATAATATGAAATCAAAGCATCAATCCAGCATATAAAGTAGCCTATGTATATTGCTGCAAAATTTGCAAAATTGCTTGCAGTTAACCAGAATTCGTTTAGTAGATTTTGTGTGCTAGATTATCACCAATCTATTCCATCCCCACATCCTTTCTGGTTCATAATAGTATTGGTAATAAGAAGAATATATGCGCAGCGAAAGCCTAGTAGCGATACCAACAGACTACCAAGCAGAGGGTATAGGGTTCAAATCCACAGAGCGCACTACTGACATTGCCGCTTATCCCATGCCATGAAAAGCACGTCAAGTCATCGGTCCCAGCTGTCATGAAGATGCATGTGACCCTGAATAAACTGAAACTAGTCTTAACCATGGAATTTCGCTATCCCTTTGGGTTGTGGAGGTCAGACAGGCGGTCATTTTAATGGAAAAGCTAACAGTCAAATCTGGTTAGACCAGTTAGCGAAACCGGACTCCGAGGCATGTAATTCTCGGATGTAACCGGGATAACGCTACTCACGCCATTTTCTCGTCGGCGTCGGCAGGGACTACGTTGCTTCTATCCATACAAACTTCACACGCTCTACATTCATTATTCATTCATATAACAGCATTAGAAAGTATACATTCTACTTACATCATAAGCGAAGAGTTACCCCCACGTTTATCCACAGTGTTCACCAGGTCATCCACCATCCACTGAGTGGAACAGTCGCACAGGTACGGGTTGTCGGACACATCGACCTTGTCCAGCAGGTCCCAGCGGGAGAGAAGGCGGGAGTCTATCTCTGACAGGTTGTTGGATTGGAGGCATAGCTGAAGAGGAATAAATTATCAGGATTGTAGAAGAAAATACTTGTCTAAATCTGGAAGTAATATTTTTTGTTTTGACTCCCGCATTAGGACTAAATCCTGCGTCGCGAGGGACTTTACAAACATGCAACTCAGGGACACAATGAACACCCAGACTCGATACAACAATTTATGAATCAAATAAAGTGTTGTCTTCTGTGGGGATCGAACCCACAAAACGCAGCGCGGTATAAAACGGCGAGGCGGACGCTTAAACCCCTACGCCAAATGTGCAGTCGATTATCAGGACTATAGAAGAAATTACTTGTCCAGATCTAAATCTGATTGATGATACAACTGGAGAAAAATTATTATCAGAACTAAATAAGATTATACTTGGCCAGGTCTTAATCTGGCCTGTTGTTCTTCATGGTAATTATTGTGAGTTCAGAGTTACTCTTCCTGCTAAGAGGGAGATCGTGCGTTCGATTCTCACCGAAGTCAACTTCTCTAGTGAAGAACATTCTGTATCTGGGTATAATTTATCTATAACTATACTTTGTCCACGGCTTCGCTCCTGAATTATACACCTAAACCTTCACTAGAAATCACGCTATCTATTGGTTTAAGCCGTACCGAAATCGGTCTAGTACGTTTTGAGTTTTTCGCGTTCGTAGAAAGGATTTGATGGCGACCTCATTTTATTCTATGTATTTAAGATCTATGTATGTAAGTTAGGTATCTGGTTGCCGTAGTGCAAGTGTGATAAAATGAACGACTAAATCATAATCATTAAATCAAAATTCTTTCAGGTCTTGAAAACGCCTTTCTTTCAACTTAACGAAATCCCTGAAACATCGACAGGAACACGCAAATAAAAAGTTGCGGCAGACACTTGATTAGTGCAGCCACACACCATGATAACTTAACCAATGGAATCAAAACTCCTCACCTCTTTAACCAGCGGCCAGTCATAATTCTCTCCAATATCATCAGGCCTCGCCAGGGCCTTAGGGTCGATGAACTCCAGGCTCGGGTTGAAGCTGATGAACAGACGCTGGACGTTCTCCAGTCCTGCCAGAGTGCCGGCGCCGATTCGCTTGAGGGTCGGCATGTTGCACATGTGGAGTTCTTCTAGTTTCCTGAGGCGGGGGAAACCGCTGGAAGAAGAATAAATAATAATAATAAATAAATTAAATTCACAGAAACACAGAAAGCATTGACAAAGGATACCTAATGTTCTCAATAATATTACTCTTAATGCTGTGGATTTTCAACGGGTTGGAAAGAACACCATAACCCTGTACTAGTTAGAAACTGTATCACAGGCGGTTGGGTCTCTCTTTCCAAATTTGAGGAGAAGAGGATGGTAAATTGCTTTTTGGTGTAAGGATGAAAATCGGACTATAAAATAAAATACAACAAGACTCGACTTGTGGGAACTATGTACTTAAACCTTCTTCAGGAAATACACTACGAATTGGTGAAAAGCGTACAAGAACCGTTTTCGCGTTCATGCAGACATAAAGGACGCGGAGAGAACTTATTTTTATAATTGTTTTGTAGAATCTCTAAGCAATGTATTTGTTCTTAAGCGTTATATTCTGACTTGAGTGAATAAATTTAATTTTATTGACTTTGAACATGTAGCACTGGAAGGGTGTGTAGGTACCACACAGCAATCAATATAATTGTAAATAAAATCAACTTCTTTATTTGCAATAATACATCGGGGTAAAATCATTGTGTCCGTTAGTTGTATGTTTATAAAGTCAAGATGAAAAATAAGGGTTGAAAGTTCGTTTATAAATTCGCACAATTTGAAATTAGCTCTATGTTTTCTTTAAACAATGACAGTAACTCAATCAATGGACACAAAGGCAACATCAGTGGGTTAAATGCAAACATGATAGACTTACGGATGCTCTTCAGATCCCATCTCCAACCGCTCAATCTTATTCTGGTTCAGGTTCAAATAGACCAAGTTCTTAGTCTCATCCAGCTCTTGAGGCACGGCGGTCAAGCGGTTATCGCTTATGTCCAGACGCTCCAAGAAGCGAGGGGTGTGTAGGAACTTCTCCGGGATCTCGTCCAGTTGACAGGAGCGCATTCTTAAGACCTGGAAGGGATTGGTGATGTGATTGATTGATTTTCGTGTGAGTGTGTGGCCAACTCTAGTGTCGGAGTTTTCAGACCGCCCGAAGGCCTCCGACATGGCCTAACGATTCTTGTCCTGAGACAAGAACCGTGACCGACAACTTTACGTGCCCTCCGAAGCACTGTGATCTTAGTGGCGAGTTGTTGGTCTTGTTATTATTGAGTCGATAATCGATAATTCAGAAGGTCAGATGGCATCAGTGCAGCCCAGTACGTGGTCACAGCAAATGCACTGTCAGTGGCTTGGCATGATGTTGCTGGTGGCTAGATGTTAATGGAAGTTTTGGTGGAAATGAGGTAAAGAAGACGCAGTTTTAATAAGAGTCAGCATAGGGACAGGGTGGCTCAGGATCGGTCCTTGTGGATAGCCTTGGGGAGGCCTATATCCAGAGGGTCTAGTACGAGTTTGCACTCGATCGTCACGGTGGACGAAGCCTAGTCGACGGGAACAATTTCCATACAATTTCTAAATGAGCCCCCTAGCGGACTCTATCGATCGCTACTCTCCGTTAGGGGCGCTTTTAGAAAATGTATGGAAATCTTTTTAATCAGTAACATATGTGTTTATGTTAAAGTACGGGAATTATATGTTTTTATTATGTAACTGAGTCGTATTTCTGACACTTGTTTTGTTTATATCTATAATGTAATGTAATCCAGTGCTTTCGGCTAGCAGTAAAAACTATTTAAAAATGTTATTTAAGTATTTTTTTTTTATTTTATATATGAATAATTATTTTATAGTTACTTAGTAATATTGTTCATTGGTTTTGACGTCCGCGTCTACTGAGGAGCCAGTTGAAAACCAGCGCCGGGCACGTGTGTCCGGCAATATGCTGAACTGGTCTCCTATTTCTATGCAGACGACAGGCGTGATTTTTATTTTATACCTATATATTGTAGTCCATTTTGTCACATTGATTTTTCATGTCTTTTGTCTGTTAGAAATAAATGCTTTTTCTTTCTTTCTTTCTTTCTTTCTTCACCTTCTAGATATAGGCCTCCCCAAGGTATATATATGGTGATGATGATAGGGGCAAAAAGAGTAACACTAGTTGTGGATTCAGTAGTGGGGATAATAAAGGTGTACTAAGAAGGCATATACCGAAATTCTCACGGGATCGGGCAAAAACACTTAAATTTAAATGGTAGGGCGTAGCTGCAGGCATCCTCTAGCTTCGTGTAAAATACTTTTCGTTCAGTATGGATGGGATAGGTTAAGGTCACTCTTCTATCTTCTACGAATCTCTTACTATAAATACTTGCAGTTATTTTAAATGTTACTAGGGTTTGCTCTCGTCTCCATCCGCGTAAATTATACTCCTAAACCTTACCTCACGAATCTTACTGTCTATTGGCGAAACCGTACAAATAGTTCTAGAGTTAAGTAATCGCGTTCACAAAATTCTTGATGAATGTTTTAAAATATAGTGTAGTATAGTACTAAGATTTGTTTATAGTAAATAAACAGACCGATCTTTAGCCGCCCGCATCCAACCGCTTTCCGGTCGTCGGTCCACCTTGTGGGAGGCCTACCCTGCTGCGTCGTCCGGTGTGTAAAGAACCTTGTCCAGCAGTGGAAGTCTCTGGCTGACATGATGATGATGTAATAAACAGAACACAACCCACCTTGAGCATAGGCAAACTGGAGATAGCGATGATCGTAACATGGTCTATGGTCGTCAGAGGGTTCCCACTGAGGTCTAACTCCTCCAATTCCGGGAGGTGTTCGAAGAGGTCTTGGTTCAAGGAGTGCAGTTCGTTGTATGCCAGGTTCAGGACCCTCATCGCTGCTAGGGGCTCGTACTCTTCAGGGGCGAAGCGACCCTGCGGAAAAAAGCATTATTTAGTTTTTAAAGGTGGTCTAGAAGATAAGATTTTGGGGTTCTAGGTCTGGAATTGGATTCTGGGGTTTTTTTGGCATCGTTGATATTTTAAATTAAAAGAACAGATTTTTATAGCTTTCATGAGTTGTCTTAAGTAATTACCAATCAGTTTATTTTGAAAGGCATATATCCGGCGCCATGCTAGCTTGTTGCTTGTTGTTTAATGAAACATCAACAAATTCAATCTACAACTCTGTGAAATCGACTATAGTTCAAGTGATCGCGTTTGATTCCCACACGAGACAATATTTTGTATGATCTACAAATTGTTCTATCGTATTTTTTAGCTTAGTATTTTCCGAGTGACTAATAACTTAAAAGATGACTAAATGTTTGCAACTAATAAAATAAGTTGCTAGCGATTAAATATTTTCGCGACTATTATATTAAATAAGATTCAAAACTAAGGGTATTATAAAAACTTAAAACAAGCAGCTGCGTTTAGGTAGCAAACAAACTATACAAGTCAATTGAAATAATAGCCGAGGAGCTATAAATAATGACTTGGCGACTAATAATGTTAGTAGGTAGGTTATGTTCGGTTTTCTTGTGACCCTGTACCCAAAAATAGGAGCCCTGCGAAGCAGGGCTCCGTCAACTTGGCTTAAAAGACTGAAGGGTCTTATTTACTTATACAAAACACTTCATTAAAGACAAAATCATTTGCCAAATATTGAAATTTGTAGTATTTATGAATGTCCATTTTCTATTTTTTATTCATCATCAAGTTTCCGCTTAGATACTAATTCAGTTCCCAAAAAAATAAAATGCTGCTAGATTAAATTAAAACGAAGCATATTACTGACATATTAATATGCTACATTTTACTTATTACGATACTCCTTATTAGCTGCCAAACCATTATATAATATTATGGTATCCACTCTAATTATTCTTGAAACTTGTATTCGCTTTACTTAGTCGCCGCATTATGCCATTTTTTTAGTATCGTTATATTTTTATTTTCGTTTGTATGTTTGTAAAGACACCCCGAAACAGGATATAACGTATAGGGCAAGTAAAGCCGTTTTAAAAAATACAAACGTTTATCTTTTTTCAATAAGCAGGCGTCTCACTTAATGTTACCTAATGAAGAATGATGGCAAATTTAAGACCTACAATTATGCTACAACCAACAACTTACTAACTTACCTCAAAAGCATGCGGACTCAGTTTAGCAGTGGTGAGCTTGTTATGACTGAGGTCCAACACCTTCATATCCTGCAGATCCTTGAAGCTGGCCTTCTCTATCACTTCGATGCTGCATCGCGACAGGTTCAGTACCTCTATGGGCAGCTCTGCGATCGCCGTCACGTTGGTGAACAGGTTCTCTGATAGATCTACCTCCTTGGGCTTCAAGGAGGTGAGATCTGAAACGGACATTTCGTTTATGAGTCAAAATAATAAGATAAAATGGGTACTATCACAGACCATACATAAGCAGAGTAGCAAGAATGGGGGCGTCGGGCGGTCCACCAAGGTGGTCACCAAACGGGTGTCAACCCAAGAAGGGTGACACCCGTTGGCACTAGAAGGTTATTCTAGCACTCTTTTTAGGCGATTTTCTTACGCGCACTGGGTTGGCTCTGTGGCTAAGCCTCTTTACCCCTTCCCCTCTCATCCTGGGTCCTCTTCCTGATAGGGTGACCCACCTAATTCTGCTCCGGGTGTCACCCAAGGTAGCTACACCACTGAATGTATAGCCACAGGTTATGCCTGAATGGCTCTACTTGACGAGAAGAGCATCAAATGTAATCTCAAAAAATATTGAGGTGTAACGTCAAGCGAGGTTCCAACAAAAAAACGTTTATTTGCGTACCAACTTATTTAGGCTTGTGGGCATCCACTTTGAGCACCATGCTCATTATCTGCTTCTATGTTGCGTGGTAGTTGGTCATTTTATTATAGTCAGCAAGTAAGAAGGAATAGTACCTAATCCAGCTATGTTTCTTACTATCACTGCCTTCCATTTAACACTATTTGTATGCCACTAGCTAATTCAGACACGCAAGAAATAGAGTGAACACGTTCCTCTTAGCCTCATTAATTTGTAACTATACCCTTTCTATACAAATAAGTCAAGTACCACAGCTACCTGCCCCTTTTTCCAAAATAAGTCAAGCCCGCCAATTATAAACTTTAGCAACTGTACAAAGCATCTGCATTGGCACATAATACAATATACATAACACTGAACATTCTGTATGCCCCAAGCTAAGCAGAGGGTCTAGTCCGAGTTTGCACTCGATCGTCACGATCGACGATAGCTAGTCGACGGGAACAATTTCCATACATTTTCTAAATGCGCCCCCTAGCGGTCTCTATCGATCGCAACACTCCGTTAGGTGGCGCTTTTGGAAAATGTATGGAAATTGTTCCCGGCGACAATTCTATCGTCGATCGTGACGATCGAGTGCAAACTCGGACTAGACCCTCAGAACAGAACTAAAGTGGACCCGCGGTAATCCCGCACCTGGCTAATCCGGCACCCCCTGTAATCCGACATGACTTCGCGGTTCAATAAAGTCAAACCAAAAGAAAGTTATATTTTCATGCTTCGTGTGTTGATTGATTCATATTCTGACTTTATCTATTCATATTTTATTATTATTTTGGTATGTACATTTGTTTGTACACAATTATTTCCAAATGTAATGTTATTATTTTTTGTAAGTTCCATAGCATTAATCAGTGGCGGCGCTAGACCACATGTGGACGTCGGCGACATCAAGATCGCGAGGCCCTTTAAATCGATGGCGAGGCCCGTTTACTTCGAAGTACAAAAAAACCTTAAAATTAGAGCCAAAAAATAAAATAATGTGTGAATAAATAAATGACAATTCGAAAATTTTCACCCAACACAGATCTAGTCACGCACATATTCGAAGAAATTAAAGTCATTATCATCTGCTTAGCTTTTTCCCGAATTGTTCGGTGTCGGCTACCTAAGCCAGGCTGATTGGCGAAACGAAATTAAGTACATATGTAACTTGTAAAACTTTTTGCGAGGCCCCCTCAGGCGCGAGGCCGTCGGCGGTCGCCGACGTCGCCGACGCCTAGCGCCGCCACTGGCATTAATGACGTTAATTTTATAATAAAACCTAACCTTTCTATTGCGTTGTATAATTTACTTAATTTGAGTATTATGTTTGTATATAATGAAGTATTATTTGTACTTCGGAGTGTAACAAATAAAATCTTATGTTTGGATCTGTAATTTGTCGGATTACAACGTACTCGTTTGTAAAAAACGCCGGACTATAATTATATTCGGTAAGTGGGACTAAGTTTCCTAGAAACACTAGTGTGAGCTTGCATTAGAATCGTTCGTTGAAAATAATTTTCCCAACATTTTGTAAGAGCACCTTTAGCGGTCAGCCGTATCTACAAAGCGATTTTAGTAGACAAAATAAATTTGAGTAATTTACCTGCCCATTCTTGTTTGCCAAAGAAGTTTGTGATGCTCTTATCAAAACAATCAATTTTATTGTCTTCGCAAGAACATATTCTGCAAATGCCGGATTGTTTGGCCACTTCAATGGAGAGTGGCGCTGTTGTCACATCTGAAAATATTAAAAGTAGTTAAGCTATTGCACACTAGATGGCAGCACATGAATTTTTCAGTGTTTCTGATAGTAATTGATCTTTGTAACGTTGAGGGCAAAATGTGCATTAAATATTACTATGCAATAGGTATAATAAAAATAGTAGATTACAGAAAATGTAGTACTGTAGGTTATCGTTTATCATAAAGCATTTCAAGATTATTTCCACATTACGATTTTAAACAAATTTTCGATTAATAGCTGTGAATTTTATTAATGTATGCCATGTATGGTATTGATTTCGATATTAACAATTTTACTTAGTATTTTTTTGTTTAGTTACGAAATCTGACCAATAGATTTCGCACTAATTACGGTATTTAAAATACAGATGGCGCTACTTACTTGCTTCGCCTTCGCTATAAACTCCCGCTACGGCCGCGGCCACGACAACAAAAGCCGCTACGTATCTCATTTTCCTGTGAAAAACAATAAATTAATAATGTGCCCGGTAGATGGCAATAGGCTCGCCCCCTATTACATTAGGATCGAAACATAACTGGCGAAGTGTGGGTGTGTAGTATACCTCTGCCTATCTCATCATCATCATCATCATCATCGTCCTAGCGTTATCCCGGTTGAATCCAAGACGTACACGACTTGGCGCCCGAGGTCCACTTACTGGTCAAACCAGGTAGTTATAGTTATAGTTGGTCGTGGGTTTTCCGCACTTAGCCACTTATTTGGGCCATTGTGCGTAAGTGGCGACTTGATTGACGCCGACTACTCATACCACCTTAGTTCTTTCCAGAAAGCCATTAGTTGGCTGGTGTCGTTTAAAGCCTCACTCATGGTTCTGGGGTTGTTCAGCAGCTTTGCCCGTTGATCGCTCACACTTGTACAGTGCAGAATGACGTGAGCGGGTGTTTCTTCGGTTTCCATGCAGCCCCTGCACAGTGGGCTGTCCGTAACGCCTATGTTGAATAGGTGCTTGTTGAGTGGACAGTGGCCGGTTATTATGCACGTCAGATTCTTAAGTGTTTTTCTATTAGAATGCAGCAGCTTGTGTGAGAGTCGCTTGTTCAAGCAGGGGATAGCATCTTTTGTTTGTCTGCATTGTTTTATGTTTGCCCACTGTTTTTCGTGTTCATGTGCGGTTCTTTCGCGTAGCCACGTTTTGAGTTGGCTGCTGATATCGGTACAATCGGCTCGGGTCCCATTATCATTGTGTCCGATCCTTGCCGTACCAGTTGGTCTGCGGCGTCTTTGCCTGCGGAGTTGCTGTGGCCTTTAATCCATTGCAGCGTAACCCGATTCTTCTCTGCAATCTTTTGCAGGTCAAACCAGATATGACAGAATATCAACTTCACCTCTGCCTATCTCTTTGGGGATGAAGGCGTGAAGTTAGGTAGGTATGTAACAACGAATTATTAAACTCATGAACAATGTACGAGACCTTCTATAGCTAAAGTATTGGTATAGATAACAACGAGATAAGATACAGTATGATTTCACATTAGTTACGTAAATTATGTTATTTTTGCTGCCAGCGGTCGGTAGTTTATAGATTCTGACGTGAGACTACCAAGGATGACTAAGGAGGTCAAGCCTCGCCAAAAGCATCCCTTTTCTTCCAAAGAGAAATAATATTTTAGTGCTGCCCCTGTGCAAGCAAGACTTATTGGACCTCGATCTATTGGTGGTCAAAGTTAAGCAACGCTTGCGCAGGTCGCCAACTGGATGGGTGACCAGATGTGGCATTTACATCGATATGGTTCTTCGGAGGTCATGGTTCTTGTGTCAGGACAAGAAAAGTCAGGCCATGTCGGAGGCCTTCGGGTAGTCTGAAAACCCTGATACCAGATTTGGCTGTTCACTCAAGACGAAAAGAAGGAAAAATAATCTATAAGAGGTTTGCCCTATCTATACATACACATAAATAAAATTGGAGTGTCTGTTTGTAATATTAAAATAACCGCTTTTTACTTAATGCATAGGGTGCATAGAGTTCCCACCAAGAACTTAGGATCCCACGCCAACCTCACCTGCAAGTGGTGCACCTGCCGATCAACGGACGAGGCTCTGGCAAACAAAATATCCCGATAAGCGGCAATAGGCTCGTCACCTATTACGTGGGATCAAAACACTGGCGAAAAGTGGGCGTTTAATATGCCTCTGCCTACCCCTTCGGGGAAACACGCGTGAGTCTATGTATGTATGTATGTACTTAATGCATATGGATGTATACACGGTATATATGTAGAAATGACATTTTTTACAATTTTTGTCCGTCTGTCTGTCGGTCTGTCTGTCTGTCTGTCTATTTGTTTGTTCTCGCTAATCTCTGGAACGGCTGGACCGATTTTGACGGGACTTTCACTGGCAGATAGCTGATGTACCAAGGAGTCACTTAGGCTATAAATTAACCGGGTACGCGAAGCAGTTCCATCAGGACGCGTGTGAAACCGCGGGAAACAGTTAGTACAAAAATAAAGTTGTGTAATAATCTTATAATTCGCCGGACACTTATTAAGGTTTTTTTGCATGTCCTTAGTGTAATGTAATTTGTGTTATAGATAAGATTAGATTGGCGTGGCTTTATTTTTACTGTCTGACTGGTCCTTTTTGTTCAATATGTGCAGGTCATAGGATTGTGTGAAGGATGACATGAATGATAAGGGAGTGAATAATCAGATGACGGCTGATAGGAGAGAATGGAAGCGAAAGACATTCTGCGCCGACCCCAAGCAATATGGGAACAGAGCAGGCAAAAGAAGAAGATGTGCAGGTAATACTTCAGGTGAATAATCCCAGGTTTCAGAGTTAAGCATGAGCGTTGCCGGCCAATTGTCCAGGGGAGGGGGTAGTGTTTTCGGAACCGGTATTCTTTTTGAGAACCGGGAATTTCGGTACTTTTGTGTAACGGAACCGGGATTTCCCGGTTCTTTCGGTATTTTCGGTTCTTGCTAGTTTTTGTTATAGAAAACGGAAAGGACCGAAAGGGACGGAATTGGGCACCTACCAGGTGCCCAATTCGTCCCTTTCTTGAGCAACACTCCCTTGTCACTTGCATTCAGTGCGCGTACTGATGAAACTTTGATACCCCTTACCAAGGTTCGAGCAATCTTCCATAAGGCATCTTTCTCTAGGCCTTCGATAAGTACACATCGGTTTCCCTGACCCGAATGCCCTGGTAGACAAACTGGTACAACCATTTCCGACCGCGGGTGAAGAATGACATTCTTCAGGCAGTACACTTTTCCTGAAGTTGCACCTTCCATGAAGACTTCTTCCGAGCCACATTTCAACACTCCCTGGTTAACATCGATCTCGCAGCGATGCTTCTGCATGAAGTCTAGGCCCAAGATGCAGTCGTCCACTCACTATATCGGCCACGATGACTTTGTGACGGTAAACTTTGTTGCCTAGCTTCAGATCCACCTCCATTTCACCTCGGAAGGTTATGTGCTGACCGGTAGCTGTTCTCAGTTTCACACATTCATTGTTCCTAAAGCAGCCCCGAAGAATCCGTCTTGCCACATGGAAACCAACGACTGTCCGCGAAGCACCCATGTCCAATGTCAGCTTGCATGGCGTTTTATTAATTTCGCCTTCAATGATCAGGCTGTTCCCGTCACATGATTGCGAGGTCGAGATACTTGGGGCTCTTCCATTACCAGCCAACACCCACTCCGCAGTCCTGGCTTCTACTCTTTTTCCTGCTCTCGCTACCTGGCAGGCACAGCAGGCGACCCCTTTGGTGGAGACAGGGTGCCACCACTCCAGGTCGCGGATTCCATCCGTAAATGTTACGAGGTTCCCATCTATCAGCGCAGGCGACGACTGGTATGACTTCCTGACCAGCTTTTCCACCTCCAGAGCCCACTGCTGCAGAGTTTCTCCGGTACGTTGTGACCTGTCCTGCAGCTGAGCACGATATACATTTTTCGAGGAGTGCGTCACCGTATCTCGCCTCCAGCACCTACAGAAGGTTCTCTTAGGAGACGTCTTGCCCGAGTGCCCCCAACACCGTCAACGCCCAATCACGAAGGCCCAAGGTTAAGGCATGTTCTTTATTCCACCCATTTGATCGCATCACAGCCTCAAACTGGATCTTGTATGCTGACCATGATGACGAGCCATCAAATGGTGGAACCTTAAACCCACGAGGCTGCCTACGCTACGCTTTCGATATGGCCTCTTTGCCCGCAGTTGTAGCACCGAGGTGACAATACAACTTCCCTGATGCGGTGACTTCGCTCGTCTCGTCGTACTGTGGGCTAAGGCGTCCTTCAGGTTCTTGAAGTGCCCAAGTCTTACCGCTGCTCTGACCTCCAGCCTGGAGGTTAGAGCAGCGGTAAGTAATATGTGTAATCTACGCATCCAAGCCGCTTCTTCATAGGTGCCACCTATGAAGGAGCGGCTTGGATGCGTTTCGGCGAAAACTGAGTGAGTTATGACTCACATGAGTGAACGAGAGATCGCGGCGCGCGGGCGGGGCATGCGCGGCGGGCGCGAAGAAGCTCGACACCGCGTTGCAGTCGCGTTCCTACTCACTACTTTCCTTCCTATCCTTGCAACAGCGAGCGAGTGTAGGTAGTTATTTGTTATAGCGAGCGCACTATTAATTTCGCGCGTTATTTCTTTTAACGCTGAATTATTCACGTTAGTTTTGAATGTTTGAATAGTAGAAAGTGTGGAAAAGTAAAGTAAGAGTAAATAAGTAAATAGTAGTGTGAACTAGTGTGAATCGGTTAATGAAAATAAAATTCCCGAAAGTACCGAAAGAACCGGGATTCAAATTTGATTTCCCGGTTCTATTTTACTGATAAAAGAACCGGGAATTCCCGGTACTTTCGAGACCGGGATTTCCCGGTTCTGAACCCTAGGAGGGGGGGGGGGGTCATGTACGCCAGCCGGTGGCCTAAGGGGACAAGTTGATATGGAAAATGAGAAACGTATTAATCTCTAGGGGGATGTAGCTGCAGGGGGGAGCGGCTGAGCCCCCCCCCCCCCTATCCCCCGACCAGCCTTGGCGACGCCCCTGGAGTTAAGCAAAGTGCGTTTACAATTAATAAAAAAATATTGACTGTTGCGCTATCAGCTTGAGTAAATTATAGTTTAAATTGGTTCTTTACGGTGAAAAGCCCAGTGAAATCGTTAAAGCCGTTCTAAAGATAACTCCAGACTAACAATAAAAGATCTCATCATCGTGCTAGCGTTATCGTAGTTGTAAGTAAAACTTTTATCTTGGAGCCTGTGGTTAGTTTTCTAGTCAAACCAGAATTGACTGAATATTAGCTTTTCCACACAGGTAAACCAAACGACAAACTAACAAACAAAATAATAATAAGAGGTTGGATTATGTAAAAAAAATATTTTGGAGTCATAGACAAAATCTTCACTATTAGTAGTAACTACCCAGTTCTTTTCAAAACACAACGATTGCACTAGGCAAAAAGCCTGTAACGCCAGGGAATTTAAAAAAATTCAATCAACGGACACATTTAATAACACCCAGACTGGAAAGAACAAATTGTGGATTACACACAGTATTAACTACTTTTAAACTACCACGATTTGTACACATATTAAAAATTATGTACCGGGTCTGAATCGTGTTAATAAACGAAGAGAAAGATGAAATACCTTTCTATTTGTCCCGACGTTTCGGCATGGGTTACACCAAATAATTGTGAAGACCAAGTGAGGGTAGGTTCCAAAACCCGCACTTCTCGGAGGCAGCGCTGACGAACATCAGTCATCCCGTGACCACGGCTGGTGTAACCCATGCCGAAACGTCGGGACAAATAGAAAGGTATTTCATCTTTCTCTTCGTTTATTAACACGATTCAGACCCGGTACATAATTTTTAATATACACACAGTATTGTCTCGTGTCTCGTGTAGGGATTGAATCATCGAACCAACGACATTCGGCGCAGCGTTAAACGGCGAGATAAAGTTATCATAAAGGCTTATCTATATACAGGGTGTCAAAAGACCCATCACCAAGCCGAAGTCTACTCGTTTTGGACATCATGCTAAGTCATACTAAGCAAAAATAAAACCTGGGAAACGACATTTTTTTTAAGTATTCACTATTTTCAAGCCGCTATAACAAATGCGCGCGTGCAATTTTCGAAATACCTACTAATCCATGGGTGCATAGGACATCTACAGAACAGGTTGGCGGCGTAAATGCATTGATTTTGTACCTAATAACAAAAATTCCACAGTAACTTTGAGCCTCGATATCTCCTGAACCAGTAATTTCCTAGGTATGATGCCGAAGCAAAAAATGTTCGTAATGATTGACACAATATGGGGTTTCAGTTTTCGTTAAGGATCTTTTTACACCTTGTATATTATCGATTATGGATATTTATACAAAAAATCTAAGTTACTAATAAAATAAATATGTGCAAAGTACCTATACAATGTACCTATTCCATGCTTAATAAAAAGAAATATAACTATAAAACGAATATCACTATTATTATAAGGTCACCTTGCAAATGGTGATAAGTTCGATACCTACCCAAAAATGTATCCTGTGTGACAGTAATTATCGCTGTACAATGTCTTAATGTTAAAAAAATGCCATGCGATCACACAAATTGTATATACATACAAATTTCCAGTTTGGAAACAGGCTCTTTAGCAGTCGTCTGTTGGTCGGAAACATCGTTAACCTTGCTATTGAACTGTCCCACTGCTGGGTCCATAGTCCAACACGTCAGTTATCCACGATTAACCGGATCCGACAAATTGTTTTCGGATCCGGTAGGTATGTGTATTAGATACCGGATGCCCTGGATTACCGGAACCGGGTTTCCGTATTGCAAACTCTAGTTTGAACCCGATACGCACGTACGTACTGCGTCACATCGGAGAGACAAACAGACTGCTCAGAGGGTCTAGTACAAGTTTGCACTCGATCGTCACGATGGACGATAGCCTAGTCGACGGGAACAATTTCCATACATTTTCTAAAAGCGCTAACGGGGAGTAGCGATCGATAGAGACCGCTAGGGGGCGCATTTAGAAATTCTAAAGACCCCCTGTTTGTCTCTCCGATAGGTCATCATACGCAAAATACACGCCGAGACGTGGAGTTGCAAAAGCAGTCCGTGCTACCATACCATAGGTCATCATTGCTGAAGCTCCCTATTAATAATCATCTATACTTCACCAATTTAATACAACACCATAGATGCCACAACCAGAAAGTTAAACCACACTTCGCATGACCTAGATATCTAAATCTGAGACATCTCTTAGACTTTTCGTGAGGTAAACCAAATATTTCACAACCAGAAAGTTTACTGGGTGCATAGGGTTCCCACCAAGAACTTAGGGTCCCAAGCCAACCTCACCTGCAAGTGGTGCACCTGCCGATCAACGGACGAGGCTCTGGCAAACAAAATGTCCCAATAAGCGGCAATAGGCTCGCCACCTATTACGTGGGATCAAAACACTGGCGAAAAGTGGGCGTTTAATATGCCTCTGCCTACCCCTTCGGGGAAACAGGCGTGAGTCTATGTATGTATGTATGTAGAAAGTTTACTAACACATTGCATGACCTAGAAATAAAAAACCGAGACATCTCAAAACCTTTCTGTCTTTTCGTGTAGCCAACTTTGATCTTCTGGTTTATAGAACGTCCGAAAGCCTCCGACATGGCCTACCGATTATTGTCCTGATTCCTGAGATAGTCACGAATACAAAAACACCCAGGTATAGAATAACCTAGATTACATATGACGCACATAAAGATAAACTAAAGTACTTACAAAAGTAACAAAACACATACATACACAAAACAAATACATACATTTTCAAAAAAAATAGCTTATTAATGATTATTAAAATATCACCTTTTATCACTTTCCACTGAATATGAAAACTTTAAACCTTTTTCTTTTTGTAAAAATGTACACAATAACACAGTCCGGTGTTATGTGAAGTACTAAAATAAAATGGCTGCCTTAGGTGTGGCTAATCTGTTATCAGTTTATCAGTCAGATAACAAAGTGAGTCAGTAAGGTACGATGTTTATGTATATGATATGGACAAAGTAATAAATAGGGTTATTTTTATAATGCCTATATCTCCACGTATAGAAAGAGAGAAAGAAATAATTTTTTGTACGTATAGCGTAGTGGCTTAAGCGGTCGCCCCGCCAAATACGAGGTGCTGAGTAGTTTCGGTTGGATCCCCATATGAGATACAACACTTTATGTGATCAACAAATTGTTGTTTTGATTTTGGGTGTACTTTGGTTTCGTTGATTAAATATTTGTAAAGTTCTTTGCCACGGCAGCGTAGTAGTGCAGTAGGCCTCTTTAAAACACACATATCTACACTAATATTATAAAGAGGAAAAATTTGTATTTTTGTTTGTTTGTTTGTTTGTTTGTAATGGATAAACTCAAAAACTACTGGACCGAATTTAAAAATTCTTTCACCATTAGAAAGCTACATTATCTGCGAGTAACATAGGCTATATTTTATTTTATAAAAAATAGGGGTCCGTAAGATATTTGGGTTTTTCGGGTACCCGAAGTAGTTCCCTCAGGACGTGAGGGAAACCGCGGGAAACGGCTAGTAATATATATAATTTAATATAATCTGAAATAATTTAGGTCTAATTAGTTTAATAAGTTAAATTGCCTGAACCCTTCTTCGAAAAACTCCTACTTATGGGTGCAACATTTTAGGAAAACTAGCCTCGTCTAACATAATTAAGATTATTGGCAGGCAAGAGTAAATTATTATTTATTTCGCCCTAAGTATCAAATATATTTTCGTTATTTATATGTAATGAATCGGGCATTATAAATTATGCCCGATTCATTACTTAGTCCATAACATAAGTATGCTCGTAAAGTGTTCAATGTATTTATACTAAATAATGTGTGTGATGTCTATTGTTTATTTATCTGGTACAAATTGCAGTTTGTTTTTATTAGTCGTAATTCCATCATAGCTATAAACGATAAAACAACTACATAGTAGTAACTGCCTCGTTGGTCTCGCGGCATAAATATGCTCGTGGAATTGGGAGGTCTCGGGTTCGATTCCCAGGTCGGACAAACTGTTATTGGATTTTTCCGTTAGAAAATTCTCAGAAGCAGCACGGAGTCTGGTAATGTGCCCGGTACGACAATAGGCTCGCCCCCTATTACGTGGGACTAAAATAAATCTGGCGAAAAGTGGGTGTAGCAATATACCTCGGCCTACCTCTTCGGGGATATAGGCGTGAGACTATAAAAAAAATAGTAGTAACTTTGTAAGTGGAAATAAATAAATAGAATAAACTACATGCAGCTAAAGAAATAGTTATTTTGCAATCACAGACAGTTAGTCCAATTTTATTTATATGTATAGATGTAGCTATCTCAATCAGCCTGTCGCAGTCCACTGCTGGACATAGGCCTCTCCACGGGGCCTCTCCCAACCAACACGCGCCACAGTACACGGTCCACACACCTTTTGACCTGATTGAGTATAGATGTAGCTATAGGTAGATGACGATATTATCAAAAAAGACAAAATGAAATTGCACGGGCTGTAAAAAATATGAAGTCCGTGTGACTAGCTAACATAATCTAGAAAGATAAGTAGGTCCTCATTGATAAGTCAGATACACACATTGTTTTAGCTTTACTTTCGGCGAAATATATTTGACTCAGAAATAAATATGGAGAACCGGCTTTGTCATTTGAATACTACCGTTTATTGGTGAGTTGTCAGCTGAAATTATATTTTCTTTATCTAATACTTGCTGAGCTAGCGGTTATAGGTACGCGCTTTTGTTTATGGACGCTGCGCCGCACCTTAGGCTCTTAGCGTGATGTTTTATAGCTTTTATAGATAATGGACTATCGAACACCAAAAAAAAAAATAATCAAGCCAGCAGTGTCTGAGATAGTAAGTATATTTATTTCCAACTAGAGGACGCCAGCAGCTACGCCTGCATTTTTTTAAATTTACCCGTTTTGGCCGACCCCGTGGGAATTCTGGGAAATCCCTTCTTAGTGCACCCCTACGGTCCTCAAGGAACATACATGCCAAATTTCAGCTTCCTGCGCCCAATAGTTTCGGCTATAGCGTGTCTGTCAGTCAGTCAGTAACGCAAGGATTTTATATATTAAGATAAACAGTTGACAAATTAAGTGTAGATGGTCCCAAACTAGGCTATGCCTGTATCTTGGGCACCATATTATTATATCGAAAATAATCTACTATTACCTATGTTGTTCCCTTAAACAAATTCTATGACATAAAGTTATTATAGTTTTATTAGTTATTGAGCAATACTGATCTCTAATTTTTCTAAATTCGGTAACTTTAGCATTCGGCAGTGACAGCTGCCATACTACCACAAATCTTGTAATCAAATAGGTACCTAACAGTAACAATTTGGCGATTGAAAAGAGTGGGATGAGCTTCTTTCAGAGATTTTTCGTAAAATATTGTTGATCTACATACTTACAATACTTTTTTTTCTCAGCTGTCGTTGATATGTCTAAGCGTATGAAAGTAAGTAGTTACCTATAATCTTATCTCGCTCTGACCTACATCACTCCTAGCAATGAATACAGATTTACATAATAGAAGCGCATTTCTTAAGGATTTCGTGTGCCGATTCCAACTGGCGTGTTGACGGTTGTCAGTGTAGTACGTAGTTGGCGCCGTTGGCGGCGCTGGTGTCGTTCTCCTTCTCTCTTGCTCTCGTAGTTAAGATACACAGGTGAAACTTTCGTCTCTCTTGCACTCGTAGAGTCAGCTGTCACAGCGCGACTGCCACGCTGCCTAGCGGCAATATGGGTCACAGAAAGTTTGTCTACAGAGCGCCCATAAGAAATGCGCCTCTATGTAAATATCTATGGTCTATGAACAAATCTTGTAATCAAATACCTAAGAGTAACAATTTGGCGATTGAAAAGAGTGACATGAGCTTCTTTCAGATATTTTTCGTAAAATATTGTTGATCTACATACAATACTTTTTTTCTCAGCGGTCGTTGATATGTCTAAGCGTATGAAAGTACCTATAATCTTATCTCGCTCTGACCTACATCACTCCTAGCTCGTTAAAACAAATAATAAGTTAGAAACGCTGGACTCTAATGTCTTTATATAGTTAGTAGAGCCTTGCTGATTTCAGCATGAATGGGCCGGCTCGACCGGGGAAGTACTACCCTCTCACAGAAAATCGACGTAAAGTAACAGTACCTAAGCTGTTGCGTTTCGTTCGGTGAGTGAGAGTTCCGGAGGCCCTATCCCCTATTCCTTCTCCCTCATACCACTCCTCATCCTATCCCTTCCCCTAATCCCAAGGGGCGGCAACGCACTTGTGACTCCTGTGGTGTTGCTTGTGTCCATGGGCGGCGGTAATTACTTACCATCAGGCAATCCGTCTGCTCGTTTGCCGCCTATTACTATAAAAAAAAACAACGTTGTCAATATTTCTTCCAAATGTATGCCTTTATTATGAGAAATTGCCATAACAGAATTTTGGTTTCGACCTTTCGAACTACTCGGAATAGCCCTTACATCGGTAAAAAAAAATCAAGTTATTAAAAGCATCTCTGTCTGCCCATGAGTGCCATGACAAATGATTTCTTATGTTACTTTTGTTCCAGTGTGACCCTCAGATAAACCAAATTCCAGGATGCGCCCTAGTACACACGAGTACAGGTCAATCTAGAAACTTTGACCCTCGTGAGGTTCCAATGGCGTAGGAAATAAGTATTATTATATTACTGCAACTGTTTATCTTGACCTGGCGCTGTGTGTATTAAGGTCATCATACTCATCATACATACTTACTGCAGTCCACTGCTGGACATCATCATCATCATCATCAGCCCTTTAAACTATCCCACTGCTGGGCACGGGCCTCTTCTCACTATGAGAAGGGTATGGCCATAGTCCACCACGCTGGCCAAGTGCGAGTTGGCAGACTTCACATGTCTTTCGAGAACATTGTGGAGAACTCTCAGACATGCAGGTTTCCTCGCGATGTTTTCCTTCACCGTTTAGCAAGCGATAATTAACAATTAAATACGCATATAACTTCGAAAGTCATTGGTGCGCGCCGTGGATTCGAACCCGAGACCCTCTGCATAGCAGTCTGTCGGTCTCTCCACTCGGCTATCGTTATGAGTCAATAGCAGGATTGGCCTATACCACGTTGGCCTGACGGGTTAGTACAGGGTTCTATCTAGAGTTTTCGTCTTTTACAAAGCTATCATTTATTTAATTTTGCTTCGTGTAATCCTGATGAGACCCATGGAATGACATTTATTTTTTATCCGGTACACGGTTACTTAATTATCTCTTGCTTAACGCTGAAGGAAAACATCGTAAGGAAACCTGTATAACTGAGACGCTGAACCTGGATGTCTGAGAGTTCTCCTTAATGTTCTCGAAAGATATGTGAAGTCTGGCAACCCGCACAGGGCCATTGTGGTGGACTTACCCACAGAAATTGATCTACTGACCCTCCATAGTGTAAATATAGATCTGCTGATGATGACAACTAAGTACCTACCTACATCTGTAACTTTTGTAAGAGAAAAGTAATTGTGCAAAATTGTCTGTAATTTTACTTAAAATACGTACGCAAATATTTCAATATTATTTGATTAAATCTCTTGTTATGAGTCGTTGAGCCCACACCCAGAATCAATATTTTATCAAAAGATAATGAGATAACATTCCCCGTCAATAGCAATCTAATTACCTGCACACATACAACCAAATATCAATCATTTCACCTTGTAACAAGACTGAAATTTGAACAAAACATCGCTTTTGAATACACCAATTTAATAAGACCTGTCAACTTGTTGAATTTCAAAGCAACTGAATGGGCAAGAGGGGTCTTATTATACTGGTGTTTTACTAACAAGTCCCTAAAGACGGTAATCTGATCTGCGCGGCATCTAGCGTCGAGTAGCGTAATCACTTGATAATTGACGTAAAGTACAGCGCGATGTTTTGAACTCGTGACATACCGACCAATTGCCCAACGCTGTTGACGAATTAAATATTAATTGTTCTAATGATGTACGTGTTTATATGGAGTTTTAACGGATTACTGGACAATCATTTGATATACGAGTACTTTTATTAAGAGTTTGGAATTTTTTTAAGATCCCACTGGTGGGTCGCGCGCGAATATTGAATGGGTTCTGAGGGTCTAGTACGTAAGAAGTGGGTCTTAAGATTGGAATTTTTGTTTGATGACTCGGAGCTCAGACAAATTTGGGAACCTCTGATATAGACATAGCATGTCTGGTTACAGAACACTGTCTTGCTCACTTGCCGTTCGTTATTAATCTACAAAGTGAAGTAACGTGTGCAAAGGTTGTAACTTGGCTGGGTGAGCTACTGTTTAGCATTTAAGTATAACACAACAGCACTATCGTGCTTCGGCACATGGTTCTGCCTTCATTCGGTCTAACTGCGACTACTGTGCTCCGAAGTTAGACTTGACCATAGATACCATCGATATATATGTACTAAAGAATATATGTCAATTAAAGTTATACTCACACGAATAAGAAGAAAGATCTATATAGTTTCTTGCATTGCACTTGCATATTGCATACCCATGTAGTGTAGACTTTAAAAGAATAAGAAAAGATAAAAGAAAATGAAATGACAAGAAAAAAAGCAATGACTCTGAATTTGTTTCGACTCTTTTTCTTCTCAAGAAGTCATGTAGCTAGGAAAAGCCGGCATCATCTAGAATAGGGTTTTGACTTGTATAAGTGTTGTAAACAACCAAAACGCAGAAATAAATGTCTATGTAAACTCAAGCAATCAAAATGCAGCAATTAATGTATTTATGTCCTTATGTGAGTCTTTTAGACCTAAACAATTACCGAGACATGAGTATAATCCATCTTTATTACCCTTCTGTAACACTCATAATAAAAAAATGCAAAATGTAGTTCCAACAAAATTAGGCAGCTTAAACTACTTAAAAGGTTAAATAGCGTCAAGGGGCGCAACATTTAGATAAAAATCACCATTATAGTGACACGTCACCCTCGCTAAGGGGTTGATAAAACGCTTAATGTAATAGCCGATGTTTTAATATCGCTGGCTCTCAAGGGGGACGAGAGTTTAGGTGTAGATTGTTTCTTTTTAAAGTCTTAAGTAGTCCACAGCTGGACAAAGGCCTATGAAATTTGCGCCAGCATTCATAGTCATTGAGAATGTGGAGTACCTACTATATCACGCTGGTCAGACTGGTTGGTAGATATAGGGTTTGATCTCGAGGTTTTTGTCTATTAGGTCATATATTTTTGCCAATAGCATTGAGAATCAGTGAGGTTTCTGCTTACTACCTATACCACGCTGGTCTGACGGGTTGAAATGGTTTGATGACGAGTTTTGTGTCCATTTAGAAATAATATAATTTGGTTTGTGTATTTTCTTTAGTCGGATCTTACGACAACTTCGAAAATGACTTGTGCGATTGGAGATGGATTAAGAATGCAAACTTCCTAAGAAATTGGAAACAATCCGTGTTAAAGTAGCAAATGAGAGACGTATTTTTTTATTTTTATTTATAGCTTCACGCCTGTATCCCCGAAGGGGTAGGCAGAGGTGTATTATTACACCCACATTTCGCCATGAATTTTTAGGTCCTATGTAATAGGGGGCGTGTCTATTGCCGTACCGGGCACATTTCCAGACTCCATGCTGCTACTGAGAATTTCCTAATGGAAATACCCAATAACACTTTGCCCGACCCGGGAATCGAACCCGAGACCTCCCAATCCCACGCGCATACTTATGCCGCGAGACCTACGAGTCAGAGACTTTTCAATTAATGTATATCATTAAAAACTGCGTCTCCTGCATTACACATAAAATCAGAGACATGGTGCACTTTCACAAGGTTTCAAATGTTTCAATTAACGGATACAAGTAAAACCTAAACTTTAACAACAATTTGTGTTCACTCAAGGTCTTCTCCCGTATGGCAATCGAACCCACGACACTCAATGCTGTGTTAAACGGTGGGGCGACCGTTTAAGCTAACACACTATAAGTACATGCTCTTTGTGAAGGACACATATTGTCCCGAACGCCCCAAAACACTTCACGGCACCATATCAAGATTGCCTTAACAACCCCTCTCCCAAAAATAATATACTCACTAAAACTATAATAACACAAAATCAAATTATTTGCCAATAAATCCACACCTTTCATCTATTATATTATATTATACTACCCCAGAAAGCAGATCAAACAAAACAGATCAAATTTTCGTCCATAATGTACCTTTGCACCTCCTAAAACCGGTCCAATCCGCTCCTAACTGGATCAAAGCGGCGCATTCCAGTTCGTAATAACTCTCAATTACAGAACACCAACTTAATTTTTGACTCGCGATGTACTAACAAGTGTATTTGAACCTTATATTAGGGTGGTAAGGTAAGAATTCTTCTGATGACTGATATTGAGCGGTAAAAATGAGTTTGACAAGCGTTTTATGCTTTTTTTACAGATTGCTGTCGTTGGAAAGTTGGGATGCAGAAATATCACTGTATTTTTTTAAAAGTAAAAGAGGAAACTGTAAAAGAAAGAAAGAGAAAGAAGGAAAGAGAGACGAGAGGCAGTTGTAAAATTTTATGGGTAGGTACAATGTTAAGTAACAGTAATTATATCGGCTTGCTTTTATGGTTGCTGCAAAAATCATCTTGATTGAACGTTGCTCTTATTTTCTTCAGTGTGGCGGCGGGGTCGCAACAAAATAACCGCCGCTACGGGACTTTGGCGAACACCGTGTTGTTTGTGTATACCCCCGAAAGTGGGTACCTCAGGGAGCGAAAGTAAGAGAAAGATGTTCTTTTCCGTCGTGAAAAATATCTTTTACTTCTAAGAAAATTAAATAAGCAACAACCTTGACGTTTAGAAATATTCATATTTGCCATTAACCCGTGCAATTCGTGACCTGTGTTACAGACAGACGTATATATAGCCGGTCCGGGTGGGCCATGCCCATCCCAGTATGGTCTAGTGCCCACCCCAGAATTTTGCTTACTGATTCCAAATTCTATGCTGGACACCTAAGAAACTTCGCGCCATTGCTTTATAAAGACCCGGGCAGACCCTGGAAAATAACCATAGATACGCTTATGATTACCCACGGCAAGATAAGTCGCGTTAGATTTTTTTCATGGACATAACGCACTAGTACTTCTGCTTACCCCGCACAGTGTAGCAAGGGGAGATTGATCGCGTTCAACTCTTTTAATTTGCGAGCAGAAGACTCAATATTGACGTGATTTGATTACTGTTGGGACGATAGTGTACGGTACGGAACCATTTTCTTTGACTTGGACCAGTTGCCCGCGGCGTCGTACCTGTGATTCAGAAAATAATATTTAAGTATATAATCTTAATATATAAAATCCTTGCGTTACTTACTGACTGACAGACACGCTACAGCCGAAACTATTGGGTTCAGGAAGCTGAAATTTGGCTTGTATGTTCCTTGGGGACCGTAGGGTGCACTAAGAAGGGATTTCCCGAAATTCTCAAGGGATCGGCCAAAACGGGTAAACTTAAACAAAATGCAGGCGTAGCTGCTGGCGTCGACTAGTATAACATAAATCTTATGCTCTTGCGATATATTAAAGAAATCTTGAATTGAAACTAGCACCATAAAATATGTGAAATAATAGGGGTAGAACGACGTTTTTATCAGCTGAAAATGAAAGGTATAAATGCTCCTTGAATATCTTAGTTATTGCGATTAGGATACGCTAAATGCATTGTATAATGTAGGTACTACTAGATACCTATACAAAAGCGAAAGTTTAATATCGTTTTAGCTTGAAGTATCATTCTATTTGACTTTCTGGCTTAGATATTAAGGCATATCTGTTTTAAACCCACAAAAAGTCAAGGGATTCAAGGTTAATATAGTATGTAAATGTGAACAATAGCCAGTATGTAGGTGTTTAATCTATTAAAACAGTGGTATAAGGCATGTAATATTTTCTTCCATTTTTCTTTTTTTAAAAGACAACTCCCGCACTAGGAATAAATTCTGTGTCGCGGGGGACTTTACAAACATACAACCAACGGACACAATAAACACCCAGACTCGAAACAACCATTTATGGAACACACAAAGTGTTGTCTCGTGTGGGAATCGAACCCACAACACTCGGTGCAGTGTTAAGCGGCGAGGCGGCCGCTTAAACCACTACACCAACCGTGCAGTCAAATTTATATTTTTATTATTTTACCTGCTGGTTACTTTCCACATAACTCAGTCCCCAGTAGCGCCACCCCATGGGTGTCGATCTAACCTACTTGATATCACATCTTGCACTGTTGTATAATCATAACATATGACACTCTGCATAACATAACATAACTTCACGCCTTTTATCCCCGAAGGGGTAGACAGATGTGTATTACACAGTTACACACCCACACCTCGCCAGTTATGTTTCGGTCCCAATGTAATAGGGGGCGAGCCTATTGCCATCTACCGGGCACATTGTCAAGCACTCTGCATAAACCTATGTCAAACTGTATAATAGCCCTTTTTTGTTACAAGGTCGAAAATCACTTCGGATCTCCGGCTCTTGGGGAAATGAGAGCCAGATTTTCATGAGTTACCACTAACAACCACCCGACTGACCATCGGGGAGCAGACAGAGTACAGGAGCTGTCCTGTCCGCCCACGGCGGCATGTTCAACCTAACCCATTCCCAGTGAAGGCTACAGACCCTCACCTGCCCTTACTTGCAGCTTCCCGGAGCAACCTATTTATATATATTTCTAATCGACCACCAGCTCTGTCGGCCCACGGTTCCAAACTATATGTATACTTGATATCTTAGAACAACTTACACACCATAATCTGACCCCAAACTAAGCATAGCTACATATGTACCTAATGGCAACCAAATAACTTATAAGCTTACTTAAATATTTTTAAATACATATCTAAACATATTATAAAATGTAGGCAGCGATAGCCTAGTGGAGATACCAGAGACTGCCATGCAGAGGGTATCGGGTTCGAATCCACAGCGCGCGTCACTGACATTTCGGAGTTATGTGCGTATTGAATTGTTAATTTTATCGCCTGCCCAGTGTCTTGGAAAGCACGTCAAGCCGTCGGTCCCGTCTGTCATGAAGATCTTTAAGAGTCGTTATTACGGATATAGGGAGTCACCGATGAATAAACTGACACTAGTCTAAATCAGGGAATATAGCTAGGTACCTATCCGTTTGGGTTGTGGAGGTCAGACAGGCAGGTGCTATGTGGAAAAGCAAAATCCAGTTACACTATAAAGTTAAAGGACTACGGGTTCTTAGTCTAACTGGGATAACTATTGACTGCACGGCTAGCATAGTGGATTAAGCGGCCGCCTCGCCGCTTGACACTGCGCCGAGTGTTGTGGGTTCGATTCCCACACGAGACAACACTTTGTGTGATCCATAAATTGTTGTGTCGAGTCTGGGCGTTCATTGTGTACGTTGGTCGTACGTTTGTAAAGTCCCCCGTGACACAGGATTTATACCCTGTGCGCTGTAGCATGGTGCGGATGATAGTTGCCTGTATGACGTTGACATCCGTCAGTACCACATGACTAGAGATGTGACGTTATGCAATTCATTTTTATCGATCTAACGATAGGTACTCACAGCATAAATCTTGTTCACATTAATTGTCATCAAAATTTGAGTATTATTCGGTTTTGCAGTGTAACTACGTGGATAAACTTGTCAATATATATATTTTATGGATACATAATAATATCTTTGTACTTATATAAAACTAGCTGGTACCCGCGGTTTCGCACGCACCAAATCTATCCTTTATACGGCCGGTGATTTTCCAGATTTCATGACGACTGACTATTCGCTTTTAAAAAGGATGTAAAAAGACCCTTAACGAAAACTGAAATCCCATGTAGTACCAATTACTAGGAACATTTTTTACTTCGGCACCATACCTGGGAAATTACTGGTTCAGGAGATATTGAGGCTCAAAGTTAGTATGGATGTTTTCTAAGTAGGTAAAAATCGATGCATTTACACCGTCAATATGTTCTTTAGATACTCTATGACTCCATGGATAAGTAGGTATTTTGAACATTGCCCGCGCGCGCTTTTAATGATAGCGGTTTAAAAAATGTGAAAACTTAAAAAATAACATCGTTTCCCAGGTATTCTTTTTGGTTAGAATGACTTGGCATGTTGTCCACAACGAGTAGACTTCGGCTTGGTGATGGGTCTTGTAACACCCTGTATATATGCTCCATGACGCATCGGCGCGGCGGCCATTTTTATTCATGCGATATTGTCAGTACCTACGAGTGCTAGCGCCTTGTATTATATGTGACACGTATTTTCATTTTTGTCAAATTATTATTTGTTTAAGTTTGTTGTTATTACCATGCCTAAGCATACAAAAATACTGTTTTGGGTAGTCAGGCCAGGCAATTCTTTGTTCGCCTCCGATATTACTTTGAAAGAGAACAACATTTCTATTCTATATATATGTTCTGTTGTTTCATTAATTATATAATTATAGACTTTTTACAATATGATTTGAATTACGCCCAATATACGTTTTTATTATAAAAACATCGAATATCCATCGTAGCAGTATATCCCATCACTAAATATGTCTATGGCGTTACGTTATACGCATAACACTTTGCTTAATTTTTCTTTCCATTGGATTTTATTTGTAGACTAGAACATTCTGGTTGGGTATAATTTAATGTACCACAGTAATTAATGATTTAAAATATTCCGAATGTGGTACAACTGAAATAGTAAGTCATGATTTGTAAATCGCAGCAACTTTCAAAAGTGAAATGAAACGTTACTGAAACTGCCATCCGCACCATGCTTCAGCGCACATAGTATAGTCCTAATGCGGAAGTTGTCTTTTTAACAAAAAAAACTGGGATGATGATCCTAGGACAACTTACACACTGCCTATGGACGGCGATAATCGCGTATATCTTTATCTGTCGGGCCGTTTGCCTCTATGCCATATAAACACTAACACACCAGTCGAAACGAACAGCAATATAAATAAAATAACTAAATATTTCCATGGGGTGTAACATAGTTATCCTGATATAACCTTGTTACGGCGTTCTCACAATCCCATGGACAATTACTCGCTAATTCTTCATACATTGTTTGCACCCCTCGCAAAGTTGTGTAGTGCGGAATCGTTTATACTTTTGTTATTTAATTGAGCGAAGAGTGAGTACAATATTTATATTTGTTATTTAGTTTTACGACTGCCTCCGTGGTAGAGTGGATAGCGTATGCGACTGCTGATCGGAGGTGCCGGATTCGATTAACTTGCGGGCAAAAGTGTTACTGGGCTTCTCCGAATTCTCAGTAGCAGCCCGGAGTCTGGTGATGTGCCCGGTAACGGCAATAGGCTCGCCCCCTAGTACGTGGGACCTGAAAATTCATGGCGAAATGTGGGAGTAATATAACACCTCTGTCTATCCCTTCGGGGATACAGGCGTGAGTCTATATAAAAAAGTAGTCGGTCCGGCTTTGCTCGGATAAAGATATCATAATTATCTTATAGCTTTATCCTTTTCCATACCCTTGACGGCGTATTAAATATTTCCTATAGGATGGTCAATTTAGGAGATAAGAGACATACATACATACATACATATCGTCACGCCTTTTATCCCCGAAGGGGTAGGATAAGATGTTAAATCAAAACTTACATTTTCATTATCTGTATTCTGTACCTATGTAAGTATAAAGGTAATTTTCCTGGCTAGCATATAATCGCAAAGTCTAAACTACTAAAACTCAATACATAACATTTGTATAGGATATTTCAAAATTTCATACCGTCATATAGAAGTAAATGATTAGTTAAATGATGACATCAAAGCGAAAGCTTTGAAGCTAGCTCTAATCTAGTTCTGTGTGTGTGTGTGTGTCTGGCTAGCTTTGGTGTCGGAGCTAGCTTTACGAAAATGCTGGTAACGGCAGGTCAGAGATATAGAACCTCTGTATCTGTTACGTACAGAAATAAGCTAAAACAACTCAGTTCAGGAGGCCGCGACGGTTTCTACCGATAAGGTAGGATTTCCTAGCCGACCGCAACTGCACGCGACGTGTCGCTGCAGTCATGATCGAACCCATAGAAATATAAATAAGAGGAGAAGTGCCAAGGGAGCGTGTCGGTGTCCGAGATGCCCAAAGTGATCATATAGCAAGCAAATGGCCGTTATTATTGTTTTCAAATATCACAACGACTGTATTATTTTTCAATAAATACATTGCTCTTTAACTATTACCTAAATTTGTCGCGCAGTATCTGGAAAAACAAATAATTATGACCTAACGATACTTTATTAAGGGAATGCATCGTGTGGTACTGCCGTTGTGCGCAGCACGACAGTGGCCGATTGTTTAATATCTAGTATAAAATAATAAATAATTTTGTAGACATTACATAAAATGTTGTTTTGAAGCTCGATAGATGGCGTTGTGCCTTGTGTCTGAATCGCGCTATGGTTTCGTTACCAGCCATAGTATAAAAGGTAAAAATGAACCTGAATAAATTGTCACTGTCAGATCAGAATTCGATTGTGGTATTATTTCATTAATCCTATCCGAAGTTCACAAACAGTTCAACCAGCAGTTGACCACCAGTTCAACGTTCGCGCGCAGTGTCGTGAACATATTGGTCCTTCGAGCCGGATCGTTCTTTGAACTATTTTGAGACTTCAGCCGTACTCGCAGTGGATCGCTGCAAGAGAGGAGTACGCGCACATCTCGTGGAACGAGAAACGTGACACCCGACGCAGCAGCGCCATCTAGCGACGAGTAGCGGCAGAAACGGTTCTCTATATATCCAGAGGACGTCACCACCAGTCACTTAGAGAGAGATACGCCTTGCAGAACAAGGTATCTTCAAGTGAGTGAGCAGATCAAAACTGTGAGTACATTTTGTTAATTTTATGTGACCAGTTATTGGTAAAGTGCAAGTGAAGCAAGTTTAGCTAAATTGAACTCTATTTACTACAACACATTAACTTAGAAGATTTGAAGAGAATTTGGGACTTGTAAAATTATTTGATTAAAGATATCAAGGACTTAGTAGATTTTAAGTTTAGTTTGTAATTTATTATACTGTGTGCATGTTTAGACTTAGAATAGTTTTATAAAAAACGAAGGAACGGGGAACCTATGCCCGATTTCCGTCCATAGTGAATTGTAGTCCAAACACTTGTAAAATTTTCACCACTATTTTAAACTTAGAAAAATTCTATATCAATAATGGAAGGCTTAGTTAAGGTTTTAGAAAACAGCCGAAGAGTTATCCAAAGAGGCCTGACTAATTTTAAAAAATCTCCCAAAGATAGGCTTACTAAGGAGTATATGGACACTAGATTAGAGTTGTTAGAAAAAGATTGGAGCTTGTTTATAGATAATTTTACTAAACTACAAGAAAATTTTACTGATTTAGATGATGAAAAATTCTCGAGTGTTTATGATGATACTGAAGACACTTATATAACATATAAGTCTTTGTTAAAGACTTCTTTAAATAAATGTAAAGACAACTGTTCAGAAAGCACTATTACTAAAGATACGTCGTCCAAATCTTGTAATTCAACAGCTAAGCTGCCTAAAATTGTTATTCCCACCTTCAGTGGAAAATACGATGAGTGGACCACGTTTAGAGATTTGTTCACGTCTCTTATAGACAAAAATGAAAGTTTGGATAATGTTCAAAAGATGCACTATTTGAAATTGCACCTCAAAGGTGAAGCTGAACAATTTGTTCGTCACAAAGAAATATCAGACTTAAATTACACTGAATGTTGGAATAAGTTAGAAAAACGTTATAATAATAAAAAATATATATCCAATTGTATTTTAAAAAGACTTTTTGGGCAGAAACGTATGTTCGGCGAGTCAGCAAACGGGCTCAAAGAGTTACTTGACACGACCAACGATTGCCTTAGTGCACTCACTAATTTAAAGGTTGATGTATCTACGTGGGACATTATCATCATTCATATTGTTTCATATAAATTAGATTCTGAAACGCGGAAACAATGGGAGTTGACCGCAAATAGTCACGACTCCAATGAATTGTCTACCTACGAACAATTTGCCATCTTCTTAGAGAATCGTTTTCGCGCATTAGAACGTATCGAACCTAAAAAGGTTCATCAGGTCGTCAGTTCTCATGTGCCCAAGGCCATGGTGGCTGTTAGTTCAAGCAACAGACGCTGCGAGTTCTGTACTGAACCACATAAACTTTGTTTTTGCAAAAAGTTCGCAAAGCAAAATGTGGACACACGACGTGAGTTTGTTGCGAAACATAACATATGTTTCAATTGCTTAGGTAGTAACCATAGCATGTATAATTGTAAGAAACAGACCAATTGTAAACTCTGTCAAAAGCGACACCATTCGTTGCTACATCTTAGCGCAGAATCGGTAAACCAGAAGGGTGAGGCTTCAGAAAATCCTGCGGCTTGTCCGTTAGGAAACACGGATCAAGTCGTCTCATGCTTGGCGACAGATAAAATTCCCGTGCCTAGGCAGGTATTATTAGCTACTGCGCTCATAAACGCCAAGTCTAAGACGGGTGATTTTCAGCTGGTAAGAGCCTTACTTGATCAGGGCTCGCAAGCTTGCTTCGTTACCGAAGCTACAGTACAATACCTACGGCTGACAAAAATTCCTATTCAAGGAATTGTGTCAGGCCTAGGTAACAGGTCAACCATGGCGAAGTACATGGTACAACTAAAAATACAATCGCGGATAGATCCTACATTCGAATTACAACTCACAGCCTACGTGTTGAGTAAAATCACGTCGTACTTACCCGAGAAAAGTGTAGATAGTGCAGTTTTGGAGTGGGTTGATTTTGAAACAATGGATCTAGCTGATCCCCAGTTCAATTACCCTAGTAAGATAGATATCTTATTAGGTACTGATGCCTACAGCTGTATATTAAAGCAAGGTATTAGTAGAAGTCCTTCTGGCACCATGATAGCCCAGAATACTTACCTAGGATGGGTGTTGTCAGGTGCTGTGAACAAAGTAGATTATGATTCAAGTCATACACACGGTAAGGTAACAGTACTGCACACACGAGTGGATGAAGATGATGCCCTTAAGCGATTTTGGGAGATAGAAGAACAAACCGACAAAAATAAGATACTTTCACCAGAGGAGCAAAGGTGTGAAGAAATTTATAGCGCTACCACCTGTAGGCAAAAGGATGGAAGATATGTAGTCAGGCTACCATTCCGTGTCAAGAACCCGCAGTTTCCTGATTCTCGGTCTGTGGCTGAAATCAGATTTAAATCATTAGAAAGACGTTTAGAAAAGAACAAAGAACTTAAAATGCAATACACTGAAGTAATAAATGAATACTTACAGTTAAACCATATGAGACCTGTAAGAGAAGATGACACTAAAAGGGAAGTAGCTGCTTACTTACCTCATCATGCGGTGGTCCGTAGCGACAAAACCACTACCAAAGTACGGGTCGTATTCAACGCCTCGGAACGGTACAGAAAGGGTATTTCTTTAAACGATACCTTGCTGGTAGGCCCGTCACTACAGGCTGATTTGAGGCACATTGTGATGCGATGGAGAGTTTATCCGATTAGCCTTGTCGCAGATATTATAAAAATGTATCGCCAGATAAGAATTGCTGACGAAGATACTATGTATCAACGCATACTTTGGCGAGATAGTCCTGAAAAAGAAATTAAGGATTACGAGTTACTTACCGTCACCTTTGGGACTGCCTCAGCACCATACCAGGCAATTCGAACACTTCACCAAACGACGTACGATGAAGGAGAAAAATACCCACGCGCCGCCGAAGCCGTGTTGAATTCATTCTACATGGATGACTTAATGTATGGTTGCTATAGGATTGAAGAAGGTTTAGTAATATATAAAGAAATTACCGAATTATTGGGAAAGGGAGGTTTTGTACTGCAAAAGTGGAATAGCAATAGCCAAGAGATGTTAGATAGAATACGTTCAGCAAAAATAGAAGATCAAGGTTTTAAAAATGAATCAATCGAATATGAGGTCAAACAATGCAAGCAGCATGAGAAAATAAAGGTCAATAAGGGAAAGATCGTAGAGGACAAAGAAGTAGAGATCAACATAGATAGTACCATTAAAATACTAGGACTTACCTGGAACCGTAGTAGAGACTCCTTCCAATACAGGGTAAATCTCCCACCGTTGACACCAGTAGCTGTAACAAAAAGAGCGGTAATCTCAGATATAGCACGTTTATTCGACCCTCTTGGATGGCTAGCTCCAAGTGTCGTGATAGCAAAAATATTTATACAAAAACTTTGGCTCGCGGGGCTCGGTTGGGATGACAATTTGAGTGCAGAGTTACAACAAGAATGGGATACTTACCGCGAGGAATTATCACTACTTACTAATGTTATGATTCCGCGTTGGCTTGGCACCAACTTGAACGACGAACTAGAACTTCATGGGTTTTGTGATGCTTCTAAGGCAGCCTACGCAGCAGTGGTATACTTGCGCATGATAGATGCCGCGGGTAAAGTCAAGGTTGCTTTGTTAGTTGCAAAGACCCGAGTTGCTCCCATAAAGCAGATTAGCATCCCGCGCTTAGAATTATGTGGGGCAGTTTTACTCTCGAAGCTGTTGATAGAGACTGCAGAAGTTTTAAAGATCCCCATTCATAAAATAAGGGCATGGACAGATTCAACAGTAGTCTTGGCTTGGCTGAATAGCCACCCAAGTAAGTGGAAGACGTTTGTGGCGAATCGAACCGCTGAAATATTGACTTCGATGCAGCCTTCTCAGTGGTTTCACGTGTCCACCACCGACAACCCAGCAGATTGTGCGTCAAGAGGAGTATTGCCAAGTGTATTCTTGAATAATTCGTTGTGGTTCAACGGCCCGCAATTTCTTAGAGCAAATCAAATAAAATATAACAAACAAAGGAAAATTGACATAGATTTAGAACAATGCATCAAAGTTCATGTTGCTATTGTGCCAGACGATGGCGAATTAATACAAAGATTTTCATCTCTACAAAGGCTTCTTAGAGTAATCGCATATTGCCGCCGATTTCTGAACAAGGGTAAAAACGAGACTGATTATTTACAAAGGAAGGAAATTGATAGAGCGTTAGAAATTTGTATAAGAAAAACGCAACAGGATATATTTAAAGAAGAATATGTACAATTGCAAAGCAAGGGATTCTTACAACTAAGAACGAGCCGATTGAAATCCCTGAGTCCTTATCTCGATGGTAAAGGCTTAATTAGAGTACGAGGAAGAATAGAGAAATCTACGTTGGATGAAGAGACGAAGCATCCAATAGTGCTACCAGCTAGCGCCCATCTTACACATTTAATTATCGTTGATGCACATAATAAGACCCTACACGGCGGTCTTCAATTGATGCTTAACTATTTAAGAAGGGCTTACTGGATTCTTGGTGCACGAAATTTGGTTAAGCAACAAGTTCGAAAATGTGTAACATGCGCCAAACAAAGCGCAACCATCAAAACTCCAATGATGGGTGATCTTCCATCTGTACGCTGTACACCGGCTAGACCATTCCTGAATAGCGGAATCGACTATGCTGGTCCTATTAAAATCCGGACAACCAAAGGTCGTGGACACCACTCGCATAAGGGGTATATTTGTTTATTCGTTTGTATGTCTACACGAGCAGTTCATCTTGAAGTCGTAAGTGATATGAGCACGCAGGCATTTTTAGCAGCGTTTAGGCGCTTTGTTTCGAGACGCGGACACTGTGCTAACATATATAGTGACAATGGGACAACGTTCGTTGGCGCTTCCAAAGAATTGCGTCAATTGAAACTTGGCCAATCTTCCATAGCCGAGCATTTAGAAGCGAATAAAACACAATGGCATTTCATTCCCCCATATGCCCCCAATTTTGGTGGTTTGTGGGAAGCAGCAGTGAAATCTACAAAGTTTCACTTAAAAAGAGTTATTGGCGACGCCACACTTACTTACGAGGAGCTTGCCACTCTTCTTACTCAAGTAGAGGCATGCTTGAATTCGAGACCAATTAGCGTCATGAACCTGAGTGATCCTGGAGATCCTATGCCCTTGACCCCGGGACATTTTTTAATTGGCGAACCACTAGTTTCTATACCTGAATACGATAGTTACGAAAATTCCAATGTGCATTCTTTAACACGATGGCAATTTGTCCAAAAAATGTTGCAGTCATTTTGGAGGCGCTGGTCTCAAGAATATTTGAGCAATATGATGCAACGATACAAATGGGCTTCCAATGTCCAAGAACCAGACATAGGTGACGTAGTCCTTATAAAGGAGGACGATTTACCCCCCAGTCGTTGGAGCCTAGGTCGCATTTTAGAGAAACATCCGGGTGATGATAATGTCACTCGTGTGGTCACTTTACGTACAAAGGCGTCTATTGTGAAAAGACCTATTAATAAACTGTGTATTTTACCAATCGCTGTGTAAGTAAAATGTTGTTTTTTTAATATATTTCAAATGTATTTTTTGCTTTCTATTTTAACTGTGTTTCGTGTGTACCTATTGCCAATAATTATAATATGTCTAGAAAGGACGTCCTGTAACTAACGTCCTTTGCGGGGCGGTATGTTTAATATCTAGTATAAAATAATAAATAATTTTGTAGACATTACATAAAATGTTGTTTTGAAGCTCGATAGATGGCGTTGTGCCTTGTGTCTGAATCGCGCTATGGTTTCGTTACCAGCCATAGTATAAAAGGTAAAAATGAACCTGAATAAATTGTCACTGTCAGATCAGAATTCGATTGTGGTATTATTTCATTAATCCTATCCGAAGTTCACAAACAGTTCAACCAGCAGTTGACCACCAGTTCAACGTTCGCGCGCAGTGTCGTGAACACCGATGTTTTTGTATGTGTAAGTTGAACGTTGCTTGGTAAATACACGCTATGTTCTGTTAGGCGGCAGCCGCGGATTGTCTTTTTAAAAAAACACTTTTATTTCAGCTGGAACCACAGTTTATTGCAATAGAGTTTTACACAGACACAAACACCTAATGCCTCACTTTACTTTACTAAATAAAATGACAATCTGTCTGACTTGTTTTAACGACGGCTACGACGGGACTTCTGCGGCTCGCGGTCTATCTGCGACTCATTGGCCGCGTGGCTTAGAGCGGTTTCAGATTAGCGTTTTATACGCGCGTATAAGCTCGTTTTTGGAAGTGCATATAGGCGCGTATAGGCGCGCCTTTTGGCACACGCGCAACTCGTACGAGCGTTGACGCGCTTCTAAGCTCGTATAACCACGAGCCGTCAGAATCCATGTTGACAAATTCAAATTCAAATTCAAACTTTATTCATTAACAATTTTCACATTGTGTTTGAAATACATAGTTATAAAAATTAACAGACACTAATATCTATCAAATACAATTAATTAGGCAGCACACCATTAGAAACATACAAGTCACGGCAATTAACTAAAACAATCAGTAGTCAATAATAAATTATAATTAAATCAAAGCAAATGGTATATAGGTATTTATTTAAATAACAAAATAAATTAATATTAGGATAACACAATTAATTATAACTACTTAAATACTACAACTAAAATTAAATTAAATATTAAAGTACAATCCAAATTAATAAGAAAATGCATATTCAAAGGGCGTCGTAAAAGTCCTCCACATCGCCGTCTATTGGGAATGTGCCCAGAAGACTGGCAGCATTGCCACGCTGTATGGCAATGCTAATTTTTTGTGCTAGATACATGCCAGCCTTCTGGTCACGCGAGGCGTCGACAAGTCTCTTCGCAAGCTCTCTATAGAGAGATCTAGCACTTGGACCCCATGACCCCAACGTTTCGACTCCAAACGGCTCAAATACATAATCCCCTACGAGATTTACATATTTGCGCCGTTTCAGAGTCTCCGCTGTGGCAGCAGCAGCGCCCGCACAACCCGCTGTGCTAGAAAGATGAGATGGCGCAAGGGTATCGACACACGTTGCGTCCCATACCAAAGGCCTACCCAACTTCCAAGGCAGTAGAGACATTCCATCTGGTCTTTTACCATCGCTGCGTGCCAAACCCTGAGGTTCAAGTTGGGCTGGAACGCCAGCGGTGACAAGAGCCCGGCGGAGAATGTCATTCAGGTTGCTATGTCGTGAAATACGACCTGCGCTCCTGCTGCATGATAGGCCATGGTCACCAAGGCTGTCGACCGCCTCCCCACAGTGACAACATTAAATGGTTAAATAATAAAATAATAATGTCAATAATGAAATATGAATGTCAATAATATAATAAAAATAAATTAATTAATTACGTTAATAGAATTAATTGTAATAATTATAATTAATTATTGTTCCTCAATGTCACGATAAGTACACTTTTGCATGTCGTCGATAGAATATAAACACCCTTCCAGCAGAAACGTCTTAAGCTTACTTTTAAAATTACTTTTATATAGCAAGCTCTTCAAACCAATGGGCAACTTATTAAAGATTTTGATAGCGCTGTAATAACTACTGTGCTTTACTACATTTAATTGAGGTATATTTATAGACACTGACAAGACGTCACTACCATTTCGAGTGAACACGCCCGTTTACGTGAGTCTGGTTTTTTGAAGCGCGTAATGTAGCGCGCGTGTAAGCGCGTATGCTGAAACGACCGTATACGCGCAGAAAAATACGCTAATCTGAAACCGCCCTTATGGCCCTATATATAATATAAATAGTGCAGATGTCAGCATTTAATAAGGAACTAATTATGGATATAACAGTTCGATAAGATAAAGTTTATAATTGAGTTTTTGGAAGTTTTGATTTAAAATGCGAGTGTGTGCGCGTCTAAATTGTTTTTATATTGCTTTTAGTGAACTGCATGTGTAGTAGTAGCCGCGTGGAAGTAGCAAACTGGCGACTTGTGTCGCCAGTTTGCGATACACTTTCGTCTACAGGGCATATCTCCTTGTTTATAATATATGATCGAACCCAATCGCAGACGGCAGCGCTGTATTCCTATTGGTTCTATGCGTTCTGTGAGACAGCAATCCAAATGAACATAATTTACTGCTTAAGTATTATCAATAGCTAATAACTTTTTCCAGAGCAGGTAACTTACAATGTAAAATAGTTACAGCTCCTTACAAAAATAATATGCCCTTATATTGGCGATTAATAAAATTGGCCATAAGTTTTATTGCCGGTTCTTTCTCGTGATTCTACCTATTGCATTACGAACGTGGTACCAAATGTAGATTTTTGACTTAGACTAATCTTTTAAAACTCGTTAACTTACTTCAAAAGCGTGCGTCTCAGTTTAGCAGTGGTAAGCTTATTATGACGGACGTTCAACACCCTCATGTCTTACAGATCTTGGATGCTGGCCTTCTCTATGAACTTCTTTGGCAATACTAATGTGTGGTCAGGTCAGGCGCGGTCCGAAGGGGGGGGTCACAGGGGACATGACCCCCCCAAAATCTAAGGTCAAATTGAAAAATCTCAAAAATTTGGCAAATAATAAAAGGAAATTTCTAGCTATCCCATAACAGCGATAAATTTATAGTTTGCTGACTGTATCTAGTGGTGTTTTTATGAACTACGTACGATGGCCAAAATAACTTGGAAATTACATCTAGTTTAGAAATAAGGAACCGAACTACGTAGTTTTGGTAATCCTAGCAAAATCGATATGCGTCGTTATGATAAAGATTGTTTAACAATATTCTAATAATGTAATTTGCCGGTTTATTGTAACGATTCAAGATAAAGGCTGTCTACTTAGTTGTGAATTGTGACTCTTGTTGTTAAGTTTTGTGATTGAGGAAAAATTAAAATATAACTTAATTGTCGAATACTTACTACATATAATTTAATTTGAAGAACAGTGCTTCATTTAATGATCATTTTATACTAATGGTAAGTCATTGTAAGTAATATCGAGCTTTTCCCGCCATTTTAGCGCAACCGACAAAAACTAAATTTTACAGGAGAAGGTATTTTCTTTAAATATTTTTATACAGAAATGTGCTAATAAAGTAAATTTTGATGTACATTAATGATTTTTAGACATTAATATGTATAATTAAAAAACTACAAATATAATAAGTATTTAGGGTTGGATTTTAAAACGAGTCGCCTGAATTTGAGGGTATTGTTGGTGTAGGGGGCTTAAGGGAGTTAGCTCAAAGTAATTTTGGCTGCCGGAATTGCGTCTAAATATTTTTAAACAATTTCCAAAAATTCTTTAATACTTTGGCAATTATGCAAAACGGAACGTAATTTTTATGCTTTAGTACAGTTTTTCAAATGTAATTTTTAGGTTTTATGACAATAACGTGAAATGAAACGCAACTCGCCATCTTGGCTGGTTGATATTGACAGCTAATGTCAAATTTGTGCATCATTCCCATAGATATATAAAGGATAGAGTGGCAGAGTAGTACCTGACTCAATACTGTGTCGTGTCCGCCGGTGGGAGAGAGAACGCAACAGTTAAAGGCCCCCTGCATCTCTCTTTAACAACGCATGCTCTACATTCTACAATGGGGTTGGCAACTGTCAAAGTGTGTTGTCGTTGTGTCCCCAAACATTGAATTTGTATTATAGTAAAATTTTTACAATATATTATACACTTTTTTGTCATTACAAACTATCTTCGTGTATCAATAAAAACAACTTTTAAACTATTGATTACTGATAAACTGATATAATTTAACTGATATAAATTAATAGTTACAGGTAGCACGCCATTGCGCAATGTTGATGTTGTGCATGTACTGTTAGAGAGAGATGCAAGGGGGCTTTAACCGTAGCGTTCTCTCTCGCACCGACGGACACTCATTGGCCCCTCTCTGCTACTCTATCCTTTATATCTCTATGATCATTCCTTTGCTTTCGAGTGCCTAGGGTTAGGTTAGGTGCGGCTGTAATTTTACCTACAGACTGACGCCTGTATCCCCGAAGGGGTAGGCAGAGGTGTAATATTACACTCACATTTCGCCATGAATTTTTAGGTCCCACGTAATAGGGGGCGAGCGTATTGTCGGTGACTGTAATTAAGGTAACTAAATAGGTTATGTTAGGTTAGGTTATTTTTCTAAGGGAACCAAGCATTTCCGGCGGATGAAAATGATGAGGGGGGAGCCGAACCCTTTCCTCTACCCCCCCCCCCAACCTCACAATCCCTTAAAATGGCGACGTATTTCGAATTTTTTACCAGTATTTACGCTATAAATGGCGATCCAGATGCCTATTTTTTATTAGTGTAGTGAGTGACCCCCTTCAAAATTTCAGGCTGTGACCGCGCCTGAGTCAGGTAATACTGTTGCCCTACCTCGCTATGGCGCGCCGTAGACGATATGTCGCTACGGAAAGTATTTTATAGAAATACGTAGAAGCACAGAAGGCCAATTCTCGTATTTAACAGACACTGACACTGAATTTTGACTGAACTGCGATTTAATTTTGAATTGACTCACAATTGGTATTCTCATTCACTTAATCTCATTACAGTATGATTTCGATATAATCAATTTATAATCTCTTGTTGATCTCAGAGGTAATGTCAAAAACTCAAAAACAAAAACATGAATGTTGCCATTGTGTAAGAAAATACATTAATAGGAATGGTTAAAATTAATATACAACCAGAGACTAGTAAATTCTTTACAAGTCTCTGATACAACTAAGTAATAAAATTTCGGTAAGTAAATGTATTGGTTCCTTGGATCGTGTTGATTATTTTCAATAGGTATAGCCATCGCAGCCCAAATCCACTCATACTTATTTTATATATAAAACAATAACAAAGTAACAAACACTTATTTTGCTCAATTGTCAACAATAGTCAGCTGTGAACTGTCAAACCGTAGTATCATTTGGTTTTAGCTACAGTTTAACGTTTGTTGTACGTAAATAATTAGCGGAATACCGTCCACACTAGTTCACACTTAGTTCAACTTTCGATGTAGTCCCGATCTCATTCAAGTGTCAGTTAAGTTACAAGAATACCATTTATGACACCGAGACTAGATTGATATTGGAATTTGAACAAATATAATTACCAGAATTGACCTTCAGATTACTAAATAGTTACTGTAGAAGCCAGTAGTGTAGCGGCGACTCGTCGCTTGCAGTTGCGGTCTGCGGTCGGCTACGAACTCGTAGAGCTTACCTACCCGCTACGGCTTTTAAATCTATGGAAATTATTTCCGTCGATGATCAATTCAAATCGACTGCAAACTCGTACACACGGCTATTCGTCAAACTAGACACTTTGACGTTTGTACCGTTTTTATGTTGCAGGAAATAAGTATCAAAATCGCACAGCAACAGTTAAGCTTCGCCAATTTCTTCTTGCCTTCGGAAATCGTTTATTATTTTCCGTGGGTTTGGTTCAAGTAGTCCGTGTGGTGACGGATTAAGAATACGGAATGTCACCACCCCATATAAACCCATGGGTGTCGTAAGAGCCAGAGGGAGCATATTATGCAGAGAACAGCACTGTAAGAGAAGGAAAACTTGATACAAACCCTATACCAACCCGTTTGGCTAGCGTGGTATAGTAGGCCAATTCCTCCTTTCAAAGGAGAGGCCTAGTCCAGCAGTGGACTGTTAAAGGCTGATGATGATTGGTCCAAGGTCAATTGCACGTCTATACGTACCTACCCTTCAAATTCATATCGTCGAAGAAATTGTTATTGATACTTTGTGTTCAGCTGAAGGCACACGTTTTTTTATGTAATAGACGGCAAACGAGCAGGCTGATCGCCTGATGGTAAGTGAATACCACAGCCCATTGGCACAAGCAACACTGGAGGACTCAAAAGTGCGCTATCACCCTTTGGTTTGGAAAGAGGAGTAGGACTCCTCCTATGCATATGGGATAAGGGTGAAGGAATAGGGGATGGGCAACAGTATAGGTACTGTTTGTAACATTGTTTTAATGGGCGATATTAATATTAACATCTGCCCCAAAGATGAAAACTCGCAGGCACGCGAATACCTAATCTTAAACACCTCACATGGCTTACTTCCAACACATGTCTTGCCTACCCGCGGTGATAATTGCCTCGACCACGTATTATTAAAATTTTTACTAAACTCTACCACCATCGTGTTTGATGCGTATATTACGGATCATGTCCCGGTTTTGCCTAATATTGAGGGTGAGGACGTGGACACGTGGACTATAGTTCTGTCTACAAAATAATATCTAGTTCGGATTTTAGCCAAATATTGAATATCTCGGACACAAATGAAGCAGCTGAATTGCTTGTGTCTTCAGTAGGTAACATTATTAAGCAACATACGGTCATAAAACACATTTCTTGCAAAAATAGATTGATAAAACCGTGGATTACATTGGGTTTGCTGAGGTGTATTAGAAATAGGAATGCAATGAATCGTAAATGTAACAGTGAGCCCGAAAATTATACGCTTAAAGTTACTTATTTGCGATACCGAAATTTTTGTAACAAATTATTAAAAAAATTAAAACAAGCTTATGAGCGTCAGCTATTTGACAAGGCCAAAAATAATTCAAAAGCCACATGGAAGGTCATTAAGAAACTTACAAATACTCAATGCGTAGCAGCCCCTCCATTAGAACTCTTAAAAATTGAGTCTAGTTGTCAGTTATCCATCGACCGTGTAAACACTTTCTTTTCTGCCATAGGCAGGGACTTAGCCTCATCACATAAAAATAATTCCATGACCACGACACAAATTTCTAAGGACCATACCCTTCTTAACTCCATTACACTCCTACCCATGAATGAATTTGAAGTCACTGAAGTAATTTTCAGCCTACGCAAAGATGCAGCCGTAGGATGGGATAACATACCGACTAGTTTATTGCAACATTGTAGCACCACGCTAGTTCCTATCATCACACATATCTGTAATTTGTCTATCGCTACTGGGATATTTCCTAAAATTTTCAAAAAGGCAATTGTTCACCCTATCCACAAGGGTGGGGAAAGAGACAATGTAAATAATTACAGACCAATTTCAGTGCTACCAGCTTTGTCTAAGGTTCTTGACAAACTGTTGAATGCTCGCTTGATTAACTTTTTAGATCGTCACAACATACTAGCTCCAAATCAATTTGGCTTCAGATACAAAGTATCTACAGAAGATGCGGTTTCATCCCTTGTCGACCACGTTGTCAATAAATTAGATAATCAAAGCAAATGTATTGGAATTTTCCTAGATCTTACTAAGGCTTTCGATACCGTCTCTATCCCCCATCTTTTAGATAAGCTTCAGCGTATGGGTATACGTGGCCATGCTCATCAGATTTTCAAAGACTATCTTGCCGATAGAACCCAGTTTGTAAAAATTGACTCCTATACAAGTGCTCTCAGTTCTCTTTCTTTCGGAGTACCTCAAGGATCTATTCTTGGACCTACACTCTTTTTAACGTACATAAATTCCCTTTGTAACCTTCCGCTATTAAACTGTTCCATGTTCACGTATGCAGATGACACAGCCTTAGTCATTCATGGCTCCACTTGGACTGATACCTTTGCATGTGCTGAAAGAGCTCTTCAGGATGTATCACAATGGTTGACTGACAATCTTTTGACTCTAAACCTTAATAAGACTACGTACGTAGCTTTTTCCTTATCAAAGCAGTCACCTTTAGACATTCCACCAATTAAGGTTCATTCTTGTCCTAATTATCCTTGCCTACTATGTAACTGTCCCACATTATCTAGGTCAAATATTATCAAATATCTTGGCATTTATATTGACAGTCAACTTAGCTGGAAACCGCATATTTATAAACTTATACCGCGCGTTCGTAAAATAAGCTTATAAGTATTTTCAAAAAGTTAAGACAATCTGCCGATTTAACCATACTTAGAACTGTGTATTTTGCGCTATGTCAGTCCATTCTAGGATACTGCATTTCAGTATGGGGTGGTGCGGCAAAAACCTCTTTTCTGGATCTTGAACGGGCACAAAGAGCAGTTTTGAAGGTTATGACCCACAAGCCTTTCAGGTATCCCACCACGATGCTTTATAAGGATTGTTAAATCCTTACTGTAAGACAGATTTTTGTGCTCCAAACTGTTATAAGAAAACACTCATATTTGCCCTATGACAAAACTAAACTGCTTAAACGTCGTTTACACAAGGTGTGTCCCGTGCCGACCTTTAAGACAACCCTAGCTAGTAGACATTTCAGCATATTAAGCGCTCATTTATACAATACCCTAAACAAATCTTGTAACATCTATCCCCAATGTAAATTCTCAGTTAAGAATAATATAAGTAAATGGCTCCTATCTAAGACATAAACGGAGACTGAAGATCTTTTAAAGGTATCAATATTGTAGGCAACTACCTAGTTTAAGTATACAGATACCCTGCATAGGTAATAATATTGTACGAACCTCCTACTTTCTTATATTTTAAACAGGCTTGCACACATAATTAATATTGTTATTTATATTCCTTTTTTATTTTATTTTTTCATTTTAATTACTTTTTTTTATATTTTCCTAAGATGGAAACTCTTTAATATATCTCTTCACAATTCTGAAGCAAGCAGAATGCATGCTTCAAAATACTCAGTGAAAATATTTGTAAACACTTCTATAATGTTTGAATTATTGGCATCTATTGGTGTGAGGGCCCTGGCACCCGTAACACAAGTTAAATCTTATCACGGGTGCCAGAGTTCAAAATGTTCTTGATGTAACTTTTAAACTACTTTTTCAATATTTGTGTAAAACTGTGTACATTTCTTTAACGAAAATAAAAAAATATTATTAAAAGAAATAAAAATATTATATTATGTTACTTTACGTTGATATACTGTGAGAGGGTAGTTCTGGAGGTAAAACCTGCGGTTGCACCATGAAATAGCTGTAGATACAGAATAAACACACAATCAGTTTATAATTGTATTTTATTTAAATAACTTATAACTACATCACAAACAATATTTAATTTACAATTAATAACAGTTAATCTATGTTACAGTTACAACACTATTTCAAATAAATAAATAAACAAAATGCATCTGACAGTGAAGAGAATAACATCATGGTACATTGTACAAGCACGGAAACGGCGGCGGCGCGGCGATTTACTTGTCATTCAAATTTGATCTTTAAATCGTATGGCGTATAGTATGTTTTACAACGTCAATATAAAAAAACCAACGGCACGCTGTCAGCGCGCTTACCGCTACCGTAACATTGGAAACAGCGCCGCGCCGTGACCGCACCGTAAAGCCGGCTTCCCACAGTTCACCGAAGTTACATCAGGTAACTTCAAAGGAGCTGTGCGAGTCGGTCGACAAATCCTCTCACCGTGGGAAGCGGACTTTACAGTATGACATGACCATAAGCCCGTGATAGAGAGATCATTCCTGGTCCGGGCGTGAACTTTTAAATTTAAAGAAAATGTGACTACTTAGTCTATGAACACCTAATTATTAAGATAATATCTAGATTGAGCTTCTCTAATCATTCATATTTACAGTTTATTGTAACCACACTCTACTTAGGGTCTAAGCATATGCGCTGTTTTAGACCCAGCGGCAATTTAGAAAAATCGAAACCGAACCTGAATATTTTTATTTCTCACTTAGCCCCTTCGTAAAGAATGCTAGGCAAATCTTTGATGGCCGATGTGTTTAGTCTCCAAAAGACTATAGAAATTCTTAGGACTTCTATATAGAATGTTACTTAAATCTTTGATAGCTTCCTTCGTCTCCGAGTGACTACTGCAATTTTAATTTATAGTAGTTCATTTACGGATTCGCATTGCTGACATTTTGTTTATGCATTGCCGACACATTTTCACATAAAAAGTATCGTCAGTACAAACGCCATTAATCAATATTCGATCTATACATGGATTTTGAGATTTGAGATACATCTTTATCATAAGCGGTAGTATAGCCTTGCTGATTTCAGCATGAATGGGCCAGCCGGGGAAGTACTACCTTCTCACAGAAAATCGACGTAAAATAACAGTACCTAAACTGTTGCGTTTCGGTCGGTGAGTGAGAGTGTCGGAGGCCCTATCCCCTATTCCTTCTCCCTCATCCCACTCCTTATCCTATCCCTTTTCCCAACCCCAAGGGGCGGCAACGTACTGGTGACTCCAGTGGTGTTGCTTGTGTCCATGGGCGGCGGTAATCGCTTACCATCAGGCGATCCATCTACTCGTATGCCGCCTATTACTATATAAAAAGAAATTGGCAAAATATGTCAAACATGTATCTCAAACTTTTAGATCCATGGATAGATTCTATATTAAACCGACCGATGGTGATTCTATCTTCAAAGCACATTTCACTGGCCGACTAAATAAATGCTTAGCATCGTTATATAGATACGGTCACATAGTTTCGTAGCTTTACATTTCACATCCTCAGGCAAATTACCCGTAGCAAAGTTATGCTACGAGCGACTTTCCACCATGTGCCAAGTGCTACGCAGCTGCGTAGCACATCGCTGGAGAAAAAGGATTCTTAGGCCGCGTTCCCTCTATGTTGTGACGACAGATAGTCGTGTTGCTTAAAGCGTTATGGCTATAAATAGATGTGTTCATTTAGGACACACGATTAGCTGCCGTCCAAGACTGTCTTTTTGCAGTGATAACAGATTCTAGATAATGAAAGCAGAAGACCAACGACAAATTGATTCGTCACGTCGTAGTAGGAACGGGCTCTAGATTAATAACTGCCGATTCTAAGCAGCGTATGCGTTTAGACCTTTATACAATTATTTAAAGAATCGGAGTTGGGCTTGAAGGATTAAAAAAAATATGCAATAAATTGCAGATTACTTAGAATGGCAGTTTAATCAACGATTGGAAAAATATTATTCAGTGTCATATCCAGAGTTTTGGTTGGGAGAACGAAGAAAGAAAAAAGAAAATCTATTTATTTGTCACAGACACAAAAAAATCACAAGGCATAGCTTTTAGTCTGTGACAGATAGTGATTTATCAAGGGAAACAGGTGTACTTTTTTATATCCGCCTTTTAATTAATGCCAGGTTACACTACTTAAATTACGACTAGACACTCATTTATTATTAATAACTATATTTTCTATACAAAATAATACTATTATTGCACTTAATAATACTGCAAAGTCAACTACTTCTCTTATTTTTAATGGACTATTATTTCTTATCTGTGGAATATTTCCTTTTACAGTATTTAAATAAATAAATAAATAAAAATGTATAAATATTATTATCTATTTCTTTATTAATACAAAAAATAAAATTAAAATCACTATAAATTAATTGTTTTAGTAAAAAGAAATGTTATATGTACTTTTTTTTACCGTGACTAGTTTATGACTATTATATTAATTCACATTATTCATAAAACTAAAAATCTCACTAATTACTAAATATCACTAAATTCATACGTATATATTTTATTACTAAATAATTATTATACATTTTATTGACGTCGATCCTCATTAGACGATTATATTCCTCAAATTAAAATTTAGTTTACACCAAGAAGGTATAAAATAATGTAACTAAATCAAAATGTACAGATAACATAGTGTACATTTAGTCAATTTTGTAAGTAGTGAGTCGATTATGTAATTCGATGGTCGAATTGTTAAGTTGGACAAAGATGCTCGCCACTAATTTTGTTATTAAGTATTTGCTCGTATGTTTTTAACTTAAATCGATTATATCAGTTGAGTATAACACTTAGTTAATCAAATATACAACACAATTAGACGAGTATAGCACATTTAACATTTAGTCGAGTTTTACGTGTTGTTAGTCGAGTAGTGTTGTGCGTAGTTCGTTTCACCGACGATGTCGATATCGCTGTCACTGTGCTCGCTGTCAGAATCTGATGTTTGTGTTGACATTCTTGAATTCTCCACCTGCAGAGAAAATTATATTTTTAAGGTACAGTCTACACAAAGCTCCATCCACTATGGCAATCACGCAACTGATGTACACACCTCACTGTTCTTATATACCTATAACTACCAAATTGTTAAGGGTTGTTGTACATTTTTTAAACTTCATACATTGGAAGTAAATTCGTCACATGCAACAAAAAATATCTTTGAATTCCACACAGGTAGGTAAGGGTTATTGTAAAATCGTGACAACTCCCCTGTGATTTTTCATAATTTTTGCTTAAAGTACCAATCAAAATTATTGGTTTTAGCGCTCTAAATGAAACACTTATTTAAGTACTCCTACGCTCCTACGCACACGTTATTGCGAGTTTTATATAATTTGTAGACAAATCGGCCACTCAAGATCTGTGATTTTTACGTGGGTATTACATTAAAACATAGGTGGTTATTACTGTTTTATTTATTTTTATAGTCTCCCGCCTGTATCCCCAAAGGGGTAGGCAGATGTGTAAATATTACACTCACATTTTGTCATGAATTTCTAGGTCCCACGTAATAAGGGGCGAGCCTATTGCCGTTACCGGGCACATCACCAGACTCCGGGCTGCTACTGAGTATTCGGAAAAACCCAGTTACACTTTTGCCCGACCCGGGAATCGAACCCGCCTGCGATCAGCAGTCGCATACGCTATCCACTCGACCACGGAGGCAGTCAAAATTTTATTTATCTTTTTTTAGTTTTTCTTATAATAATATAAGTTATAAATTAAATAAGTTATAATAGTAAGTTGTAAAAATTGTGACTTTAATGAAGACGTAAAGTAGGTAAATTATTGAAATGGCAGTGCTAATCAACAGCGTTTCTATTCTATTTAAGTTTTAATTTTTCTGCTAACTGTGCTAGAAATTGGACTGTGATAAATTTTCAATTTTCAAAATCAAAATATTGTTAATTTCTACAAAGTTTACAATTGTGACGAATTAACACAATAATTTTTTCGTGACTTTCTGACGCATGTACAACAAACCATTATCTATACCTACACATAAATAAAATTGGAGTGTCTGTTTATAATACTAAAATAACCGCTTTTTACTACCGGATACCGGAATTACATTTTTTTTAATTTTTGTCTGTCTGTCTGTTTGTTCTCGCTAACCTCTGGAACAGCTGAACCGAGTTTGACGGGACTTTCACTGGCGGATTGCTGACGTACCAAAGAATAACGTATGCTACAAATTAACCGGGTTCGCGAAGTAGTCGTCAGTGCCATTAGTAATACTAATATTGATCTAATATTTACACCTCTGCCTACCCCTTCATGGGGATACAGGCGTGAGACTATAAATAAATAAAAAAAAATACTGGTCTAAGCCTTAGTTATCACTATCCCTTCAGGTTGCGACGGACAGACGGCAACCACAAAGCAATATTCTGCTAAGTCTGATAGACAGAAGAGAAGAAGCAGGGCCGCCGCGTCGCCAGCCGATTCTCTAGGGGAGGGGGCAAAGTCGCCCGCCGATTGCCTAGGGGGAGGGGGGGGGGAGTTGATATGGAAAATGAGAAAAGTACAGAGAAAAGTATGAATTGTAGGGATTTTCAGTGTCTATTTGAGTTTCAGCTGCCTCCCTCTGACCTCTTGGCGATGCCCTCGGGACTAAGGCGAAAGTCTTGGATAAAACTGATGCGACGTAACGCTAGGACGATGATGATGATATTATGTCAAGAATGCTTAGTCTAATCAATGAATACAGATTTACATAGAAGCGCAGTTCTTAAGGATTTCGTGTGCCGATTCCAAGTGGGGACAGTCGCCAGTTTAGTTCGTAGCTGGCGGCGCTGGCGTCGTTCTCCGTCTCTCTTGCTCTCGTAGTTAAGATACACTGGAGGAGAGAGAGACAGCTGCCGCAGCGCGACTGCCACACGCCGCCAAGCGGCAATTTGAGTCACAGAAAGTTTGTCTTCAAAGTCTGAGTCTTAAATATCTGAGCTCTTTGGTCTAATTTAGACGCCGCTCTTTCGACAATTCAAACGGCGTTCGGAGCACTAAGAACGACACTCAAAGAACGCACAGCTCTACCTATATGTACAATCAAACAAGTCGGCACTGGAACAATTTGAAAAAAATCCATTGGCTCGCTCATAGAGTCCAGGCACACTAGAAACTGGTTTTGTATACGAGTGTCAATGTGCGTGTAAAGTAGCACTGGAAGCGACGATGTCTTGCTGAGCGACTTTCGCCCTTATGGTGGTCTAGTGGGAAGTTGTTCGACTGTACCTAAGTATATGAACTTATATGTACATATCATATAAAATACCTTTCGACATTCTGAATGTGTTGCTGGGTGTTTTGTCGTGAAATCCACTGCTGCAGCACCTGCGAACAAGCAATTTGTAAGTAAGTAGGTAAGTACTATTATTATTAGTTATTTTAGTTATCTGTCAGTACTTTCAATCAGAAATATAGGTACTGTTTCCGAAACAAGATGCTACAAATTTTGTACCGGTCGAATAAAAAAAAACAGTTTTACTATAATTATAAATATTTTTTTAAAAGGATTATTAAACGAAGAACTTCTAAAAAGTTATATAACGATAACAAATGATCCGAAGGTAACATACAATTTAAATTGCTCGGAATAAATGTTAGCGTTAGCGAGTCATTTATTGTTCGGGAGTACAAACTACTAGGACCAACAGCGTCGTTCGCAGTGTAGGTATGCTAAATGTCGATGTCGGCCTAATTTGTAGCACGCGCCGTACAATACCCATAGTTTGTATGTAACTTGTGTGAATATTAATTTTTGTGTGTGAGATACTCATAATTCACATTACTATTTTCATTTGTATACGTGGCAAAGCACATGATTACACGCCGGTTATTGACAGTACACGTCACCGGACGTGACGTTACTGACGCTTATGACGTTTGTCTGACAACAGCGTCAACCCGTTGCTTTGTTTGGGTCATCCATAGATGAGAGAATTAGTATCAGATGGAACGCACGGCACAGTTGCGTGCGGCCACTAAAGCAAATACAAAATTGAAAAGCGAATACAAACTCGTCTCAGTGCGCTACGACGCATCGTACAGTTCACGCGTCACGATCACTTCAACTTTTAAATTCTCAAAATGCCGTCTTGCGTTCTTAAACACTGTAAAAGTTGTTCCTAAAAACAAAAACAGGAAAATGGAATATCTTTTCACAGGTAACTATTGATAATTTGACTGTTTCCTAATTTAATTTCGATAAAATTCGTATTTGTGCAAGAAATATGTAAGTGTTGCCAGTTTTTGTCGACGCCGTTCTGCCTGAATTAGGGAAAATGCACTTGTCAATTGATTATGTGATAATGATTGTCATGTTAATGAAAAATACATTACCGTATTATAAAAGTATATTGTAGATATATCTTCTTTCTCATAAATATAGTAATAGAATTTCAATTTCCATTAGTATATACCTAACATAATATTGTTTTGAGTTCGATCCCCAAACGATCCAAATATTCGTGTACACCCTGCTACTCGTCAAGCTTATACACTTTGACCTTTGCACCGTTCTTATGGCGTAAAGAATAAGTATCAAAATCGTACAGCAAATGTTTAGCTTGACTTGGCGCCGTGTGTACATACATACTTATGGCTTAGGGAATAAGTATCAAAATCGTACAGCAACTGTGTAGCTTGACTTGGCGCCGTGTGTACATACATACTTATGGCGTAGGGAATAAGTATCAAAATCGTACAGCAACTGTGTAGCTTGACTTGGCGCCGTGTGTACATACATACTTATGGCGTAGGGAATAAGTATCAAAATCGTACAGCAACTGTTTAGCTTGACTTGGCGCCGTGTGTACATACATACTTATAGCGTAGGGAATAAGTATCAAAATCGTACAGCAACTGTTTAGCTTGACTTGGCGCCGTGTGTACATACATACTTATGGCGTAGGGAATAAGTATCAAAATCGTACAACAACTGTTTAGCTTGACTTGGTGCCGTGTGTACATACATACTATTTATTTCTCAACTAATCGACGCCAGCAGCTTCGCACGCACATATTTTCGTATTTCTCGTTTTGCCCGATCCCGTGGGAATTTCGAGAAATCCCGTCTTAGTGCACCCCTACGGTTCCCAAGAAACATACATGCTAAATTTCAGCTTCATGCGCCGAGTAGTTTCGGCTGTAGCTTATCTGTCAGTCAGTCAGTAACGCAAGGATTTTATATATACAGATTTAAGATTTACGAAGTAGTTAAAACTTAACTCGGTACCTACATTTAAGAAATGTATTTATAAAAGCATTAATTAAATCCATGGTAAATTCTTCAAAACCGCAAATGAATATAAGAATATTACATAACTATATGCAAAATACTGGGAGATTATTCATAATCTGGCAACTTTAAACACACATAGACGCGCGTGTCCGTACAGTGCCAGTCGCCAAAGGTCACGCACACATAGCTGTCAACGTGCCACACTTAGTTGGACGAATGCGCTCTATCTGAGACTAATTCTCTCATCTGTGGGGTCATCCGTCATAGTATTTTGGATTGCGTGATAGTGTGATGTGTCTCTTTATCGTAAGGTTTTAATTGTTGTTCTTTATTTATTTTGTTTTTAGGGTTCCGTACCTCGAAAGGAAAAAACGGAACCCTTATAGGATCACTTTGTTGTCCGTCCGTCTGTCAAGACCCTTTTTCTCAGGAATGCGTGGAGGTATCAAACTGAAATTTATACTAAATACTCGAATCTACGGTTCCATTGTGCTGTAAAAAAATCACACTTCTAATCCAACGCAATCAAAAGATACAGCCGTATATGCTGCAAATTGCAGCATATTTTCAAACTGGCATTGGAATCAAAACCTACTGGGTACTTCCCGTGCACTCAGAATCTTGAAATTTGGTACGAAGCAACGTCTTATATCACATATAAAGGAAAAATTGCGAAAACCGTAAATTTTTAGTTACAGCATATAAAAAAATATTTTTAATAAATTTTAAGTTACTACGCCTTTCTCTTGAACGCGTGGAGGTATTAAATTGAAATTCATATCAAATACTCAGGTATATAACACCGTAAGGCGGCAACAAAATCAAGCTTCTATGTCAACGCAATCAAAAGAAAGAGCAAAATAAGCATATTTTCAAACTCGCCCCTACTCGCAAGTGAATCAAAACCTACAAGGTACTTTCCGTGAGCTCAGAATCTTGAAATTTGGTACGAAGCATTGTCTTATATCACTTATAAAGGAAAAATTGCGAAAACCGTAAATTTTTAGTTACATCATAAAAGAAAAATATTTTTAATAAATTTAAAGTTACTACCCCTTTCTCTTGAATGCGTGGAGGTATTAAATTGAAATTCATATCAAATACTCAGGTATATAACACCGTTAGGCTGCAACAAAATCAAGCTTCTATGTCAATGCAATCTAAAGAAAGAGCAATATAAGCATATTTTCAAATTCGTGCCTACTCGTAAGTGAATCAAAACCTACAGGGTACTTCCCGTGAACTTAAAATCTTGAAATTTGGTACGAAGCAACGTCTTATATCACTTATAAAGGAAACATTGCGAAATCCGTATTTTTTTAGTTATAGCATATAAAAAAATATTTTAAATGAATTTAAAGTTACTACCCCTTTCTCTTGAACGTGTAGAGAAAAAGATTAAATTGAAATTCATAGCAAATACTCAGGTATATAACACCTGTAACAATATCAAACTTCTATGTCTACGCAATCAAAAGAAAGAGCAAAACAATCATATTTTTAATCTCGCGACTTCTCGCAAGGGAATCAAAACCTACAGGGTACTTCCCGTGAACTCAAAATCTTGAAATTTGGTACGAAGCAACGTCTTATAGCCCAGATATAGGACGCGGAAGGCTGAGGACCGTGTGCTGTGGTGCGTGTTGGGAGAGGCTTATGTCCAGCAGTGGACTGCGATAGGCTGATTGAGATTGAGATTTCAAATAATTACATAGTCTTCAAACCTTTTTGCTAATTATTCCGTACTTTATAAGTATTTTTGTAACATATTTCTAATAGTCACTAAAAACATTGTAAATCAATAACTTTGATAAAAAATCTTACCATCATTCATCAGCAGACTTTTGCAAGGCTGCTGCAAGGCTGGTATAGGTATTTAAGTTATATTATAAAATAAGCGATATTATGTTAATATAAAATAAAGGATGACTGATTATAAACGACAAAGACCCCTTTTTCTTTAATTTATGCTCCTCCAGCTTTTCATACTGTAATGTTATGGATTTCATTTGGCAATAAAAATACCATAACTATGACTGGTGAACTTTTACTTATATGCCTACAGGTTTGTACGGAACCCTCGGTGCGCGAGTCCGACTCGCACTTGACCGGTTTTTGTATGTTATTATTGTGCGACGTGTATACAAATAAACATATTTTCTTTCTTCTTTCTTTCTTCTAAACTAAGTTACATTATCTAAGGTACAAACAAAACGCCGTAGGAGCAGTTAAACACTCAAAAGCGTTTCAACAATCCAAAACTACAACGAAAGGAGGATGGGCAAATTGGGACCACCTTCCAATAGCAATAAGATTTATGTCATTGGATAGGTCTTTTTAAAAGAAACAACTTTTATTATGACGGCTTTGTTGTCACAGTTGTCCCTTCCAAGATATATGACATACAAGTTTCGATAAAAATATGTTGAAAAAAGCGTTATTTTTATGGTGCTTAGTACTTTTATTACCATCCGTGTGATGACGGATTAAGAATACGAAATGTCACCACCCCATATCATCCCATGGGTGTCGTAAGAGCCGACAGAGGGAGCATATTATGCAGAGAACAGCACTGTAAGAGAAGGAAAACTTGATACAAACCCTATACCAACCCGTTTGGCCAGCGTGGTATAGTAGACCAATTCCTCCTTTCAAAGAAGAGGCCTAGTACAGCAGTGGACTTTTAAAGGCTGATGATGATGAGTACTTTTATTTTATTACTATGCTTTATTTTGCAAACTGACTTATCTTCGCGTCTGCCCAAGCGGTTGGTACGGTGCGGGGTGCAACTTTTAGGAAACTAAAGGGTTATCAATACTAGTATTACAAATGTGAAAGTCTGTTTGTTTGTCCGCCCTTCACGTCTCAACAAAGCAATATTATGTAATTATGTTTTGTGAGTAGTTAGTTGAAAGATAAAGATAAGATAAAGATGAAAATATTAAAAATATAAATCTAAGCTCTTTTCGAACGTCATAATACTAAAATATATACTTATGTCCCAATTCTATAACTACCACCGCACGGCGGGCGTCGCTCGGCGCAGCTCCAAGTAACTGGTTTGGAGGGGAGGGGGGGGCACCCCGCACTGTTCCTAAGCGCTTGGGCAGGCACGAGGACGAGTCAGTTTGCAAAATAAAGCATTATATAGTACTAAGCACTGTAATAAACGCTTTTTTCAACATACTTTTATCGAAACTTGTATGTCATATATCTTGGAACGGACAACTGTTACAACAAAAGTGTTATAAAAAAGTTGTTTCTATTAAAAATTTCTATCCAATGACATACACCTTATTACTATTGGAGGGTGGTCCCAGGTCCCATACATTTTTGCCCATTGTCTTTTGATGTTATCTGACAATTAATCTAACCAGAACTTATCAGACAGACCCTTACAAATAAAACTTTCAGAACCTACCCTTCAACATCACAACAAAAGCCAAGAAACAAAAATCATTACAAGCAGTTGACATAAGACAAAACCGCTCATCACGGCATTACAACCTTTATATTACTTCATAATTAAGCTCATTTTCCCTTCAACTGCCGTCATCCCTCCCACTAGCGTTAGCCACATTAGAAAATGAGCTTTATTCCTTGTTGCGTAGAGTTGATTTTTCGTTGCGAATATTTTCAAGACGTTGGCTGCTTAGCATGGAAAGTGAACTCTATACATTAGAAAATAGAGTTGACTTTTGTGAGTGAATGTTTTCAAGACGTTGTCGGTTGCCCGGCAACAGCGGCCATCTTGATATTATAACTTAATTTGACAACGTCTTGACATTGTGGGGTGGAAGTATCGTTATTAGATTTGCGCTGTCTTTGAGGTTTGACTTCAATTACGGGGAGATTGACTCAGGCAAATGGCTCAAGATGTATCTTACTATTATAAACGTGAAATGTTGATGGATGTTTGCTGGTCTTTTACGCGAAAGCTAGTGAGGGGATTGTGATAAAATATTGCAGTAATAATTATAGATTAATAATATGTCAGAAGAGCGACTGATACCTATAGTTTTTGTCGTGATAACCTATACCACTGAATACAGATTTACATAGAAGCGCATTACTTAAGGATTTCGTGTGCCAATTCCAAGTGGCGACTGTCGCCATTGTAGTTCGTAGTTGGCGCCGTTGGCGGCGCTGGCGTTGTTCTCCGCCTCTCTTGCTCTCGTAGTTAAGATACACAGGAGGAACGTTCGTCTCTCTTGCACTCGTAGAGACAGCTGTCACAGCGCGTCTGCCACGCCGCCAAGCGGTAATTTGGGTCACAGAAAGTTTGTCTTCAGAGCGCTTAAAGAACATACATACATACATAGACTCACGCCTGTTTCCCAGAGGGGTAGGCAGAGACTACGGAACGACATTTGCAACGATCCTGACATATCTCTCTTGCTTCATTCACTCCCATCAGGTTCCTCATGCATGCTCTTCTGTTCAGGGTACTTCTCACCTGTCCTGTTTTTAGGATGTCTCCAATCTGGTCAGAGAACGTCCGCCTAGGTCTTCCCCTTCGTCCTGTCCCTTCCACACTTGCTTTATATATCTGCTTGGTCAGTCTTTCGTCATCCATCCTCTCCATGTGCCCAAACCACCTTAGCATACCTTTCTCGATGCTTGTCACTACATCTTCTTTTACCCCACAACACTTTACAATCACACAATTCTTTACTCTGTCAGTCAGAGAGACACCACACATACTTCTCAGTGCTCTCATTTCTACAGCATTTATTCTACTTTCATGACTCTTCTGCCATAGCCAACTATCACTACCATACATAAGAGTAGGTACTAGCACCCCTATATGGCTATTCATAAACGCCTTCAGAGCTCCATTCACTCTATTACCTGCATTAACTCTTCTTTCAATATCTTCTACATTCTTACCATCTCTTGTAAACAGCGTACCTAAATATACAAACTCATTAAAGAAATGCACCTCTTTGTAAATATCTGAGCTCTTTGACTTAGGTGACCAGAAGGAAAAGGACAGCAAGTGTGACGTGTCAATGAATGTGAATCCGTACCGCATAGAGTCCTCAGGCGCAAAGCCCCATCGGTAGGAGATTGTACCTGCGGCGACCCACTTATGTCTGCAGCCGGTTTGACTTCTAGGTGAAGCAAGTCATGTCCTGTACTAGGGGAAGTTCCTCTGTAGGTATAATGAGAAGTAGGTATACTCTATGTACTACTACGGACTATCTGTTATGGACTGGTCAAAAGATAGAAAACTTATCGGCATTATCTCGATTTTTTTATGGACTCACGTCTGTATCTTCGAAGGGGTAGGCAGAGGTGTAATATTACACCCACATTTCGCCATGAATTTTTAGGTCCCACGTAATTGCCGAGCCTATCGCCGTACCGGCAGGCCACCAGACTCTGTGCTGCTACTGAGAATTATTGTAATAAATATCTCTATTAACATACCTATTTAACAGCTCTGAATAATTATAAACAGCAGGGCACGGATCTTTTCTTACTATGATCACAATCCAACGCGCAGACCAATAATGGCGTGTTGGCAGACTTCACCAATTTTTCGAGAACATTGTGGAGAACTCTAGATATGCAGGTTTTCTCACGATGTCTTTCTACACCATTTGGAAAGCGATAATTTAATAGTCAAATATGTAGCCCCTTTTTAGTTTAATTTAATTAAAACGCATTTAAATTCCAAACCTCGTCGCTCACATTTAGTATTATGCTTTAAGCTGCTGACGGTACATTGGTAAAGTTACCAAATTGTTTCAAAGTTACAAAGTGGTACACATAGTTGCGCTGTTCCGATGTTTTGCGTCTTCGGTAACTTTAAGTATAGTTACTAATTGTTAGAGAATGGTACCTACTAAACCACTACATAGTGTGTACATAGAAATATTTAGGTAAGCAGCTATGTTTTATGAATAATATTTGTCAAGTCCTCTGACTGCTAAGCCGGGGGTTCGATTCCCCTCCACGAAACATCCTTGTGTGTGTGCTTAAAGTACATCATCAGCCTTTAACAGTCCACTGCTGGACTAGGCCGACTAGGCCTCTCCTTTGAAAGGAGGAATTGGCCTACTATACCACGCTGGACAAACAGGTCGGTATAGGGCTTATATCAAGTTTTCCTTCTCTTACAGTGCTGTTCTCTGCATAATATGTTCCCTCTGTCGGCTTTTACGACACCCATGGGATGATATGGGGTGGTGACATTCCGTATTCTTAATCCGTCACCACACGGAAAGCTTAAAGTGCAAAATGTATCACCTCTGAATAGGCTTATTTTCGGAGTTAAAATTGGATGGAATTGTATATGATTTACCTGACAAATAAGTTTAACAGGAACTTTTATCAGACACTAGTGAAGGTGTCCAAACACTTGTACTACATAAAAACATAACTTTACGCCTTTTATCCCCGAAGGATTAGGCAGAGGTATATTACACACCCACACTTCGCCAGTTATGTTTCAGTCCCATGTAATAGGGGGCAAACCTATTGCGATAATTCACATATTTTTATACACACATAACCTTAAAAAGTCAGAGGTGTGTGCCCGGCGTAACTGGGGATCGAACCCGAGACCATCGTCTCGGCAGTCCGTTACGAACGCCACTGGGCTATAGCCGCTTTTTTACACTTGTACTAATACATATTATAACAACCGTCGGTCGCGGCTGTCATGAAGGTCTTTTTCGTTACGGGGAGGATGAATAAACTGATACTGGTCCAAACCATGGAATATTGCTATCCCTTTGAGTAGCGGAGTTCAGACGCACTGTGTAGCAAAGCTAATATTGGATGCAACCAGTATAAAGCTAGGATGATGATGACGATACTCATTAACACATAAAATAATATACTACACATATAAAAAAGTGCCTCCGTGGTCCAGTGGATAGCGTATGCGACTGCTGATCGGAGGTCCCGGGTTCGATTCCCGGGTCGGGCAAAAGTGTTACTGGGTTTTTCCGAATTCTCAGTAGCAGCCCGTAGTCTGGTGATGTGCCCGGTAACGGCAACCTCGCCTCCTATTACGTGGGACCTAAAAATTAATGGCGAAATATGGGTGTAATCTTACACCTCTGCCTACCCCTTCGGGGATACAGGCGTGAGTCTATAATAAATAAAATAAATAATAAAAATAAGTTTTCATCCTATCTGTCTGTACTGTATGAACGTGATATACTTACAACCTACCGAACGTTAGTTTGTACGATTTTCACTAATAGATATTGTGGTTCCGGAGGAAAGATTAACGTGTATAATTTACGCCGGCGGGGCTACGGGAGAACTCTAGTTATATATAGATAAATAAAATTACACTATATACAGACAGCGATAGCCTAGTCGAGATACCAACGGACTGCCATGCAGAGGGAATCGGGTTCCAATCCACGGCGCACCAAAAACTTTTCGAGGCTATGTGAGCATTAAATTGTTAATAATCGCTTGTCCCGTGCCTCGTAGAGCACGTTAAAGCGTCGGTCCCGGCTGCATGAAGAACTTTGTCAGTCGTTACGGGGAGTCAGTACCCTCAAATAAACTGATACTGGTCTAAACCATGGAATATCGCTATCCTTTTGGATTGTAGAGGTCAGACGGCAGTCGCTCTGTGGAAAAGTTGATATTCTGTCATATCTGGTTAGACCAGTAAGCGGACCCCGGGCTCCAAGGCGTGTAAGTCTTGGATGCAACCGGGATAACGCTAGGGCGATGATGATGATGAAATAAAATGACATTCAGACACAGACCAGAATATAATAATCTCATTAATAACACAGTTTTATCCTGTGTAGGTATCAAACCTCGGCTTAGCTGTTAGCTTTGTAGCGAATACATATCTGAACGTATCGACTGTATATTTTCACATAGGTAGATTAAGCAAACTGTTCATCGATAAGTTAAGATTGTAATAGGCACGCATTATCTTAATATATAAAATCCTTGCGTTACTGACTGACTGACAGACACGCTACAGCCGAAACTATTGGGCGCAGGAAGCTTAAATTTGGTATGTATGTTCCTTGGGGACCGTAGGGGTGCACTAAGAAGGGATTGCCCGAAATTCCCACGGGAACGGCCAAAACGGGTAAATTTAAAAAAAATATAAGCCATATTGTACTCAAACCAACAAGCGCTAGACTGGTTAGCCCAGGGGTCGGCAACCTGCACCTCGCGAGCCACATGCGGCACTTCCAATGTGAAGGTGCGCCTCTTTAAAATTATAATCATATAAAAACGTGTATTTCAAATCTCCTAATACATGGATAGATCGAATTGATATTGGTTCTCGAAAGAAATTTGTGGCTCTTGAAATTTTTTTTTGGCAACTCCCGCACTAGGAATAAATCCTGTGTCGCGAGGGACTTAACAAACATACAACTAACGGACACAAAGAACGAACAGACTCGAAACAATCATTTATGAAATACACAAAGTGTTGTCTCGTGTGGGGATCGAAACGCCAATCGTGCAGCCAAATAATATAAAAAATACTTTGAAATGTTGTTAATTGTAATTTTTGGCATTTCAGACGCAAAAGGTTAACCTATCAGTTATTTCTCACCTCTCTGCTGCTGCTGCTTCCTCATCTGTTTCTTGTGCTTCATGCGTCTGTTCTGGAACCAGGTCTTCACCTGAGTCTCCGAGAGGTTCAGGGCTCCGGCTAGCTCCACTCGTTCAGGAGTTGATAGGTACCGCTGGGATTCGAAGCGCTTTTCTAAACCTGCGAAAGAAAATATATCTTGTCAATAAAAGTCTAAAATCTCCAAGAAATTTTACCTTTATTACTACTTTTTGGCGAACTTTGTACTGTATAGGTAGATATATCTATTGCTTTTTTATATTTGCTATTATATTTTTATACAAACCTTCTCCTGTCACACACTTGCTCAGGGCCTTAACTCAATTCGTAAAGTTGATGCAAGGACAACCTGCCATAGCTAAATGTAGACGTATTGACGTTCATAAGCGTCACATCGACTAGATCATCATCAGCCCTTCATACTGTTCCCCTGCTGGGCACGGGCCTCTTCTCACTATGAGAAGGATAAGGCCATAGTCCACCACGCTGGCCAAGTGCGGGTTGGCAGACCTCACATGTCTTTTCAGAACACTATGGAGAACTCTCAGACATGCAAGTTTCCTTACGATGTTTTCCTTCACCATATTAATTATTAATAACAATATAATACGCACATAACTTCGAAAAGTTATTGGTGCGCGCCGTGGATTCGAACCTGAGACTCTCTGCGTAGCAGTCTGTCAGCCTCTCCACTAGGCTATCACTGTTCTTAATCTGTAGTTACGTGAATAAAATAAAGTGCCACTGTGACGACTTCATATCATTCCATGGGTGACATAATTGGAGACTAAGAAAATATCATGAACCGAATAGGGAAGTAACGTTAACTCGATATCACACTATAAGCCAAACAGTCTGGCCGGCGGCGTGGTATAATAAGCCAAATTCCTTCTGTTGACTTACAATAATAATAATAAAAAAGAACCGTCAACAAGACAACCTAAATTTTCTCTTGGACCATTTTATTTGTATTTTATCATTATTTTATATCATTGTTTTGAGTCAATATATTATATTTCCAATAGTACAAGAACTCCTTTTATGATAAATATTATAATAAATACAGAAACCATAAAATATATTTAAGAAACTTATCTGCAAAAATATTGTGAAGATGACATCTAGTGTCAAAACAAACCCAAACAAAACATTTTTAAACAAAAGATATAAACAAATAAAATAAGTAGAAAATGTTGACGAGAGCAGCTGCTGCACGCCTGAGATCCCCGGACTTGTCGCTCAGCTCCGCCTCGCAGCCGCCGGCACCTGCACCAGCGTCGTCAGCGAGTGTTGAGGCGTCGAGCTCATCGAGCGACGAGTATTTCTCTCCGCCGACGTCGCCACCACCTGTACGTCGGCGTGGGAGAGGCCGACCACCGACACGCTTGGGAGTCTTGGGACCCCGAGACCCACCGGTCTCGAGCAGGGCCCCCGCTACCGGTGGTGATGTCCACCGCATGAGATGGACTAGTTAAATGAATGAAAACGTCATGCGGGCATATTTTGTGGCCACAGAGGGAGGAACTAACCTCAGTGCGTACCGTGATCGAGTGCTGCCTTTGCTTCAGGCGCTTGAGCTAGCTGTCAACGTGTCAACACAACGGCTATCGGATCAAGTGCGGGCCATCCAACGGTGTCGTCTGTTGGATGGCACCGTGCTTGAGAGACTTCGCTCTGACGTGCAGAGAAGTCTCCCCATCACTTCTCCATCGCGATCTTGGACGGCGGTTGCACAACTGCAACAGGTTGATGTCGCCGATGAAGAGATAGATGACGAGACTTCTCATGTAAGTACCCAGTGCAACGATCAGTTAAGGAGTGCTTTGGAATGTGCTATTGCGGAATACCGTGTAATATCCATGGACCCAAATGTTCGGCCTCGTTTGCCTCGTTTGCCCATGCATAAGAAAAACATAGCGCTGGTGAGAGCCCTAGATGCATTACTACCAATTTATTTTGAGAATAGTGAAAATCTCGGCGATACACACTCAATCCTGTATTGTGCGGCGGTTGCGGCGTGTCGAGTAGCGGGGGTTAAATTTAATGTAAATAATACCGCTATTCGACAGACCGCTGCTGTGCCAGGTTGGCAACGTAGGATTGAGCGTCGTATCGCTGAGACTAGGGCACTCATTGGCAAGCTGTCTTGTTTTAGGATGGGCAATACCCGACCGAGAGTGATGGGCTTTGTAACTCGAGCCTTTGCGGGAACTAATATCAGTTCCCAAGATTATTTATCTCGGGTTACAGAGCGCATCGACACCCTAAAACAAAAACTCTATGCATGGGCAAACCGTATAAGGCGATACAAAAAAACAGTGGATCGGTATTGCCTGAATCGCACATTCCAGAGAGACGAGAGGTGGGTGTACAGAAGATGGGAGCGACCCGAGTCCACGGCCGGTGACGCTGATGGGGGTCGACCGGATGATGATGCTACTAATACATTTTGGCGCAGCATCTGGTCGCCGCCTGTCAGTCACACGGAGAGTGATTGGATTGGGACTGTTGAGCGAGTATGCGAACAAATACCAACAATGGAGTCAATATCAATAACATATGATGATATAGCCAGTGCAGTCCGTTCGTTACCAAACTGGAAATCAGTGGGACCGGACGGGCTGCACAATTTTTGGCTCAAATGGCTCCGTAGTTCGCATACTTGCTTAGCATCTCAATTCCAATCATCACTGGAATAGGGGTCGCTACCAGATTTTCTAACATCTGGCATCACTCACCTACTCCATAAGTCTGGTAGTGCCACGGACCCTAAGAATTACAGGCCGATAACCTGTTTGCCAACGATATATAAACTCCTTACATCCATTTTGAGAACGCAATTGTCGAAACATATAGCTGATAATTCTATTTTATGTTTCTCAAAATGGATGTAGGAGTGGGGCCCGTGGCACTAAAGAACTCCTGCTGATAGACATGGCCATTAGCCAGCAGGTGCGCCGTAACCGAAAGAATCTATCGACATGCTGGATAGATTACAAGAAGCCACATACATGGGTTTTGAGGGTGCTGGAGTTGTATAAAGTAGATACAACTCTATGCACCTTTTTAAGGTCATGTATGGGGCAATGGAGGACCGTACTGTGCTATCCAGGATGTCGATCGAGTTTGGGTTGCGGTGCTCCAATAGGGATCGAGCGAGGTACCTATATTCCAGGGCGATAGTTTGAGTCCTGTGTTTTGTCTGGCCCTGAACCCCCTAAGTACCTTGTTAGAGGCTTCGATATCAGGGCTAGACTATCGGTTAAGGAGAGGAGGTCATGTTACATCACACCTCCTTTTCATGGGTGACCTGAAATTATTTGCCCCCAACAATTTCCAACTGACAGCATTACTTAAGGTAACCGAAACCTTTAGTAATTCTATCAGGATGGAATTTGGTGTGGATAAATGTGCGGTCATGCATGTGAAGAGGGGCAGGATTATGGAATCTGCAGGGATACAACTCTCAGATTCCATACAACTTAGATCCCTCTCCCTAACCGAGACCTACAAATACCTGGGTATGTCGCAGTCTTTGAATATTGCTGAGACTGACATGAAACAGACGTTGCAGGCTCGTTTCTTTGGGCGCCTGAAAAAAGTACTTAACAGTCTTTTATCAGGTGGCAACAAGGTGCGGGCCTGCAACGGGTGGGCCATGCCAGTCCTAATGTATTCCTTCGACATACTCAGGTGGACCCAGACGGAACTCGATGCCCTGGATAGAAAAGTCCGTTCAATGTTGACTGCCTCTCGGATGCATCATCCACGCTCGTCGGTGATGAGGTTGTACATCCCGCGGAAATGTGGGGGTCGAGGCTTTTTATGTGCAAAGACCCTCCATAACCGCGAGCTGTACAACCTCAGGGAATACTTTCTGGGAATGAACGTGGATGTGCACCGCGATGTAGTTGCCGTTGATACAGGACTTACCCCGCTCGCTCTGGCTAAAGAGAACTGGCACAAATCTTAGTACTGACGACCGAAGAGAAATATGGAAGGGCAAGGAGCTGCATGGACGGTACTATAGAGCTTTACATGACTCAGACGTCAATTTTAAAGCTTCTATAGCCTAGTTACGTTTCGGTGATCTCTTCGGAGAAACCGAAGGTTTTGTCTTTGCAATTATGGACGAAGTTGTCATGACAAACAACTACCGATAGTATATACTGAGGGATGGTACGGTTGACATATGTCGTGCGTGTCACCGGCCCGGGGAATCTCTTACGCATATAGTATCCGGTTGTTCGAGTCTTGCCAATGGTCAGTATTTGCACAGACACAACCAAGTGGCCAGGATAAACCATCAGCAACTAGCCCTTAAATATGATCTCATAGGTTCTGAGGTACCGTACTACAGATATGTGCCCGACCCAGTTCTCGAAAATGGTCGTGCATTGTTGTACTGGGATCGGTCTATCATTACAGACAGGACTATTGTAGCCAATAAGCATGATATTGTAGTGATAGACCGAGCAGAGCGACTCGCAATGATAATCGATATCACCATACCGCATGACGGCAATCTCGTGAAAGCAGAAAAAGAGAAAGAGATTAAATATTTGGACCTAGCTCACGAGATTGTTGACGTGTGGGATGTGGATTCGGCGATCATTGTGCCGATAGTCGTGTCGGTGAATGGATTAATCGCCAACAGCCTCGACCAACACCTAAAGAGGCTCACACTAGACAGCTGGATCAAGTCTTTGATTCAGAAGGCAGTTCTTCTCGACACGGTGCGCATCGTGAGGCAGTTCCTGTCTCTGAGGCCCTAACCACCGGTGGCTTGGTCCTTGTACCCGACACTGGTGGGTCTCCGTGGTACCTTTTATATTTTTAAATGTATTTTTCTAATTGTACTTTAATAATATAAAAGTGTGCCAAGTGAAGAAGAATAAATGAAGTGAATAATAATAATATTCTACCACATTCACACAACACCATCTAGTCCCAAACTAAGCACAGAGCTTGTACTATGGGTACTAGATAATGGATAAACATACTTATATACTTTTTTTTGTAAATACATACATATTATCCATAGAAATACTCAGACCAAGACAAACATCCATGTTCATGCACACAAATGTTTGACTTGTGCGGGAATCGAACCCGCGACCTTCGGCTTAGCAGTCGCTTACACTCCCGCTGCGCCAACCGGTCGTCGAAGCTTTTGTTACGTAAATTACAAGAGGTATATGTCTAACAGTACACCGCTGAAGCCCGTGTAATAAAATCTGAGTAAAGTGAACCCTTACCAGTAAGCTGCGGGTCTGAGAACACGGTTCTGGCTTTCCTCCGCCGACAGTGCTTCAGCGCAGACAGGGACAGCTCTGATGGTGTAAACAGCGCGTGGTAAGGAACTCCTGGAAGAATATGGTGGTATTAAAAATCATCATCAAAGAAGGGATAGCCTAGTGGAGGTACAAACAGGCTCACATGCGTGGTTGAAACCCACGGCGCACAGTACTGACTTTGTGCGTAGGTATTAAATAAAGGTCGCTGCAAGAAATCGCGCATTGCGATAAGGCTGCCCTTGTGCATTTGCTATGTATATGTATATAGTGTATATACACATTCCAGATATTTATGTGTGAAGTTTTATTTTCACCTATCTTAATTGTAAATTGTCACTTTGCCTGTGCCTCGTAGAGCTAGTTAAGCCGTCGGTCCCGGCTGTCGTGAAGATCTTTAACAGTTGTTATAAGGAGTCAGTAATCCTTAAATAAACTGTCACTAGTCCAAGCCATGGAATATGGCTATCCCTTTGGGTGGCGGAGGTCAGCTAATCGCAAATCTGGTATGACTAGTAAGCGGACCCCGGGCATAAAGGCGTAAATCTTAGAGAGAACGTTAGGATGATAACGAATAACATCATTGGCATCTTGACTGCACGAATGACATCTTGGTTTTTGCTGCCCACTTTCACATAGGTACTCAACAATCGGCCATTTTCAATATTCGATCCATAGATGGATTTTGAGATTCGAGATTCGTGTTTGACATATTTTGTATGGAGCTTATGACAAAAACGAATCTAAAATCTACAGATCTATCTATAGATCGAATATTGAATTCCGTAGTATATCGAGTGGGTTCGATCCCCACAAGATGAAACACTGTTTGATCCAGACTTTGTTGTTTCAAGTCTTGCGTCCGTTGAATGTTGAAACAAAACAATCTTGGTTTATAGATGCTTCAGGAACTTCGCTATGGACCCTTGCGACATTTCACTAGTCTGACCAGATATGAAAGAGTTTAATTTAGGCTCTTTGCCATAGAGCAACTGCGACTGCTGGCTGACCAGCGCAACCCAAAAAAAACCTAATTAACAATATTGTAAAAGCTAGTTTAACTAAGAAACCAAAAAATCTAAACTGACAACAGTGTAGCTGTAGTATACATATACAGCTTGTATTTTAAGTTAGTGTTTTCCCAAAACGTGTGTACTCAGCATGATATAGAACCTTCCTAAAACTTTTATTTTTATATGTAAATTTATTTTTGTTTTCCATTTTTATTTTTGCCAAAATTAATATTTCATAGTATAACAATGTGACGGTAGATGCGTAAGGTCAATGCACTTACCCTTACCTAGTTCATGCTTAGATTAGCGCGTTCAACCAAACAAACTCTTCCGCTTTACCTATACCTAATATTAGTATAAATAAAGTACCTGTGGACGTATGGATATGTATTTATGGATAGTGTCCGGAGGAAAAAGGTGTGATGTTCCGCCAACTAGAGCAAAGTTTCTTAATATTTTTTATTATCATGGGTCCCTTATAAAATTTAAACCATCACATCATCATAAGAAAATGAAAACAAGACATTTTGAAAACCATAAACCATATTACAAAATAATTTAGCGGGTCTTAATCGCGTTAAATTATTTTGTATGATGTATACAAATCGCGAAAGTTTAAAATCGATTATCAATTTATCATAAACCATATTTTCTTTAATTTGATTTATTTTCGTTTATATAAGGTGTTTCTCTTTCACAAGTATTATTCGAACTGAATATCTTAGAAGAATACTCGGCCCATTAGCAGGCAAACACGGCGACATAGTTCCAACAGGCCATTTGAGAATTCTAAAATGGGATGGAATGGAAATTGGGACACCTACTGAGGTGCCTTCATAACTGCACTATTGAAGTACAGTATCGGATTTGTTGCAGCAGGTGTAGGAATAGATATGTAATTCGTTATTATACGTATTATTAGACTAACAAAGTAACATTCTACCGAATGTTAGAATAACATATCTACATACATACATAGACTCACGCCTGTTTCCCCGAAGAGGTAGGCAGAGGCATATTAAACGCCCACTTTTCGCCAGTGTTTTGATCGCACGTACCTAATAGGTGGCTCACCTATTGCCGCTTATCGGGATATTTTGTTTGCCGTCGCCTCGTCCGTTGATCGGCAGGTGCACCACTTGCAGTTGAGGTTGGCTTGGGACCCTAAGTTCTTGGTGGGCACCCTATGCACTATGGTTAGAATAACCTGGTTCCAATCACCTTTAAACCGTTCAAGGTCATCGATGTGAGTATCATCATTTGTATGATGAGTCTTCTTAAGTTTTCGTGTGGTGACTGGTGACGTACCTATTAAGAATACAACGTTTCATCATCCCATTTCATTCCGCGGGTACCGTAAGAGCACCTATGAAAAGACGGTAAGCTCAACACCACACCGTATACCATCCCAGCTTTTTTTTTATGGTAATAGACGGCAAACGAGCAGACGTATCGCCTGATGGTAAGCAATTACCGCCGCCAATGGCCACGCCAACACCACAGGAGTCACAAGTGCGTTGCCGCCCCTTTGGGTTGGGAAAAGAGATAGGATGAGGGAGAAGGAATAGGGGATAGGGCCTCCGGCACTCTCACTCACCGAACGAAACGCAACAGTTTAGGTACTGTTACTTTACGTCGATCTTCTGTGAGAGGGTAGTACTTCCCCGGTCGAGCCGGCCCATTCATGCTGAAATCAGCAAGGCTCTACTACCTTGAAGAATCTACCGTGATATAGTAGGCGAAAGCCTCCTATTGACTCACAATATTGGGTAGTGGCGTATGTCCAGCAGCTGATTGCAAAAGGCTGTATGAGTAAAAATTACATAGAAGGTTAATGGGCATGTTTGGATTGACTTTTTTCATACGATGTTATTGTTTGTAGGTACAGTGCTAACCTCAAAGTATGTACTTATTATTATTATAAAATATAGCTGTTTATACATTTTGCCTATCTTGCTCCTACTTTACCAACAAAATGTAGGTATTTTGCCTATACATTTTGTTGGTAAAGTAAGGAGCTCCGTAAAATGTAACTTTCTCTGTCTAAATAAAACTTGAAATAATCTTGTCATGTGTTCTTATTTCTCGTGTGAGTGTGTGGCAGAATCTGGTGTCGGAGTTTTTATCGCCCAAAGGCTTCCGAAATGGCTCATACATTCTTATTCTGAGACAAGAACCGGGACCGAATCTTTTCGTGTCCTCCGAAGCACGGTAGCCCTCTGATGAAAACATCCCTCGCGGCCAGCCATCCAAGTAGTGACCTTTGTAAGCGCCGCTTAACTTAAACGACCTTTTACAAACTGCAAGACAAGTCAGCGCTTACATTATCATGTATGTACTAACACTCGCAAGTTTAAGGCGAACCATTGACGAGAGAATCATCAAAATCGGCACGCGTTTGCACTTTGCTCCCACGCTCTACAGCACCACAACAATCATAGACTGATACACGGTTTACTATTGTTTGACAAAAAACGTATGACAAAAGATCATTTTACAAACAACGTTTGAAAAACTAGTCATTTCGTAAACATATACTTTAATAACAATCATTTGACATAATACAGGTTTCGCAAATGTTTTACTTAGAAAATAATTAAAATGTTAAATAATTATTTAAAAAAATAATCATTTGACTAAATAATTCGTTTGCCAAATTGGTGATTGTACAAAAAGTTACAAGATAAATTATTAGTTTTTAAAAATAACTAATTTCTAACCAATAGGTACTTACGCGACATTTAGAAAATATTTAATTGCATGGTTGCAATTTTCATCTTGGACAGATTATTTATAGGCAAGTAATAATTTTGTTTTAATACTAATTCCATAGAAACTTAAGTCTTTAAAAAAAATACACACTGCGAAAAAAAATACACAAAGCGAAATAAGTAGAATTCGGTTCTGGTTGCGTTGTGGTCGCAGTTCTAACCTAACCTAACCAGCCATTGTTTCAGTTGACCCCACCCAAAGATTGTTGTATTATCGTAGATTTTGGTTAATAAAATATTTACCAAGCAAGGCATTTTGTCAAATGTTATTTATGCTTTACGTTGTTTTGCCAAATAACATGTTTAAAAAAATGATCAATTTGTAAATTAATGTTTTAGCATAATAACTTTTTTATAGTAAATATATTGTGTAATGAGTAATTTATTAAACAATAGTTTGTAAAATAATAAATTTATCAAGTACTTATAGTTTTGTCAAATGTTATTTGTCAAATGAAAATTTTTCATTTGTTTTTTGTCAAATGATCGGACACCCTGATACACACATTACTTTTTTGGTACATTGCGTCGCGCAGCCGTTAACAATGCTTTAACTGCAATAATTTAAAATTATATCTCTTGCTTCATTCACTCCCATCAAATACATTATGCATGCTCTTCTGTTTAGGACAGGTTAGAAGTAGGTACCCTTACTACACTATATAAACAAGACAATATTGTAAGGACGAAGAAGAAAGAGGGATGATAGACATAACGATTGCCAAAACCTCAAACTTGCCGGGCGGGGGACATAATAACTGTCTCGGACCTCATGTTTTATGACAGCCGATCCCGAACGGCGTGTGCTCCGTGGCCCGCAGATTCCGGTTATTGCACATTCGTCACTAAGTGAATTCGTCACGAAAAACGTCTTCTTAATTCGTCACAAATGTTATCCTAGTAGAAAATTTACAATATTTTAATTTAGATTACAGTTAATTCGTCACGGTGTATTTTTACACACGGAACGGACAGAAAGAAGACTTAGAATAATTAAAACGATGTTAATTATCTCAGCAATTTCAAAAGTTTTTTTTAAATTTTTCACATTTTTAAACCGCAATTTAAAGCGCGGGCGTGCAATGCTCGAAATACCTACTAATCCATGGGGTCATAGGGCATCTGAAGAACATATTGGCGAGGTTAATGCATCCATTTTGTACCTAATTAGAAAATTCCATACCAAGTTTGCGCCTTTAGCGGCAAATTTGGAAGTTGTCCGGGTACGATACTTTTGACAGTTCAATACAATCACCACTATAACCTCGAAGCAAAGTTGTATTGAAAGCTGTCAAAAGTGTGGTACCCGGACAACTTCTAAATTTGCCGCTAGAGGCGCACGGATAATCTTTGCATCGCCAATAGGTTGTGGAAGTGAGACGACAGTCGCGCTGTGAGAAAGTGGACGTTGGGCTTAAAGACGGAAGTCTTGAATGCAACCGGGATAACGCTAGGACGATGATGCTAAAGAATCGCGTTACATTATTATTTGCCAGCGTTTCTACCACTATCAGTTGTGGTCCAGAAACGATCGGGTATAAGCCTATGTCTATTATGTTAGTAAACGTTTAATAACCTTAACAATGTAGTTTACTGAAACTGAATCTACGGGTATCTATCATCTCATCATTAGCCTTTAACAGTCCACTGCTGGACTAGGCCTCCCCTTTGAAAGGAGGAATTGGCCTACTATACCACGCTGGCCAAACGAGTTGGTATAGGGTTTGTATCAAGTTTTCCTTCTCTTACAGTGCTGTTCTCTGTATAATATGCTCCCTCTGTCGGCTCTTACGACACCCATGGGAGGATATGGGGTGATGACATTGCGTATTCTTAATCCGTCACCACACGGACTACGAGGGGGGGGGGGGGTATCTATACATATTAAATAAATAAAACGTAAACCTTTGGTTGATGTAATTCGATCCAGTGGTTTGGTCCAGACTCCAACACTGTGCTACCTTGGAGAGCGGACTATATACAGTCTTTATGGAGTATTTCTGTAGGTTCACTATTACTCCAGGATAGTACGTGATGCGGTGGAAATCAGAAAGCATAAAAATTTCAACCGGGAAGATGGATACAGACTGTCTACAACTTGGAATCCAGTAATCAACAAATGTAAACCCCGCCGCAGTAACACAGCTCATCAGTGTATAGACGTCATAAGTGTTGTGTGTCGACGTACCGACAGTTCGGATAAAAATAAAAATAAAAAACAAGTGAGGGTAGCTGCCGAAACCCGCGCTTCACAAGGACTACGCTGAGATGACATCAGTCCTGCCGCGACCATGGCTTTTGTAAGACGGCCGAAACGTCGGTAAAACAGAGGTTTTATTTATACCTTAAATTAATTAAATGTCGCGAATAAGACCCGTATTAATAAAATTGTATGAAGCTTTTAACAGTTATTAACCTACGACGCAAGAAGAAATGTGTTTAAATTATTAGTTTGACGTGCCTCTGTGTCTTGCTGTTGCATCGTAGCTTTTAGACGAAAGTACGTGTGTGTAAGTAATAATTATAATAATATTCTACTACATACACACATCACCTTCTAGTCCCAAACTAAGCAGGGCTTGTACTATGGGTACTAGATAATGGATAAACATACATTTATATACTTTTTTTTTGTAAATAAGTGGTTTAATTATTTGTTTAAAAGCTAACGATTCTTGCCGGAGTTAACATACATTTTTAGATTATAGATTTGACGCAAGTTAAGCGACCAAACCTGTGGTCGTCGGCAAAGTTAAGCTAAGTTTGCATTAGTTATCAAATTGATGGGTCACCGCTTATTGTGGCATTACCATCAGAGCGCTACCGTGCTTCGAGGGGCACATAGAGCCGTCGGTTACGTTGTTGCCTCAAAACAAAAAACATTACGCCATGTTGAAGGCTTTCGGGCGGCCTATAAGCTCTAACACCAAAGTTAGCCACACACTCATACAAAAAGAATAAGATTCCCATACTGATATTATAGCCGTGTGGAGATACCAACAGACTGCCATGCAGACGGTATCGCGTTCGATCCCACGGCGCGCACCAATGACTTTTCGGAGTTATGTGCGTATTGAATTATTAATTATCGCTTGTCCCTTGCCTCGGAGAGCACGTTAAGCCGTCGGTCCCAGTTGTCATGAAGATCTTTGATTGTCGTTACAGGGTGTCAGTACCTTCTTATTCAACTAACACTAGTCTAAACCATGGAATATCGCTATCCTTTCAGGTTGCGGAGGTCAGACAGGCAGTCGCTCTGTGGAAAAGTTAATATTCAGCCAAATCCGGTTAATGTTATCGAGGAAGGCTATAGCCTTTCTCGATAACATTAACCGGATTTGAACATTACGCTATGCGCTATGAGGCTATATAACATTACGCTATGAGCGACGGGAACGGAGCAGTAGACTTAAATAACGCGAGTGTAACCGCGGGCTCATCTAGTCCTTAATACGTTCAGCTAATAATGACATGAAGATGTTTCTTACCTTGCGTTAAAAAATACGGCGCCTCAACCGCTTTATAAGTATTAGGCGTATGCAAATACGCCCCTAAGGCTCCCATAGCGACTTGCAAATAGGACCCTTCCCGGGCCTGCACATGGGGCCTAATGTCCCCGGGCACAGGGAAAAACGGCTTCGGTTCCCGATCGAAGTCAAACCGCCTGTGGTCCGGCGACTTGAAGTTGCGTGTCTCGTGACTTCGATACAGGATATCTTCGATCAGGAATGAGGTTTTTGAATGGTTTTGCTGGTTGGAATCTGGTGGGGATTCGCTTCTGGTTTCTGGCTCCATCATAATATTAGTATTGTCATAGAGAAGATTGGAAGACCTTATTGTCTTTTTCAATTGGTAACAATTTTGAACCGATGTTTTCTTCAATTGAACACTTTGCCAGAATATTTTAATCTGTTGCACTGATCAATATTTTTTTTAAATGTTTTTAATCTGTAGCACTAATGTTTTAGTTTTTGGCCTTTGGCACTTAGAACATAGTTTGGCACGGCAATATTTTTATGACACTTGTTTTGGTTATTTTATTGTATTTTGGCACTGGTTTTCACGTTTTTAACTGTAACGTCAGAAAATTACTACTGAAAAAAATAAAGGCAGTTTATATATCGTTTTGAAATAGAGTTATTCTTTTCAAAAGCTATTAAAAATGTTGAAATATAGTACAAATACATTGAAAGAAATAATTTCAAATTATGTGATAAATAATTATCAAGAACATTTTCTTTCATCTTCGTTTTTACTTTTATTTAAAACCCTTGAAATCTTGCTAATGCTAAAAATACTGCCCTTTTGTAAACAAAACTTAAGACATGAACACCTTTTACATTTAGCACGGTTTCAATCATTCCCGAAGTCTTTGCGAAGAAATGAAGACTGAAAAAAATCCTAATGTTATAGATTAATTATGAAAATCCGTAGGTATTAACAGTGGGATAATAACCTTGAATTTTCGCAATAACACTACTTAACAAATAAATATATGCACACGAACTCAAGACTTCACAAACAATAAACCGATAATCTTAAAAAACCGAAAACAATTTATACAAAAAACCGTAAAATCACAGCACTATTTTGACGTATTTGTGGCGGTAAAAACGTTCCATTAAATCCGTTTCGATTATAATCGCGCCGATTACGACTAATCGGTCCGAACCACGGTCGAAACGACCCGAATGAGGCATCTGTTTGACTAAACTGTCGTTACGGGATGGTGGGGCAAAGTGGGGTGGCACCGACCGTAAGTGGAATGGGGCGGGATGCCGGCGCGTGTTTTTTAACACGGCCCTTGTATTTATTGGTTGGCGGTTAAATGTTTTTCCCTTTTTCGAAAATGATGTTTTATTGATATCGATAGTTGTACGCGGTTTTGCCCGAAATTTTACCCGTTCAGGAGTGGAATATTACGAAATACTTTCTTTGTATAAGCCTACGTTATATAAAATATTATGTCAGTCGGAAAATGCAATCCATAGAATAAAAATATCCTGTAAGTACATATTATAAATAGCTGTTGCCCGCGGTTTCACCCGTGTCCTGAGGGAACTACTTCGCGTATCCGGTAAATTTATAGCCTATGTTACTCCTTGGAACGTCAGGTATCCGCCAGTGAAAGTCCCGACAAAATCGGTCCAGCCGTTCCAGAGATTAGCGAGAACAAACAGACAGACAGACAGAATGACCGACAGACAGATAGGCAGACAAAAATTTAAAAAATATCATTTCCGTGTAAACATCCATATGCATTAAGTAAAAAGCGATTATTTTAATATTACAAACAGACACTCCAATTTTATTTATGTGTATAGATGAAGGCTGCGCCGCATTTTTATTATGTTTTTGTTTTTGTGAACGCAATAAGCTCAAAAACTTCTGAAGGGATTTTTGTGCGGTTTTCACAAAGAAATGGTGTGAATTTTGCTTTAAAATCTGACGATTTTCAAGTTCAAAGAGGTGGATTATTAAAAATATTATTACAGTTACATTTAACCGGTTAAATATGTAGTTATCAAATAAAATGAATGGAGAAACAAATTGTTGCGATGGGAGAGGCCTAGGTTCGATTCTCGAGTATTTTATTAAAGAAGTTGGACTAGCTGAGTTCTCCGTGTGGTGACGGATTAAGAATACAATATCACTACCACGGTTTAACGTGCTCTCCGAGGCACGGGACAAGCGATAATTAACAATTTAATACGCACATAACTTCGAAAAGTCAGTGGTGCGCGCCGTGGATTCGAACCCGACACCTTCTGCATGGCAGTTCATTGGTACCTCCACTAAGCTATCGTTGCCTTACCTATCTTTACCAACTAAACCGAAGTATATGGATGTATATGAACTGTTATAAACGAGTTATTGTCCACGGCTTCGAGTGGAATCAGTTATTGCGGCAAGAGGCTATTCTGATGTATAAACTATATTAATGCAAACTTTCATCAAAATCAGTTCAGTCGTCTTTGTGTGAAAGAGTTAAAACCATTATTTACCGTAAGGTACTAATTATATATTCTGTGCTCTTACACGCAAACTAAAGAGCAGATGTTGATGAAATTTTGCTGTAGTTAATAGAGCTTAGTCAACAATATGGAATACGTCTTTTATATGGAATACGGTTAGATAAGGCGTATTTGTGTCGCTTAGGCTAAGAAATCTAACTGTATTCCATATAAGCGACATATTTCTAAATCTATACCTTTCCTAGTTTACATCAGAATAACACTTTTGTCAAAGTCAACGCCATTAGGACAAGATGTGACGCTTATGAACGTGAAAATTAAAGTTAATTACCTACTTAATGATTCTACATGCCCATTTACTGCCACGTTCGCAATGCAATAGGTAGAAGCACGAGAAATAACGGACAATAAATCTCATAGTTTTTTTAAATTGCCCATACCTAATGGACAATCATTTTCTTCGTAAGGAGCTGCAACTGTTTCACATTGCAAATTTCCTACTCGCAATAGACAGGCGGGCGGAGCCGCAGGTGAACTCTAGTCATTGATATATTATAGCATATCACTGCGCACTCTGCTTATCTATCTAACGTTTGCAAGCGTGAAGAAGCAAAGGGGAATATAATATACCCATCTGATCCGAATTGATCCAGGGTACAGAATCAGATCGAGACATTCCGGGGCAAATTGACACAGGAATTTATTATAAGGCGCTGTCTATAATGGTCGGTATATAATCTTACTATTTACGTACTAGACTAATAATCAAAATGGGTACGAAATACACCTATGTAAAATCAATATGAAAGAAGATGACTGCCTCCGTGGTCCAGTGGATAGCGTATGCGACTGCTGATCGGAGGATCCGGGCTCGATTCCTAGGTCGGGCAAAAGTTTACTGGGTTTCCCGAATTCTCAGTAGCGGCACGGAGTCTGGTGATGTGCTGGTAGCGGCAATAGGCTCGCCTCCTATTACATGGGACCTAAAAATTCACCTTTGCTTACCCCTTCGGGGATACCGGCGTGAGACTACAAATAAAAAAAATTAAATAAAAGAAGATGTGTCCGCGGTTACACCCGGACGTCTACCGGCTGATTTGATGATCTATCTTCGGTTCGCCGATGAAAACTAGGAAAAGAGTTATGAATATATTTTTCTGTCTTTAAAGATATTACCTGCATCGGCATGACTGTCGGGTTTGTCTAGCGGCAGCGTGAGTAACGAAGGTCTTGAGATCTCGGGTTTGATTCACATGACGTTCTCGAAAGGCATGAGAAGTCTGCCAACCCGCACTTGGCCAGCGTGGTGGACTATGGCCTTACCCTTCTCATAGAGAGAAGAGGCCCATGCCCAGCAGTGGGAAAGAGTATATACAGAGCTGATGATGATAAAAGTCTAAAGTAACGGACTGACAACATACAGCCAAAACTATTCGGTGCAAGAAGCTGAAATTGGGCATGTACAGTCGAACAACTTCCCGCTAGACCACCATAAGGGCGAGAATCGCTCAGCAAGACACACACATTGACCCTCGTATACAAAACCAGTTTCAAGTGTGCCTCGACTCTATGAGCGAGCCAAGGGAACTTTTTTCAAACTGGTCCATCGCCAACTTGATGAAGTGACCTAGCACCGTAGGAGTGCACTAAGAAGGGATTACCCAGAAACCCGTTTGGTGAATTATAATAAAATGTGTGGGCGTGGCTGCGGGCATCCTCTAGTTATATAGTACAAAAAAGAGCAATCTGGTATGAAGTTATCTGCTAGATTTTATAACCGGGTCTCATACAATGGCGAAACTGGCTCTAAGACTCATTTACTTGACTATAATGGCTTCATTCCACCAGTGTGACTTCGCCCTATAGCTATGTTATAGCTGTACCTATAGCGATATAACTGTGTACAAGGGATAGCGGGCTAAATTGCTGTAAGACGGTGTAACCCACTCGGCGGATCATCCCCAGAATGCAAAACAGTATACAGCGACGAAATATACTTGACACTTGAATAATATAAAAATATTTTTAGACATTCGCGATTTATTCACATCTATACCAATATTATTATGTATGCGTAAATTTGTAATAATGGATGGATTGATGCATGGATGTTAGTTAAAATTAGTAATACAGCTTATAAATCGGAAAAGGACATGTTGGTTTTTGAGAGAAAATAACTTTTGTCTCGATTGCCAATCTCCAAGTAGGCGAGCTTTGGTCAAAAGCTATTAGGAATACTAACAGTTCCTAATGTCGTAATTTTTCGAAAATGAAGGTGCAATTGGGTGTTTTTCATTGAAACGGGACGCCGGAATACCTAAATATCTACAAGGCATTTCACATTTATCTTATACCTACAACGTGATTTCCAGTAAGTAGGTAGGTATAGTGCAAACCTCTTATAATTGCAAGTCAACTTTTGTTTTGAGACATTACCGAATCACGAAAAAATTAAGCTGTGCCATAATAAATTGAACTATCTTTCTTTCTTTTCGCGTAGCCAAATCTAATTTCGAAATTAAACACGGGTCACATGCCACCAACATGGCCTAACGATTCTTGCCTTGAGACAGAGACTGACGGTTTTAAATATGTTGTCACAAAAACTGGGTAGCGCTCTGATATTTATATAAATTATAAAATGATCACCCATCCAAGTGGAAACATCTGCGAACATGGCTTAACTTAAGTAAACTATGAATAGGTTATATGAAGAATATATTTAAACTTCCTCCTCCTAATTTTGCTTGAATTACAATCAAACAAGTTCGTGGTCGATCAGTTTAAAAAGTTTCCTTTGGCCCGCTCTTAGAGTCGAGGCACACGCACACTAATAAACATCCACTCCCCCATATTACGTTTGACTAGGGAACTGGACGCGACCATGTCTTGCTGAGCGATTTTCGCCTTTATGGTGAACTAGCGTCAAGTTTGGCCATTGTACCTAACCCACCTATTTTTCCTTAAGTAGGTCGTTCTACCTTTTTTTTTTTTTTTTTTTGTTTTACGAGGTGGAAAATCCCTTCGGATCTCCGACTCTTGGGGGAAATAAGAGCCGGAGTATGTGGTGTTTCCACTAAAAACCACCTCGACTTCCGCCATGTACCCGTGTGTCGGAGGGTGGGGCATCACCAAAGCACTCGTCGCCACCCTCCGACGGGTATTGGCCCGCCAGATGGTCAGGCGGGCCCCGAACAAAACCCCCTTGGCGACGGATTAAGGTGTTGGACTCCGCCGCCAAAACGCCCAGCGGCCGCAGAGGATAGGGAGGACGGCAACGCAACACCGCATCTCCTCTTCCTCTGCGGCCCCACCGCGACGCATCGAATGGTGCGCCCCCATTTGGTCGCGGGAGATAGGGCGCGCGGCAACGCAACACCGACACGCCTCTCCTCCCGCGACCGCACCCGACTGCGAGGGACAGACAGAACTGTCCCCCGCACCCGCACCGTTGGACGCATCCTGCGCAGGCCCCTCCAAGCCCACGCGGAGCGTCCCCTCCTGGATTCCTCTTAGCTTCACCGCGGGTGACCAATCCACGGTTACTGAGCCCCCCCACCACGACAAGGTGGAGATCCCACGGGGGGGAGGTCGTTCTACCTAGAACATAGTACACTGAGGCCCAGTTTCACCATCCCTGGATAGACCTTATCTTGCAGATAAATCCGTAATTGGAATTATATTTCTTTGAGCTATCTGGCAAATTAATTTAAAGGGATCTTATCAGACAACAGTGACTGCACGGTGGGCGTAGTGGTTTAAGCAGCCGCCTCACCGCTTGACACTGTGCCGAAGTGTTGTGGGTTCGATCCCCACACGAGACAACACTTTGTGTGATTCATAAATTGTTGTTTCGAGTCTGGGTGTTCATTGTGTCCGTTAGGTGTATATATGTCCGTATGTAAAGTTCCACGCGACACAGGTTTTTTTTAACAAAAAAAAATCATTGAAAGTGGGCCTTAGTGCAGCCAATAACCACAATCAATAGAGAAGTATATTTATGTACTAATATTGTAAGATAACAAGTGAACCAACTTTGATATTACTTTGCTAGGTACGACACATTGTAGGTAGGTATAATCAAACAAGTCAGCGCTGGACCAGTTTGCAAAAAATCCCTTGGCTCACTCATAGAGTCGAGGCACACTAGAAACTGGTTTTATATACGTGTGTCAATGTGTGTGTAAAGTAGCACTGGAAGCGACGATGTCTTGCTGAGCGATTCTCGCGCTTATGGTGGTCTAGCGGGAAGTTTTTCGACTGTACATCAGAACTATTCTGATATAGCTATCTAAATACATTAGCTATCTTTCGTTGAAATTGCCGACGAGTACAAGGCCATAGTTTCATACGGATTATAAATTAATCAAAAAAGCTTTTAAATAAAATAACACAAAAAATAACCACTCAATTCTTAATCCCAAGTACCAAGACTGTTCCCCACTTAATTCTCACTCTACCCCCATATCTCCCCCTAATCCACGTCAGAGGGCGGGGCTTGATGCAACCGACGAATCAGGGACAACTGCGCGCGCAGATCCTCGCTCTCGACCAATCAGAGCGCGTCAATTAGCGATCAAAAGGACGTAGATTTGGGGTTGCATAACTTCGATTGTCGTTTTGTTACGACCAGTTATTGAGACTAGCGGTCTGTGCCTGGATTCGCTTGGGTTTTAAAGATGGTTGGATGCCGACGGCTTAGCGTTGAGATGTAGAATCTTTAAGTTGTTCATTTATAAATTTGATATTCATAAGCGTCATACTTACTTAATGTGCAATCACTACATAGTATAAAAAAGTCTGTCTTCTATCTGTCTGTCCCTATGTATGCTTAAATCTTTAAAACTACGCAACGGATTTTTATGAGGTTTTGTTTAATAGATCGAATGATTCAAGAGGAAGGTTTATAATTATGTATAATTGACGCGGGCAAAGCCGCTGGCGACGTCTAGTACGTAATAAAAAAAAATATAGGTACATACGTCCAGGTTCAAAAGATTTGAATCTAGAGCGGTCTAGATATGCACGGATGGCTTACGGGCTAAAGGCTTAGCCACCTATTCACTGATCTGAGGCTACCTGAATTGTGGGTTCGATTACAACACTTTGTACGATCCACATTGTGTTTCAAAGAAAGAAAGAAAGAAAAAGATTTTATTCGTATATCCAAAACAATACAGTTAAGTATATAACAATAACATACAGACAGTCGATTCGTGGAGACCAAATAAGGAACCTGTGTCAGCTCTTGTTTCAAGTTCTTGTGTCTCATCATCACCATATCAGCCAAACGACGTCCACTGCTGGACATAGGCCTCCCCCAAGGTTCTCCACACAGACCGGTCTTGAGCCGCCCGCATCCAACCGCCTCCCACGATCTTGACGAGATCGTCGGTCCACCTTGCGGGGGGCCTACCTCTGCTGCATGTGTCTGCCGTTTGAATATTATTTTGTGAAGTCGGCTGTAAGCCGGCACAATATTCATTTCACAATGCGGGCATTACTTAAAAAATAATTGTTCTTCATATATGACACATATATAAACTAATTTACTGGAAAATACTTAAACTTAAAAAAGTAGATTTCCTCACGTATTTCTTTCACCGTTGAGCAAGCGATTTATTTAAAAATAATCGATAGTAAACACGATGTATACTTCCAAGCCGAGTTCGTCGAATTTTCGGTACCGTAATGGTTCTTCAAAATTTTTATCTATAAGTTAGGTATATAAAATTATATATATACAAATATAATATATCGAAAGAGACTGGATCTTGCAACACAGGGCATTCTATTGCCAGATCCAGGGTCTCCTATAATGTCTTGTAAAAAAATTATAGAGGAAGTAAAGAAAAGGAATTCAAATCGTTTATAACTATAAATGTAATAAGTACTTTAATACTTTTGTTTATTTATTTATAGTCTCATGCCTGTATCCCCGAAGGGGTAGGCGGAGGTGTAAATATTACATCCACATTTCGCCATGAATTTTTAGGTCCCACGTAATAGGGGGCGAGCCTGTTGCCGTTACCGGGCACATCACCGGACTCCGGGCTGCTACTGAGTATTCGGAAAAAACCCAGTATCTAACACTTTTGCACGACCCGGGAATTGAACCCGGGACCTCCGATCAGCAGTCGCATATGCTATCCACTGGACCACGAAGGCAGTCAATACTTTTAATAATATATATATATTCTAATAATCTCAAGACAAACATCCATGTTCCCGCACACAAATGTTGGACTTGAGCGGGAATCGAACCCGCGACCTTTAATAATATTAATACTTTAATACTTTTATTTCTGACTTTTGACTTTTGAATATAGCCCATTTTCTCTCATAGTCTCCTCTCCATTCTCTATTTGTCTATTAGTATCTCGTTGGTCTGGCGGCATAAATGTGCGCGTGAGATTGGGAGGTCTCGGGTTAGATTCCCGGGTCGGGCAAAGTCTTATTGGGTTTTTCTATTAGGAAATTCTCAGTAGCAGCACGGTGTCTGGTAATGTGCCCGATACGGCAATAGGCTCGCCCCCTATTACGTGGGACCTAAAAAATTCATGGCGAAATGTGGGTGTAATATTACACCTCTGCCTACTCCTTCGGGGATACAGGCGTGCCATATCATCAGCCATGCATGTAAATTGTCCCGCTGCTGGGCACGGATATCTTTTGACTATGATAAGAGTATAAATGTATTTAAACTTACATGATATTTATCTAAGATGTCTACACCCTGCTGTTTGCCACATAAAAAGGTATTAATTTAGCAAGATAAGATTATGAACGGGTTGGCTTAACCTTAATTGTTTTTCTAGAACATAGGTGTTAAATATTTAAGCGGGTCCGGGGTCGCAACTAGGATAACGCTAGCAGGAGGATGATGATATTTCTATGAAACACTAGACGATGCCCGCGGTTACACCCGCGTTATTTAAGGCTAATGATCTGCTCCCGTCGCTCATAACGTGATGTGATATAGCATATAGCCTTCCTCGTTAAATGGGCTATCTAATACTGAAAGAATGTTTCAAATCGGACCAGTAGTTCCTGAGATTAGCGCGTTCAACCAAACAAACAAACAAACTCTTCAGCTTTATATATTAGTTTAAGATTTAGGATTAGAATTATGAATAAATTTAATACCAACCAAACAGGTAGTACCCGGGGTCCGCTTTCTAGTCTTATCGGATTTGACTAAATATTAGCTTTTCCACAGAGCGACTGTACCTACCTATGACCCCCGTAACCCACAGGGATTATAAAGTCTATAAAGAAAGTTAGAAATATTCTGCCTGACTAATTCTCCTAGCGTTATCCCAGTTTCAACCTGGGGTTCGCTTACTAGTCTAACCGGATTTGGCTGAATATTAGCTTTTCCACAGAGCGACTGCCTGTCTGACCTCCGCAACCCGAAGGGATAGCGATATTCCATGGTTTAGACTAGTGTCAGTTTATTTTGAAGGTACTGACGCCCTCTAACGACTGTCAAAGATCTTCATGACAACCGGGATCGACGGCTTAACGTGCTCTCCGAGGCACGGGGCAAGCGATAATTAACAATTCAATACGCACATAACTTCGAAAAGTCAGTGGTGTGCGCCGTGGATTCGAACCCGATACCCTCTGCATAGCTGTCTGTTGGTATCTCCACTAGGCTATTGCTGCCGATTGCCTGACTAACATATACATATAGGTATCATTGCCGAACCTAGAAACATGAATTAGGCTGCCTTTTACGACGTAGGCACCTTCTAAGAAAGACATCCATTAATTTTCAAATATCTAACTCCGAAAGAAAAAAGAAAATATGATGCAAAATTTTATATGCAAGTTTTCATCCTATTTTACTTACATTATCTACTTAAATGCTGAAGCAGCATAATACACACAACTTACTTATAAGTAAACAAAGAACAAATCTGATTAAAAAATCGGAAACTTAAAAAAAAACATGTTTCAAAATGAAAAACTGCTTACGAAAGTCAAACAGTCGAACCCGTGACATATCAGTGGGATCGCTCAAGTACCATTCTGACACTTAATTGGCACCCAGTACTCATCGCAAGTGCTATTGTGGCACTTTGTGGGAAAATAAAGGGGATTGTATCAGATTGTGTTGATTTTACAAATTAGTTAGAAGCAATCAATGAAGATCTTACTAGAGTGGCCATCTGGTCTGAAAGGCACTGTCTAGCACTGAATACTTCTAAGACCAAATACATGGTTTTTGGAAGTAACCAACAGTTGCGTACATTACCAGCGCATTTAAATGTTGTAATGTTGTATCTTGTTAGATGAGTCTATTGAACGAGTCACTGAGGCTAAAAATCTTGGTCTTATTATGGATGCAAATCTACGTTTTGAGAAGCATGTAGTCACTTCTATCCAGAATTGCTTCTATCGTCTAAGGGTTCTGTACAAAATAAGACCGTATTTGTCACAAGAACTCAGAGTTCAGTTAGTTGAGTCCGTAATTTTATCAAAGTTAAACTACGCCGACACAGTTTACAGTCCTCGCCTACTCTCGCGAACAAAACGCCTCATACAAAGAGTACAGAATGCTACAGCTAGGTTCTGTTTCAACATTCCTTCCAGAACACATGTGACGCCTTTTTTAAACAAGTCTGGTATTTTAAAAATGAAATCTCGTAGAAAACTACACTTAGCATGTCTCCTATTTAACGTTATTAAACATCAAGAACCCAGCTATCTGTATAATAAACTTTCGTGGACGGCGAGTAGGAGAGAATGTGCGAGTAGGCAGTGCTCCAATCAGTTATCCATACAGCACCACAAGTCAGCTGCTTTTAAGGGGAGTTTCCGCTATGCAGCGGCAAAAGTGTGGAATAACATACCACCACCTTTGCGCTGCCTAAATTCGTTGCCCATCTTTAGGCACCATTTGCGACAGTACCTCTTTAGTGCCCAGCGTGAGATGGCTCTTATTGATATGGACCTTTCAACCATTTAGTGCCAACTCCATGCTTGTTAGTGTTGGGTGCGTGTGACCGGGTATGTGGCTATATTTTGACCTTAGTACTGCCTTGCCTTGCCTTTCGGCTCCTTATATAATTTGATCTCTTCATTAAAAAATATATATATATATATATATACGTTTATTCTTATGTACAACAGCCGTTGATGGTAGTTTATTTGTATGCATTTATTTTGTTTATTTTAATATTATTATATTGATTCTTATTATTAGATTATATATATTATTAGTATCTAAGGGTTATGTGGTACAATGCAACTGGGTGTGACATTCGTGGGTTCACTGCAGGGTTCAGTTGAAAACCAGCGTCGGGCTTCAAGTCCGACATATGCTGAACTGAACACCTGATTGCTGCTGCTCATTTTTAAATATTAATGTTTATTATGTGTGCTTTGCTTTTGTGTATTGTTATTCCTTTTATTATCATTTGTGTTATTATATTTTTTTATCTGGCTTATATACCTGCTTATACACATGCTTTTAATCTGTTTTTTTTTTTGTTTGTTTTGTTACGTGAGTGTTGTGATGATTGCAGCAATAAAAGTTTCTTTCTTTCTTTCTTTTCTTTCTTTCTTCTTTAGTTGCCCTGATGGCGCAGTGGGTAAATCGACGGCGATGGTTGCGGGTTCGATTATTGCGTAGTACAAAATACGTTATGCTTATGGTACACAATTAATGTTTTAAATGCTGGAGTATCGCTTTAATAGAATTATATCTATGACTATATTTTGCCCGCGGCTTCGCCCGCGTGAATTACTCCTTCTCAATATTTCTTTTTTTTTTTTTAGATTCACGCCTTTATGCCCGAAGGGGTAGGCAGAGGTGTAACATTACACCCACATTTCGCCATGAATTTTTAGGTCCCACGTAATAGGGGGCGAGCCTATTGCCGTTACCGGGCACATCACCAAACAGACTCCATGCTGCTACTGAGAATTCGGAAAACCCAGTAACACTTTGGCCCGACCCGGGAATTGAACCAGGGATCTCCGATCAGCAGTCGCATACGCTATCCACTATTCCACTGGACCACGGAGGCAGTCCTTCTCAATAATCTATTGGTGTAAACCCTATAAAGCCCGAGTATGAGTTTATCCCGTTCAGACAAACAGGAAGAAATTGGGACTTCATTGTATAGTATACCATTTTATCCATACATAACATCATCGTGCGTATCACACATATTTTTCCTGGGTGGGAATCGAACCAACGACTTAGCGACTAGTGTCATTAACCATTAAACCATCAGGCCAGTCAAGTACTTAATGACTACATAGTATAAAACAAAGTCTGACTTCTGTTTGTCTGTCCCTATGTATGCTTAAGTCTTAAAAACTACGCAACGGATTTTAATGCGTTTTTTTTTTAATAGATAGAATGATTCAAGAGGAAGGTTTATATGTATAATTGACGCGGGCGAAGTCGCTTGCGACGTCTAGTGTCTTAATATTCTAATGTACGAACTATACTGCAAAATTTCATCAAAAACAATTCAGTAATTTTACACAAAAATATAAAAACCAGCATTCAAACCAACCATTCGCACAAACTTTCGCGTTTAAAATAGTGAGACTTAAACGTCACATTTACACCAAACAAAAACACACAACTTCAAAGTCACTCATTTGCGTACAAAACCAAGTGGTGACAGTTGAAGTGGTGGCGGTATGAAGTGGTGATATGAAGTGGTGACGGCGACAAGCCCGAGATAAGCCACGATCATTAGCGAGACGGAGAGTGCCTCCCAGCCCTCGCAATTACGAGATGAAAAGTGGATGCTGGGATGAACGTTCGTGTTTACGGTTAAATAATACTTGGATTGGGTTTACTTCTAGATTTTTCTACTGAATGACGCACAGAGTGCTGTATCCTTTGGGAATCGAATGCACTACCTTAGGTGCCATGCTTCGGTAAACGGTAAGACGAACACTTCGTAAAAATGTCATAATATTATATTAATTAGTTTTAATTACTTATATTAATTGTTGTCCTGACGATCTGTTGTACAGGCAGTCTGTTGGTATCTAGTTTTTATCTTTACTAATCTTCTTCTTCTTAATATATAAAATCCTTGCGTTACTGACTGACTGACAGACACGCTACAGCCAAAACTATTAGGCGCAGGAAGCTGAAATTTGGCATGTATGTTCCTTGGAGATCGTAGGGGTGCACTAAGAAGGGATTTCTCAAAATTCCCACGGGATCTTCCAAAACGGGTAAATTTCAAAAAATTGCAGACGTAGCTGCAGTCTTCCTCTAGTATTACATATAAAGCTGAAGAGTTTCTTTGTTTGTTTTCTAGAACGCGCTAATCTTAGGAACTGCTGTTCCGATTTGAAAAATTATTTCAGTGTTAGACAGCCCATTTATCGAGGAAGGCTATAGTTATATAACATCACGCTTTGAGCCACGGGAGCGGAGCAGTATCCCTAAATAAGGCGGGTGTAACCGCGGGTTCATCTAGTTGATTGATTTATCTATTCTTATATATATCTATTCTTATACCTATAGACATAGGCTATTTCAAAACTTTATATAAATAAAATGCGTACCTGCTCAGAAAGCTACAATCATGTCCAAAATTACTTTCCCTCGATATTCACAAAAGAAAAACAACAATTTAAGTCGCGTGCCCTCAATTAGAACAATCACGGCGCAAATATATTTTGACAGCCATAATTGAATGGTACGTGCAATTTCACAGCAAAGGGGGAGTGCGGGTTCGGTGCTTGGATAAGCGGAGCGGACGTGGGGCGATTTTGTTAGTAAACGTCGGTGTAATACCGTCATCTGGGGTGAAAACATGGCTGCCAAATATATTTTTTTTATTTTTTATTTACTTTTTGCACAAATAAAATATGTACATAGGTGGACTTAATGCCAAAGGCATTCTCTAACAGTCAACCTAAGGTGATGCAGAGATGATAGTTGTAGGTGCTTTCCGAACTTTAGTAGTAACAAATATAGGATTAATTATGGTCTCGCGGCATAAATGTGCGCGTGGGATTGGGAGGACAAAATGGTATTGTGTTTGCCGTTACGAAATTCTCAGTAGCAGCACGGAGTCTGGTATTGTGCCCGGCAACGGCAATAGGCTCGCCCCCTATTACGTGGGTCCTAAAAATTCATGGCGAAGTGTGGGTGTAATATTACACCTCTGCCTACTCCTTCGGGGATACAGGCGTGAGTCTATAATAATAATAATAAAAAAGTTACATAATAGAAAAACAAACGAGTGTGTTTTAGCGAGTATTCTTACGAACGTTCTGGCGAGCATTCTAGCGAGTGGGCAATATTTGCTTCTTTTAGGTACCTGATTAGAGCGTTCATCATCAGCCTTTAACAGTCCACTGCTGGACTAGGCCTCTCCTTTGAAAGGAGGAATTGGCCTACTATACCACGCTGGCCAAACGGGTTGGTATAGGATTTGTATCAAGTTTTCCTTCTCTTACAGTGCTGTTCTCTGCATAATATGGTCCCTCTGTCGGCTCTTACGACACCCATGGGATGATATGGTGTGGTGACATTCCGTATTCTTAATCCGTCACCACGCGCAAAAACATTCGTATCGATGTTCGGTTTAGTTTGTTGTTCAGTTCGAAAAGCGAATAATCGATGTTCAGTTTCTGACAAGCGTGTGTGTCTTCTTACAAACGAATACATACATACATACATAGTCTCACGTCTATATCCCCGAAGAGGTAGGCAGAGGAATATTGCTACACCCACTTTTCGCCAGATTTATTTTAGCCCCACGTAATAGGGGGCCTATTGCCGTACCAGGCACATTACCAGACGCCGTGCTGCTACTAAGAATTTCCTAACGGAAAAACCCAATAACACTTTGCCCGACTTCCGGATCGAACCCGAGACCTTCCAATCCCACGCGCACATTTATGCCGCGAGACCAACGAGGCAGTCAACAAGCGAATACTCAAATCTTTCAACACCATTCCACTGCTCAAGTGCTGATGGCACAATATTCATGACAAAATCCAAAACTCCAACAGATTTTCCTTCTCGTAATCGTCGAGTCACAGGACTATTAATTTGAGTTCAGTCATATTATTTATTTTTATTAGCTAGTCTTTCACTGTTGAAATTTACGATATTGTGGTCGATTGGAAAGGGCTTTTCAATCAGTTATTACGCCAGATTATCAGGAAAATATATTCAAAGTGTTAGCTTGGCGATAGCAATGAATACAGATTTACATAATAGAAGCGCATTTCTTAAGGATTTCGTGTGCCGATTCCAACTGGCGTGTTGACGGTTGTCAGTGTAGTACGTAGTTGGCGCCGTTGGCGGCGCTGGCGTCGTTCTCCTTCTCTCTTGCTCTCGTAGTTAAGATACACAGGAGACACTTTCGTCTCTCTTGCACTCGTAGAGTCAGCTGTCACAGCGCGACTGCCACGCTGCCAAGCGGCAATATGGGTCACACTGGTCACAGAAAGTTTGTCTAAAGAGCGCCCATAAGAAATGTGCCTCTATTTAAATATCTATGCTCTATGGCGATAGCCAATGCTGCGTATACATAATTTTAGAAAGGGGTCCAGAGATTCCATCGATTTTTTTGTAGAATACCTTGTACCTAAAGTAGGGAGGGACCGTCAATCGTTTGATTTCCTATTGTTTTTTCGCAACTGTTTAAGGCATCCTTTGGATAACGTATAATAATAATTTTCACGGTAGTAGAGCCTTGCTTATTTCAGCATGAAAAGGCCGGTTCGACCGGGAAAGTACTACCCTCTCACGGAAAATCGACGTAAAGCAACCTAAACTGATGGCGTTTCGTTCGGTGAGTGAGAGTGCCGGAAGCCCTATCCCCTATTCCTTCTCCCTCATCCCACTCCTTATCCTATCCCTTTCCCCAACCCCAAAGGGCGGCAACGCACTTGTGACTCCTGTGGTGTTGCTTGTGTCCATGGGCGGCGGTAATTGCTTACCGTCAGGCAATCCGTCTGCTCGTTTGCCGCCTATTATTATAAAAAAAAGAAAAATAACGCCGCACAGTTTGGAATACGTTACTCTAGTATCTTCTGTATAATATAAAATCCTTGCGTTACTGAGTGACTAGACTAGACAGGCAACGCACAGTCGAAACTACGGAGCGCAAAAAGCTGACATTTGGTACGTATGTTCCTTTGGGGGCGTAGGCAATGCATACAGATTTACATAGAAGCACAGTTCTTAAGGATTTCGTGTGCCGATTCCAAGTGGAGACTGTCTCCACTTTAGTTCGTTGTTGGCGCCGTTGGTGTCGCTGGCGTCGTTCTCCGTCTCTCTTGATCTCGTAGTTAAGATACACAGGAGGAACGTTCGTCTCTCCTGCTCTCGTAGAGACAGCTGTCACAGCGCGACTGCCACGCCGCCAAGCGCCAATTTGGAACACAGAAAGTTTGTCTTCAGAGCGCCCATAAGAAATGCGCCTCTATTTAAATATCTGAGATCTTTGGCGTAGGGGTGCTCTAAGAAGGTTTTTCCTAAAACTCCCCCAGGATCGTACAGAAACTTTTAAATAAAATAAAAGTTCGATTGCAACTGTGGGCGTCCTCTAGTATATAATTTAATATCCTGAGTCAATTCACACATTGTCATTTAATTAACTCTACAGTGACGTCGAGTAAGAGCGAATCGCTCCGCTACCCGCCCCACTCATCCTGTACCCACACCCTAAACCTAAGGGCTGGCACAGACTATCCCACACGACGTTTAACAATGTTTATTAAGCTATTCTTACACTAGTCATCATTGTAAATAATTCGTTTTGCCAGCACTGGTGCGTTTGATTGTACTGTAATTATATTATTTAGGGAATATTTCTTTGATTTTCATCTGTGTGAAGTTATTATTAAGTTTACAAGTGAATTTATTGAGTTAAATGTGCGGATTTATGATTTATTTTATAGGTACTTACTTTTGCCTGAGCTCCGTCCGCTTGGGTAAAATATTTGCTATTGAGGGTCTAGTACGAGTTTGCACTCGATCGTCACGGTGGACGATAGCCTAGTCGACGGGAACAATTTCCATACATTTTGTAACGGAGAGTAGCGATCGATAGAGACCGCTAGGGGGCGCATTTAGAAAATGTATGGAAATTGTTCCCGTCGACTAGGCTATCGTCCACCGTGACGATCGAGTGCAAACTCGTACTAGACCCTCTGGAGTATTTATATAACTTTTATTATTGCAGTTCCATCAGTAAGTATTTGTTGATTAATTTTTACTTCATAAAGTTACTACAAAGCGGCGATAGCCCCACTGGTGTACGTAACGGACTGCCGAGACGATGGTCTCGGGTTCGATCCCCAGTTATCCCGGGCACACACCTCTAACCTTTCGAAGTTATGTGTGTATTAAAATGTTAATTATCTCTCTCTTAACAATGTGCCCGGTAGATGGCAATAGGCTCGCCCACTATTACATTGATACCGAAACATAACTGGCGAAGTGAGGGTGTGTAATACTCCTCTGCCTACCTCTTCGGGAAAAAGGCGTGAAGTTATGTTACTAACACTCCCATTTCCAGAATATTTTGCTTTTTTAATAGCGTAGGTGTTGTATAATAAAATATATCCTATCTAATATTTAATCTTGAGGTATTACTGCAATAAGTAGGATTGATTCCAACTAGTCAAATCAAACAATTTTAAATGAAATGTAGAAAACAACCTTTTACTACGAACTTTGTATGAACTACTAGAGGATGCCCGCGGTTACACCCGCGTTATTTAAGGCTACTGCTCCGTCTGCTTCGACCCCGTCGCTCATAGCGCGATGTTATATAGCCTAAAGCCTTCCTCGATAAATGGGCTATCTAACACTGAAATAATTTTTAAAGTTCCTGAAATTGTGTTTAAAGACATTTATTTTTCTCAAAAGATTTACAATCGCTTACAAATAAAATACAATATACAAATAAATATAGTGTAATTATTAAAAGAGACAGGCCGAATCATATAAAAACAAAATAGTAAGTCAGTGTTTTTTTTTATAGTTATAGGCGGCAAACGAGCAGACGTATCGCCTGATGGTAAGCAATTACCGCCGCCCATGGACACAAGCAACACCAGGAGTCACAAGTGCGTTGCCGCCCCTTGGGGTTGGGAAAAGGGATAGGATGAGGAGTGGGATGAGGGAGAAGGAATAGGGGATAGGGCCTCCGGCACTCTCACTCACCGAACGAAACGCAACAGCTAAAGGCCTTGCCACACGGCACAATTTTACCACTGATCAAATTTTCAATCGAATTGGCTTTGCCCGTCTACACGACACAATCAAATCACTGATTTTCATTCCGTTCACCCGATTGGTTAAAATCTGGTGGTACCGCCCACCCGATGAACTTGAGTTGGACGACTGGCGTCAACACGTCACGATTTCATCAAGTGATTTAGTCAAGTTGGACGTAAAATTGTGCCGTGTGGCAAGGCCTTTAGGTACTGTTACTTTACGTCGATTTTCTGTGAGAGGGTAGTACTTCCCCGGTCGAGCCGGCCCATTCATGCTGAAATCAGCAAGGCTCTACTACCGTTAGTGTAGGTAGTTGTAAGCAGAATAGTACATTTAGCGAAACCGCGCATCGAGAATTCGAGACTCAGATAAGCGTAGGTATGTTGGGAGTTGGATGAATGCAACTAAGGTTTATTAAGGCCTATGACACAGTGACAATTAAAATTTATATAAGTATTAGATATGTTTGTTTATACTTAATAATCATTTTGCATGTATGCTGTTATATTTATATCCACTGGATGTGTGTATGTATTAAGCTTTAATTTATAAAGTGATATTTATCAATATTACGAAAATTAGCGCGTTCAACCAAACAAACAAACTCTTCAGCTTTATATATTTACTAGAGGACGCCAGCGCCTACGCCTGCATTTTTTTTAAATTTACCCGTTTTGGCCGATCCCGTGGGAATTTCGGGAAATCCCTTCTTAGTGCACCCCTACGGTCCCCAAGGAACATACATGCCAAATTTCAGCTCCCTGCGCCCAATAGTTTCGGCTGTAGCGTGTCTGTCAGTCAGTCAGTAACGCAAGGATTTTATATATTAAGATATATTAAGATTAGTATAAGATGCACTAGTGACGTCTTATTTATTGGGATAAGTAGAGTGCTATTTATCAGTAAATCGATAAAAAGTGAAAATTCAAGTAAAGTAAAATTATTTATTCATTTAGGTCGTGTGACGCTTATGAACGTATTTTTTAAAAGTTAATACCTACTTAATGAATCTGCATCGTTCGCAAAGCAAAGGCGTACCTATTAGCCACGAGAAAGGACGGACAATAAAACTCATGGCCACTCTTTTCTAACGCCAGTCTTCGATTAGAAACTTATCGTGTATAATCAAAGACGCCAGTTTGCTTAATTTTATTTTTTTTATTTCATCACGCCTGTATTACCCGAAGGGGTAGGCCGAGGTGTAATATTAGACACACATTTTGCCTTATGATTTTAGGTCCCACGTAATAGGAGCGAGCCTACAGAAAATTCGTGAGGACCCAGGAATCAAACCCTGGACCTCCCGATCAGAAGATGCATACGCTTTCCACTGGACCACGGAGGCACTCAAAGGTTTTTTTTGTAAGATGCTGCAACTGTTTCACACTGTACTTAATTCCTCAATTACCTTAAAATCGATGTGAATTATTATTACTGACAGACTGCTATGCAAAAAATCTCGAGTTAAACCCAAAAAACTGCATTCAAGCATGCAACACCCACCGCACAACAAACAAAAAACAATTTAATGCATAAACGCAACACCAAAAACAGTATTTAAAGAATCAAATCGCTAATCCCTTGTTTTGTATTTTAACAAGCGTTCGCTTTGTTCGAGGGCTTAGTTCCGCTACTAGCCGCGTGGCGGCGCGTGTCGCTACTCAAATTTCTTAGGGGGCGCTCCGAAATTGGGCATTGTTTGTCTTTCCTGTTTAAAAAAGGGTGGGTTTTGACGTTAAGATGTCCTTTACGTCAAGATATTCATCCGGTTAATACAAGGTAAGACAGTGACGGAAGCTTAATATGCTTTGTTTTAACTTTTAAGATGAGTTTAAGAACAATCTTGTTGAATTATTTTTAGCTAATAGATATAATGATATTCTACCACATACACACAACTAAAATAGTTTCCCGGTTATTATTTTTGGTTAGTATAACTTGGTATTATGTCCAGTGAAGGGTTTTGTGACACTCTGTATACAGGGTGTAAAAAGACCCTTAACGAAAACTGAAATCCCAGGATGTACCAATCACTACTAACATTTTTTACTTCGGCACCATACCTGGGAAATTACTAGTTCAGGAGATATTGAGGCTCAAAGTTAGTATAGAGTTTTTCTAATTAGGTACAAAATCGATGTATTTACCCCGCCAATATGATCTATAGATGCCCCATGACCCCATGGTAAAGTAGGTATTTAGAGCATTGCATGCGCGCGCTTTAATAGCGGTTTAAAAAATGTTAAAACTTAAAAAAAAAATCGTTTCCCAGGTATTATTTTTGGTTTGTATGACTTGGCATGATGTCCACAACGAGTAGACTTCGGCTTGGTGATGGGTCTTGTGACACACTGTATATGTTTTTCGTAAATACATAAGTACATATTATAGGTACAAAGCAATAATATACTAGATGTTCTCGGCGGTTTTACCGCGGTTGCCGAAATACCTAATATAACGCCACGGGTCAAATTACACGTACAAAGTACTCTATATTCCAGTGAAAGTCCCATTAAAATCGGTTCGGCTATTCCAGAGATTCGTCGGACATAAAGACATATTTATTTCTATATTTTGGTTGTTTACAACACTTATACAAATCAAAACCCTATTCTAGACGAAGCTTTTCCTATCTAAATGAGCTCTTGAGAAGAAAAGCTGAAACAAACTCAGAGTCATTGCTTTGTTTTTCCTGTCATTTCATTCTCTTTCATCTTCTTGAATTCTTTTAAAGGCCATAAGGGTTTAGGATGCGAGTACAATGCAGGATAACTCCGCATTCAACAACCTTCATACGGCAAACGGGACAAAAAGGTAGACTTTTTTTTTAAACTTTGTTTATGACTTGGTTTCGTGTATCTAACTATATGCACATGAAAAAATTCGGGCAAATGCGAGTCTGACCCGCGCACCGAGGGTTCCGTACGCATTTTACCTTATTTGAGGTTGGTGCTAATTACGCTGGTCCTCTAACGGCCATTTTCAATATTCGAACTATAGATAGATCTGTAGATTTTAGTTTCGTGTTTGACATATTTGTATGGAGCTTATGTCAAAAACTGTCAAAAACGAATCTAAAATCTACAGATCTATCTAAATTTCGAATATTGAATTCTGGTGTAAATCTGTATGAGCGCTCATACAACTTAGAGCACTATCTTAAATGGAGTCTACTATGTAGGGGGACACCCTTAAGCTTACCACTTTTTTGTTTTTTGTAATTTTTCCTTTATTTGTGCTGTAAGACCCTGCTTTTGGGCAAATTTCGTGATTTTCGACCCAAAACCTATAGGGTGCTTAAGGTTGACCTAGAATTGTCAATTGTGGTTAAAACCAAAGCCTTACAGCACAAGTAAAGGAGAAATAACGAAAATTAAAAAAAAATGAAATAATTTTCATTTTTTTTTAATTTTCGTTCTAAATCTTGTAAGTACCAAAATTAACCTTAATAGGTTAATTTTGGTACTTACAAGATTTCGCAAAAATCTAATTTTGACCATTATCTTTTTATCGGGTTGACCCAGGACCCTGATTTTTAGGTATACACCTAATAGAAACCATAGACCTCAGTATCTGGTATATATTTCAATTTGCTAGGTCTGCCCTGTTCCTGAGAAAATCGGTAGTGACACACGGACAGACAGACAGACAGACGGACAAGAAAGTGATGTTATAAGGGTTCCTTTTTTACCTTGTGAGGTACAGAACCCTAAAAAGATAGTTATTTTGCAATAACAGACAGATATTTCATTTTATGATTTTAATTCCATGTTTAATCTAGATGAGCCGGCGACCCGCGGTTACACCCGCGTTAAGGCTACTGCTCCGCTCCCGTGGCTCATAGCGTGATGATATAAAGTCTATAGCCTTCCTCGATAAATAGGCTATCTAACACTGAAAGACACACAAACTCAACCACAAACTCAGTATTAAATTTGCCGGCTGTAGCGGTTTAAGCGATCGCTTCGTCGGATATCGTGGGTTCGATCCCCGGACGAGACAACACTCTGTGTAAGCTTGTACCTTGCCGTTCCTAATACCTATAGGTAAACGTTCATAAATATTCATAACTACATGATGCCCGCGGTTACACCGGCATTATTTAGGGCCACTGCTCTGCTCTCATCGCTCATAGCGTGATGTTATATAGCCTATAGCCTGCCTCGATAAATTACCTATCTATAACTGAGTTTTCTTTTTCATATCGGACCGGTAGTTCCTGAGATAGCGCGTTCCACCAAACAAACTAACTCTTCAGATTTATATATTAGTATTAGATATTACTAGTCGACCAAGCCAACTAGACGAATGTCAACGTGACAAAATTCAACATAATTCAACAATTATAATCCAGAAATTATTTATCGTAACGTGCGAACGCGGCGTGTGAACGTACAATGCGCCTGCAATCGGTACTAGGAATTTCTGGATTATAATTATTGAATTATGTTGAATTTTGTCACGTTTGCATTCGTCTAGTTGGCTTGGTCGACTAGTATGTCGATAAAGTTATACAACACTGCCTCCATGGTTCAGTGGATAGCGTATGCCTCTGCTGTGGGTCTTAGTGATGGATATATTAGCAATTATATTCATTTTAGCATGCGAATTTTCATTTAGCATTTAGCAAATGAAATATTGTTGCGAAATTTCGTGAAGTGTGAATTCATCGCTTCGTGCGCGATTCGGTTCGTTCATAGTTTCTTGCTAACGCGGGACACGCGTTCTCTGTCTCACCCACAGGAATACTCAATATATCCTTTTCACGTGACACAATAAATGAATTTTTTTGTAAATGGTGCGAATGCGAACGATGATTTTAAGCAATTATTATATAATTATGTTTGATTTACTCGTATTTAGGGTCGTACATTGAGTAATTGTGTGCGAATGTTTGTTAAGTCAAGATAATAATAATGTGTGTAGCACGAGTTTGACGCGCTACGTATTATGTCAAAGTTTAGATCATACGAATTGGCATATGATAGTAGGAGTTTTGTTTACGAATTTGGTAAACTTTCTTTCGTGTCTTGTTTATTGTTGTACCTATAATTAATAATAATATGAAATAATTAAAAAAGTATCTATAAATCATTAAAGGCGAACGCGCTTTTTAATTCGCATATTAGTAGGTAAATTTCACACTTCACATACAAAGCTATTATTAATTATCGTCATAATTAGCAAATAGCATAGCATTTAGCATGCTAAGATTCACGAATTCTCATGCTAATAAAATTTATGCGAAATCGCATTAATTGCCATCACTAGTGGGTCTACCACGAGTTTTGCACGGTGACGAATAGACTAGTCGACGGAAACAATTTGCATGCATTTCCTAAACGAAGTAGTTTTGCACTCGATCGTCGCAGTGACGATAGACTGGTCGACGGGAACAATTTCCATACATTTTCTAAAAGCGCCCCTAAACGCGCGCACTGACGTCGCGGCATGGCACGGCATGGTAAAGGATTTTATTACCGATTAAGTAATTTTTATTCTTATTTTAATTCGTTTAGAATTCATATTACTTTATTTCGATACAATCGTACCGCGGCACGCCGTGGCATACTGCGGGACGCCGTGGCACGTCGCGGCATACTGCGGGACGCCGCAGTATGCCACGGCGTCCTGCAGTGTGCCACGACGTAATCAGTAAGTAAATAAGTTCCTGAATTCAGTGGCGGCGCTAGGCGTCGGCGACGTCGGCGACCGCCGACGGCCTCGCGCCTGAGGGGGCCTCGCAAAATGTTTTACAAGTTACATACTCAATTTCGTTTCGCCAATCATCCTGGCTTAGGTAGCCGACACCGAACATACATTATTTAATAATTTGGCTCACTTAATTTCAACGGTTTTTTTACTAAATACGAAGTAAACGGGGCCTCGCCATCGATTTAGAATAGGGCCTCGCGAACTCGATGTCGCCGACGTCCACATGTGGTCTAGCGCCGCCACTGCCTGAATTCACCGTTAGTAAATCTTGTTCTCCATAAATAATCTACCCAGAATTGTTTTCTCTTCAACGTATCAATGTGTATTTGTTGTTCTTCATCTTCGGCATGTAGTGCTATTGATTCCAGGCAGTTGGACTCTTCGGTATGACGCGGCATGCCGAAGCGAAGCGTCCTTCGGGCTACCGAATCATGCCGTGCCACGCCGTGCCATGCCGTGCCGTCAGTCGGTAGCGATCGATAGAGACCGCCAGAGGGCGCATTTAGAGAATGTATAGAAATTGTTCCCGTTGACTATTCTATCGTCACTGTGCAAAACTCGCGGTAGACCCTCTGATCGTTCTGATCTCCCAGGTTCGTTCCCGGGTCGGGCAAAAGATTTTTGATTTATGAACATTTTCCGTCCGTGATGTGTGGTGACGGAATCCGTGTGGTGACGTATTCAGAATACGGAATGTCACCACCCCATATCATCCCATGGGTGTCGTAAGAGCCGACAGAGGGAGCATATTATGCAGAGAACAGCACTGTAAGAGAAGGAAAACTTGATACAAACCCCATACCAACCCGTTTGGCCAGCGTGGTATAGTAGGCCAATTCCTCCTTTCAAAGGAGAGGCCTAGTCCAGCAGTGGACTGTTAAAGGCTGATGATGATGATGAACATTTTCTTAAATATTATGACTATTAGTATTTTAAGTTTCTTTTCTTTTATTTTCTGTAATATACTAGCATATTCATATCGTAAATACATATAATCAAATTGAGTAATAAAAAAAATGGCATTAAAATCAGAGATAGTCTAGTGGAGTGACCACGGATTGCTAGCAGAAGAGGGTCTCGGGTTCGAATCCATGGCGCACCAAAGACTTTTCGAAGTTATGTGCGTATAAAATTGTAAATAGCCGTGTGGTTGACGGCATAGAATACAAGTGTCACCACCACCTATCTTCCCATGGGTGTCGTAAGAGGCGACTAATAACACGACGCAAATACCATCTTTGCGTAGAGACGGAAAACTCGACATCAAACCCTATACGACTGCCTCGTTGGTCTCGCGGCATAAATGTGCGCGTGGGATCGGGAGGTCCCGGGTTCGATTCCTGGGTCGGGCAGTGTTATTGGGTTTTTCTGTCACGAAATTCTCAGTAGCAGCACGGAGTCTGGAAATGTGCCCGGTACGGCAATAGGCTCGCCCCTTATTACGTGGGACTAAAGTATATCTGGCGAAACTCTGCCTACCCCTTCGGGGATAAAAGGCGTGACGATATGTATGTATGTATGTATATAAAATTGTAAATTGTTAGGTGAAGGAAAACGAGATGAGGAAACCTGCATGTCATAGTTCTCCATAATGTTCTGGAAAGACTTGTGAAGTCTGCCAACCCGCACTAGGCCAGCGTGGTGGACTATGGCCTAACCCTTCTCATAGTAAGAAGAGGCCCTTGCCCAGCAGTGGGATAGTTTATAAACTATCCCACTGCTGCTCTTCTACAGTACAGTACATACAGTCCTGATGATGATGATGATGAATGTATAAAATTGGCAGTTTTATAAATAAAGCGGTACGTAGTTCGGGGCAGCTCGTGAGAAATAAAAAAAAAAATGTAAAGAAACAGTTTATTTCCTGCCATGTAAGATTGTGGTAAGCCACGGGGCAGTTGCCCCTACCCCGTAATAGAATTGCGTATAAGTTCCATGTAGTGGTCCTTCGGTAAGCGGGTTAGTGAAGTACCTTTTTAATAAGTGCTCCGCCTGAGAAAGCACCTTGTCACCATACTGAATTTCGGCCATTTTAAAATGCTCATTTCTAAAGCATCGACCACGATGAACGGGAAACCAAGCTGTCAAATTTTACAAATAAGTTTTCAATAGCTTTTCAAATTTAAAAAGTAGAAAATAATATTTAATTCGAAATTATGCTACCATCTTGCACTTTTATTAAATAAAAAAGAAATATTTTGGTTTTCTAAGCCAAATATTTCAGCATATAATTTCATGAACTTTAATATAAGTGAAGTAGCCTGTTGGGAGCCTACAGCTAAATACAGTCTATGTCGATAGTTTGCAAGGCAAATCACGTCATCCATTATGTAATAAAGAATATATGTACACTAGCCGTTTCCCGCGGTTTTACCCGCGTCCTGAGGGAACTACTTCGCGTACCCGAAAAACCCAAATATCTTACGGACCCCTTTTTTCTCTAAAATAAAATATAGCCTATGTTACTCGCAGATAACATAGCTTTCTAATGGTGAAAGAATTTTTTAAATCGGTCCAGTAGTTTTTGAGTTTATCCATTACAAACAAAAATACAAATTTTTCCTCTTTATAATATTAGTGTAGAAGTGTAGATATGTCAATGGGCCTCGCGAACTTGATGTCGCTGACGTCCACACTGTGGACTAAAGCACCTGTGGACTCCACAAGTGCTTTAGCGCGAAAGTTTAAAATCGATTATTACTTAAAAGCGACCTCTGGCGGATATTACGGTCAGTAGAGCCCGCTTTTTTATGAAACTAGAGGATGTCCGCAACTACGTCCACACATGTTTTTAATTTTACCGTTTCTGCCTGATGCCTCATGGTGGGAATTTTGGAAAATCCCTTTTTAGTCTGCCCCTACAGTCCCCAATCCCTCAATGTCAGGGGTGCATGCTTATCGGTACCTATGGCGAACCATCTTATACAGGGTGTAAAAAGACCTTTAACGAAAACTGAAATCCCATACTGTACCAATCATAACTATTTTTTTTTACTACGGCACCATACCTGGGAAGTTGCTGGTTCAGGAGATACTAGTATTGAGGCTCAAAGTCAACATATTTTTTTTCTAATTAGGTACAATAAGACAGCGCCATTTTTTAGGGTTCCGTACCTAAAAGGTAAAAAACGGAACCCTATTACTAAGCCTCCGCTGTCTGTCTGTCTGTCCGTCTGTCTATCTGTCACCAGGCTGTATCTCATAAACCGTGATAGCTAGAAAGCTGAAATTTTCACAAATTATGTATTTCAGTTGCCGCTATAACAGCAAATACTAAAAATAAAAATAATAAAAATATTAAGGGGGGGGTCCCATACAAAAAACGTGTGTTTTTTCGTATTTTTTGCTCAAAATTACTAACTGTAACAGGTAGACGCTTTAAATTTTCACAGAATATGTAGGTGTATATTACCATTCAAAATAAATAATTAAATTAAAAAAAGTTAATAATAAAGGGGGGTCCCATAGAACAAACGTGATTTTTAGGCAATTTGTTATTCGATCTTAATAAACGGGTAGAAATTTTAAAAGTATTTCAGTATACATACAACGAACGTGATTTTCTTTTATAGGTGATGGTACGGAACCCATCGTGCGCGAGTCCAACTCGCACTTGCCCAATTTTTTCTATAGATGTCCTATGCACCCATGGATAACTAGGTATTTCGAGCATTACACGCGCGCACTTTTAATTGCGTCTTAAAAAATGTGTCTACTTAAAGTAAAAGTCGTTTGCCAGGTATTATTTTTGCTTAGTATGACTTGGCATGATGTCCACAACGAGTAGACTTCGGCTTGGTGATGGGTGTTGTGATTCTGTATATTTATACACTATGAGTCGTGATGTACATATAGGTATACCAGCAATAGTACTTACAAGGCCCTGAAAATAAAAAAAGGAATAATTAATAGGCATAGTGAAGTTATGAGTAGGGTTGCAAGATGGCCGAGTACTTGATACTTGATGGCAAGGGCTGTTTCCGCAACTCCACGTCTTGGCGTGTATTTTGCGTACGGGTGGGAATGGTCTTGTCATTCGAGCCACCCCAGCTCTTCGAGGAAGGCCAGCAGGCTCTTGATGTGGCCCACTGCTCCCCGCAGGGTGCTGTGTCTGGTCAGGTTCTGCTGCCTGTACTGTGAGACCTCAGGGTAGTCGAGGAGCAGGTGGGCTGCCGACGCTGCCATACAGGCATAGTGAAGTTGTGAGTAAGGGTTGCGAAATGGCCGAGTAATCCGGGACTGTCCCGGAATTTTGCATCTTGTCCCGTGTCCAGTAATTATACCTTACCGGCGACCGTGCAGTCTATAATTAGATTACAAGCTGAATTGAATTGTAAATTATAGCTTGTCCCGTGCCTCGGAGAGCACTTTAAGCCGTCGGTCCCGGCTGTCATGAAGATCTTTGACAGTCGTTATAGGGAAACAGTATCTATAAATAAACAGACACTAGTCTAAACCATAGAATATAGCTATATATCCCTTTGGGTTGTGGATGTCAAACAGGTAGTCGCTCTGTGGTCAAAGCTAATATTCAATCAAATCCAGTTAGACTAGCGGCCCCGGGATCTAACTGGGACAACGTAGGAGGATATAGGTTACAAGACAACACTCATAAACGTAATTTTTTACAAGCTTTTATTAACTACGGTTGTATGTACCTAATATGTACCGCAAACTTTGGACGCGATTTTGACGGACCTTGAAACGTCGGCTTAATTTGAAACTTTGCATATTTATCAAGGAACGATTACAATGCAATAAAACGAAATTTGAAAATATCGAACTAAAAATATGAAATTTAAAAATCGAACTATAAAATAGGTATGACTTATAAAAATCTAACATAAATAATAGTTTAAAAAAGCACGTTTTTATAAAATCCAAACTAAGCACTATTATTTTTTAAACTATTTTTTCAAACCAGGTGGTAGAGCCTTGCTGATTTCAGCATGAATGGGCCGACTCGACCGGGGAAGTACTACCCTCTCACAGAAAATCGACGTAAAGTAACAGTACCTATACTGTTGCGTTTCGTTCGGTGAGTGAGAGTGCCGGAGGCCCCATCACCTATTCCTTCTCCCTCATCCCACTCCTCCTCCTACCCCTTTTCCCAACTCCGAGAGAAAAAGAGCCTGGAAGAAACACATGTTCTACTTACTTCTCATTTCAGCTTCGCAATTAAACATTTCCATTTCGCAAATTGAGTTAAATTCACGATGAGCGTATGACCAATACTGTGTGTTAAATTTTGAAGCGCAAATTGGTCCAAACCTGAAAATAACTTAACATAACTTCATGCCTTTACCCCTGAAGGGGTAGGCAGAGACTACGGAACGCCATTTGCAACGATCCAGACATATCACTCTTGCTTCATTCACTCCCATCAAGTTTCTCATGCTTACTCTTCTGTTGAGGGCACTTAACAATATTTTTAATACACACATAACTGCGAAAAGTCAGAGGTATGTATGTGCCTGGGGTACCTGGGGATAGAACCAGAGACCATCGTTTCGGCAGTCCGCTACATACACCACTTGGCTATCGCCGTTAGTCAGTGACATGCCCTCGGAGAGCACGTTAAGACGTCGGTCCCGGCTGTCATGAAGATCTGTGACGGTCGTTATATGGAGTCATTTTATTTATTTATTTTATTTTATTTATAGACTCACGCCTGTATCCCCGTAGGGGTAGGCAGAGGCGTAATATTACACCTACATTTCACCATGAATTTTTAGGTCCCACGAATTGGGGGGCGAGCCTATTGCCGTTACCGGGCACATCACCAGACTCCGTGCTGCTACTGAGAATTCGGAAAAACCCAGTAACACTTTTGCCAGACCCGGGAATCGAACCCGGGACCTCCGATCAGTAGTCGCATAATGCTAACCCCTGGACCACCGAGGCAGTCAATATGTAGTCAGTATCTCTAAATAACCGGCGATGCCTGCCTCTAACCATGGAATATCGTTATTCCTTTGGATTGCGGAGGTAAGACAGGTGTCTGTGTATAAGCTAATATTCGGTCAAATCCGGTAGAATAGTAAGCGGACCCTGGGGATGATAAGACATAAGAAGATAATGATTAAGACTCGGTAATCAAGATGCCGGGTGTTGAAGAGCCGAATTTCCAGTGAGAGGGAAAGCTAAGAGCTTACAGTGCGACTTGCCTTGCCGTTCTAGGTCGGCAAAGTTAAGCAACGCTTACATAGATCATCACTTGCATGGGTGAGCGTGGGACATTTGCATAAGAGCGCTACCGTGCTTAGTTCGGCAGGTAAAGCTGTTGGTCCGGTACTTGTCTCAGGATAAGAAGCATTAGACCACGTCGGAGGCCTTCGGGCGGTCTGAAAACTCCAACACTAGAGTTGGCCCGATCTCCTTTTCCTTCTCTCTAATCCCATATCTCCTCTAGTCCCGTTTTGAATCTAGGACGGCACGCACTCATGACTCCTTGTCATGGGCAGCAGTAATTGCTTATCATCAGGCGATCCGTCTTCTCGTTTGCCTTTTATGCAATAAAGTAAAAGAATATCTAGCTTAGAGTGGCAGAGCTTGGCAAAGCTTGTGCTTAGTACCTCAGTAGTGGACGCAGTGGGGAGCTAGGACGCTGAAGACCCTCTCAAAATGATATGTTTTCTTAGAAGAGAAAACACATTTCCACGTGTAACACTGCCCGACCCGGGAATCGAACCCGAGACCGAACAGCTGACGCATATGCTATCTGGACCATGGAGGCAGTCAGATAAAACACTGAAAAATTACTTTTCAGATTTTCCTTGATAAGAGTTCTTCGCCAGATTTCATCCAAATAAAAATTAGCCCGCTTCAAGACGCGCAGCATCGTGGATCCGATAAATTATCCTATTTATCCGTTCTTACCAAGGGCCGGCGTAGGCAGAACACACCCTGTCACAACCTCGATATGCAGACATTATGTCAACTGGAATAGAAATAAAATAAAAAATAAACTCAAAGAAAAACTAAAACTCCAGAGCTTCAAAAAACGTTGCCAACCAAAAATGCAGCCAGTCTCTACTTCTTTACACGTTGCTCGCTGTACCGTTATTATTACTAAACTCGTACTATTGAAAAGCTTTCAATGTGCTGTCTACCTACAATTTATACTTTTTTAGGGTGCCGTACCTAAAAGGTAAACGGGACTCTATTACTAAGCCTCCGCTGTCTGTCTGGCCGTCTGACTGTCACCAGGCTGTATCTCATAAACCGTGATAGTTACAAAGCTGCAATTTTCACAAATTATGTATTTCGGTTGCCGCTATAACAAAAAATACTAAAAATAAAAAATATAATAAACGTGTATATTTTCGTATTTTTTGTACAAAATATACCAAAAACATGATTTTCTTTTATAGATCAAGGTACGGAACCCTTCGTGCGCGAGTCCGACTCGCATTTGGCCAATTTTTTCTTTCTCCATATTGACTTGCAAATCCAAGGCGATCGGCTGGCGACGCATAGAGGCAATGCTTGGCTTTATGATTGACTACGAACATAATCTTTCTAGCGAACACTGTAGTAAATTTACGGATCGATAGTATTTCTCAAACCAGCGGTAGCCTAGTGGAGATACCAACAGACTGCTATGCGGAGGGTATCGGGTTCGAATCGATAGTGACCAATGACTTTTCGGAGTTATGTGCATATTGAATTGCCTCGGAGAGCACTATAAGCCGTCGGTCCCGGCTGTCATGAAGATGTTTGATAGGCGTTATAGGGAGTCAGTCATCATCATCATCAGCCTTTAACAGTCCACTGCTGGACTAGGCCTCTTCTTTGAAAGGAGGAATTGGCATACTATACCACGCTGGCCAAACGGGTAGGTATAGGGTTTGTTTTAAGTTTTCCTTCTCCTACAGTGGTGTTCTCTGCATAGTATGGTCCCTTTGTCGGCTCTTACGACACCCGTGGGATGATATGGGGTGGTGACATTGCGTATTCTTAATCCGTCACCACATGGACAAGAGGAGGTCAGTAACTATGAATAAATCTGACACTAGTCTAAGCCATGGAATATCGCTATCCCTTTGGGTTACGGACGGGTAGTCGCTCCGTGGAAAAGCTAATGTTAAGTCAAATCCAGTTAGACTAGAAAGCGGACCGCGGGTTCTAACAGGGATAACGCTAGGAGGATGATGAGTTCTTCTCAAATGGAATTATTTGCTCGAATTTAGTATTATTTACTGTCCATGATGTCAGCTTAAGAATAGGGTAGCGATAGCCGAGTGGAGATACCAACAGACTGCCATGCAGAGCGTATCAGGTTCGAATCCACGGCGCGCACCAATGACTTTTCGGAGTTATGTGCGTATTAAATTGTTAATTATCGCTTGTCCCGTGCCTCAGGGCTCAGAGAGCACGTTAAGCCGTCGGTCCCGGTTGACATGAAGATCTTTGACAGTCGTTACAGGGCGTCAGTACCTTCTAAATAAACTGACACTAGTCTAAACCATGGAATGTCGCTATCCCTTCGGGTTGCGGAGGTCAGACAGGCAGTCGCTCCGTGGAAAAGCTAATATTCAGCCAAATCCGGTTAGACTAGAAAGCGGACCCCAGACTGAAACTGGGATAACGCTAAGAGAGAAAGAAGATGTCAGCTTAAGAATACAAAGTGTAACGCGCCATTTCTTTACGTCAGTTTCGTAAGAGGCGAGTGGAAAACACACGAAGCTTTGGAAAAAGGCGGGAAACTGGACATAATTTAAACGAACCCGTCTGACCAGAGCGGCATGCTAGGCCAACTCCCCCTCATCATCATCAGCCCTGTATATAAACTGTCCCACTGCTGGGCACGGGCCTCTTCTCACTATGAGAAGGGTACGACCATAGTCCAACACGCTGGCCTAGTGAAGGTTGGCAGACTTCACATGTCTTTCGAGAACATTATGGAGAACTCTCAGACACGCAGGTTTCCTCACGATGTTTTCCTTCACCGTTTAGCAAGCTATAATTAACAATTTAATACGCACATAAATCCGAAAAGTCATTGGTGCGCGCCGTGGATTCGAACCCGAACTCTCTGAGTGGCAGTCTGTCGGTCTCTCCACTAGGCTATCCTCCTATTGATTCACAATGCTATTGAGACGCATATTAGGATAGGCCCACGCCCAGCATTGGACTGCAAAAGCCTGTTTGATTGGTATTATAATTTTTTTATTGCGACTTAAATATAAAGAGTCTGAAAGCAATAGAAATCAGAAAAATAATAAACCGATCACACAAAAATACTTACACGGCGTATAGAGAGGATCCGGCGTGGTATGCCTGAAAAAAAAACCGTAAAAATGAATTATTTAAATATGAAACTGCCAACAAAATGTCACACTACTGTCCATTAGTCGAATAATGAAAGAAAAATTATGTAAGTTTTTTTTATTTAACTCCCGCACTAGGAATAAATCCTGTGTCGTAGGGGACTTAACAAACATACAACTAACGGACACAATGAACACCAAGACTCGAAACAATAATTTATGAATCACACAAAGTGTTGTCTCGTGTGGGAATCGAACTCCACACACTCGGCGCAGTGTCAAGCGGTGAGGCGGCTGCTTAAGCCGCTACGCCATCCGTGCAGTCATATGTTTAGATTTGAGCATACTATAGTTGAATAGAGCTTCTGCGCTACACTAAACTTGTCGCCCGTGAAGGTTATTGAGACAAAGTAGCCTATGTCAATGAATACAGATTTACATAGAAGTGCGCTTCTATGTAAATCATTTGGATGCAATTGGAAACCTCATCCTAGACACCGACAGCAAGAAAAGGGTATGGAGGAATTACGTTGCTGACATGTTTGCGGACTCCACGAGGAGTCTCTCACTGACTATTAGTGATTCCGGTCCTTCAATATTAAAATCCGAAGTCTTGCGGGCCTTGAAATCAGCTAAAGTAGGCAAAGCACTGGGGCCCGATAATATACCTGTCGAAGTGCGAAATCCTTAAGAACTGCAGTTCTTAAGGATTTCGTGTGCCGATTCCAAGTGGGGAATGTCTCCAGTTTAGTTCATAGTTGGCGTCGTTCGCGGCGCTGGCGTCGTTCTCCGTATCTCTTGCTCTCGAAGTTAAGATACAAAAGAGGAACGTTCGTCTCTCTTGCTCTCGTAGAGACAGCTGTCACAGCGCGACTGCCACGCCGTCAAGCGGCAATTTGTGTCACAGAAAGTTTGTCTTCAGAGCGCCCATAGGAAATGCGCCTCTGTGTAAATATCTGAGCTCTTTGCCTATGTGCTACTCTGATGTAATAGCTATATTTCTTAAAATTTGCATAAAAATCCGTTCAGTAGTATTTCAGTGAAAAAGTAATAAACTTCCATACACCCATCCAATCTTTTACACTCTTAATTGTACATACATACATACATAGACTCACGCCTGTTTCCCCGAAGGGGTAGGCAGAGGCATATTCAACGCCCACTTTTCGCCAGTGTTTTGATCCCACGTAATAGGTGGCTAGCCTATTGCCGCTTATCGGGATATTTTGTTTGCCAGAGCCTCGTCCGTTGATCGGCAGGTGCACCACTTGCAGGTGAGGTTGGCTTGGGACCCTAAGTTCTTGGTGGGAACCCTATGCACCTTAATTGTATTAATTGTATGTCTTAATTGTATTTCATATTAATCAGGTATCGAAGCATGCATTTAAACAAACTAAATATTAGATACGTACCTATAGCCAATTATACAAGTTGTTTACATATTAAAATAGATAACGGCACTGAAATTTAAGTATTATTTATTTTTTGCTTACCTCAAAAGCATAGTGGTGTAATACGTGTGATATTTTCTGAAATATAAATAAAAGTTTATATAAATGTTCGGCAAAATTGACTCAAAAGGCGGAAAGTTGTCAACGCAATAAAGTCAGACCAACAGCCTTGCTCCGCTGAGTTTATTGCGCTGACAACTCAGAATGGGGTCAGTCAGAATGTGATGAATCGTCGAGGGCCACCGAAGGAGTAATGAGTTTCGCCCCACCGATTTCTGGAGTCTTTCCCGTTTCGCGTCCTCCTTCAGAAAACTCCTTTTAACCGACTTAAAAAAGGAGGTCGTCCCAAATCGTCTGTCTTTCGTTTGACTTGATGAACTCAGAATAACCGACTCCGATGAACCGATTTCGAAGATTAGATATTACTTTTACTAGAGGACGCCCGCAGCTACGCCTGCAATTTTTTAAAATGTTATCCATTTTGGCCGATCCCGTGGGAATTTCGGGAAATCCCTTCTTAATGCATCCCTACGGTTCCCAAGGAACATACATGCCAAATTTCAGCTTCCTGCGCCCAATAGTTTCGGCTGTAGCGTGTCTGTCAGTCAGTAAGTAACGCAAGGGTTTTATATATTAAGATTTGAATGCTGGTGCTCACAGAAATGAATTTATTTAAATTAATTTCTGTGCTGCTGCTTGTCGTGCGGTGATTGGACGCTGTCAGTTCAAGGTCTGTGTGGACCTCGAGCAAGTCCAGCTGTGGACTAAAAATAGTTTATAACACTAACCCAGGAGTGATGTACTGTGTTACTGGTAGAGGTGCTCCCGTCCTGAAAACAAATTAGTAATATTAACATTATTATAATTTAATTATTTACTACATTGTCCGTATGGTGACGGATTAAGAATACGGAATGTCACCACCCCATATCATCCCATGGGCGTCGTAAGAGCCGACAGACGGAGCATATTATGCATAGAACAGCACTGTAAAAAAAGAAGGAAAACTTGATACAAACCCTATACCAACCCGTTTGGCCAGCGTGGTATAGTAGGCCAATTCCTCCTTTCAAAGGAGAGGCCTAGTCCAGCAGTGGGCTGTTAAAGGCTGATGATGATGATGATGATTTACTACATAGTATCTCTTTTTTCTTAATAATGTGCACGGTAGATGGCAATAGGCTCGCCCCCTATTACATTGGGTCTATTTGGGTAGGTATTGGGTGAAGTGTGGTTGTGTAATACACCCCTGTCGCCCTTTTGGGGATAAAAGGCGTGAAGTTATGTGTTTTAATAGTATTTCTTACATTTCCATACACATGCATAAATAAGTAGATCATGCTATTGAATATAACAAAAAAAGGTAGGTACTGGAAATTAAACTTATTTACGAGTATAATCTTTCTTGATTTTCAATGATCTTTTTGATCTTCAATATTCTTTATATAATCATGCCTGTATCCCCGAAGGGGTGGGCAGAGGTGTCATATCACACCCACATTTCGCTATGTTATGAATTTGTATATAGGTATGAGGCTAAAGTGTATGGGCAAGCCGGTCGCGGCCGACCTCGTAGGACATTCGTCGACCAAATTTGTGACGTTCTGAAAAACGGAAAGGTCCGAAGCACCCGGAACCGGTGACCATGTATGAACAGAGTAATGAATGTAGAGGAAGCGCGTAAGGTTTGTCAGGATAGAAGCAAGTGGCGTTCCGTTGTCTCTGCCTACCCCGACGGGAAAAAGGCGTGAGTATATGTATGTATGAATTTGTAGGTCCCACATAATAGAGGGCGAGCCTATTGCCGTTACCGGGCACATTACCAGACTTCGTGCTGCTAATCAGAATTCGGAAAAACCGAGTAACACCTTTGGACTCGACGGGAATCGAACCCAAATCCTCCTGGGGGTCTAGTACGAGTTTACACTCGATCGTCACGGTGGACGATAGCTTAGTCGACGGAAACAATTTCCATACATTTTCTAAAAGCGCCCCTAACGGAGAGTAGCGATCGATAGAGTCCGCTAGGGGGCGCATTTAGAATAATTTGGAATGATGATATAGGTCGGTTCACGAAAGATGACCACCAGGGCTTGAAACCGGTTTCAAAAATACCGGAATGATAGAGATTTTTAAGGGTTTTTATGAAAGGTTTCGTTCGGAGTGTATTTGCGATGAGAGCGCTTTAAAAACCTAAATAAACCGGTTTAATCCAAAACCGCGAACGATACCTACGACGCGGCGATGATGTAGACATTGGGGGTATTGAAACATTGGTAGCGGCGACATCGAAGAAAGATGGAAAAACCCCTATAATCCGGTTTATTGATACAAAGCCCCCTTAATTTTGTTCTCTAAGGGTACCGGTATTTTTGTGGTTAAGGTAGAGTCAAACCTTAATAAAACGCTCCCCATGTACTTGCGTTGATTTAGGTTTAAAAATTAACCGGTAAACAAGCCCTGATGACCACTGCGCAGAAATCATTTTTTAGGTCCCCGTAGAGGTGCGGGGTGAGGCGCGGGTGGAATGCCAATGGTGTAGCTCCGTTCTTGACGCATTCCCTAAATGCGTCAAGAATGGAGCCACCCCATTGGTGCACGAATGTACATATGCGCGACGGCCGCCATTTGTGGTCAACTTTCGTGAACCGACCTATACATTGTGTAACTTACTTATAGTATACTTTTTCTCCGCCTTCCCAATAAGGTGCAAATATTGCCTTGCCTCTCTGTATGCTAATGTCTTTGTCCATTCTTTCCTGTTCTTTCATTTTTTTCTCAAGCTCCTTTTGCTTCTTTTCCATTTTTTCCTGGATATCTTTTTCTGCTCTGCCCGCTAAGTAACTAGACATGCCGCGACGCAATCTATGTATGAAAAGAAAAATAATTACAAAATAGATGAGTCCGATGATGCTCCGCTCCCGTGGCTGATAGCGTGATGTCCATGTCATGTAGCTTATAGCCTTCCTCGATAAATGGGCTATCTAACACTGAAATAATTTTTCAAATCGGACCAGTAGTTCCTGAGATTAGCGCGTTCAACCAAACAAATAAACAAACTCTTCAGCTTTATATACTACTAGACGATGCCGCGGTTACACCCGCGTTAATTAAGGCTACTGCTCTGCTCCCGACGCTCATAGCGTGACGTTATATAGCCTATAGCCTTCTTCGATAAATGGGCTATCTAACACTGAAATAATTTTTCAAATCGGACCAGTAGTTTCTGAGATTAGCGCGTTTAACCAAACAAACAAACAAACTCTTCAGCTTTATATATTAGTATAAGATAAGTATAGATAGTATAGGTAGATATCACAGAATTTAATCAATTTCTATGGAGGGTAATCATGCAATCATAGCTATAGCAGCGATAGCCGAGTGGAGAGACCGACAGACTGCTACGCAGAGGGTCTCGGGTTCGAATCCATGCCACGCATCAATGACTTTTCGAAGTTAAGTGTATATTAAATTGTTAATTATTGCTTGCTTATCGGCGAAGAAAACATCTTAAGAAAACCTGCATGTCTGAGAGTCCTCCATAATGTTCGCAAAGACATGTGAAGTCTGCCAACCCGCACTTGGCCAGCGTGGTGGACTATGGCCTTACCCTTCTCATAGTAAGAAGAGGCCTATGCCCAGCAGTGGGACAGTATATATACAGGGCTGATGATGAAATGATAGCTTATTTGGTACAGATACCCCTTGCGTCACAGTCTGTTGGTATCTCTTCTATGTCATCGCTGCTTGTTTTTTTTTCAATACCTAAAGGGAAGTACCATCCTTTAACAGAATATCGACGTAAAGTTACAGTATCCATACTATTGTGTTTCGTTCGGTGAGTGCCTGAGGCCCTATCCCTTTTCCTTCTACCTCATCCCATACCTCCTCATATAAATTTTTCTATCCCAAAAGTCGACAACACACTTGTCACTCCTTTAGAGTTGCAGGCGTTCATTTGCGGCGGTAATTGAAATGAAAGGAATGAAATGAAACTTATTTATTTTGACATACACGTATTAAAACACAAATATTATAAAGAAAAAACAAAAAAATAATCAAATAGTAACAAATAAAAAAATAGATAATAGAACGAAACAAAAATGAGCATTAAAAATAAGCACAAAAAACCGGTCAAGTGCGAGTCGGACTCGCGCACCGAGGGTTCCGTACAAACCTGTAGGCATATAAGTAAAAGTTCACCAGTCATAGTTATGGTATTTTTATTGCCAAATGAAATCCATAACATTACAGTATGAAAAGCTGGAGGAGCATAAATTAAAGAAAAAGGGGTCTTTGTCGTTTATAATCAGTCATCCTTTATTTTATATTAACATAATATCGCTTATTTTATAATATAACTTAAATACCTATACCAGCCTTGCAGCAGCCTTGCAAAAGTCTGCTGATGAATGATGGTAAGATTTTTTATCAAAGTTATTGATTTACAATGTTTTTAGTGACTATTAGAAATATGTTACAAAAATACTTATAAAGTACGGAATAATTAGCAAAAAGGTTTGAAGACTATGTAATTATTTGAAATCTCAATCTCAATCAGCCTATCGCAGTCCACTGCTGGACATAAGCCTCTCCCAACACGCACCACAGCACACGGTCCTCAGCCTTCCGCGTCCTATATCTGGGCTATAAGACGTTGCTTCGTACCAAATTTCAAGATTTTGAGTTCACGGGAAGTACCCTGTAGGTTTTGATTCCCTTGCGAGAAGTCGCGAGATTAAAAATATGATTGTTTTGCTCTTTCTTTTGATTGCGTAGACATAGAAGTTTGATATTGTTACAGGTGTTATATACCTGAGTATTTGCTATGAATTTCAATTTAATCTTTTTCTCTACACGTTCAAGAGAAAGGGGTAGTAACTTTAAATTCATTTAAAATATTTTTTTATATGCTATAACTAAAAAAATACGGATTTCGCAATGTTTCCTTTATAAGTGATATAAGACGTTGCTTCGTACCAAATTTCAAGATTTTAAGTTCACGGGAAGTACCCTGTAGGTTTTGATTCACTTACGAGTAGGCACGAATTTGAAAATATGCTTATATTGCTCTTTCTTTAGATTGCATTGACATAGAAGCTTGATTTTGTTGCAGCCTAACGGTGTTATATACCTGAGTATTTGATATGAATTTCAATTTAATACCTCCACGCATTCAAGAGAAAGGGGTAGTAACTTTAAATTTATTAAAAATATTTTTCTTTTATGATGTAACTAAAAATTTACGGTTTTCGCAATTTTTCCTTTATAAGTGATATAAGACAATGCTTCGTACCAAATTTCAAGATTCTGAGCTCACGGAAAGTACCTTGTAGGTTTTGATTCACTTGCGAGTAGGGGCGAGTTTGAAAATATGCTTATTTTGCTCTTTCTTTTGATTGCGTTGACATAGAAGCTTGATTTTGTTGCCGCCTTACGGTGTTATATACCTGAGTATTTGATATGAATTTCAATTTAATACCTCCACGCGTTCAAGAGAAAGGCGTAGTAACTTAAAATTTATTAAAAATATTTTTTTATATGCTGTAACTAAAAATTTACGGTTTTCGCAATTTTTCCTTTATATGTGATATAAGACGTTGCTTCGTACCAAATTTCAAGATTCTGAGTGCACGGGAAGTACCCAGTAGGTTTTGATTCCAATGCCAGTTTGAAAATATGCTGCAATTTGCAGCATATACGGCTGTATCTTTTGATTGCGTTGGATTAGAAGTGTGATTTTTTTACAGCACAATGGAACCGTAGATTCGAGTATTTAGTATAAATTTCAGTTTGATACCTCCACGCATTCCTGAGAAAAAGGGTCTTGACAGACGGACGGACAACAAAGTGATCCTATAAGGGTTCCGTTTTTTCCTTTCGAGGTACGGAACCCTAAAAAGTAACAAAAAGGAATGAAAATAAACTTAAAATAAATAGAGCAGAGGGTCTAGTACGAGTTTGCACTCGATCGTCACGGTGGACGATAGCCTAGTCGACGGGAACAATTTCCATACATTTTCTAAATGCCCCCTAGCGGTCTCTATCGATCGCTACTCTCCGTTAGAAATTGTTCCCGTCGACTAGGCTATCGTCCACCGTGACGATCGAGTGCAAACTCGTACTAGACCCTCAGTAAAAGAAGTAAGATGTGTAGTCGAAAATTTTTATTGATTACCGTTTCTCATCTATTGCATAAAATATAATGCTAAAAATACTTACGATGTACAAAAGCGCTTTGAGTCCGTATAACTGGATTTGAAATCGTTTACATTTTTCAGTATGTCTTTTACTACTCCCTTTATGATTGTAGCGTTTTTAGGATCCATATTTTTGTAGCTTAAATTATTACTGCTGAATATTTCAGTATTATTAAAATCATATATTAAAAGGTGCGTTTTATTATATATAAATGTCATGTTATCTAAAACGAAACTGTTATAACATAGGAAATACATATATGCTAGCAGATGCTTTGCGTCGTATGGATCGGTAACTTCAATTGAATTACTATTATTATTATTTGTTTTATTAAGTTCATTAATAGGCATGAGCAAGTTGTCTAAAAATGTTTCATTTGTAGAATATTTAACCGTAGTTATGACTGTGAACGCAGTATCTTCAATTGGATTTCTAATACTACTATTATTTGTATTATTTATCTTATTAATAGACATAAGCAAGTTGCCTAATAACGTTATATTTTTTAAATCTTTAGCTGTGGTAACTGTAAACGCATAATTACTTATATAAGAAGTATTAGAAATTGACAGACTTTTAAATGTAATTTTATTATTAAAGTCATCATCATTCTTGTTGATATTATTAATCTGATTATAAAATAGCTTTCTAATAACCGTACTACTTTTAATTGCATAAGTATTATTACTTTTATTTAAGGTTGTCGTTTCATAATTAACTTCATTATTTTTATTTATGTTAGTTGTATAGTCAATTTTATTACTGTCATTTAAGTTAGCCGTTATATTATTAAATATGTTATTTTGATTTAATTTAGTCTTTGTATTATTAAATTTATTATTATCATTTAAGTTAGTAGTATTATTAACTTTGTTAATAATATTATTAGATCTATTAAAGTAATGCGGAGTGAAGTTAGTGACATAATTTTCGTTGGAGATATCTTTGTCCATAACGCTTTGCACTGAAAAGAGAAACATTAAAGTTGATTAGAACTTAATTAATATAACAGGAGTAATACGTTACTAAGTATATATACATTTTATACATATAAATAATATTTAAGCGTCTGTCTGTGATTTCAAGATACCTATGTTTTTTCGATTGCACATAGTTACACGACACAAAGTCATAAACACCCTTTTTTTTAAATATGTCTGACTGTCTGTTTGTCCGGGGTAATCTCTGGAATTACTGAATCAATTTGAATGAGGTTTTCACTGGAAGATAGAGCACTTTGTACAGCCACATATAATTTGACCCGGTAGGTGGCGCTGTTATCGAGATTCCTTCAAATAACGCGATTGCAACCGCGGGAGTGAGCAGTAGTAGTATATAATATAATATCAGACGGCCCTCTTCTCAGTTCTCACAATGAGAAAGATCAGTCCATAGTCTGCCACTCTGTATATATTTTGCTTCCAGGCGCAGGATGACACTCAGAAATGGCATGGACACAGAGAGACAAGCTACAGCAAAAACCATTAGGCGCCAGATCGAAGCTGAAATTTGCCATTAAGTTCTTGGGGACCGTAAGGGTGCACTAAGACGGGATTTCCCGAAATGCCCACGGGAACGGGCAGAAAAACAAGTGCGAGCGTAGCTACGTCTAGTAATAAATAAACCCAACAAAACGAACGTTTCCGTTCTGCTTCTAAGAAACTGAGCACTAAGGTAAATAATAATATAATAATAATATTCTACCACATTCACACAACACCATCTAGTCCCAAACTAAGCAAAGCTTGTGCGATGGGTACTAGATAATAGATAAACATACATATATACTTTTTTTGTAAATACATACATATTATAGGTACATTGAAACACCCAGACCAAGACAAACATCCATGTTCATGCACACAAATGTTAAACTTGAGCGGGAATCGAACCCGTGACCTTCGGCGTGGCAGTCGCTTACACTCCTTCTGCGCCAACCGGTCGTCAAATAAAATACCACAAACACATTAGAATCGGACCTACATCCGATTCACAATTCATCATCATCATCAGCTTGTCGTAGTCCACGGCTGAATATAGGCCTCTCATATGATCTATGGGCCTCTCCAATGGCACGCCACTGAGCCCGATTTTCGGCTCTTCGTGTCCAGGCGCTGCCAGCCACTTTGCGTATATTGTCACTACACCTAACCGTAGGGCGTTCAACACTATGTTTGCCAAGACGATTCACAGTAACAATCAAGCAACCAGCGAAGAAGAATTAAAAAAAAAAACAAATATTAAAACTTACGATTATTTATAAAAATTAAAGCTGCCAATGTTAAAATATTTTTCATTTCATAAACCTACACCTTTTAATTTCACATTTGACAAAATGAATAAAAACAATTGTACAATAGAATTCATATTACACGCTTGGTTCGTTCCGTGATTGAAAACACTGAAATAAAAATCAAAGCAATAAAAATACAGACAGATATAAAATATTTTTGTAGCTCTTCGAGTATTCATATTCGCGTCCATGTATGTAACCAAAACGACTAAATAGTTGCACTGTTTGGCACAAGCCTTATCTGTCTATGAGAAGGGATAGGCCATTGCCCATAGAAATATAAAATTCATAAAGCGTAATGTGAGTGTAATATTACACCTCTGCCTACCCCTTCGGATAAAAAAAAAATACATGAACTTTATTTAATATAGGTATATATGCCATGGTCCGTGTGGTGACGGATTAAGAATACGGAATGTCACCACCCCATATCATCCCGTGGGTGTCGTAAGAGCCGATAGAGGAAGCATATTATGCAGAGAACAGCACTGTATGAGAAGGAAAACTTGATACAAACCCTATGTATAATCCATATACAAGTAAACTATGAGATACTGTGCAAAGCGCACTGTATTTCGCGTAAATGTGGTATGGTTCGTTACAAAACTGTAAATTCCGACAAGCCTGCGCGCGCCCTTCAAAAAGTGTGTCTTGCTGTGGACTGTTAAAGGCTGATGATGATGATGATATATGCCATAGTCTAGCATGTTAAGTGTTAACCACGTGCGGGCAGACTAAACACGTCTTTCGAGAACATTATGAAGGGTACTAAATAAGTTTAGAAGTAGCTTGCAAGCAGTTGTACAAAATATTATGAGAGATAAGAAACAATTACGTGAATATGTTATTAGGGTTGTGTGCAGTGAATTAAGAATACGTTATAGGTAGTTTGAAAGTGCGCCCATAGATGAAGTAGAAGAAAATCGTGTCTGTCTATGGTCGTGTTATGCGAAGAGATGATATGTTTGTAGGTAAACTAGTACCTAATGAATATGAAGGCAGAGACACGAAATAGAAGAGGGAGGTCAGGAAAAGGAAGATGGACTGAGTTAGGATGGATATGATGAGAAAATAATAAATGGTCGGATAGCGGGCGAAAAATAAATATGGAAGGGAAGGACATACTGCGCCGACCCCAAATAAATTGGGACCAGGACAAGAAGAGGATGAGTTACGTACAAACTCTACCTTGTTTGGAATCAATAGACCGTGTGGCAGTTGTCCTAAGATACTATTAATGTATAAGCGATGGAAAAGAGAGAAACACTTTTTCTGTCTGTACCTATATATAAAATTCTTGCGTTACTGACTGACTGACAGAGAAGCTACAGCCAAAACTATAAGACGCAAAAAACTGACATGTATGTTCCTTTAAGCCCTTAGGGGGTGCACTAAGAAGGGATTTCCCGAAACCGTCACGGGATCGGACAGAAACAGTAAAATAAAATAAATAAGCGGGCGTAGAGTCTGTGCGGAAAGAGAACAGACTTTTGATTTGAGGGTGCAACAATACGTACTTACCGTATTTCTCATGTTGGCAACATTGTTAATTTATTATAGTGCGACTAAAAATCTTGATCTGTTGAGCCTGTGTTACTCACACAGATAGTTAAGGGTTTTCAATCATACGTACATAAGTAAAAAAATAATTAAAAGTTAAATCTTAATGTTAGTTCCAATTTTCGCCACGCCCATTCTCTTTCCGCACAGACTATATCTGCAAGGAATCTCTAGTACCTATATTATATGTAGTTTGCCGGGTACCTACCACAAGTTTCTTTGATTTCTGCTACAAAGCATCAATCAGTCTGTAGACGATAAACCTAAAAACTATATTATATAAACCTAAAATGTTCTCACTGATAAGGATTCGTATGTAGAGAACTTCTACTTTATGAACTCTGAGTCTAGAATCTGAAACTAAACGTACAGACATCCCAAATGTCTATACATATGCTTCTGTCTCTTACATCAGAGTCCTTTAGTCAACGCCTGTGCAAACTCATTTGTATTGTGTGATAGCTTGGTCATAGCTCGGAGAACTGATAGCCGTTGGCGCAGGAGAGGTCTGAAGTACCACGTAACGGACGACGCAGCGGGGGCAGATTAATCGCCTGTCAAGGTGCATGCCGAGGTATCTAACATGGTTCATTTGGGGAATCTCGTCATTATTGACTCTGACTGGGTAGACATGACTCCTTCCTAAGTGTAAATGACACGTGTCGATTTGGTTTGGTTGGCCTTCATTCTACACTAATTTAACAATTTTTCCACTTTAAGTGCTTTTTCCATCACTGGATTAGTTTAAGAAGAGTGTGTCATCTGCAACGGTTGCAGTGGTTACGTTATCAGCAGTTGGAAGATTTGCACCGAATATAAGGTACGGACCCAGAACACTGCCCTGTGGAACTCCTAATTTTACCTCTTGCAAACAGAGCAATCGTAGTTTTATTTTTTTACTTGAGGGTTTCTTTTTTCATGATAGGATTTGAGGATGTTGATTGTTGATTTGAGGCAGCTGCATCTTCAATTTGTACACAAGGCCTTCGTGCTTAACTATGTCAAATGCCTGACTAATATCGAGGCAAGCTGTTGAACGGTAGATTTGATTCTCAAAACATCTGCCTATGGCATCTACAATGCATTGAACTTGTTCAATTGTGCCATGTTGCTCTTTAAAACCAAATTGGAGGCTTGGAAGAATGTAGTTTAGGTATGCCATAAGGTGATAGATAATTCTGGCGAAACTTACAAATAGGTAGAGGTGCAGTTTTATGCGTACCTACGGAACTTCCACGATGTACCGCAACGTCCCACGTAGATGAAACGGACTACCATTCATGATTTCTTTTAATTTCATTCCAAATCATCATTTTCTTAAGAAATAAAACAACAATATCATAATAACACATATATTTATACAACATAATAACACTTCACATATAATAACTCAAAATAAATATTAAAATGCATTTGACTACTAGCATTACATTATTTATACAATAATATTAATATTAAATAGGAAGTCGAAATTTTTATGAGATCTAAGACAAATTCTATGAGAATTAGACCCGTCGTACCAAAATGCAAACCATACTAAAATACTTTTAAAATCGCAGGACATCAGACGTCCCGTGACCACGGCCAGTTTAACATATGTCGAAACGTCGGAGTAAATATAAGGTACAATATTCTTTATTCTACCACATACACACAATATCACCTAGTCTCAAACTAAGCAGAGCTTGTACTATGGGCAGTATAGAGAATGGATAAACATACTTGTATACTTTTAAAACACCCAGACCAAAACAAACATCATGTTCACGCACATAAATGTTTGACTAGAGCGGGAATCGAACCCACGACCGTCATAGCAGTTGGTTACACTCATGCTACGCCACCGGTTCGTCATCATTTATTTCATCATTATTTTATAATAATTTAGTTTTATACAATAAGTCAATAAATAAGATCTCAGATCAAGTAAAACAATTAATTACAACAGCGGCAAGTGAAGCCAAAAAAGGGAAGACTTCAAACTAGTAAATACAACAAAACGCGCTCAATACGCACGGTAACACTCAAAACACAGAAAAGCGGCTTCACTTTTATTTATAGTCTGTTATCTACCTTTTTTACTTGATCTGAGGGAATTTACTATATCGTACGGCTATCGATAGGACATGATTCTTTTTTAAAGACTACTCACACCCTATGTATAAACCAATGGACACAATGAACACCTATATTCGAAACAACTATTTATGGATCACACAGTGTTGTTTCGTGTGGGAATCGAACACACAACACTCGTCGCTGCGTCCAGCGGCGAGGTGACCTATTAAGCCACTACGCCAACCGTGCCGTAATTTTTCTTTATTTTTGTTGGCCTATATTGCCCCACTGCTGGGCAAAGGTTTCTCTCCCCTAGTTTTCCATAAATCTCTGAACTTTGCGATCTCCTTAAAAGCGTCAAAGAATTTACAAATTATATTGATAATTGTCATTTCGGCGCAATGGGTCTAATTGCCTACATTAATTATCTGTTTAACCTAAGGTTCTGCGCAATATAATGTTAGTTTCTTTGCTCAGTTATAGCTTACTGTTTTTCTTCGGTTTAACGCGAATATTCTTCAAGAAAGTTTCGCATTTTTCTTTTGTGATGTTTATCGATGATGTTGATATTTTGTTTAGTAGTATAAACTATAACAAATAGGCGGTTGGCATATTTGTTATTCTACTAAACTGACTTACAAACATAATATTTTCTTGGTACTATTTTTCGTAAGTTGGGAGGCATTTACAAACTATTTTATTTTATGTAACGTGGCAAATGCGCATTCTCGCTAAGTCTTACGACCAAGCAAAAAGTCTGACGATCAGAAAGTAGGTATCCAATACTTTTTCTATGTAATAAATATTTGTTATTGAGAACGTTTATTTCTCACGGCTTGCCATACAAAATTCAAAGTCCAATATTTTAAAAACCAATCTCAATGCAACTTGGTACTTCTTCTTCACGCCTTTATCCCCGAAGAGGTAGGCAGAGGTGTTTTATACACTCACACTTCGCCAGTTATGTTTAGATCGCAATGTAATAGGGGGCGAGCTTGGTACGTAAGTATAAATAAAATACTGAATTTTAGGGAATGTACTGAGAACATCCGCAAAAAAGACTTTTAACGGGTTTCTATACAAAATGGAAAGATCTTTCTTATATATAAACATTTTCAAAATAGTCTCAATACATTCCCTTGGTTTTTAGGGTTTCGTACCTAAAAGGTAAAAAACGGAACCCTATTACTAAGCCTCCGCTGTCTGTCTGTCACCAGGCTGTATCTCATAAACCGTGATAGCTAGAAAGCTGAAATTTTCACAAATTATGTATTTCGGTTGCCGCTATAACAACAAATACTAAAAATAAAAAATATTAAGGTGGGGTCCCATACAAAAAACGTGTTTTTTTTTCGTATTTTTTGCTCAAAATTACTAACTGTAATAGGTAGACGCTTTATATTTTCACAGAATATATAGTTGTATATTACCTTTCAAAATAAATAATGAAATTAAAAAAAATGTAAATAATAAAGGGGGGCTCCCATACAACAAACGTAATTTTTAAGCAATTTGTTACTCGATCTTAATAAACAGGTAGAAATTTAAAAAGTATTTAAGTATATATACAACGAACGTGATTTTGTTTTATAGATGATGGTACGGAACCATTCGTGCGCGAGTCCGACTCGCACTTGCCCAATTTTTATGTATTTATACGTACAAACTTTTATTCAAATTGTTTTCTAAAATATTAGACTTTGAAATTTATATTATTATGGAAAGTGGTGAGAAATAAATACCCTTAACCTTATACAATTTAATATTTTCGCAACACACTGTATATACATTTTATACTTTACACTACACATAATTGTCCAAAATTACAACAAAACAATAATAAATAATCGTCTCTAATTTAAACTTACAACTTTCACTTAAAAAGGAACTTCATTTTAATCTTAAACCGACAGAGGGCGCTAATATATAATTTTGAATAGAGAAAAGATTACTGAAAATTATTGGCGCTAGAGCGCAGCACTAGCGCGAACAATCAGCATAAATTTCACAAGCTTTTTGTTAGAATTATTGATGAAATTACACTAGAAAGGTTTGCCATAAATTTCTTTAGAGTGCACCCCACAGACATAGATCTACATAGATAACGCAAATGCATGCACTTCGCGTGTCTGAACTCCGACCAAGCGTCGAGCTTGGTCGCCACTAACTTCAGTCCCCGCGCGTCCGTTTTACCGTTAAGTAAACTTTATTCACATTACGTTGCCGCGTTTGCTTCGGACGTTTGATCTGACGTTGTGTGTTAGGAGACGATGAATATCGCATAAGCGATACTGTCGCGCATCGCTTCGACTTCGTGATACAGGCAACGTCACAGTAGGTATTAAAAAGTCGGCACGCTAGGTTTCAATACAAATCGTGATAATTGCGTTATCTATGTAGATCTATATCTGTGGTGCACCCTTTGACATATTAAACCTATGCGCGAAGCGCATTGGAGAGTATTTTTCATTGTCAAACTATTATCGACTTACTTGTCATTTAGAAATATAGTCCAAAATCAATTGTCACATCATAATGGTTTGTGTGTGTGCGTGCTTGTTGTATACATTGTTTTGTTAATGGATTTTGGACATTATTCAAAATAGCACAATGTCGATAATTGTTTGACAGTGAAAATACGCTTCGCTATATGGGCGACGGCTCTTAGTTACAGTGGAGGTGCATGGGGTACACACACCACGCAAAAAGAAAGGCTATAGAATCTGAAATCTATAATTGTATTTTAATAGGGTACTTTAATAATTCGGTGCCTTTTTCAAACTACCTACAAAGGTATCAAGTTTTCAAAAATGTCAATCCTTATAATTTGTTTTAAACTGCCACATTATCGAATAAAATTTTTTGAAGATAATTTTAATTCACATCGCGCATCGTCTACAAATACTAGATCGAATAGTTTCAAATGTTAACTACTTTTTCAATGCGCTAACAAATCTACTGTTTACATACAAGCTTACTCGATATTACTTGGAAGTAACGAATTTAGTGAAATGCTCCTCTGACTTAAGATAACAAATGGCAACGCCGCATTGAAATGTCAAATTCTTGTGATTTTTGTTGATAGGTAAAAAGAATAATAAAATTAATCTTAGAAAAATCACAAAGATTTGACAGTTGATTATGACGTTGCCGTTCGTACTGAAACTCTAAGTTTTGCCGTGATGTAGGTAGCATACCATATTAGTCTTAGCTCAAGTAAAATTTAGCAGATGCAGAATGTCGTAAAAAGCAGGCGTGGCCAAAAAAACGTAGACCTAAAGTAAACAACACTTATGGATCGCCTAGAAACCATGCTGTAATTTTTTCTTTGGTAGTAACTTAAACATATTTTTGTTAACAAAACCTGTTTATAGCAAAAAATTGGCAATTTTTATTAGGTGGAAACGCGGCTTTATACGTGCACGTAAATACAGTGTTGCCATCTTTACTAGAGATTTCACTTTTTTTGTTTCACCCCTGTTATGCTATATGTATCTATCTTTTTACTTGATCTGAGATATTAGTGTTAAAAATTTGTGATGTATATTTATTGTGACGTTATATTCATACTCTTTACTTTCTGATTAGTTGAGGGGACTCAGTTTGACTTTAGTCATATCGTCAAAACTCGGTGTAAACAAATCTTTGCGCTGGATACCGTTCGAATCGAGGTGGTTAAAGTCGTACTAATTAAGCCACCTGATTTCACAACTATGAAACAGAACGAAACGTAACGAAAATTATTCGTTCACCGATTTGAATATACCAATATGTTTAGAAATATAATTTGACGACGCAAATGACTGTCTTTGACCGGGTCTGTTTAGACCTCAAAGAAGAAACATGGATATTACAGGCAAGCATATTGCACTATCATAATGATATAATACTATGAATCGTCCTCACTGAGAAATATTACTATAAACTGTCCATTCTACGTAATAAATGCTTTCGAACCGCTTTACAATCTTCTCATAAGCAAATTGCGAAGTTTTGTAACTTGGTTTGACTTTATGTCATTTAAAGCTGTTTTTCCAATATCATGAACGCAGCATATTTCATAGGGAAGCATTATATTACAAGGCTCGCTTGTAACTTCTATGCAAAGGAATTTCATCCTAATTAGGCCAACTACCCTTATCTTCAACTCAAAATTTGTTCAGGGTCTTCGCTGTATTTATTCTTAAATGTGTCCCAGACCTTTAGTGCAACAGATGCATCGGTATCAGTACAGTCATATTTAGCGTTAGGATGCTTCCTCGAATAATGTCTAATAACATTCTGCTTATGCGAAAATCTCTTCGGACATATTTGACAAGCAAAATGTTTCTCATTCACATGGGTTCGCATATGATATTTCAGTCTACTTTCTTTAGGAAACTGCTTATGGCATATATCGCAAACAAGATGCTTTATTTTATTATGCCTCGTGGCATGTCTCTGCATGTTGTGCTTATGTGCGAAGTATTTCGAACATATCGGACATTGGTAAGGTTTCTCACCAGTATGGACTCGCATGTGGGGTTTCAACAAACCCGAGTGTGTGAAGCTTTTGTCACATACGGGGCAATTGAAGGGCCTAACCCCATTATGTAACTGTATATGACGAATGAGAGTGCTCTTATACTTAAAAGTCATAGTACATTGGTCGCATGAGAACGGACGCTCAGTGTCATGTCTACGTAGATGACTTTTTAGCAGGAATTCTCTCTCAAAAACTTTGTTGCACACATGACATACGATCGGTTCGTCTACTGGTCTTTTACATCGACTCTTGCCTTGGTGTTTGACTAGGTTAGCTTTAAAAGCGAACGTCCTATGACATTGAGGACAAAAATGTGGCTTCACTTCCAAATGAACGCGTTTATGTTGCATCAAATTCGATGAAGATTTGAACTTTTTTTGGCAATGCTCACATCCGTAGTTTCTTTCTGCATCTTTGTGGCTGTGTCTGAGTTTGTGTTTCTCTAGTTGTTCTAAAGAGAGAAATTGTTTTGGGCATTCTGTGCAGTTGTGTTTCTGTTTTGCGTGTAAGAGCATGTGACGTTGGACGTTGCCCGGATTTGCGAAACGTTTGAGACAGATGCGACAAACGTAGCCGTCTTCCGAATTGGTAACTCCTGGAAGATAACAATATGTCGATTAGATGTTTGTATCAATTCTGGTTGATCTTTTGGGCTAAATAATTGTCCAAAAATTATATCGACTCTCCAAAAATTATATATTATAAACATACGCAACTCGCTTTCACTTTTGACTGGATGGGAAATAATAATACAAATATGTTTTATATTAAAACCATAAGATATAAATTCTCACCTTGTAAGCCATCCAAAGATGTCACTTGGGGCGATGGCGGGTCTTCCACATCTTCATCGAACTGGAATAGAAACCAGCAGTGTTAGTTTTAAACTAAAGAAAAGAGTGCACACTCGCACTAAAATTGCCTAAGAGCCAGAAAAATAAATCCAAACGCTTGTGATCTACAAGTATTACTAATTTTTATCTCAAGTGTACATTTAGCAGCGACATCCTAGTGAAAAGACCAACAGACTTCAAAATCACGGATTGATATGGTACGGTGGTGGTAATCCGCAACTTTTGGAAATTAAGAACATTCATACTAATATTATACATACGAAAGTATGCTTTTTTGTTGGTTCTTTTATCACATCCCAACGGATTTTGCATGTGAAGATAGTTAGTAGGCTATAACTGACACCCACACGGGCTAAGTCTAGTGATACTATAAAGACAAACCCACCTCATCATCAGGCTCAACTTTGATGCTAACTTCCACATAGCTGCCGGGCAGTATACTTCTGGACTCGACCGGCACCTCCCAAGAACTGCCGGTTTCTTTGCCTGCTGGTACTTTTCCATCGCCGTACGTGTACTCTGATTTTATTCTGTAACAATTGTTTCATTTCGTAAGCGTAAGGTTTCTTATCCTTTTAGTAAGGAAAAATGGATGGACTGTGTGAGCATGTATATGAAAGAGAAAGGCGTAAATTATTGGATGACAGGCGACAGAGAAGTATGAAAGCAAAGGTTAACTCTAAATAAATTGGGACCAGAGTAAGAGGATGATGATTTTGAACCTTTATTACCATGGATCACTAAGAAATTTTCTAACATTTTTTTTTTGTTTTTAAGTATATTAACACAGTGACACACGCGAGCAGTTTTACTGACTTTGAGTAGTATTTTTAACATTCTCCAGGTAGTAGAGCCTTGCTGATTTCAGCATGAATGGGCCGGCTCGACCGGGGTAGTACTACCCTCTCACAGAAAATCGACGTAAAGTAAAAGTACCTAAACTGTTGCGTTTCGTTCGGTGAGTGAGAGTACCGGAGGCCCTATCCCCTATTCCTTCTCCCTCATCCTACTCCTCATCCTATCCCTTTTCCTAACCCCAAGGGGCGGCAACGCACTTGTGACTCCTATGGTGTTGCTTGTGTCCATGGGCGGCGGTAATTGCTTACCACCAGGCAATCCATCTGCTCGTTTGCCGCCTATTACTATAAAAAAAAAAAACCCTATGGATATTCACTTGACCTTCCCGGTCCCTAATGTATCTATGTTCCCCAGCCTAATTTAGTGTTAACTAGCTAAGAAAACATTGTTTAGTAAACAATGACAGTTTTTCTTTTCGTGTGAGTGTGTGGCCAACTCTGTTGTCAGAGTTTTTAGATGGCACGAACAGCTCCGACGTGACCTAGCGATTCTAAAGATTATTTTAGCAGCATGTTCGAAGATATAAATTTAATGAATATTGCTAGTCATATATTTACAAAGACAAAAGATTATATCATACTTATCATCGGTTACGTATAAAAATGTTATCGTGCGGAAATGCGGTATTATAGATTATGATTCAGGATTTCATGCGTTATGAAATAGATTGTTTACTTGTAGTGTATAGTTTGGCTACAATTTATTGGCTTGGCCTGAGGGTTTTATAAGCAGTTAAGCGCCGCGCCGTACTCACATACAGTTTTACCTGATCGAGTCAAACTCGAAGGCTCGCTTACAGTAAAATTACAGTGTATTTGATGTCATCGAAGTGTGAGTTTTGCAATCCACACGTTGATTTTTTGAGTTTATTGTGAACAAACTGATGCAGCGGTACTTTTTTTAAATATATTTTCCTTATACTTACTACAAAAAAAATCTAGAAAAAGTAAATTTACTAATGCGTAGAAAAGCGAGAAAACGCGTGAAGCCCGGTGGCTCGCTTTGTTGAGTATTTTTTGGATAAAATGTTTAGCTATAGAAAGAAAGAACAAAGCCTAGTTTTACGTGCCCGTCTTTAAATAACTTATAGGGCTTAATTTAATACGTAGTAAATCGGCACTCAAAGTAAAATACATACATAGGCTATTAGGAATTTCTTACATCAAGTGTTATGTGCATCGAAGCGTTCATAGTGTTACAATAACTACGGCTGGCGTTCCAGCTTACTCCATACCAAATTGCATCAAAATCGGTTCAGTGATTTGGCCACAATAACGTACTAGATAGGTGTACATCATGTATAGTTGCTTTCCCATCGAATTATTAATATAAACGTGAAGTTATGTCAATGTTTGTCTTTTAATTAGATACCTGTTCGTATTTTTGTCCTTAATGCCTCGTTGGTCTCGCGGCATAAATGTGCGCGTGGGATCAGGACGGGTTCGATTCCTGGGTCGGGCAGTGTTATTGGGTTTTTCTGTCACGAAATTCTCAGTAGCAGCACGGAGTCTGGAAATGTGCCCGGTACGGCAATAGGCTCGCCCCTTATTACGTGGGACTAAAGTATATCTGGCGAAAAGTGGGTGTAGAAATACGCCTCTGCCTACCCCTTCGGGGATAAAAGGCGTGACGATATGTATGTATGTATGTATGAATACATTTCCCAAACGATGGGTCGCGACCCACTGGAGCGAATACTGAGTAGCTCTCGTGTACGGCGATGCTGATTTTCATTAAGATAAATAACACAGCGTTAAGCGGTGCCGCTACTTGCCATAAGAGAATCTGAGCATTTGGCCAAAGTTTAAGACCAAATTTTTTTTAAGATTGCTGAAGGATGGGTCTCAATATTGGGATTTTGGTTTGAAGCCTCATCATAACTTTGGAAACCACTGCATAGAGATATCCATTGCCTAATGAAGAGACAAACCTAGTATGGCAAGTGACAAAATTTAGGAAATGATTAAATATGTTCAATAACGTTTATATTGCTTGTGTAGTAAAACGCCAGTTATATTAAAATATAGTTTATATATTTATATTTCAGATATACTTTTTCACTGTACAGATATTATAATATTTCCCGAAGAGCCACCGTCCGTTCGGTACCGTCGCCAGGAATAGAATGCCCACTCTCGCCAACCGCCATTTTGAATTGTTTCGATAGTGATGTGACTCGGACGAGTCAATCGACTACAAATTATTAAATTCCAATCGATGTCAATTTTAATAAAAATGGGGACCTTACACTCGTCCATCCTGACCTCGTATATGTCCACATACACGCAAACTAACATAAACCTTACACTCGGCGAGAGAGGGCACTTACAATCACATTACCTTTAGAATCCTGTAAACCCATCCAATTCTTACAGACTTAGTTACATGTTATCATTGCCGCAAACCCGTCCAATTCTTACGACAACGATAACATACACAGATTTAATTATGCGAACCCTCCAATTCTCGCAAAATTAAATGCAACCCTTGCTAATCCATCCAGTTCTAGCAAGATTGACATTCACCGACATGCAGTTCTTGCTAACCCATCCAATTCTAGCAGGAACTGCTACACCGCTTATATTAACTTAGAATTCTGGTCAACCCATCCAGTTCTGACCAGAATTTTAACATAGCAAAATATACATTTTATAAATAATGCAATGCTTGCTAACTCATCCGATTCTAGCAAGATTGACATTCACCGACATGCAGTTTTTGCTAACCCATCCAATTCTAGCAGGAACTGATACACCGCTTATATTAACTTAGAATTCTGGTCAACCCATCCAGTTCTGACCAGAATTTTAACATAGCAAAATATACATTTTATAAATAATGCAATGCTTGCTAACTCATCCAATTCTAGCATGATTGACATTTACCAACATGCAGTTGCTGCTAACCCATCCAATTATAGCAGCAACTGCTACATAGTAATACGCTTATAATAGCTTACAATTCTGGTCAGCCCATCCAATTCTGACCAGAATTTTCACATAACAAAATAGACATTTTATAAATAATGCAATGCTTGCTCACCCATCCAATTCTAGCAAGATCGACATTTACCAACATGCAGTTGCTGCTAACCCATCGAATTCTTACAGCAACTGCTACATAGTAATACGCTTATAATAGCTTACAATTCTGGTCAACCCATCCAATTCTGAGCAGAATTTTCACATAACAAAATAGACATTTAATAAATAAAATCATGGCTACATTAATAATTGTAACGTAATTTAATTAATACAGTTTTACAACCCATCAGCTCATACAATAATTAGCGCAATATGTGTAAAACACCACTATTACTGACTATTTAATTTTTAGCACAAGTTAACAACATATTATTATCATAGCGACATAATATAACAAGGAATTAATATAAATTAGAATGATAGGCTGTTTTATCACTTCTACAAAAATAAGCCTATAACAATACAGCTCTGGACTGTACCATTAATACCTAGGTACAATAATTTTATTTTAAATCAATAAATTTGGGGCTAGCTAAAACCACCCCGATGTCTCCTCGCACGTGCGTGCGGGGCCGCGGGAATCCAAATTCTTCCGCAGCCCCACTCTAATGCTGGCCGGATCTATCCGGGCCTCGTCTCCTGCACGGGGTAGTGAGGTGTTGAACTACCCCATGCATCGCCTCAGAGGCGCGCGCCGACACCCGCGCGCGCCTGCGCCTCGGGTCCATCGAATAGGGGGCGAGGACTTCCCCAAGTCCCTGGCCCCTAGACCCATTCATGGGGGCCGGAAAAGGGCGTTGTCCGCCCTTCTCCTACGCCCGGTGCGCCTTCTGCGGCCGGGGAAGGGAGTCGAGATCTCCTTCTCCCTTTCCGCAGTTTCCTTCTGCGACATCACGTCTTCGCAGAAGGAAACCACCGCGTCCCACGACTCTGCGCTACCGACCATCCTCCGCACTACGGCCAGCAGCGACAGATCGCCTCCTATTTTATTTGTGAGGACACGGCGCTGCTCCTCCCAAGCTACACACTCGGCGAGCGTGTGTTGCGCCGTGTCCTCCCCGCAATGGACGCAGTGGTGGCACCGAGCGTCCGGCTCCCTGTCTATGCGGCACAGATACTTGCCGAAGCAGCCGTGCCCCGACAGCACCTGCGTCACCCTAAAAGACAGGGAGCCATGCCTTCTCCCGAGCCAGTCATCGAGTACTGGCCGGATCGCCTCGACGGTAACAAGGCCGGCGGTAGGGCGCAGAAGCCTTTGCCGCCATTCCGCCACCAAGACCTGACGGAGCTCCTCTCGGCGCAGCGCGATCTGCCGCTGCACCAGCCTCGAGCCCCGTGTCTGCTCTTCCTCGCGCCATCGATATAATGACACGAGTACTTTCGCCTCTAGGTCCCAAGGCGGGGATCCGGCCAGGATACAAGCCGCCTCGTAGGAAATCGTGCGATACCCGCGGACGACTCTGATGGCCATCGCCCTCTGCGGTTTGCGCAGTATGGCGAGAGTGCTGGCCGTCATGTCCATCGCCCACACAGTGGGCGCCAGCCGCCGGAAGTGGGGCCCGAATTCCCATCGGTGTCAAGCACCAATCCCAGATACTTCATGGTGGACTCGACAGCTATCCGGGCTCCGCTGACCACGATGTGTGATCCCGGCGCCGGCGCCCGTCGGGGGCCATGAAACACTATGGCCTCCGACTTATTTAGGGCCACCTCCAGGCCTTGGCTTCACCGCCTGGGCCAAGAGGAAGACAACCTTTGCAACAAATTACTCCAATCTTAACGTGAGCAACGCGTGGAAAGCATGTTGATGGACCAGGCTAACATCATTGTATTGTGCCTTCGCTCTGGAATGGGCGTCACCCGGAGAGTGACCTCCTAATTCGACCCTTTTCGTGGGAACAAAATGAGTAAACCCAATATTAATATACTACTAAACAACCACAACAGGTATTTACACCTACTCATACCCAACAGGTATTCCATCTCGGGCTTTTTATTAGACAAAGATCGTCATCCCTAAGTGATATTGGAAACCAGTAAAAATAACTTAGCCAAACCAATAGATATAGATGATGATGATGTCCAACCAGTACAAAACACACCTAATGCGGACATTCTTCAACAACCTGCTCCACCCCCTTGGCAATGTGCTCCTCTCCTAGAAGTAATAAAAGAGGAAAACATGGGACTCTCCTCCACACGGTGAAGGATGTACAACAAGTAACAAGTTCAGTAACTTGCCTCTGGACCAAACGGACGAATCAGTGCCTGTTACCAACCTTAAAGGCCAAACAAACCCTCACTAATTGTCCTTCATGGGATACAAGACGTCAAGGAGCTATCAAAGCTGATTGAGTCAGTCAGTAATAAAGTCATATTCAAGCTTAAAATCCTCAACAAAACAGTGTTGCATGTACTTGCTAGTACCACAGAAGAGTACAAGAAAATAATAACTGTTATCATTTTATTATGATGGTTTGTTTTATGTACTAATAGTATTTTACTAATTATTATTAGAAATAACCATAGAGAAAATAAGGTGTTTCCAAAACAGTGCTTTCTATTTCCATGCTACTAGTCCATATAAATTTAGTTAGACATTATTAATTTAACATGAATAGTCGTAAAAACTACTTTGAATAAAACAATAATCGTACACACTTAATTACACATATAATTAGGTAAACCATGTTTCTTGGGAAAGATGTTTAGTTTCTAACAACTAAAATTGTTCACCTTATTTGTAAATGTATAAACATAAAATACTATAGAAAAAGGTAAAATGTACAATAAATAGGTTAGATAAAAGAAATAGTAAAATATAACGAAATATAATAACTATAGATTCACATAATAAAAATCTCAACTGTGGGGAAGTTGATTCTTGTACTAGCAGCGACACTGAATGGCGTTTTCGGTTTTTTGTAATTTTATGTTGAAATTTCATAATTATTCTTATTTTACAGATAATATGTGATACCAGAGACCTTCTTATTTTTTGCTGAGTTCTCAGGATAAAAGCGCAACTTGGCATTGTACAGCGAATTATTTCCGCAATTAATGCTTTTAAGGCTGTCGGTGTGACAGGCTCAACCATGCCAGCTGGCATGGTTTTTTCTGCCTCATTTTACAAGTATGAGGGCTCCGTCTAGTAGAGCAGAGCGAGACCAATCATTAGTCTATGGTTTAAATCAAATAAAAACTTCACAGCATCGTTTTAAAGTTGTATCGATTTCACATAAAATCGATTTAAAATGTGCATCTCTGCTTTTGTCTTTGGCTGTAACAGTTAGATGCTACAAAATACTTCCGCGTTTTGATGTCAATCTGATATAAGTCATTTGATAATTCAAACGTACCTACCTAAATTGTTTAACTTTCATTATTCATACTATAACTTTCCTTTTACCTACATTGTTCATTCTTAACTAAAATTCAAACACCGATATATCTTCTTTTTCCACCTTTCCTGAGTCAAAATAGAATCATTTATAGACTCTGTTACTTACGCCAAATTTTTTGATATATTTTTTATTACTGTTGGCTTCAATTTAATTTCAGACATTTTGATGTATGGAGATCTGCCATTGTCCTTTGCACTTGTATTAGTTTAATTTCATCGCTGTGAAAACACAGTAATATGTTAGACCTTGCCTTGGCTAGACCAGACTGGATGAATTAATCGCTTCCACTGCCTTCTGCAAACAACCTTTCCCAGCTTTCTAGCCAGACTCTAAACATATTATATACTGAGCACAGGCTTATTCTCACTATGAGAACGATAAGACCATAGTCCTCCACACGGGCCAAATGCGGGTTGGCAGACTTCAATGTCTTAGGAAGCATCGTCAAACATAAAAATCGTCAAGAAACCGACAAGAGCTTTCTTCGCAATGTTTTTCTTCACCGTTTGTCAAGCAATAATCCTCGCCATTAGGTCATCACGTTCTGAATATTTGACCTTCTTCAACCAGGTTAAAGATACGGTAGGTAGCCATATCACTATATTCAGCAAAATTGCACTATCACAGTTAAAATTGTAACTTTTGGCTTTGTTATATCGTTGACCGAGCCTGAAGTGACATAGTTTTTTATCATATCTTATCTTCCCCATGATCAAAACCCACAAAATAGTGTTCGTGGCGATATTAACGGACTGCCATACCGAATGTTGGAAGTAAGGACGCATGCTCTATTACAGACGGATGCTGCGCATGTGCGATCTCATAGTCTGTCAGTTCTCTCATATATTTTCTTTTGCTATGTCATTATGTTGTCTGCTTATTTATATTTATTGTTATATTAATATACAATTTACAAACTGTCTTTGCTATTAATTACAACACCAAATGTCTCGGGTTTCAATCCATGGCTCTCACCAGCAGTGTAGCCAACTCTGCTGATCCCTTTATTAAGAGTTGACGCTTTTAGGGATTGTGGGGAACCTATGGTCTGTATGATGCATTTTGGAGGCAATTTTACGTCCGACAACAGCCGTCTTTTGGAGAAGATGATGATTCCTGCTAGTAATCTTCATCGATTTAAGGGTCGCGGTATAGTATTTGGATGGTCATAGACTATATAACATCGCACTATGAGTCACGGGTACGGAGCAGTACCCCTTAGTAACGCGGATTTGACCGCGGGCTCAGCTAAAATGATACCATTCGACTGCCCTAATATAATCTACCAAACCCATCTTTATATTTTTATCATATCTAATCTATTCCATACATGCGATATAAATATATTATTGAATGTTAGTCAACATTCAGTATTACTCGCGTATATACGCGGGACATTTTAAATATAAAATAAATAAAATAAAAAATAAATAAAATGTGTGTGATAGCAGACTTTATAGTTAAATATGTGCTTATTATCGGCAATATTCTGTTTTCTGTAAGTTTATTTTTAATTATTTTAGTAATTTAGACGAATCTTCAACTAAGTAGTGCTTGTAATTCAGAGATATTCCGTTTTGTCGCAGCATTAGCTGAGGCAGGCTCCAATTTTGGCCTCACTAATGCTGTTCCATCTAATTTGTTATTAGATTTATTATTATTTTGATTGTTTTTCTGTCATTTATTATTGTGAGGCACAAATAAACATTTTTCTTTCTTTTTCTCTTTCTTTCTTTTTTTATATGACAATAAAGTTCAAAAGACCAGTTCGTTAAAAAGATACCTACTAAAAATATGGACGTGCTCTTAAGAAATTCTACAAAAAAATGTCCTGAAAGATTGGTTATTATAAAGCTAGAGATAAGATGTCTATTTTCTCTCAAGCCTTAGGTATGTAGCCGAAATAAAGGTCTATGTCAGCAAACTCACTCAGTACTCAAAATATTAATTTACTTTATTATATATTAGTATAGTTATTAGGTAATATAATTGTCCTCAAAATATTCTCAAAAGTCTCATTAATTAACATTTCGGCCCAATAACTTTGTTATTTTTATGACGGGATCAGTCAGTCAGTCAGTTTACTGACGGCTGCGCCGGTCGCGATATGCGATTTATCCATGGATTTGTATTATATTTGAGATACATATTTGACATAAGCACCATACAAATGTATTTTAAATATATATTTCTAAGGTTTATGTTTAACTTACCACCAGATATAGTAATATATAACAGACAAGAATATTAAATGATCATCAAAATGAAACCCGCATTGTAATGTAAAATTATAACCAAAGTTTCAACATGTCGCTATCCTATTTTAGCATTTTGCATAAACTGCAAATAAATCATTGTTAACCCAAAAGTAGTAAATGATCACCAAAATGAAACCTGCATTTTAAGGTAAAATTATAACCAAAGTTTTTTTGTTAGTTATATGAAATATTTTATTTATTTATTTATAGACTCATGCCTGTATCCCCGAAGGGGTAGGCAGAGGTGTAATATTACACCCACATTACGCCATGATTTTTAGGTCCCACGTAATAGTGGGCGAGCCTATTGCCGTAGGTACCGACTCCGTGCTGCTACTGAGAATTTCCTAACGGAAAAACCCAATAACACTTTGCCCGACTCGGAAATCGAACCCGAGACCTCCCAATCCCACGCGCACATTTATGCCGCGAGAAAATAAATACCAACACATAAATTGGATTTGGTTACACCACCTACTTTATAAACTAAGTTGACGGAGGGCTCCTCTTTTTCAATTAAGGGTCACAAGAGAACCTAACATAACCTATTTATTTGGTGATAATTTACTACATTTGGTGTTCGAATACAATTTGAAGTGCAGTCGTGACTAAAATAGCTAATACTATATTAATTTTAGACTTTATTTGTCTGGTGTTAAGTATATATTTTTGGTTAAAGAACTAAGGGTATCAAAGCATTTTATGGTGGTCATTATATTTAACCCCTATTTCTAATCACCTGATCCATTGATAGATCGAATTGAGTCGGGCAGTGACTGATCGCGGGAAGCGGCTGGACGCGGACGGCTCAAGATCGCTCTGTGTGAAGAACCTTGGGGGAGGCCTATGTCCAGCAGTGGACGTCTCTAGACTGAGATGATGAAAATACTGATTCAATTACCAAAAATGTCTTCTCTTTTTTGCCTATTTGCTTAAACATTTAATGTTACGTGACTTCATATGATATGAACTTACCATTCATAAGTTAAATATGACCAAACACGTATGTAGGTACTATCAATCTGTGTGGAAAATCTTGGGGGAGGCTTATGTCCAGCAGTGGACGTCTCTAGGCTGACATGATGATGATGATGACGTATGTACAATACCGCCAAGTCATTCTCGTTATATTCGTCCGAATGTTATATTTTGATACACTATCGGCGGAAATTGGTTCAGATACAACATAGTATCTAATCTTATCCAAGCATAACATTTTAATGAGTAGGTATTTCTAGTCAACAATAGTTTACAACGGGTTTTTTCCCAAATACCCTGATGCCTAGTTAGGGAATTAATCCCACGTAATCTAAATTTATTTCACACTATCTAAAATGACGCCAACCCTGTGCAATATTTTTGGGGTGATAAGCTTGCCTGCGTAATAGTAACCCTTCATAAATCCGACACCTTTCTGTCAAAGAAGGAAAGATCACTACCAACTGCTAAGCATAAGCACCTCTTCAGGAAGCTTCGCTAAAGGTTGGATAGATTTTCTATGAGCAGATCTGTCTATCAATTTCTATAACGAAGGTGCAATGACAAGTAGCTGTAGTCATCTGTCTCTATTGTTGTCGCATCAATCCTATCAGTTTACTTAAAAATAGTTTCGGTCATAACTCGACTGGAGTCTATTATATTTACAGCATTTAAAGTACTCAAACTAACTCTGCTCTTTGCTACAGAGCGTACAAAACAACTGCAATGCAATAAAATGCTGATAATCTTGCAGAAGAGCTTCGGTGCTAAGCTAAGACTTCGGTGTCTAAAGCCTATCTCGTGGATTACATACAGGGGTAGGCAGAGACTGAGGAACGCCATTTGCAACGATCCTGACATATCTCTCTTGCTTAATTCACTCCCATCAGATTCCTCACGTATGCTCTTCTGTTCAGGGTACTTCCAACCTGTCCTGTTTTTAAGATGTCTCCAATCTGGTCAGAGAACGTCCGCCTAGGTCTTCTCCTTCGTCCTGTCCCATTCATACTTGCCTTGTATATCTGCTTGGTCAATCTATCGTGTTACAACATAATAAAAATTACGAATAGGTCCTAGTGCCACTAAAATTCCCGACCTATTTCATCCCGAGAACATAGGTAAATAAATATCAGGGTCTCAGACTTTGCCCGCGTTTAGGCAATAAATATCCAAAAAAAACTTCCATAATTTACCCTACACTCCTCAAGGAACAAACATGCTAAGATTTAACTTTTTTTTTGGCTCCATCGCTTTATCGATGATTTTGCCAAAACTTCGTGCGCTCAGTAGTTACGGCTGTGCATTGCCTATCAGCCAATCTTTTATAAATAATTATAATAATAATATTATAATATTCTACCACATTCACATCTAGTCCAAACTAAGCAGAAGCTTGTACTATGGGTACTAGATAATGGACAAACATACAAATGTCCTTTTTTTTAGGAGAGGCTTATGTCCAGCAGTGGACGTCTCTAGGCAGACATGATGATGATGATGACGTATGTACAATACCGCCAAGTCATTCTCGTTATATTCGTCCGAATGTTATATTTTGATACACTATCGGCGGAAATTGGTTCAGATACAACATCGTATCTAATCTTATCCAAGCATAACATTTTAATGAGTAAGTATTTCTAGTGAACAATAGTTTACAACGGGTTTTTTTTCCAAATACCCTTTAATGCCTAAGTAGTTAGGGCATTAATCCCACATTTTCTAAATTTATTTCCCACTATGTAAAATGACGCCAACGCTGTGTAATATTCTTGGGGTGAATAAGCTTGCCTGCGGAATAGTAGCCCTTCAAAAATCCGACACCTTTCTGTCAAAGAAGGAAAGATCACTACCAACTGCAATGCACCTCTTCAATAATGTTCACAATAGGGATGCTCCCAACTATAGTTCGTGCCACGAGAAGATTGACTTTTTGTAAGCACACGTTCAGGGCTTCACAACCTTTTTTTTTTTTTCAAACAGTTGTGTTTTGGATTTTATGCTTTAGTGAACTATTATACTTTTTGAACAGACGTTTATTTTTAATTCTCAATTATGCTTCAATGTATTCAAATATATATTTTATAATATATTTATGACTTCCTGACGTGTCCAAAAATGATCAATTTTTCAGAAAATAATCATATTTGATTTAGTGTTTGAGTGGTCGAATTTTCTGGGAGAATTTTCATGAATTTGACACTTGAATTTTAAACTAACCTCTTCTTGATATCTAAAAATATTTTTTTATCCTCTGATAAATGCCCGCTAAGCCCAAGAATGTAACATTTTAATGGACTAACGCAAAATGTTGACGTTCCGGGCGTCTGACATGTTACTCATTGACACAGGAGTTTTTTGCCATATTCACACCAATTGAAAAACTCAAATGTTAGCCATGCAGGGCTAGGAAGAAATGTAAAAAAATGCTGATAAATATTTTGCAAAATCTGCTTATACTTGGAAAGCAAAGTTTAAGGTTAAACGGGAAGTTCTTAGATTGCAAGTAGGATAAACACTAAAAAGATGATTACGAAATCGTCACAGTGCCTTTAAAATTGGCCTCTTCCTTCCGAAAAACACAGGTTTTATCAGTGTACTAGAATTCGCCTGCGGCACTGCCCGCATGGGTCTTTTTTAACCTCTCACGAAGGGAATTTCCAAAAATCTTCTCTTAGTGCTACCCAACATTTTTCAAAGAACAGACATGCTACATTTCACCTCAGTGATTTCAGCTGTGTATTGTCTGCCAGTCAGTCAGTAATGCAATAGTTTTATAAATAATGATGTTCTTTTTTTCAGATATCGGGCTTAGCAATAATAGGCCTGGGCACATTCGCCCACATCCAGCTAAAACAACTGACAGAGATCATTCCTGTCAACCTGCAGCCGATATCCATAAGTATTATAGTACTGGGAGTTATCGTCTTCTTGATAGCTTATCTGGCATGCTGTGGCGCTATCAGGGAGTCTATGTGTATGCTTGTTACAGTAAGTAATCCAAAATCATACTATTTCATATTATTACTAGCTGACCGGCAAAAATTGTTCTATCATTAAAATTATTTCTAAGGCTTTTACTTAGTAGTTTTTGGTGCCAAATATTAAAAAAATATAGCTTCACACCTGTATCCCCGAAAGGGTAGACAGGGTGTAATATTACACACACACACATTTCGCCTTGTGATTTTTCATCCCACTTAATAGGGAGCGAAAGACTCCGTGCTGCTACTGAGAATTCTGAAAACTCACTAACACTTTTGCCCGACACAGGCATCGAACACATCAGGGAACTCCTGATCAGCAGACGCATAAGCTATCCAATGGACCACGGAAGCAAAAAAAAGGCCAGTAAAAAAGAAAGTTTGTCCAATAAATTTGAAACTATACGGGTCTAGTACGTGTTTGCACTCGATCGTCACGGTGGACGATAGCCTAGTCGACGGGAACAATTTCCATACATTTTCTAAATGCGCCCCCTAGCGGTCTCTATCGGTCGCTACTCTCCGTTAGGCGCGCTTGTTCCCGTCGACTAGGCTATCGTCCACCGTGACGATCGAGTGTAAACTCGTACTAGACCCTCTGGAGACTTATCCCCTCAACGTCTAGAGATATTAAACATTTTATTCTCAAACCTAACAAATATACACAAATATATTTAATAAAATGTGCCCGGTAGATGGCAATAGGCTCGCCCCCTATTACATTGGGACCGAAACATAACTGGCGAAAAGTGGGTGTGTACTACACCTCTGCCTACCCCTTCGGAGATAAAAGGCGTGAAGTCATGTTATATTTCATAAAAACTGGTAAGCCGTTTCGGAGGACTCAGATAACAGATACTATGTCACCGGAATCTATAAAATAAAAAATTGGGTAAGTGCGAGTCGGACTTGCGCACGAAGGGTTCCGTACCATCCACTACTACACACTACTATACCATATAAAAGAAAATCACGTTTGTTGTATATATGTATACTTTAATATTTTTTAAGTTTCAACTTGTTTCATAAGATCGAGTAACAAATTGCTTAAACATTACGTTTGTTGTATGGGAGCCCCGCTTTATTCTTTACTTTTTTTTATTTAATTTTATTTATTTTGAAACATGCACACATATTCCGTGAAAATTTTAAGCGTCTAACTGTTACCGTTAGTAATTTTGGGCAAACATACGAAAAAGAAACACGTTTATTGTATGGGACCCTCCCTTAATATAGATTTTATTTTTTATTTTTAGTATTTGTTGTTATAACGGCAACCGAAATACATAATTTGTGAAAATTTAAGCTTTCTAGCTATCACGGTTTATGAGATAAAGCCTGGTGACAGACAGACAGACGGACAGACAGACAGACAGCGGAGGCTTAGTAATAGGGTTCCGATTTTTACCTTTTAGGTACGGAACCCTAAAAATGAATCACTCAAATGTTTGTACGCGCATAACTTCCAAACGATTGCACCGAATTGGATAAATCCTTCTTTTATGTGTTCGTTATTATCAGGAAAATGTTTATGTGAAAAAGAAAAAGCAAATATTTAAAAAAATTATATGGCGGTACGAAGTTCGCTGAGTCAGCTTGCTTTATATACATTAGGAGATTATTAAAAGGCAGCGATATCCTAGTGGAGATACCAACAGACTGCCATGCAGAGGGTACCGGGTTCGAATCCTAGGCGCGCACCACTGTCTTTTCGGAGTTATGTGCGTATTAAATTATTAATTATCGCTTGTCCCGTGCCTCGGAAAGCACGTTAAGCCGTCGGTCCCGGTTGTCATGAAGATCTTTGACAGTCGTTATAGGGAGTCAGTACCTATCTCTGAATAAACTGACACTAGTCTAAACCATGGCATATCGCTATCCCTTTGGGTTGCGGAGGTCAGACAGGCAGTCGCTCCGTGGAAAAGCTAAAATCCGGTTAAACTAGTAAGCGGACCCCGGGTTGAAAGCTCCTAAGTGCTCATCCGATGGCTATGCCGCAAAGTTTCATCAATATCCGTACAGCATTTTTTGCCTGAAAGACGAACTTTTTATTCCCACCCGTACGCAAAATACACGCTAGGACGTTGATTTGCGGAAACAGCCCGTGCTACCATACCATACCGTACCGTACCATGAAGGAGGAACAGAAACCTATCCATCTTCATAAACTTTTGTGTTTATTATAGTTTATCTACTTTTCAACACAGATGGCGTTAGACAAATCTTACCTCAAGGGCAATTTTGTTCTAAATTAAGTACATGTGAAGAATTCTGTATTTTTCTGGATAAGGAATAGTATCATGTCCAAAACTGCATTCATTTTATACTTAGTTGACTAGTGCACCCCTATGGTACCCAAGGAACATACATGCCAAATTTTAGCTTCGTACGCCCAATAGTTTTGGCTGTGACTTGTCTGTCAGTCAGTCAGTGCCGCAAGAGTTTTTATATAACGATTACCACAATCAGTCGCTGACTCTTTTGTCGCTGACTTTTGGGACACAAGACTCGTATAGGTAAGCATAAATAAAAATGAATCACCGAAATGTTTGTACGCTCATAACTTCCAAACGACTGAACAAAATTGGATAAATCTTTCTTTTATGTGTTTGTTATTGCCAGGAGGAGGTTTATAAGAAAAAGAAATGGCGGTACGAAGTTCGCCGGGTCAGCTAGTATATGATATTTGTCGTAACTGATGTTATTTGAAAGCGATAGAGATGAAATGGATAGAGTAATAAATATGTATCTGCTTTACTTGTTAAAAGGAGAAACCCGCAGCTACGTCCGCACATTTTTTAACTTAACCGTTAAACCGATTCCGTGAGAATTTCGGGATATCCCTCCTTTTTTTATGTTAATAGGCGGCAAACGAGCAGACGGATTGCCTGACGGTAAGCGATTACCGCCGCCGATGGACACAAGCAACACCACAGGAGTCACAAGTGCGTTGCCGCCCCTTTGGGTTGGGAAAAGGGATAGGATGAGGAGTGGGATCAGGGAAAAGGAATAGGGGATAGGGCCTCTGGCACTCTCACTCACCGAACGAAACGCAACAGTTTAGGTACTGTTACTTTACGTCGATTTTCTGTGAGAGTATAGTAGAGGGTAGTACTGCCCCGATCGAGCAGGCCCATTCATGCTGAAATCAGCAAGGCTCTACTACCTGGTTAAAACTTAGTGCACTCCTACGGTCCTCACGGAACATACATGCCAAATTCAGATTCTTGCACCCAGTCGTTATGGCTGTGTGTCGTCTATCAGTCAGTCAGTAACGCAAATAATTAATATTAATGTTATAAGATAAATACTCAACTAAATAATTTCCTATTTCAGTACGCAGTGATAATGGCGATATTGGCTGGCATCAAGATCTTTTTGACGGTGGTTTTCTTCAATTTCCTAGAGAACGCACGCAGCACTGTGGTAGGATGGATAGAAACTGCTTTCAACCAGGGTAATAATGACGCTTTCCGTGCTATGGAGGTTCTGGTAAGTATTCTAAAGAGACATCTTCATTTCTGCATTTCTAAAACATATTTATCTCCGCATTTTGTTTGTTTATATAAGTCAAAACTTGACGAAGGAGGTTTCTAGACGAAGCCGGGTAAGATAGGGTTAATCAAGGTTTATTCGTGTTCGTGTATATCCAAGCCGTCATGGCTTAAGAATACAAAGTGCCAGTACCCTATTTTTTGGGTGTCGTAAAGGCCCATCCACTCGGCACAATTTTACCACTAATCAAATTTTCAATCGAATTGGCTTTGCCCGTCTACACGACACAATCAAATCACTGATTTTCATTCTGTCCACCTGATTGGTTAAAATCTGGTGGCACCGCCCACCCGATGAACTTGAGTTGGACGACTGGCGTCTACACGTCACGATTTCATCAAGTGATTTAGTCAAGTTGGACGTAAAATCATGTCGTGTGGATAGGCCTTAAGAGGCGACGCAGGAAAATACACGAAGCAAATAGTATATTGCGGAAGAGACGGAAAATTCAACATCAAAACCTATGCCAACCCAGCGCGGTACTACATACGTATACGATATCAGTCTTGGTCAATTCCTTTCAAGGCAGCGATAGCCTAGTGGAGATACCAAGGAACTGCCATGCAGAGGGTATAGGGTTCGAATCCACGTCGCACACCAATGACTTTTCGAAGTGTGTATTAAATTGTTAATTATCGCTTGCCCCGTGCCTCGGAGAGCACGTTAAACCGTCGGTCCCTGCTGTCAAGAAGATCTTTGACAGTCTTTACGGGGATTCAGTACCCTCAAATAAACTGATACTGGTCTAAACCATGGAATATCGCTATCCCTTTGGGTTGCGGAGGTCAGACGGCAGTCGCTCTGTAAAAAGTTGATATTCTGTCATATCTGGTTAGACCAGTAAGCAGACCTCGGGTTCCAAGGCGTGTCAGTCTTGGTTGCAACCGGGATAACGCTAGGGCGACGATGATGAGTCTTGGTCAATTCCTTTCATTGCATCACACTGCTATTGTGACGCAAGTTAGGAGTGGCATATGTCCAGCAGTGAACTTCAAAATGCTGATAAGGATGACTATTGTTCTCATAAGCTAAGCCTTAGAACATGCGGCCAGCGAGCCCAAAGATACTCGCTGTTCAAACAGAAGAGGCTGAGGAAGGTGCCATCATATCCATTTGCACCCCTCAAAAGTTTATGGGTCCTCCAAATTGGCGGCAGAGTCGTGAATGTAGGTAACTGAGGGTATACCTTAGAGTTTAGTCTCTGTGGTAATTCTACCGCTGGAATTTGGACTGTTCAATACTCATTTGTTTTATTTCCAGTTCCGTTGCTGCGGCACCACAGGCCCGGGTGTATACGGTAACGCGATCCCCTTAAGCTGCTGCGCAGAGCCGGTCAACAACCAGTGCCCCGCGGATCAGCTGTTCGGAGGCTGCAACGACAGAGTCTCTTCTTGGTTCGAGACCTTCGGTGGAGCAATCGCGGGTTTTTTGGTCGTTATTATTATTATTGAGGTGAGGATTGAAGAAGTTTTTTTTACATTCACACAAAACCATCTAGTCCCAGGTTGAAACTGGGATAAGGCTAGGAGGATGATGACAATACCATCTAGTCCCAAACCGAGCAGAGCTTGTACTATGGCTACTAGACAATGGATAAACATAGGTATATACTTTGCTTTGGTAAATACATACATATTATACATAGAATAACCAGAACAAGACAAACTTCCATGTTTACGCACACAAATGTTTGACTTGAACGGAAATCGAACCCGCGACCTTCGGCGTTGCAGTCGTTTACAATCTCGCCGCACCCCCGATTCAGCAAACTAAATAAATCAGTAAAAATACGGTAAAGTTTATCCGTGTGTTGACAGATCCGTTATCATTGTCTTGCTCTGGTCCCAATATATTTGGGGTCGGCCCAGTATGTCCTTCGCTTCCATACTTCTCTGTCACCATCATCCGATCATCTATCCCTTTCTCTTACATATCCACACAACACACCCACTCTATTTCCGGCCCTTAAGGCGTTTTGCACATGGAGCAACTTAGGAGCAACTTAGGAGCAACTTAAGTTGAGGAAACTATCAACTGACTGCACGGTTGGCGTAGTGGTTTAAGCGGTCGCCTCGCCGCTTGACACTGCGCCGAGTGTTGTGGGTTCGATCCCCACACGAGGCAACACTGTGTAATTCACAAATTGTTGTTTCGAGTCTGGGTGTTCATTGTGTCCGTAAGTTGTATGTTTGTTAAGTCCCCCGCGACACAGGATTTAGTCCTAATGCGGCAGTTGTCTTTTTAAAAAAAAAAGAAAGAAAACTATCAGCGTTCAGTGTGACGATGGATATCAAAGAAGCAGCACTTGCTCTCACTTTATTACGTCGTCGCCGTTGACGGATTAGGAACTAACTTAGTCATTGATTACAGCAACTGAAAACTGATTACGATTACCGGTACTCGAAACTCGAGTTGCTATGTGTGCGTGGTTCAATTGAAATATATGTAAACAGCTAGTTGCCAGTTGCTGCAATAGTTGCTCCATGTGCAATGCGCCTTACTTGCATATTCATCATCATCAGCCTTTAACAGTCCACTGATGGACTAGGCCTCTTCTTTGAAATGAGGAATTGGCCTACTATACCACGCTGGCCAAACGGGTTGGTCTAGGGTTTGTATCAAGTTTTACTTCTCTTACAGTGCTGTTCTCTGCATAATATGCTCCCTCTGTAGGCTCTCAGGACACCCATGGGATGATATGGGGTGGTGACATTCTGTATTCTTAATCCGTCACCACACGGAAACATTGCATATTCATCACTATCCCCTATGTGGATGTCGTAAGAGTCGACTAAGTAAAACACTAGACGCAAATAGTATCTTTGCAAAGGAACGGAAAACTCGACATCAAACCATATTCCAACCTGTCTGGCCAGCATGGTATAGTAGGCCAAATCGTCTTAAATCACAGTGCTACTGTGACACAAAATAGGAGAGGCTGAAGTCTCGCAGGGGATTGCAAAAGGCAGGATAGGTAATAAGCATAGATTGGAATCAGGGAGCTAACATTGTCAAAAGTATGGATGAATGAATGAGTTTCCGGAACTAGATTCCAGAAAATTTTGGATTTTTAATGAAGGTTTTGTCAACAGTTTAAAACACCTTCACTAAAAATCCGAAATTTTCCCGAATCTAGTTTCGGAAACACATTTAAAAATTAGACATATCCATACTTTTGGCAATGTTAGCTCCCTTAATTCCGATACTATGCGGCTCACAAGAATAGGCTAGTTGACGAAAAAAAACGTATAAGTCCGTCCTTTAGATTATTCAAAAATAAGTGATACGTATTTTTTTATTTGTAAATTAAACCAAAAATGACCAAGATATAGCTCATTAAAGTTACGTATAACGTCACACCGTGCTGCATTTTTTCGCACTAGGTGACGTCACACGTAACTTTAATGAGATATATCTTTGTTATTTTTTATTTAATCGAAATAAGAAAAAATATGTGTCCAATATTTTTTTATAATCTAAAATACGGACTTAATAAAAGGTAATTATTTTAACCCTGGAAACTACCCTATTGTTCACATAAGAAACTCCAGAGCAGACATGCACAGAGATTCAAAAACAATTCAATGTTGAACATGATTCTTGTTATGTGATAGTTAATGTTTTCTAATTGTTTCTTTTTCTATTTTCAGTTGGTGGGCCTGATATTCAGTCTAAACATGACAAATACTATAAGGAACAAGAGACGCAGACAATTCCGTTAATTACTTTGTATTGTAACAAACAGATCTAACTTATCTTACAAATATCTGTCATACTTTGCTATCGGAAATGTTAGATGTCATTATTATATTTTTAAGCAACTATTGAAAGCTGATAGAAGGAAGATGATTAAAATAAAAAATAGGAAGGAAAATATATCTAAAGCAATTTAATTATAATTTCTAGCTTAATAAAAATAAACTGACATCAAAAATAAAATATTTTAAAACATCCTTGTATTATTTTTGTTTTATTCTGTTTTATCTACTATTGCAGGCGGCCTTGCAAAGACTCAACCAACAGCCACAAAGAAAGAGTTCTTTCTCAAACCTCTAAACACAGTGTTGTCCCGTTTGGAGTTCACAACACTCAGTCCAGTTTATAGCAGCGAGGCAGCTGCGTAATGTACTGTGTCAGCTGTGCAGTCTACATTATTTATTTACTAATTAATCAGTGTCTACTAGAATGGTACCGAATTTGTATCTACAGAGAAATAGTCTGGATCCCACTCAAAAAACGAAAGATTTCGCCAATCTGAATATTGAAAATACAATAAAATAGACTTGACAATATAGAATCAATTTGAGTTAATAGGTAACCAATAGATAATACATAGGTTTTATAATAAATGCTAAAGTAACCGTCTGTATGTTACGCTTTCACGGTTAAATCACTGAACCAATATTGATGAAATTTGGTACGGTCCGTAAGCTTGAAAAGAAAGATGAATATAGTTTTTTTTCCATTCACACCTTCGCTAATCTAACGTGAGCGACAAAGCGGTTTTAGTTCGTAGATAAATATAAATTGACCGGCGAACAGAAAAAAATTAAATGGGCGATAATGGTCTAGTAAAAATATTAATTTTAGAGGTAGGCCACCATAATGAAGAATTATCACTGTATTTACCTGGCATCTTCGCCTGGGACGTCCACTTCCATTTTTATATTTACAAATTCGGGCCCATTTCGGCCATCCGCCGGATCAAATTGAGATACATTTTCGCCTTCTTCTGGCAAATCCACCGGCTCTTTTTTCACTGTCACACACTCAGTAGCCATCTTAGTTGATGTTTAATATATTACACAAATAGAATACACATTTTCTATGTAATAAATTATTATTTACACAAAATTACGATCGTAAACCGCACGCAGCCAATATTTTCGACATTTCATTTTTCGTACTAAATTGACAGAAGATTGAATGTTGCCAGGCTTTTGGTTGCTTTGGATATAAAATAACATCTTCAAATGAGTGGGTTACTTTGATAAGTAGTTTGGATCATAACTCGGTTTAGAGGATTTTGTTTTGGGTGGAGCTTAACAAAACAAAGAACATGTATGGGTTTTTTTTTTATTAAAGAAACCTGTCAAATTGACTTCACGCTGCCTGACGGTAATCTAACAATGAAGTCCTATTGTGAAGGCCACCATCCCCAATTGCTGGTTAAGCAATGTGACATGGCGGCCCTCACTTTGACGGCCTTGAGAGATGGTTTTTCACGCTCCGCTTAAAGGATCAGGATCAAGGGAGGAAGGAAACACGTGAGCTGGCAGTGAGATCCACATTTTTATGGTACGGCAAAGATAAGATGTACCGAATCTTTTCGTATATGACGGTATCTGTTCTACCGTGTAAGCGTGGCACCTTAACCCGGCACGTGTTGTTCGGGATAGGAGAGGGTGGGATGAGTTGAAAGAGTTCTTCTGAACACTCACCGTGATATAATCGGTAAAAGACAGCCATTGAGGCTACGTCCCTGCGTAATTGCAGAGATTCAAGGGTCTTAATAGCCTCAAGGTCACCTATGATACGGACAGCACGCCGCTGCAACCTATCAAGGGCATCTAGCAGGTACTGAGCGGAGCCGTTCTAGAGATGAGGGCAGTATTCCACGCAGGAGTGAACCTGAGTCTTGTATAATAGACACAGCTGCTCCGGCGCGAAAAACCTCCTCACTCTGTTCAGGACTCCGAGTTTTCGAGATGCCGATTTAATGACACCATCGATGTTGTTTCTCTGGTTGAGATTGCGGCGTACGTCCATTATACCTAGTATATTTAGACTGTCCTGTATCGGGAGTGGAGTGTCCAGAAGAGAAGGTTGGGGAAGGAATAGAGATAACTTTGCCGAAAATGCGCTCACCTGTGTCTTCTTGGCGTTGAACTTGACCATGTTTTCAGCACCCCAATTCGAGATGCTGTTCAAAACCTGGTCAAGCTCAGCGACAAGTTTTTGCCTATTTCCCTCAATGTCAGCCTGCTTAGCCGCAGGATGGCCGAGATACCGCCCATGCATGGTACTGTCATCTGCATAGCAATGTATGCTCCCAAAAGTGAGCATATCATTGATATGCAGAAGAAAAAGTGTGGGCGATAAGACGGATCCCTGGGGCATACCATCATTTACCTGCATAAACTTTGAATGTTGACCTTCGCAAATAACTCGAACACGTCGTTCATGCAGGAAGCTAGCAACCCAGTTCCACAATCGAGGTGGCAAGCCGTAAGCCGAAAGCTTGGAAAGAAGCGCACGATGCCAGACCCTATCAAAGGCTTTCGAGATGTCGAGGCTGATAGCCAACGACTCAACGTGCCTGTCCATAGCCTCACCCCAAAGGTGAGTGACATACGCTAGAAGATCGCCCGTGGATCGTTTCGGTCTGAAGCCATATTGTCGATCATAGATAAGAGAGCGATCTTCTAGGTAGCGAACGAGTTGGGTGTTGATTACCCGTTCAAATACCTTGCAGAGAATAGGGGTGATGGCCAGGGCCGAACCGTCCCTATGTGCAATGTGCGCAGCGCACACAGGCGCAAGGGTGACAGGGGCGCCGCGCGCCGAGATATGCGTTAATTATAAACAGTTATTTTCGAAAAAGGATGCCAAAAAAGGCGCTTTACAGATTTCGCACACAGGCGCAGTGGCGTAGGAAGGGGCGGCGGCGTTGGCGGTCCGCCCCGAGTGCCCATCCAAAACAATTGTCGACTAAAAAAAAAAGGTCATCCGCCAACTTCCGGTTGCCACCCAACAGGCGCTTCATGGATTTCGCACACAGGCGCTGGATTGGGTTGGAACGGCCCTGGTGATGGCTATGGGTCGATAGTTAGCTGGATCAGAACGATCCCCTTTTTTGGGAATCGGTTGTACGTTCGCCTCCTTCCAAGCCTGCGGCACGACTCCAGAGGAATAAGACAGGCGATACAGGCGTGTAAGCGTTGGAGACAACTCGGCTGCACATTTCTTAAGAACAACCGCTGGGATACCGTCGGGACCACTGGCTTTCCGGACATCGAGAGACCGCAGTATCGCGCGAACATCGCATTGCCTGATACGGACATCAGGCATGGAGTGGCCGCAGTGGTTTATAGATGGCGGCTGCGAACCACGGTCATCGATTCGGGAGTTGGCCGCAAAGAGATTGACAAGCAAGTCAGCCTTCTCTTGCGGCCCATGAGCCAGTGATCCATCAGAGCATCGCAACGGTGGCAGCGAAGACTGGCAGAAATTGGATTGCACGGCTTTGGCCAGCCGCCAATATCCACGGCTTCCCGTAGGGTGCGACAGAAGTTCTTGGCCAAACCGTGAAACGCGCTGTGCATCCGCTCTGGTGTATGCCCTCTTGCAGACCTTAGTGGCTCTGTTATAGGCCGCTTTGATGAGATGTACATTCGGATCGCGACGAGACCGAGCCTTGAAGAAGGTCCAGCAAAGAGGGCGCTTGACCTTGTATATTTGGTATCCTGGTGGGCTGGAGTACCAGCTGTCAGATCATGCGTGAGAGCGAATGCGTGAGCAGCTCTTCCCGCGTGGTCTGTTTTGGGAGAGCCCAAGAAGAATGCGTTTTCGATAAAATAAAGAATTCAAAGTACGAAAACTATGCTTTAATGGTACCAGTTGCTTATATAAAATACGAGAAACTGAAGGTCTAGTCAGAGTTTGATCAAGTTAGGTAGGTACGCCAAGCCATTCTCGATGAGATTGAATGCCATACAATTTATAAAAGCACTCCGTGGGATGGTGTGGAAATTGTTCCCATCGAGAAACGACTCGCAACTCGATCAAAACTCGGACTGGACCCCCCGCCCCCCGAATCATGGAATTTAAATGGAGTTCTGCGCAGTTATGTATGGATTCTAGTAATGAAGTAATCTCGAGCTCTTGTCCAAGTTCGGGCACAATGTTCGTATTCGAATGCGCTGTATTACCTACTGCTCAAATCCAAATAGCACTGATTTTTAACGGTCAATTTTAATAATCAGCTTTCAAATCAATGTAAATCAGCCATGTGGCTAACCTTGTACGGTCAGCCAAGAAACTGGCCTACCAGTTTTTTAAAACTGTTGTAAAACTTTCAGTGTCATCAAAATAAAGAAAAGGTTGAAATTAGAACTGTCAGAATACTGTTTCAAATAAAAATAAACCTTGTTTAATCACATGGCATAGACGGTAGGGTGGTATACCATATTTTTTTGCTGGCTGTCCTTTCCTTACCAAGCCTTGCGATCAAGTTTCTCTCGCTTCCTTTCCTTGTACGTCTTTGCTTCTGTACCTGCTTCCTATTATGAGTCCGTGAAATAATTGGGTAGATATAAACTACAAGAACTTTTTAAAATTTCATTTAATAATACATTTAATTTAATATATATTCGCAAAAGCGATGTACAATGCACATGGACTTATAAAACTTATGTTCAGACTGTGGCTTTTATTTACTTATCAAAATACAAACAAACGCTAGCCATGTCCTGTGATAAGGTCTGCAAAGAAATCGGTCAAGCCGTTTCGAAGCAACGCGAACACTGTGACACAAGATTAAAATATTAGATTTCTATTAGATGTTTTAAGATTTAAGAATACCTTACGTGGCATATTTTATATAAATTTCATCAAAATGTATGGTTAGCATAAAATAAGTTTATTTTTACTCGTGCACTGAAAATTTTAAGTAAACAAAAACCACAGCTTATATTTATTCGTTACTAAACTTATACAACATAGGTTCTCGACTATCTACATCTATTTAAATTATTTAATATTTATAATAATAAATAAAGGCAATTCGGTGGAAGCTGGCATCTTTACAATACAACTCTTAAAATAAATTTAAATATTTTAAACGAGTAATATTTTGATCGAGTTGATTTAAATAATTAAGGTATTTATATATATATACCTCTCCCAGAGGAGTAGCATTTGAAGATACGCTGATGTGCATGCAATGGCCTCCTCCCGCGACATCGACGGACCCCGCTGTGGTTTTTGCAGGTAGACAGACAGTTTGGTAGGTTATTCAACCTACCAAACAGTTTGTCTACCTGCAAAACTTGTAGGAGATAGTCACACACACTCTGCCTGTCCCATGAGCTCGTATTAGATTTAAACAAAAAAAAATATAAAATGCCAGCTAACACCAGGGTATTATTGTACTTATATTATTATAAAATATGTTACATTATATACAATCGGCAGAATATTTTACATTTATGAAATGTTCAGCGATAGTGAATTAAATTCACGGCTATATTATATCAATGCAGGGATATGCAGGAGTGCATATTATGACCGCATGCCAAGGGCGCCGCTATAGTGCCTGGTCGACTGACACGAAGTGATTTTGTAAGTTTCGAATAGTCTCGACCCTTTTGATTTCCAGGCAGGACAGAGTTCTACCAACTATCTTGTCAGTGTGACCAGGATATTCCATTGTTAGATATTTTTTACACAAGACTAAAATTACACACGAAATATCTTGCCATGATAATTTACTGCCTTCACTAGCACCATGTCAATGAATACAGATTTATACATAGAAGCGCAGTTCTTAAGGATTTCGAGTGCCGATTCCAAGTGGGGACTGGCTCCAGTTTAGTTCGTAGTTGGCGCCGTTGGCGGCGCTGGAGTCGTTCTCTGTCTCTCTTGCTCACACTAGGCGAACGACTGCCACGCCGCCAAGTGGCAAGTTGGGTCGCAGAAAATTTGTCTTCAGAGCGCCCATATGAAATGCGCCTATTTGTAAATATCTGAGCTCTTTGACCATGTTTTCGACAGATGACGTAAAGATATGACAGGTTGTTAACAGCACGCGTTTGTAGCGCCATCTGCTTCCATACGATCAGATCATTATGCTAGCGTTATCCCAGTTGCATCCAAGACTTCTCGTCTTGGAGTCCGGAGTCCGCTTGCTAGTCTAACCAGATTCATCAGCTTTCATATTAACAGAAAATACAAAAAATTTGCTTAACTCGCTATCGAATTCAAGACCCCTCAAACATGTCCAACATATTTTTTAATTCACCTCTATCGCTGTACATCTCATAAACTCAATTAACATACATCGATATATTCACATACAGACAGATTACTAACACATGTATATTATTTAATATTAATATGGACATTTTAGGGAAACGTTAAGTATCGTTGTCACATTCAGTTAACGAATTTTCGTAAGACAATTTTTAAAACATCTTTTTTTTTACTACTCCCGCACTAGGAACAAATCCTGTGTCGCGGGGGACTTTACAAACATACAACCAACGGACACAATGAACACCCATTGACCCCATTGTCATTACATTCTTTATAATCTGTTGCAAACCAGTAGCGGATTTAGGGGGTGAAGTCTTGGAGAAGAGTCCACTCCGTCCACTTTCTAAAGGAATATGAATTTCTCAAATAGAAGATAAGTACATTGTTCTGATCAAACCAGCCTTGTCTGGTTTATAAATAAATAAGTTTATGACTGGTTCTACAAGTGTTTTTATGAAGTTACTAGAGGACGCCAGCAGCTACGCCTGCATTTTTTTTAAATTCACCCATTTTGGCCGATCCCGTGGGAATTGCGGGAAATCCCTTCTTAGTGCACCCCTACAGTCCCCAAGGAACATACATGCCAATTTCAGCTTCCTGCGCCCAATAGTTTCGGCTGTAGCGTGTCTGTCAGTCAGTAAGTAACGCAAGGATTTTATATATTAAGATGAAAAATAAATAATTGGAATTTGACATCTTGCTCACTTTTTCTTCCATTGTTTTTCTCATAATCCGTAATATTTAGTACGTTTGACAGTTTAAATTTATCCTTGCTTGAGCTTTCTCGAGCACAGCCATTCTCAAAGTGTGCTCCGCGGAGCCCCAGGGCTCCACGAGGCATCTCTAGGGGCTCCACGAAGGTGTATGTCAGAAAATAAATGGTTTTAAAGTGCACATAGGACTCGACTTTGTTTAATTTTAGGGCGCCGCCAAATGTTTGGTTACCCAAAAGGGTTCCATCTCTGCTCTAGCATATTTTTGATTAGTCAGGTAATGTCTGACATAAAGGCAGCGATAGCCCACTGGAAAGACCTACAGACTGTTACGCAGAGACGCAGAGAGTCTTGAGTTCAAATCCACGGCACCACTGAGTTCTCGAAGTTATTTGAGTACTAAATTGTTAGGTTGTTTAATGCCGAAGGAAAACATCGGGAGGAAACCTGATATTTGAGATTTCTCCATAATGTACTCGACAGACATGTGAAGTCTGACAACCCGCATTGACCAGCGGGGTGGACTATGGCCTTACCCTTCTCATAGTGAGAAGAGGCCCGTTTCCAGCAGTGGGACAATTTGAATACCGGTCTGGTATTATAATATCTACCATTGAGTGAGAATGGATGTTAATTATTAATCCTTCTACCGTGTTGAATGTACGATAGACAGTCAAAACGATAGATTATACGAATATTTAAATTCTTGAATATTTTTTTTACTGACTACCGATTATTTGAATAACAATACTAGATTAATTCGAATCTATCGTATTTTTATTCGTTAAAGACAAGTCTACTAATTATTCGAAAGGCATCGATTCATTCGAGTAATTCGACCTTTTATTCGATGAATAATTTATTACTACACTATAAATTCACAGCCTATTTCCAAAGAGAAGTAGACAGAGAGAAGAGTTTTTAAGATAAATATAATTTTTTATCTTTAGAGAATATTTCATAGACATCATTATTAATTTTAGCAATATTTTTCTGGTTTTATTATATTTTATTAACTTATCTGGTGTTTTATATTGACTTGAACAGTCTCACAATCTCTACCCAGGGGATATGAAATTTTAGTATTATTTTGAAAACCCCATCCTTAGCCTCAATGCAGAGATCAATATTATAATTTTCGCGTTTTGACATAGTTTAACCACATAATAATAGATATTTTGCTCGAGCTCTCTTATGTAATGTTTATTGTTATATCAAAAATGCAATGTGTTTTTTTTCGTAATCTTGACAACAGCGCTATCTACCTGGATTAATTGTAGTTTATATGTAGCCTTACAAAGCTCTCTATCCACCAGTGAAAGTCCCATTCAAATCGGATCGGCCCCAGATATTATCCCAAACAAATAGAAAGATAAGATACTGTTTTTATTTAATTTGATTATTGCAATTCATTATCTAATACTAATATATAAAGCTGAAGAGTTTGTTTGTTTGTTTGGTTGGTTGGTTGAATGCGCTAATCTCAGGAACTACCAGTCCGATTTGAAAAATTGTTTCAGTGTTAGATAGGTCATTTATCGAGGAAGGCTATACGCTATATAACATCACGCTATGAACCACGGGAGCGGAGCAGAAGCCTTAAATAACGCGGGTGTTTATAAAAAACAAAGAAGTAAAAGGTCACTCAATACGAAAATTTCATATAACTTCCATTTTTGCCACTTTACCATCGCACAATATTGTTTAAATACCGAAAAAATCTTTTTAAAACACTAGATATCGTCACGTCTTATAATTCAAAATTTCCGTTTGTTCTAAATATTTTTGCTACAATAAATCCTACGAAAAACATTGATTCCGCCTAGTATATTACTTTTAATTTGTTTGTCCAATAAAATGCAATCTTACGTTTTAATACTTTTAATAATTTAGATATTATTTCCATCCTTAGGTATAATTTACATCCTCTAACTTTTAGGTCGCATCCTTATTATGACTCTGGATATCATTTGCATCCTTAGAGCACATACATATCACATCACACGTCACATCCTTGACATAATTATATATTACGTCGTTATCAATTCCAGATGTTACGCAAGTCAGAAACTCGTGACGACGATGATACAAGCAAGTCGAAACGTCGAACTTCGCGCCTTTTATAAATTATTTCTCGCGAATTATTAATAGATGCGACATTTAATATCCTTTGAAATGTTAAAACTATTTTCGAAGTTTGATCGACGGGTTTGACGGGTCTCGTATTTTTAACCGCATTCTTTGGCACCGGCTGCTGGTGTAACCCACGGTGTAAACGTCAGGGCAAATACAAAGTATTTCAGTTTTATCTTCGGATAATTACAAGATTACGACCCGTCACAAATATATTAGTATTCAAATCAATTGTGTGGTGTAGTCAAAAGACGATATTTATCCATACATACTTATACGGTACTTTATCCCTAAATTTTCTTACTAGTATCATAGTACAAAAAGAGTAGTAGGATAGCTTCATACAAATGGGCCGCCGCCGGTTTGAATGTATGCGTGAGTCTTGAGCGCTGTGTACGCACGCACTTGTCACGCACACGCTCATACACGAGCGCGGCGGGCGCGGCCTCAGTACGGGATGCGCTGCGCGTAGGTAGGACGCAAGAGTAGGCATTTAACTCGCCGATCGGCCTTAGCTAACCTACTATTCTTTTTGTACTATGCTAGTATTGTTCATATTATAATCCGATATTATTTGCATTAACATTTCTAGCAGGTGCCTGCTTTCGTAACAGTCTCATGTACAGTCGAACAACTTCCCGCTAGACCACCATAAGGGCGAAAGTCGCTCAGCAAGACAGCGTCGCTTCCAGTGCTACTTTACACGCACATTGACACTCGTATACAAAACCAGTTTCTAGTGGGCTTCGACTCTATGAGGTCCAGCGGACTTGTTTGATTGTACACACACGTCAAGTTAGACACTTTGACTTTTGTACCGTTCTTATGGTGTAGGAAATAAGTGTCAAAATTGTACCGCACCTGTAACGCATGCCTTGGCACTGTGCATACCATGCACGCTTGCCTTTTAGTATAATATACGTATTTAATCTTTCGCAATTTGTATGCATCATACAAGCTTATTTAACGACTCTTAAACCGCATTCACGGCCGGTAGTAACGTTGGCGAATAAAGAGGTATCTATACCTTAAATTTTACAGTTATGGCGATAGGGACCGCATAATATACTTGTATGGTATAACTTAAGATTTTTAATAAATATTATTAGTAAATATGTAAGGATGTAGCCACATAAATTTAACAACACTGACATAAAATTAATTTTATACGAATATTGACAATGTTTATTTTATTTTTACTTTTGCCCGTAAATTAGTCATCATAACGTTTGTAATATTAGTGTCTTGGTATGCTACCTATGTGTAAATCATGAATACTCGAAACAAGTCTCAAAACACCGAAAGAAAATTAAAGTAATTATGTAATTTTATCTTCATATAAAAACCGTTGTTATTTTTTAAAATCCGTAAAAAGTAGTTTAATTTCTGTATTACACACGCATAAATATAAAAACACATACGTGTACATATGTATAAGACATACTATCTTAAAATGGAATATATCACGACATTCAAGAATAATTGGACATATATATATATCCTTATTCATTAATGGGATTTTATTTATTTCAGCCTAAGGTCTGGGAACCATCTTGAAAATGATTTAACTTTAATGCAGAAGTTAAATTTTGTTCTAATGGCGCTGATACACTTGATCGTTCAACTTTAATGAGTATTCTCGCGAATAACTTGACTAGTGATGGGCTTATTCAGAATAAATATCGATAAAATATCGATAATCTTTACAATAGATCCTTAGATTTGGTTTACTCAGAATTAATTTTAATAGAATGTTGATAAACTCTCGATATCGATAAATAAATTTGAACGTAGGAACAGACACTTGTGTGATTTATTAAACCTGTTTAAATTAAAATCTGCATTTTATTATTTAGAAACGTCATTTGTTAATGTACCTTACTCTTACTCTAGAAATAATTCATAAGTGAAACTGGTGTTGTAGTGCGATTTCTATATTTTTTCTACATTTTACCGACTATTTGAATTTAGAGTGTTCGCTATAATGATCGTGAACGACAAAACAGAAAACGGCGAATGCTCGCTGTTCTGTTACAAGTGAATGCTCAGGTGTATCAGCGCCATAAGGTTACATTTTAGCTCATGAAATAAATTAAGCCAACAAGATAAACTAAGTTGTCAATTTACATAGATCACTATGGTCTTAATCTTAACCACCTTTACTTAAGTGCATTGGATAAATTCAGTTGACAGTTTAGTTTACAAAGGATTTTTTTTAACCAGCTTTATTGCATTCGATTTTAGTGCACAGTTTATTAAGTCGAAAATTTACTTCACAATGCACTTAAGCGTTAGTTTTAGTTCATTGGATTAATTTAGTCGAAAGGTTAAACTTTAGCTCATTGGATAAATTTAGTCTACAGGTTAAGTACACAATTTAGTTCACGAAGGAATTAATTTTAGCCAGCTTTAGTCCATTGAATAATTGCAGTCCACAGTTTTAACTTAAGTTTTAGTTCATGGAATAAATTTACTTCACAGGATAAACTTTAGTCCATAATAGGTTCATAGTCCATATCGCCACAGTATTCAGCTAGGAAGTCGAGGAACAGGGTAAATTTACCAGTTGAAGATCTTGACCAACGGGCTGAGACAGACTTCATGCAAGTCGACAGGCTTTCTAGAACGTTCTGTGGACAAAAATGTGTTATTAGCATATGGTTCCGCTCCTAGTTTTGGTAGGTATATTTTTTGTTTTAAGGGACTAAGTTGATAGCTAGGACTGCCTCCGTGGTCCAGTGGATAGCGTATGCGACTGCTGATCGGAGGTCCCGGGTTCGATTCCCGGGTTGGGCAAAAGTGTTACTGGGTTTTTACGAATTCTCAGTAGCAGCACGGAGTCTGGTAATGTGCCCGGTAACGGCAATAGGCCCGCCCCCTATTACGCGTAAAGCTGTCGGTCCCGGTTCTTGCCTCAGGACAGAAATCGTTAGACCACGTCGGAAGTCTTTGGGCGGTTTGAATACTCCGAACCCTAGGTCAGCCACACACTCCCACGGAAAAGATAATAAAAGGTTGTGAGAACCAACTAAGAACAGGTCTCTATGTATATGTCAAGTTTGTACGGTCAGCAAAAGAAAGCGAAATAAATATACGTAATATACTTTAGTGATATTATTTTTGGTATGCGGTTTCGAGGTTACAATTGATAATAAACAATTTTACACAATCCGTGTTTTATTAGTATGTTTATGTACCGTTAACTAAATTTCAAAAAAATTAATTAAGTTTATTTGGCACTCCGTGCTATCGATATTGAAGATGCAGTAGGGTGCGGCAGAAAATGGCGTCAGTGACAGTCCCATTCTTATTTGGAACGCATATTTATATAAGTAAGTATGAGACAATAAAAGATTTCATTTAAATTATAAAGATGAGGCATTAAATAGCTTGAAAACTTAACAATACAGAGAAATAAAGAAATACTACGCAAATTATATACCATCCCAGATAGCAACAAACTTGCAGCAAGTTTAAATCAAACTTGCAGCAAGTTTAAATCAAACTTGCTAGTTTCACTGTGACAAACTTGCATCAAACTTGCATGAAGTTTGCTTTTTCAAAGGTTGCACAGGTACAAGGCACAGGTTGGTGGTCCGACAACAGCTGGTCGTCGAGCACCTCCTGCTGTACCTAGGAGGTCGACCGACCACCAACCTGTGCTCGTCGTCATCCAAATCCTTTGAAATACTAACTTCATGCAAGTTTGTCACAGTGAAACTAGCAAGTTTGATTTAAACTTGCTGCAAGTTTGGCAAGTTTGCATTGTTATCTGGGATGGTTGCAATAACCGAGTGTTTAGCTGCGCATATGCTACCAAAACGTACCTGAGACCAATCCTGTCTATAAACAGCCAAGCACTGCTCCGTCAGAGAATCTTCACTCAAATAATCGTTTTGCAACAGAAACACCAGTACCGTAGCCATCGCCTCCCAAACGCCCTCTATCTTAGAACTACTGAGGATCATGATGTTTCTAGGACATAGAATACGGTCAAAAAACTCCAGGCATAAATTTGGCTCAGGTTCTGGAGGTTTGTCTGGTAGACCTGGCGAGCTGGGGGGTTTTGCGAGCTGGAAAAGAAATAAAATAAAATATATTTTAGTATTTTTTTATATTGCTTCTTGAGTTTTTATTTTGCTTGAAAGTTTTACACAGACCCTCGATATCCCCTTTTGCTTCAATGTAGGAACGGAACCTGACAGTCTCTTATACTACTTCTGGATCACGGAAGACGCCTGTTTTAAGTGGCACTGACTACAAAATTATTCTAAACAAACGTCAAAAAAGTATTCTTATAATACTTTAAGTTAACTTATTCAGAAACAGACCTGGGTGTCTAGTGCTAGTTATCATCGATGTGCAAGTCATTTCTCAATGGGGGAAAATTCCATACATTTCCTAAATGCGCCCCCTGGCGGTCTCGACTGACAGTTACTATCCCTTCGGGTTGTTTATAAAAACTAGACGGTAATAGGCTTGTGTCCTAAAATGAAATTAGCGATTTATTCGTTCCTTTATTAGATGTTAAACTGAAATATCTGATTTTTTCTTCAAAAATCGATCAGCAACATTACTAATTACGGCTTTTTAAAAACCTTTTTGAATTTGACACGAAAACGCTGTAAATCATCATGGCGGTTGAGTGATATATCACAAAGTCCAAAACAAAACAACCCGTGAATGAAGTCTGGTCTGATGTACCCACTTTTATTTTGTTATATTCGATTTGACAGGTAGAAAGTTTGACGCTTTAGTTGTATTTACTACTAAAAAGTCATCAACATGAATGGCGGACGTACTGTTTGACGTAATGCTCTCTGATTGGTGTTCACTGTCACAAGAATAAATACATTATTTTTAGTTTTAGATTCCTAAAAATAACATAAATCTTGCCTTTTTATAATAAATAATAAACTTTATTGACATCTTAAAATCATAATGAATCTATAGATACTACAATCAAACCGATTTATTCTTAGTGGACACAAGCCTATTTTGATTTGATTGAACCCGCCGAGAAATGACTCTCAACTCGATCCACACTAGCACTAGAGTCTAGACGCACAAGTCTGTTTCTGAATAAGTGAAGTTAAAGTATTAAAAGAAAACTTTTTCCGGACATTTGTTGAAAAATCAAACGTGGACCAGGCCCCGTGTTCTTTTGGTCACTACTTAGATAAAAATAGCGTCGCTTTATCTGACTATGCTCATGCTTAAACATATAATATACATTCAATAGAATATAATTAAAAGTTTTGTACAAATATAAAGCTGCGTGCCGCACACTATTGTTCTTTGCTGACTGTACCTAAAGAACTAACCTAAGAAGGCATCTTAAATTGTGTACTAGCTTTTTAAACAAAGACTCTCATAAGCACTTCTTAAATTACCAGACATAGGCACTTCTTAGCGAACCAAATACTGAGAACATAGAACAAGCTTCGAAGAGATTTAGTTTCAGTTAAAATAAATATTAAAATGTTATTAAGCGCATAACGTGCCATTCGCCAATAAGTTCTTTAATAACACGTTATATTCGCAAAACGTCCGAACTGTGTTGAACAAGTTAAAGAATTTGTATATTTGGGTAGCATGTTTACAAGAGATGGAAGATGTGAAGAGATATTGAAAGAAGAGTGACTGCGGGCAACTGTGTGAAGGGAGCGCTGCACGCCTTTATGAACGGCCAGACTGTGCTGAAAGAGGCGCGACTGGCGGTTCATATGTTCATAATGGTGTACATGTGCCCACGGTGATGTATGGAAGTGAGTGTTGGGTATGGCAGAAAAAGCATGAAAGCAGAATTAACGTAGTTGTAATGCGATCACTGCGTAGTATGTGTGGTGTGAGACTGATTCATAGAATTCCGAATGCAGTATACGAGAGCGATGTGGCCTGAAGGATGTTGTGACAAGAATTGAGAAAGGAATGCTGAGATGGTTTGGACACATGGAGCAAATGAGTGAAGAAAGAATGACGCACCAAATATATGAGGCAAACGTGTATGGGCAAGCCGGTCGCGGCCGACCTCGTAGGACATTCGTCGACCAAATTGGTGACGAACTGAAAAACGGAAAGGTCCGAAGCACCCGGAACCGGCGAGCATGTATGAAAAGAGTAATGAATGTAGAGGAGGCGCGAGAGGTTTGTAAGGATAGAAGCAAGTGGCGTTCCGTTATCTCTGCCTACCCCGACGGGAAAAAGGCGTGAGTATATGTATGTATGTATGTATGTATGTATGTCCTAACTGAGAAAAACTGTCTAAAGGTCTTAGCCCACAAAAAGGACTCGCCTCACTTCCAACAAAAAAATATCATTAAAAAATGGGCTTTAAGTATTTCTCCTTTATGTGCCAATGTAATACCTAAAGAGCAATACTTAAAGCCCATATTTGAATAATATTTTCTGGTTGGGTGTGAGGCGAGTCGTTTATGTGGGCTAAGAGCTTAAACGTCCTATGTGTGTAACTGTGCGAAGATACTCGTCAATCTGACCTATCAACGTGGGACAAATCATGTACAAAATGCCGTTACATATGTATGTAGATACATTTAGATTCAAAGGTAATAAATATAAATAAAAGCCTTTTAAAAACTTCGTTACCAGAGCATAAAACATACATGCAAAATATAATGGGTGATGAATAAAACAAGAAGTGCTATTATTATTTTCACTTTATAAACCTAGCAAAGGTTTTTATAATGTGAAAATAATTTAAAGTTCAAAAGCGGTGCATTCGAACAATTTTTTGTATAAAAGTACCTGATAGTTGCAAACCGTACTTTGTAAATAATAATCTGTTGACCCTGCCTTGCATTTACATAAAGGAGTGTGCTGTGTTTGTGAAACAAAATATGGAATTATTTAAAAAAAAATCAAGTATTCGACATGCTGGTAAATTGTGTGTTGTCGAAAGTAAAACGGCGCTAATGCACAAAAGCTTCTTTTGCACTGCACCACGCATTTACAACAAATTACCTACTCAAATAAAAAATATTGAAAATCTACAATTATTTAAAAGGCATCTTCAAAAACTGCTTGTAGTTAAAGGCTATTACTTGCTCCAGGAATATTTAGATGATACACATAATGCAAATAATTAATTAGAAATAAACTTTATTTCCTGGTGACCTGTAACACAGGTATTCTTATACCTATCTCAGGCACCAGTCTCTCACAAATGCAGCACCGTCATTGTTAGTATGTAATATTAGTGTTTAAGTTAACCATTTGTGAAGAGAAAATAAATAAAAAATTTATTATTATTATTATTATTATTTATTTTTAAATTATAATATTTACTTATATACATTTGACATTTTAATTGTGATTAGCTGACATTGTACTTTTATAATTATTATTGATATTTTATAATTTCATTTTTAATTATTTCATGACATTTTAATATTCTTATTTCTAAATTATGACATTTTGGACTCTTATTTGACATTGTATATTTTCACGTTAAACTATAGTAATTTATGTTGATTTTAATTTTATAATAAGTAATAGTTTACTGTTTCTGTGTTTGCATGCCTAATTGGTGGGATATGGTAATAGAACAATGTATTTATTATTAAGATCTGCAAATGTATACCCATATTCGCAAATTAATAAATGAATTATGAATTAATTATGAATTAATATCGAGAAAATGGCGATCGGGTCTGCTTTTCAATTAGGGGATAAAGGTGAATACCAGAGACTAGTAAATAATACTAGTATCTCCTAATACAGAATTTAGGCAGATACACAAAAACACTATGTATTTTCTTTAAGTTGTATTCTTCGCTGCTTATATTATAGCTTTTATATACATATGAAAATATATACCTACATAACAAAGCAATATAAAAATAATAACATTAAAAATACAAAGATTGGAATAAAAATGTAATATCAAATGGAGACACCGACAAAAACGTTATCACGCTGAAATGACTATTTACTTCAAATTACAAAACACTTAAACACAAAACTGATACCACACAATTTTGTCACATTCAGATTAAAAATAACGCACCTGAAAGTTCGTTTTCGTTTGATAACTTGGCGATCTTGGTGGTTGATTCATAGCACTTGGCGATCGCGGCGGTTGATATAGAGAATTTGGCGATTTTGGCGGTTGATACAAAGAATTAGGCGATTTTGGCGGCTGATTAAATACAGGTGATCTTGGGGGCTGATTAAATATTGGTGATCTTGGTGGGTGATTAAAACTAGGCGATCTAGGTGGCTGATTAAAACTAGGCGATTTTGGGGGCTGGTTAAAGGTTGGTGATCGCGGCGGATGATTAAATATCGGCGATCTAGGTGGGTGATTAAGAATCGGCGATCTAGGTAGCTGATTAAAACTAGGCGATTTCGGCACCTGACCCAAAGAATTTGGCGATCTATCCTGATTGTAATAGTTAGGTGATATCGCTTGGTTAAAGAATATTGGTGATTTTGATCGCTGATTTAAAGGGGATCTTGGCGGCTGGTACATAGGTGTGGGGGATTTTGGCGCTTGATTCAAGGAATTGTACGATCTAGATCGCTTGAAGAATAAAGGCGAATTTGATCGCTGATTTAAGAAATTTGGCGATCTTGGGGGCTGATATAGAGGTTTTGGGGATTTTGGTGCTTGCTGTAGATGGATTGGGGATCTAAGTCGTTTTTTGATGAGATTTATATCTTGCAGCTGAAATGGAAATGCTAAGGTTAGTTAGTAAAATATATAAAATACGTGCAGCAAAGAAGGAAAGATTAGGGAAGTCATATTCGATTACTAGCTGATTCCACCAGTTCTATTCGTATGAAGTTAGTTGAAATCGCCGACAAAATATCATCTATCTAATACATTCGTCAAGGCGAAATTTTCAATCATAAATCATCATCAGCCCTGTATATAAAACTTACTCCCTGTAACACAAGTGAAGACAAAAAAGGAAAGCCGGAATTCCCACGGGATCGGAAAGAGAGAAAGAGAAACAGGTAAATAATAAAATATAATATTAGAAGTGTGTGTAGCAATATACCTCTGCCTACCTCTTCGGGGATATGGGCGTGAGACTATGTATATTAGATGTATTGTATGTAATATTAGAAGGGGCAGTTAAGTGGTGCCGCTACTAGCCATAAGAGAGTCTGAGAATTTGACCAATATTTAAGACCCCCTTCTTTTCTAAGATAGTCAGGAGATGGGTCTCAATATTGAACTTTTGTTTGATGGGTTGGAGCTCACAAAACTTTGGGAACCACTGTATTAGAATATTTTCTTGCCGAACGACGCCACTGGGCACCATTGGCCAGTGACGTCGGCCAATGAATGACAAACGTATGCCGTAGAATTTGACTGACTGACCTGTATAATTTTATTCCCATCCTTTTCATCATCACTGACTGGCGTCGGCATTCTTTCATCATCGTCGAAATTCCTGTAATTAGGTGAAATTGCTCTCCTTTCGTGCAAAGTTAGCTCTTGTGGGGGGGATCTTTTCCTGTCGGGACAACATACGTCCCATATCGCGTGCAGTTTTGACAGGAAAACCTCTGTCACTTCGAAGGGTTTTCTTGAGACTGTAACAAAATAAAATCAATATTAATATAATTATCTAACTAGCCCTAATCGTCTGTAACAGAGGTTTAACCTAGGTCAGGCATATAATTTTATATCAGGAACCTAAATAAGCTTCTGTTGCAGTTTGGCACTGTTTTATAAATAACTAGAGGACGCCAGCAGCTACGCCTGCATTTTTTTTTAATTTACCCGTTTCGGCTGATCCCGTGGGAATTTCGGGAAATCCCTTCTTAGTGCACCTCTTCGGTCACCATGGAACATACATGCCAAATTTCAGCTTCCTGCGCCCAGTAGTTTCGGCTGTAGTGTGTCTGTTAGTCAGTAAGTAACGCAAGGATTTTATATATTAAGATTGTGAACATTTCTCAGCAAAACTTTAGTTAACATTTTACCATTAAACTGTTTAAAACCATTTCCAACTATGGTAAACGGTGGTGTAGGAACACCACAATACTTTACATGTAACATCCGGCATTCGATTTCTACAGAATCCAGTGCGAATTTCTAGAACTTTATTTTCACGGTCCATGGACTAGTCTAAACCATAGAATATAATGGAGGTCAGACGGCAGTCGCTCTGTGGAAAAGTCGATATTCTGTCATATCTGGTTAGACCAGTAAGCGGACCTCGGGCTCCAAGGCGTGTAAGACTTGGATGCAACCGGGATAACGCTAGGGCGACGATGATATATTGAAACTACGTAATTGTAAAATTTGATTAAGCTCTTTGACCACATGACAAAACTTAAGAAACAAACTAAAGGATGCCCTCAGCTACACTTGCATGTTTTTTACTAATTGAACTGTTTCTGCCCAATCCCATGGGAGTTTTGGGAAATCCTTAGTGGACGTCTGCGGTCCCCAAGGAACATATACAGAATGTTGATATGCATCTCCAAAATATTTTAATAATACAACATAGACAGTATACTTATTAACCTAAAATTATTTTAAACAGTGTGCGATGATATAAGATCTTATTTTTATTCAATGTTACTTAGATAGTAAATCAGAATAAACTTAAATTGTGTAAAATAAGACTGTATTGCGCAGTCACTGTAGGTACGTGTGCTTGTGTGTGTTAGGCACCTGCAATGGCGATCAGCTGAGCGGCGGCGGCGGCGGCGGTCAATACATCGAGTTAATTTTCAAAGTGTATGATGACGAAATTTTTTTTTTAACTTTTAGTGCCTTTTTTCATGTATTCAGTTATAGTAGTCTATTCACCCCATGAAATATTTTGCAAATGCAAATCACCCTGTATACTACATTTCAGCTTCTTGCGCCCAAAGTTCAGTCTGTCAGTCAGTCAGTAACGCGAGAATTTATATACAGATAAGGATGGCCTTATGTACATACATACATACATAGACTCACGCCTTTTTCCCGGAGAGGTAGGCAGAGACTACGGAACGCCATTTGCAACGATCCTGACATACGTCACTTGCTTCACTCACTCCCATCAAGTTTCTCATGCATGCTCTTCTGTTAAGGGTACTTCTGACTTGTCCTTTTTTCAGGATGTCTCCAATCTGTGTAATGTCTTCCCTTTTGTCCTGTCCCATTCACATTTGCCTTATATATCTTCTTTGTCAGTCTATCGTCACTCATCCTCTCCACGCCAGGCCTCCTTCACTCGTGTGTACCTACAGCGATAAGTGCCTACACTTTGGCGCGGCTTCCACGCCGCGTCGTCACCGCTCGCGCGCAGGGCCTAGCTAATAACGTTAATTTTAATAGTGAACAATAACAATGTTCACATCACAAGTCTGGTGCGAAGTATTGCTCATTTAACGGATGTGTGTCGGAAGCCACTTGAAATTTCGATTTTATTTATTTTACGAGAGCAACTTGAAAATTGTACTTTTTATTTGTTGAGATATCTCAACGATTATGGTGTCAAATTAAAGGTCTAGTTCAAAAACCATTTTATCTGTTTGAGTCATGTAAATCGGTCTACGCGTTTAGGAAATAACTAAGAATTAGTATAGTGAAAATGTAAACCACCAGAATTTTTGTGGTTTTCGTTCTACGAGCTCAAATAGTGGGATAGGATACTTATAGTATAAATATTTATTATTAGGTACGTGGTCAAGTAGGTAGATAGACGATGAATAAATATTATAGTAGCAGCGGCAAGTCGACAACCCTAGCGCACCGCTCCGCGCCAGACAGCGACAGCGTTATGTGTTAGAAAAGAGCGGGAACAGTTAGGTCAATATCGCGTTAGGTACTGAATGCTCATGCGAGCTGAATTGCACTTTCTTGCTTAGTAGCAAGAGTCGCCATTTCTTTAAATTGGTTTGCGAAGTGGTGCTTCTGTTCGTAAAAACTATCTATTCTGTGTCCACGTGCCCAAACCATCTTAATATGCCTTTCTCGATGCTTGTCACTACATCTTCTTATGTTATACAGATAAATAGTAAAAGGCTCTTACAAATACATAATACTACATTTTTCTCTTACCATAAACAACACACAGATCGACAGACAGCTGCAGTATAGCTCTCTGCGTTGGGGCTCTGTTAAATATATTGTGAGGAGAGCAAGCTTGCACGCATAGCGACAGAGTGGCAGACAAGTCCGGAGGGTCACTCCCGTCTAGGAGGACACACGTTTGTTCCTGGAACAGACAAAATGGTTTTAGTTTTATGTTGGTAACTTGATATTGGGTGTGAAGTTTTTTAAAACTGTCAAGACAATTTTGTATCATCATCATCAGCCTTTAACAGTCCACTGCTGGACTAGGCCTCTCCTTTGAAAGAAGGAATTGGCCTACTATACCACGCTGGCCAAACGGGTTGGTATAGGGTTTGTATCAAGTTTTCCTTCTCTTACAGTGCTGTTCTCTGCATAATATGCTCCCTCTGTCGGCTCTTACGACACCCATGGGATGATATGGGGTGGTGATATTCCGTATTCTTAATCTTTCACCACACGGACAATTTTGTATATTATTTTGTATTTTGGATTCTAAAATAGTTACAACTTAAACATAACTTCACGCCTTTTATCTCCTAAGGGGTAGGCAGAGGTGTATTACACACCCACACTTCGCCAGTAATGTTTCGGTCTCAATGTAATAGAGGGCGAGCCTATTGCCATCTACCGGGCACATTATAAGCGAGCGATAATTAACATTTTTAATGCACACATAACTTCGTAAAGACAGAGTTAGATAACTGGCGAAGTGTGGGTGTGTAATACACCTCTGCCTTCCCCTTGAGGGATTAAGGCGTGAAGTTATGATTTTCAAGTACATACGCGATATACACCCGTTACATAAATATTACTAAACCAACTTACCTTCAAGTTAATAATACAAGTGGCGGGACTGACGTTGTTGACGTCGAACACGTGCTGTGCTGACGTCATCGCGGTGACGTCACACTGACTCTTGAGTGTAGGGGGCGCTGCGAACGGACCCAGAGACACGAAGGTCTTCATCTCTGCTTCTATGTCTTTGCAGAGGATGGCTGACAAAAATCAAGACTATGGTAAGATTTTTTTTAATGACAACTCACGCACTTAGTGTTTAGGTTCTTGTGTCGAGACTTTACAACCATTCAATCAATGGGCACAAGAACATCCAGACTCGAAACAACCATTAAATTATACAAGGTTATATAGCGGGTCTTACTCGCGATAAATCTTATATTTAAGGCATAAATACCTCGGTTTTTTGCCAACGTTTCGGCTGACTTGCTTCAGCCGTGGTCGCGGCGGGACTGGTGAGCTCAGCGCCGTCCTTGTGTTGTGCAGGTTTTGGCACCTACCCTCACTGGATTTTTATTTTTAACCGCACTGTCGACACACACCTCGACAGTGCGGTTAAAAATAAAAATCCAGTCCCGCCGCGACCACGGCTGAAGCAAGTCAGCCGAAACGTTGGCAAAAAACCGAGGTATTTATGCCTTAAATATAAGATTTATCGCGAGTAAGACCCGCTATATAACCTTGTATAATGTATACTAATCGCGAAAGTTTAAAATCGTTTATTGCAAATCATTAAATTTCTGGATCACACAAAGTCTTGTCTTGTGTGGGAATCGAACCCACAACACTCGACGCACTACAAGGCTATTATGGTTGATTGGCTCAAATAAGTTATATCTAGAACCTGGATGACTCAGTTTTGCTCTGTATTCCTTTTTTGGTAAATTATGTTTTCTAAAATTTTATCCCAGCTAGATCCATCTATCGCCCCAGCAACCTGCATACTAAATTTCACGAAAATCGTTGGAGCCGTTTAGTAGCCTAGTGGAGATACTAGCAGACTGCCATGCAGAGGGTATCGGGTTCGAATCTACGGCGCGCACCAATGACTTTTCGGAGTTATGTGCGTATTGAATTGTTAATTATCGCTTGTCCCGTACCTCGGAGAGCACGTTAAGCCGTCGGTCCCGGCTGTCATGAAGATCTTTGACAGTCGTTACAGGGCGTCAGTACCTCTAAAATAAACTGACACTAGGCTAAACCATGGAATATCGCTATCCCTTCGAGTTGCGGAGGTCAGACAGGCAGTCGCTCCGTGGAAAAGCTAATATTCAGCTAAATCCGGTTAGACTAGAAAGCGGACCCCGGGTTCAAACTGGGATAACGCTAGGAGGATGATGATGCCGAAACAAAAAATGTTCGTAATGATTGGTACAATATGGGGTTTCAGTTTTCGTTAAGGGTCTTTTTACACCATGTATATCCCGAAATACAATTAAAATTAAGTACAAGTTTCAAGCTGTACAGCGAACGTCTTGGATGCAACTGGGATAACAACTAGGACGATTATAATAATGAATATTTTTACTGACCAGTAGTATTCCAATTATCATTGATCCACTTGCTGAGCCTGCTCATGGCGGCCTTCACCACCAACGTGACGAGCGGCGCCGGGGCCGACGCTAGTAGCGATGACACCGCACTCTCCGCGCGACTCTGGAATGTAACAATAAACATATCTTATATAAATAAAAATAAATCACCGATGTTTGTACGCGAAAAGCAGATAGGTAGGTATTTACGAGAAAATGACGGTACAAAGTTCGCCGGGTTAGATAGTTTATGTTAAATAATGTTTCTTTTCATCTTAGGAATGACAACTCCCACGCTAGGAATAAATCCTGTGTATGTGGGGACTTTACCAACATACAACCCACGGACATAATAAACACCCAGACTCAAAACAACAATTTATGGATCACACGAAGTGTTCTCTCGTGTGGGAATCGAACCCACAACACTCGGCGAGGTGGTTGCTTAAACCGCTACGCCAAACGAGCAGTCAAATGTTTGTGTTGGTCTGGGTATTTCTATGTATAATATGTTTGTACATACATACATACATACATAGACTCACGCCTATTTCCCCGAAGGGGTAGACAGAGGCATATTAAACGCCCACTTTTCGCCAGTGTTTTGATCCCACGTAATATGTTTGTATTGCAAAAAAAAAACAAGTATATACAAGACCCATCACCAAGCCGAAGTCTACTCGTTCAGGACATCATGCCAAGTCGTACTAAGCAAAAATTATACCTGGGAAACGAAATTTTATTTTAAGCTTAAAAAGTAGGTACATTTTATAAGCCGCAATGTATAGCGCGCGAAATGCATCGTGCCTATTCCGGCCGTATCTACCTACAGCGCGAAAGTCGGCCGCTATTCTGAAACCGCCCCTAGGGGCGGTTTCAGAATAGCGTATTTTTCTGCGTGTATACGGTCGTTTCAGCATACGTGCTTACACGCGCGCTACATTACGCGTTTCAAAAAAGCGAACTCACGTAAACGAACATATATCGACATGTTGCTCTGTTCGGCGAAATAGACCTCTGCCTACCTCTTCGGGGTTATAGGCGTGAGACTATGTGTCGCTCGAAATGGTAGCGACACCGTGTCAGTGTCAACATGGACTCTCGACGGCTCAAGCTTATACGAGCTTAGAAGCGCATCGACGCTCGTACGAGTTGCGCGTGTGCCAAAAAGGCGAGCCTATACACGCCTATATGCGCTTCCAAAAACGAGCTTATACGCGCGTATAATACGCTAATCTGAAACCACCCTAAAGGCGGCAGTTTATGATCACGTGGTCGCGCGGCCGAGGGTAATGCCATAGTAAAAAAGAATAGTAGGTTAGCTAAGGCCGATCGGCGAGTTAATTGCCTACTCTTGCGTCCTACCTACGCGCGGCGCATCCAGTACTGACGCCGCGTCGGGCCGCGCTCGTCTATGAGAGTGTGTGCGTAAAAAGTGCGTGCGTACACGGCGCCGTCGACTCACGCGTACATTCAAACCGGCAAAGGCCGATTTGTATGAAGCTATCCTACTATTCTTTTTGTACTATGGTAATGCCCTCCAGCTGATTGCTAGTAGCGCATACACTGCGTTGAGGGAACTTTAAAGCCGTTTATTTTAGGGAAATATTAAACATTTTGTTTATGTTTATTTGGAAGAAAGTTTACATTTATCATTCAAAACACGATTATCCAATAGTTAGAAAAGAAATGTCGTCACTTTGATCCTCAATATCTCCTGAACCAGGAATTTTCCAGGTATGGTGCCAAAGTAAAAAATGTTCGTAATGATTGGTAAAATATGGGGTTTCAGTTTTGATTAAGGGTCATTTTACACCCTGTATGTATAATATGTATATTTATCCATTGCCTAGTATCCATAGTATAAGCTCTGCTTATTTTAGGACTGGGTTATGTGTATATGGTAGAATACATTAGGGGGCCAACCTATTGCCGTTGCCCGGGCACGTTGCCAGACTCCGTGCTGCTACTGAGACTTCAGAAAAACCCAGTAACACTTTTGCCCGACTTGGGCATCGAACCCCGATCTCCTGATCAGCAGATGCATACGCTATCCACTGGACCACGGAGGCAGTCAAAGTATTTTCATATTACCTATTATATTTTGTTAGTTAACCTGTCCCGGCAAGGTCCGAAGCACCCAGAACCGGCGAGCATGTATGAAGTGAGTAATGAATGTAGAGGAAGCGCGTGAGATTTGTAAGGATAGAAGCAAGTGGCGTTCCGTTGTCTCTGCCTACCCCGACGGGAAAAAGGCGTGAGTATATGTATGTGTATGTATGTTTACCTGTATTTTACTTCTGGCAGATGATAGCGCTACACTTCGCAGTTGCTGCAAGTGATCCCTATATACTTGTTGAACTCCGCTCAATAGAACTGCCTGAAACAAATTACAACGTTTATTTTCTGTCTATAAAATAGACATGTCATAAACATTTATTTGTTTATTAGTTACAAATGCTCAGTACACTTACAGTCACCTAATGCGTGTACGAAACGAAAGTTAACATAAAAAGATATAAAAACGGTAGAAAAGTATTTTTTTTTTATACTAAACGTCATTATCTGACAGAAAATTTATTACTGCGTTGAAAATTATTTTAAACTGTGAAGAAAATAGATCAATGAATGTACGGTTGGCGTAGTGGTTTAAGCGGCCGCCTCGCCGCTTGACACTGCGCCGAGTGTTGTGGGTTCGATTCCCACACGAGACAACACTTTGTGCGATTCATAGATTGTTGTTTCGAGTCTGGGTGTTCATTGTGTCCGTTAGTTGTATGTCTGTAAAGTCCCCCGCGACACAGGATTTAGTCCTAATGCGGGAGTTGTCTTTTAAAAAGAAAGAAGAAAGAAATGTTTGGATATTGAACAACCAAAGCGTTAAGTAGTGTGAGTGCATGACATGTGGGGGTGTATTGCGCGGTACATGTCCGTACTTGTGGTGGAGCTAATGTCATAAACATCATCGCAGAGCCTCAACCAATGAATACAGATTTACATAGACGCGCAGTTCTTAAGGATTTCGTGTGCTGATTCCAAGTGGGGACTGTCTCCAGTTTAGTTCGTAGTTGGCGCCGTTGGCCGTTGGCAGCGCTGGCGTCGTTCTCCGTCTCTCTTGCTCTCGTAGTTAAGATACACAGGAGGAACGTTCGTCTCTCTTGCTCTCGTAGAGACAGGTGTCACAGCGCGACTGCCACGCCGCCAAGCGGCAATTTGGGTAGCAGAAAGTTTGTCTTCAGAGCAGCCATAGGAAATGCGCCTCTAGTTAATTAATATCTGAGCTCTTTGACTGAAGCTAGAAATATGACATTTGGACAGTGCGTTTTTTTATAACTTAGGCAAGGACTTTTCCCCCTTTAGGGAATTATTTATATGGTTAATAGTTTGATGTATATTGTCTTTGGGGACATATACTACGAACCGTTGTTTCGTATGTCCGTTATTTCGGCACTGTTGCAAGCGTTCACGGATGTACTGAAGTATTGCGGGTGGATGAGTTTTACGAGCAAGTAAATCGGTCTACCCTTTTTCTTACTGGTTTACGAACAACACAACTTTACATTATCACTTCGAACTAGATCTCGACAATCGATTTTAAACATTGGCGATTTGTATACATCATACAATATTATTTAGCGGGTCTTAGTCGCGATAATTGACTTATTTCAAGGCATAAATACCTCTGTTATTCTCCTACGTTTCTACCGGCTTGCAACGGTTGTGGTCGCGGAGGGAGGGACTGATGTCAGCTCAGCGCCGTCCTTGTGAAGCGCGGGTTTCGGCAGCTACCCTCACTTGTTTTGTATTTTTTATATTTTTAGTTCTATCCGCACTGTCGGTACTTCGACACACTACACTTATGACGTCTACACACTGATGAGTTGTGTTACTGCGGCGTTGTTTACATTTGTTGATAACTGGGTTACAAGTGGTCAATGGTCTGTATCCGTCCTCCCGGTTAAAATTTCTATGTTTTTTTATTTCAACCGCTTCACGTACTATCCTGGAGTAATAGTGACGATCGGTGGATAAGACTTGTGGTTGATGCAGTTCTATCCAGTGGTTTGGTCCAGATTCCAGCAAATGCTCAGCTATGGCAGATTTATTAATTTGTCGATTTTTTTACAGCTGCGATACGTTCCTTGACCCTTTCAGCGATCGTTCGTTTGGAATAACAGAGGTATTTATGCCTTTAAATAAGTCAACTATCGCGACTAAGATCTCGACACACTACACTTACTTTATAAGTTCGCAGATATCGCTCGGGTGTTTGATAGGTTTTGTATTTATTCTCTTCGCCTTCTACCCGTACACAAGGCGAGCGGACCCCAGATAAAATGGGATAAGGCGAAGGAAAGATGAGAAAGAAGCCGTTTACCCACAGATGTTGATTGAATCCCTTCTTTATAATGAAGCCTGTGAGTAATGATTCCGCAGAGCCTCTTTACAGGGTTATTTGTAAAACACCGTTAACCTCGTATGTAATGTCACGACCCCATATCATCCCATAGGTGTTGTAGGAGCCGACAGAGGGAGCAAATTATGCAGAGAACAGCACTGTAAGAGAAGGAAAACTTGATAAAAACATTATACCAACCTGTTTGGCCAGCGTGGTATAGTAGGCCAATTCCTCCTTTCAAAGTAGAGCAGTGGACTGTTAAAGGCTGATGATGATGAAGAGGTTAACGGTGTTTTACATATAACCCTGTACATATAAATACCTGGTCGTTGGTCTGCCTCGCCATACTAGCGGCGTGTTCCCTGGCGCTGTCCCTCGCGGTCGCCACAGCTCGCGCACTCAGTTCCCTCACCACGGCCATTGTCACTCGCTCTATTATTAACTCTAGTACTCTTCTAGTTGAAGACGGCTGACTTTTTAGTAGTTCTTCTTCTAGACGGGCCTGGAAACAGAATAAGAGATTTTAATATAGTCGTAAACTTAAAATAAATAAGAGATATAACTTTGAAGTTTAAACACCAGAGTGCAGCACTGAGGCAAACGGTAAATATATCTTTAATAAAAGACTTGTTCTTAAAAAGAGTGATCATGCGTTTATTGCCTGATTCTATAATGGAAGCTTCTTTCATGAACAAGTCAGTCTTACTTTCGACATTATTTCAGTATAAATGCCGGCAAACTTCTTGAACACTACCATAGACCAATATGCATGCGCAGAAGACATTTTTGTACGTAAAATTGCTACTGCGCAGCTCTTTTGGTCTATGGTTGTGTTCAAGAAGTTTGCCGGCATTTATATCAAATTGTAAATAGGCTTGTGTCCACTGAGAATAAATCGGTTTGATTGTAGTATCTATAGATTCATTATGATTTTAAGATGTCAATAAAGTTTATCTATTATTTATTATAAAAAGGTAAGATTAATGTTATTTATAGGATTCTAAAACTAAAAATAATGTATTTATTCTTGTGACAGTGAACACCAATCAGAAAGCATTACGTCAAACAGTACGTCCGCCATTCATGTTGTTGACGTTTTAGTAGTAAATACAACTAAAACGTCAAACTTTCTACCTGTCAAATCGAATATAACAAAATAAAAGTGGGTACATCAGACCAGACTTCATTCACGGTTTGTTTTGTTTTGGATTTTGTGATATCACTCAACCGCCATGATGGTTTACAGCGTTTTCGTGTAAAATTCAAAAAGGTTTTTAAAAAGCCGTAATTAGTAATGTTGCTGATCGATTTTTAAGAAAAATCAGGTATTTCTGTTTAACATTTAACCCCCACGTGATTACAGCACGCATGGTCGTGCTCTAATTCAAGTGGTCCCATGTGTTTGCGGCGTCCTATTAAGTAAAAAGTCGTCCTATTGGTCGCGGATTTTTTACGTTTTGTTTTACTTAAACCAAGAAACGAAAGTAGTAACTATTAGAATAGTTCATATTCTATGCAACTAAATCGTTTTAGAAGGGTGAGGGAAACGAAACGCGCCAAAAATATTGAAATATAATTATCTGTGTCTCAGTTGCGAAAGCGTCCGCCATTGTTGTGGTTTGTTCCGCGATCTTTGTAATAAAAGTTGTCTTGTGGAAGAAACCGGTGAATATTTTATAAAGATACTTATATAGATTTACTCAGAAATAAATAAATATTAATTGTGAAGTGACATTATTCGTGACAAAGACAAGAAATAAAGTGATAAAAGGCAAAAACTTTTTAGAACGGCTATTTCTACTCATGAAACTTGCTATTTTCGTAATAGTTTTATGATAAATACTCTTTTAATAGTTATGAAAGACATAAAAGTACCCAGATTATTTATATCAAAACATATTTTAGCAATTAAATACTAGTATTGTTGTACATTTTCACTGTTATCGTGTTTCAAATGGTAAATAATTCACAGCCACAGTGTTCGTTACAGTAACATGGCGGCCTGGCACGGCGAACTTTTTGTTACGCGTTCGGATTATAATTTTTTTAGTGGCGTTAGATTCATTTGTTACAAATAAATAATGTATTGTGTGAAAACCTAAGGGTATATGTGATAATGTTTTTGTGTTTATGAACCAAACAAGTAATGAAATTCATTAATATGTGATGAAATGTTTGTGCGAACGAGTGAAAAAAATCAAATCTCCAAGTTTGTAAGCTTGTTTTGCCGGAAAGGTAAGTATTTAGTAGTAATTCATGTTATTATTATGATAGCTTATTTTATAACCAACACAATGATATGCAATTTATGTAATATAATTATATTAAGGTGTCATAATTAATTTTTTTCCGGTAACCTATGCCAACGAAAATTTTGCAGCAACGTGACCTTAAGCACTTGTGGCACTTTGCCTTTAGTTTGATCGCACCACAAGGGTTAATAAAGGAACAAATCAATCGAGGCAGCGATAGCCTAGTGGAGATACCAACGGACTGCCATGCAGAGGGTATCGGGTTCGAATCCACAGCGCGCACCAATGACTTTTTGGAGTTATGTGCGTATTAAATTGTTAATTATCGCTTGTCCTGTGCCTCGGAGAGCACGTAAAGCCGTCGGTGTCGGTTTCAGAAAGATCTTTGACAGTCGATACAGGGCGTCAGTACCTTCTAAATAAACTGACACTAGTCTAAACCATGTAATATCGCTCTGTGGAAAAGCTAATATTCAGCCAAATCCGGGGGGCGATTCAGAATCGTTCGATATCTCATTTGACATTCGATTCCGTTAATTGTCAAACGGGCTACCTCTTTTTCTGTCAAAACTGTCGCATTTCTTATCAATTTTATACATTCAGTATGAAGTAAATTAATAAATAAACCGAATTCAATGAATATTTATTCAAAATATCTCTGATAGGCGGCTAAAAGACGAGGACAATATTTTAACATATCGTACGATTACTTGTCGTAACATTCTGAATCGGCCTGCCGGTTAGACTAGTAAGCGGACCCTAGATTGAAACTGGGATAACGCTAAGAGGATGAAATCAATCGCTAATTACATTTTAGGACACAAGCCTATTATCGCCTGCTCCGTGAATCGAAAAACATGTTAATCCTGCGGTCTCAGTTGTCGAAGATCTTTGACAGTCGTTAAGGAGTCACTACCTCTGAACAAACTGACCTGATCTAAATCATGGAATATCGCTGTCCCTTTCTGTTGCGGAGGTCAGGCAGTCGCTCTGTACTTAAGCTATGAATAAGTTGAGCATAATACCAAAAAAATAATTATCTGTCTTACCTGTAATTCTTTCTCCTTATTTTTAATCCTGTCCTCTTGATTCAAAGTCAAACTGACAGGCGTGATATGCCTATAGCTGCCTATTTCTTTCTGTTCTTGAGAAACACGACATGTCGACAGCAGCACATTCAAATCCTTCAAATGCGGACACAACTCGACTAAAACCGACTCATCGACTAAATCACACCCATCTATATTAGTCTCAGTCGCAACACTACTACTTAGTCGATTTTCATAGAACAACTCCTGAGGAAAATGCGGCAAATCGTATAGCCAACCCAGAATCGATTTTAAATAGATTATAGTGTTCTTCTTGAAATGTGTGTCGGTAATTTTTAGTCGATTGGTGTAGATGTCGAATAGTAGTTTTAGTAAGTTCTGGTAGTATTTTATTCGTAGTGTTGTGTAGTCTAGCATTGATAGATAGTGCACTATCCATGGCACTGTTATAGAGAGGCGACCAGTTTCGTTGGCGGTTTTTAATATTCCTATTATGTCTATGGTTGGCTGACTCTGCAGAAAAAAAAAAGCCAATAATATTATCAGTTATTATCACTTAGAATAATAACACACATCATCAGCCTTTAACAGTCCACTGCTGGACTAGGCCTCTCTTTTGAAAGGAGGAATTGGCCTACTATACCACACTGGCCAAACGGGTCGGTACAAGGTTAGTATCAAGTTTTCCTTCTCTTACAGTGCTGTTCTCTGCATAATATACTCCCTCTGTCGGCTCTTACGACACCCATGGCATGATTAGGGGTGGTGACATTCCGTATTCTTAATCCGTCACCACACAGACAATAATAATAATATATTAAATAAATTATTCAAGATGCCAAAAGCTTTACAATTTGGGAAAAAAATACTCTCTGATTGAGTAATTGAATAATTTTAACACTTTTATAAATAAAATAATTAGTATGCGAGTGTCAAATTTCAACCCGTTGGATCTAGTAATTTCGGAGCTAATTAACTGCAACTGCAACGATGGGATACTTTTACGGGTTTGGTCCCTTATTTGTTTTTACATACAGAACCCTAAAAACTAGCAACCAGAATATGAATTAATTCGGAAAAAAAAGGAAAGTATATTCTACCTTTTTGGTAAGTTTTTTTTTGTTATACATTTATGAATACTTTATTACGTTTTATTTTATTATTTTGTATATTTTCCATCACACTTATCGAAAATAAAGAAAGATCCAAAAACTGTAAGAATTTTTTTATACTTACATAATTCCTCAACGCCAAATCATTCTCCAATACTTTCTCCTTAGGCGGTGCGTAAGTCATTTCTCTCTGTATCGTCTTAGTAATTGTCCCTTTATTAGTACTTAGGTCCATTACTTGTGAATACGGGAGGGACGCCAGAAAACCCAAGAATTTTGATAATAAAGCCAATTTCTTGGATAACACTAGATATTCTTTAGTTATGTCTATGTTCGCTGCAAGAAAGAAAAATATATATTAATAGCTATTCGATACATCAACTTTTACAAAACTAGCCATTTTATAAAGAGGCAAAACAATTAATAGATCTTGCTTTCAATTTTTGTTTTGGCCTTTCACAAAATCAACCATTCTGTAGAAAAAGACAAAATGACTAATGGAGATGGGTATTGCTGCCTCTTTTTGGTCTAGTACTTAACAAAATTGACCATTCTTTGCTGTTTCTATTTGCATAATTCTAGAGTACAACACCAACTTATAATCACCCTTTCATGTGTTTCTGGTCATAATTAAATTTGCCACAATTTCGGACGGTCTTTTTACTTAACTGGGATTTTTCTGCTCGAACCGAAACCTTTACGATTTCTGAACAACTATCGGACCGGGGAATAAACCGCAGAGAAATGGGCCCAGGGTAAATAATCCCAGTCGAAATAACCAAAGGGCATTGACCCTCTGACTCTTTCTTGACTGATGACTTTCGCGCCCAGGTGAAAGTAACTTTCTCTTTTTTTTATAATCTCACGCTTGTATTCCCGGAAGGGTAGGCAGAGGAGTAATACTACATCCACATTTTACCATGTTATGAATTTTAGTTTCCACCTAATAGAGTAGTAGGCAATAGAGACTATTGCCGTTACCGGGCACAGTGCTAGACTTCAGGCTGCTACTGAGAATTCGGAAAACTCAGTAACACTTTTGCCTAATACGGGAATTAAATCCGACATCAAAACATCGATAAATGTAATCGAAATCGATCTATCGATCAGGAGACGCATGGGCTATTCACTGGCTCCCCTTCCCTGCCCTCAGTAAAGTCAACGAAATATGCCTCCACTGGTGTAAAAAGACCCTTAACAAAAACTAAAACCCCATATCATACCAATCATTACGAACATTTTTTACTTCGGCACCATACCTGGGAAATTACTAGTTCAGGAGATATTGAGGCTCAAAGTTACTATGGAATTTTGGTAATTAGGTACAAAATCGATGCAATTACCATGCCAACCTGTTCTATGGATGTCCTATGCACCCATGGATAAGTAGGTATTTCGAAAATTGTACGCGCACAATTTTAATTGACTTCGGCTTGGTGATGGGTCTTGTGACAGTGACACCCTGTATAATGTAATGTTGTAGATACTAACCGTTTTCTCTATCATCTGGTTATCTCTGAAGCGAGAGCGTCCCGCAAATGTTCCCGGAATGACTAACTCTCCGCGTTTATTATGAATTCCAGTGGAGTGACTAACAGGTGAATGAACCCAGAGGAATGACGTCCAGGTGAAAGTCGCCTTCACCGCCTTCAGTAAAGTTTACAAAATATTCCTCCACTATATAATAGAATGTTCTAGATACTCACAGCTTCCTCTATCATCTGGTGCGATTTGCGAGCCGTCTAGAACAGTTATCTCTGAGGCGAGAGCGTCCCGCAAATGTACGCGGAACGACTCACTCTCCGCGTTTATTATGAAGTCCCTGAAAAAGCCAAGAAGGATATAATTCCGATCTGTCACAGTATTTTCTTGGGTATACGCGAATGTTACGAGCAATATACATGTTAGGTGCAAAAGATACTCTTAGGGAACGCTTTAAGTCTATAGGAATTCTTACAGTAGCCTCGCAATTTTTATTTGCTAATATATTGTATATTAGGCAAAATATTGGTTCCTTTAATACAAAAAAAGACATACATAACATAAATACTCGAAACAGGCATAAGTTATATGCCTCATAATCGTTTACATAAAGTAAGGATGTACAATCAGCAGTGTCAGAGAAGAAGAAAGCTTGGTCAGATTGGTTGGCTGCCAGAGCAAATGAAAGAATGGGAAAAGCAACGAGTGTAGACATAGATGAAGCAAGAAAGGAGTTTGTTAGGTCAAAAAGAATAGTGAAAGAAATGGTTAAAAGGAAAAAAGAGGAAAAGAAAGATGAGTTTGATAGCAGATTATCTGACGATTTCCAGAGGAACATTAAGTTTTTCTGGAAATCCGTACGCACATGGAGAGGATGGATGACGATAGACTGACAAAGAAGATATATAAGGCAAGTGTGAATGGAATAAGACAAAGGGGAAGACCTAGGCGGACGTTCTCTGACCAGATTGGAGACATCCTGAAAAAAGGACAAGTAAGCAGTACCCTTAACAGACGAGCATGCATGAGAAACTTGATGGGAGTGAGTGAAGCAAGTGAGGTATGTCAGGATCGTTGCAAATGGCGTTCCGTAGTCTCTGCCTACCCCTCCGGGAAACAGGCGTGAATCTATGTATGTATGTATTAATTCTTTTGTAGGGCTAGGTATTCGTATATACAATAAAATACCAATTAGTCTTTTAGAATTACCATTTAGTACGTTTAAAAGTAAAATAAAAGACTGCCTTATTAGGAAAGGTTATTATACCATTAATGATTATTTCAGTGATAAGGATAGATGGTCACTTACACTAGCCAACTCTTGATCTTTGTACTTATTCAGAATTTATATTGATACCTTGCTTTTCAGTTCTTTTTTTAGGGTTCCGTACCTAAAAGGTAAAAAACGGGACCCTATTACTAAGCCTCCGCTGTCTGTCTGTCTGTCCGTCTGTCTGTCTGTCTGTCACCAGGCTGTATCTCATAAACCGTGATAGGTAGAAAGCTGAAATTTTCACAAATTATTTATTTCGGTTGCCGCTATAACAACAAATACTAAAAATAAAATATTAAGGGGGGATCCCATACAAGAAACGTGTTTTTTTTCGTATTTTTGGTCAAAATTACTAACTGTAACAGGTAGACGCTTTAAATTTTCACAGAATATGGAGTTGTATATTACCTTTCAAAATAAATAATTTAATAAAAAAAAGTTAAATAGTAGTAGTTATAAAGGGGGGCTCCCATACAACAAACGTAATTTTTAAGCAATTTGTTACTCGATCTTAATTACAGGTAGAAACTTAAAAAGTTTTTAAGTACATACAACGAACGTGATTTTCTTTTATAGATGATGGTACGGAACCCGTCGTGCGCGAGTCCGACTTGCACTTGCCCAATTTTTATTTTATATAATAACTCTAGTTCTTTTAAATAACTATTAATGTATTATTAGGTCATTCAACTTACTACATTTACATTAGCATTGTTGTCTCACTAAATTTATTTTAAAAAATTGCTAGTGTTAGATGAAGATAACTTGTGATCATGGGCTGTACACTAACGTCTTTGTAAATCTTGTGTATTCATATACCTACCGTCACTTTCTATAACATACATTTCCATCATAGTTCTGAACATGACCGCGATTTGTCTACATTATAAGACGTAAGTGGATGCTCCTGTTACACAAGATTCACACTGGAAGGCTACTACAGCACTTAATTTGGTAACTGCATTAATTATTTAAGAATTATGTACGTTCCTATTTACTATTTACAAGTAATTAATTACAATGTGAAACAGTTGCAGCTCCTTACAAAAACAAAATATGTACAATAACACTGGCGATTAAAAAGAGTGGCCACGAGTTTTATGGCCCGTTCTTTCTCGTGGTTCTACCTATTGCTTTGCGAACGTGGCAGTTAATGTAAATGTAGAAGCATGTAATTTACTTAAAAAAATTGACGTTCATAAGCGTTACCTTGTGACCTAGATGAAGTAGTTAGTAGTGGTAGTATAAGTGTCAGACTTAAAGAAATACAAATTATGAGTCCGCTCAGTGCAGCTCAGCCACATAAATAAAATACTGTTTTTTTTAAATAGTGTTTAAAATTCTTGTCAGACCTAAATATACTTTATTTCTTGTAAAAAAGGTTGGCGACCTTAATACCAACCCGTCTGGCCAGTGTGGTATAGTAGTCAAATCCTCCTATTGACATACATACATAGACTCACGCCTGTTTCCCGAAGGGGTAGGCAGAGACTACTGAACGACATTTGCTACGATCCTGACATACCTCTCTTGCTTCATTCACTCCCATCAAGTTTCTCATGCATGCTCTTCTGTTTAGGGTACTTCTGACCTGTCCTTTTTTTAGGATGTCTCCAATCTGGTCAGAGAACGTCCCCCTATGTCTTCCCCTTTGTCCTGTCCCATTCACACTTGTCTTATATATTATTATCTCCTTTGTCAGTCTTTCGTCATCCATCCTCTGCATGTGCCCAAACCATCTTAACATGCCGTTCTCGCAGTGATGTGAAGCAAGTTAAGAGAGGATTAAAGAGTATGTAACTTACTTGTAAAACATTTCATTGGCAGTGAAATGCGGCAGTCTATGCGACTCCGGCGCAGTGGGGCATGTCAACCGTCGCTGTAGCTTGCTCAGCTTCGATTCCTGTAAGATACAATATTTGTACATTATTGTTACTTGATTATTATAGTTAATCCGAGCTAATTGTTAACTAAAAAGTTGTTTACTAAGATATCATTGGAGATTTATGGAACAATTTTAAGATATACATTCGATTCGTAAATATACATTTAACTGCTGCGTTGTTTCGCTTAGGTACCTAAAAAATCCCAAGTGCTTACGGCTCAACGCGCCGCAAGCACTTGACGGGCGAGCTCAATGAATCAGTCATTGTTTATTCGTTTGTAGCATGAGGGTGTTGAAGTTATGTTTTTGTTCAAGTTAATGAATTATTCTTTCATATGATCCCAAATACACTACGTTTGAATGAAGTGTTTACCTTATGCGAGGGGCCGAACCGGATGCTATGTAAACAATTACGACTTAGTTGAAACAATTGCTTATCGTGATAACAATACAAGTTTTACCTTGGTTCCTTTTGCTTTGTTATATACCTGGTAATATTATCTTAACAAATATATAAAATTATAGCAATACTTGCTTGAAAAAATTATTTAGATATTAGCATGTGAAAAATAATATCATTTCGCTGACTTTGCATTTTGCGCGCGGGGCGTAATTATGGATTAAAAACATAATTGTAAACAAATATTATAATTATATAAGATACTTTAATGTTTTTATTGTGAATAAACTAATTAATTATGAAGTTACAGCAAAAAACGTAATAAATATTGTGTATTACTTTAATTTAAGAGATTTTTACAAACAACTGTCGAAAAAAACGGCATTTTTTTAACATAATTATGTATGTTGATAAGGTTACATTTATGCTCTGTGTTATTTTTTTATTATGAGTATATAAATAAACCTATCATATGATGTATAATACTCATATTATTCATGAGATATTGACTATCGAAAATTTTTGCGGATATTCAGGTTATTTTTAGCGGGAAAAAGTAAACAACTGTGCATATTCCAGTAAGAGTAATTCTTATCGGATTCTTATCGGAAATGGTTCTTTTGCTTTGAAATCTAATTGGTAACAAACTTATGTAGGTTTGAATTAGATATATAACATAAAAAGGTATTTAAAAATATAAAATACGGAAATAGGCGGCAATTAACAATCAATTCTTTGTTTTATTTTTTTATGTTTAAAATTAAAATGTTTCTTTTAATTATATTTATTTCCTCTAAAAGTATATTAAATAACCTAACTTTCTAACCGTGTATAATACTTATATACAAATACCTCCATATAACTACCTTAATAAAAAACGACGAGAAAAAGGAATATGTCAGAACTATAAAATCGCGCTCAAAAATGGCGGGAAAATATTTCTAATTTTCACTTTATACTGCCCTTCCGTGGTGTTATTTGGTATCATTCGAAAGCTCATTTCATTACGCGTCTATTGATATATAATATAGCGCAATCCGTAAAGTTTTTATAAAACGAACATTAGTTACTTGTGCGCAGTCTACGGCTTCAGAAACAAAGGGACTTTTGTCCCTTGGAGCAAGCAACGGATTTGGAAAAAACCGGCCAAGTGCGTGTCGGGCCACGCGCAATGTAGGGTTCCGTAGTTGCCCATAATGACTTGCTGCAAAGGGTATTAATGTAGAACAAATCCGACTGTTTATTTTGCTGAAAAAATAATTTTAATAACACTATTATGAGAACCTAAGTTTTGTTTAGAAAAATATTAGGTATGTATCCAGTTATGTATTGTAAACATAAAATGTGGTTTCCAAGATATACTACTACTAAGTACGTAATATATCTTTAAGATTAAGCCAGCGCGCCTAATGTAAACTCACAGAAATAGGTATTTTTAAGTTAACCGACGATTACTCTTAAACTAGTGATATCTACTTAGCCGTGACAGTTTTCCTTTTAAATTCGTTATATGTACTACATTTGTGATTTTTTTCACCTCTTCCAAATTAATAGTTTTGCCGGCAGAGGGGGGGGGGGGGGGATACTTGAGTCTAACAATTTTTTTCACTTCAAAGCTTGATATTTGACAAACCAATCACTTGATCGAAAAATGATTTGAGCAAACTAATAATATTTTTTTAAAACCTATTCAATGATACCCCACATGATGGGGTACTCAACCAAAAAAAAATTCAACCCCACTATATATGTAGGGGAGATACCCTTAAAAAATATATTTTTTTGTTGCAATATCTTATGTCTACACCACTATTTTTAATTAGTACAAAAAATTTAACAGGGCACTAAGTATCTTTAACTGATCATATTTATGTAGTTGAAAAATAAAAACACTAAGTCCCAAAACTGTCTCAAAACTGTCCACAAAAATACGTGATAATTGGTAAATGCAATACTAATACTATGACCGACCCGTATACTATCATAGTAAAATTAACCATTGATAAATTTAATTACTTGTTAAACGATAAATTTTACCGGTTCTAAGCCCGAATGAAGTATGAAGGAGAGGGTAGAATTAACAAAATTAAAAAATAACTACCCACATTTATTATTTTCCTTCATTTTATTTTCTATGGCTACCTACATCATAATTGCGACAGAGAGAATGCGAATGAGCAGGATGGAATATTATCAATGAATTAGTGAATGGATTGTAAAATATGACTATGATTTAAGTGAGATTTTCTACAATAAACAAATGATAATAACTTTGCTTTATTGATATTATGAAATTTTTACGTCACATATATGATAATAATATCTTCGCTAATCTGTCCTTAAAGTTTTTGTACTAATTAAAAAATAGTGGTGTATATTCATGTCAAATATCAGCTTTCTAGCACCAGGCGTCTTTGAGCTAGGCTGCGGACGGACAGACGGATGGACATGACGAAACTATAAGGGTCCCTTGTGGACTACGGAACCCTAAATAAGGGTGCTTTGTCCCTTGAAACAACGCAGCGGTTAAATAACACAACACCCTCCCCACCCCAAATGATTGGTATCGCTTCGCTATACAGAGCGAGACTAACCAATCACTTGTCTATGCACAACACATTGTTAATTACATACATACATACATACATACATACATACATACATACATAGACTCAGCCTGCTTCCCGGAGGGGTAGGCAGAGACTACGGAACGCCATTTGCAACGATCCTGACATATCTCTCTTGCTTCATTCACTCCCATCAAATTCCTCATGCATGCTCTTCTGTTTAGGGTACCTCTAATCTGGTCTCCGATCTGGTCAGAGGACGTCCGTCTTGGTCTTCCCCTTCGTGCTGTCCCATTCACATTTGCCTTATATATCTGCTTGGTCAGTCTTTCGTCATCCATCCTCTCCATGTGCCCAAACCACCCAAGCATTCCTTTCTCGATGCTTGTCACTACATCTTCTTTTACACCACAAAACTCTCTTATCACACAATTCTTTACTCTGTCATTCAAAGACACACCACAACTTCTCAGTGCTCTCATTTCTCCAGCATTTACTCTACTTTCAAGTATCTTCTACCATACCCAACTTTCACTAGGTACCGTACATAAGTGTCGGTACTAAACAACCCTCTGTGCACAGCTAATCGTGCCTTTTTGGACACATTTTGGCTATTCAAACATCTTAAGATCTCTATTCACTCTACTACCTGCATTTACTCTTCTTTCAATATCTTCTTTATTCTTACCATCTCTTGTAAACAGCGTACCTAAATATACTCATTCACTTGTTCCACTCGTTGCCCATCGATCACAACATTGCAAGCCGTCACACATTCCTCCTTTTCAAAAACCATAACTTTCGTTTTACTTACATTCACTTTCATACCTTTCCTCTCGTTAATTACTGTCTGTTACAGCAAGTTTTGCAGCCTATGTTACTGCATACGTTGCACTACGTGTTACAATCTGTATATATACATATAAATAAAATTGGAGTGTCTGTTTGTAATATTAAAATAACCGATTTTTACTAAATGCATACGGATGTATACACGGTACATATACCGAAATGAAATTTTTTTAAATTTTTGTCCGTCTATCTGTCTGTTTGTTTTCGCTAATCTCTAGAACGGTTTTCTAATATAATAATAAATATATTATTTCCTTAAAAAAAAATTCTGCCTACCATACTTCATTTTATTTTTAACGCTGGCAACATAAGACATTCAACCGCTAGTACCATAGCCTATAATTCAAAATAATATTCTTTAAAAACTAAAATCTTTCACCGAAGTTCGATCAAGAAACGAAAACTATGTATAAATTTTAAAAATTATGTATTTAATTTTAACGATTTACAAAGTTCTGGCCGCTACAGGCCGTCTTTGGAATTTCTCCTTTGGGTGTAATATTACACTGTGCCTACGCCTTCTGGGATACAGCCGAGAGTCTGTTTTACATATATCTCAACAGCAGTGCCATCTAGCAGAGTAATTTATTTTAGCGTTGAATCCCTACACATTTCTGCGATGATTTACAAACTTAACTATCTTCTAGTGAAGGTCCCACTTGAATCAGTTGTTGAGACATTCCAAGGATTACGCCAGACAAACAGAAGGACATTAATTCAGACAAAAATAATACAATGGTTGATGAGGGCTTCGTAAGTATAGTGTATATATCACAGACTGGCCATACAATTATATCAGGGCCGTGAAAGCTCCCTACATGGGTAAATTTCATATAAATCAGCGCCATCTACCGATGATTGTAAGATCTAAAGAAAAATAAATTACATATATACCTAGAAATATCTGTAGCGATAACTGAACGGTAATTTCGGCAACATCGTTAAGATCTGCGTAGCGCAGTGGAAGCGTGCTGGACTCAAATTTTAGAAGTCCGTGGATCGAATCCACGCTTGTCTAGAGCAACTTTTTGTGATTTTATATATTTTTATACTTTTAAATTGCATATTTTACATAATAGTTGTCATTTACTTATTTATTAACACCGAAATTAAACATTTTATTTTGAAAAATGAATCCACTACTAACGCCATCTATACGATCGAAATAAAAATAAAATTAATTTGTACGCCATCTAGAGTCGAGGATGCCTATTGAACTTCAATTTCGAAAGTGTATTATCTATGAATTATATTTATACATGAGTATAGAGTAGGTATAAACATCATCCTACCTGTCTACAGATGGGTAAGCAGTGCTGCAGCATGTGTTGCGTGAACAGTTTGGCGAGATGTGCGTGGTTGGTCGCACAAGCTCCCCCGCACAGCAGGGCCTTGACGCGCGCTCGTAAAGATGAGCGGGATGAACCAGATGTTGATGTGTCTTGGTACCATCTGTAGCATAAAAATAGAACATTTTATTTTATAGTTAAACTAGACTTACTCCCTATGACTCCGTCTGTATAAGCTATACACCTTAACCTTCCTTAGTAATCGCACTATACATTAGTAAAAAAGCGGTGTAAGCCGCCTTCCAGCTAGATGGAGTGATGAAATACGCAAGTGGCTGGTAGCGACTGAACACGAAAAGCCGATAATCGGGCTCAGTAGAGTGTGGCGTGCCACTGGAGAGGCTTATATCCAACAGGGGACTATGTCAGGCGGTAAAAACGGTACACAAATCCGTAGTTTTTGAGTTTATCCGAGAGACAGGACGCGACGGGGATTTCATTTTATGATATTTATGGATCTTATGTATCTTTACCTAATATGGCGTTGGATGTAGCGTCCTGTTTTATGAAACGATTTCAATTTCTCTTAACCCTGTAGGTATTCCCGTACAACCGTGTGTTGGGCCGGCAATTGGAGGGATATGCCTCACTATAATGTAAGTGCAATTAATCATGACTATAGATTTAGTATATGGTTTCCTAAAACATTACTTTGAGTCGATTGCTAGAAAGAAACACATATTTCAGAACAAAATTGTTATTAGCAACGCGTATTGGTAAAAGCATAGCGCCCTGCGGTACACCACCGCTGAAGCCATACAAGCAGAGCTAAAACTTCATGTCACACGCACTTTCAAGCGGCTGAACACAAAATTGAATACCCATTTACACAATCTTTCAGAAAAAAAGTAATATAGCCACTTTAATAGAAGATCTTACATCAAACACAAACAAAGGCCTTTTTGAGAATTTTAGCCTTATCGCGACAAGAGAAAGGATATGTGCATCTTGATGTCTATACTATATTAATGCAAATTGTTATCAAAATCATTTCAGCAGTTTTGTCGTAAAATAAACATTTATTTGTACCCCACAAACTTTCGTATAATATGGGATTACGTATAACATGGGGGTAATAGTGGGATGGACAGACACACAAGTTGTCTTAAAGATTACATTTTGTTTTATCGTATCTAAACCTAAAAAACGACTTGAAAGACAGTTTAAAGTGTATATGATACTCCTAACAGCATATAACTACAAAAACACAACGACAAATTACCTCAAAATCTCATAGAACATATCCCTTTGCTTCTTAAAGTTCTGGAAACTGAGCATCGAAGGGAAATTGTCAGCATTATCTGTCTCCGAGTTGAAACATATCACTCCGTTGGACGGCTGCTCTGAAGGTCTGGACCGATCTTGAGTGACCTCGGCTTCGCATCGCAGTCCGTAGCAGTTTAGTAGGAATTTAGCTAGCTCTGGATAGAAGGAACGGACTTTTTTGTTTTCACCTGGAAGAAAATGCCAATAAAATAACGAATAATATTGTAAATTATTATAGTTGGTGCCAAACTGATTGAAAATAAAGTTCATTGACTTTTCGGTAAGGAGATATTATAGTATGAAGCATAAAATAATAAAGCTACAGACATTGCTTTTTAGGTGTATAAAATGTCATGTGTGTAACAGATGTATGATATTGACTGGTAGTTCAGTTCTGGGATTAGCGAACTATATTCTACACCGACCATAGGGTGAAATATTAGGCCGTAGGCGTACGTAACGTGATGTGCATGCGGGACTTCCTTGTTATTGGCGCCCGACATGGGGCAAAAGTCTACACCAGCCATTCCCTAAGATTTTTTTTTATGGTAATAGGCGGCAAACGAACAGACGGATTGCCTGATGGTAAGCAATTACCGCCGCCCATGGACACAAGCAACACCACAGGAGTCACAAGTGCGTTGCCGCCCCTTGGGGTTTGGAAAAGGGATAGGATGAAGAGTGGGATGGGGGAGAAGGAATAGGGGATAGGGCCTCCGGCACTCTCACTCACCGAACGAAACGCAACAGTTTAGGTACTATTATTTTACGTCGATTTTCTGTGAGAGTGTGCTCCGCGGAGCCTCAGGGCTCCACAGAGATGTATGTTACTAAAACTATTGATTTTAAAGTGCACATAGGACTCGACTTTGTTTTATTTTAGGGCTTTGCCAAATATTTGGTTACCTAAAAGGGTTCCATCCCTAAAAACGCTTGAGAACCACTAGTCTACACAAAATCTTACGTATTACTTAGTTCCTTTTCAATAGAACCCCTTTTTTTATTATGGTAATAGGCGGCAAACGAGCAGACGGATCGCCTGATGGTAAGCAATTACCGCCGCCCATGGACACAAGCAACACCACAGGAGTCACAAGTGCGTTGCCGCCCCTTGGGGTTAGGAAAAGGGAAAGGATGAGGAGTGGGATCAGGGAGAAGGAATAGGGGATAGGGCCTCCGGCACTCTCACTCACCGAACGAAACGCAACAGTTTAGGTACTATTACTTTACGTCGATTTTCTGTGAGAGGGTAGTACTTCCCCGGTCGAGCCGGCCCATTCATGCTGAAATCAGCAAGGCTCTACTACCTTGTAAACCCCTATTGAAAAGGGACTAAGTAATACCATAGTAAAAACAGAATAGTAGATAATAGGTTAGCTAAGGCCGCTCGGCGAGTTAATTGCCTACTCTTGCGTTGACAACCCGTGCGGTTGTCACTTGTTTACACCGCGGCGCCGGCTTTGTCGGCGCTCGCGCTTTTTCGCCGCTTTTTTAAGTGATCGCGCTGAATACTTCACAATTTAAGTTTAAATTTATTTTTTCTCAAATACCTACTGACTACCTAAGCGTTATATAACTATCTAAATGCCTTTTTTAATGAGAAAAAGTAACAAGTTTTTACTGTCGTTTAACACGTTGTATATTATTAATAACGTTTATTACAAAACTGAATGTATATAAACAATTCAAGCGGGCGAGCAGTGAAGTACCTACATGAATGCGCTCGATCAGACGCGCGGCGCATCCCGTACTGAATCCGCGCCGAGCTTGCCGCGCTCGTGAGATTGTGTGCGTGAACAGTGCGTGCGTACACGGCGCCGGCGACTCACGCGTACATTCAAACCAGCGCGGCAGCGCGGCGGCCGATTTGTATGAAGCTATCTTACTATTCTGTTTTTACTATGGTAATACGTAAGATTTTGTGTAGACTAGTGGTTCTCAAACTGGTCATTTAAAATGCAAATTACTAGTTTATTGCAAGATTCAAGAATGTCGATGTTAATTGCAAAATGGAGTGCAATTTTGATTTGATGTCATGTATGTATATTGACCATACTGCTATTGAGCATAAATTCAAGGTAGGAATTAATCTACTAAAAACTCACCCAAAGTCTTCAAAGAACTTTTATCCAGTATCACTTCTAATATAACCCTTTGATGCCACAGAGATTTTACAGCAAAATAAGTACTATTATGTATAGTTTTCAATAAATATCCCACATCATTCTCCTTTAATTTAGCCTCTGCCGACAAAAAATCATCTTCATACTGTTTCGATATCAAAATCGATATTAGAAAATATATCTCTGTATTCACACTCATTATTAAATTGTTTTTCAGCAAAATTTCATACACATCGACAAGTAAATCAAGCTTGTCTTTCAAAACAACTTTAGTTACTTCAGCTTTGATAAAGTTCTGACACTTTTCCATAGAATTCTTGTGAGTTATTTTAATCTGTGGTGATATTAATGGTTTCTGTGGTAATGACGTATTTAGAATATTAAATTTCTCCATTAACTTGTGGCGCTCTTGCTTTAATATATTTCTTTCTGTTTCAAAACTATTTGTTTCTTTCACTTGTATCCTTTGCTGCTTGAAAGCTGAATTTTCTTCAAGTAACAAAGGCGAAGTGTGAATAGATTCCGCGCTAAAACTATTCAGAGATATACTTTTCTGTGATTTATCTATATTCGTTGGTTTGATTCGTCTTTTCTCTGACCTTAGAGAGCTTGCTTTCCTTGCACCGATCTCAGGGAACATCTCCGAATTAGTCAGATCTAATTCTAATTTACTTTCGTCGTTGTCTGAAGAAATTCGTTTGTCTCTGCGTTTTTTCGAACTTTTCTGGACATTGACCAAGTAATCACCTAAACAGCTTTTTTCTTGAGATCTAGAATGTCTATGACTTAGTCTTGGAGTGTCGCATCTCTCGTGGTTTTCTTTAACAAAACTTCTAGGTGTCACCGGACTGGTTAGAGGTAAATTAGGGTATTCAGACGGTTTTAAGCCATTTTTCATTGGAGTACTGGACAATCCTAATCTGTCTATGCCAATACTGATTCTAGATTCGTCTGAGGAGACAGATTGGTTTGATTTTTCTTCTGTGAAGAGTTTAGTTTTGACTCGCCTGCCGGGTCTCTTCTTATCTTTACTGGGTGATTCGTGGGAGCGCAGTCGGTCTGTTTTGCTGACTGATTGACTGACTGACAAGCTGTCCATGGTTCTGTCTTCACTGGTCGTCGGGTCGGAGACTGACCTTCGATGCTTGCGTCGTGTGCTGAGCAACTTTTCAGGCGTGCTGTGTTGCAAGATTTGTACTGCATTGCTGTTTGTTTGGAGAATGCTGCAAAGTATATTATTTCGTTAATATTACTCCACCGTCCGTACTCTTACCGTCCGTGTAGTGACGGATTAAGAATAAAAATTGTCGCCACCCCATATCATCCCGTGGGTGTCGTAGGAACCGACAGAGGGAGTATATTATGCAGAGAACAGCACTGTAAGAGAAGGAAAACTTGATACAAACCCTACACCAACCCGTTTGGCCAGCGTGGTATAGTAGGCCAATTCCTCCTTTCAAAGGAGAGGCCTAGTCCAGCAGTGGACTGTAAAAGGCTGATGATGAGTGATTACTCCACCAACCAAAAACCTGCTGAGCCTGGACTCCAAGACGAAAGTCTTGGATGCAACTGGTGTAATGCTAGGACGATGATAATTACTCCAATTGAACAAGAAAAAGTTTGTTTACACTTTTACCTGCCACTAAATCCGAGCATTTATTAAAAAGAATAAATTGATTTTAAGCTTTAATAAAAGAATATAGAACTCAAATTTTTTCCTGCACATAATTAACAAATTACTTGACTTAGATTTTACTCAAGAGGATACTACATACTACTTATCTGAAATATGTCCCATCACACAAAAACCTACCCTACTACAACAACTTCATATATATAGATTAATATTATCTACCTGAGGGAGCTAACGCTTGGTTGCCATGACAACATAAGGAATTCCTTCTTCGTTCTTTCTTTTCCATACATTTTTGCACTTGGTGATTAGCAATATTGTTAATCGAATGCTATTTGACTAAGGGGATATCATTTTAGGTTGCAGTGGCTATGTACAATCTCGAAACGCAAACACTAGCGCTATCTTACGGATGCCGACAGAGCTACGAAGATGAATGCCTATAGAAAATTCTGACTGCCTCCGTGGTCCAGTAGATAGCGTATGCGACTGCTGATCGGAGGTCCCGGGTTCGATTCCTGGGTCGGGCAATAGTGTTACTGGGTTTTTCCGAATTCTCAGTAGCAACACGGAGTCTGATGATGTGCCCGGTAACGGCAATAGGCTCGCCCCCTATTACGTGGGACCTAAAAATTCATGGCGAAATGTGGGTGTAATATTACACCTCTGCCTACCCCTTAGGGGATACAGGCGTGAGTCTATAAATAAATAATAAAAATTCTGTATCCACGCTATTAAATGCTACACACGCATAACTTCTTCTTCTCTATAAAATATAATAATCGGGCAGTGTTCTCGCAAGCACGATCATTTAATCAGTGCCAGTACTCCCTAGAGTAGCATTTGGAAGTTTGGAAGCCAGAATCATTATCCTTAAATTACCCTGTAAACAAACTATCCTGCTGCTGGGCCTAACCCTTCTCAAAAAAAGGTTAAGGGTATAGGGGTAAGTAAAAGGGTAAGGCTGTAATCCACCATATAGGGTAAGTAAAAGGGTAAGGCCATAATCCACCATGCTGAACTTTGAGAGATGCAGGTTTCCCCACAATGTTTATCTTCGCCATCAAGCAAGTGATATTTAACCCTTAAGTAACACTGTGGGGTAATTTTTCACCCCAGGCGCATAAAATTTGATGTATTTTTTTTTCAGCGAATCTAATATCATTTTGTTTTGTGTATTCTCAGTTAGTTACGCATGTTTTAATTTATTATCAACGTAATATATTAATTTCATAATATTTTTTTTAATTTCATTTTGAGTTTCAAATTTGTTTAGGACATCTAGTCTATGTTCAATTAATGTAAGTTTCTTTTTACCACAGTTATTCCGCAAGAATTTTTAAGGGGACTCTGTTTTCGAGACTGTTAGTTGTAAGGGAAAAATCTATGTCTTTGTTAACGTTGATTAAAATATACTACTACTAGAGGACGCCCGCAGCTACGCTTACACATTTTTTTAATTTAACTGTTTCTGTGGGAATTTCAGGAAATCCCTTCTTAGTGCACCCCTAAGATACCCAAGAAACATACATGCTAAAATTCAGCTTCCTGCGTCTTATAGTTTTGGCTGTAGCTTGTCTGTCAGTCAGTCAGTAACGCAAGGATTTTATATATTAAGATATGCTGGACTGATGTTTTTTTTAAATTAATATAATAATTTAGTAAGACTGCTAATATATATATACTTCAAAACTATATCTTGTATACAGGGTGTCACAAGACCCATCACTAAACCGAAGTCTACTCGTTTTGCACATCATGCCAACTCATACTAAGCGAAAATAATACCTGGGAAACGAAATATTTTTTTAAGCTTAAAAAATAGGCACATTTTATTAGCCGCAATGTATAGCGCGCGCTTGCAGAAAAATTGGCGCGAGAAGTGCATCGTACCTACGGCGGCGGCCGTATCTACCTACACCGTGCGCCGTGATCGACCTAAGGGCGGTTTCAGATTAGCGTATTTTTCAGCGCGTATACGGTCGTTTCAGCATACGCGCTTACACGCGCGCTAAATTATGCGCTACAAAAAACCGGACTCGCGTAAACGGGCATATTTCGGCATGTTCGCTCGAAATGGTCGTGGCATCGTGTCAGTGTCAACATGGACTCTGACGGCTCAAGCTTATACGAGCTTAAAAGTACATCGACGCTTGTACGAGTTACTCGTGTGCCGAAAAGGCGCGCCTATACGCGCCTACATGCGCTTCCAAAAACCAGCTTATACGCGCGTATAACGCTAGTTTGCAACCGCCCTAACGGCGGCAGTTTATGATCACGTCGTCACGCGGTCGAGGGGAACAAACTCGCCTACAGCTCAGCTGATGTCTTGTAGCGCATACATCGCGTTTAGGGAGCTTTAAAGGCGTTTATTTTAGGGCAATATTGAAAATTTTGTTTATGTTTATTTTGAAGAAAGTTTACATTTATATACAATTTTGGAATAATTAGAAAAAAAAAATCGTGACTTTGAGCCTCAATTTCTCCTGAACCAGTAATTTTCCAGGTATGGTGCCGAAGTAAAAAATGTTCGTAATGATTGGTACAATATGGGGTTTCAGTTTTCGTTAAGGGTCTTTTTACACCCTACAGGTAATGTGACTTATTAATATCCGATTGGGGTAATTTTATACCCCAGGGTGATCATTCTGTAACCGAAAGCTGTTTCTGTAACTCAAGTTTATTTACTGCCAAAAGAGATATCTTTAATTTCAATACGCGATATCCTAATAAACTTACTGTACCTACAGTTAAAACAGACGTATGCAGTCGTAACAGCTACTCCATGGCGGTACGCATTTACAATCATCTACCGCAACATTTACATGATTTACCTAATAATAAGTTTAAGAACGAATTGTTTCGATGCTTAATGGCAAAATGTTTTTATTCGGTAAATGAATATTTAAATTGTAAACATTCAACAAACTTTTGAATATTTGCATGCTGTAAAATTTGACAGCAAATGTGCTGATCTAAACTTGTAACAATATCTCTGTATACCACATTTTCGCAAATAAATATTTTGTATTTGAAATAAGGATGTTACTGTCAAGGGTTATTTATGTCAGAATTTCGAAAAGTCATTGGTGCGCACTGTGGATCCAAACCCAAGATGTACGTAGCAGTCTGTCTCTCTCCTAGGCTATTGCTGCTTATTAAGAAGGCAGGATGTTTACTAGTATTTTTTTTTAATATGAGTAAATATCCTAGCATGAAATGTATAGCATGCAGAATAATTACTCAAGATGTTTAAAACATTATCTCACATCTTTGATTTATCCCTTTCAAGAATACAACTGGCTCGTTGGTCTCGCGGCATAAATGTGCGCGTGGGATTGGGAGGTCTCGGGTTCGATTCCCGGGTCGGGCAAAGTGTTATTGGGTTTTTCCGTAGGAAATTCTCAGTAGCAGCACGGAGTCTGGTAATGTGCCCAGTACGGCAATAGGCTCGCCCCCTGTTACGTGGGACTTAAAAACTCATGGCGAAATGTGGGTGTAATATTACACCTCTGCCTACCCCTTCGGGGATACAAGCGTGAGTCTATAAAAAAAAAAGAATACAACGCAAAAATATAATATTTTCCTATGTATTCTATATTTCTATGACCCTAAAACTAGTACAATTGTCTTACCAATAATGGCATTTATGGCAACCAAAAATATAAATAAAAATATAGCACAGTTTAGGAACAGTGGGAACATTTGTGTCATAGTAAAGTACAGAAACTAAAGTGAAACAGACTGCCTCTGTGGTCCAGTGGAACACATGCATCTGCTGATCGGGAGATTCTGGGTTTGATTCCCGGGACATGTAAAAATTTTACTGGCTTACACCCTAATATGTAGGAATAGGCCCTAAAAATTCATAATATGGCAAAATGTGGGTGTAATATTATACCTCTGTCTACCCCTTTGGGGATACAGGTGTGAGTCTATAAAAACAAAAGTAACTAAACTACACTCTATTATTGGCAGCCAGAAGTATCCTACTATGATGTTAACATTTTCGTGTGTTATGCCTGTGAATATATTTCTCAACAAATATTTCTTCAATATCTATAATATATCTCCTCAACAAACAATTATTTATTACTAAATTGCAAAATACTATTGTTAAAATTCTTCTATAATGAATATGCATAATTTAGCTTAATATCATCTGAAAAAGGAATTATTTTAAAGAAATGATAAGTAAATTCGATTACCAGTTTTTTTTATATTATGTATCTACCATAACAGTTTACCTGGAAGAAACTGCTTATAGCGATAAGGATGTCTATTTACAGTCAACAACTTCCTGCTAGACCACCATAAGGGCGAGAATCGCTCAGCAAGACATTGTCGCTTCCAGTGCTACTTTACACAGACATGGACACTCGTATACAAAACCAGTTTCTATTGTGCCTAGACTCTATGAGGGAGCCAAGGGTATTATTCAAACTGGCCCACCGCTGACTTGTTTGATTGTACATTTCCTAGTTAGATTTCACTTTTTTGATAAAACCATAAGCGTACAAATAAGATCTAACTATTATCCCCATTTGTGTCAGCAAAAATCGTACTTGCAAATGATCCTGAATTTAGCAGATAGCAGACAAAAAAAAATTTCAGAAAGGGATATCTACAAGCAAAATTAAGTTCTTCAAGCTTACCAAATTGGAAATTGTTTGTAGTTGATTTACCTAAAGGTGATAATAAACTAATATTTTTTTTTTACAAGATATAATAATTTTAAATTAAATATTAAAGTTTGGGAAACTCTCGCCGTTTTTTCTATTGCTCCAGAAATCTGAAACTTTCAAATTTAGTTTATTTTTGGATTCAAAAAAGGTGATTTCAATTATTTTCTTTAATTTTGGCTTAGGGCATTCTGGGGCGTATATCTGCGTGAAAAATTATTATTATCAAAAAACAAAAGAAGTCACCTTTTCGTCTTTAAAAGATCTAAAGATGATATTCTTTGTATTTTAAATTTGTTTGTCTGATCGTTACATATCCTGATGTTTGTATTTGTTTTTTAAATTTCGGTGGCGGATATCATAGTTAAAAATAATTAAAATCAAAATAAAAAAATGTCATGTCTTAATTTTCATAAATCTATAAGTACATGATATATACTAGATTTTTTATTTTCTTATTTATTTATATCAATAAATATGAAATAAATAAATAAGAAAATAAAAAATCTGAGATAAGTATATCATCTTTAGATTTTTGAAAAATAGAGACATGACATTTTTTAGTTTTTGATTTTAATTATTTTTGGCTTTGATATCCGCCACCAAAATTTCAAAAAAATACAAAAATCAGGATATGTAACGATCAGACAAACAAATTTAAAATAAAAAAAATATCATCTTTAGATCTTTTAAAGACGAAAAGGTGACTTCTTTTGTTTTTTGGTAATAATAATTTTTCACGCAGATATACGCCCCAGAATGCCTTAAGCCAAAATAAAATAAAATAATTGAAATCACCTTTTTTTAATCCAAAAATAAACTAAATTTGAAAGTTTCAGATTTCTGGAGTGATAGAAAAAACGGCAAGAGTTTCCCAAACTTTAATATTTAATTTAAAATTATTATATCTTGTAAAAAAAAAATATTAGTATATTATCACCTTTAGGTAAATCAACTACAAACAATTTCCAATTTGGTAAGCTTGAGATATCCCTTTCTGAAATTTTATTTTGTCTGCTATCTGCTAAATTCAGGGTCATACTTGCAAAGGGATCTGTTTTTTTAAATCAAGCCTTCTACTTAAACATAGCATTGTTTAGATGAAATTTGGTATTTGATTTGTTTGGGTTTTATACCTTTTAATCATAGGCAATTTACAAAGGAGAATGACCAAATTTGTATGGAAGATGGGCTAAGTTTGCTTCTCGATTATTTGACCAGTAAAATATAGTAAATATACTCCTAATTAAATTAGGAAAAAAATAATACGATATTCGGCGGCAGTTCTTAGCTAACGGACATTTAGGGGCGGAACATATCTGACCGAAGATACGTCGAACGTATCTTCGGTCGCGTCTATTCCGTCAAATGAATCGGTACACATCTGACGGAAAATGCGTCGAGCGTATCTGCACACATTCGCTGAAAGCGTGGCTATTATGCACACATATAAGTTTGTTCATGCAGGGCCGTACTCAGGGCAGCTCAATATTTTACTGTTATATTCTTTTACCTAATCATTTTTCGTATTCCCTGATGTTATGTAGTCACTGAAGTCCTGTAGTTATTTATATTGCAATTCGAGTTTGACTATTAAAAATATGTCGGACTTCGAAGATTTTTTATAGTAGCCAACAAGCGTTATTTAAATATATATCCTATTTAGGTATGGAGGTTCAAAAATAAAAGACGATAATACGATTTGGTTACGGTTTTTCACAAAACTTATACAAATGATATAGAAGCGGTTACAGACTACAGTTGCAGAGCAAGACACAAAATGTTTTCTATATAGGTATGTATGGAAATTGTTCCCGTGGACCTTTAGCACCTCATACCCAAAAATTGGCCCTCGATCCAAGCTAGCAAATATGCGTACACTCATAGCACATACTAACACTACATTATTCTACACATTTCATTTCTGAAAAAATAAGTAAGGTCTGGCGGCCCTGGAATCTTACGATCTTAAAATCACCGATCTGGGAATCACCGATCTGGGAATGACATGGATATGTTATGTCCAATACCTACGAATTTAGCGTGCTCACCTACGAAATTAGCGTGCACACCTACGAAACGTTGGGCAAATAAAATGGCTGCCATTTGGGTTGTTCTCCAGAATGTAATCGATAACGATATGGAGCCGGTTAGAGGAGAATAATACATTTTTGTAGTAAGTTACCTTTGTTAGTTTAAATCGTTTGCCAGATTAGTTTATTCCATAATGCAAATGTGGGCGAACATGGCAAAGCGAAAGACGACCCTTGTATGAAACATGTAACAAAATATTCTCTGAGAGCCAATATCGGTTTTTTAGACATATTTATGCACAAAAACAAAATTATTATGTTCGATAGACAACGATTTCACAGCAGATGTACCACACACCTTGGCGAAAAATATGGCGATAGTGGCACGAATGACATTTCTAATAAAATATCGTCATGATTAATTTATTCAGTTAACTATGGCTATCTCTTTTTTCTGACAGAAATATCCCTAAGACAAAACGAGACAACACTATGTTTGGTGGCTTTATGTCGATTTCGTATACATGTGTATAAAAAAAACATGGCGAAATGTGGGTGTAATATTACACCTCTGCCTACCCCTCCGGGGATACAGCCGTGAGTCTATAAAAATATAATAATTTATGTGAATAATGTAATTTTTCTATATGTACCTACTATTTGCCCTCTCCATTTATATTCCTTACTCAAAGGTCAAAATTCACGTGGTGCGTGGTGCGCGCGACGTCGACGGATAATCCGTTAGTACGCTCGACGTACTAACGGATTATCGGTCAGGTGTGAATGGTTGAACGTTTTTCTATACATTTGTATGTATTGGCGTTACGCGACCGATAAAACGCGACGGATCTTCCGTCAGGTATGTGCCGGCCCTAAAGATTTCAAATATTTTGAGGTTAAGTATTGTGATAGTTACATGACTTAATCATATTAATAGTAGTAAATTAGTTAATCATCGCCCGTACTTCAAAGAGGTGTGCGTCAGGATGGCTGGACCATGAGCTATTTTGGAGGTATGAACAATACCAAACTTTTGTACCTATTTTATACTATTTGGTACCAGACATCAAAAATTTTGTACCTCGCTAAAGAGGGAAAACTTTTACGAGGAAAGTGGCCAGCCATTCTGACTTCAGAATGGCTGGACCAAACCGGTGTCACCTAGTTGTAGGCGTTATAACTAGTTCATCTTTTCGTTAAAATATAGTACCTAATTGGTAGGGTCATTACGCCGGTTTGCCGGCCGGGTCTAGTTTTCGGCCTTTGGCACTAGGTGTTACAGTAAATTTGATTTAATAAAGATTATAGTGCATATTAAAGCACGAAATGATGTTAAATACATTTACAGATGGTTGCATTATATCTGGCAATATTACTTGGTCGAGTAAACACAACACGCGACTTTTAGTAAATTGTTTAGTACGACCCCCGCACAGGAGCTGTCAAGACGTGTGGGGAACGAGCGAAAAGTATAGTGGCGCGCGTTCTACTCAAAAGTAAGTTTTGTGCTGTTTTTATTATGATTATCTAATAATGTGCATATATTCCACTGTATTAATCACTTAGTACTGTATTTTCACATTAATAAGTGCAATATTTTATTAAAATAGTTGTTAAATTAGGTGGCCGGAAAGTGACTTAATAAATTCTCCAAAAGTTTGGTTGTCGGCCATGCGGCCGAAAAGTAGCTCACGTTCAGCCTATATAATTTTGTCTTTTTTATTTAATTGGATAGACGAAAGTAGACTTCTTTTCGTTTAAAATGAACCTTATTCTTGTGAATACTCTAGTTTTCAGTTTTCGGCCATCAAAATACTGCAATTTTAACGGTTATTGATGAAACTAAAATACGCATTTCGGTGGTGGCCGAAAACTAAAGTGAGTCTATAATTATTATTCAGTTTTCGGCCAACTTAAAATTGTATGAATAATAGGGCGGCCGAAAACCGGACGGCGCTCTGATTTTCAGCCATTTCATGAAACATAAACTATTTCAAGATGCATTTTAGAAATATCTTTCAATAAGATTTTTTTTGCTTCAGATGGCTCCTCCAAAGAGTAAGGATATCATTAAAAAAAGAAAAAGAAATGCACCTTATACTCAAGATACCATTAACCAGGCACTTAGAGATATTCGCGAAAAAAAGCTTTCTATTAGAGAAGTTTGCCGAAATTATGGAGTTCCTAGGGCAACTGTACAAGATCGAATATCTGGAAGAAGTAGTGATTCGATTAAAACTCGAGGTCCTGATCCTATACTTACCCATGAAATCGAAATAAAAATAGTGGAATGGCTTATTGACATAGCTAAGTGTGGTTTTCCTATAAAAAAATCAGAACTGCTAGACACTGTTCAGAAAATCATAAAAGACTTACGGATGCAGACTCCTTTCAAAGACGACCGTCCTGGACAAACTTGGTTTTTGAATTTCTTGAAAAGGCATCCGGAAATTTCACAAAGATCAGCTGAAGGAATAAACAAGGCGAGAGCTAGGGTAACGAAAGAGTCAATCAAGCTCTGGTTTCGAGAACTTGAAGCGTTTCTGGTAGAGTCAAATCATCGTGATATACTGGAATCTCCGGAACGTATATTCAATGGAGATGAGAGTGGGTTCGCCCTTTGTCCTAAAACAGGAAAGGTCCTTGGTCCTCGAGGGTACCGGAATCTTTACCAAATTAAAAATGGCAGTGAAAAAGACAATTTAACTGTTTTGGTGACATTTAATGCTAACGGACAAGTATGTCCTCCACTAATAGTTTTTCCATATATTCGTCCGCCAAAACAAATAGCAGATAGCATGCCACCACATTGGGTTCTTGGAAGGTCTGAGAGTGGTTGGATGCGAAGTGATGTATTTTTTGAGTACATTACGAATGATTTTAATAATTGGTTAGTGAGTAACGAAATTAAAAAACCCATCCTCTTACTGGTTGATGGACACAAATCCCATATGTCAATTGAGTTGAGCGCGATGTGCGAGCGATTGGAAATAATTCTTTACGCTCTGCCACCTAATACCACGCACATACTTCAACCAGCAGATGTCAGTGTTTTTGGGCCTTTGAAATCAGAATGGAAAAAAGTAGTTAGGAAGTTTTTGACGAAGCCAGAAAACATAAACTCTTCTGTCACCAAGACAAATTTTTGCGCTCTTTTCAAAGACTGCTTGGAAAATGCAAATATGCAGCGAAATATAATTAATGGCTTCAGAAAATGCGGGCTTTATCCATTAGATCCTGATGCACTGGATTACACGAAATGTGTCCAGAATACCCTAGAAATATTAAACAAATCAAAGACACCCGAAAGAAATTCTAAAGAAATAACTAACGCAGACCTTGTTTCCACAAGAAAGGTTTTAAAACATTTAAAATCGACTCTGGCCGAAAGAACATAAACGTGGCTGTTATATTGAAGGAGATGAAGAAACTGAAAAGAAAGTCTTCTCAGATACAATTTGCTGACGTTTTATACGAAACATGCTCTGAAGACCAGACGAACTCAACAGTAAATATTACAACATCTCAAATAGTCGAAGAAGATAACAATATGACCAGCCAATTAGATAATATCAACATGACTCAAATGGTGTCCTTTGAAACCATTCCACAAAGCCAGGCTGACGAAGACTTGCTTCTTCAATCGAGCAATATAAGACCGCTTAGTCCTGTTAAAACTCCAGAAAGTCTGTGCAGCATAAGTCAAGATAAAAGTGTTCCAATAACTCATGGTGTTCTAGTAACTCACTCAGATAAGGATTCATCTATCGAAGCATCAGAATCGTTGATTGATAACGATATTTCCACATTTCATTTGTCAGGAAGTTATTTAGATGTTGGTTCTTTAGTATCGCTGGATAATGTTCTTATAATACCAACTCAAATAAGTCTGCCAACAACAACAGTACTGTCTGAAAGCGTAAAAGATTGCCGCGATGCAATAATAACCACTCAATGTAGTACGATAACCACCAATTCCACAGTATTACTGCCACAAACACCCATGATATCAAACAAGACCTCTGAATCATTGGAAAATACAATAACTCGACGCAATGTGCTGGTTGAGACTCCAATAAATCAGACTAGTACACCTATACAAACTAGTAGAACAAAGGACACACAACATATTATAGAAAAACATTTGTTTAAACCGCAACCTGCAAAAAAATCTATCTCTATCACTACACGTACACCTTTACCTGCGGCAATTTCATCGGCGGAGTATCGGAAATTTTATGAAGATAAAGAAAAAGTTAAAACAGAGAAGTTAGAATTGAGAAAAAAACGACAAGAAATTTTGAAAAAGAAAAGACTAGAAAAAGAACAGTTAAAAAATGCTAAAGTTACAAAACGAAAAATCGCGAAGACCAAGAAACCCATGAAGGAAAACGAAAGAGTTAAAGTAGATTGCGCCCTGTGTCAAGATATTTTAATAAGTGATACAGAAGAAGATCCTAAAAAAAATATAGGATGTGATTTTTGCACCAAATGGTATCATTTAAGATGCACAGACTTCGCTGGACTAAAGTATGAAGAAGTACAAGACAAACCCTTCAAATGTAATGCTTGCATTTGTAATCAGTTTACTTAATTCCAATAATTATAATTAAGCATATTTGATTGCAGATTATTTTGCCAAATGCTGCCACAGGTATATTTAAGATTTGATTTTAGATTTTTATTGATAGAAAAATGTTGATTATGATTAGGTATAGTTACTCGTATTATTTTGTATAAGAACGAAGCTTTTGTTGATATTATCGAACTTATAAAGATTGTTACCAAATATTTTATTAATCAAAGATTATTATACGAATTTATGTTTTAATGATTAGAATTACTTTATGATGGCTCTTTATTGAGAATCTTTTTTTCGACTGATATTATAATTATTATATTAAGTATGAATAAATTACAGAAGACTTATAGATAATATTCTTGCATTGTTGTCAATTATGATGGTACCTGATTAATAATAATTTGATTGTTACTGTAAATAAAAAATACAGGAAGAAATACATTTTATTTTTATTTTATTTAGTTTGTATTACCTTTCTATTCTATCTAATCCAGTGGCCGAAAACCAAATTCTTGTGGGCCGAAATCTAAAATTTGTGGCCGAAAACCGGCGTTTTACCCATTTTGCAAATTAAAAAATTATATAAAAAAGAGGTTTATTTGTAGGAACCAATGAGTTATATAAACGAAAACTACATTATGTAGACTATAAATTAACAGCAATAGCACTAGGCTTAAATAATAGCAATATTTTTTTCTAGTGCCTTAAAGTTGACAACTCCACTAAAAGGCCGAAAACCGACGCAACGACCCTACCTGAACATATGTTTTTCTTATATTTTTTCGATAAGCCGTAAATAAGTTACACCTACAAGAAGGATTCGCACTTGCCCGGTTTTTCTACCCGACTGCGGCGAAGCCCAAAAGGAGTGTTATTTAAGTCAGTAGTGAAAAAATATTGTGAAATTGCATGGAAAATCGAAATACAATCAAAATAGTAACAATTTTATTTTCCCATACAAACTGTTCCTACCTATCAAACATTTTATGCGAACCCGATACCCTCTGCATGGCAGTCTGTTGGTATCTCCACTTATCTATGTGTGTTATGATTTATTTTCGATAATCTACCTACCTACTACCTACCTACCTACCTACTACCTACCTACCTACTGCCTACCTACCTACTGCCTACTTACCTACTGTCTACCTACCTACTACCTATCCCTTCGGAACGCACGCATAAAATGTTTGATAGGTAGGAACAGTTTGTATGGGAAAATAAAATTGTTACTATTTTGATTGTATTTCGATTTTCCATGCAATTTCACAATATTTTTCAGTACTGGCTTAAATAACACTCCTTTTGGGCTTCGCCGCAGTCGGGTAGAAAAACCGGGCAAGTGCGAATCCTTCTTGTAGGTGTAACTTATTTACGGCTTATCGAAAAAATATAAGAAAAACATATGTTCAGGTACCAATTAGGTACTATATTTTAACGAAAAGATGAACTAGTTATAACGCCTACAACTAGGTGACACCGGTTTGGTCCAGCCATTCTGAAGTCAGAATGGCTGGCCACTTTCCTCGTAAAAGTTTTCCCTCTTTAGCGAGGTACAAAATTTTTGATGTCTGGTACCAAATAGTATAAAATAGGTACAAAAGTTTGGTATTGTTCATACCTCCAAAATAGCTCATGGTCCAGCCATCCTGACGCACACTTCAAAGAGTACTTACGTTAGGCCGTCGGTCCCAGTTGTCATGAAGATCTTTCACCATCGCACGTCGTTACGGGGAGTCAGTACCCTCCAATAAACCGATATTTACTGGTCTTAACCATACAATATCACTATCCTTTTGGGTTATGGCGGTCAGACTATGGAAAAGTTAATATTCTGTCACATCTGGTTAGACTAGTAAGCGGACCCAGGGCTCCTAGGCGTTGAAGTCTTGAATGCAACCGACATAACGCTAGGACGATGATGATATTATTTAATCATATTACCGGAATTTATTAGAAGCCTGTATGTATATTATACAGCAAACGCTTGTACATTATATTAGTTTGCGGTTTTTTCAGTCTGATATATTTCTTACTGATAATTCTCAATACCATGTGGTACAATTAATGAGAATTTCAGTGAGGCTAGTTCGCAAAAGATGAGCTCCTTCCAAGTTGGCATTAAAACTACACTGTTTTATGCTTAATAGGTAAATGAAACACAGTTTTTATGTTATTCTTCATTTTATTTGTTATTATAAATCTTCTTCAAATAAATCACCTCAAAATTAAGCAGGAGATTGTATATCGTGTACCATAATGTGGTGCAGGTATGACTTCAGAAGTTACAACAGCTTCAATTAATATGTAGCATTCTAAACATAAGACTCCGTTCAATTCCTGAAACAAACAATTAAAGTCGTTTGAATATTTGGTGAGGAGAGCACTAGAGAATTGTAGGAATTGAGAAGTAAACAACACTTACACAGACTGGCGCTATCCATGATGTCAAAATATTGTGCGCCTAATCAGATAGCTTGTCCAAAGAACGGACGTGTTGCTGCCGAGGTACCGCAAAGGAAGAGTTAATATAACCGCAATCCTCACCACGGCTAGTTGTTCTAAGTCCAGACGATAGACTAATGTTACCAATAAAGACTGTCTCATACTTTAGTCAACCCACGAGTCTTGATAACACAAAATAAACTTGTTTGGTCCACAAAGGATTGTTCAAGTCAATATAAACGACAGTAAATTACTGTTTTTTCATTAAAGAGATATTAGCATAGGTGAAAAAGCAATTTGACTGTTTTCATGTCAAAATAACTGACATAAGACAAAGATGCCAGTATATAAAAGCATGTTCCCATATGTTTGATAAGTACAAAACTTTATTTCATGGGTAATATGTTGCAAAAAGGATAAACATATTATTTATAGAAAATATTTCACCACAATAGATACATACATTTTTCAAAATATCATAAGATTTTGGTGTTATTTTGCTTATTAGAACTTTTATTATGTCACCCTGTTTTCACTATGAATGTCATTTTTCCCTATTATAAGGAGTTTGCAAGAAACTGTAAAAATTTGCAGAAATATGCAAAATGAGTCTTGAATATGAAATGGCAATATCACGACCGGAACAATGCAGATACTTTTATTTTTGAACTAAAAATCCCCGTTTCGCTTTAAATTTTAATTAATATATATAAAATTATAAAATAAAAGAAGATTTTCCAGATATGATTGGTTTAGAAGCAAACGTGCCACAAAATAGCCCAGTTTTGGTCATTCTTCTTTAATTGTTATGAGTGATATAAAACAGGATTGTTTCTTAAGAAAGTAATAAAATATTTACATATACTTCCATAAAATACATATATATTTATAAAGTATTTTCTCCAGTCAGATAAACAAGGCTTTTGCTTCAGTATAAAATATGCTTGTAATACTTGTCATATATCACACATAAGTAACTATGTCTTAAACGAATGAGTTCAGATGTCTTCATATTCAAAAGAAATGGTACAAAATATGTTCAAAATGAACTTAGGGGCAGCAAAAAACATAGAAGAGAAAACTTGTATTGTCATAAAATGTGGGACAAATTCCAATGTTTACATTTTTTGTACTAGACTTACCTGTCAGTCTGATTCCGTAAAAACGATAAAAAACACGTCACAAACTCATTCCTGTTGCAGCAATTCAATATACAGTCTTCAGGTGTGTCCTAAAAACAAAAATACCGTCACATATATGAACAAATACGACTATTTTTACTTTTGATTTTAGGTTATAGAATCACCTCTAAAGATTCATTGTTTAGCCACTTTGTAAGCAAGTTAGCATCTATTTTTCCTGTAAGGACACTTTCTATTATTGTATCTGGCATCTTGGTGTTCTTAGTTTTCACTAAATATGCATTAAAGTATCGTATTGAGCAAAAATCGATTTTCGTCTGCTGCGCGCTCAAACTTCGAGGGCGCCATAATTACACAAATTGCCAATTTAAAAATTAAATTGAATACTAAACGTCAAACGTAGTGCTTGATGATTCTGAATCGTCTAAAGTGCTATGTTGATAATAAATAATCTATTATTGTGAAAGTCATCGTCCCCATAACCTATTTTATTAAAAAACAAACTTGGTACTATATTTAACGTTGATTTTTTAATAAGCACAGTAGTTGGTATCATAAAATATTAATCGACTGTATTATATATTTTTCACATCATTAAAACTGTCAGTTTCATTTCACTACAAGCCATAGATGTGACAAGCACTATCTCAACAAAATGACGTTTGTGACAATCCTGACCCCTACTATGTTTTGAAAAGTGTGCTTTTTTTTTTTTTTGGCGGTAGGTGCAAATAAAGTAACCACACATTCAAAATTTGAAATATATTTTAAATTAGATTTACCACATATAAAGTACTGTTTTTGTGCTAATTATAACTAAAATACTTACAGTTATATGTCCTAGTGTTATTAGTTCTGTATGTGACACTTAAGAACATTGCACAAACACCACCTGCCAACTGATCAGTTTCACCATATCTATCATCACTATCACTAAGATACAACAAGATACTCTGGAGATATGTCACAATACGCTGATATTGTACTGGCGCAGAAGAGTCTTGAAGAAAGTGTGACCAAAAAAATGGACCAACTTCAGGCCCAGTTACAGAGTGGAACGGCTGCCAAAGATACTGTAGCCAAAGTTGCAGAAGAGTTCCGTACATTTCGGGAACTAACTTTTTCTATGTTTGGGCTGCTCAGGAAGCAAATTGCTGCATGCGCTCAGGCTGTTGACAACATTGACATGAGACAACGAAAGAAAAGCCTAATATTCTCAGGTATTCCTGAACACAGTAAGGAAAACTGTGTGGCCATTGTTCTAGATGTTCTTCATACAAGATTAGCGATGAAGGATGTCTCTGAAAGTTCCATAAAGACATGCCATCGTCTTGGGAGCAATGGTAAAGAGCATCATCGTCCCATTGTGGTAAAGTTTGCGAGCTTGGAGGTGAAGGCTGCTGTCTGGAGAGGGAAGACCAAGCTAAAAGGGTCGTCAATATCCGTCAAGGAGTTCTTGACCAAGGCGCGGCAGGCAACTTTCAGTAAGGCGAGGCAACATTTTGGGATGCGGGGTTGCTGGACTCAAGACGGCATTGTAAATATCAAGTGCCCTGATGGAAGTCGTCTCAAAGTTACTTCACTGGACGAGTTGGAGCCGTTACTCAAAAAGTATCCCAAAGTTTCTTCAGGTACCTCTAGCTGAACTTGGTATAACCAGTAATGTCTCTTTTTGTTCTACGCATCCGCATAATGAACTTTCTATTGTTTCATTTTGTTTGATAACGTGTATGTAAACAGAATACTTGTATTGACAAATTCTATTTTGTCTTGAGCCACTAGCATGTTTTGATAACATCACTTCGTACTTAATAACCCACTTTTCCTAATTACAAGTATTTAAATCAGTGCAATTATAAACTTTTTTGTAGGTGTTTATGTTTACTGTTTAAGTTAAATGTCAAAGTGACATGACATATGATTGTTATGACATTTGAATTCTTTCGGATGCGTTCAGAAACAATCCTTTCTTAAAAATTGTTTGTCATGCTAACTTTAATCATAGTATTTTATTTGGTTTGTCTTATTTTAAAGAATGTAATTATAGTTGTAAGATCAGTATATTGTCAATTGCTTCAGTTGGCGGGTGGTGCAGAGGTCACATAATTAATAGTCAATTTCGTGCATGTTATTATTAATATTTATTTATTTTTAAGTTAGTCTATTATTATTATTATATATATATATAAATTATTATGTCTATTTCCGATGATGATTCTTTTTTATCAGCGAATGATTCAGATGATTTATCTGCCGATGATAGCTTCTGTTCACTTAATGATAACCAGTCCCTACGTAACATACTACACGAGAAGTTTAATCTGAAAGCTAATAGCTTATTAAATGTGTGTCATATTAATGCACAAAGTGTGCCAAGTCATCATAACGAACTCTTAGCTACATTTACCGACATCAACGTTCATGCCATCCTGATCTCTGAGAGCTGGCTCAAACCTCACCTCCTTTCTACCTTATACCCTCTTTCTGGTTTTGTCTTAATCCGGAACGACCGGAATGACAGGCGAGGCGGAGGCGTTGCTGTTTACCTCCGTAGCAATCTATCCTTTAAAATTCTTACTTATTCCTCTCAAAACTCTACTTCTGCGGAGTATCTTTTTCTAGAGGTTTGGGTCAGGGGAACTAAATTGGTTCTTGGAGTAGTATACTGTCCTCCTTCTGTCAATTACTTCACTGATTTGGAATCGGTTTTAGAATCGCTGGGTTCTGAGTACGCACATCATATCATCATGGGCGATTTCAACACTGACCTTCTGTCCCATCTTTCATCTCGCTCCCTCAAACTCACCCACATCATCGAGTCTGCCAGCCTCCACGTTTTGCCCCTCAATGCCACTCACCACAACTCTAACGGGGAGGACACCTGGTTAGACTTAATCCTCACTTCTAATCCTACCTTAGTCCACTTTCACGGTCAACATCCTGCTCCTGGCTTCTCCCGTCATGACCTTGTCTTCCTCTCGTATGTCCTGAAGCCTCCTAAACCATGTCCTAAAGTTCTGTACTTGCGTTGTTTTGGGCGCATGGATGTTGAAAAATTGAGGTTGGATGCAGCAAAAATCGACTGGAAACCGTTGACATCGGCCATCACTATCGACGACAAAGTAGACTTGTTCAACAACACGGTTAAGAGGTTATTCGATGTGCATGCTCCTATTAGAAAGGTCAAATTGAAGCGTCCACCTGCACCTTGGATGACAGAGGGTATTCGGATGGCAATGCGACGCAGAGACCGAGCTTTTCGAAAGTATAAAAAGGATCGGTGTGAAGACAATTGGTCTCTCTTCAAGATAGCAAGGAACAGGTGCAATCAGATGGTACGCAACGCTAAACGCCGACATATTCACGAAAACATTACTAATTCATCCCCTGCCAATGTATGGCAGTTTTTAAGATCACTGGGCATAGGTAAACCTCACGGCCAAGTGGTTCTACCAGTGACTATTGGTTTGGATGACATTAATCGTCATTTTTCTACCACTCTCACTTTAGACGACCAAACCAAGCGTCAAACCATGGCCTACTTGGATGGTATACCTCGTCCGAACATTAACTCTTTCTCTTTTTCTCCTTTATCATCTGGTGAGATCAAAAAATCTATCCTATCCATTAAGTCCAAAGCCGTGGGTTGCGATGACATTAGTCGTCGCATGATCACGGTTATCCTTGATCAAATCCTGCCTATAATTACCCATATCCTGAACTTTTCCCTTGACACAGGTAAATTTCCCCACCTATGGCGTAAAGCCTATGTGCGTCCTTTACCTAAAATTTCCAATCCCACTCTGCTGACAAATTTCCGGCCTATATCCATACTTCCTTTTCTATCCAAGGTACTTGAGTCGTGCGTTCAGAGACAGTTGTCCGGGTTCGTTTACCATAACAATATCCTTTCTCCACTTCAATCTGGATTCAGACCTGGACATAGTACTCTCTCCGCATTGCTCAAGGTGACTGGCGATGTGAGGGCGGGGGTTGAGGAAACCAAGGTTACACTTTTGATCTTGGTGGACTTCTCAAACGCCTTCAACAACGTCAATCACGACCTCCTTCTTTCAATTCTTTCCTACCTCATGATCTCACCGATGGCACTGGAATGGTTCTCATCTTATCTTCGAGGACGCCAGCAGTCAGTACGGATTGATGAAACCTCATCAATCTGGTGTGACTTGAACTCTGGTGTTCCTCAAGGCGGAATACTTTCTCCTCTTTTGTTCTCATTATTTATTAATCTCCTTACTCATGAACTTAATTGTGCGTACCATCTGTATGCCGATGATCTGCAGCTTTACACACAATCCAAGGCGGAAAATCTACATTCTGCAATAGGAGCAATAAACCTAGATCTTAATGCAATCAAGGATTGGTCGAAACGGTTTGGATTGGCTGTGAATCCTGATAAATGTCAGGCGATTCTAGTTGGCAGTTCCCGTATATTAAACAGGGTTGACCTGCAGGCACTACCAGCCGTCATGTTTGATGGGCAAATTATCCCATTTAGTTCTAGCGTCAAGGATCTTGGTTTATATATTGACAGCAACCTTGATTGGCACACCCAGGTAGCGAACGTCAGTCGTAAAGTAACTGGTGCCTTACGGTCGCTCTATCGGCTGAAGAACTTTCTGCCGGTCAAGACTAAGACAACGTTAGTACAGACTTTAATATTTCCTATAATCGACTATGGTGATGTGTGCTACCTCGACCTTAATGCAGATCAGCTCAACAAGCTCGACCGCCTTCTCAATAATTGCATTAGATTCGTTTTCAATCTCCGGAAATATGATCATATTACAGAGCACCGATTAAAGTTACGATGGTTACCCATTCGTCAACGGCGTAGCTTACGTACTTTGTGTACTCTCTATTCTTTATTGCACTCCCCACATGCTCCTGCGTATTTAACTCCTCACTTTCAATTTCTTTGTAATACACATGAGAAAAATCTTCGTTCCTCAAATAACCTTCTTCTTCTTTGTCCTTCTCACAGTTCTAGCCTTGTACATTCTTCGTTTAACATTCAATCTATCCTTCTCTGGAATGCTCTCCCTCTCGATATCAGGATGTCGACTAGCCGTTTCACATTTAAAACCAGAGTTCGACAGACTTTCATAGACGCACAAACTGAATCATCGTAGGATTATCGTCTATTTATTATGTATGTATATAGTTATATTGTATATATGTAAAGTATTTTGTATTATATAGGTATATGTATAATATACATGTATATAGATAAGGTATGTAAGTACTATATTAATGTATATATATATAATTATGTATTAATTAGGTTTCTATCTAAGATTCAATGCAAATTTATGAATTGCACCTATTACTTGTATCTCTGCATCACCCAAAGGCCAAAGGTTGACTGGCAGATAATGCCTACGGCATTAAGTCCGCCTCTGTACAATTTATGTGCATAAAGTTTAAATAAATAAATAAAAATAAAAGTCATGTCTCTCTCGATTACAAATTACTTGAAATTAAAGACATAAAGACATATTTATTTCTGCATTTTGGTTGTTTACAACACTTATACATGTCAAAACCCTATTCTAGATGATGCCGGCTTTTCCTAGCTAAATTACTTCTTGAGAAGAAAAGCCGAAACAAACTCAGTCATTGCTTTTTTTGTCACTTCAATTTACTGTATCAATTATATTATCCACTCTAACTAATCGAACGGCACCTTTGAAATGTTCTGGGTATCCTATTCAAAGCCACAGCTATCAACTGTGTTGGCATTAGCCACTAATTTCAAATTTTTATTTTAGTGCCATAGTGCCTGAGTGTCAGTTATATTAAACCAAACTCACGCGTGATAATGATCGATCGAACTGACTGGTGGTTTTATACAATGGTAGTGGTTACACTGGCCCATTGTTTTGCTTCACCGTGGAGCTTTAGCCGATGCTTATTGGAATTAGTAACCACGTTCAATAACATAAAATGAATTAAATATTACTATAGGCATGTCGCATATGTGGAATATGAGTGTTCTGTGTCGGTGTTGTCTTGCTGAGGGCAGTTTTAAGAGCCCAAATGTGTGTACAAGTGAAGAAATTGCCGACGACTACTTTGTGTTGTTAAAAGATACTTTTGATATTACTGTAAGTGTTTTGAGCAAGTAGTTATTATTATACTATTTAAGATACTCATCCAAAGTTGTAAACATAGTTCTGAAAATCAAAAAGTGAAAATTTTATAAATCATAGGTTTGCTAGGTCCATACATGTACTGTAAGATAATTAGTTGAGTTTTGAATCTATTGACACACTTATTTTAAAAGTACTACAAGAGCATGAATGCAGAAATATACAAGTTACTTTGTAGTATCTATCACATAAAATTTTATTATAATTATACATACATCTCAGAATCTACAATTAGGAAACTAATAACAATGTACAAAACATTTCAAATAAAATCTAAATAATATCATTTTATTAATATTAATAGGGTAGTTTCCAGGGTCAAAATAATTACATTTTATTTAGTCCGTATTTTAGATTATAAAAAAATATTGGAAATGTAGGTAATTTTTCTTTTTTTGATTAAATAAAAAATAACAAAGATATAGCCCATTAAAGTTATGTGTGACGTCACCTAGTGCGAAAAAATGCAGCACGGCGTGACGTTATACATAACTTTAATGAGCTATATCTTGGTCATTTTTGGTTTAATTTACAAATAAAAAAATATTATTATTATTATTAATTATTAGGCAGGCAGTTGATACAACTGATAATTGCCTATATCCTGCTATTGCCCACTAGTTCCTGTTGCAGTACTAAGTAGGTGCTTGTCCAGTTTGTTCTTGAACTGATTAACATTTTGGGCTGAGACTACTTCTGCTGGGAGCTTGTTCCACATTCTGACTACACGGTTACTGATATAGTGTCGATGAGGGTTGTTGTTTGAGAAACTGATACATAATTTAAGGTGGTGGCCTCTGAGGTTGATATTTTCATTGCGCACAAATAGTTTATCAAACTCCTCGATGTCATAATGTCCGTTTAAGATCTTGTAGGTTTCAATCAGATCACCGCGGTCCCTGCGGTCTTTTAGTGTTGTAAGCTTTAAAAATGCTAATCTTTCTTCATAAGGTCGTGCTTTAAGAATTCGTGGTACTTTGGTGAAACTTCGTTGTACATATCTTCTCCAAGAGTTCAATGTCTTTGACAAAGTAAGGGTTCCAAATTTGAAACGCATATTCCAGAATTGGTCTAATGAAAGTCTTGTGGATCTTGAGCATCATTTCTGGTGTCAAGACACCAAATGCTTTCCTCACAAGGTATATTAGGCCTTTGGCTTTCTTTGTAATAGTTGAGATATGCTCTTCCCACTTCAAGTCTTCAGTAATCTTTACTCCTAAGTCCGTTTGATTTTTTACCTCCATAAGAGGTGCATCGCCCAATTTGTAAGTAAGACGAGGATTGCGATTACCTATATGCAGCACTGTACATTTTGAGGCATTCAGATTTATGAGCCATTCCTTAGACCAGTTAGCTATTTTGTTCAAATCATCGGTGAGGTGGTCGTAGTCAATTAGTGGATTTGCAGATAATTTGGTGTCATCGGCGAAAATACTGACATTACATTGTATGCAGTGGGGAAGATCAAATGTATATATATAATGTACAATATTGGACCTAAAACTGAACCCTGAGGCACCCCGCTAAGTATATCGATTGCGTCTGACCTGGTTTCGCCTATTCTCACTTGTAATGTTCTTTTGTTTAGAAATTTCTCAATCCAAATTAACAACTTTCCGCGTATGCCCACGAATTCCAACTTTTGAAGAAGTCTTCTAATAGGGACTTTATCAAAGGCCTTTTCATAATCCAGATAGATCACGTCGATTGGCTCTCTATTATTGAAGAGTTTGGTCCACGATGATAGGCAAGACAGTAAATTTGAAACTGTTGAACGGTGTGGACAGAAGCCATGTTGTTGTTTAGGAATCACCTCATAGTTGGAGAGAAATTTTCTTATATGCTTGACTATAATCTTTTCCATTATTTTGCAAAATATACTGGTTAAGCTGATAGGTCTGTAGTTGGAAGCATCGAGTTTGCTGCCTTTCTTAAATATAGGGGTAACTATTGCTGTTTTCCATAAATCCGGTAGGGTGCCAGTGTCGTACGACGTTTGCATTATAGTTACCAGGTGGTCAGAGAGATTGCATTTCTTTAATATAACTACTGGTATATCATCTGGTCCCGGGGAAGACTCAGTATTCATTTCTGCAATAGCTTGTTGAATTTTATCCTGAGTATATACTATTTCTTCAATGGAGTCTTGTACTCGGAGTGATGGATCTAATAATGGTAGTTGGTCGTGTGGTTCTTCTTGAAAAACGCTCGCAAACTGGTCTGCAAATACTTTGGCAATTTCTCTAGGCTCGGTCACGGTATGGCCTTGCTTGTTGGTTATATTTGTTGGTATGCTCACTTTTGAAGTAATTTGCTGTCTGATGTAAGAGTAAAACTTTTTAGGTCCAGCTTGTAGTATATTTTTTTCATGCGTTATTCGAGCTTGTCTGGTTTGATTTATTAATTGATCTTTTATTTTTCTGTAGTCTTTATAGTGTTTGGGGAGTCCAATCAGCACATAAATATGTATCGCTTATTTTTGAATAATCTAAAGGACGGACTTATAATTTTTTTTTCGTCAACTAGCCTATTACAAATGTTTTTATGTCAGCAATGCCGTTAAGATACTAGTTACAATCTATAATATTAGTTGTAGATACATACATAATATATTATATACTCACGCCTATGTCCTGAAGGGGTAGGCAGAGACTATGGAACACCATTTGTAACAAATTTATAATATTCAAGGTATTATTAGCTGTATTTAATTCTTTGAATATTATGAATTATCTATTTTTGTAGTTCCAAAAAATAGACAAAATATAAATAGATAATCCTGTAAGAAAGCTCTCTGTTAAACACAAAATGAGCCATATTTTATTTCTTTTTTATTCATTTATAATCATTGTAACTAGTTACTTCTATTTTTACAGATATACTATTATGTTATGTGTAAATGTTCTAATATTCAGCCAATTAGACTAGTAGGCGGGCCCCAGGTTGAAACTGGTATAACGCTAAGATGATGGTGACTATTATGTAGTAAAAATATACTAAATATTTAAAAAAATATATATTATATAATATGTATATTACTGGTACCAGTTGTTAAAAATAAAATATACTATAACCTACCACCTAACTAAATGAGTACGGTAGAGGACTGCTGCACTATGCTAACACTGTTGATTGACTTATATGTACTTTGTAGAGTTGGCAGCCACTACACCTGAAAAGCGCAAAACGCCAGTGCTGGTCTAAAGCACGGATCATTTTTTTGTTATGAAGTTTGATGAGTAGAAAAGCTGATATTAAGCTAATTCTGGTTACTCTACTTTTTAGTCCTTAGGCTGTAAGTGACAATTGTCAATGCTACTGGGAGAATAATAAGACACATATGGGAACATACCCATGTAACCCATGTATCTAAATTTTAAATTGTTTTTTTTTTTTCAGATGAACCTATTACCACAAGATTCAATGCCTTACAACATTTGTGGTGTGTGCGAACCTCGGTTAAAAGATGCAGCAAAGTTTAAAAAACAGGTTTTATCCTGTGAAGAGAGACTGAAACAGTATTTGTATAATCGCTATGACTTCAAAGGTAATTCATACATTTAATTATTTAGTTTTTACTTCTTTGTTCGTTCAAGAGTATAGCTCTTGTCGGTGGAGCATTTGCCATTGTTTTCAGTTTTCAGACGGTTCTTTGACCTCTTGATACGACCAGACCCCGACTTTTTCCGTCAACTGTGGCATATAGTTTCGTGGAGGTCCTCCTCTTCTTCGATTTTACCCTCTAATATTATTACTTTTATTACTGATATCTAGGTATACATCTATACATATAAATAAAATTGGTGCGTCTGTTTGTAATATTAAAATAACGGCTTTTTACTAAATGCATATGGATGTCAGTGTTGGGCAAAATTTAATTGCAAGAGCAATTAAAAATTAACAATTAATTAATTGTTAATTGTTACTAATACTACAGTTAACAATTAATCAATTGTAATTGTGGAAATTACAATTAACAATTAATTAATTGTTAATTGTGATTTACTACAATTAACAATTAATTAATTTTCAATTGTTTTGTGAATTTTAATTAAAACTGACAATTAAAAATATACTTCTGTGTAATATAAAGCCGGTATATTTAAATATACAGGGTGGCGCTACCATAGGGGCACTTTTTAAACAGAGGCATAGCGTACAACATTTTGAAGCCTTGTACCAAAAATCAATTAAATCGGTGCAGTAGTTTAGCCACAATATCGATTTTAAGTTCCGCAATTTTTGCACATGCTTTGAATTCCACACAGCTGATACAAAACGGTCCTACATTGCGCGCCGCGACTCACTACGATGCGGGCGCCGACTCGACGCCGCGCGAGGATTCCCGCATATCTTCGAGGACGCGCGAATGTTTTTGTCAGGTTCAAGCATTTATGCACTTTATTGTAAAAAAAATATAGTTTATTTTCAAGTGCGTTAATAAAATCCTCTCCGCTGCCCTCCGTTTTATCTGCGCTGAGCCTAACTTCGGATGACGTCGAGGCGTCGCGTCGGAGCGAGTCGGGGCGTGCAATTTAGGGTCGTTGACCGTTTTGTATCAGCTGTGTGGAATTCAAAGCATGTGCAAAAATTGCGGTACTTAAAATCGATATTGTGGCTAAACTACTGCACCGATTTAATTGATTTTTGGTACAAGGCTTCAGAATGTTGTACGCTATGCCTCTGTTTAAAAAGTGCCCCTATGGTAGCGCCACCCCGTATAATATACCGTGTGGCACCGGGTAGTAGAACAGTGCCCCCACATCTACTCCTGTGGTTAAATACACATGTTGGCAACAAATAAAAGACCGATTCAAATAATAAAATAAATAAATATTCATTGCTTTATCAACAAGCAGTTCTTTATGTAGAAAGAAAGATTTAGAAAAAATAACCTATAGTTACAGCCTTTGCCACTTTTTTAACCTACTTCAACAAAGAAAGGAGGAGGTTCTTAATTCGGCCGGTATATATTTTTTTTCGATGCATGTACACCGATTACGCCGAGGTTTCTGAACAGATTTATGTCTCTTTTTTTGTTTGATGCGGAATAGTTTCGAATTCAGGTAGGCCCAGTAGTTTTTATTTTATGAGCATTTTTTATTAACTTTCACCTATCCCGATGTCTGAAATCAATCTCGCAAGTAAATTTGATCCACTTCGCGGTTACCAATTAAGCTGAAATTGTGTATGCGTAAATTGGATGACAATGAAAAATTATTATGACATAGAGCTGACATAATGATGGAATCGAAAGGTGGCCATTGGAACTCAGTAATTAAATGACAAAACTATCGAGAGTAGGCTCGTTTGTTCGTCTTGACGATCACTTTGGTGCGGGTGGTAACTAGGATCCTCTAGGTTCCGATGAAGGAGCCAGAAGGTGGCCATACGAACTCAGTAATTACAAAAAGCAATTTGACTTGTACAATGATGGTAATGGTGACTTCAAGGACGTAAAACATGCGGTAATGCCATGATTAAAGATTTGTCGATTATTAATGAGACCAAATCTATTAGCTCTCAGCTCAAAAGACTCATTTGCTAGACGCTCTTGGATCTTACCGAGTCTAGAATTATATTGTTCAAAAGTTTCTTGACGTAAACGTGATTTTATATATATGCTTTTATGGCCAATAAACGTTTTTCACGATCTTTAATAGTCTCACAACAACGTGAAATTGTGTTTCGAAGAACATTTTAAAGAGACGACTACTTTTATCCGTTCCCGTTTCTTGAGATCTTTATTTACTAAGGCGCACAGCACCTTTTGTAGGTCTACCTATAACTAGTTGACAATACAACAATACACTAAAAAGTAATTTTTTAAAACTACGTTAAAAAAAACTACGTTTAAAATATTATTATTTGTTTAAGGCTAGGCACCGACTTCAAACCTATTAGTAAATAGCACATATAAATAATAGGTAGTATTTAATTAATATTAAATCTTTATTATTTTTACTATCGCCGTGTGGTTGACGGCATAGAATACAAGTGTCACCACCCCCTATCTTCCCGTGGGTGTCGTAAGAGGCGACTAAGGGATAGCACGATGCAAATACCATCTTTGCATAGAGATGGAAAACTCGACATCAAACCTTATACGACTGCCTCGTTGGTCTCGCGGCATAAATGTGCGCGTGGGACCGGGTTCGATTCCTGGGTCGGGCAGTGTTATTGGGTCTTTCTGTCACGAAATTCTCAGTAGCAGCACGGAGTCTGGAAATGTGCCCGGTACGTCAATAGGCTCGCCCCTTATTACGTGGGACTAAAGTATATCTGGCGAAAAGTGGGTGTAGAAATACACCTCTGCCTACCCCTTCGGGGATAAAAGGCGTGACGATATGTATGTATGTATGTATTTTTACTATTTCGTTTTTGCAGTCGATTGTTTTTAACGTAGTTTTTTTTATACGTCTGAGACTTACCGCTTAATTTTCCTAAATCTTTTACTAATTTCGTTTTGATACATAAAGATCGTTTTGATTCATAAAGTTTATTGTTAGTTTTAATTGTTTTAACTAAAAAAGTTAATTGCAATTATTTTAATTGCGAGTTACAATTGACATACCATAATCAAATAAATTTAATTGTAAGGTGCAATTAAAAGTTTAATTGCGATTAATTTAATTGTAATTAATTTAATTGCAATTAATTTTTTAGTCAATTAACAAGATAATTGACAAATTAATTGATTAATGCCCAACACTGATGGATGTATACATGCTACATATACCGAAATGACATTTATTACAATTTTTGTGTGTCTGTTTGTTCTCGCTAATCTCTGGAACGGCTGGACTGATTTTGACGGAACTTTCACTGCCGATGTACCGAGGAGTAAATTAGGCTATAAATTAACCGGGTATGCGAAGTAGTTCCCCCAGGACGCGGGTGAAACCGCGGGAATAGTGTTACGCCATCTATCGGTGAATGGGGGTACTAGAACAGATTGAATGTATCGGTGGTTTAAAGGTAATTCATCAACTCTGTACTAGATGGCGTTGCCGTATCGAGCATCGACTGTTCGCGATTATTTCGACAGTTTTGTGGAAGAGTCTAGAATGCGCTAGTGATGTTATCCGGCCAGTATAAATAGAGCGTAAACGCGCGAGACAGTCAGTAACAATTGAATATCGAAGCGATAAACAAGAAGCGAAGGGAAGTAATTCGGAAGTGTTTTTATTAGTGTTGAGAATTAAGTGTGAAATAAGTGTGTTTTTACTAGTTGTGTAAATAAGTGTGTATAGTGTTTGTGTATAAATAAAGTTCAGTTTAAGTGGCATAGTGAGTTATAATTTATCGTCGAACCCCAGCTCGTAACAATAGTAAATAAGAAAGATGTACTTTTTCACTCAAAAACTACTGAACAGATTTACATGAAACTTTGTAGTTACATAGCTTTCTAGCGCGATAACTTACGCACTTATGGACAAAGCCTAGCACATTATTATATATATTTCCGGGTTGGGCTATAGTGTTACTGAGTTTCCCGGCTTCTCAGTAGCAGCACAAAGTCTGGCATTGTGCCTAGTGACGGCAATAGCCTTGCATGTGGCACCTAAAATTCACAAGGCGAAATGTAGGTGTAATATTACACCTCTGCCTATCTCTTTGTCTCTAAAAAGAAAAGTATATGGGCGTACAAAAAATACTCTAAAATACTTCACCTCTGCATACACAAGTCCAGACAGTTAGGAAACCACAAATATGTCAACAACAAAAGAAACAAATCTAAGCTCATTTAGTTTTTTTATTTTCAGATATATATTTGACATAAGCTCCATACAAAATACGTCAAACATGTATCTCTAATCTCCAAATCCATGGATAGATCGAATATTTAAACCGCCGCTAACGGCCAACAGTAATTTCCTCTGTTGAGCAACACTGTCATGTAACTTGTGTGTAATGTTATAATGTACTAGAGGATGCCCGCGGTTACACCCGCGTTATTTAAGGCTATTGCTCTGCTCCCGACGCTCGGAGCGTGATGTTATATAGCCTATAGCCTTCCTCGATAAATGGACTATCTAACACTGAAAGAATTTTTCAAATGCATGAATTTTTCGACTGCACGGTTGTCGTAATGGTTTAAGCGGTCGCCTCGCCGCTTGGTACTGCGCCGCGTGTTGTGGGTTCGATTCCCACACTAGACAACACTTTTTGTGATCCACAAATGGTTGTCTCGAGTCTGGGTGTTCTTTGTGACCGTTGAAGCCATGTTATTCACTAGGGGACAAAGTCGCTCGACTTATCGCGAACAGTCGCAGGACATTTACGTGCGACTGTCCCGCGACAATGTCGACCGACATTTCGGTCGTCCACATACCGACATTGTGATCAAGATGTCGCCTAAGTGTTAACACAGTTTCGTTGGTAGTGTGGACCAACGAAGTGTGCTATAATCGCGGGTAGTCGCGGAACAAATAGCAACACACGTCTTCACAAGTCAAATGCCGTCGGAAACTGTCGAGGGACACGAAGTCGCGCAAGGTCGACGCTATCGGAGCGTCGACAAGCGACTTGTTCCCCGACACGTAGATGTCGCCTGCGATGTCGGGCGATGTCGCCCGCGACGTCGCTCAACACGTAGAATTCGTGTCGGGCGACAAGGTCGCGGGACAAATGTCCGCTAATGAATACGAGGCTTGATTGAATGTTTGTCAAGTCCCTCGCGACACAGAAATTTCTTCCTAGTGCGGGAGTTGTCTTTAAAAAAAAATCGGAGCAGTAGTTCCTGAGATTATTGCGTTCAACCAAACAAACAAACTCTTCAGCTTTATATATTAGTATATAAGATGTGTAATGAATGTGGTTCTTTTTGTTGCATGTGCAGTAACTTTTGATGAAGACGTCAAAAATGAATTAAACCAAGAAGGTAAATTTATATAATTTATCCACACTACTCATTATTGACATTAATGATTAACCCTTAGCTGGTTTCGCTAAAAAGGCAACGTAAGTGGTATAGGGGTCAAAATTGACCCCAGATATTAGTACACAGTAATATAAATTGATACAACTGTACATTATAAATTTTCTTTTTATTTTGGAAAAAAGGACTTACAATGTAATGTTTTATTAAATTTGTATCATGTTTTAACAAGAGATCACATATTTAATAAATAAAACAGGTAGTATCTTCTTATTTGACAAGACTCTACTTTAGGTATTCTTATTAATATATAAAAAGAAAAATAATACAATAAAACATTTTGTATTCGTTTTTGTATATAACTAATATAATAAAAAATAGGAACTTCCTATGAGATCACGAATAATAAAAAAAATGACAATCTAAAACAATTTATTTATTTCTTCCTCACAAACGCTGATAATTTTCTGGTTACAAGCAGCTATTATGGCGTCCTGAATTAATTCGGAGCCAGATTCTTCCTATTAATCTTCCAAAAGCCGTGAGATTTCACCGTCACGTAAAAATTATATATAAATTAAGTATAAAATAGTGAAACATTATGACATAAATCATAAAATAAAATGTACGCTTCCGGTATCGGGGTCAAATTTGACCCCAGCAGCGTACATATCTCCGTTCTCACTAGCACTTAAGTGACGCGCGTCCGTCACTCGCCGCACTCCGCGGCATAATGAGATTACCCCGATGCGCAAGAGTGTAGGTGCTTTTACTGAAAAGGTGTGATAAAAAATGTGAAGCTTTGGGGTCAATTTTGACCCCGATACCAGTTAAGGGTTAATATGCGTATGGCCTCCTATAATATAATTTAAATAAACGAATTTGAAATGTAGTTAGTGTTGGCGACCGGTTGGCGCTGCGGGAGTGTAAGGGCGGTTTCAGATTAGCGTATTTTTCTGCGCGTATACGGTCGTTTTAGCATACGCGCTTACACGCGCGCTACAATACGCGCTTCAAAAAACCAGACTCACGTAAACGGGCGTGTTCGCTCGAAACGGTAGTGACGTCTTGTCAGTGTCAACATGGATTTTGACGGCTCGTGGTTATACGAGCTTAGAAGCGCGTCAACGCTCGTACGAGTTGCGCGTGTGCCAAAAGGCGCGCCTATACGCGCCTACATGCGCTTCCAAAAACGAGCTTATACGCGCGTATAAAACGCTAATCTGAAACCGCACTAAGCGACTGCTACGCCGAAGGTCGCGGGTTCGATTCCCGCTCAAGTCAAACATTTGTGTTCATGAACATGGATGTTTGTCTTGGTCTGGGTGTTTCTATGTATAATATGTGTGTATTTACAAGAAAAAGTATATAATTATGTTTATCCATTATCCACTACCCATAGTTCTGCTTAGTTTGGGACTAGATGGTGTTGTGTGAATGTAGTAGAATATTATTATTGTTATAGGTTTTAAACATACAGGTGTACGTATAGCGCCGGGACTGGCTCTAGTCAATCCCCTAAGCATCTGTTTTCTTCCAAAGACATGACTTTTTCATTTACCAGGTTCAAGAAAAACCCAAATAAGTCCCTCTAAAAAAGTAGAATTAACGCAGTCGAGATGCGATCACTGCGTAGTATATGTGGGGTGACACTGATTGATAGAATTCCAAATGTGATGAAATGATAATACGAGAGAACAGCGGTCTGAAAGAAGATGTTGTGACTAGGATTAAGAAAGGAATGCTGAAGTGGTTTGGACACGTGGAGCGAATGAGTGAAGAAAGAATGACGAATCAGATCTATAAGGCAGATGTGTGTGGGCAAATCGGTCGCGGCAGACCTCGTCGGACATTCCTCGACCAAATTGGGGACGTCCTAAAAAACGGCAAGGTCTGCAGTACCCGAAACCGGCGAGCTTGTATGAAAATTAGTGTAGAAGAAGCGCGTGAGGTTTTTAAGGATAGAAGCAAGTGGCGTTCTGTTGTCTCTGCCTACCGCGACGGGAAAAAGGCGTGAGTATATGTATGTAGGTAAAACAAAAACCTGATTAAGCGGTGAAAATGTGAATGTGGATGTAATATAAACACACCTACATATTTCGTTTACAGGCTTGAAAGCTGAACCACCATCTGACGACAAACTGGATTTGAAATATAACGGTGAGCTGAATTTTATATACATTACATATTAAAGGTCCCTCCGGAATAATCTTGTTAGAAATAACAGAATAATCGAAGACCCGGTAACAAAGCGAGGTGTAACCAACCAAGAGCGTCGCCAGCCGATGGCCTATGGGGAGCGGGGCAAGTTGATACAGAGACTGTAATAATAAAGGTAACGTGTAAAGCTTCACGGGACTTTATACTCTGTGCGCTGTAGCATGGTGCGGATGATAGTTGCCTATATGACGTTGACATCCGTCAGTAGTACCACATGACTAGGGATGTGACGTTATGCAATTCATTTTCATCGATCTAACGATACCTACTCACAGATCTAGTTCACATTATTCGGTTTTACAGTGTAACTACGTGTATAAACATGTCAATATATATATATATATATATATATATATATTTGCCGTGTGGTTGACGGCATAGAATACAAGTGTCACCACCCCTCATCTTCCCGTGGGTGTCGTAAGAGGCGACTAAGGGATAACACGATGCAAATACCATCTTTGCGTAGAGACGGAAAACTCGACATCAAACCCTATACGACTGCCTCGTCGGTCACGCGGCATAAATGTGCGCGTGGGATCGGGGTTCGTTTCCTGGGTCGGGCAGTGTTATTGGGTTTTTCTGTCACGAAATTCCCAGTAGCAGCACGAAGTCTGGAAATGTGCCCGGTACGGCAATAGGCTCGCCCCTTATTACGTGGGACTAAGGTATATCTGGCGAAAAGTGGGTGTAGAAATACACCTCTGCCTACCCCTTCGGGGATAAAAGGCGTGACGTTGTGTATGTGTATGTGTGTGTATATATATATATTATGGCTACATAATAATATCTTTGTACTTATATAAAACTAGCTGGCACCCTATCATTCGGTACAAGTTAATAAACCCCCAAACCAATCCAACAGCAAAAGCGAGTTGGTGAAGTGGCTGAATGAAAACGGAGTTACAGCAGATATAAAAATGTTAAAGCAGAGCTTATTGCTTTAGGACGGCGTCATAAGCCACCAACTCCTACCTATGCTCTGGATGAAATGGCAAAATAAAAAGGCCACCAGGTCCTTCGACTACCATTTCCAGTATAACGCTATTGAGATGATTTGGGCGCAAATAAAAGGTCACGCCGCAAGAAATAATACTTCGCCGCCATTTACGGCAAATAAAATGTTGGTCCTATTGCAAGCGGCCATCAACAATGTTCAAACTGAAGACTGGTCGAAGGTTGTGAATAAAACAAAGAGGGACATTATGTCTGATTGGGATCGTGACGTCCACATTGACAATATAATGGAGTCATCGTTGATAATATCCGTCACAGATACAGATGATGAATTTAGAGACAATTCAGATGTAATGGAAATAACGCACATCCTCAGACACCCCAATTAGAAAACCTTGTTACAATCATAATGCATGCATTGAAATATTTTTTTTATTTGCGTAAATAATGTTTTTAAAGAAAGTATTAACTCAATTAAAAATGAAAATCGTTGTAACTGTAAATCTGCGCACGCACACAAACGAAACGGTTGCTATGGTAAACAAACAACAGCGATCTGATAGGAACGAAACACGATACGATATAACAAAATGTATGAAATTCAGTCTGTAAACCACACTCTGATGGAGTGGGGTTTACAAAAATGATGTTTGAACAATTTGTCGGCTACTGTTGATATTACCAAAGATATTATGAGTATTTCTTTCCATGACACTTTTAGGCTATGGAGTGGACAGTCGAATTATTTATTGTTTGTTATTAATATGCACGATCTATTGTTTCTTAACATCGTAAGTGACTATTGTGACTATCTTAACTTAATCATACCTAGTTAGCATTATTGATCGATAAAGTAAAAGAATATCAATGATAGAAATAAACAGGATCGGCGTGTTTAAAGTTGTCTTGTGAATCTAAATAGTTACAATAATAGAATAATAAAATAACTTACAGGCTTAAATCACATTTCTTTAGTCCACGTAGCACTTGACTATTTCCTCACAAATCACATCTTTTCACTGTTTCAAAAGCAGCTAGTATCTTAATTAATTAACTACTCGGCACTTTTTCTCTCGTCACAATAAACTAGTGATTTAATATTTCTCCACAATGAGAAAGTACCAGGGGTGTCAAGTCAACATCAAGATGATGTTGAACATTCCACACCGGCACCTTGTTGATAATTATTAAATTATACACCATTAGGTACACATTTTGTAAACAAGTGAACTTTTAAAAAGGTTTTCACAGCACTCACTGATAGATAGATATTCCTGGTTGTACTTGTCATAACATGTCTAAGCGCATCGACAGCTGCACTTGTCATGCGCCAGCGCGTAATAAACAACGGGAAAGAGCGAGACATTACGTCTCGCTCTTTCCCGTTGTTTATTACCTACGTTAGTGAAAGATAGATGATAGACATTTTGGTGGTCAATTGTGTGCTTTTGTCTTTTGCCGTCTATTGTGTTGTATTAATGTGTGCGTTTGTGTAAGTCAACGTGGAACCATTTAACAAATGCATTTAAAAATAAGCCGTTCTGCTTTAATTTAAGGTTTATTTTCGAATAGATATTTTTTTTTTAATGAGTGACTACAATTTACGTTATTTTAATTATTTTAAGACTAAAAATAAACAATATTAAAAATGACGGAAATGGATTCAGTTGCCGATTCTGAACAAAGTACTTTCAGGATGTGCATTTAAACTTGTTACATGTTGTATATATATATCACCTACTTTCGTCAAAATAAGGTCGAAAAATGCTGTCGACGAAAAGATACTTCGCCACGTGCCATGCCTTGCTGTGCCATTATATATTTGAACGCGGGGACTTAAAATTTACCTAGCGGTACGGTCTCAAAGAATCTACTCAACCAAAAACATTTGAGAAACACTGCCTTACAAAGATCTCATTTGTCATATTTGTCATTCTGACTTATATAGGGATGTACCTATTACACAAATAAGTTTTAGTCGATTTTTGATAGGTGAGAAACTGCAGCACCTGGACATATTCCTGCAAACCGAAGATGACGACATACCGCTGTCAACGTTACGCAGTTCGAAGAAGGAAGAGTATGACCAGCAGGATATGCACGATGAAGTGGATATTGATGACGCGGACTGGGCTGTGGCACCGGATTTGAGTGATGGTAAGTAGACAGACTAGACTGACAAAAAACTAAAATAACTTTTTTATAGACTCCTGGATCTCCTTCAGGGTTAGGCAGAAGTGTAATAATACACCCACATTTTGCCATATTATGAATTTTCGGTCCCACGTTTTATGGGAGTAAGATAATAACACATTTGCCCGAACTGGGAATCGAACCCGGGAGCTCCCAGCAGATGCACACGCTATCTACTGCACCACGGAGGCAGTCATGAGAAAAGACAACAATAATGCATAGGCAGCATAGACGATAAATGGTCCATGTGGTGACGAATTGAGAATACAAAATGTCACTACCTCACTTGTGCCATAGGTGTCGTAAGGTGCAACTAAGAAAAGCACACTTTATTTTGCGAGGAGACAAACTCAACATCAAACCTTGTACCAACCAATATACCCAGCGTGGTATTATAGGTAAAATCCTCTTTTTTCTTAATAGGCGGCAAACGAGCAGACGGGTCGCCTGATGGTAAGCAATTACCGCCGCCCGTGGACACAGCAACACCACAGGAGTCATAAGTGCGTTGCCGCCCCTTGGGGTTGGGAAAAGGGATAGGATGAGGAGTGGGATGAGGGAGAAGGAATAGGGAATAGGGCCTCCGGAACTCTCACTCACCGAACGAAACGCAACAGTTTAGGTACTGTTACTTTACGTCGATTTTCTGTGAGAGTGTAGTACTTCCCTGGTCGAGCCGGCCCATTCATGCTGAAATCAGCAAGGCTCTACTGCCTTGAAAAACATCAGCAATCAGCAACTTGCACTGACTTGACTTTTCGGAGTTAAGTGCGTATTGAATTGTTAATTATTCTGCTTGCTAAACGGTGAAGGAAAACATCGTGAGGAAACCTGCATGTCTGAGAGTTCTCTATAATATTCTCGAAAGACATGTGAAGTCTGCCAACCCGCACTTGGCCAGCGTGGTAGATTATGGCCTTGCCCTTCTCATAGTGAGAAGAGGCCCGTGCCCAGCAGTGGGACAGTATAAAGGGCTGATGATGACAATAGTTTTCTGTAGAGAACAAGAACAGAACAAGAAAGGGATGTTTACCATCCCTTTCTTGTTCTGTGACACCATGATGTATAGACAACGTTCTTGTAAGCGATCTATCGGAGACCACTACAACAAAATTGTTAGAAATTATACTTATTAGTGTTTATTTTTTTCATTTCCAGAAGAAGAAAGAAAAGAGAAGAAGACCAAATCAAAGAAGTACGCGTGCGATATTTGCCAAAAGCAATTCTCATACAACGGCTCTTTAGAAGTACATATGAAAGTCCACAACGGGGAAAAATCATTCGCCTGTCATCTTTGTAACACTGCACATACAAATAACAAAGAACTGACTAAACACATAACTATTACACACATTGTAGATGATAAATACCCTTGTAACGTCTGCGACAAAGTTTTCGAAAAAGCAAGACTCCTTAAAAAACACGTAAAAACACATTACGAAGAGAAATTCAAATGTACAGAATGCCAGAAAGAGTTTCAACGGAAAAAGGGCTTGAAGGAGCATATGAAAACTCATACAGGGGAAAGAAAATATACATGTGAAGTATGTAATAAGTCTTTTGGACAGAATCAGACGTTGAAATCGCATATGTTTACGCATACCGGCGAAAGACCTTACGTTTGTGATGTATGTGGCAGGAGTTTTCCTCAGCGGACGCATTTAAAAAGGCATATTTACATAATTCACGCCGGGGTCAAACCGCATTCTTGCAAAGTTTGTAACAAACAATTTTCGAGTAAAAGTTATTTGGCCATTCATCAGAGGCAACATACTGGGGAACGGCCATATTCTTGCGAAGTTTGTAAGAAAGATTTCACAGCATACACTACTCTAAAAGTCCATATGCGCGTTCATACAGGTTTTAAACCGTATACATGCGGTTTTTGCAACCGCCAATTCGCTCAAATGGCGAGTTTTAAACTTCACAAACGAACGCATACTGGCGAAAGACCATTTTCGTGCAAAATATGCAAAAAGCCATTCTCCGATAATGGTTATTTGAAAATCCATATGCGAGTCCATTCTGGTGAAAAACCGTTTTCTTGCGAAATCTGCAAGAGATGTTTTAGAGAGACTGGGCAGTTGAAAAGACATATGCGTGTTCACACTGGCGTCAAACCTTATACCTGTAAGATATGTAATAAACAAATTAGTAATCTATCGAAGCATATGCGGATACATTCAGAAGAGAGGCCTTTCAGTTGTAATATTTGTAACAAGCAGTTTTCTATCAATGGTAACTTGAAATTACATATGAGAATTCATTCCGGTGAAAGACCTTTCAGTTGTGAATTGTGTAGCAGTCAATTTACGCAGAGTAGTGGGTTGAAAAGGCATCGTTGTACGCATATAGGGAAAAATGATAGTTTAAGCACCTAATTATATGCTGGTGATTTTTTGAGTACACACGGCGTCAAGCTTAACAGTTGCGTTACGATTTTAATCCTTATTTTATACGCCATAAGAACGGCACAAAGGTCAAAGTGTCTACCTAAACGAGTAGCCGGGTGTACGTCGAAACTAAATTTAGCATCTTGCTGTCTTTGTCTCTCGGTAAAACCAGAAAGAGATGAAAATATAAAATCTTTGGCATCATCAGAATTTCTATAATAAAATATGGGGTGTAGGTACTGTACCTTTTTTACTAGGCCTGAGACGCTGAAAAATTCTTAATTTATGATTGATATTTTTTAATTTTATTCGCTGGTTACTAAAGAGTTAAAATATTACATTAAGAGAGTAGACATCATGACAAAAATGAAGGAGGCGAAGCTATTTTCGTAGTAAATCGTAGTAAGGTTTTTGATTCGCCTGGCTGAGCGGTCTCTAGCAAGAATGGACGCTGAAGTAGTAGCAACAATATGGCTTTTATTAAGACCAATTCGAGATGATATCAAAATTGGCCGTGCGCGGTGCTGTATGTGAACCGCCTAAAAATATGTACTTAAATATTTAAGTATTATTTTTATAAACTAGACAAGTAAGTCGGAATAAAGCTGGGTTGCGACGAAATATCATTGTGCCTCATTTGATTATTATTATATTCATATTATCTTTTTTTTTTAAGACAACTCCCGCACTAGGAATAAATACTGTGTCGCGAGGGACTTTACAAACATACAACCAACGTACACAATGAACTCGAAACAACAATTTATGGATCTCACAAAGTGTTCCCAGATAGCAACAAACTTGCAGCAAGTTTAAATCAAACTTGCTAGTTTCACTGTGACAAACTTGTGCTTTTTCAAAGGTTGCACAGGTACAAGGCACAGGTTGGTGGTCCGACAACAGCTGGTCGTCGAGCACCTCCTGCTGTATCTAGGAGGTCGACCGACCACCAACCTGTGCTCGTCGTCATCCAAATCCTTTGAAAAACCAACTTCATGCAAGTTTGTCACAGTGAAACTAGCAAGTTTGATTTAAACTTGCTGCAAGTTTGGCAAGTTTGCATTGTTATCTGGGTTGTCTCGTGTGGGAATCGAACCCACAACACTCGGCGCAGTATCAAGCGGCGAGGCGGCCGCTTAAACCACTACGCCACTTACACACACCACTCGGTACCGCAGTTCTTAAGAATTTCGTGTGCTGATTCCAAGTGGGGACTGTCTCCAGTTCGTAGTTGGCAGCGCTGGCGTCGTTCTCCGTCTCTCTCGCTCACGTAGTTCAGATACACTGGAGGAGAGAGAGACAGCTGCCGCAGCGCGACTGCCACGCCGCAGCAGCAATTTGAGTCGCGGAAAGTTTGTCTTCAAAGTGCCCTTATGAAATGCGCCTCTATGTAAATATCTCAGCTCTTTGCTACTGGCCGCAAATATCTGTTTCGTATGTAGGTGTTTCTTGGGGTTGAGAGAGTACAATAAAAATGGATTTCCCGAGGGTCTAGTACGACTTTACACTCGATCATCACGGTGGACGATAGCCTAGTCGACGGGAACAATTTCCATACATTTTGTAAAAGCGCCCCTAACGTAGAGTAGCGATCGATAGAGACCGCTAGGGGGCGCATTTAGAAAATGTATGGAAATTGTTCCCGTCGGCGTCGACTAGGCTATCGTCCACCGTGACGATCGAGTGCAAACTCGTACTAGACCCTCTGAAGTGTCCACATAGTCGGAAAGAAACGGTTATTTCAAAAAATAGCCCGTCCTATTTTATATCAAACCCAGCAATGCCTTTTATTTATTTTTATGTTTGTTACTGTGATTTAGTTCTGAAGTGGGATGCGCATCTCTCGAAATTCGTTTCGAGTGAGCGTGCAAGTGAGGCCGAAAATGTGATAATTGTAAAGTATTCGATGAGGTGCAGTGTTATTTTGTTGTTATATTTATTGAATTAGCCACGTAAGTGTACACATTTTATACTTTAATCGAAAATAAATTATTTTGAATTGCTTAACGTGGATTTTTTTATTGGAACCTTACTAAGCCTGATCTACAACTAAGCCAGTATCCTGCAATTTCTGTGGCACACTGCACGTCACCCATATTAGACCTTATTTTGAGATGGCAACCAGTGACTTAAGTTCAAAAACAATATACAAACATTTTAAAAATCTTCCAGGCTTGTTTGTTTTTCGTGTGAGTGTGTGGCCAACTCTGGTGACGGGGTTTTCATATCGCCTGAAGTCCTCCGATATGCCCTAGCGATCCTTATCCTTAGACAAGAACCGGGACCGACAGCTTTATGTGCCTGCCGAAGCACGGTAGCGCTCAGATGTAAATGTCAAACACGGTCACCCATCCAAGTGGCGACCTGTGCAAGCGTTGCTTAACTTTGCCGATCTGTTACGAACAGCAAGCCAAGTCTTGCTATGAGTGCTACGCTATCTTCCAGGTGTATTAAGTTATTTGTCATCGGTGTCCTAACGTTATCCCAGTTGCATCTAAGACTTACACACTTTTGGTCTTACCAGGTATATTTTTTTATTTTATTTTTTTATAATATTCAACCACATTCACACAACACCATCTAGTCCCAAACTAAGCAGACCTTGTACAATGGGAACTAGACATTGGAGACACATACTTAAATATATAATTTTTTTTGTAAATACATACCTACATATACATAGAAACACCCAGACCAAGACCAACATTCACGCACACAAATGTTTGACTTGAGTGGGAATCGAACCCGCAACCTTCGGCGTGGCAGGCGCTTACACTGCCGCTGCGCCAACCGATCGTATGAACAGAATATTAGCTTTCCCTGCGTCACGATGATCTTATTAACATAGAAATTGTACAGACAGGGACAAGTTATGCTTTACAGTAGCAGTATGACTTTAATACTTTTTTCCTAAACCATAAGAACTATATAAAATAGAAGTGTCTAGCTTGCCGAGGACACGTGTACACGAAGAAATTTCATTACAATGTCCATCTGACTGCGAATCACAAAATACACCGACACCTTATAAACACTAGGCAAAACTGACCTCCACAACCCAAAGGGATACCGTCAGTTTTGCCCAAGCTATTTAATTATTACGACATCTGGTCTTAAACGAGATTGCATTTTTATACAGTGGGTGAATGGGTTTGCGACTTTTTACTTTTATACTACATTGCGTAATTTCAAGGCCGCCACCTTTGATCAAGTAGGTATTGTTTTTACCTGATCTGCGACCCCCCACAATAAAATACTATTGAGATAAAACCAGATAAAAATAAAACATAATCGCCTTAATTCCCAACTTATTTCTAAACGATTCATTATTTATTGCCATTACGTACAGCCCTATCTGTCAACTTGGCTTTATCTGACAGCTGATAACTAGAGATGTGCCAACTCGGGATAAACACCGCTCAAGTTTACCCGAGTTAAAATCCAAGTAACTTGCGTTCGACTCGAGTTAGCAGGTCTTAATAATATTAAAAAATGTGTCGGATTCGTAATAAATACGTGTTGGGATAGTTATTATTAAGTACCTACTTAGAAGCGATGATCATGGCCGTAGTGTCGTCACTAGTCGCTTGGGAAATAGTCGTAATTTCAGCATATAAGTACCTATCTAAAACCTGCCGCTTCCACCATAACAATAACGACCCAATGTTTGATACATTGGCTGATTGTAAGCTTCGGATGATTGAAATTAAATATAAATTGTGTTAATATACATTATTAAATTAATTACTATTTTTTAAATATAGGTAGTCGTGCCTAAGAGTGAAGTGGGAGGGACTTGGTATAGATCCCTACGAGACCAGATTAGAAACGGGGTCATCTCTTCGAGCAGACGGAAAGGGCAATGGGCAAAGCATAGCTCGATTAACCAACGCTTGTTGAAGCAGGAAGGTTCTGGAGTGGGATAGCCTCGAGGATATGTAGGCACTGGCCTAGGTAGGCCTCCTACCCAGTTACAGGCGGCTCAAAATGAAAATGACTGAGCTGATTAACTGTTGAACAATACGCAGCGCCCCTGTTTCACTCTCTAGGTGCTCTATACGCCTATACCTGCTCTATTTGGTTTCATTACCATCTTCATTAGAGGCGAGATTCTGCAAAGATGTATCACCAAACTTTTTATTGTAGAAAACTGCTCGGATAATTCAAATTCTAGCACCAAAATTACAAATAGTGGAGAAAGCTTCCGAATTATATGAATTAGAAACATCTAAAATTATTATAATAATCTATGACTATTGGCGTCGAGTGGAAGGAGCCAAGGAAATAAAATCGACACGACAAGGGAAACGCGGCTTCGATCTTTGATTTGTTTCCCAGTTAAGACTCGAGTTATAGAGAGTATAACTCGAGTTGACCTGAGTTATGTGTAACTCGAGTTAGCAACTCGAGTTGACACATCACTACTGGTTACGTTACTGTTGTTTTGTTGTTTAGCGTAGCGTAAGGAATTACGTAAATTTAATAATATTATTGCATTATTCTCCATAAAAATGAACGAAATATGGAATTTAAGCACACTGTGTCGTTGTTGCCATTCAGATGGATGTTTCAAAAGCCTTAAGATCCCGTATGCAAGTGAAAATGGTGTCGAAATATACGAAATATTATTACAAGAGACTTTTGATATTAGAGTAAGTATTCTCACCTTGATGTTAGTGTAAGAATTCGCACGTAAATAATACACTAAAACATTAAGAGTATAGCAATCAGACCTATTATTAACAGCTGTGGCGAAAAAAAACAATATAGCGGGTGTAGCAATATACCTCTGCCGACCTCTTCGGGGATATAGGCGTGAGACTGTGTGTGTGTGTGTGTGTGGCGAAAAATCATAAAACAGTATTTAATATTCTGCCACTTTTTGCCATAAAATCAATAGTGCTGTGTACCACCTCATGACAAACACCTCATAAGAAAATAATTCATCATTATTGTGAGTGTACCAGACTTAAAAAAAGAATAAAGGACTACCGAGACGATGGTCTTGGGTTCGACCACCTCTGACTTTTCGAAGTTATGTGTGTATTAATCGCATGCTTAATAATGTGCCCGGTAGATGGCAATAGGCTCGCCCCCCATTACAATGGAACTGAAACATAATAACTGGCGAAGTGTGGGTGTGTAATATTCCTGTGCCTACCCCTTCGGGGTTAAAGGCGTTACTACGCATAAATCCTATGTCATAGGAGACTTTACTAACAACTAATGGACACAATATGAACTATTTTGCAGATATCACAACCGCCAGTCGAAGCATCATATGCAATATGTGATGAATGTATAAAGAAGTTAAGAGACGCTTCAAAGTTCAAAGAACAAGTACTCGCCTGTGAACGAAAGTTTCAAATCTATTGTACAAGTAAGTGCTACAAAAATCACATATATTTTCTATATATATATTCTGCCTGTAGTTGCTACAAACAGTTGTGATTATTTTCTTCAATTTTGTTATGTAGGTATTAGCTGGTGTACCACAGCAAATAAATTTATTTGTTTGTTTGGTTGAACGCACTAATCTCAGGAACTACTTGTCCTATTTGAATAATTATTTTTATATTTGATAGCCCATTTATCCAGGAAGTCTATAAATAGGCTATATAATATGACACCATGAACCAAGGGAGCAGATCAGTAGAGTTAAATAATGCCTGTGTAACTGTGAGCTCAGCTAGTTTAAAATAAAATTAATTATATTCCTGTATGTTTCAGATGAACAATTTCTCAACGGAACTATAGACATTATTAAAACTGAAGTTGAATCAAATGTTGCCGAAAACGATGACAATGTCTATTATGAAAGCGAACATAGTCAAGGTAAAAATATACATGCTTTATATTTTTATAATTAATAGGCACACACTAAACTAAACTCTCATCATCGTCATCATGTCAGCAGAAAGATGTCCACTGCTGGACATAGGGCTCCTTCAATGTTCTGCACACAGACCAATCTTGAGCCCGCATCCAACCTCTCATCTTCCCGTGATCTTAACCTACAGAATAAAATGAAGGAAATACACCTTATATTATTCTTAAAGTGCTGCCAGGAAACGAGAACGACGAAAGAAGCAAGACAGGCAGACAGACCGACAGACAGAGACATCACTACTTCATCATAACCTTCATATAAGTTAATAATAATAAATAAATACATTATAGTGTCATGGTCTCAGAAGGCAAACTAATAACAAACTTCATTGCTTTTACAGATGATAAATTACTAATTGATGAAAATCCAGACGTCTCTACAGTTAAAGAAGGTAACACACTTATCTATGTTGATAATAACATTGTAACTAAAGAACTAAGCAAGGATGAATCTCTGCCAAAGCATCAGTTCTCCTCCAAAGATATTACTCTTTAGCTCATAGCACGACTAGGCTTACTGATCACATTACGTCGGCTGTCGGTACCGGTTCTTGTGTCTGGACCAGAATCGTTAGACCATGTTGGAGGCTTTTTGGTGATCTGAAAACTCCAACATCAAAGGTAAAATACTAAAAAAGAAAGGCTTTCACAAGAGTCAAGATCATTCCAAACAAAAATAAGTGTCAAATCCTGTATCCGCCACTTGAACTAGCACTAACAATGTAGTTGCACGATGTTGTTCATTGAAAGGACTGGATAAAACCGCCGCTTCAATAAATATACACAACAGAACATTTTAACATTAACATCATAATATCAACGAAGATGCTACTGTAGAACATAGGCCGTCTCCGGGGTTCTCCGCACAGATCCATCTTGAGTCGCCCCTATCCTATCTAACTTTAAAATAAATAAATTGAAATTTATAGCCTATCACTATAATAATATACCAAATGTTTACTTAAATTTTAGTTTTCTAAGAAGCATTTGATTAAGATTTCTATGTGTGGCATGCAAGTTATTAATAAAATATGTACCTTACTGTGTTTCACTTTTATCTTATAGAAAGACATCATCAACAGTTTAATTACCTGAATAAGATAATAAAAGTTGTTGCTATAAAAAGCTGTACTAAATTGGAGTGCCACAGGGTCACTATTGGGTCCTTTCCAATATACACCGTTTCTATACTGTACTTATTAAGCTAAAAGCCCTAATGCTTGACACATTAAGAACAAATCAAACTTCATTCTCAAATATAAAAAGGTATTTATCAAAAAACTACAGTTGCAAATATTTTCACAATTAGAGCAACATTCAGAGCTTGACTTTTTTATATAAATTATTTAAAAGCTGTTGTATTTTCAACAAAAATATAAATTTTCTTAGGTTTGTCGTAAGCACTAAAAGATGACAGTGTCGAAAATCAAATCTACCAATAATTGACATCAATTGGCACTAATAGTTGACATGAATTTACCTATAATTATGTAAGAGACTTTGTCAAAATTGTCACGTGGATGGGCACTATCATGGGATCTGCACTGATATTTATAGATACTAATAGTTGACATCTAATATACCCTAATAGTTAACACTAAATACTAATATTTGACATCTAGTATACCCTAATAGTTGACACTGTCTACTTTTAGTTAGAGTAGATTAAAACAAATGAAACTAAGACAGGAACTTAATTTCTACAAAAAAAGGCTAAATTTGCATTAAAATAAGCAAAAAAAACAGTTAGATGTAACCCTAGTAGATGACACATGTGTCATCTTTTAGGTTTTGGCTGATTTCAGGAACTAATAGTAGACACCACTTAAAAATTATGCAAAAACAAGCCAAAATAACAAGGAGATGGTCCTAATAAATCAATCATTTCATATATTTTTAATATTGAAACTAACAATAGCCTATAATCATAAATATAAGAAAAAATCATACCTGTTAAAAGTCAGTTGCCTTACGAAAAACGCTAAGAATGACGCGCGACATGCCAACTTACTCACATTGTTTGTTGTAAACTGATGTAATTTTGAAATTAGCTTCATAATGTTTACAAGCTTTTGTACATGTATCATAGATAGCACTAGGTATCTTTAACATCAGTAACTATGTTATTTAAATGATTAGTTTTCTTATTAAATACGTTTTTCTGTGAAAATGTCATCTATTAGTTCAGTGTCAAGCATTAGTGCTTTTACCTTACATACTTCATCATTGTCCTAGCCTTGGAACCAGGGGTCCACTTATACTATACCTATTTTGCTCAGTTTTATTTACAGAATCTCGATCTGATGGAAATCTAAACAACTGATATCTCTATTGCAGAAATCACCATAGAAGTTGATATAAAACATCCAATTGAGGACATCAAAAACGTTCCAGAAAATGACAGTATAAAGATAGAAGGTAAACCTCTGATTTTTATGTTTAGATAAATTGCTAGTTGCTTGCCAACAAGTATCAATTTGGAGTCCCAAAGTGAAGGTTCTTTTGTTTCGATTTTATCGATGACAAGGTAGAAAATTTAAAAAACATCTTTGAGACTCGATAACTCATGAACCGTTCATTTTAGTAGAGCCTTGCTGATTTCAGCATGAATGGGCCGGCTCGACCGGGGAAGTACTACCCTCTCACAGAAAATCGACGTAAAGTAACAGTACCTACCAATTTGTGTTTTCCTATAATCTTAGTGAAAAAGACAAATAAACCGCTGAAAAATAAATGGATAACCAAAGGTCTTAAAAAATCTTGTACTAACAAACGACGTACGTACCTAAGCTACCATCTTTCTGCTCTTAATAAATATACCAAGAAAATTAATTACAAAAATTATACTAAGATCCTAAAGAAGTGTATGTTACAAGCGCAGAGAATAGACAATTCTCGTTATATACACAACTCGAGCAACAAATGCAAAGCGGTGTGGAACACGATAAAAAACAACATTGTCGAGTACATACCAAAAAATGACATAACCTGCATAAAGTATGACAATTACCAATACACTGACAAAGCTGAAATAGCCACAGTTTTTAATAATTATTACATAAATATGACTACTAATTATGAGAATTTGACCAAAACTTTTATGACTTCCTATTCGTATGACATACAAAAAAATTATAATTCTATTTTTCTGACACCCACAAATGAGACTGATATATATAAAACAATAAATTCCTTGAAAAATACTAAATCCACTGGCTATGATGACATAGAAACCAAGATTTTAAAATTATGTGCTAAGGTTATAGCAGCTCCACTCAGCCATATTATTAATTTATCATTTACGCAAGGAATATTTCCAAACCGGCTGAAAAAATCGATCGTAAAACCGATATACAAAAAAGGCGATACTTCTGACTTGAATAATTATCGTCCAATCACTCTTATTCCTATATTATCAAAAATAATCGAAAAGATCATACATGATAAGATTTATAGCTTTCTTGACAAAAATAACATACTCAAAGACGAACAATACGGGTTTAGGAAAAACCACTCAACGACCTTAGCATGTTTCAAATTGATGAAGACAGTAACGAATTGTTTAAATGGAAAAAAAAATGTTGTAGCGATATTCCTCGACATGTCTAAGGCATTCGATTTTGTTTCCCATGACACACTATTACATAAGATAGAAAAATATGGAATTCGCGGTAATGCCTTAGACTGGATAAAAACATATCTATGTGATCGCCAACAATGTGTAGAGATCTCAGGATTTAAGGGGAGACAGAGAATATCCCAAAGGTCACCTTATTTAATTAACAGCACAGGAGTACCCCAAGGGAGCATTTTAGGTCCACTGCTGTTCCTACTATACATTAACGACATGCCTGATATTACAAAGCATGAATGTATACTATACGCTGATGATACCACTCTTGTAATTGAGAACAAGGACAAAAGCGAACTGGAAAGCGACGCTAATAGAACTCTAGAACAAATGATTAATTGGCTAAATAATAATAATTTGCATGTGAATATAGATAAAACAAAAATGGTTCAATTTACTACACATAATAGAACTCCACTAAAACTTGACATCATATACGACCACAAACAAATAGATGAAGTTGCTCACACTAAGTTCTTAGGGATAACAATTGACAATCTTTGCAGTTGGAAACAGCATATTGACGACCTATGTACTAAATTGGATAGATTCGTGTATGCTCTTAACCGTATTAGGCAAATAGCAACTATAGACGCTACACTATGCGCCTATCATGGTTATGTCTCATCTCTACTCCGCTATGGGATTATAATATGGGGTAATTCAACTGATTTCTTGAGAATATTCAGAGCCCAGAAAAAGTGTGTCCGTTCACTTGCTGGAGCTGATCCATTAGACAGCTGTAAACCTCTATTTAAAAAATTCAATATTCTGCCATTACCCTGTCTGTACCTCTATGAAATCTGCTTATTTGTACACAAAAATAGCTATTTATTCGAGAAGCACAACGCTGTAGTGTCTCGACCGGGTCGCCATATAAATAAATTAAATGTACCTAAACAACGCATCAATGTGTTTAGTCAAAACGCGTAATGTATGGCCATACGCGTGTACAACAAACTAAATGACAAATATAAAATACTTCCATTAAATAGAATGAGATCAGAATTGCATAAATTCCTATTAAATAAGTCCTATTATAACATAACCGAATATTTAAATGATAGGAATATATAAGGACTGTTCGATTGTAAGAATCAATATGTAATTTAATTAAACATTATGCTTTTTATGACATTCTAATTTAAATGACTTTAATATTGTATGTATAGTAATGACATTATGTACTGTGTAATTTTTAATGAAAGAATTAACTTAAATTGAATTGAATACCTATATCTTTGTATGCACTAAATATTTGTACACTGTTAATGCAGTAGAATATCATGGACACAATTATATTGTAAGACCTTATTGACTGTATTCTCACAAATAAATCAATCTTTATCTTTATCTTTATCTTTACCTATATTGTTGCGTTTCGTTCGGTGAGTGAGAGTGCCGGAGGCCTCATCCCCTATTCCTTCTCCCACATCCCACTCCTCCTCCAATCCCTTTTCCTAACCCAAAGGGCGGCAACGCACTTGTGACCCTCTGGTGTTGCTTGTGTTCATGGGCGACGGTAATTGCTTACCATCATCAGATCATCAGGTGATCCGTCTGCTCGTTTGCCGCTCATGACATAAAAAATAATCATTTTTGGACTCCTAGTTTGCAAGGGTCAATTTGTAGCAAATAATCTCAAATATAAACTCTTTCAAGGAATAGGTCGAATAGGGTAGTTTCCCGGGTCAAAATAATTACATTTTATTTAGTCCGTATTTTAGATTATAAAAAAATATTGGACACGTATTTTTTCTTTTTTCGATTAAATAAAAAATAACAAAGATATAGCCCATTAAATTTACGTGTGACGTCATCTAGTGCTAAAAAATGCAGCACGGCGTGACGTTATACGTAACTTTAATGAGCTATATCTTGATCATTTTTGGTTTAATTTATAAATAAAAAAATACGTATCGCTTATTTTTGAATAATCTAAAGGACGGACTTATACAATTTTTTTTGTCAACTAGCCTATTACTTGTCACCCTTTACACACACCTATAAGTCAAACTATATAGGTGCAATACGATTCTATTCCTTATATCCTACGCCATAAGAACGGTACAAAGGTCAAAGTGTAACTTGACGAGTAGCAGTGTGTACATATCGCATAAGTTTGAGAGTATTTGTGATAGATAAACTTAACACTAACTTTCAGATTGTGAAGTGAATGATAAGGAAAAATCAGAGACTGTCAAGAAAAAGTTCCGACCAAAGAAATCGGTAGAACGCAATGCGTTACACAAACGCGCTCACTTACGTAAGTATTACATTATTTAAGAAAATATATCTTATACTTTTAATATATAAAGCTGAAGAGTTTGTTTGTTTGTTTGGTTGAACGCGCTAATCTCAGGAACTACTGCACCGATTTCAAAAATTATTTCAGTGTTAGATAGCCTGTTTATCGAGGAAGGCTATAGGCTATATAGCATCACGCTATGAGCTACGGAAATGGAGCAGTAGCCTTTAATAACGCGGGTGTAACCGCGGGCTCATGTAGTACATAATATATGCATATTCACCATCAGAATCGTCCTAAGGTTATCCTAGTCGCATCCAAGACTTCTCGCTTTGGACCCTAGGATCTAAAGCGAAGGTCAAAAGTCTAACCTGTTTTGACAGAATATTAGCAGGTCTACAGAGCGACAGACGTCAGGGGACCAATTCTCCTATTTTTATATGACTTTGATATTATATTTTGAATTGACTCAGAAGCGGTATTCAGATAACCTAATGTCATTATCGTATAATTTGAAATAAACAGTTCGTCCTTGACACATATTTTGACACTTGTTTGACACTGACATGATATCGAAACTTTATTTAGGAGAATTGGGCCCCTGAAATCTACAACGAGATAGATTATTGTACTTACTTTTGACCAATAGTCTGCGTCAAAAAGTTATTTTTTTTGACTACCAAGAAATTCAGTATTCACTTGGCTTTAGAGAGCCTAATATAACTCTTTGTTAGGCCTAAAAAATATAAGTAGTTTAACATTTTCTGAAGATTTATGTATGAATAAATTTTCTTTACAGAAATACGCCGTAAACTAAAGCAATCGCTAATAGTACATGTGAAATCAAAAAACGGCATCACATACTCCTGCAAAACATGTGAAGGCAGTTACCAAACGAAAAAAGATATTTTAAAACATATACGCTTGCATCACCACAACAGATATAAATGCGAAAAGTGTGGCAAGGTTTTAAAAAGTAGTAGCCATTTAAACCGGCACACAAAACTCCATACAGAAAATCAATCATTTATTTGTGGAAATTGTGGCAAAGTGTTCTCTAGTAAATCAAATTTGCAAGCCCACGAAAAAACGCATACAAACCAATTAAACTATAAATGTGATATTTGTCAGAAAGAACTTAAATATAAAACTACGCTAAGAAAGCATATAATACAAATGCATAGTACGGAAAATAAGGAAGTACTTTGCGATGTATGCGGTCGGTCTTTTAAACAGCGTTGCAATCTGGAAGCTCATATTCGCACAGTGCATTTAAAAGAGAGACCATATGGTTGCTCAGTTTGTGGAAAGACTTATACGGCAAAAAAACATGTCAAAAACCATATGAAACTCGCGCATTCGGGCGATCCAAAGCCATACCAATGCGATATATGTTCCAAAAAATTCGCCTGTCCAAAAAGTCACAAACTCCACAGATTAACACATGACAACCAGTTTTTATGTCGATATTGTCCCTCAGTGTTTGATAATAAAAAAGATTGCGATGATCATACAAAGATGCATACCCAAGAACACTATTTGAACAGTCCGTACGCATGTCATCTTTGTGGCAAAGTTTTGATGACGAAATACACTCTAAATAGGCATATAGAACTGCACGGAGGTATTAAAAGATTTTCTTGTAACATTTGCGGGGTTAAATTCACTCAAAAATGTTTGCTAAAAAGGCATAACAGGAGAAAACATGATCCTAATGTGAAAATGGAGAAAACTAAATGTGATCTATGTAAGAAACTTGTAAGAGATATTGATAAGCATATGGATACACATGATAGTGATAAAAGAAAATATTTTTGTGATATTTGTGGTAAAAACTATTCAGAAAATAATACTCTGACGAGGCATAAGAATCAGAAACATTTTGGTGTTTCATACGATTGTGATATATGCGGTAAAAAGTATATAAAAAAGAAAAGTTTGGAGACGCATAAGTTTAAAATTCATAAAATTAAGAAGGAAGTTATTGAGAATACTGGTACTATGGATGATATGGATTTAACTAATGTTACGTAGCCATTTTGACCGGATGGGAATGAACCCACTAATATGATATAGCAGATGCCTGAAGTTCGCTGGAAGACTTTGTTTCGTGAACATTTGGTGAAGAAGCTGAAAGTGGAAATTATTTTCAGGTTGCTTGGCAATTTTGGATCCACTGCTGGATTTTGGCCTCTTCGATGGCACGCCACAAGCTAGATTTCTGGTATTGCATGTCCAGCCGCTGTCGGGACTTTGCTTATATCGTCACTCCACCTAGCCTGACCTACACTACGTTTGCCAAGGCGCGGTCTCCACTCTAGAACACGTCTACTCCAATGGTTGTCGGTTATGCGACGAATGTGACCAGCCCACTGCCACTTCAGCTTGCTAATACAGTTATTTTAAATAAAGTATATTGCCTATGCAATATTTTGCATAGGTTTTTAGTGGCAGACATCTTATTTTAGTTGCGAACATCTGGTAAAGTCTGTCTAAATTATTCAGACGGCATCAAGTCTGATGTACAGAAACTTGGATAAGCATCGTTATGCATTATAACTACTGTTGATTGACTGGTCTGCAAACTACCTCGTCTTTCAACTTCCCTAGTTTATTGCACACGAACGCCTGTTTTATGGACGAATGTGAATTAACTGATAATCAGTTTGAACAATGGAAGCTTCTCGCAGCACGCCAGCCTTTGTCAACTGATGTAAACAAGAACCGCCATGACGTGACAAGCTGCATTTTATATACGGCAAGTAATTATCCTATAGGTGTTTACTTAAAAATGCCTTATACCTAATCTAGACGTACAACTTAAACTAATATACACAAAAGGGTTGTGCAATGTATTGTGTTATTCTACCATATACCTAATCATCTATGAAATCGTAATTTGGAATTTCTTCGTTATTTTCCTCCCACTCCATATTTGGATCATTGTATTTTGCCCAAAATTTCTCCCGTATGAATGGATTTAAGAAGTATTTTGTATGTTGTTCAAACGAAAATGTTATAGTTCTTGCCTTTATCGCGACATCGGCTGCATTAATTATTTTTTTAATTTCCTCGGTATTGGCCCGCCAGATGGTCAGGCGGGCCCATAACAAAACCCCTTTGGCGGCGTATGAAGGTGTTGGGCCCGGGATCTCGCTTAGCTTCACCGTGGGTGACCTAACCACGGTTACTGAGCCCCCCCACGACGACATGGTGAAGATCCCACTGTTTTAGATGTACCTAAGGTATTTTATATAAATTTTTCTATGTAAGTATAATTCATTCATTCAGCAGAGTCATGTGTAAATAAATTAAATACTGTTACAATATTCTTGTGGTTTTAACTTGTGGAAGGTATCAGAGGGTCTAGTACGAGATTTACACACGATTTTCACACATTTTCACATTTTCTCAAAGCGCCCCCTAGCGAATAGTATCGATCGATAGAGTCCGCTAGGCATTTAGAAAATATTGGAAATAGTTCCCATCGACTAGTCTATCGTCATCGTGACGATCGAGTGCAAACTCGTACTAGACCCCCTGGTCCGAGTTTTTATTTTTTAATAAGACCTCGCCCGCACTCAGGGCTGAACCTTCCCTATGTGCAATGTGCGCGGCGCACACAGGCGCCAGGGTGACAGGCGAGATATGCGTTAATTATAACACTTATTTTCGAAAAAGGATGCCAAAAAAGGCGCTTCACAGATTTCGCACACAGGCGCAGTGGCGTAGGAAGGGCAAATATAAAATTATATTTAGGCCGGAATTGTTAGGAAACGACTAAAAAAAAAAAAGGTCATCCGCCCTACGCCACTGCACAGGCGCTGCATAGATTTCGCACATAGGCGCTGCATTGGGTCGGAACGGCCCTGCCCGCACTAGGAGGAAATCCTGTGTTGCGGGGGACTTTACAAATATGCAATCAACGACACAGTGAACACTGAACACCCAGACTCGAAACAACAATTTATGGATCACACAAAGTGTTGTCTCGTGTGGGAATCAAACCCATAACATTCGACGCAGTATTAAGTGGCGAGGCGGCCGCTACGCTATCACTATCACAACGCTAACCGTGCACGGGGAGAGCGGTAACCACTTACCGTTACCTACTATCCGCTAGGAGCGCTTTTACACAATGTATATAAACTGTTCCCATCGAGAAACGACTCGAATTTGACCATAACTCGTACTAGATTCCCTAGAGATAGAAGAAATTCGAATGTGATGATGATATTTCGCTTTTTATAAGGTTTTGATGTATGATATATCTATTTATTTATTTAATAACTTTATATACACCGAGCGTATAAACGCAGACTTAATGCCGTAGCCATTCTCTCCCAGTCTACCTTAAAATGGTGCAAAGAGATTAAAAGTAGGTGTATTCTAGACTTAGGTGAAGAAGGACTTTTTTAGCATAAACCTCGTACATATAGGTGTATACGTACATCGTTTAAAATACATACATTTGATACTACAATAATATAAAAATAATTATATAAAATATATTATAATTGTATCTAAATCATACATTTCTAAAAATAATACTATGATATATATATTCTTAAACATAAATATCTATATACATATTATTCAGATTCTTCTGCCAACTGATCCGAAAACAGCTGTTTTACTCTTGTTTTAAAGCTATCCTTTGTAGTAGACATTATGATTTCCAGAGGGATGGCATTCTAAAGAATGATTGCCTGAATGGGAAAGAACGCGTGAATTAAAGTGGAAGTATGTGAAGGACAAAGTAGGAGAAGATTATGGGAAGAACGTAAGTTTCTATCGTGGTTTTTGGTACACAAGTATTGAAAATAAGAACTAAGGTATTATATAAATACTTTTGTAAAGAAGGATTAAGGTGTGGTGTTCCTCCCACTAAAGGGAGGATCCTCTAACCAGCTTAGGTGATCGTACATGGTGAACTGCACTCCGACGGATGTATTTGAGAAGTTGTTTAAATATAATAATTTTATATGATCATCGCGTGCGCGAACTCTGCTTGCACGATTCAGGACTTTGGTTCCATCGTGTCCCATAGATGTCGCCGTGTTGATGGTCTTCGTCGTTGTACGATAGATGGCGTTAATAGTATGTAGCTATCGCTTCAATCATAGATTATACAGATATACTGGTATAGATGCGCAACTCCCTCTAAGGAAAAAGTTCAATAGGCATCCTCGACTCTAGATGGCGTACAAATAAATTTTATTTTTATTTCGATCGTATAGATGGCGTTAGTAGTAAATTCATTTTTCAAAATAAAATAAATGTTTAAATTCGGTGTTAATAAATAAGTAAATGTCCGTCCTTAGTCCGTACCTATTCAGTGTCATATTAGACGTACTGTCGGACAGCATCAGAGACTCACATGAGCAGCCCCCGTGGCTGCTCATGTATGCTGATGATATCGCGCTGGCGGATGCGGACAGGGGACGCTTGGTGCGGCGTGTGAATGCGTGGAAGGAGTCGCTTGAGAACGGCGGTCTGAAAATAAACGTGGCGAAGACCGAGTACTTGGCCTGCAACAGTACTGATCCCGCGTCAATTCGTATAGGCGGAGACATTGCCCAGCGAAAGGACCTGGTCAAGTACCTGGGATCAGTACTGCACGCGTCTGGTGACATCGATTGCGACGTCAAGGCACGCATTTCGGCAGCCTGGGCCAAATGGCGTGAGGTGAGCGGTGTCATTTGTGACCCCAAAATGCCGGTTAAGCTCAAAGGACAGGTCTATAAATCCATCATTAGACCTGTCCTGTTATATGGCAGTGAGACGTGGCCTGTGCTTGAGAGACACAAGCAGAGTCTGCGTGTCACGGAGATGAACATGCTGCGCTGGATGTGTGGTGTCACGCGGAAGGACCGCATTAGGAACTCCCGCATCCGGGGTAGCCTTCATGTCCGTGACATTGCTGACAAACTGCAAGAGTGTCGTCTACGCTGGTATGGACACGTCTTACGTCAACCGGCATCTTACGTGGGTAACAAATGTCTTGCCATGCTACCTCCACCGGGCCCCGGTAAACGGGGAAGGCCAAAACAATGCTGGCTTGACGTCGTAAGGGATGATATGCGTGCCAACCAACTAACCACCAGGGATGCTGAAGACCGTGCGAAGTGGAGGAGACAGCCGGAAAGCGGACCCCGGGCTCGAAGGCGTGGGTTTTGGAGCGCAACCGGGACAGCGCTAGGATGATGATGATGATGATGATGAACTATTATGTAAAATATGAAATTTAAAAGTAAAAAAATATAAAAATCACAAAAAGTAGTTCTAGATATGCGTGGATTCGATCCACGGACTTTTAAATTATGAGCCTAGCATTCTTCCACTGCGCCACGCAGATCTAATAAATGTTGGCGAAATTACCGTTCAGTTATCGCTACAGATATTTCTAGTTATATAATATATAACTAGAAATATCTGTAGCGATAACTGAACTGAATTATGTAATTTTTTTGGATCTCCTAACATCATATTTGAGTAATAGGATACAGAGAGTTGAGGTAAATGGAAAAGTTTCTATGGGTTCAGTGGTCACAATGGGAGTGCCGCAAGGTTCAATTCTTGGTCCATTCCTTTTCCTTGTATATATTAATGATTTGCCATACATTATGCAAAATAATGAAGAGATAGTGTTATTTGCTGATGATACATCACTTATTTTTAAACTAAGACGACAACAATCAAATAATGACGATGTAAATAACGCTCTCTCTAAAGTAGTTAAATGGTTTACAGCTAACAATTTACTGTTAAATGAAAGAAAAACAAAATGTATACGATTTTCAAGACCGAATGTAAAACAAGTTAAACCTAACATATGTTTGAATGGAGAAGAGTTGGATCTTATACATAACACCGTATTCTTAGGCATAACCTTAGATTCTAAGCTACAGTGGGGCCCACATATAGGTCAGTTGTCGAATAGACTTAGCTCTGCAGCATACGCGGTTTACAAAATTCGTCAGTTAACTGATATAGATACGGCCAGATTAGTATATTTTAGTTATTTCCACAGCATAATGTCATATGGCATTTTATTATGGGGCAACGCAGCTGACATTCAAACTGTGTTTGTACTGCAGAAGCGGGCTATTCGTGCAATCTACAGTCTTGGTTCAAGGCATTCACTGAGGGAAAAATTTAAAGAAATTAAGATAATGACTGTCGCATCTCAATACATTTATGAGAACTTGTTATATGTCAGGAAAAATATAAATATGTTTTCTAAATTCAGCGACATTCATAATTTAAACACACGAAATAAAAACAAACTTGTTCTACCTTCAACTAGACTACAAAAAATAAGTAACTCATACAAGTATCAAAGCATACGTTTTTACAACAAAATTACAGGCAATATTCAGGAACTAAGTATTAATAAATTCAAAGTATTTATTAAACAGAGCTTGTGTACAATAGCTTATTACACAGTTAAAGATTATTTAGCAGACAAAAATGCCTGGAATTGAGTTTAAAAATTATGAATTTTGACATTTTGAAATTAGTGACATGATATTTTTATTTACATTTGTAATACTTATATTTTTACATTTTTAATTTGACATTTGTAATTTTATTTATTTAGTTTTGACATTGTTTGATTTGACATTGTTATTTTATTTATTTTCTTTTGACATTTAAAATTACTTAAGTAATATATTATTATTAGCTTAGGTGGTTTGGACACGTGGAGCGAATGAGTGAAGAAAGAATGACGAATCAGATATATAAGGCAAATGTGTGTGGGCAAGTCGGTCGCGGCAGACCTCGGCGGACATTCTTCGACCAAATTGGAGACATCCTAAGAAACGGAAAGGTCCGAAGTACCCGCAACCGGCGAGCATGTATGAAAAGAGTAATGAGTGTAGAGGAAGCGCGTGAGGTTTGTAAGGACAGGAGCAAGTGGCGTTCTGTTGTCTCTGCCTACCCCGACGGGAAAAAGGCGTGAGTATATGTATGTATGTATGTATATATTATTATTCATAAATTGACATTCAATAATTTTTTCTGACATTTAATAATATTTTCTGATATTTTAAATATATGACATTTTATTGTTTAAATTTTTATTATTTTCACTTATTGTTTGCAACATGTATTTTACTGTGTATTAGCATGTAAAGTTGTGAGTACGATGTGGGCATTATTAAACATATAAACAAATAGTTGTGGCAACCTGTCTGATGGCTTAGGCTGACATGCTTATGCATACACCTTCTGATGGCGTGGAGGCATAGTGATACAGATCGTGCTGGCTCCCTCAATTAAGGTTGAGCCGTACGATTGCTGTTGAATGCGGGCCATCAGTGGGCCGAGTCAGTCAAAAGCGTCAGATAATTTCCTGCATTGTACTTGCATACTAAACCCTTTTTTGTCTGGACTTTAAAAGATGAAGAAAAGACTAAAGAAAATGAAGTGACAAAAAAAACAATGACTCTGAGTTTGTTTCGGCCTTTCTTCTCAAGAAGTCATTTAGCTAGGAAAAGCCGGCTTCATCTAGAATAGGGTTTTGACATGTATAAGTGTTGTAAACAACCAAAATGCAGAAATAAATATGTCTTTATGTCTTTATGTCTTTAATTTTTTTCTTGCAATCTTCGGTAGATGGCGCTGATTTATATGAAATTTACCCATGTATGGAGCTTTCACGGCCTTGGCTTCAATGTAAATAAATAATGTCTTAGTAGTCCCGGGAGGTCCCGGGTCGGGCAAAACTATTACTGAGTTTTTCGAATTCTCAGTAGCAGCACGGAGTCTGGTAATGGCTATTGCCGTTACCGGTAACGGCAATAGGCTCGTCCCCTATTACCTGGGACCTAAAATCCAAAAGGCGACATGTGGCTGCAATACTACACCTCTGCCTAACCGTTTGCGGATAAAAAAAGAGAGCAGGGCGACGCCAGCCGATTGCCTAGGAGAGGGGGGGGGGGAGTCGCCAGCCGATGGCCTAGGGGGGACCAAGTTGATATGGAAAATGGGAGAAGTACCTACTGAGAAAAGTATGAATTGTAGGGGATTTTGAATCTCTTCAGGTGCCTCCTCTGCCCCCCCCCCTTGGCGACGCCCTTGGAAAGGAGGTGTGTGCCCAGCGGTAGGGCAGTTTATACAGGATGACAGGTAATTAGTGATTGGACCTATTCCTTGAAGAATATATTTAAGGTTATTTGCAACAAATTGGTCCAAAATACCCTCCTTCAAGGAATAGATCGAAGTAACTGTCTGATTGTATACAGGGCCGTTTCTGTGATACTCTACATGGGGTTCAAGGGCGAAGCTAAGGTAGCAAATTCTGGCTCAGCTTCAGTTCTGCTTGTAAATAAAATGTCCGGTACTGTCAAAACATCTGTCTCTGCGGCTGCCTTCAGAAAATTGGACCTTATGGTATACTCGGAGGCTGTAGTCTCTAGATCAAGAAAATAAAGACAAATTAGCTATATTTTGTGTTCCATTCAGCATCAGCCTTTAACAGTCCACTGCTGGACTAGGCCTCTCCTTTGAAAGGAGGAATTGGCCTACTATACCACGCTGGCCAAACGGGTTGGTATAGGCCGTACTTATAGGGTTTGTATCAAGTTTCTTCTCTTACAGTGCTGTTCTATGCATAATATGCTCGCTCTGTCGGCTCTTACGACCACATGAGTAAATAAACCGAACAGAGAGACAGCTTCTTAAGAGCTTGTAAATTTGTTACCTATTTTGGTAGGGCTGTCACAATACATACATACATAGACTCACGCCTGTTTCCCGGAGGGGTAGGCAGAGACTACGGAGCGCCATTTGCAACGATCTTGACATATCTCTCTTGCTTCATTCACTCCCATCAGATTCCTCATGCATGCTCTTCTGTTCAGGGTGCTTCTAACCTGTCCTGTTTTTAGGATGTCTCCAATCTGATCAGAGAACGTCCGCCTAGGTCTTCCCCTTCGTCCTGTCCCTTCCACACTTGCCTTATATATCTGCTTGTCAGTCTTTCGTCATCCATCCTCTCCACGTGTCCAAACCATCTTAGCATACCTTTCTCGATGCTTGTCACTACATCTTCTTTTACCCCACAACACTCTCTTATCACACAATTCTTTACTCTGTCAGTCAAAGAAACACCACACATACTTCGCAGTGCTCTCATTTCTACAGCATTTATTAGTTTAATAGTCACAATAGGTTAAGACAAATCGCTTGTTCGGTATACGAAAGATTCTGGATTGGACAGATTCGTGATTTGGTGGATTTGGGGTGCATAGGATTCCCATCAAGAACTTAGGGTCCCAAGTCAACCTCACCTGCAAGTGGTGCACCTGCCGATCAACGGACGAGGCTCTGGCAAACAAAATATCCCGATGAGCGGCAATAGGCTCGCCACCTATTACGTGGGATCAAAACACTGGCGAAACGTGGGGGTTTAATATGCCTCTGCCTACCCCTTGCGGGAAACAGGCGTGAGTCTATGTATGTATGTGATTTGGCAGATTCCCAACTGGACAGATTCGTGGATTGGGCAGATTCTTGGACTCGACGGATTCGCTATACGGCAGAAGTAGGTATAGTTGTTAATAAAATAGCGAGTGGAACCAAAAAAGGCATGCACCTGAAAATTTTAAAAGCACGGAATAAAAATATACATTTGTTACCAAGGACACGACGTGACGACGTGATTTATTTGACATTCCCAACGATACCACTAATAGTGTTGAATATTTTCTGGTAATATGATCTATTTTGCTAATAAACATAGGAATCTCCTTTAGCTATTATGGCCACTAGTTTTACCACGGGGATAGGTATCTAAAATAAGTTTAAAAAGAACTTGTGTAAGACAAATGAACGTCCACAAAACAAATGACTATAAAATCAACCATCGATAGGGCTTACAAAAAACAGGTGCATGCTATTTTCGACCTTATTGACAATTCATGACAGACTTTTTTTTGGTATTTTCTTGCTTTCTGACATTGATACGTTATTAAAATTATAAATTCTGAGTTACATCAGTATGGTCGAAAATTGCATGCACCTGTTTTTTGTAATCCCTATCGATGGCTGATCACTTTCTGATAGTCATTGGTTTTGTAAACATTAATTGCTTTTACACAATTTCACAACTAATGAGTTGTTAAGTACCTATTTCGTTGCCAACATTGACAATATTTATTTCAAGATCGAAATATTCGCGAAACTTTTGCTCGAGCAATTCAACAAATGCGACAAAATTATCAGGAGTTATACCTAATTAAAAAACCCAATTGTACGTTACCATTGTTAAAATCTTTGTAATGATTTAATTATTTCATCTAGTATTATTCATACACACAGTACAATAAACAACCATTATTAATAATAAAACACCACTTTTTTACATTAAAATATTAAAACTTCCAACGTAGGTACAAAACAAACAACGTAAGTCGTAATAACCCTAAGATTGTCAACTGCCTGTGCCTACGTAAACCGGTTCTTTCCACTCTCGCCGCGTACACGACAAGCGGCCAGTGGTCACGCACACATAAGCCGCGTGCTCGTAGTAGTGCAACCGATTCGCGCTGTTGTATTGTATGACGCTGTGTCTCTGTTCCGTTTATCTACTCATGTGCTTACGACACCGCGGTGACAATCCGTATTCTTAATCCGTCACCACACGGATTTTGTGATACTGCGTAAAAAGGTTTAAGCGTAGTTACCTATTTGTAACCAAAACTTGATTTTGTCTGTGCTGCCAAGAGTTTGCCAGATACTTAAACTGATTGAAAATAAAAAATCATTTGTACCGCTTCTCAAAAAGCGGGCATATCTAACGGTTGTGGTTTTGACCCTACAACCTTGGATTTAAATTTATAATAACCGCCTCGAGACATTTTAAAATTGCGTCCTCTGACAAATGGACGCTAAGGCCAAAAAAAATTTCAATGGACTATGTACACAACTACATTTGGCTACTCGTTAAGTTACTTTGACCTTTGTGTCACTCTTATGGTTTATGAAATAAGTATTATATTATAAAGTGCCGTTGTAAGTATCGTCGTGTGTACTTAGGAATAACTAGATTTTATTCTAAAGGTAGTAGAGCCTTGCTGATTTCAGCATGAATGGGCCGGCTCGACCGAAGAAGTACTACCCTCTCACAGAAAATCGGCGTAAAGTAACAGTACCTAAACTGTTGCGTTTCGTTCGGTGAGTGAGACTGCCGGAGGCCCTATCCCCTTTCCTTCTCCCTCATCCCACTCCTCATCCTTTCCCTTTTTCCAACCCCAAGGGGCGGCAACGCACTTGCGGCTCCTGTGGTGTTGCTTGTGTCCATGGGCGGCGGTAATTGCTTACCATCAGGCGATCCGTTTGCTCGTTTGCCGCCTATTACTATAAAAAAAATATCTTTCTGCCAGGCACGTCTTGCATATCGTGGGACGGTTGAAATAAAACAAATAACTATACAAATGACACATTTTTATTTCAAAATACACAGTACAATGAATAAGTACGTACCATAGATTCACAATACAATAATATCTTAATTCCTATAAAATTAAAACATCAGCTTAGACTTAACAGCACATTTATACCAAAAGCTAAATTACACTCAAAATTATTTCATTTCACGGCTCTACAGAATCAAAATTGCGTAAAGATTGAATATTTGGGTGTTGTAAAATTGCTAGAAACCTCATATTTATGGTTGTAAGGCCTCCAAGAATTACAAATGCAATGCTCAAAGATAGCTTTCAAGTTCTACCAGGAGAATTAAGAAGAGAGAAAAGGAATAGAATGGTAACTTGTAATACCTAGTAGGTTAAAATTGTAGCCGATTATTCTCCATTATGGATAAACTGCCAAGCGCCAAAAAATACAGCCAGTAAAGGCAGGTGAGGGCCTGTCATTTACCCTGGATTTGGGTTTGGTTGGACAAGACGCAACGGGAGGATGACTGGAGAGCTCCTGTACCCTGTCTTCTCCCCGTAGGGCATCTTAGTACGGCAGTGGGGGAGGTTTGGATAACATTGTAACAGTGGGGCTAGCATTCATCATCCTAGCGTTATCCCAGAGGGTCTAGTATGAGTTTTGCACTCGATCGTCACGATCGAGGAGAGCTAGTCGACGGGAACAATTTCCATATATTTTCCAACGGCGCCTCTAACGGAGAGTAGCGATCGATAGAGACCGCTAGGGGGCGCATTTAGAAAATGTATGGAAATTGTTCCCGTCGACTAGCTCTCCCCGATCGTGACGATCGAGTGCAAAACTCATACTAGACCCTCAGTTGTATTCAAAACTTTTCGTCTTGAGAGTTTTGACAAAATAGAATACTTTTCAGATAATATTGTGGCGAATACTGTCTTACCTCTGCAACCCATTAGGAATAGTAATATGCCAAGGTTTAGACCAGTATCCGAATGTTTAAGGGTAATAACGACTGAAAGATCTTTATGACAGACGGGACCACCAAAACAAATACTTTCTCCCGATGTGATAACTTAGTCAATTTGAGTGCTGTTCATATGGTAATTAATATACTCTCAAATTTAACCTCTTGTATGCCGGAATGCCAGACACAATTAAAAAGCTATTGTGTCTCTGCGATTCGGCATACAAGGGGTTAAGGAAGTGTTTTCAGAGCACGTTATATGTATAAAAAATTGTGTGAATACAAAATTTGCGCGGGTAAGCACCAGATACATTTTAAATAATGTGTTATGTATATTCAGCAATAATGAATTTAAATTATAATACAGTGGATTCCATCGAAGTTAAGACGAGGAATTTTTTTAGATATAAACGACAGATGACGTAGCCAACAAAAGTTACAGGTTACGAAAGAACAATTAAAATGGTCGTCTGTACACCATTTTTTTTTAATTGTAGCTGATGCTAGATAAAAACTTATTTGTGACCAAACTGGTAACTTATTTTATTCTATCATTGCTGAATATATCATAGGACCCATTCAAAATTATAAATAATGTAAAAGCTGACAGCGGTATTTTATTGAAAAGGTAGACGCGTCAATTTGGCTTGATTTGACCAATCGTTGTCAATTTGACGGCTATGTGAACATGGCAGCCGCTAATTTGACAGCTGGAAGTCATTACTATCAAATTGACGGAGCATTAATGCCCTTAAATTGCCAGACATGGGCTTACTAATGAAATTATACGTCACAAAGGGACCTCAAGAAAAATTACTAGGTTTGTCCCTTTCTAAAGAATTATGAATTTTGTGTAAGTATGTATGTCTTTATGTTTATGTATTTGACATTCAAATGACATTTAAAATTTGAAATTTACTACATCTGTCGTAGAGAGAGAAAGGTATTCTCTGTCTACGACATATGTGTTGTAGTATTGTTGATCGAAGACATCTGTACTGGATCTATAGTATACAGGGCTTAAGCACCTTTAAATTGATTGTTCATTAAAATATGCAATATAACATTTACAAATCCTGTAAATATCTATAATACGTGTAAAATTCTTACAATTTGTGATACAATTCTTACAAAATAAAACCTATAGTAAGCGCCAAAAACGTGCTGATTATATTCACTAATTATAATTAAATAATGGAACTTAATCTGTTAGCTATTGTTTAATTATATTACAGGAAATATATTAGGTATATTCAAAAATTAAAATTATTTTACAATTGGACGGATTTTAACTGTCACATGGTTTGCCAAACTTTAACTTTCGTGGTATCATTAGCAAAAGCCAAATTTATTATAAAAATACATTTAAAACCATAGAGTGACATTGAAAGTTTCTGTTTTGCAGACCACAAGCCGATCACAAAATCTTGCAAAAATAAAAAATAAACTCCTTTGTACCAAACACTAAACCAGTAAAATGAATGTAAATAATAAAACGAAAGCTCTAAGTAAAAATAAAGCCTCCTCTAAACCCTGCGTTATTTTATGTCAGTTACATAATTGGTTACAGCGACATCTAGTTTACGAGGTATGAAGCTTCAACTCTTACTCTGGTCACTAGATAGCGATAGTTGTCATGTGGTATAAAGTTGTATAAAACTTGTAAAATGTTTGTGCCTAATATAAAATTGTATAATACACTTATATCGATATGGAATATATATTTATAGGCAGTGGATAATCAACAAAACTATTACTATTAACTTTGTACGTAATGAAAAACTGCAAAAAACAGTATCTCACAATTCACATACATCAAATATTTAAATTAAATAAAATAGCACGATTTTTAAGTTTCACACGCTTAAATAAATTAATATTTAAGTAATATAACTGCACCATTTACCAGTAACACAATATGAATCTCTTTGCAATGGTATTTATTTTATCCAAATATCTTTAGGAATATCAGCAAAATCTATAAAGACTTACAGAAACGGATTAAGTGTGGATCTTTGTAAAGGCCTTGCCACACGGCACAATTTTACGTCCAACTTGACTAAATCACTTGATGAAATCGTGACGTGTAGACGCCAGTCGTCCAACTCAAGTTCATCGGGTGGGCGGTACCACCAGATTTTAACCAATCGGGTGGACGGAATGAAAATCAGTGATTTGATTGTGTCGTGTAGACGGGCAAAGCCAATTCGATTAAAAATTTGATCAGTGGTAAAATTGTGCCGTGTGGCAAGGCCTTAAGCTGACAAATAATAAAATTGTGACCAAAACGTGCGAAAGAGATAACCTTTAACTTTAAGGCCTCCCTTACATTGTTCATGAGCGTTCCTCGAGCGTACGCTCGGCGTCCGTTCGGCGTGCGGCCGGCGTTCACTTTGTACTACAGAGTGAACGCCGAGCGCACGCTGGGCGTACGCTCGAGGAACGCTGACGCCCAATGTGAGGGACGCCTAACAGGTATCGGTTTCTCTTTCTAGAATTCAACACTCTTTCTGGAACAAAAAGAGACAGCATATTCAATCATATGTTTTGTCTCTTTCTTCTCTGTTATGGCATATTTTGTAATTTTTATTGAAGTTAAAAAACATTGTAGTCCATTTCTTAATATCTATGAAAATATACAATAAGGCCAAATTGCACAAAAATATCAAAGTTGATTTTAATATCTGGTTATAAGCATGATACTTACTACAAAATGCAATATGTGCCTTGTTAAAAATTCTTACAAAATATTATTTGAGATAAAAATGTTCACAATTAAAGTTCTTACTTTAAGACAATGACAAAATATACAAAACTATAATATCATAGAAGCACACTTCATTACTAAGTATAATAATTCTTTGAGATTACGACAGAGCGAACAATAATCAACCTAATTCTAATATATTTTAGAGTCGCATTTTATTTAATACTTATGTCATACTGGTGAATTCGAAACATTGTAAGGAAACCTGTATTGAAATAAGGGCTTTTTTTTATAAATGTTGCGTAATTATTTGAAAATATGGGTGGAATACCATAAAATTGTGTCATCCCGTAACCACGACCAGTGTAATCCATGTCGTAACGTCAAGGCAAATATGAGGTATTTTAGCTATATTTTCAAATAATAAGGCTCATAGTGCTTTCAACAGAATCGAACCCGTAATACTTCGGTTCGAATCTACCTGCAATAGGTATATTATACAGCTTGTATCAAAAAGACTTATAATGGCTGACACAAAAACGACATATGCATTGTAAAAAAGGATCTCTACAAAATTTAAATTGAGAATAGCCGCTTAGTTTAAATAGCTTAAAGCTAATTTTACAAAGTACATAGCTTGCCTAAGATTTTAAAATAAAAGAAATAAATAATTTTAATTAGCGATAAAAATATATAAAATTGTAGATTTTAATTACATTCACAAAGCAAATAATAATAAGCCATACTTAGCTAACGACATTTCAGCCATTTTGTTTTTTTTAATATATATTTTTACCGCCTTTTTAATTATAGTGATAATGTAATTTCGGTGGACATTTTCCAATTACTAAATACATATAAATATTTTAATATCAAGTGTTTTTTTAATCAATCTCATTTTAATTTAGTTTCATTGAAAAAGGCACGGCAGTTGATATGAAGATTTGAATGATGAATGGTATGGAATGAACGAGTGAGTGACAAATGAATGAAAAGAATTACTGATGAATGGAATGAGCGAAGAACGATGATAGAATGAAAATAATGAATGATAATGGGATGAAATTTGTGAAATACAGATATTGCTGAATGTATAAAATGAAATCTGATGAATGGAAATTATAAATTTCATGATGGCCAATTTCATTTTCACATAATAGATACTTGGTAAAATAAACCAAAATTGATCTTATAAAGTTAATATAATACTTATAAATAATGATTGTGCGGCAAAATTCAGTGATGATTGGTTATCGTAACCAATACATGATGATAAAAATAAGATAATTGATTGAAGTTTTAAAGTATATTGTTGTCTTAACAAATAGTGCTGTTTGGTTGTTGTAACCAAACTCAACAGGACATTCTGTAGTTTAAGGTTATTGCAACCAGAATTTAAGTTATTTTTCCATACAGGTAATGATGGTTGCTTGTCGTAACCAAAGTCTAAAGATTGTTTACCATACGGTAGTTTTAGGTTATTGTAACCATAATTTATTCTTTGTTTTCTTTAGGTTGGTCGTTGTAGACGATCTCTGCATATTCGGTGGAGGGTGGTGGTGGTTTCTCAGCGTTGGTTTGCTCGCCTAGCGCCAGTTCTGCGTAGACTACGCCTTTCTTTTCTTCTGAGAGAGGCTGTAAAAGAAATTTAGGTATTAGCACAGGTACTATAGTCTAGACTAGAGTCCTAGATGGTTACAATTGGCAACAGCCTATATGTCACTATAATGGTATAAATATATTATCAGTAGTAAAATCCTTGATTTTAGAGCGATGGGAAATAGTGCGCTGTCAATCAATCTAAATGTTTTACACGCCTTTCTAAATTTTGTTAAAGAAACAACGAAAAAAAAATATTAAAGTTCACATTCAACAACAGAACAAGGAACATCCTCTGTTTAGTCAGCTTCAAGATCATACATTTGAAGAACTTGTACGAGCTGTGGACGTTAGAGTCTCAAATTATCATACAGCCTTTCACAGTCCACTGCTGGACACATACAGTCGAACAACTTCCCGCTAGATCACCATAAGGGCGAGAATCGCTCAGCAAGATATCGTCGCTTCCAGTGTTAGTTTACACGCACATTGGTACTAAACCAGTTTCTAGTGTGCCTCGACTCTATGAGCGAGCAAAGGGATTTTTTTTCAAACTGGTCCAGCGCCGACTTGTTTGATTGTACCATCTATTGTACGAAGATGAAGACTATGAACACGGTGACATCTATCGGACGCGACACGACAGAACCAAAGTCCTGAATCGCGCAAGCGGAGCTTTCACTCGCGAACAGTATATACAAGTACCAAATTATTTCCGTCGGACTACAGTCCATTAGGCACGATTGCCTATCCTGGTTCCTCCCTCTAGTTGAAGGAATACCGCACCCGTATTCCTCTACAGCCATTGTCATTATGAGTCAATCGAAGAATTTGACCTCTACTTAACGCCACCCCGGTTCAGCAAAAAGAAATTTGCTTCGTATATTTTCCTAAATCACCTCTTACGACACGGTTTGAAATGGAGCAGCAACACTTTGTGTTCTCAATCCGTCACACACGGTTTAAGGAACAGTCACAGTAACAGGACAGTCCTTCTAGTAAAATGTATCTCACCTTATCTTCATTATCAATCTGTGTCTCCGTAGCCTGCACCTTATCCTTGGCCTTCGGCAGTACGGCCCTCATCCTGGCACTCAGCTGAGCGATGCGCGACCTCTCCCGACCGCCAACGGCACTCTCTGTGTCGCTGCTAATTAACAAAGTAGTTAGTAATTTCTGGCAACCAGGCTCTACTTACAAGCTAACGGGACGAGATACGTTTTGAAACTGTTCTGTTTAACGAAATAAACTGACATAAATTAATATGTATGTAGGTACTAAAATAAGTTTAAAAAGTTTTACAAAGCATCATACAAAATTATTAAACGGGTATTTCGCGTCAAATGAACATACTTAAGGTATGAATGTGTAATATATGTGTAATGTATAGGTGTGTAACCTATGTGTTGCCGCCGTTTCGACCGTCTTGCAAAGGTCGTGGTCTGTCTGAACTGTCCCTGCTTAAATAAGTTATTTTTATGCGATTAAACCCCGCTAAATAATTTTGAATGATGTATAGAAATGGCGAAAGTAAAAATCAATTTTTATAAAGCTTTAATTAATTTATAGAGCCTAGGCCTCTGTTCAGCAGGCTGTGAAAGAAAATATACCTTAAATGTTTGTGTTCAAGTTATTTACAGCAAAACAAAAAATATATCTCGTCCCGTTGGCTTTTTAATAATTATAATTTACAAATGATGGGATGAAAGAAGTATTGTAGTTGTGGTTGCTGACAACCAGTTACTACAGAGAGCCTACATGACTGTTCGTTTTGAGAATCTGTAGTTACCAAATGTATCTTAAATTAGCAGCTATGGTTATAAACGTCCCCTGGTTAGGAATGGGTACGCATGCATGAAGTTAGGTAACCTATACTTAGTTATTTAATTCCGCCACCATTGCCTAATCTCTTAGCAGATAAGAATAGATGTACAGCAGTGAATATAGCCAAAAAACCTTCAAATGTCGGCGAATCGAATCGACGACCGATTGGCGCAACGGGAGTGTAAGCGACTGCCACGCCGAAGGTCGCGGGATCGATTCCCGCTCAAGTCAAACATTTTGTGTGCGTGAACATGGATGTTTGTCTTGGTCTGGGTGTTTCTATGTATAATATGTATGTATTTACAAAAAAAAACAGTAGATATATATGTATGTTTATCCATTATGTAGTACCCATAGTACAAGCTCTGCTTAGTTTGGGACTAGATGGTGTTGTGTGAATGTGGTAGAAATTATATTAGGTATATTATATTATTATTATTTTATCTGAAAAAGTAGATAAAAAAGTGCAGCCACTTTTTCTCTACATGTATTGTCATGTATGTATTTGTGCAAGCGAATGCAGTAATTGGCATAAGTGCCGTAGTCCAGCCTTCCAAAGATTGCCATTCATCCTAACCCTCCACCTACTCATGCAACGCAGGTCTCAATCGCGTACGTTTACTTCTGAAGTAGTCACATCCTTATCTTATGACCCCGGCTGGTATAACTCTTGTCGAAACTTCCACGACAGGTCAAATATAAATCATTCCATTAATATTTTCAAATAGACCTGCGATTGCGAACTGTTACCTAAAAAATTGTAAGAATTTTGATATGTTATAACAACCCAGAATATTAGTAAAAGCACAGCTTAAGGCTAATTAAACAGTCTGCAAACTATCGCACGAAAACAACTGTTTAAGTGGGAAAGTATAATCGTCATAATAGGTAAGTTTAAGATCAAATAAATAGAGGCTGATTGTACCACGCTTCATCAGCCTTTAACAGTCCACTGCTGGACTGGGCCTCTTCTTTGAAAGGAGGAATTGGCCTACTATACCACGCTGGCCAAACGGGTTGGTATAGGGTTTGTTTCAAGTTTTCCTTCTCTTACAGTGCTGTTTTCTCTGTATATGCTCCCTCTGTCGGCTCTTACGACACCCATGGGACGATATGGGGTGGTGACAATCCGTATTCTCAATGCGTCACCACACGGACAAAAAAATTAATCATTCGAAGTTTAACAGAGCTTTTAAAATTTTATTTGATCTGTGGTATAGTCAGCAATAAAGGTCTATAAATCCTTATTCCTTGCTGAATCTTTTGTAAATTAAAATTTGATTGATTACTTATGAATTATGTTATGATTCACAGGAGTTTACTTTAGTCTAGATATTTATATTATTAATTTGTACACATACTAGAGTTCGCTCACGGCTCTACATGCCGCAGTTAATATTTTACCCCTTAGGGTGGGCATTTTCAAAATTCCTTTCTTGTTGCTCCCCCCTACACACCCCAAGGAACATACATGCCAAATTTCAGGTTCTTGAGTCCTGTAGTTTTGGCTGCGTGGTGCCTGTCAGTCAATCAGTAACGCAAGAATTTTATATAAGTATACAAACAGATTGAATATAACTATTATTTAGAATAGGGTTGTTGTGTAGTCAAATCAAGCTCTTTTAATTAAATGCAAAAACAACCTTTGCTACGGCGTTTGTATGAAATAAGACCTAGTGACGTCATAGTTTTTTTGCTGTCAAATAGAATACTTATTATCAATAGATTGTTGATAAAAAATGTTAAATAAAGTTTTAACATTAATTGATGAATGAAACTACCTTGACATATTTCACTAGATAAAAATACTCGTATAATTTATTTCACCTGCAGGAATCTTCCCTATTATAAAATAAAGGTATATCGACTTATGGTGCAGACTATACCTAATAAGTTAATAACCAATTAATCATAAGGAAAAGATGTCAAGAAAAGTTAGCAAACTGTATTAGCCTTACGATGGTAAAGTTAGCAAATTAAGTGAATCAATCAGCAATAGATTGATTGATGGATGAAAGCTATGCTATACAAATGTTAGACGTACGTTCTAGGAAGCGGGTTGCCACACTCTAAAAGCACAACCCCGGCCGGCGTCCTTGCGGAAACAAATAATTTTCGTGTATGGCAACAATTTTGAAAATATACAAAACCAATTGTTCCCTACGTTTTTACTCGTAATTTTATATACAAATACATATACAGAGTGTATAATATTTAAGTGTGGTTATATTAAATGTTTCACTAAAATTCATTCTAAAGGTAATGGCACACTATAACGCAGCTGCAGCAAGACGCTGTCTCAAAGTTGTTGGGTTCCCACCGCCAGCATTTATGCATTTTATATTGACTTTATGGAATATTAGACTTGACTTGATGAATATCAAATGGATAATTTGACTGTCACATTATATTGACAAGTTAATCGTTGGGTTGGAACGGTGCTCGCATAATGTGCCATGACCTTTAAGCCACCAAAGTTTAATAATAAATTGTTTAGTTGCATTTGCATACAAAAAGAAATTAGAGGACAAATTAAAAATAGCTATATTGCTTTAAACTAGAAAATAAAATGTACCTTTAAGATAACCAGATATTACGATCTATAAATGTTACACACATAAAACACAAAGTTAATAAAATATACAGTTTGAGAAAATTCTACATGGTAGGACATAGGTTACTTCTGAAATAAGATCGTTATCACCTCAGGTATTTTTGCTGTCAATACGTTGGAAACCCAAATCATGGACCCATGCTCCGCCTTTTAGGGCTGACAGAGAATACCCGTAGGTATGTGTTACTGTGTCATCATCATCCTCTTAGCGTTATCCCAGTTTCAATCTGGGGTCCGCTTACTAGTCTAACCGAATTTGACTGAATATTAGCTATTCCACAGAGCGACTGCCGTCTGACCTCCGCAACCCGAAGGGATAGCGATATTCCATGGTTTAGACTAGTGTCAGTTTATTTTAGAAGGTACTGACGCCCTGTAAGGATTGTCAAAAATCTTTATGACAACCGGCACTGACGGCTTAGCGTGCTCTCCGAGGGACGGGACACGCGATAATTAACAATTCAATACGCACATAACTCCGAAAAGTCAGTGATACGCGCCGTGGATTCGAGCCCGATACCCTCTGCATGGCAGTCTGTTGGTATCTCCAGTAGGCTATCGCTGCCTGCCCAGGGGTAGGCAGAGACTACGGAACGCTATTTGCAACGATCCTGACATAAATCTCTTTTGCTTCATTTTTATGTATGTGTTACTGTGTACCTACGCTCCCCTGTAAGCGTGGGGTCCACCCCACTGCCCATAGACGTCCCGTAGCAGAGCCACGACAATCACGGTACCTAGTTTTGCCGTAACACCGCCAAAGAGCTTAGATGTTTACATAGAGGTGCATTTCTTATGGGCGCTCTAAAGACAAACTTTCTGTGACCCAAATTGCCGCTTGGCGGCGTGGCAGTCGCGCTGTGACAGCTGTCTCTACGACAGCAAGAGAGACGAACGTTCCTCGTGTGTATCTTAACTACGAGAGCAAGAGAGACGGAGAACGACGCCAGCGCCGCCAGCTATGAACTAAACTGAAGACAGTCTCCACTTGGAATCGGCACACGAAATCCTTAAGAACTGCGCTTCTATGTAAATCTGTATTCATCGACACCGCCGAGTACGCCGAGACAGTCTCAATCACCGCAAACCCGTCAGGAATGACAGTATAAATTGCCTCACTCAAGTAATTAGCTTGACACATACATATTTAAATCATTAACAGTCGAAGTTACAAGAATAACTACCTATATAATTAAGACAGTCAAATACAGCTTTGTTCGTTTTGAAATTGCTTTCAAATATGATATTGTTCTACTAGGCTTATTATTTGATTGAGCCCTGAGGCATTTTAGGTTATATATGTATAAGATCCGGGGACGATTAACATACGACTATTTGATTTTAGACTAGGCAGTACTGGCGATCGGAGGTCCCGGGTCGGGCAAGTGTTACTGGGTTTAGCCGTATTCTCAGTAGCAACACGGAGTCTGGTGATGAGCCCGGTAACGGCAATAAGCTCGCCACCTATTACGTGGGACCTAAATCATGGCGAAATGTGGGTGTAATATTATACCTCTGCCTACCCCTTCGGGGTTACAGGCGTAAGTCTATAAAATATATATAACCCAGTCAGTACTATGTTTGTTTTTTCGTGTCAGTCTGTGACCAACTCTGGTGTCGGGGTTTTGATCGTCCGAAGGTCTCCAAGAGCTACAAGAACCGATATCGACCCATATTTATTTACGTTAAGTGCGTAGTAAATTGTTAATTATCGCTTGCTAAACGGTTAAGGAAAACATCGTGAGGAAACCTGCATGCCTGAGAGTTCTCCAGAATGTTCTCGAGAGACATGTGAAGTCTGCCAACCCGCATTTAGCCAGGCGTGGTGGTCTAGGGCCTTTCTCATAGTGAGAAGAAACCTGTGCCCAGCAGTAGGACAGTTTATATACCTACATGCGTATACAGGGCTAGTGATGAGTAGGGATGAAAAAATGGTGTGAAACCGCGGGCAAAAGCTAGTTATATACAGCACAAATACCAAACAAAATATAAATGATTAACGATCGAGTTTTCAATCATCGGTTAAGCTCCACAGATAAATAATTTCGGTGTGCTGTCAGTTTTTTTTATATGGCAATCTATCAAATTTATTTGCACCGATAAACTAAGCAAAATGGCGACAAATATTAATTTAAATTGCTAAAATTGTTTATGAAACGTGTACTATTTTATGTGTTTTGGCTAGATGTTGTTTTTTTATAGCCTTCCGCCTGTCCTAGAAGGGGTAGGGTTATGGATTTAGGTCCCACGTATAGGGTTTGAGCCTATTGCCGTTACCGGGCACATTGCGAGACTCCGTGCTGCTATTCTGAATTCGGAAAAACTGTGGAACAGTTTATACCGACCCGGGAATCACACCCCGGACTTGCCGGTCAGCACCTACGCTAGTCCCTGGACCACGGAGGCAGTCAGTTGTTGTACCTAGTATGTGGTAAACATTATTATTATTCTCAATATCACGGCTATTCTTCTAACTCTGGCGTTAGAATAATAACCGACCCTTTCGAAGGCTTACACGGAGATGTAGGTCCAACGTGCAGAGACCCGTAGCACAGTAAAATAAGAATAGTAGGTTAGCTAAGGCCGCTCGGCGAGTTAATTGCCTATTCTTGCGTTGACGCACGGGTTGTCACTTGTTTACACCGCGGCGCCGGCTTTGTCGGCGCGCGCGCTTTTTAGCCACTTTTTTATGTGATCGCGCTGAATACTTTCACAATTTAAGCTTCCATATATATTTTTTTCAAATACCTACTGACTACCTAAGCATTATATAACTATCTTAATGCCCTTTATAACGAGAAAAATGTAACAAGTTTAATTTACTGTCGTTTAACACATTGTATTATATTAATAACGTTTATTACAAAACTGAATGTACATAAACAATTCGAGCGTGCCAGCAGTGTAGTACCTACATGAATGCGCGCGATCAGACGCGCGGCGAATCCCGTACTGAAGCCGCGCCCGCCGCGCTCGTCTATGAGATTGTGTGCGTGAATAGTACGTGCGTACACGGCGCCGGCGACTCACGCGTACATTCAAACCGGCGGCGGCCGATTTGTATGAAGCTATCCTACTATTATTTTTATACTATGCCCGTAGAGAGCTTTAATCTAAACTGGGATGGGACTCATGCACCGGAGCCTCCACATCTGCACTATTAAGTACAGCTATCGACTAGCCACAGCACGTATAGGACTATTGTTTTTGAGTCAATTTAGTAGAATTGGGTTATGAAAATATATAAAATCCTTGTGTTACTGACTGACAGACAAGCCAGAGCGAAAACGATTGGGCATAAGAAGCTGTAATTTGACACGTATGTTCTTTGGAGACCGTAGGGGTGCACTAAGAAGGGATTTCTCGAAATTCCCGCAAGATGAAGCAGAAACGGGTAAATAAAAAAGAATGTTTAGTCGTAGCCAGGCATCCTCTAGTACCTACCTACTTCGATCGACTAAAACTTTAAATGAACCCGACCACCACTTTAAGTTACACGTATGTAGTTGTTACAAATGTAACCCGTATAAAACCTGAACAAATAGAAGCCCGTGTAACTAGTAACTAGTAACTATCCCACAAGTTTCAACGCTCCTAGCATTAGGAACGTCGACCTATGAATACTAACGAATATAGTATAGCCACTACTTATATTGAATCGAGTGTTGTTAGGATCAGCAGTTTATATATTCAACAAGATGAGCCCGCGGTAACACCCGCGTTAATTAATTTATCTAGGAAGGCTATCTATACATATAGATAAAATTGGAGTGTCTGTTTCTTCTTCTTCTGCCTGCCCTATTCCCATATTACTTGGGGTCGGCACAGAATGTCTTCCTCTTCCATTCTCTCCTATCAGACGTCATCTCATCATTCACTCCCTTTTCATTAATGTCACCCTTCACACAATCCATCCATCTTTTCTTTGGTCTTCCTCTTGCCTTATATCCCTCAACTCTCATCTTCATCACCTTTCTAGTCACATGATTTTAATCCCTCCTCATCACATGCCCATACCACGATAGACGATTTCCTTTCAGCTTTTCTTGCACCGGTGCAACTTTCAGACTTCCCCTAATAAACTCATTTCTAATTTTATCCATCCTTGTCACCCCACACGTCCATCTTAACATCCTCATCTCTGCTACATGCAATCTTCTTTCATCCGTCTTCTTCAAGGCCCAGCATTCCGATCCATACAGTGCGACAGGCCTTATTACGGATTTGTATATTTTGCCCAATAACCTAAGGGGCATCCGTGGGTCACAAGTTGTTCCTGTGACCTATCGCCATTTCATCCAACCTGAGTTGATCCGGTGCTTGACGTCGCGGTCTATTTTTAGGCTGTAAATTAACCGGGTACGCGAAGTAGTTCCCTCAGGACGCAGGTGAAACCGCGGGAAACAGCTAGTAGGATATACAACATCACGCTATGAGCCTCGGGTAGTATGGAGCAGTAGCCCTAACTAGCGCGGGTGTAAAGTGCAGGCTCATATAGTTTTGTATAAATATTGTGAAATAGTTCAAACAGTTATAAATACTATACTAGTAAAATAAACTTTAGCATCTTTCGTCTGCTCGTCTTTGTCTGTCAACTGATAAGTCAGATGTGTAAATATTTGGAAAACATTCGCTCGATAAAATTCTCATTTTTCACGTTTTATCTGTTTAGCGTTTACAATAATAGCCTGGCGAAGAAAAGGTGGCGCATTTCATCTCAGCCTAAGACGGACCTTGGGGGAGGCCTATATGCTGGACATAGGCCTCCCCCAAGGTCTTCTAGAAAGACCAATCTTGAGCCGCCCGCATCTATTTGCCATCTTAACCAGATAATCGGTCCATAGGCGGCGTTTACGCAATACATAGATTATAGTGCTCCTTTTCTACTTTAATGTAACCTATTTTGTTAACAGATTAACCTATGTCCTTCCAGCTACCACTACAATATATACAAATTAAACATACATTTACACAAAATGAATTACAGTTTACAAATATACCAAAAATCTTACATATTGTTAGTACCTATATTATATACACATACATATAATAATAACAAATTGTTCTTACTTATTAAAGAAAAAAGAAGGATATAAAATAACATAAGTATTAGGCCAAAAAAGAAATAGAAACATTAAAAAAAAAATGTTTCTATATTTTTTTGCTCCTTTTTTGACGAAGTCTAATAAAAATAAAAGTGTGCTTTCACAAATATTAAAATAATATAAATAAATATGAAAAAATACTCACGATTCTCCAGAACTCCTAGGGTTGTCGCGTCGTCTGCCTATAATATAAAAACATCAAAATAATAATCTAGGTCAGACAAACTCTAATAAAAAATTGTATTTTGTATGGTAGCTTTGTCAAATTTAAAAATAAATGTAATTATGGTAATTTTAACTGCTGGCTGATAAGTTTCGACTGGATAATGGCTTAGTAGTTTAACCCATTCATTGCTACTTATATTTTAAAAACATCACCTGGGTGCCACTTAATATTTTTAATGATTACAATAGAAAATACGTAATCAAATGTGCTTTTTTAATTAAAAAAAAACCTAAATAAAAAAAAAAAACACATCCAAAAATGGTAAACGCAACAAATGCGTTGGTGGCACTGGTAAAAGAATTTAAATCGTAAGTGCCATTCAACACACCGTTTGCGTTGACGTTTGGATAGTATTATCACGGTAATATAATCTAACAGTATTGTAACTCGGCCGTCTTTGTGAGTTATATACCTACCAGACGCGCCGCATGCGAGCTGCGGCACGATAGCGGCTGTGGGTACTCTTGGCACAGTCCGCACAGTCTAATGGGTACTCTGCTCGAGGCGCGTAGGTATAACTCGAGTTTCGTGCGTTTGTATGGAGTTACAATACTGTTAGATATTATTACCGTGGTATTATGCAACATGTTGTTTCTTAGATAATTAAGTGAAATTTATATAATTACTGTCCACGCATTGTTAGTCAAGAGTTAGTCGTGGAGACCTATCATTGGCTCCCTGTTGTATACGATTGTTGCTATTATGTATTTCCCAGCTGTTGGTCTTCCTAACTATTAAATAAATAAATAAATAAATAAATAAATAAATAAATGTTCTGGGAGACTGCTGATGCCCGATATGTCAATATAATTGCCGTTGTATTTTTTATTCATACAATCTATGTTTATTTATAATTTAATAGTATTAAGCTGTGCATAGGGTTCCCACCAAGAACTTAGGGTCCCAAGCCAACCTCACCTGCAAGTGGTGCACCTGCCGATCAACGGACGAGGCTCTGGCAAACAAAATGTCCCAATAAGCGGCAATAGGCTCGCCACCTATTACGTGGGATCAAAACACTGGCGAAAAGTGGGTGTTTAATATGCCTCTGCCTACCCCTTCGGGGAAACAGGCGTGAGTCTATGTATGTATTAAACTGTCGCCTCACCGTTAATATCTACGTGGAATGTTATGGGTTTGATCGCAAAATGAAAAGACACTTTGTGTGATCTACAAATTGTTTATTTATTTATTTATTTATTCAAGACAACACAATCATAATAGGTTTCACCCGATTGACACTGTCACAAACATATAAGTACATAATTATTATTCCGGGTTAGGGTTTCTTCATTGACGGAATCTATTCCTAGTGTGGGCGATGTATTTAAGAAACTCTTCGCCTCACTACAGATTTGTAGTGTTAGTTAATTATATAAGGCCCTTTATACTGTCCCACTGCTGGGCACGGGCCTCTTCTCACTATGAGAAGGGTAAGGCCATATGCCACCACGCTGGCCAAGTGCGGGTTGGCAGGCTTCTCATGTCTTTCGAGAACATTATGGAGAACTCTCAGACATGCAGGTTTCCTCACGATGTTTTACTTCACCGATAAGCAAGCGATAATTAACAATTTAATACGCACTGAACTCCGAAAAGTCATTGGTGCGTGCCGTGGATTTGAACCCAAGACCCACTGCGTAGCAGTCTGTCTGTCTCTCCACTCAGCTATCGCAGTTAGCATTGTATGTAATTTGACAACTCCCCATCTTGTCGCGGCAAATAATGTTAACCGTGGCTCTATGGGATATTGACGAAGGTGCTTAAGTGGATAGACCCAAAGAAGTAGGAGAGCCATACACACCCTCTTTTGCCTGCCCAAAGAGTATGAGCAGTTTGGATTTCTCGTCACTCATATGGTAGAAAACATTTCAAAACCCTTGAAGTCCCAATTTGCGCGGGACATTCCTATTTTCAGCAGCACCGATTTGATCCTTGCTTTTTTCCTTGATCTTTTGCTTTAAAAAATATCTCAGTAAAATCGTATCGGGACATTTAGCGTCCCGATACGATTTTACTGAGATATATTTTCATTTCCGCTAGTCCTGTAAACAGTTCACAGTCCACCCGCTGCTTCAGTACCTACATACATACATAGACTCACGCCTGTTTCCCGGAGGGGTAGGCAGAGACTACGGAACGCCATTTGCTACGATTCTGACATACCTCTCTTGCTTCATTCACTCCCATCAAGTTTCTCATGCATGCTCTTCTGTTCAGGGTACTTCTAACCTGTCCTGCTTTTAGGATGTCTCCAATCTGGTCAGAAAACGTCCGCTTACGCACACACACACTTGCCTTATATATCTTCTTTGTCAATCTTTCGTCATCCATCCTCTCCATGTGACTAACGAATAGGAAGATTTGGCCTGTTATACCACGCAGGCCAAACGGGTTGGTGCCGGGTTTGACATCGACTTTTCTGTCTCTTCCCAAAGATAGGTATTATAATATTTGCATTTGTGTATTTTCCTTAGGCGCCTGTTACCCACGTCACCCACGAAATGACATCGGGTAGTGTCACTTTGTATTCATAAGTGCGTTAGTACATATAAATCTATGTCCATAAGCATACGGATGGCTAGTCTTCCCTGTCTGATTATAAGAATAACCAGACAGGGAGGACTACTTATAAATCTAAATTTAAAAACATACATACGAATGTATTAAGATTCATAAATAATATTAGTTGCGAATCCGTTTATCCATATCTACAATTAAAACCTAAATTCTAGCTTTATTTTATGTTTGGAAATCTCTCTTTATTTTAACTTCATCCAGATTTAAAAGAAAAAAAAATAGCAATTGGTTTTCTATTCGTCATGTCTGAATGAATCTGCCATTGGCCAAATTGATTGAAATCGAATCCGCAAAAGTAATTTGTTTTGTATTTTGGAATTAATTTAGTAAAACGTAAGTCAAGTAAAAAATCTACACGCGTGGGTGCTTGTGTACCTTTTAATAAATTAAATACGTCTAAATGACAGGGGTGAGAGGGCTTTTTTGTGAACGGAAAAAGCTATGTTCTCGCAATTGACCTCTTAGTACAAATACTGTACGGTTGGTGTAGTGGTTTAAGCGGCCGGCTCGCCACTTGACACTGCGCCGAGTGTTGTGTGTTCGATTCCTCCACGAGACAACACTTTGTGTGGTTCACAAATTGTTGTTTCGAGTCGAGGTGTTCATTGTGTCCATTAGTTGCAAGTTTGTAAAGTTCAAAATAATAATAAAATAATAAAAGAACTAGTGCTTTTTTCTGCTTGGCGATTATGAATCCCGGTCTATACCAGAGTCCGCCTTCCTGTTCAACTTGTAAATACCTTCTAACTAGTATAGTTTTATATTATGTGTGGTACAAATGATAATAGCTGTCCTGTATTGCGTAATGGTGCTGAAAGACTTGAGCATTCACTTGTAACATCGAACATTCGCTGTTATATGTCGAACAGAGCATAGTGCCAAACTTCGCTACAAACATTTTCATGATTTTAACAGATCTTGAAGTAAATTAACAAAAATTTCGTTCTCGCTTTCGCCTTAGTTCTCGTTGATTTTTCTGTAATGTAACATTCGCAAAGATGCTTATTACAAGTGAATGCTCAAGTCTAACAACACCTTTAGACTACTTCAATAATGCTCAGCCCCTATAACTGTTTATACCTTTTGGTCAAGATACGCTATTAAAAGTGAATGCTCATGTCTATCAACACTTTTAGACTACTTCAATAATGCTCAGCACCTATAACTGTTTATACCTTTTGGTCAAGATACGCTATTAAAAGTGAATGCTCATGTCTATCAACACTTTTAGACTACTTCAATAATGCTCAGCCCCTATAACTGTTTATACCTTTTGGTCAAGATACGCTATTAAAACTGAATGCTCAAGTCTATCAACACTTTTAGACTACCTACTTCAATAATGCTCAGCACCTATAACTGTTTATACCTTTTGATCAAGATACGCTATTAAAAGTGAATGCTCATGTCTATCAACACTTTTAGACTACTTCAATAATGCTCAGCACCTATAACTGTTTATACCTTTTGGTCAAGATATGCTATTAAAAGTGAATGCTCATGTCTATCAACACTTTTAGACTACTTCAATAATGCTCAGCACCTATAACTGTTTATACCTTTTGGTCAAGATACGCTATTAAAAGTGAATGCTCATGTCTATCAACACTTTTAGACTACTTCAATAATGCTCAGCACCTATAACTGTTTATACCTTTTGGTCAAGATAATTATGCTATTAAAAGTGAATGCTCATGTCTATCAACACTTTTAGACTACTTCAATAATGCTCAGCACCTATAACTGTTTATACCTTTTGGTCAAGATATGCTATTAAAAGTGAATGCTCATGTCTATCAACACTTTTAGACTACTTCAATAATGCTCAGCACCTATAACTGTTTATACCTTTTGGTCAAGATACGCTATTAAAAGTGAATGCTCATGTCTATCAACACTTTTAGACTACTTCAATAATGCTCAGCACCTATAACTGTTTATACCTTTTGGTCAAGATAATTATGCTATTAAAAGTGAATGCTCATGTCTATCAACACTTTTAGACTACTTCAATAATGCTCAGCACCTATAACTGTTTATACCTTTTGGTCAAGATAATTATGCTATTAAAAGTGAATGCTCATGTCTATCAACACTTTTAGACTACTTCAATAATGCTCAGCACCTATAACTGTTTATACCTTTTGGTCAAGATAATTATGCTATTAAAAGTGAATGCTCATGTCTATCAACACTTTTAGACTACTTCAATAATGCTCAGCACCTATAACTGTTTATACCTTTTGGTCAAGATACGCTATTAAAAGTGAATGCTCATGTCTATCAACACTTTTAGACTACTTCAATAATGCTCAGCCCCTATAACTGTTTATACCTTTTGGTCAAGATACGCTATTAAAACTGAATGCTCAAGTCTATCAACACTTTTAGACTACCTACTTCAATAATGCTCAGCACCTATAACTGTTTATACCTTTTGATCAAGATACGCTATTAAAAGTGAATGCTCATGTCTATCAACACTTTTAGACTACTTCAATAATGCTCAGCACCTATAACTGTTTATACCTTTTGGTCAAGATATGCTATTAAAAGTGAATGCTCATGTCTATCAACACTTTTAGACTACTTCAATAATGCTCAGCACCTATAACTGTTTATACCTTTTGGTCAAGATACGCTATTAAAAGTGAATGCTCATGTCTATCAACACTTTTAGACTACTTCAATAATGCTCAGCACCTATAACTGTTTATACCTTTTGGTCAAGATAATTATGCTATTAAAAGTGAATGCTCATGTCTATCAACACTTTTAGACTACTTCAATAATGCTCAGCACCTATAACTGTTTATACCTTTTGGTCAAGATATGCTATTAAAAGTGAATGCTCATGTCTATCAACACTTTTAGACTACTTCAATAATGCTCAGCACCTATAACTGTTTATACCTTTTGGTCAAGATATGCTATTAAAAGTGAATGCTCATGTCTATCAACACTTTTAGACTACTTCAATAATGCTCAGCACCTATAACTGTTTATACCTTTTGGTCAAGATATGCTATTAAAAGTGAATGCTCATGTCTATCAACACTTTTAGACTACTTCAATAATGCTCAGCACCTATAACTGTTTATACCTTTTGGTCAAGATAATTATGCTATTAAAAGTGAATGCTCATGTCTATCAACACTTTTAGACTACTTCAATAATGCTCAGCACCTATAACTGTTTATACCTTTTGGTCAAGATAATTATGCTATTAAAAGTGAATGCTCATGTCTATCAACACTTTTAGACTACTTCAATAATGCTCAGCACCTATAACTGTTTATACCTTTTGGTCAAGATAATTATGCTATTAAAAGTGAATGCTCATGTCTATCAACACTTTTAGACTACTTCAATAATGCTCAGCACCTATAACTGTTTATACCTTTTGGTCAAGATAATTATGCTATTAAAAGTGAATGCTCATGTCTATCAACACTTTTAGACTACTTCAATAATGCTCAGCACCTATAACTGTTTATACCTTTTGGTCAAGATAATTATGCTATTAAAAGTGAATGCTCATGTCTATCAACACTTTTAGACTACTTCAATAATGCTCAGCACCTATAACTGTTTATACCTTTTGGTCAAGATAATTATGCTATTAAAAGTGAATGCTCATGTCTATCAACACTTTTAGACTACTTCAATAATGCTCAGCACCTATAACTGTTTATACCTTTTGGTCAAGATAATTATGCTATTAAAAGTGAATGCTCATGTCTATCAACACTTTTAGACTACTTCAATAATGCTCAGCACCTATAACTGTTTATACCTTTTGGTCAAGATAATTATGCTATTAAAAGTGAATGCTCATGTCTATCAACACTTTTAGACTACTTCAATAATGCTCAGCACCTATAACTGTTTATACCTTTTGGTCAAGATAATTATGCTATTAAAAGTGAATGCTCATGTCTATCAACACTTTTAGACTACTTCAATAATGCTCAGCACCTATAACTGTTTATACCTTTTGGTCAAGATAATTATGCTATTAAAAGTGAATGCTCATGTCTATCAACACTTTTAGACTACTTCAATAATGCTCAGCACCTATAACTGTTTATACCTTTTGGTCAAGATAATTATGCTATTAAAAGTGAATGCTCATGTCTATCAACACTTTTAGACTACTTCAGTAATGCTCAGCACCTATAACTGTTTATACCTTTTGGTCAAGATACGCTATTAAAAGTGAATGCTCATGTCTATCAACACTTTTAGACTACTTCAATAATGCTCAGCACCTATAACTGTTTATACCTTTTGGTCAAGATAATTATGCTATTAAAAGTGAATGCTCATGTCTATCAACACTTTTAGACTACTTCAATAATGCTCAGCACCTATAACTGTTTATACCTTTTGGTCAAGATACGCTATTAAAAGTGAATGCTCATGTCTATCAACACTTTTAGACTACTTCAATAATGCTCAGCACCTATAACTGTTTATACCTTTTGGTCAAGATACGCTATTAAAAGTGAATGCTCATGTCTATCAACACTTTTAGACTACTTCAATAATGCTCAGCACCTATAACTGTTTATACCTTTTGGTCAAGATAATTATGCTATTAAAAGTGAATGCTCATGTCTATCAACACTTTTAGACTACTTCAATAATGCTCAGCACCTATAACTGTTTATACCTTTTGGTCAAGATAATTATGCTATTAAAAGTGAATGCTCATGTCTATCAACACTTTTAGACTACTTCAATAATGCTCAGCACCTATAACTGTTTATACCTTTTGGTCAAGATAATTATGCTATTAAAAGTTAATGCTCATGTCTATCAACACTTTTAGACTACTTCAATAATGCTCAGCACCTATAACTGTTTATACCTTTTGGTCAAGATACGCTATTAAAAGTGAATGCTCATGTCTATCAACACTTTTAGACTACTTCAATAATGCTCAGCACCTATAACTGTTTATACCTTTTGGTCAAGATAATTATGCTATTAAAAGTGAATGCTCATGTCTATCAACACTTTTAGACTACTTCAATAATGCTCAGCACCTATAACTGTTTATACCTTTTGGTCAAGATATGCTATTAAAAGTGAATGCTCATGTCTATCAACACTTTTAGACTACTTCAATAATGCTCAGCACCTATAACTGTTTATACCTTTTGGTCAAGATACGCTATTAAAAGTGAATGCTCATGTCTATCAACACTTTTAGACTACTTCAATAATGCTCAGCCCCTATAACTGTTTATACCTTTTGGTCAAGATACGCTATTAAAAGTGAATGCTCATGTCTATCAACACTTTTAGACTACTTCAATAATGCTCAGCACCTATAACTGTTTATACCTTTTGGTCAAGATATGCTATTAAAAGTGAATGCTCATGTCTATCAACACTTTTAGACTACTTCAATAATGCTCAGCACCTATAACTGTTTATACCTTTTGGTCAAGATACGCTATTAAAAGTGAATGCTCATGTCTATCAACACTTTTAGACTACTTCAATAATGCTCAGCCCCTATAACTGTTTATACCTTTTGGTCAAGATACGCTATTAAAAGTGAATGCTCATGTCTATCAACACTTTTAGACTACTTCAATAATGCTCAGCACCTATAACTGTTTATACCTTTTGGTCAAGATATGCTATTAAAAGTGAATGCTCATGTCTATCAACACCTTTAGATTACTTCAATAATGCTCAGCACCTATAACTGTTTATACCTTTTGGTCAAGATACGCTATTAAAAGGCTGGATTTTCGGTTTTAATCTGCCTCCCTGTTTCTAGATAATAAAATATAAGTATCCCTACAAACTCCTCTGTGCTTCAATAAAAGTCACACTAAAATCCCCACGCAAAGAGAAAGAAGGACAGATCAACAATCATTATAAACCGGTTGTTTATCGCTTGGTATAGTGCAAATGCACTTTAATCACAGGCAGTCGCCTCAGTTGTACTAAAATAGATTAGCAATTTGATTTATACCTACTGATGTAAGTATGGAATAAAGTTTAGGTCATACTTACAGGCTTAGGCCCTTAATCTACACATACTGAGAAGAGGTTCGTGCCAATGAGTGGGACAGTTGATATACAGAGCTCATATATTTAAGTTGGTTTTGGCTGTCGCAGTAACATTAAATGAATTAAATGAAACAACAAATTCTTATTTAATAAATACTTTATATTCAATATTTTGTCATAACCATTATTATAGACACTGATAGTGGACTAAGCTAGTTAATTTTATAAAACATTCACATTACAACATGACATAAAAAAACAAAAATATGAAAAAAGATATTTTATATTTTTACGTAAGTGAACATAAAATAAAATTAATATTTTCTTATGTCATGTTTAATGTACTTAATTTTATATTTAAGAATTTCAGCGGTCATAAAAATGATTAAGCTTAAACCATTTGAGCTTATTTGATTGTAAATACTCCACTACAAATACGAATAGAGCGAGGTTCTCACTCTAACATCGGACCTCTCACTCAGTGTGAAGGGAATAGAGCAGGAGAGAGCATCGGTTGTCCTTTTCTACTTGTAGAGTAGTATGAAGTTTTGGCAAAAAGTGCAAAATGGCAGTGTTTTTTATTTATCCTAATTGACTTTCGTCTGTATGGATAATAAAAAATATATACTAAAAAAACTAAATCGGTACAAAAATAAATTCTTAATATTATTTTTAATTACAAAATACTTAAAATCACAATCATGGTGACTTATACAACTAAAGCTTTAAAAGAAAAGTTACTATTGTACAAAATATTAATAAAATATCTAAAAACTTTGATATTTAATTTTATCAAAGTAGAACATTTAAAAAAATTGTGAACATTAAGAAATGTGAAATTCATTTTAAATATTAATGTACCAATAAACGTAAACTTATAAAAATGGATAGAAACTTATTTTTTTAAAGAAAATTACTTTTACCTACATATTATATACAAAATAATGATGGTACGAACACATTGTAAACTTAAATATAAGGTAGACACACCAATTATCAGCCGACACTCGACTTACAAAATTAACGTCTTTGCTATGTCTCAGGTCTTTCTACCTCATTGGCAATTTTTATACAAACTAGCTCTTTAATTCAGTACTGGAAATCACAAAAAAGCAATCAATTTATTGTATTAATATCGTTGCCATGCTTAACACGTAGTAAGCAATTAATTATATCTTTTTGCCTTGCAAAAAATAAGATTGCAGATTTACTTTTGCTGCACTCTCAGTCTCTTTCAAAATAACAAAAAGGTTTAATTACATATTTCTGATCTTAAACATTATCATTTTGTGTTCAAGCTCCAGTATATCGTCTCGGCATAACAGTTTGCCAATGACATAAAAAACCTGTAGAACAATTTTAATTGTTTTTAAGGGTCTTTTCCAATCTTGTGTGAGATTTCCTATGGCCGAAAATTGGTTCGTTCACCCTCCTTAAAACTACATGAAATCATTCGAATCGGTTAAATCTTTATTAAAAATTAATTGCGAAATTAATAAAATAATTACATAATAAGCTAGCAATTTAAGTTGCAATAAGTCTCAAAGATTTTTTTGTGCTAGAAAGACTTTTTAATTAAAAATATCGTCTTATAAATTACGCGTTGGGATTTCGTTGTTACTACACAAAAAAGTATACCATTGAGATTCGACTTACGTGTATAAAGAAATTACGTGTCAATTTGCAATTGAGGAAAAATTAAAAAAAAACAAAAGAAAAACATTAAAATTCTAACAAAAGTTTTTTTTTGCTTGCTTCAGAAATGTCCTCAAACATAGGATAATATTATATATTTATTTAATGATTTCAACTGATATTTTGGAAATACTTTCTCACACAATAGTAGTTTTATTTTATTTTATTAATTTATTTAGGTTTGCTAACAAATGTAAGAGTAATACAAGCACATATTATAGACATCATTATAGTTATTTTATAGTTGGAAATTCAAAGATAGGTAGTAAATTTTAATTTGTAATTTTTCCTCGATTGCATCAATAAAAATCTGTTGGACATATAAAGACATTAACACACATGTAACTATGAAAATTTTCTTCAAACTATTTATATTTTACTAGATTCATTGCTTCGAACGCATTCAGAAAAGTAAAAATTACTTAAATTTAAGTAAATATTGAATATACGAAATCTGCTAAATTATACTTACATAAATTTTCTTTTGACCAGTATTATGCCGCAACCCTTTCATTTTGACCTAAGATTTTTTATGTTTATTTCCCATAACCATGTGCTAGCCAAACAGCAAGCCAATTTCGGATAAAATTCTATCCTAGAATAGCGATCCTTGTATGGATATAGTCAAAAAGTCGAGAAATAAAACTGTCAGAAATATTTCAAGGCAAATTGTAGAAGTAAAAGTATTCTGAATGCGTTCTCATTCCTAATAATCTTTGTCAAACAACTGCCTTATCTTTTAGAATTCTTCCTCGAAATCGCGTAAATATTTTGTTTAGTAAATACAATATTATTATTTATTAATAATAAGTAACAATGTCAAATGTCTGGCACTAATAGACACTATATAATCAAAAGTCCAAAATGGACGACTGTCACTTTATATGAAACGTTCGAAGTCGGTGGAATTCGAAAATAAATGTACTAATTAAGCTCATTAAACATTATACATTTATTAAAAAGTTAACATTAAGTAGTTGTAAGTAGATTGCTAATGCTTATTGTATAAATGTGATCACAAAAAGTCACTTCAAAAATTGATGAAAAATGTTTACCGACTTCGAATATGTTGGTTGACTTCGTCGCTTTAGACTTCGGTGTCGGGTTTTTTTTCTGGGTGTTTGGTGTCGCCGTTGCTGATGTAATCCCCGTGGTCATGGGTGGGGTTCTCTGAACCTTTGATGTCGTCATGGGGCGGGAGAGGCGCCTCAGAGTCCGCTCCGTCAGGTATATCCGTTCGGTGCGACCTCCCTGTCATACAATACATCAAGCGATCAAGAACTTAGCCTTTGCATGTTTGGTTACTTGTGCGCAGTGACTTCATGTGCGACTGTGATTAATTTTGGGCCTTAGGTTGATGTGTTAAAGGTTAATATAGAATCCCACCGTTAGAAAAGCTTTGGTAAGTTGACTTCGAATGATATACAGGTACTGTCGTAGCCTGACTAGTTTTAGAATAGTAAAGAATTCACACCAAGTTGCCTATAAAATTATTCAAATGATAGAAACACGTATATAATTGTATCAGACAATTTTTTTTTTGTAATATAAAATGATCTGCAAGGGTTTTCTTAATTAATTATACATAGTAATAAAGTATAATTACCGAAGTATAATTTTCAGATATAGACATTGTTTTTCACGACCTCAAAGTAAAATTATTTTAATTATAACCACAACCAATGTACTGTATTTGATAGTATGAATTTTGTTTGGATTTTGACATTTTTAATTAAAACTGAAATTATTACTGCCAAGAGAACAGAGCATATAAATTATCGCCCCATAGCAACACAACAAAGAGTTTTTGATCACAGATATCTATTGCGTTGGATTAGTTGCTCGGCAGACTTTGAAATTAAATTTCGTCTATACATATAAAGCTGTAACACAGATAAAACCAGGACTAAACGTTGAACTAAATGTATTCTATGTCTTATAATAAAATACCTTATTGGTCTTGGGAGTACCTACTTGAAAGTTTCATCAGCTTTAAAAAGGAGGTTAAATACTTATTAAAACCCCTTTTAATAAGTATTTCTAATAAATTTAGTGGATAAAGAAAATTGTTATTATGTACCTATGTATTCTAAATTACGTCTTACTTCACCCAAGGCCCAAACTAACTACAAAAAAGTGAATTCAAAACTAAATATTTGTGTTGTTGTTTTAAATAATACCACCACCATTTTGTGTATTAAGTAACAACGTCACTGTCGGTGACAATAATAATAACATACTTAATTATAGATAAAACATATTTTGATAAATATATAAAAATTTCGAAAATAATAAGAATTCCATGCAAAAGTCAAACTCATGAGCATTCATGCCATTTCAAATTCCGATAAAAATTAAAAACAGTAACATTCACATGCAATGTTATAAAAAAATCATGCAATTTTTTTTCATCAATTCTTTTTTTCGTTCTTGATCGCTCAAAATATTGCTTTCAACTTATTTTACTTAATCATACTTAAATTTACTATACAAGCGAGAACACTGTAAGAAAAACAATATTTATGCATTTTTTTCTATTACTACGACAGCCAAAACGTTTTGCTAAAGAGGCCTTTTTTGAAAAAAGAAGAAAGCTTTTTAAAAAAGAAACGCTTTTTGAAAAAAAAACGCCTGTTTCGAAAAAAGGAATGCGTTTTCAAAAAATGGAACGCTTTTTCGAAAAAAGGAATGCTTCTTTGGAAAAAGAAACGCCTTTTTTGAAAAAGGAATGCTTTTTTGAAAAAAAGGTACGCTCTTTTGGTGCCGACCTCAACATGTTAGTGTGGTTGGTGATTTTACTACGCTTTTTATTTTTTTTACCACTTTACCTATCGACCAACTGCCCGTGAGCCTGTCAGAGATATTGCGAATTATTAAACAACAATTAAAACTATTATTTAAAAAAAAGGATTGGGAGTTATTACGCATGCCTAATATTTTTAAAAAGCATTTTTAAAAGCATATCCAGTATCATGATGCTGTAATTTTTTTTTGTGAAATATCAATAATTTGTTTTTTTTATTGAACGTGAATAGGTACTACATATAACAGCAGACAAAAAGTTTGTTGTTTTTATGAAAATGGGATTCGAACCCACAATATTCGTGCACTTACTACCACTAACAGCTTAGAACCCAAGCGTGTTTATTGCTAGAATAAATATACCGTGACTGTTTTCGAAAAATACCACACAGCTCCCCGACTGTAATTTCTTTCAACAAAGATAAAAAATACCTGACCTATCGCATTAATTTCTGCATTAAAAATAATGGTATAAATAATTAAATGGTTCAATGTGCCATTCCTTTTAATAATAATATGCCATAATATGATACGGTTTCTAAATAAAAAGAAGTGTGAAAAAGAATACATACAAATTATTTATTAATGCATACTGGAAAATTATGTCATAATGCCAAAAGCAGAATAAGCCAAGAAATATTTTCTTTGAACACGAGATGCTGAATGAAAATTATAGTCAAAGAGCTGAATAGTATTTTATAATTAAGTAAACATTATTAAATATCAAGATAAAATGATTTTACTGATATTTCACTACAGTTTTCCGAAATAGGTAATAATAAAACTGGGAAAAGTTCAAGGTAATGACGTGACTACCATACAAAATAAATACGTCAAAATTTCTGGAGCATAACAAATATAAAAAATATGTATATATTTATAAATCTTGGTACAACATGCTTAAGTTGATAAATTGAAAGGAAATTACATGCACCGGTCGATCGAAAAATAAAACATTTTAGAAAAAAAATTAAAAAAGGTTGCTCCAAAAAATTTACAATAATAAATACGCCAATCTAGGGTAGGTTTTTCAATCATCGGATTTTATACATATAAGAAAAAAAATTGACCGATATTTATTCATAAAATTACTTTACTCATACAAAAAATCAATAAAACTGAGCGACAATAATAGTCAGTGCGATCAGTGCTTAGAAAAAACAACCAAAAACAAACTATTCCCAAAAGAATGGCGCTCAAAGCAGCCATTTTCTCAATCTTTGACAGATTAAAAAAGGCTGCTTTTGGCGCCATTATTTTGCGAAATGACTCACTAACATCAAATATATTCCCTTTAAGTCTGTGATTGAAAAACCGACCTTAAGGCACAGAAAATAGAACTGATTGTAAAGTGGACTTACCGGCGAAGCACCATCTGTCGGTAGCATACGCTAACACTACAAGGAAGATCGCAATCAGTACCACTAGTACTCCAATTACGATGCCCACGATCGCACCCGTGTCCAGCTCCACGCCTGGGCAAAAAACAAAGATATATTAGAAAAAAAAACAAAAATAGATTGTCTGGTAGAAAATGCCATAGACCCAGGCAAGAGCCAATAAAGGCAAAGTCCGCCTTTGATTATTTTTTTTTAAACAAGATTTTAAATAAAATAATAAAGATAAGCATGGGTCTTGACTAAGAATGCAACTCAAACCCAACCGAGACTGAAACCGACACAAGACCTCGGCAAATAAAAATTAAGAAATATTCTTATGACGAATTATCAGTAAAACAATAATTAATGACATTGACTATTATTTTAAGTATAAAGTTTAATAAGTATCATTCATCAACTTCCTAAAAAATTAAAGTTATTCAATGTTATCCTCATTAATCTGACATAATTAAATAGACTTTCTCTTTGATTAATTAAGGATACCTTATAAAGAAACGTAATTCTTATCCTAATTTAACAATTTCATGCATCCTTAATTTAATATTCACAATATTATTTTTACGTAAAATATCATGCTTCAAAAATTTTCCTTAAAAAATATTTACAAGAACATGCTTAGATAGAAAAAGAAACAAAAATTAAATATTTTAAAGAAATGTCTATGTCATGAAATAGATCAATGACTATAACTTTGCAAATGTAAATTAATAAGGTCTAAATATACCTAAACATCGTTACAGTCCATATCTGATTAATATTAATTTGTAAACCATGCTTTACCAAAAGAAGTATTACAACCTATACGAAAATATTTCTTAAAATAACACACGCCAACTTATGCACTCACACTATTTCTAATCAGATGCTATAAAAACTGTCCGTGAGGTGACGGATTAAGAATACGGAATGTCACCACCCCATATCATCCCATGTGTGTCGTAAGAGCCGACAGAGGGAGCATATTATGCAGAGAACAGCACTGTAAGAGAAGGAAAACTTGATACAAACCCTATACCAATACGTTTGGCCAGCGTGGTACTTACCTATAGTAGGCCAATTCCTCCTTTCAAAGGAGAGGCCTAGTCCAGCAGTGGACTGTTAAAGGCTGATGATGCTCGTAAAAAAAAAAAATCAAAGTTACATTCAACTAGATTTTTAAATTAACATTGAACTAGATTTCGCAGCAGAAAACTTTCTTTTTAAATATAAGTCTGATACTTATCTCATACAAGTTACTATACCTCTTTATTGCCCCAAATTTCGACCCACTTTCACCCTTCGTGATCACGGGTCATCAATTTAAAAAACATGTGTGAGTGCATTAATTAAAAAAATCATCCATTCATATCTATACAGTACAGTAAAACCTGCAAAAATCACTTATACAAATCTAGAAAATCTTATACATGCCTCAAAAGTAACAAAATGTTTAACTGAAATTAATATCAGCTATGTAATTTACACAAATCTGGCAAAAATCAATCGTAAGGTCAAAAATATTTCATTCTGGATGCGATAATTTGGGGGGAAGCATTCCTGAATGAATGATCTTACCATAGACTTCGAATACTAAGAATGAAGTACTCGCTCTTCGCGCTGCGGGAACATAGCATAAACAATATATAAATGTTGCCAGTTATCAAATACAAATAGCATAAACAATTTATAAATGTTGCCAGTTATCAATAACACTATTTTAAAAATTGAATGAAATTTTCAAAGTTGTGCTTATTAAATTGTCTATTGCCTCTAGAGGTGAAAAGACCATCTTGAACGGCATGTCTGAGAATTCTTCATAATGTTCTAGAAAGACATGTGAAATCTGATAGTGAAATGGTCTGCTAGCAATGTGGGGACTATGGCCTTAACCTTCTCATAAAGAGAAGAGGCCTGTGTCCAGAAGTGGGACAATGTCACGCCTTTATCGCTGAAGGGGTAGGCAGAGGTATATTACACTCATCATTGTTAAAGGTGCAAATAACTAATATATGTATATCTTTTTTAGTTACAGCATCTTCAGGAACAGATGGAAAACTCGACACCTATACAAAAACTGGCTAGCGTGGTATAACAGTTCCAATCCTATCGTCTAACAATGATATTGTAACATAAATTACCAGAGGTCCAGCAGTGGACTGAAGGCTGTATTATTTCTCTATGTCCAGCAATGGACTGTGACTGTACGGCTAACTCTTACCAGCTGGTTCATCCATGGTGGAGATCCTGACAGCGAACTCGTCGCGGCCGAGGTCGTTGCTGACCCGGAGGTAGTAGGTTCGATCCACGTCGTCCTTCGACACCATGGCTAGGATCAGGGTGATGTTGTAGAAACCGTTGCCCTGGATAACGAGGAAATGATGGGTTAGATCAGACTTCTTAACACTGTCTAGTCCATTGAAATGTTACGTTTCTTCCGCTAAGCGTGCATTTGTGAGAGGGCGCAATTTTATTTTATACATGTGTAGAGGAGGTCATTTTAAAGCTAAATCTAAGTTTTTACGGTCGCAGCCCTTGTCCTGTAGCCGCCATCATGAAATAAAATAAATTTGCGTCCTTTGACATATTATGCAACACGGAACCCCAAGTTAGTTCCTAAAAACTTTTGAATAGACTATTCTCTAATATGGGCCGTGAAATTTATTTATTTTAATATATTAATTTTCGGATTAATTTGAATTAACAAATATAAATGGTGTTTCACAGCAGTAGCATTTTCCTCAATTGGTGGTTAGATACAAAATGATGTTTGAAACGGGCATTTCAATGCACTTTACTTGCTGTAATAAACCGATAAAACACATGAAATAAACACCTACTAAAGTCAGTTGAGTCATGGCAAAAGGGGCAATATAACTATAAACCTTACCAATAAATAAGGCTCCTGAGCCGTAAAGGCGCCGTTCTCAGTGATTTGTGGGGCGACCAGCGTATGGTCCCCAATCGTCCACTCAGCAGAAGGGGGCGGGTTGGAACGGACGGTCACATTCAGTCTTCCTTCGCCACCCAGCTTGAGGCCGAAGATTGTGATGGTCCCAGATGAGTCTACGCGCTTAGGTGGGTCTAGAAATTAAAATATAAAAATATTAATACTTATCTTAGTTTAATATTATAAAGTTAAAGAGTTTGTTTTATTGAACGTCTTATCTCAGGTATTCTGAAACTTGATGAGTTCCTTGAGGAACGTTGGTGTGCACTAAGAAAAGCTTTTTCAAAATGCCCACGGTATCAAGAAATGGTTAAATAAAAAATGTGTGCGAACGTAACTGCCCCCATTCTCTAGTCTTAATCTTAATATATAAAATCCTTGCGTTTCTGACTGACTGACAGACACGCTACAGCCGAAACTATTGGGCGCAGGAAGCTGAAATTTAGCGTGTATGTTCCTTGGATACTGTAGGGGTGCACTAAGAAGGGATTTCCCGAAATTCCCACGAGATCGGCCAAAACCGGTAAATTTAAAAAAAATGCAGAAGTAGCTGCTGGCATCCTCTAGTAACAAATAGAATAAAGAAATAACTACTTACAATGCTTTTCTACGTGTTATCTGTTGAAACAATTAAAAACTAATGTCAAAAAATACTTCTCACAGTGCACAATAAGCTGCCTTCTAGCCTCCATGGGCTTCACCAGCGCCTGGTGCTCCGCCCTGCAGACCAGCATCCTATTGTCGTCATCCATGCTGAGCGTACGGGAGATGTTCTGAGATATGGTGACTAAGTCACTGCCCGGCTCCGAGGATAAGACGGGCTGATGGACCCCGGTTAGGAGATCCTCGTTGTCTGCAAGTGGAAAAAGTATTAATATAAATATAAATAATAAAAAAAGAACTGGGATCTTATAAACGGTCATCAGATCCTAAACAGAACCCGGTGGCGTAACGGGAGTGTAAGCTACTGCTACGTAGAATACTGCGGGTTCAATTCCCGCTCAAGTCAAACATTTGTGTACGTGAACATGGATTTTTGTCTTAGTGTGGGTGTTTCTATGTATATTATGTATGTATTTACAAAAAAATAAAATATTTTCGTGTATTTATCCATTCTCTAGTATGTAGTACTCATAGTACAAGCTCTGCTTAGTTTGGGATCAGATGGTGTTGTTTGTACTAGAATATAACATATGGGTACTAGACAATGGAAAACCATACAATTATTCTATAAATATTAATAAAATGTGTTTGACTCCAAAATAACAATGTTTTTTCAAGTACGTATAATTAGTTACACGATACCAGGGGACCAATTCTGCTATTTTCATATGACATTGATATTATATTTTGAATGGATTTAAAAGCGGTATTCTGATAACCTAATGTCATTATCGTATAATTTAAAATAAACAGTTCGTCGTTGACACATACGATCTCGTTACAATTTCATTCAAATATCAGATAATTTAGAAGAATACGCTTTTTGTGACGTAAGTACCTATGACACTGACATGATTTCGAAACTATATTTATTTAGCAGAATTGGGCCCCAGGTCATAAACAAACATTAAAAAAATTTGTATCTGTCTTTGTGTTTGTCCGGGGTAATCTCTGGAATTATAGAACCGTTTTTAATTAGACTTTAACTGGAGAATAGGTAGAGGATTTTGTAGCGCTTCATATTGGGTGTAATTACATTATAACTACGAACATTTTTAAACTAAAATATAACGAAACACAAATACAAACGAATTGATAACATCCTCCTTTTTTAAATTCAGCTAAAAAGAGAAAGATATACTGCAGATTTGATTGTCCATTCACATCGTTTCTGCAGATAACGGTCTAACGATTTTCAATTATCCGATTACATACATCATAAATATTTTTAATCCGGCGCTCTAACTCACCGGCCGAAGTGGACGCACGTATAGATAGATAGATAGAAATCTATCAACGGATTTATAGTACGAGATATAGCTGAAATATTTCTACGGGCGTGGCTTTGTTAAATTAAAATTCACTACTATACATATTATACAATGAAGTCCCCTTTTTCCCGTAGGTATGTCCGTATGAAACTCAAAACCTACTTAACGATTTCTTGTATGTTTTTTACCAATAGATAGTGATGCCTTAAGGCTCCTACACACAGTCGTGTAGTACACACACTCCTACCAAGCCGCGTGCACCCGGCGGCATACAAACATAAGAATACAAAGTCGCCGGCTTTGCCGCACGAAGGAGCCGCCGCGCGGGTTGCAACTTGCTACTGGTCGTACGGAATATATACGAGTACTAAAGTAATAGTACTGGAATGATGCCTGGCGGCTTCCTGCGGCCGATGCCGGCGGCACCGACGCCCTACAGAAGCCGGCGGCACCGACGCCCTACAGAAGCCGGCGGCACCGACGCCCTACAGAAGCCGGCGGCACCGACGCCCTACAGAAGCCGGCGGCACCGACGCCCTACAGACGCCGGCGGCACCGACGCCCTACAGAAACCGGCGGCACCGACGCCCTACAGAAGCCGGCGGCACCGACGCCCTGCAGAAGCCGGCGGCACCGACGCCCTGCAGAAGCCGGCGGCACCGACGCCCTGCAGAAGCCGGCGGCACCGACGCCCTGCAGAAGCCGGCGGCACCGACGCCCTGCAGAAGCCGGCGGCACCGACGCCCTGCAGAAGCCGGCGGCACCGACGCCCTGCAGAAGCCGGCGGCACCGACGCCCTGCAGAAGCCGGCGGCACCGACGCCCTGCAGAAGCCGGCGGCACCGACGCCCTGCAGAAGCCGGCGGCACCGACGCCCTGCAGAAGCCGGCGGCACCGACGCCCTACAGAAGCCGGCGGCACCGACGCCCTACAAAAGCCGGCGACACCGACGCCCTACAAAAGCCGGCTGCACTGTGTGTATCAGTCTTTAGGAAGGTTTAGTACGTTTTTTCAAAGTAAAGACGAATATGGATCCACAATGTTGCCCACGAAAATATGGCCCAAGTAGCAAAATATTTTTTTAATGTTATAACTTTGTTTGTTATTAATATTTATTTGAAAGGGCTAACACTTTGGCCACAACTTCTTGTATTATTGATGTAATTCAAGGCTGGCTGTCCGTAAGGTTTTAAAATCCCTGCTACAAAAAAAGTTATTCTTTATACGGGAGTTAACATTTAAAAAAAGTCCTTACCCAGGAACCAGGTGATCTTGGCCGCGGGTCTTCCATTAGGCACAACACACTGCGCACTGAAGCTGTCCCCCTCCTTGAAGAACGGCTGAATGGGAGCTATCAGGTTAGGGGCACCGGGAGCTCCTGCAAACAAGATACAAAGAATTAATAATTACTTATGGGTCTACCTACTTGGTCGTACGGATTCAGGTGGCAAAATACAGAAAGCAAATAGTAGGTAACTCTGCAAAGAGACGAAAAATCCTTCTAGGCAGCGTAGTATGGTAAGTCAAATACTCCTGATATCTCACAATGCTACCACAGTCTAATAATCCATCTTTATACTGTAATGCTCATCATCATCAGCCTTTAACAGTCCACTGCTGGACTAGGCCTCTCCTTTGAAAGGAGGAATTGGCCTACTATACCACGCTGGCCAAACGGGTTGGTATAGGGTTTGTATCAAGTTTTCCTTCTCTTACAGTGTTGTTCTCTGCATAATATGCTCCCTCTGTCGGCTCTTACGACACCCATGGGATGATATGGGGTGGTGACATTCCGTATTCTTAATCGGACGTACTCTGATGCTACTGTGAAGCAAACTAGGAGAGGTTAAGTTCAGCAGTGGACTGTGAAAGTCTGATTTACAGATTGTTTATGCTAATTTCAGTATGAATGTCCGCTGGCCCACAGGATATCCACGTAAAATAACAGTACCCATACTGTACCATTTCGTTTGGTGAATGACTACCGGGCCTTATTCCTTTTCCTTCCCGCTTCTCGGCCTATTCCTCTTCCCATCTGAGCTTGTATTGCACTTGTAACTCCTCTGGGATTGCGAGTGGCCATGAGCGGCGGTAATCATTTAAGTACCATTATGACGCTGATATAATAATGTTTCACACAATAACCCAATATCTAGAATGTGTAGTCAGTATAACCGTATATTTAAATCTCTCAAATAAATATTTTCAATGATAGTTTGAATACATATTATGTATATTTAAAAGCTCTCTTCTCAAAAACAATATGTACAAACCTTTTAGATCTAATTTCTGCCAATTAGTAAATACCTACTGCGTTTTGCAAATCCAATTAACTGTGTTTTGTAACCATATCTCACTAATATCTATGTATTCAATCATATATTACCCATATCTGCTTATTCATTACTGTTCATCATTTAACTGAAGCACTGTTATAATATTTGTAAACGATGTGTATAGTTTTAAGTGGACTGCAGATTTGAAGCTGTACCGTGTTCAATTTATTACTATGTGATTAGTTGATTACCGATCTGTTGTCTGTAACTATAACTATTATGTAAAAATAATAAATAAAATAAATAAATATACCTGAGCCTACACTTGTAACTAAATAACGATCATTCGCCGTTTTTCTTGAATGTTCGCTTAAACATACTCGTCTGTTTTTCTGTTCTGTAGGTAACATTCGCAAGAATGCTAATTACCTACAGGTGAAATCAGCACCATTAGGAAATCCGTCTGGTTCCCTCTGTGTCTGGTTCTCGTTTGTTGCATATGCTATAGATATACAGGTTGTAACAAGACCCTTAACGAAAACTGAAACCCCATATTGTACCAATCATTAATTACGAGCATTTTTTACTTCGGCACCATACCTGGGAAATGACTGGTTCAGGAGATATTGAGGCTCAAAGTTACTATAGATTTTTTGTAATTAGGTACAAAATCGATGCAATTTCGACGCTAACCTGTCTATGGATGACGTATGCACTCATGGATAAGTAGGTTTTTCAAAAATTGCACGCGCACACTTTTAATTGCGGTTTAAAAATTGTGATTATTTGAAAAAAAAATCCCATGTTTTATTTTTGCTTCTTCGATTTCGGCTCGGTGATGGGTCTTGTGACACCCTGTATATGCATAAGTTATAGATGTGTGTACTGTGTGTCTTAACTCCAGCAGTGGTCTGCGAAATGCTGTAATGATGTAGATATGTGTACTTACTCGCTACGGTGAGTTTCATAGTAGCAGTCAGCTCGATACTTCCCGAGGGGGGAGGGAGAACGCACGATATGTTGCCGTTCCACTCCTCCCTTATGTTCTTGATCTGAGCACCGCATTCGCCGGTCTGGGGACATGACGAAGATTTATTAATACCAAGGTAGGGTTATCCTCATCAGCCCTGTATATTCTGTCCCACTGCTGGGCACGGGCCTCTTCTCACTATGAGAAGGCTAAGGCCATAAACCACCACGCTGTATTGCCAAGTGCGAGTTGGCAGACTTCACATGTATTTCGAGAACATTATAGAGAACTCTAAGGCATGCAGGTTTCCTCACAATGTTTCCCTTCACCGTTTAGCAAGCCAAGGACCAGTTAGTACTTAATAATATAAAAATATGATGAGGAAATCAGGCTGGGACAGTCTAGCAGACTGCCATGCAGAGCCTGCAGAGGATACCAAGCGTCTAAATCCAGGGCGCGCACCAGTGACTTCGGAGTTATATGCGTATTAAATTATTCATTATTGAGATGGCACGTTAAGCCGTTGGTACCAGTTGTCATGAAGATTTTTGTGAGTTATTATAAAAAGCCAGTACCTTTGAATAAACTGACACTAGCCTAAACCATGGAATATCGCTATTCCCTGGAATTGCTGAGGTCAGACAGGCAGACGCTCCGAGGAAAAGCTAATATTCAATCAATTTCGGTTAGATTAATAAGCGGACCCCGGATTGTAACTGGGATAACGCTAGGAGGTAAAGGTGCTCGTTATATTACATAGCAGAAAAAAACGCCGTTTACAAAATATAGCAAAAGCAGTATGCTATTTATTTCCACTCCAATCTGCTATGCTATCCGTTTTTAATATTTTTTTTAATATTTTGACGAAGGTTACTTGAGTATAGACAAGTAACGCCATCTATGCAAAAATGCGATATTAATACAACCTGATGGCATGTGGTAAAACGATGATCGATGTTACCTGTTAGTTCTATTGCGTCGCCACAAGATGTCATCGTGTCTTGTATATTTATATTAATCAACTTTTGCACCATTAAAATAAGAGCGAAAATCAATTGTATACTGATTACATACTGTCATGTCATGTTGCTCGCTCTTTCTTTCGCACAGTTTGAGATTTGCTATCTCTATCAAATGTAGCAAAACGAAAAAGCGCAAGTACTAAAAAAGCGCAGGCGCAGATAAAAAGCATTTCAAAAGCGCAGTTCGTTTTCGGGTCTGCTGTCAGCGTGCTGTGTTACAAATTTTTGTTATAGCTCTCGCGCATTTCGTTTTGAACTTTTGAATGTTTAACTTTATGTCTTTTATGCCGCGTGTACATACATATACATGGTCAAAAATTGTTAGTTACTTGTAAATATTTAGTTTAGGTGTAATATAGTTAGTCAATACAAAATAATAGTTGTAAATATGCCTAAAGTTGGACAAGTGTGGAACCGTTTTGATGATTGTTGTACGAAGTTGTGGGCAAAAGCTAGTTTCTATATAAATCAAAATCCGCGCTAGATCCAACGAAAGAACACTCCGTTACATATCTGATATCTGTTTCACGAAAATAAAAAGCATGCAGTTAAAACGCTAAAAACATAACGAAATCGAACGCTGTCGCATTTTTGCTACAATGTGTGTTACTAATATATTATAGCATAAAAAATTGTCTGCTCTAAATTTATAGCATAACGTTGAAACGCGTTTTTGGTTTATAGCCGTTGTGAACATGCCTACTAGGAGGATGATGAGTTGGTAAATATATATCGCACCTCCGCTCAAATAACGTCACATCTCCAAAAACCATTTTTTTCAGGAGACACGTTTAAAGTTTACCTTGCTTAAATTTGTCACTTTTTGGATCATAATCAAAAAAGTAACCATTTTAGAAGAAAACGTTCTTCAGCGAGTTAGATTGATTTTTTAAGCTCTAGAAATTCATATATTTACTAACCTGAAAATCTTGAAAAAAATGCGAAAAAATGCCGGGTTGTGACACTATATGTACAAAAAAAACAAAGTTTTACTATAATTTGTTTATTATAATGAAACAACTATATTTTACTTCTTATGGAATACAATAAATTGTTAAATGTACTACACGTATCACACTTAGAAATGTCTTATTTAAAAGGATAATAAAATTTACAAACGTGTAACTGAAAAATAGACAAAATTATATCAAAATTAAATAATTTATGTACTTCAAAACAATCAACAGTTTTTATAAAACGAGAGCAGAACACCTCTAAAATATTTAAAAAATAAAACAAATTAAGGAACTTATAATTTTCAAGCGTTTAACTGAAAAATAAACAATTCTTTATTTAAATTAAATAATCTAGGTACTTCAATACTCATTTTAAACCACAATTTTAACTAATAATTTGAAACGGAACTTCTATCAAAATAAAATAATTTAAGTAAGCACTTAAAACATTCAACTGTATAATAACACGAGAGTAAAACACCTCGAAAACATTGAACAAATAAAACAAATTAAGGAACTTATAATTTTAACTGAAAAATAAACACAATTTAATAATCTAGGTACTTCAATACTGATTTTTAATCACAATTTTAAACTGTAAGTTTAAAAATTAACTTCTATCAAAATAAAATAATTTACTTAAGTACTTAAAATAATCAACTGTTTAATAACACCAGAGTAGAATACCTCTAAAACATTTAAAAAAGTAAACAGAATGATTGCTATGGCACATTTAAAAGGGCGAAGAGTAGTTAAGAACTTTTTGTGTCAGAAGTAAATGTGCGCATAATTTGTTTAGTAAAATTTTGATAACTACTTTAAGACCTAACATTACGTTTTGGCTGTGTTCGAACTGCCATGGTCAGTCTGTCCGTGACCACAACCGAAACGTCGGGTTTAAAGCAATTTAGTTTTTAAATTATTAGCTACTTAAATTTATAAAAAAAGCTCATTTAACATAAAAAGTTCTACATTATGCAACGCCATTGTTTGAAACTGGTGTATAAAGACTAATAAAAATAATTAAACTTTAAACTTATAAACTATTATAAAAGTCAGCATAAAAACTAGGAATGTGGTTGTTAACAAGTAATGTCATTAAGTCATTCTTTTTCCGTTCCTTAATCTCTATTTTAGCATTATAAACTGGCTTTGGTTCAGGAACTATTATTTTCTTATTTCGAGAAAGTAAATTAATTTCTGACCATTCGATGTCAGTGTAAGAAGTTTTGTACTTTAAAATATTTGGTGTGTCTTTGGTAATCATCATCATTTTAACTTCAGAAATCTTTAGCTTATTTAAAGTAGTAATACCTAGATCACTAACTAATCTTTTTAAATTAATAAAATCGGTGTGTGATAGTTCATTTACTCTCAGTGGTTCCCCAGTTTTCTTAGCCTCTTTAATTATTTGTACGTACTGGCTGGGCACGTAAATTGGACCAGTTTTTAAGGAACGTTTTATTTGCTTTTCGATTACCGAATGTATGGCGTCACCTTCGTTTTGCGTATGACCGGCTATCAAAAATTTATGACTAATAGAATTTAAATTACTGAACTTCAATACTGCATACATGTACAATCCAACAATGAACTTATTTTTGTTTTGGCCGCAACAGTTATCCGAATAAAAAACTAGATCAACTGGTTGGTCACCCTCGTAATCATGCAATTCTTTCTCTATATATTTAAGTAAACAGCTACCAATCTCATCTGCACCCCGATTACCCTGACCCTCGTGCCAAAAATAACAATTAGTAATACTGTGATTTACAATGGTTTCTCCATTGTAACTATCATCTTCTGTCTGTTGCCTTTTCTTCTTTTTACCCGATTCTTCTGCTTTCAATTTGCTTACCGTAAAGTTCATATTATTTAATTTGCTCTTATAATAAAAAACAGAAACATCACCACGAGGTACCTGTAAAACTGCTTGCAAATCGTATACAGATACAATCAGGTTTTTGTTTACTTTTAGGGCTTCTTTATCGTTCTTTTTTTCTTCCCTGGATAAAATCTTATCCATTAAATGTTCATCATACTTTTTCTTGAGCAACAGTTTACTTTCAGGAACTGCATTTTCATAAGCTACACACAATTCGCACCTGTCTTTTTTTGGCACAAAAAATCCTAAATTAAATTCACCGTTAAAAATGCGACTGTACATCACATAGTTTCCAAAGTTGCGCCCATCTTGTTTACACTTATTCACATAATCCCTATGTAAGTCAGATATAGTCTTTCCTCCATCAATGAATTCCCGTGTTGTTTGTGCTCTCAAATAATGGCTTTCAATCTTCGGTATACCTTTTATATGATCTCTTATATCATTTTTTATAGTGTCACCTACAGTATAATGTTTACTGTGTTTTCCTCTTTGATCTTCTTTCAAAAATCCTCCAGTAGATTTCTCTGTTACGGTTCTAATTGTTCTATCATTAATATCCAATGTATTTTTAAACATTGTTTTGCAGACCCTCTTTAATGAACTTTCAACTTCAAAGTAAAACGCATAGTTGGTTTTTCGATATTTCTGTGCTTTGGTGGACCGAAACTTTATCTCTATCTCTTGTATGTGTTTGTGAATGAATTGTCTCTGTTTCTCTAAATCTTTCAAAGCCCAGTAAGAATCAAAGATTTGAATTCTTATTTCATCGCTAAGAAAAGAGCTGCATTTAAGTCTACAACCTTCTCCACAACCTGCTTTGATTTGTTTCTTAGAAATATTTCGTCCAGACTTAGTTTGATAAGGTAATCCAGAGTTTCGTAAAATTTTTGTAACATTCTGCTTCCATTGTACCTCTACACGGCGTCTCTTACGTGTATTGAAATTTTCCTGTATTACGGTCTCGTTTGGTATGGGAGAGTGGATACTATTTAAATTAATTTCTTGGGAAGTTGAAGGCAAGCATTCGTTGTTGTCTTGATTTATTTGTTCATTAAGTGACAATAGTACAGAGGGAGATGTTGGCGAATTTGTATTAGTAGAAGGAGCCCTAGAAGAGGCTGAACTAGATGAGGATGAACTAGACGAGGATGAACCTGACGAGGATGAACCTGACGAGGAGGAACTTGAGGATGAAGTACTAGATGATCGCTGACGAGGAACGACTAGATTTTTGCTACGCTTTTTAGAAGTTAATTTATAATCATGATCTTTAACATAATCGTCTGTTTCTTCTCCCCCAGACTCGAGTTCTTCCAAATTACAGTCTTTATTCTCACTTCTACTACATTTTGCCTGTAAGTCGGGCATGTTAGTGGTAGGTTCAATTATATAATAATTTTCATTCTCTTTATTTGAGGTGTCACAATAGTGTTCTACATTTTTTGGTTGTGTATTTTCTGCCACAATAGACAAGTCATCAGTTACTGTGTTATGTTGATCATTGGGTTCCAGACATAAAGATAATATTTTTTTGGATCTCGACATAGTTATAAGTGAATTATAAACCGCCAAACCGAATACCACCTACGAACAAGACAAAAATGACAATTAGTTAAAAATAATTAGGTATCTCTAAGTCTTAAACCAAAAGAAAACAATAATATGGCCTCAGGGAATGGGCCGCCTCGGGCCTCCGACTCTAGGGGGCCTCCAAATCACCAGAGAAGCCGTATGTTCGCTCTTCGATCAACATGCGCCCCCGCTCGTCAGCATTCATCAACACCTGAGACGGGGGGCCTCATCTCGATCGAAGCACGCACATTCATCTCATTAACCTTTTTCCGCCCCGGGCCTCCGACAGGCTTAGTCCGCCACTGACATAAGTCAGTCATCATAATAAGTCATCCTACATAAGTCAGTCTTAGTATCTAATAAAACGTATTGTCACATCATCCCGTTCACATATACTGCCATACATTAGTATAGGTCAGTATTGGTGATAAACAAAAATGTTTATACTATAATTTGCAATCACTTATACTGTTGTAACTCAGTATAGGTCAGTATTAGTGATCAACAAATATGTTTATTGTAGTGTTTCAATCACGTATACTGTCATAACTCTGCATAGGCCAGTATTAGGGCGCAACAAATATGTTTATTGTAGTGTTTCAATCACGTATACTGTCATAACTCTGCATAGGCCAGTATTAGGGCGCAACAAATATGTTTATTGTATAACTTCAATCATATATACTGTTGTAACTCAGTATAGGTCAGTATTAGTGATCAACAAATATGTTAATTGTATTATTTCAATCACATATACTGTCATAACTCTGTATAGGTCAGTATTAGGGCGTAACAAATAATTTCATTCCGTTGTTTCAATCAAATATACTGGCATTACTCGACAAGCATCAGTTTAGTTGCAGAAAAAGAAAATAAATTTTACTTACCTCGCTAACAAAAACTGTCTTGAGTCGACACAGTTCACTTTTACCGAATAACGTACGTATGACCACCTCGCGCAAGTCGTAACATGACACTGTTTATGTTCGCCGCGTCACAACTTTCGGTAAACATTAGAACGTCACTAGTGTCATCTAGGGACAAATAATAGAACTACGTCTATGACGTTTTGTGAGCATAAAGTATGTGATATTCTGATAAGAATGGTACAATTAAAGTCATTTAACATTTTATCGAGTTATGACGTTATTTGAGCGGAGGTGCGATATTTTTTTAATTTATTTATAGACTCACGCCTCTATCCCCGAAGCGGTAGGCAGAGGTGTAAATTTTTACACCCACATTTCGCAATGAATTTTCAGGTCCCACGTAATAGGGGGCGAGCCTATTGCCGTTACCGGGCACATCACCAGACTCCGTGCTGGGAGAAATCGGAAAAACCGAGTAACACTTTTGCTCGACCTGGGAATCGAACCCGGGACCTCCGATCAGCAGTCGCATATGCTATCCAATGGACCACGGCGGCAGTATAATTTAAACAAAGTTTATTTACCTTTAGCCCTTGTCCTCTGTATATGACATCTCCCTCCAGGTTGTCAGGTAGCAATCTGTACGGCGTTCCTCCCACTGTCATTCTGGAAGCAATCACAATATGATAAGATGATGAAGTACTGAGTTATAGGAAAGAAAATAAATATAATATTATATTGCGTGCATAGGGTTCCCACCAAGTTGGGTGCATAGGGTTCCCACCAAGAACTTAGGGTCCCAAGCCAACCTCATCTGCAAGTGGTGCACCTGCCGATCAACGGACGAGGCTCTAGCAAACAAAATATCCCGATAAGCGGCAATAGGCTCGCCACCTATTACGTGGGATCAAAACACTGGCGAAAAGTGGGCGTTTTATATATATGCCTCTGCCTGCCCCTTCGAGGAAACAGGCGTGAGTCTATGTATGTATATTGCGTCTTCCCCAAATCCGATTTTTGGTCAAGCTGACCAGCGATCTAGTTGGAGTTTGAACGAGAAAAACTCAAAACCCACGCACCTAGGGAAGCCATATAAAACTGGCTTCCCTAGGTGCGTGGGTTTGCAGGGACCCGCACGGCACCTTTTCAGTTACCCGACTCGCGGTGCAGAAATCTATCAAAACAAGAACCACCTTAAACAGTCTAGTCAAGCATTAATACTTATTACCAAAATAGTTTTACTTAAGTATTACATAATTCTTAAAATGCTGTTATTTCGGTCGTTACGCGTATCTCATTAACATATCACTTTCACCGAACAAGTTCAGTTTTCTCTTAGAGTTATAATCTGGTCGCGTACTGCCTGCCACAATTTTTTAAACTAGCTGTTTCCCGCGTTTTCGTGTTTCCACTCCAATATTACGTCCCTTAGAAGTCAGTACATTTCCTTATAATTTTGAATTTCTCGAGTCGACGGTACAGAAGATAGATGATAAGATATATAAAGGTTGTGCCAGTTTACCAGGCCAGTGTATGCTCACAGCAATAGGGTACCAGACATTTTTTTTGTCATTGATTTAAATGAACTGAAATCTATGTCAAATCGTTAAAACAGAATTTACACCTTTATATCTTCAACTTATTTTGCCACATGTTTTGAGTACGCGTGCGATGAGATATCACTGTCCATTTATATAACCAATTTCGTATGAAGGGCTTTTTTATAGTAGATTTAGAAGAAACTATGTCAGTCGTAAGCGTATTTACCAAATTACGACTAGGGAACCTCACTTAGTATGGGTAGGTACCCATACTAAGTGAGCCGGTTCTGATTTTTTTTTTAATCAAAAATAGCCCCATCAGTGGCCACAGGTAGCATTTGTTAAGAACTCCCCGCCCATTAGTATGCATTTTCATGTAGTAATTCCGAAGAAAGGTTTAAATATTTTTATGCACCTGTGTGTTTAAAAAGCACCATATTTGGAAATAGCTCAAAAATGTTAGTAGTTCCTATAGATTATTGGCTACATGACGAAAACCTAAGAAGTGAGCTCCTGTGACCAATCTTTGTATTTTTACCCTCAGCTCCTCTCCCCTCTAAACAGGTCACATAGTATAGGTGCTACCTCACTACTAATAAGTTTAGTATTACCTGCAAGAGTCGATGGGGTATGGCACCTTGCACAGCACGACCAGTTCTCCTCCAGGTCTGATGACGGCCTCTCTCGGCGTAATCTCCACATTCTGGCCTGAAGACAAACAGACAAACATACATTAAAATAAAGAAAGATATATTACAAGTTTGTACATAACTAGCTGAAATGGAAAACGTTGCTTGGTGATTTAGTCGTATGGGATTATAAGAGTGCAAATATCTGTAAGTACCTATGTATATATACATTTTTTGCGTTACTGACTGACTGACTGACTGAGAGACAACGTACCTAAATACTACACAAAAAATCACAAAGCTTTGTCAATCCCTTTCGGAGCAATTTGATAACAAACACTGTTATACAAGATTTTCATATAAGTACCTACATACTTAAAAGATTATTTTCAGGATTTTAATTTAGGGGAGGAGGTCTGAATATGGTGGGTTTAAGAAAAACACTTAAGGTCATTTACATATATAAAAAGAGACATGTTTTGACTGAAATATCATCTCAGATCTTACAGATATTTGCTTCCGGGTGTTTTATGGGTATAATGTATACCTATGCGTAATGCTAAACCTGTGCTTGCAGATAGTGGAAGTTATAGAGTAATTACACCTAGACATAACAAATAATCGTGCTCATCACAGTTAATTTTGCAGCGGGTATGAACCTACGATCTAGCGTAGCATTCAGGGACACTGGAACGTGAATTTTACTGCCGGTATTTCTTACAGTTCTGAGCACTTGCTTTGTGAACACGATCAGTAAATGTAGAATCTTTAAGTTATATTATATAATAAATTATATTATTATATTTTATAAATTTATTATTTTGAAGTTTATATGCGTCACATTATGACCCAGGATTTTATCTTTGACTTTAACACAAACGACTAGAATTTAGGAAACACAGCATCAAGCTAGAAGTTCCATTTGAACTTATCCCTACACCTCTGCCACACATTTACTTTGTAAAGGCTTGAAGTCCTTATCCCCCTAATCCATGTGCATATGTGTATAATACAGAGCTGCAGAGTAGCACAGCCCACAGTGCTTTCAAACGTATTGCACCTCTGTGTTAATGCCTGCTCTGTGTCCCAGCCGGCTGCAAGCGGATAGTACCGGATAAATCCGGATTGCGACGCGCGAAGTGGCTTGCAAATGGCGTCCTGTGTTGCTTTGAAAGTGCTACGTGTATGTAGTGTGTATAAGGACGTAATGTAGGCATGGTATTTCGTCTTAATGTGAAATACTTGTCGACGTAGGAAGTAGTTTCTGTATGGATTTTTTTGTGATTTAATGTGACGGAATAATGTAGTGCCCGCAGAGTGGTTCCTGCTCCAATTTTAGTAGGTACATTTGTTAATGCGAAAGTTTCAATCGCGTAAAATTAACTTATTTAAGGTAGCACATACGTATTTGTTGTCGTTTCGATCGTCTTGCACCGATCGTGGTCGAGACGTCAGAAAAAAATTATTTATACCTTAAATAAGTTAATTTTATAGGATATTGTATGTAGTATACAAATCGCGAGAGTTTAAAATCGATTATGCGAAAGCTTGTAGAGATGTATTACTTACTAGAATAGAATAGAAGACTTTCAGAGTAGAATCCATATGATATACTACAATTGTAAGCTGAAGGTACAGAAAGATTTTTATGGACAATTGCAGTATTATAGAACACATATGTACATACATTTACATCAAAATTGACACACCTGTGCGGGTTAAGCCGCGGGCTAAATCTAGTGAAGCAGAATTTTATGGGTAAATAGGTTCTCTCTCGATTTGTATCTGCCCAGATACACATACTGATCTCACGGGTCTCAATCTTACATAATATGTTTGAAGTAAATGCTTTATATGGCGAAATGTGGGTGTGTAATACACCTCTGCTTGCCCCTTCGGGGATAAAGGCGTGAATTTATGTTATGTTCTATTTGCCCTAAGGTTACGGCATGGGTAAAACTAGCCCTAGCAAAGCAAAGCAATAATTAAGAAATTAATACACACATCAACTTAAAAAATCAGCGATGCCCGCAATGGGATTGAATCCAATACCATCTGCATATCAGTCTGTTGGTATATCCACTAGACCATCACTGCCTTATAATCATTCTCCCGTATCGTTATCCCAGTTAGAAAATGGGGTCCGGGCACTAGTCTCACGAGATTTGACAGGATATCAGCATTTCTACAGGGCGAAATAGATAGCCATACCTATTCTATGATGTAGACTACATACATACATACATAGACTCACGCCTGTTTCCCCGAAGGGGTAGGCAGAGGCATATTAAACGCCCACTTTTCGCCAGTGTTTTGATCCCACGTAATAGGTGGCGAGCCTATTGCGTCCGTTGATCGGCAGGTGCACCACTTGCAGGTGAGGTTGGCTTGGGACCCTAAGTTCTTGGTGGGAACCCTATGCACCCATGATGTAGACTAGTTTTACTTTATTCAGAGGGAAAATTAACGATTTAATAATTTAATTGAGAACGGCCAGTAAACGTTAGCCTCTCCACCAGTAAGCGATAGCTTAGAGAGAGACTAAATACGTGTCCGTATACGCAGCAGGACCCTGCGTTTAATTCGATTGAAAGTTAACTTTTTACGTGCGTGGTATTTAGTACTTTTCGAATTGTATAAGTAAAAAAATAGTACCTTCATTGCTACAGCGAAATCTTGAATTATTACCCAGCAGGACCCTCCGCTGTTTGAAGGTTTTCAGACCAATAGTATATGTCACCGTTTAGCGATGTATTAGTACCTTTAAAATACCTTGGTTTCATTTTAATATAATTATTAGTTTATGAGGAAAGCGCCTGCAAAACTTTTATCATGCCAGCAGGACCCTTTTTTGTTTTGACGCTTTCGGCCCCGACAGTCATATTTCTTGTTAGCATTTTAATAGTACTTTTCAAATAACCTTACGATCAAATCAAATACTTTGTAGTTTAACAAGCAATTTGATATAAAACTTTTAAATATTTTTTCAGCGACTTAACGTTTAGTTTGGCCAATGTAGGTATGAGCTTTCATAACTTCACACACACACACACACTAAATACAATCTCAATTTATTTATTTATACTAACAGATGGACTGTCGTATATTCATCATCATCATCAGCAGCCCTTTATACTGTCCCACTGCTGGGCACGGGCCTCTTCTCACAATGAGAAGGGTAAGGCCATAGTCCACCACGCTGGCCAAGTGCGGGTTGGTAGACTTCACATGTCTTTCGAGAACATTATGGAGAACTCTCAGACATGCAGGTTTCCTCACGATGTTTTCCTTCACCGATAAGCAAGCGATAATTAACAATTAAATACGCACATAACTTCGAAAAGTCATTGGTGCGTGCCGTGGATTCGAACCCGAGACTCTCTGCGTAGCAGTCTGTCGGTATCACCACTCAGCTACGGCTGCTTATTAGAACCGCTATATTACTATTTTTTCTCACAGAGTAAACACACTTTCAGAGTAAACAGCGGACAGAAAATAAAGCTAGAAACAGTCGGCCGGGCCGGGGGTTTTGCGGCAGATATTAAATATTTCGTGACAGCACATATTGAATGTGACGTTGTTATTTGTATGAATGCTGAAATGAAAATGTATGGAGAAATAATGTTTATCTTCATTAGGGAACAACAGCACAATATATCTGTATTAATATTATATAGGCTATATAACATCACGCTATGAGCCACAGGAGAGGGGCAGTAGCCCTAAATAACGCGGCCGTAACCGCGGGTTCAGCTAGTAATTACATATGACTACGTGTTTCACTACTCCTAACCACTTCTCTTATAATTATGCCTGTCTTCTTTGCATATTTTTAGATAAAATTTTACTGATATAGGAAAGGTAGGAAAGGCGTTTAGACATAGAAATATAACTGTATTCTCTATTAGGTACGTATCCCACAATTGGTACCTTTCCCTCTATCATGTTTTTTCCTCATATTCTATTATGTTGGTTATTTATGTCTATGTACCTTTTATACAGGGTTGACCCGACGGTAAGGTTTTATTTCGAGCCACATGTGACACATGTACAAAGTATTTGTCAAAATAAATTTAATTTAATTTTATTTCATAACTCAGGATTGATTCCTAGTGCGGGCGCTGTTGTGAAAATATCTATGTAAGTGTACATTCATAAATTGCCTCACGCCTATTTCCTGGAGGGGTAGGCAGAGACTACGGAACACCATTTGCAACGAGCCTGATATACCTACCTCTCTTGCTTCATTCACTTCCATCAAGTTTCTCATGCATGCTCTTCTGTTTAGGGTACTTCTGACCTGTCCTTTTTTTAGGATGACTCCAATGTGGTCAGAAAACGTCCGCCTAGGTCTTACCCTTCGTCCTGTCCCAATCATCCTCTCCATGTGCCCAAACCATCTTAGCATACCTTTCTCAATGCTTGTCACTACATCTTCTTTTACCCCACAACACTCTCTTATCACACAATTTTTTACTCTGTCGTTCAAAGACACTCTACACATACGTAATTGCAATATGTAGGTATCTAGGAAAAATAAAATTACATCCGGAAATGTAACAAATAATCGTGCTCATCATACAATGATTTGTTCTAGACGGTAATCGAACCCAGGACGGCTTAGCAAACAGTTTTGTTTTTTATAGTAATAGGCGGCAAACGAGCAGACGGATCGCCTGATGGTAAGCAATTACCGCCGCCCATGGACACAAGCAACACTGGACTACAGGAGTCACAAGTGCGTTGCCGCCCTTTGGGATGGGAAAAGGGATAGGATGAGGAGTGGGATGAGGAAGAAGGAATAGGGGATAGGGCCTCCGCAACTCTCACTCACCGAACGAAACGCAACAGTTTAGGCACTGTTAGTTTACGTCGATTTTCTGTAAGAAAGTTAGTACTTCCCCGGTCGAGCCGGCCCATTCATGCTGAAATCAGCAAGGCTCTACTACCGTGATCCATTAACCACTACACCAATAGACAAAAAAAATATTTTAATAACATCTGCTAGTCAAGAAAATTTTAATCTGTAACTGACAAATACAGAAACGTTCAAATAAAATAAACTTATTTAGATTTAATTGTTTGGTTTTCAATTATTTGTTAAAGAAATATATTAACGGAGCTTTCAAGTATTTTCTATATAACTGGACTTTTGTGTTACAAATTGTGATTTATTAAATGAATTTATGCTGTCAAGATCTACTTACTACGAGTAATATAAAAATGGATGATTGCGAATATGGATGGATGTATGTAATGATGTATGTTTGATACTCTTTTTCGCAAAATTACTGAACGGATTGTGATAAAACTTCGCAGTTAACCTTTCGACTTGGTTATCAGTCTTCATAAGAAACCATGAGCAGAGGCTAGATTTAGGAAAAACATGATCTATTGTGTCACACGTCCGTGTGGTGACGGATTAAGAATACGGAATGTCACCACCCCATATCATCCCATGGGTGTCGTAAGAGCCAACAGAGGGACCATATTATGCAGAGAACAGCACTGTAAGAGAAGGAAAACTTGATACAAACCCTATACCAGCCCGTTTGGCCAGCGTGGTATATAGTAGGCCAATTCCTCCTTTCAAAGGAGTGGCCTAGTCCAGCAGTGGACTGTTAAAGGCTAATGATGATCTATTGGAGAAAACCGCACAAAAATACATACTATAACACATAACTTCACGACTTTTATCCCCGAAGGAGTAGGCAGAAGTGTATTACACACCCACGTTTCGCCAGTTATGTTATAAAAATAAAAAAAGTCGTTACATTTTTTTTAGTTTGTAGCATTCATACAACCAGACGCAAACGTCCTGTCCGTGGGTCTTATTTTTACAACATGTAAAGAAACGTAGGCAAAACCGCTGGCAACAGCGATTGCTAAATCATAAAAATCTGTACAAGCTGTGTATATTACTATACCCGGTCATACATACCCGGGTGCGTATAAAAAGACCCAGTTCCACCAAACCTCAAAGTGCCTGCGGCGAACCGGATATTGTGTGCAGGGGATCTCAAAGTTTTATATACAACGACTAGCTGAGCCAGCGGTTACACCCGCTTTATTTGAGGCTACTGCTCCGATCTCGTGGCTCATAGCGTGATGTTATTCAGCCTATAGCCTAGCCTTCCACGATGAAACTAACTAACACTGCAAAAAAAATTCTAATCGCACCATTAGATCCTAATTACCACGTTCAAGCACACAAACTGCAGATTCATAAATCACATGTAAAAGTACCTACCTATAGATATTGGTGGTGGGTGCATAGGGTTCCCACCAAGAACTTAGGATCCCAAGCCAACCTCACCTGCAAGTGGTGCACCTGCCGATCAACGGACGAGGCTCTGGCAAACAAAATATCCCGACAAGCGGCAATAGGCTCGCCACCTATTACGTGGGATCAAAACACTGGCGAAAAGTGGGCGTTTAATATGCCTCTGCCTACCCCTTCGGGGAAACAGGCGTCAGTCTATGTATGTATGTATGTATGTATAGATATTCCTAGTACCTATAGCGGTAACTATGGAGAACTCTCAAATATACAGATTTCCTCACGATGTTTTCCTTCACCGTTTAGCAAGCGATAATTAACAATTTAATAGGCACATGACTACGAAAGTGCACAAATGGGATTAGAAACCGAGACCCTCTATGTAGCAGTCTGTTCATCATCATCATCAGCCCTATATATAATCTGTCCCACTGCTGAGAAGGGTAAGGCCATAATCCACCACGCTGGCCTAGTGCGGGTTGGCAGACTTCACATGTCTTTCGAGAACATTATGGAGAACTCTTGAGATATGCAGGTTTCCTCACGATGTTTTCCTTCACCGTTTAGCAAGCGATAATTAACAATTTAATACGCACATAGCTCCGAAAAATCATTGGTGCGTGCCGTGGATTCGAACCCGAGACCCTCTGCGTAGCAGTCTGTTAGTCTCTCTATTATTCCATCGCTACTGACAAACTCTCATTTGCCAACTAACCCACTCAAGATTTTGATAACATCAACTTATCAATACCCAAAATAGCGCTTATTAGTCCAAAAGTACCTCATAATCACCATCATCCACAGCCCGAATGTCCATTTCTGAACATAGGCCTCTTTGTTCTTGCCATTTCCTTCGATCTTGTGCTAATCTAGCAATACATAAAATAAAGTTTTAGCTGATAGAACGAGTTTATCAATACCCAAAACAATGCTTACATGTCCAAAAAGCAATTTAAGCACCCATAATATTTCATCCGACCCGAGAACCAAACCGCGTACCCCGAAACAGCCATGAAGATATAATCGACAGCCACCATGCTTATAAATTCCCCCCTCCCCCCAAGACCTCATTACGTCTGATGAGAAACATTTACCTCTGTTCATTGGGAACTTAATAAAATTTATAGACTACAACGGCTATTAATTTCGGCGTTTCGCCCGTTGGAGCACACCGTTTTTACATATAAAACATCACGACTATGGCCTTATAAGGGATGGCAGAGGTGTTATATTTAATGTTAGGGTTGTATAAGGTGTAAAGGCAAGATGTGGTCGTATTTATGGGATATATTGTGGGGTTTATGAATCTTTTGGTGTTGTAAGTCTCAATTTGTGGAAATTAATGCTTGTAAATCAATATGATGGACATAATATGGCGTAGGGGTTCAAGTGGCTGGTTGAGCGCGTGTCGTTGGTTTGATTTCCACTAGATACATCTCTGTGTGATTCAGAAATTGTTGTTTCGAGTCTTTATGTCCGTTGTTTGAAATGTCTGATATTGAAAATTAATATGTGGCTTCTGTCCGTGTGGTGACGGATTAAGAATACGGAATGTCACCACCCCATATCATCCCATGGGTGTCGTAAGAGCCGACAGAGGGAGCATATTATGCAGAGAACAACACTGTAAGAGAAGGCAAACTCGAAACAAACCCTATACCAACCCGTTAGGCCAGCGTGGTATAGTAGGCCAATCCCTCCTTTCAAAGGAGAGGCCTAGTCCAGCAGTGGACTGTTAAAGGCTCATGATGATGTGGCTTCTGTTCTGAGACGTTGCTAAAATCGCCAAAAGAAATCAGCAGTGAATCTGCTATTATCAAAATTTTGTACATACATACATATGCTCACGCCTTTTTCCCGTCGGGGTAGGCAGAGACAACAGATCGCCACTTGCTTCTATCCTTGCAAACCTCACGTGCTTCCTCTACATTCATTATTCTTTTCATACATGCTCAAAAGTATCCATACAAAATTTTGTATGGATACTATAATAATGTTCTTGTTAAGCGATAGCCTAGTGGAGATACCAACAGATTGCCATGCAGAGGGTATCGGGTTCGAATCCACGGCGTGCACCAATGACTTCGGAATTATAAACGTATTGAATTGTTAATTATCGCTTGTCCCGTGCCTCGGAGAGCACGTTAAGCCGTCGGTCCCGGTTGTCATGAAGATCTTTGACAGTCGCTACAGGGCGTCAGTACCTTCTCAATAAACTGACAATAGTCTAAACCATGGAATATCGCTATCCCTTCGGGTTGCGGAGGACAGACAGGCAGTCGCTCTGCGGAAAAGCTAATATTCAGCCAAATCCGGTCAGACTAGTAAGCGGACCCCAGATTGAAACTGGGATAACGCTAAGAGGATGATAATGACTATATTGATATTGACAAAATGTAGGCACAAAATGTAGGTAGGTTAAGTATACAGGCTTATTTACAAGATTGAATCTTTTCAAGCTAAGCTAATAAAGTCTACTTTGAGTTAACCCAGTCTTTACGTAAGTAAAGTTAGCTTAGTAAATGCTAAGCAAACTTAGAACTGGAATTCGTGGTAAAATCACACATTTTGAACACCACTGCAATATAATTTATGACACCATAAAATTATTTAGTCCATGCTTAGTTGTCTGCAAGAAATAGCATTATGCGTTAAGACCATAGAGATATTAGAATAGAGTGGCAGAACAGTACCTAACTCAATGCTGTGTCGTGTCCGTCGGTGCGAGAGAGAACGCAACATTAAAGGCCCCCTGTATCTCTCTCTAACAATACATGCACAACATCAACATTACGCAGTGGCGTGCTACCTGTAACTATTATTTATATCAGTTTATCAGTAATCAACATTTTAAAAATATGTAAACTTTTTTGTCACTTCAAACTATCTTCGTGTATCAATAAAAACAACTTTTAAACTATTGATTACTAATAAACTGATTTAAATAATAGTTACAGGTAGCACGCCACTGCGTAATGTTGATGTTATGCATGTATTGTTAGAGAGAGATGCAGGGGGCCTTTAATGTTGCGTTCTCTCTCCCACCGGCGGACACGAATAGGCCCCACTCTGCCACTCTATTCTTAATATCTCTATGGTTAAGACCGCCTTTATATCACTAGTTTTAAGTTTTTTGTCTCATTGTATTCTTGTACTTTTGCTGGAGTACAATAAAGTACATATTTCTATCTATCTATAAAATAATTTACAGTTAGTGAAAATGTCTGGGCGTATGCTTCAAAGTTGTGTACAATAAAGTATTTCTATCTATCTATAAAATAATCTACATTTGGTCGATGTATCCAGGGGTCTGTCCCCAAAGTTTGAGCACCACTGGCACACGACAAATACGCTGCAACGCCCGCGGCGTACCACTCTACGATACGGAGTGGTTTATTTCGTATTTGTTTGTACTTTATAATATAAGCGAGCGTTCGGATGTGCTTTTATCGCGACGTTTATAGGGCTCGACACTCAGCTCACTCTAAGTCACTCTCATGAAACTTTCACAGTCCACTGCTGAACATAGGCCTCTCAAAATATGCGTCACAATGAGTCAATAGGAGAATTAAGAATACGGTATGTCACTACCCATATCGTCCCATGGGTGTCGTAAGAGCCGACAGAGGGAGCATAATTATTATACAGAGAACAGCACTGTAAGAGAAGGAAAACTTGATACAAACCCTATACCAACCCGCTTGGCCAGCGTGGTATAGTAGGCCAATTCCTCCTTTCAAAGGCGAGGCCTAGTCCAGCAGTGGACTATTAAAGACTGATGATGATGATACCACGTTGATCAGACGGATTAGCGTAGGGTCCGATGTCCCGTTTTCCGTCTCTTCGCAAAGATAGTATTTGTTTCGTGTCTAGTTGAGATACCGACAGACTGCAAAGCTGAGAATAACCGGTTTACGCATATGGCGCGGACCACAGATTTTTCAAAGTTATGTGCATTTGAATTATGCCAGTTGCATCCAAGTATTTGCCTTGGGGCGCGACGTCCGCTTTCAAGAATAAACAAACATGACAAGATATCAGCTTTTGCACAGGGTATCTGACCTCTACCTTCCAAACGGATAGAGTTATTCCAATGCTTAAACCAGTGTCTAAATATTTAATAATCGTTATTAAATTTTTATATGTCGTAAATTGTTATATATCGCTTGCTAAACGATGAAGAAAAACATCGTGAGAAAACCTGCAGAGTTCTCCATAATGTTCTCGAAAGACATGTGAAGTCTGCCAACCCGCAGTTGGCGAGCGTGGTGGACTATGGCATTACCCATCTTATAGTGAGAAGAGGCCCGTGCCCAGCCGTGCGACAGTTTATATACATGGCTGACGATGATGAGACCAGTGTCAGTATATTTAAGGTGTGTGATAAGAGAGTGCTGTGGGGTAAAATAAGATGTAGTGACAAGCATCGAGAAAGGTATGTTGAGATGGTTTGGGCACATGGAGAGGATGGATGACGAAAGATTGACAAAGAAGATATATAAGGCACGTGTGAATGGGACAGGGCGAAGGGGAAGACCTAGGCGGACGTTCTCTGACCAGATTGGAGACATCCTAAAAAAGTACAGGTCAGAAGTACCCTAAAAAGAAGAGCGTGCATGAGAAACTTGATAGGAGTGAATGAAGCAAGAGGGGTATGTCAGGATCGTTGCAAATGGCGTTCCGTAGTCTCTGCCTACCTCTCCGGGAAACAGGCGTGAGTCTATGTACGTATGATAACGACTGTCAAAGATGTACATGACAGTCGGAACCGACTGCTCAACGTGCTCTCCGAGGCACGGAGCGAGCGATAAAATTAACAGTTTAATAAAATACAAAACTTACATAAATGGAACTAATTATGGCCTTTGTGTCCATTTTAGTGCCCTTTTCTGTATGGCGTCATTGTCAGCTTGTCATCAAGCAGGATGAGGCCAATTGGACAAGCGAATGACCCTGACTCGAGATCACATGTTTTATGGAATACTCACATAACAATAACAGAGAGGCCTGGCAGCCAGTCGTTTAGATCCCATCCCTTGGTCGACTAATGACTACGTATTATGAAACAAGTATCTGCCGTGTCTGTCTGTCTCTTCACTCACGATAAACTTGGAAACTATTGGATTTTCATGCAGTTTTACCAATAGATAGAATGATAAGTGAAGTATTTTCTTAGGTTTATGCGAATGTAACCCATTGAAATTAAACGGGGTTTACGTTGCTCCTGTTAAGTAGCCAAAACGTCGGATTTTAATTAATAATGTAGTATTTAAATGTTATTTCAGTAAAAACAATATATATCGCGATAAAACCCGTTTAATTTCAATAATTAGTGAAGTTTAAGTCCTATAACTGATCAAAACTTATAGCGTAAATTGTATGTTATATAGCTTGTGCGAAGACGGTATGAATCGCTAGTATCGGGATAAATGGTACTATTATATAACGTCCAAAGTTTGAGCACCACTGCACCAGTACAACTAGCTTGCATCGCCCGCGGGCTGACAATAGAATATCGTACACGACGCGTTTATTACGTAGTAGTATAGCTAGTATAGCTTGTCCCTCGGTTTCACCCGCTTCGAATATTCTACTACATTCACACTACACGATCTGGTCTGGCCAAACTTAGCAGAGCTTGTGCTATGGGCACTATAGTCGTATTTTTAATTAAACGAAGCCAACTGACAGTAGCTAATGTCACTTTGTAAAATAATGTTGTCGTATTTAAAGTAATAGTGATGCGTTTAGTTCTCGTTCAATCAGATGAACGAACAATGAGTGTGAATAGTTTATAATTTAAAACTATAAAAGAATATTATTTCTATATTACAATAAAAGTGCTCTGATATAAGTTACTAGTAGTAATGTAAGTAGTATAAATTGTTATATTTTATACATCTACAGGCTGTAAAAAGACCCTTAACAAAAACTGAAATCCCATGTTGTACCAATCACTACGAACATTTTTTACTTCGGCACCATACCTGGGTAATTACTGGTTCAGGAGATATTGAGGCTCAAAGTTAGTATGGAATTTTTCTAATTAAGTACAAAATCGATGCATTTACCCCGCCTTATTATATTATTACCCCTATGACCCCATGGATAGGTAGATATTTCGAGCATTGCACGCGCGCGCTTTAAATTGCGGTTTAAAAAATGTGAAAACTTAAAAAAAAAATCGTTTCCCAGGTATTATTTTTGGTAAGTATGACTTGGCATGATGTCCACAACGAGTAAACTTCGGCTTGGTGATGGGTCTTGTGACACCCTGTATAGTTTCAACTACATTATGTATTGAAAATAGAACAGTCTTGTAAGTTTCCTCGCAATGTTTTCCTTAATGTTTAAAACACTCGGTATTCAGTATAGGTAAATTAAATATTATAGGAACATAGTCTTCGAAAACTCGAACACCGTACCCGATATCGGCCGTTCGGCACACTAACTATTTACTAGACAATCGATGCAATTTCATTCATTCAAGAGTTTTTTCAATCATTGACTTTGTCACAACACTATTTTTATTTCATCATAAACTAACAACACAGTAAACGTCAGTTGACTTCGTCTAATAAAAAATACGACTATAGACAATGGATAAACAAACATTTATGCATTTTTTTGTAAATACATATGTATATACATACTATGATCTAGGTATAGCCAGTGTATAAGCGAACTACGATAAATTGCATTTTAATTGTTCCTTATTACTTGGCCCGTGCCTCGGAGAGCACGTTAAGCCGTCGGTCCCGGCTGTCATGAAGATCTTTGTCAGACGTTATGGAGATTTACTACTCACTACAGTGACTACTCTTGAATGTACTGACACTGGTCTAAGTCATGGTACATCGCTATCCCTTTGGGTTGTGGAGGTCAGGCAGCAGTCACTTTATGGAAAAGCTAATAGTGTAGGGTTTCACAGCGCTTTAGCCTTGAAGCCCGTTAAGTGGCGTCCGTGTGATGACGGATTAAGAATACGGAATGTCACCACCCCATATCATCCCATGGGTGTCGTAAAAGCCGACAGAGGGAGCATATTATGCAGAGAACAGCACTGTAAGAGAAGGAAAACTTGATACAAACCCTATACCAACCCGTTTGGCCAGCGTGGTATATTAGGCCATTTTCTCCTTTCAAAGGAGAGGCCTAGTCCAGTAGTGGACTGTTAAAGGCTGATGATGACGTGGCTTCTTGGATGTAACCGGGATAAGGCTAAGACGATGATGAGGATTATACCTGATGTTTGTATTAAAATAAAAAGGTAATCACTTATATTTACAAATCGAAGGCCAGCCTTCGTGGTCCAGTGGATACCGTAAACGTCTGCTGATCAGGAAATCCCGGGTTCGATTGCCGGGTCGACAATCGAACCCGGGATTTCATTGCTGCTACTGAGAAATCGGCAATTTGTCGATTTCTCAGTAGTAAGTGTCCGGTAACGGCAATAGGCTCGCCCCCTGTTACATTGGAACCGAAACTGGCGAAGTGTGGATGTGTAATACACCTCTGCCTACCCCTTCGGAGATAAAGGCGTAAAGTTATGTAATGTTAACGAATATTTTTTCATTTACAAATCGAAATAATCGCTGGTTAGACAGAAATATTCTCCCACATTTCCGCAGATAACATCACAATATAAAAGAAACACATCTCAATGCCCAAAGACAGCGATTTCTTCATCCACAATCAGTTTATATCAATCAAATATTCAATACACAATAAAAACTCCCCTCTCTCTCTATCACTATACAACAGACAGGGACAGAGATACGTCTGAGAAGCCTCATAACGACAATTGGATTGTGCACGCCTCATATGACTTCGTGCCAATCAATTGTGTTTGTGGAATGGGAATAGAAAAAGTAATAGAGTCGAATAGGTTGTTTATTTTTTTTGGAGATGTATTTTATTGGGTTACTAGGTATTGACATATTCTCATAGAGACATTTAATTTTGTCAAAATAATTTTAAAAATAGCTCATATTTCCCAAAGCAAAAACAGCGCCGTTTAAGAAAATCTTTCAACCCCGATCTTACCCCCTTTGGTTGGAATATTATAGTAGCCTTGCTTAGATAGCGCATCTTTTATAAAAGGAATTCGCTATACGAATTTCATGTTTCTAGCTGTAATATTTTAGGCTCTGCGATGATTTGTTAGTCAGGACAAGTGATTTTATGATGATTGTATGTACCTTAGAAGTATTTTTATGTATTATATGTATTATATGTATATTTTAATATAACACAGAACTTATTATGTGTTTTGCATTGTGGGTGAGCGCGACATCTGGTTGGGCATCCGTGGTGGGTGAATGGGAGCCAAGAGAATATCAGCGTCCTGTATGCATCAGCTGTACTGGGCATAATGCTGACTTGGCTACCCTTTTGGTCAGCACTGGGACACATACTCGACATTACTCGATATTTCTTTTTTTCTGATCTGCAAATTCTTCTCTATTTTTATTTAATGTGCCTTTATAATCAGTATTGTTCTTTTAAAATATTGTATGTTGTTCTGTTTTGTGCTGTATCCAAATAAATGTTTCTTTCTTCTTTCTTTCTTTCTTTCTTATTTTTATGAAATACTGTTCTTCCTGTGCGATTATTTTAATTAGTTTTAGGGGTAAATTTGTCAAAGGACAGGCAGACAAACTATTACGCCAAACGCCATACGTACAGTCAACTTACTACCAAAAGTAATCTACTATTTCTTCAATCGTTCCTTAATTTCTGAGGCGTTCCTCAGAAATAAGGGTTACTGGTTTTTGATTTGTCTATGGTATATCTTGATTAACTCGTAGAACTTGCTTGAAGGGTTTGATTCTTTGATTTGGCCAGACCACTTGATCGAAAGAACTTCTTAGCTGTCCTGTTATCGATTTCGAGTGGATACCTATTACTAGTAGATACATTTACATTTGATTTACATACATACATACATAGACTCACGCCTGTTTCCCGGAGGGGTAGGTAGAGGCAACGGAGCGCCATTTGCAACGATCCTGACATTTCTGGCTTCATTCACTCTCAACAAATTCCTCATGCATGCTCTTCTGTTTAGGCTACTTCTAACCTTTCCTGTATTTATATTTGATTTACTGTATATACTATTTCTGTGCACACAATCTATGCCACACCCACACACACCATCATACATCACTGTCCTCTACTTAAGTACACTCAGCAGCTAATGAATGACATTGTTATAAACTTATTTACTTCGCCGCCGAGACTCGTAAACTACGCACGAGGTATTTTTCACGTCACTCTGACCCAGTTTCATATGCCATGTGGTAAATAATTAAGTTTATGGTTTAGCTTTACGCACTGTTGTTAATTTACATGCGTCTAATTTCACTTTTAAACTTTAAAGGTAGTACTATTAGTCATACTTTTGTTTTATTGGGAGTAGTCCCACCCTCATTCCCACAACTGTGTCATCTGTGTAGCCAGGAGCAGCAGTGACCATTGATGACAACGAGTTTTGATACTAAGTCCCGGGGAAAGTTAAACTGTCTTGGAACCTGCAACGAACTTAATCAGAAGTATCTTGGTGGAGTTGGAAAATTAAACAATCCACTTCCCTCCTTAACAAAGCGGGAGACAAGCAACGAAGAGATATAATAGTGAGAAAAGATAAGCACCACGTACATGAGCATTAACTACTTAACTATAGTTATACTGTGATAATGCGTGAACAAATCGGAAAGAAAAGTTCTATCAGATTTCCCGTATTGCAGCTCATCATTCCACCATTGGAACGAATCCGAAATTATGTGACGCGATGGTAACTCTATGTTCGATATTCACACAAATCTGTCAAATCGCCAAATCACGCATATTCATGATTTTTTTTAAGAATACTCCAAAGGCAGCGATAGCCTAGTGGAGATACCAACAGACTGCCATGCAGAGGGTATCGGGTTCGAATCCACGGCGCGCACCACTGACTTTTCGGAGTTATGTGCGTATTGAATAATTAATTATCGCTTGCCCCGTGCCTCGGAGAGCACGTTAAGCCGTCGGTGCCGGTTGTCATGAAGATCTTGGACAGTCGTTATAGGGAGTCAGTACCTATCTCTGAATACACTGACACTAGTCTAAACCATGGCATATCGCTATCCCTTTGGGTTGCGGAGGTCAGACAGGCAGTCGCTCCGTGGAAAAGCTAATATTCAGTCAAATCCGGTTAGACTAGTAAGCGGACCCCGGTTGAAACTGGGATAAGGCTAGGAGAAAGATTGAAGACATCGATACGTATACCACGTACCCGCTCCACATGATTCTATTCGTTTCGCACTATGAGCGATTCGAATTGCAGACAATCACGGTGTGAAAGTACGGTTTGCTAAATGGGTTTTGAATGAAGGGTTTCGAATGGCTCGATTTGGACCAATAAAAAAATATCCAAAGTTCTTTTTTTAATCTTTTTATACTAGAAAGTACTATAAACATACAGGGTGTCACAAGACCCATCACCAAGCCGAAGTCTACTCATTGTGGACATCATCACAGAATAATTAATAGTACTAACGTACATCATGCCAAGTCATACTAACCAAAACGAATACCTGGGAAACGATTTTTTTTTGAGTGTTCACATTTTTTAAACCGCAATTAAAAGCGCGCGCGTGCAATGCTCGAAATACCTACTTATCCATGGGGTTATAGGGCATCTAAAGAACATATTGGCGGGGTAAATGCATCGATTTTGTACCTAATTTGAAAAATTCCATACTAACTTTGAGCCTCAATATCTCCTGAACCAGTAATTTCCCAGGTATGGTGCCGAAGTAAAAAATGTTCGTACTGATTGGTATAACATGCGATTTCAGTTCCCGTTAAGAGTCTTTTTACACCCTGTATATGGAACTTTCTGATTATTTATCCGTACAAATGTGCAGAAAAGTAGTTGACAGAAAAAAATTACACCAAGGTGCGAGAAAACTTATTCAAAAAGAGCCCTTGGGCAGTTGACATCTAGGTTCGAAACACTCATGATGCGAAGCGACTAAAAATCCGTATGGTATCCCAAGATATCAGAATAATTCATCTCCATTGTTTTCCTTGTTCGATAACATATTCCGTACGGTCAACATAATCAGATATGTAACTACCCAAACATTGCGTTCCGACAGACGATACATATCGCAAATAGCATACACTGCTAATTGGGTATGCTGAGTATTCGTAGGCCAGCGTTGGGCGTGGGATTGGAAAACCTCTGGGGTACAATAGAGCAATAAAGAAAACAAAAGAGACTGCCTCGTTGGTCTCGCGGCATAAATGTGCGCTTGGGATTGGGAGGTCTCGGGTTCGATTCCCGAGTAGGGCAAAGTGTTATTGGGTTTTGCCGTTAGGAAATTCTCAGTAGCAGCACGGAGTCTGGTAATGTTCCCGGTACGGCAATAGGCTCGCTCCCTATGTCGTGGGACCTAAAAAAAAATCCTGGAGAAATGTGGGTGTAATATTACATTTATTATTGCCTACGAAGGGGTAGGGGGATACAGGCGTGAGTCTAAAAAATAATAAAAATAAAATAGGTCAATACTACAGACAGAAATTTATTACAAGATTTTGCCTGCGGTTTCGCCCGCATGGAAGTCGGTTGTCTATAGGTACAAAAGCTACTCCATGTGCTATTCTTATGTACAAGCTGAAGCTATGTTACGGCAAAGTTTCATCAGAATCTGTTCAGTAGTTTTTGTGTGACAGTGTAATAAACGTTTATCCATCCTCACGAACTTTATATTTATATTTCGCATTTATATTAGTAACAAGACTAGCGGAGCCAGCATCTTTTTCATACATCATCATCATCAGCCTTTAACAGTCCACTGCTGGACTAGGCCTCTCCTTTGAAAGGAGGAATTGGCCTACTATACCACGCTGTATAAATACACTTCTGCCTACCTCTTCGGGGTTATAGGCTTGAGACTATGTATGTATGTATGTATGTTACATACATACATAGACTCACGCCTGTTTCCCGGAGGGGTAGGCAGAGACTACGGACCGCCATTTGCAACGATCCTGACATACCTCTCTTGCTTCATTCACTTCCATCGAGTTTCTCATGCATGCTCTTCTGTTTAGGGTACTTCTGACCTGTCCTTTTTTTGGGATGGCTCCAATCTGGTCATCATGCCTTTCTCGATGCTTGTCACTACATCTTCTTTTACCCCACACCACTCTAGTATCACACAATTCTTTACTCTGTCGGTCAAAGACACACCACACATACTTACTTCTCAGTGCTCTCATTTCTAGTTCTCTCTCTATGCACAGCCACACATATAAATAAAATTGGAGTGTCTGTTTGTAATATCAAAATAACCGTTTTTTACTTAATGCATATAGATGTATACACACGGTACATATACCGATTTTTTTTTTTTGTCTGTGTCTGTTTGTTTGGTCTCGGTAACGGCTGAACCGATTTTGGCGGGACGTTCACTGGCGGATAGCTGATGTACCAAGGAGTAACTTAGGCCACAGAATAATTAATAGTACTAACGTACAGAAGCTTCACTTTTCAAACCAATTTATTGAAATTACGACTCTTGGTACTAAGCAATAAAGTTCAATTCAGCTCGCATAAGCACTCAGTGCCTAATGCGATATTAACCTAACAGTTCCCGTTCTTTTCTAACACATAACGCTGTCGCTGTCTGGCGCGGAGTGGCGCGCTAGGGTTGTCGACTTGGCACTGCTACTATATTTATTCATCGTCTATCTACCTACTTGACCACGTACCTAATAATAAATAGTTATCCTATAAGTATCCTATCCCACTATTGGAGCTAGTAGAACAAAAGCACAAAAATACTGGTCGTTTACATTTTTACTATACAAATTCTTAGTTATTTCCTAAACGCGTGGACCGATTTACATGATTCAAACAGATAAAATGGTTTTTGAACTAAATCTTTAATTTGACACCATAATCGTTGAGATATCTCAACAAACAAAAAATCAAATTTTCAAGTTGCTCTCGTAATATAAATAAAATCAAATTTTCAAGTCGCTTTCGACACACAGTTAATTAAGCAATACTTTGCATTAGACTTGTGATGATACATTTTTGTTGTTAAAGGCGTTTAAGTTTATAATTTGAACAGTGTATGAACACGGCGCGTGAGAATACGGAGCGGTCGCACTCGTTGCGTGACGTCTAATGTGAGCGGCGCGCGGCAACCTACTAAATCCAACCACGTCGACGTGGTCGGCCGAGGTACTTGTAAGTTTGTACCTAAAATGCGAAGTGCGCCCGGCCTGCTTAGGCTATAAATTAACCGGGTACGCGAAGTAGTTCCCTCAGTACGCGGGTGAAACCGCGGGAAACCGCTAGTTATATTTATAAACATACATACATACATACACTCACGCCTTTTTCCCGTCGGGGTAGGCAGAGACAACAGAACGCCACTTGCTTCTATCCTTACAAACCTCACGCGCTTCCTCTACACTCATTACTCTTTTCATACATGCTCGCCGGTTTCGGGTACTTCACTTATATTTATAAATCTTCCTCTTAAATCATTCTATCTATTAAAAAAAACGCATAAAAATCCGTTGCGTAGTTTTTAAGATTTAAGCACACATAGGGACAGACAGACAGAAGACAGACTTTGTTTTTACTATTTTTACTTAGCCGCTTCCCGCGGTCCCAAAAAGATCGTCCGTCTAACCCTAAGAAGGTAAAAGGTAAGAATTGAAAGCTATAGACTGGTGAAGCCACGACCAACAGCTAGTACACATAATACTGGAAACCATATATCGGTTTTCCGTATTCTATAAGCTTAGTTCGGTTCTACAACTCGAAGTACCTTTAGCCAATCTATAAAACGGAGTATATCTACTTCTAGCTATTCTATCGAACATACGAACGCTTTCAGGCTAAACCTTTAAGCGAACTATTGAAGAACAAAGTACGTGTGTTTTATACATGTCTAGATATTTTACTTTAACGTACAGTTAGCAGCATAAGTCTTTAACTCTTTATATATTTATTATTTATTTATTTTTATTTATTTAAACACTCACGCCTGTATCCCCGGAGGGTTAGGCAGAGGTGTAATATTACACCCACTTTTCGCCATGAATTTTTAGGTACCACGTAATAGGGGGCGAGCCTATTGCCGTACCGGGCACATTACCAGACTCCGTGCTGTTACTGAGAATTTCCTAACGGAAAAACCCAATAACACTTTGCCCGACCCGGGAATCGAACCCGAGACCTCCCAATCCCACGCGCACATTTATGCCGCGAGACCAACGAGGCAGTATATTTATGTGATTTTGAATGCTTATATTATTCTAAATAATAATTATTCTCAGTGTGTTGTGGGATATTCGGACTAAGTAAACTCAAGTAAATCATAATTTATAAATATTTACATCTTTTCTATACATCTATACTCTATAGCTAAACATTATGTCTGCCTGTGATTTTAAAATAATAATGTTTTCAACTGCATATAGTTAGTTACACCGCACGAAACCAAGTCATAAACGACTTTTTACAAATTTGTCTGTCTGTGTTTCAGTTTGTCCGGCGTAATCTCTGGAATGGCTGAACCGATTTTAATGGGACTTTCACCAAAATATTGGAGAGCTTGTATAGGTGGCCTAGACACCGAAACTAACGCAAGTAAAATCGCGAGCTCAGCTAGTAATTTATAAACTGAGAATAATAATCAACTAGTTTTCTAAATAAAAGACTCTGCAAAGATTTTAAGGTGTGAAGCAACTTGAAGTGGACTGTACATGTAAGTATGTATTTTACCACTGTCTAGATATTTTCCTTACCGCACGTCTGAGTAAATCTCGAAGGTATTCGTGTGGGAAGTGGTAACTTGAGAAAATACAAAATGGTGGATGGATGGTATAGTTTGAAAACTTATTTGAATGCAAAAATTTATAGATGTTGTGATGGCAAAGTCAAAGTCAAAGTCAAAATCATTTATTCATCTAGGTCACAAGGTAACGCTTATGACGTCAATTTCAACATTAAATTACTTAATGCTTCTACATTTACATTTACTGCCTCGTTCGCAAAGCAATAGGTAGAACCACGAGAAAGAACGGTCAATAAAACTCGTGGCCACTCTTTTAAATCGCCAATATTATGGTAGGTACATATTTTTATTTTTGTATGGATGTTTTTAGGAAATATGATAAATAGTTTGAAGTTATTAACTAAATTAAAAATGACGGACTTATCTTTCTTCGCTATTTTGGACATTTCCCAGTACAAAAGTTGTTCATATTTCAACATAGTTAGTATTAACCTGTAGGAGAGTATTTTTTACAACTCCCGTACTGGGAATAAATCCTGTGACTTTACGAACATTCTATAAACGGACACAAAGACCCGAAACAACATTTTATGGATCACAAAGTTGTCTCGTACGGCAATCGAACCCACAACACTCGACACAGTGACAAGCGGCGAGGCGACCGCTTAATCCACTACGCCAAACGAAGCAATAAAACAACGTTGATTAACCAAATCAACCGAGAAAATACACAAATAATATACATATACACAACCAACATACACACACTCAACTTCTCACGCATAAGTTATATTGAGTTGTACTTTGAAATCTGCTAATGTAAGTGCGTCATCAATCATTTGAGAGAAGGAAAACTCAACGTATAACGACATAAATTGAGTACATTGCTTCGCGCCTAGTGAGGTTCGATGCCCGAAAGATGTAAAAATGTCTGCACGTTTGTTTGTGAAGCTACTACTACTAAACTGCTAAAGGTGAACGCACACTTATCCGAGCCGAACGCGTCGAACGAGTCACACACTTCCCCTTCGGACGATTCGACGCGGGGAAGTGTTTGAGGTTTCATGAGATTTCACATACAGAATTCTAAAATTCGTTTCGTTCGACGCGTTCGGCTCGGATAAGTGAGCATTCATCTCATCATCAGCCCCTTACAGTCCACTGCTGGACTAGGCCTCTCCTTTGAAAGGAGGAATTGGCCTACTATACCACGCTGGCCAAACGGGTTGGTATAGGGTTTGTTTCAAGTTTTCCTTCTCTTACAGTGCTGTTCTCTGCACAGTATGTCCCTCTGTCGGCTTTTACGTCACCCATGGGATGATATGGGTTGGTGACATTCCGTATTCTTAATACGTCACCACACGGATGTGAAGTGTGCATTCACCTTAAAGCAAAATTGGTGATATTTAGTGAAAAATAAAACGTTGAAGAGTTTGGTTGAACGCGCTTATCTTAGGAAATATTGGTTCGACTTCTATAATTATTTGTGTATGGATAGCCCGAAATATAAGACTATTATATACATCACGCTATCTGCCGAGGGTGCGAAGTAGCAGCCTTAAATAAAGCTTTAGTGAAGTATATTAAAAAGTTTTTTTTTTTTCAAATAAAATTAAGTCTGAATAACATTTTGCTTTGGAAAATACTTAAATTTCTCAAAAAATCAACGCCATAAGTGACTGCTCCTATGGCACAGTGGTGTAAGCAGCCATATCACCGTAGTAGGTTCGAACCCGAGACCCTCTGCCTAGCAGTCAGTCTATCCACTAGCTAGGCAATCACACTCACCCTAACAATAATCCAAGTACCACCAACCCTAATCCCTAGGGCTGTCAAAAATACATGTCTGTCATTTATAAAACGAACGATTTGTTTTTATTATGTGGCAACCATCGCCCGCATAACCCAGGGTTACCACGAATACTCTTATTAAATTTTAACTTTGATAATTTTCATTGGAGTTTCAAATGTAATTTTGGCGTCCGTGAATTAATTAATTTTAACTTTTCGGAGAGGTATTTTGTGTAATTAATTGATATTGTTATGTTGACAACTTTTAGTGGTTACCCTGGGAATTAGATGTAACGATGGGCGGATGAAACGAGAAATTGAGAGTAAATTGCGTAGTGCTTTAACAGCTGAATTCAATATCTAATCTATCCATGTATTTGGAGATTAGAGATGCATATCTGACATAACATACATACATAGACTAACGCCTGTTTCCCGGAGGGGTAGGCAGAGAACGGAACTACGGAACGCCATTTGCAACGATCTTGACATATCTCTTGCTTCATTCACTCCCATCGAACTCCTCATGCATGCTCTTCTGTTCAGGGTATTTCTCACCTTTCCTGTTTTAAGGATGTCTCCGATCTGGTCAGAGAACGACCGTCTTGGTCTTCCCCTTCGTGCTGTCCCATTCACACTTGCTTTATATATCTGCTTGGTCAGTCTTTCGTTATCCATCCTCTCCATGTGCCCATGAATCTGACATAAGCTCCATACAAAATAATATGTAAAATTTGTATCTCGAATATCCAAATCCAGATAGATCGTATATACAGGGTGTAAAAAGACCGAAATCCCATGCTGTACCAATCACTACGAACATTTTTTACTTCGGCACCATACCTGGGAAATTATTGGTTCAGGAGATATTGAGGCTCAAAGTTAGTATGGATTTTTTCTAATTAAGTTCTTTAGATGCCCTATGACTCCATGGATAAGTAGGTATTTCGAACATTGCACACGCGCGCTTTTAATTGCGGTTTAAAAAATGAGAAAACTTGAAAAAAAAATCGTTTCCCAGGTACCTATTATTTTTGGTTAGTATGACTCGGCATGATGTCCACAACGAGTAGACTTCGGCTTGGTCATCACCAAGGTCTTGTGACACTCTGTATATTGGGACCAGCCGTAAATGATCGCCTTGCTATCTAATACTGCGCCGAGAGTTGTGGGTTCGATTCCCACACCGAATGACATGTTTTATGAACTAAAAATTGTTGTATCGACTTTGGATGTTCGGTGTGTCCGTTCAAATTTTGTAAAGACTGTCATGATATAGAATTTATTCCTAATTCGGGAATAGGTAAAGAAAGAACTGCACGTAGACTGCACGGTTGGCGTAGTGGTTTAAGCGGTCGCCTCGCTGCTAGGTACTGAGCCGCGTGTCGTGGGTTCGATTCCCACACGAGACTACACTTTGTGTGGTCTACAAATTGTTGTCTCGAATCTGGGTGTTCATTGTGTCCGTTGATTGAATGTTTGTAAAGTCCCCCGCGACACAGGAATTTCTTCCTAGTTGTCCTGTTCGGGAGTTGTCTTTAAAAAAAACAGAAAGATTGGGATTCGGAAATTGTATGACCATATTTTTGAATAAAAGAGTCATTTGTTTCTTTCTTCCAAACTCAACTACTACATTAGGTAGTAAGCTCTGTATCAGAGTACCTGTACATATACACAGGTTTAATGATCGTTCAAACATGCAAATTATGTATCATGCTAATTAACATGCTAATCTCAAAATTAAGGTAAATTGCCTTCTAATTGCATCGACATTTCGGTTACATCAAATGTCGGCACGGGAAGATTGACGTAGACCATAAAGTACCCAATCCAACACTTGATATCAAATCACTTACTTAAAAACATTCAATCAATTCCCAAACGTAATTTTTCTCACTTACTCACAAAATGTAATACTGGCAACCCTAACCAGATCGATTTAACAGCACTCACTTTAATTGACATATCGACAAAACGATTTATAATAATATACTCCCACTCCCTTTACATGGCAACCCTAAGTCTAACTTATTGAATTACGATCATGAATATAAGTTATACTTAAGTTTTTTTAAGACGTGTCTCGTTTTGGGGATAATCCCTACTTTATAATGTCGTGAGGGGATAATATTGTAAGGGATGAAACTGAAATCTAATAAAATTATTGCCGAATCATAACAATAGCTATTATCTTTATGGCAAGGCGGTGGACTAGATGACAAATTATGTTTTTATGTGGTTGACGGCATAGAATACAAGTGTCACCACCCCCTATCTCCCCGTGGGTGTCGTAAGAGGCGACTAAGGGATAACACGATGCAAATACCATCTTTGCGTAGAGACGGAAAACTTGACATCAAACCCTATACGACTGCCTCGTTGGTCTCGCGGCATAAATGTGCACGTGGGATCGGGAGGTCCCGGGTTCGATTCCTGGGTCGGGCAGTGTTATTGGGTTTTTCTGTCACGAAATTCTCAGTAGCAGCACGGAGTCTGGAAATGTGCCCGGTACGGCAATAGGCTCGCCCCTTATTACGTGGGACTAAAGTATATCTGGCGAAAAGTGGGTGTAGAAATATACCTCTGCCTACCCCTTCGAGGATAAAAGGCGTAACGTTATGTATGTATGTATGTCCATTGTGTAGAAGTTATTAAATTCCTTCTTAGGTACTTTAAGTTATTGAAATAATGAGCTCTACACTACTAAAATATGAGACCCCAAATATAATGAATCTGCAAATATTTTGAAATCAAGTACTTAGTGAAAATGAAATTAGGGTCGAATGAAATTTACAGGATGACATTTAAAAAAGTATTTATAAAAGGTTTAAGAATACGGATTGACACCACCCCATATCATCCCATGGGTGTCGTAAGAGCCGACAGAGAGGCCATATTATGCAGAGAACAGCACTGTAAGAGAAGGAAAACTTGATACAAACCCTATGCCAACCCGTTTGGCCAGCGTGGTATAGTAGGCCAATTCCTTCTTTAAAAGTAGAGGCCTAGTCCAGCAGTGGACTGTTAAAGGCTGATGATGATGATGATGATAGTTTATTCTACACTTAAATTAAACATGTACAATGGGCGGCCTTATCACTAAAAGCGATTTCTACCAGGCAACCTTTGGATGGAGATATTATTGGTAGGAAATAAATGGTAGTCGTAGAAACCAGTACCTAAGTAAAAATATTGACCTCTGTCCAAAATATCCTGTCTGTTGTGTTGTATACGATTTTATGACAAGGATTGTTTTTCTTAAAAGGCAATTCCCGTACATGGAATAAATTATTTAGGACTTAACAAACATGAAATCAACGGATAGGTACTAAGAAACCAGTTTGTGTATCAATAAAAAAATCTTGTCTAGTGTAGGAATCGAACCCACGATACTCGACGCAGTGCGCATAGATTATGCATACATACATACCTACATACATGCATAGAATCACGCCTGTTTCCCGGAGGGGTAGGCACTGGCAGAGACAACGGAACGTCATTTGCAAAGATCCTGACATATCTCTCTTGCTTCATTCACTCCCATCAAATTTCTCATGCATGCTCTTCGGTTAAGGGTACTTCTAACCTGTCCTTTTTTTAGGATGTCTCCAATCTGGTCAGAGAACGTCCGTCTAGCCTTATGCCTATTTCCTATTTGGCGATAATCCACTACAGCTCCAGAGCTAAGAAATGTGAACAGCCACTTCACTAGCCTTTATAATGGCACGCCACTGAGCCCGATTACCAATTACTTCTATAGACACTGCTACTGAACCTGGCTACACAGGCGACATAGTAGTGGTAATAAGGGTGGTATTAATCTCAAAACAGAAAGTATCAACCCTACATGACCCGAGTGTTAGGGTTGCCAGACGGCCGGGAAATCCGGGATTGTCTCGGAATTTTACGTCTTGTCCCGTGTCCAGTAATTATACCTTACGGTCCTGGATGCCTGATGACTTGCCTGTCAAAGTGCATAATGCACATCATCATCATGCCAGCCTAGGGACGTCCACTGCTGGACATAGGCCCCCAAGGCTCCCCACACAGACCGATCTTGAGCCGCCCGCATCCAACCGCTTCCCGCGATCTTAACCGGATCCTCGGTCCACCTTGTGGGAGGCCTAACTCTGCTGCGTCGTCCGGTATGTGGTCGCCACTCCAGAACCCGCCTGCCCCAACGGCCATCGGTTCTTCGCGCTATGTGCCCTGCCCATTGCCACTTCAGCCTGGCTATTCGGAGAGCTATGTCGGTTACTTTGGTTCTCCTGCAGATATCCTCATTGCTGATTCGATCTCGCAGGGAAACTCCGAGCATAGCTCTCTCCATCGCCCTCTGAGTGACCCTGACTTTTCGGATGAGGACCATAGTTAGCGACCACGTCTCAGCGCCGTAGATCATCACTGGCAACTCACATTGGTCAAAGACTTTCGTCTTGAGACACTGTGGGATATCGGACGTGAAGATATGCCATAACTTCCCGAACGTCGCCCAACCGAGTTGGATTGTTGTGATCATAATTCACAAACCCTTCGAAATGTCCCGGAATTCAGAATTGATACCCCTGGATCTGGTAACCCTACTGCCAACCCTTGTATATTCCTAAGAGGGCAAAACTTCATCGAATTACGTTCAGTAGCAAACGACCACTTAAACGGTAAATGTATAGATGTACCATTACAAATATTGAGCCGAATGGCACAAATAAATACACTCAAGCGATACGTGCAAAGGGTAGGCAGGGCTATTAGATTTTATTTTTTGTGTTTCGATAATACAACGCTGAGCGTTTTAACCGAGTTAAAGAAGGAGAAGGTTCTTATTCTGTCTGAATGTATGTTCCTTCATTACTCAAAGATGCCTGTAGCGATTTGGATAATTTATCTATTGTTCGAAAGGGAACTTATAAGCAGCGATAGCCAAGACCAACATAGTGCTAAGTGTTTCGGTTTCAAATGGACTTTCGAAGTTATTTGCGTATTAAATTGTTAATTATCGCTAAACGGTGAAGGAAAACATGATGTGCCGTTAACAGTATTGAAATGTAGGTCGTGTAGCTGTATGAATTACAGTATCAAACTTTACTATAGTCTGTAGGTACAAGCCAAAAAACAAAAACCAAACCAACTTCTATCAAAAACTATTAACTAACTTATACCCTACCACATCCAAAAAACAAATAGAAATTTGTTTCTTTTTTGTACTATTTCTCTGCAGAAATAGGACAAAAAAGAAACAAACAACAAAAACATGAGATTGGAATCGAACTCGCTAGTAATAACATTAGTATTTGATGTTTCTTAGAAGTAGCGACGAAAGCCTTCAGTCGATTCAATTACAGTGTAGTGCTGAACATTGGACCATCTTGCGACAGTTTGTTTGTGACTTGTAATCTGGATTAAGTATTAACTTCCATGATAGCCAATCTTAACTAATAATGGCTCTTAACCAAATCCTCATAAACTTCTAACCTGTTTAAGCAAACTTTTTTTATATACTCACGTCTGTATCCCCGAAGGGGCAGGCAGAGGTGTAATATTACACCCACATTTCGCCATGAATTTTTAGGTCCCTATTGCCGTAGCGAGCCTATTGCCGTTACCGGGCACATACCAAACTCCGTGCTGCTACTGAGAATTCGGAAAAACTCTGTAAAACTTTTGGGCGACTCCGCAATCGAACCCGCTAATAACATTAGCTTTTGATGTTTCTTAGAAGTAGCGACGAAAGCCTTCAGTCGATTCAATTACCCTAATAGTGCTGAACTTTGGACCGTCTTTCAACAGTTGTATTGAGTCTTGTAATCTGGATTAAGTATTAACTTCCATGATAGCCAATCTTAACTAATAATACTTGTTGGCCAAATTCTCATAGTGCTAACACTTTAGCATAATATATCGGCGACTTTTTAAACAACTTTTGAACTATTAAATTGCTCAATGTAAGTCTATTTTACACCGCAAAACTGTACGCATACTAAATGAATACATTCATAAAAAAAAACGTTTAAATCTTTTACGAGATCCTGATTATTATACAATAATTGTTATTTTAATGTATTAGGTATTCAAAATAAATAAAAATACTATTCTTCTGTGTTACTAAAAAATATTATTTAAATAATAACTGTAAAGTGTTGAAATTAGCGAATGTCGACTTAGTCGCCTTTAATTAACTTCATAAATATTCGCGCTATTATATTAATATCTTTAAGCAAATACCAAAATATCGATATAACAAATAGCTCAATAAAAGCGCAAAAGGACAATAACATTGCTCTCGGAGAATAAGCGAAACGATAAAATAAAAAATATACAAACTACCCTAACAGACAGACCCCTCAAAAGGATCTAATTGCTAATCACCCCACCCTGTATATTGGGGCGCACTTAATAAAATCTCTTTTTGAACACCCTTTGTGTAATATTGCGGGTTTTTGATTACCCCTTGCGTGGTATTGATAGGAACAGGTTTGATTCTGGGTTGTGTCGAAATTTGTCAAAGGGATGGTAATTTTGGCCTTTAGTGACCACGTTGAGATAACCCGATATCTTTTAATCATAAAAAAATTTAGAATAAAGCGGCGCTAGCTCAGTGGTATGTAACGAACTGCCGAGACGATGGTCTCTGGTTCGATCCCCGGGCATACACCTCTGACTTTTCAAAGTTATGTGTGTATTAAAAATTAAAAATGTAAATTATCGCTCGCTTAATAATGTGCCCGGTAGATGGCAATAGGCTCGCCCCCTATTACATTGAGACCTAAACATAACTGGCGAAGTGTGGGTTATAATACACCTCTGCCTATCCCTTCGGGTAAAAAGGCGTGAAGTTATGTTATGGTATGTATTGAAGTTATGTATATGGGGTGCATAGGGTTCCCACCAAGAACTTAGGGTCCCAAGCCAACCTCACCTGCAAGTGATGCACCTGCCGATCAACGGACGAGGCTCTGGCAAACAAAATGTCGCAATAAGCGGCAATAGGCTCGCCACCTATTACGTGGGATCAAAACACTGGCGAAAAGTGGGCGTTTAATATGCCTCTGCCTACCCCTTCGGGGAAACAGGCGTGAGTCTATGTATGTATGTATGTAGTTATGTTATGTTAATATCGAACATCATGTATGTTCAGTCCCGGTGACCACACTCCCCATAGTATTAATTAAAACACCGCAACCACAAATTGGGCATGCGTAAATGCCACACGCGGTCACCCATCCAAGTGGCAATCTGTACCAGCGTTGCTTAACTTTGTCGATTTATTACGAACGTCCACGTCCGTTTATTACGAAGTCACGCTACAAGAATAGAGATAAAAGGGATATATTTGACTGTCTGGATTTAAGCTGTCGCCTCGGTGTTTGCTACTGCATCAAAGGCTGTGAGTTCAATGCCCAGACGTGACATTCTTTTATCGTGTGGGTGTGAAGCAACCTCTGGCGTTGGAGTTTTCCTACCACCCGAAGACCGCCAACAATTTCTTATTTTCTACTTTGATACCGTTAATTAATACAGTCAATAGTCATACACAAAAAATACAATGATTTAAAATATTTTTGGCAATTATGTTCGACAAAACGTTTTACCAATTTTGATTGTAAGCAAATATCTACAAATATCTGGATCTTTATGTCGCATCTCTCGCTCTTAAATTCTGTTATGCGTCGATCTTGGTGCGTCAATTTACCTGAAACAATACAAAGAATAATATAAGTATTTAAAGTTTCGTTGTCAATAACACTGTAGATAGTATTGTGATTGCTCTCAGGTTGAGATCTGGACATATGCCGCTTAATAAATTTGGATTTTTAAGGAAAAAGATTAATTCACCAAACTGTGAGGTATGTGGGTCGTTAGAAGATATTATCCACTTATTGACGGAGTGTGCCAGGTTTCGATCTGCTAGAGAAAATCTTTTAAATGAATTACATTTAAATAACTATAATGTTGGTATGTTCTATCATATACTATCAGCACCTAACTCAGAAGCCGCTTCTAACATTTATAAATTCATATCATTGCGTTTTAAGGATGCAGTAAATTTGTAATGGATTAAGACTTGTAATGAGCTCCGATGGGGCCGACATATACAATTGTATAATAGTCCCTTTTAAACAATAAAGAGAAAAAAAAAAGCACTGTAGGTAGTTAAATGTTTCTATAGTATCCGTGATCATGGCGTTTGCGCAATAATGGATACTCGCGGTATTACTAGCAAAAATAGACACAAAAAAATATCTTAATCTGTCCATTTGTTTAAGTGGTATATAGGGATACTAATATATAAAGCTGAAGAGTTTGTTTGTTTGGTTGAACGCGCTAATCTTAGGAACTACTGGTCCGATTTGAAAAATTCTTTCAGTGAAAGTGACAGTGTTTTGAAAAAGTCTTTAACAACGCGCTATGAGCGATGGGAGCGGAGCAGTAACATTAAATAACGCGGTGCAACCGCGGGTATCCTCTAGCAGAGACATATAAACATACTGAAGAATATTTTAACGGGCGGTCTCAATACGTAATCTATCTTCGTTTCGTCGCCCGGGTACGCATGGTGTTGCCAGTGAGTATAATCAATACTGAAATAATATGTTAATTTTGTGTTTTAATTTTCTGTCTTAATTTAGTCTTTTTGCCATTGGTGACAGAAATAAATATTCATTTTCTTTTCTTTCTTTTTATCTACTGATTTGGCTACAAGATATATAAATTGCCATATTTTGAATGGAGCTTACGAAAAATGGCTACATACCGCTAGTAGTCAAATCCTCCTGATATGGATAAATCAAATTTTGGGACCGACCGTTAATATCATTTTTTTAGACGCACGCCTGTATCCCCGAAGGGGTAGGCAGAGGCGTAATATTACACCCACATTTCGCCATGAATTTTTAGGTCCCACGTAATATGGGGCGAGCCTATTGCCGTTACCGGGCACATCACCAAACTCCGTGCAGCTACTGAGAATTCGGAAAACCCAGTAACACTTTTGCCCGACTCGGGAATCGAACCCGGGACCTCCAATCAGCAGTCGCATACGCTATCCACTGGACCACGGAGGCAGTCACCTTTAAATTATAAAGATTAGTTATGCAATCCCCGAAACTCGTATGGGTACTAAAAGAAATTATAAGTCGTAATCATAATCCTAACGTTGAAGCCTTGGAGCCCGGGCACCGACTAATGCTATACCTTGCGATTGTTTATATATGTTTTTTACTTTTTCTGTCTGTGACAAATAGTTTTTTTTTTTCTAGACGACCGGCGCAGCGGGAATGTAGGCGACTGCTACGCCGAAGGTCGCGGGTTCGATTCCCGCTCAAGTCAAACATTTGTGTGCAGGAACATGGATGTTTGTCTTGGTCTGGCTGTTTCTATGTATAATATGTATGTATTTACAAAAAAAAAGTATATATTTATGTTTATCCATTATCTAGTACCCATAACACAAGCTCTGCTTAGTTTGGGACTAGATGGTGATGTGTGTATGTGGTAGTATATCTATTACTATATTATTATTATTTCTTTTCAAAACAATATCCACACCATGAAACCAAATCGCATTTACAAATTGGTCCTTAAAAAGCGAAACCCTATAATGAAAGAGGCGTCAATCCATATTATTACATCTGCTTGTCTGCTTACACCCTAGAGACTAGCCAATGATAAGATGCGTCCCAAGGGGATGACATATAATTACCCCGTGACGGTTTGCGGTATGGCAGGGTAGTTTCGCAATAATATATGCACCCCTGTGGTCAAACACCCTCGAGCTACGGCGATTATCTATGAGGGTAACTAATATTGGATTTATTGGAGTATTTCGCGTACTTTATTGAAGAATTACTTTTACTGAACTGCCTCCGTGGTCCAGTGGATAGCGTATGCCACTGCTGGTCGGAGATCCCGGGTTCGATTCCTGGGTCCTCAAAAATGTTACTGGGTTTTTCACGGAGTCTGGTGATGTGCCCGTTAACGGCAATAGTTTCGCCCCCTATTACGTGGGACCCAAAAATTCATGGCGAAATGTGGGTGTAATATTTACACCTCTGCCTACCCCTTCGGGGATACAGGCGTGAGTCTATAAAAAAAAATAAAAAAAATTACTTTTATTATAAAAAGTTGAGCCTGCGGTATTTAGGGCTACTGCTCGGCAGCCGTGGTTCATAGCGTGATGTTATTTAGCCTTCCTCGACAGATGAGTTATGTAAAATTTAAATAATTATTCCAATCGGACCAGTAGTTCCTGAGATAAGCAAATCAAACAAACAAACTCTTAACCTTTTTTATATTAGTTCTAAATGTGTGGCAACGTAAAAAAATATACTTCCAAAATTCATCTTCATGGTCCTAACATTTTTCGAGTGCATATAAAACTTTCCCCTATTACATTGAGACCGAAACATAACCGGCAAAAAGCGGGTGTGTAATACACCTCTGCCTACCCCTTCGGGGATAAAAGGCGTGAAGTTATGTTATATTAAACTTTCGCCTTGGAGACCTAAATCCACGTTCAAGTCTAGACAGATTTAAGAGAATATTTAGCTTTTCCACAGAGCGACTGCCTATCTGAACTGCGCAACCCAAAGGGATTGCGATATTCCACGGTTTAGATTAGACTTGTGTCAGAATATTCAAGAGCACTGGCATAATGACTGTCAAAGACCTTCACGAAAGCCGAGATCGAGAGCTTAACAGGAAACACTACGGGCGAGAGAATTGAAAAATAGGTATTTGTAAAATCTATTGCTGTCGCGCAGCCTCAAGCCTCCCCCCGCAGAGCGCGATAGAGACAACTGCAGCTTGGACCAAAAATACCTATTAAATCTACACAAAATCAAAGTTTGGTATTCCCTTGATTCCTTCTCTAAAACTTCATCGATTTAAGTAGTTTTTTTCATATTAAATTAAAGAAAGGCTTTGGCCGTGTTCCTATGTTTTGCTTTTTTTAAATAATCTAGCCAAATTTGTTTTTTGAATGTTTGAAATTTTTGAGGTATTTGAAGGTTCTTTTTTAATATTTAATTTATGAGAAAAAGGAAAACATAGGGCCATGCCAATCGAGGCCATACATCTTTTGGAAAAAAATAATTGCACTACTGGCATTATCCAGGGAGAAAACAGGAGACTACGTTTGTATGGAAAAACGGCCGTGGTGTTTCCTCTTAACGTGCTCTCTGAGGCACGAGGCAAATTCGCATATACTTAAGTTCGAAAAGTTATTTTTGCGCGCCGTGGACACAAGACCGTCTGTCAGTCTGTCGCCTCTCTACTAGGCAATCGCTGCTTATTTTATTATTATTATAATATATCTATATTATTCTCCTCTTTGACAATGACAGTGAATTTCGTGTATGTATAAGTGTGTGTGTCGCGTGTCCCGGAGCATTTGTCCCGGCTTCACAGGGATTACCGTGGAGTATCTACACGTGCGGTGTGATTTGTATATCGTATCCGTAGGGTTGCCACACCCAGGCGTATCAATTCCAGGAAATTTCGAGAGGGAGGAGGTACATTGTCTAGTTATTATAAAAGCAACTTACTACAACAATGTAAGTTGTTTTTTTACATACATACATACAGTATACAGTCTCACGCCTATAACCTGGCGAAAAGTGGGTGTAGAAATACACCCACTTTTCGCCAGATATACTTTAGTCCCACGTAATAAGGGGCGAGCCTATTGCCGTACCGGGCACATTACCAGACTCCGTGCTGCTACTGAGAATTTCGTGACAGAAAAACCCAATAACACTGCCCGACCCAGGAATCGAACCCGGGACCTCCCGATCCCACGCGCACATTTATGCCGCGAGACCAACGAGGCAGTTGCTTTTTTATTCTCCAGACCAAGTAACATTCGACAAGTTCGAGTGCCTAGTATATCTATGTGTTCGGAATCTTAATAGTCTAATAGGCTAGTTGACGAAAAAAAAATTATATGTCCATCTTTTAGATTATTCAAAAATAAGCGATACGTATTTTTTTATTTGTAAATTAAACCGCTGCATTTTTTCGCACTAGATGACGTCACACATAATTTTAATGGGCTATATCTTTGTTATTTTTTATTAAATCGAAAAAAGAAAAAATACGTGTCCAATATTTTTTTTATAATCTACAATACGGACTAAATAAAATGTTATTATTTTGACCCTGGAAACTACCCTATTGCTGGACATGCGAGAAGATGAAAAATTCCAGGACAATCCCGAATTGCCCGGCCGTCTGGCAACCCTACGTATAGGTTAGCCCTTTTTAATTTGATTCTCTTGTTTGAGGTGGATTCGCCCTTTATTTGCGGGTTGGATGGCTAGATTAAAGTAACTATGTATGCTGAAATTTAAGATAGTTATATTTTGTAATCAATTATCGAGTAATAGTACAAGGTCTGATTAGTTAAGGGCTAGTTGGTGTTGTGTGTATTTGGTAAAATATTATATTATAACTAGAGGACGCCAGCAGCTACGCCTGCATTTTTTTTAATTTACCCGTTTTGGCCGATCCCGTGGGAATTTCGGGAAATCCCTTCTTAGTGCACCCCTACGGTCCCCAAGGAACATACATGCCAAATTTCAGCTTCCTGCGCCCAATAGTTTCGGCTGTAGCGTGTCTGTCAGTCAGTCAGTAAAGCAAGGATTTCATATATTAAGATTTATAATATTTTAGAAGTTTTAAACTTGCATTCGTGGTGCAGTGGATAGCGTATGTGACTGCTGATCGGCGGTCCCGGGCTCGATTCCCGGGTCGGGCAAGTGTTATTGGGTTTTCCCGAATTCTCAGTAGCAGCACGGAGTCTGGTGATGTGCCCGGTAACGGCAATAGGCTCGCCCCCTATTACGTGGGACCTAAATATTCATAGCGAAATGTGGGTGTAACATTACGCCTCTGTCTTCCCCTTCGGGGATAGAGGCGTGAGTCTATATAGAAGATTAATTTGTTGATTATCGCTTGCCCGTCTCTCGTAGAGCACATTAAACCGTTGCTTGTTATTAAGTTCTTTTTTTTTCCTATTAAAAAGGCAACTCCTGCACTAGGAAGAAATTCCTGTGTCGCGGGGGACTTTACAAACATACAACCAAGGGACACAATGAACACCCAGACTCGAGACAACAATTTGTCGATCACACAAAGTGTTGTCTCGTGTGGGAATCGAACCCAAGACACGCAGCGCAGTACCAAGCGGCGAGGCGACCGCTTAAACCACTATGCCAACCGTGCAGTCTTTGACAGAGGTTACAGGGAGTCAGTACCTCTAAATAAACTGACACTAGTCTAACTCTATATCTTTAGGTTGTAGAGGGCAGGCTGCAGTCGCTCTGCGGAAAAGTTAATATAATGTGACATCTATTTAGACTAGTATAGTACATACATATAAGAATTTTGTCTTAAGTCTTGGTTGGAACCGGAATAACGCAGCGATGATGATGATAATGATAAAGGCAGCGATAGCCGAGTGGATATACCAACAGACTGCCATGCAGAGGGTATGGGGCTCGAATTCACGGCGCGCACCAATGACTTTTCGGAGTTATGTGCGTATTGAATTTTATTGTTAATTATCGCATGTCCCGTGCCTCAGAGAGCACGATAAGCCGTCGGTCTCGGTTGTCAAGAAGATCTTTGACAGTCGTTACAGGGCGTCAGTACTCAGTACCTTCTACTACTTCTACTGACACTAGTCTAAACCATGGAATATCGCTATCCCTTTGGGTTGTGGAAGTCAGACAGGCAGTCGCTCCGTGAAAAATCTAATATTCAGCCAAATCCAGTTAGACTAGTAAGCGGACTCCAAATTGAAACTGGGATAACGCTAGGAGGATGATGATGATAATGATAGGTCTGTCCAAGAAATTGATTCAAAGTCTATTCAACCAATTCTATACTATCATTGGCAAACTAATAAGTAAATAAAAAAAAAAGACGGAATATTTTGCGAACTCGGACTTGCGACATTTTATTCCAGTACTCCATTGTGCTGAGTTGCATTCGATGCGCGGATTAATTAAAAAAAGTGTATCACACACACACACACACACACAAATCCCTTTAGACACACTCACACGTCACACACACATATACAGGTTGTGTATATTTGCTCACAGATTATCGGCCCCGCGCGCAATTACTGGTTGCGGTGTTCAAATACTATGGGGAGTGTGGCCACTGTGGTCATACAGGGTGTTCGATAATAATGTTTCATTACTTTTTATTATTACTTATATTTAAAATCTTCACATCAGCCTTAATAGTCCACTGCTGGACAAGGCCTCTCCTTTGAAAGGAGGAATTGGCCTACTATACCACGCTGGCCAGACGGGTTGGTATAGGGTTTGTATCAAGTTTTCCTTCTCTTACAGTGTTGTCCTCTGCATAATATGCTCCCTCTGTCGGCTCTTACGACACCCATGGGATGATATGGGGTGGTGACATTTCGTATTCTTAATCCGTCACCACACGGAGAATATTTAAAATAGACGCCTTAATCTAAATAAAAGCCATTATATAATCTGTACATATGTAGATGTTTTATAAAATAAAAAGTAGTCCCCTCAGCGTCCAGTCTGTTTATATAAAAGCGATAAACTGAAAAACGAATGAACGGATTTCTTTACGGTTTTCAGCGGAAATTCTCGAGTGTGAGTGACTCCAGAGAAAGGTTTAGGTGTATAATTGACTAGATGAGCCCGCGGTTACATCCGCGTTATTTAAAGCTACTGCTCTGCTCCCGTGGCTCATGGCGTAATGTTATATAGTCTATAGCCTTCCTCGATAAATGGGCTGAGAATGAGATTGGGATGAGAATTTTTCAAATCGGACTAGTAGTTCCTGAGATTAGCGCGTTCAACCAAACAAACAAACTCTTCAGCTTTATATATTAGTATAAGATGCGGGTGGAGCCGCGATAGGAACCGCGCGCGTAGACTTGTATCTTCTAAAATATCATGATAATTGAAAATACCATATTACTGCTTAAAGAACACTTTCGTTGAAATATAAAACAATGTATGGCTAGGCTTAAAATTGTAATTGAGTTAAATTAGTGTGTAACATTAGGAGCACTTATTATTTTTTCTAAACGTTATTAAAATACTACGAAAATTCACATAATATTTTCGCATAAAATATTCGTGTACTTATATTAATTCTGAGTCGATGAGTTATTACAATCTTCTAATTACATCCTTCGAAGTAGATTAGACAGGCGACGTAAAAAATATAATATACCACAAAAATTCTTATTCGTCCGAAGTTTCGACCGGCTCACACCTAGGGCTTGTAATATCGGAGAGTATTGAATTCCGGAACTGATTTACGATATTAGAGTGTCAATTCCGGAATTCCGGTACTGATTCCGGAATCGGTATGCTCTTAAAAGATTTAAATTTCTAATATAAAATAAAAGTGTATAATGCCAAAATTAAACAAGTTATATAGTTTTCATCAGTCTATAATTCGTTATACCTTGGATAGATCAAGATTTACCATTTTTACAGTTTTTATTAATTAACATGCCATAAACATTCAAGTAGGTACCAAAATGTTAAGCAGAAAAATAGTATAATTAAACATTGTTATTAAATCAGAATCTAAAATACATACATACATACATAACGTCACGCCTTTTATCCCCGAAGGGGTAGGCAGAGGTGTATTTCTACACCCACTTTTCGCTAGATATACTTCAGTCCCACGTAATAAGAGGCGAGCCTATTGCCGTACCGGGCACATTTCCAGACTCCGTGCTGCTACTGAGAATTTCGTGAAAGAAAAACCCAATAACAAGGTTTGATGTCGAGTTTTCCGTCTCTACGCAAAGATGGTATTTGCATCGTGTTATCCCTTAGTCGCCTCTTACGACACCCACGGGAAGATAGGGGGTGGTGGCACTTGTATTCTATGCCGTCAACCACACGGCAGAATCTAAAATTTATATTAATAACCAGACCGATTCTAAAAATTCCTAGCCCATGCTTTGCCAACGTGTCATGTAAAGACTTGTAAAGTAGTGTGTTAGGTGTATCGTGTAAGACTGATCGATATGATACGATAACATTCAAAACACCGTTATTCACTGTAGCGCTCATAGCGAGACTTGGCTTGCCGTTCGTAACAGATCGGCAAAGTTAAGCAACGCTTGCACAGGTCACCAATAGGATGGGTGACCGTGTGTGGCATTTACATCTGAGCGCTACCGTGCTTCGGAGGGCACGTAAAGCTGTCGGTCCCGGTTCTTGTCTAAGGATAAGGATCGTTAGGCCATGTCGGAGGCCTTCGGGTGGTCTGAAAACTCCGACACCAGAGTTTGCCACACACTCACACGAAAAACAAAACAAACCGTTATTCACTAAAAAAAACGGCATTATCAAGGCGCGCGTCAAAGCAGCGAAGTTAAAATAGGATTGGGTGGGATATTATGTCTGTAGGATACATCTCGAAAAGTGGACAAACAACACAATGGAACCCTGAAGGCGACACAAGGGTAAGCCGGATAAACGATGGCGGCATAGCTTGATACTTTTCTAGCAGACTGGTAAGATAAAACCAAAGATTTATGGAAGAGCGTGGGGGAGACCTTAGCCCAGCATTGGAACAGTAACAGTTAAAATGGAAACAAATATTACTAAACTTTAAAACTACATTTGGGAATAAAGTGAGAGTTTATGCACTCTCCTCATTTTATGGGTAGTTGATTAATTCAATAGGGTATTTGACTAAAATCTAATTAGTCCATCAGTTAGATTATCGAAAAATATTGGACACGTATATTTTCTTTAGTCTCGTAAACAAACAATTAAGACGACAAACTTCGCTGAAAACTCGTGTGACGTCACTTGCCAGTACACTTTTTACTGGCAAGTGACGTTACAAGCCCCCACTCTTACGCGTTTCTCCATCTTTGATGCGTTTTATCTTCGTATTTTTTGCTGATTTGATAAAACAAAAAATACGTATCCAACATTTTTCTATTATCTAACTGACGGACTAATTAGATTTTTTAAGTCAAATACCCTATTGTTGAAAAAATCGTGGCGCGAGAATCAATAAAAGCTTTGAAATCGATTTTTTCCCTTATGAAATTGGTCAATTTCCAAAAAAGTGATGATCTATTGGAGCAAGTTACAGGCTCCAGGGGGTGTAGGGGTATGAGAAGATGGTGTTGTGTGAGATAAAATAAAGAATCCAGAAAACGAAATATATACTTTTACTGTGGTTGTGTGTAGCTTCCTCTAATTTAGCAACCGTCTTACGCGAAGTATCTATGTGATCTAAATGTCCGTTGTCCTCAAGCAGCAGTAAGCTAACGAATAGAGATATAAATATGCAAGGGCGGATCCAAGGGGGGGGTCATGGGGGTCATGACCCCCCCCTGAGCTTGTTCCAGGACTTAGGTGGACCACTAATTAAATATAAAGATTTTATTAAAGTTTATATTTTGTCACCATACAGATTTTATGTAACTACATACCTTCAATATTTAATTAGTTTATAATATAATAACTTTGTATGATGGCAAAGGTTTTAGACCAGGGTAGATAATTTTTGAAACGATAGAAAATTATAGTAGGATGAAACCCATTGCAAAAGAAAGAGAATATAGCAAAAATTTAAGGAAAAATTAATTACGGGCGATCTGAGGTCGGGAAGTGGATGAAGTTGCGATTTTAAGGGTAAAAAAGGGTTTATCTCGATTGCCAGCAAAACTTCAAGTCCTACGGGAAAAACGTCAAAAGCAAAGTTGTAGGTAATAAAAAGATCTACAACTTTTGTATTTACACTTTATTCACACAACGTCTTAATTTATGTGAAAAATTCAAATAACCAAGTTTTTGGTTTTTTATTTTTAACTTTTACAATAGTTTTTTCTTTTACACGAAATTTGGTGAAAACTTGCCTTTTTATGTTCCAAACACACTGTTAATGTTTTTTATTTAAAATATTTATTCTTACACCTTATTTTGACTTAATATCGAAATAAAACCCAAATTTTCAATTGAAAATTCTCACATCAATATATCAGCTTTCTTTTTTAAATTGTTCGGCGTTTAGTTCGTTGAAATCTCTACTTTCAGATGGTGTGAATAAAATATACATTACTAAGGTAAACGTTGTCAGAAAATGCAAAGAAATGAAACAACCTCGAGACCGATTTTTAATTATAATGTACAATTTTGAGTGATTTATTACAAATCGAAATATACAACTAAAATAAACAACCAAATAAGTTAATATTTAATAAGCCATCTACAATTTTTTGAGAAAGTTATAGAATCTTCTTTAAATTATAGCGTAGACTTCTATTTTTTGCTATTTTAAGATAATGTATGTAGGTCCCTGAGTGACCCACAGAAAATTTTAGTCCATCATTAGTTATTTTATAGAGAAAAGGGGAAGGGCTAGGTGGATCTGGGCCTTACTGCCTGTTATTTCATATCAGCTATAAAAACAGTTAGTCAGTATTTGAAATACAGAACAGTGAACAACATTATTCATAAAAATACATGTCAGGGCTGGGATCCACCTAGCCCTTCCACGCTCCTTTTAAAAATAACTATTGATGGGCTCAAATTGTCTGTGGGTCACTCAGGTATATACATTATCTTAAAATAGCAATAAATAGGAGTTTACGCTATAATTTAAAGAAGATTCTATAACTTTCTCAAAATATTGTAGATGTCTTAAATTAGGTATCTATTAACTTATTTGGTTGCTAATTTGAGTTGTAGGTATATATCGATTTTTAAGTTCTTATTTATCAATGTAGCATGGAATCTTACGTTTTTCAAGTAAATAAAGTGTTAATTTTAATAAATATCTCAAAATTGTACATTATGATTAAAAAAATCGTTCTCGAGGTTGTTTCATTTCGTTGCATTTTCTGAGAACGTTTACCTTAGTAATGTATATTTTATTCACAACATCAGAAAGTAGAGATTTCAACGAACTAAACGCCGAACAATTTAAAAAAGAAAGCTGATATATTGACGTGAGAATTTTCAATTGAAAATTAGGGTTTTATTTCGATATTAAGTCAAAATAAGGCGTAAAAATAAATACTTTTAATAAAAAAACATAAACAGTGTGTTAGGAACATAAAAAGGCAAGTTTTCACCACGTGTAAAAGAAAAAACTATTGTAAAAGTAAAAAATATCAAACCGGCCAAGTGCGTGTCGGGCCACGCGCAATGTAGGGTTCCGTAGTTGCCCATAATGGCCATTATTGATAATAACTTCTGTTTCACATGGGACTAAAAACGGGCATCATTAAGATGAAGCCAGCGCTCCCAATGTAAACTCACAGAAATAGGTATTTATAAGTTAACCAACGACTACTCGTAAACTAGTGATGTCTACTTAGCCGTGATAGTTTTCCTTTTAAATTCGTTATGTGTACATCTGTGATTTTTTTCACCTCTTCCAAATTAATAGTTTAGCCGGCAGAGGGGGGGGGGGGGGACACTTGAGTCTAACAATTTTTTTCACTTTAATGCTTGATATTTGACAAACCAATCACTTGATCGAAAAATGATTTGAGCAAACTAATAATATTTTTTTAAAACCTATCCCATGATACCCCACACAATGGGGTACTCAACAAAAAAAAATTCAACCCCACTATATATTTAGGGGAGATACCCTGAAAAAAAATATTTTCCTAAATTTTATTCTACAGTTTTGTTGCAATATCGTATGTCTATATTCATGTCAAATATCAGCTTTCTAGCACCAGGGGTCTTTGAGCTAGGCTGCGGACGGACAGACGGACGGACATGACGAAACTATAAGGGTTCCTTGTGGACTACGAAACCCTAAAAACCAATAACTTGGTTATTTGAATTTTTCACATAAATTATGACGTTGTGTGAATAAAATGTAAATACGAAAGTTGTAGATCTTTTTATTACCTACAACTTTGCCATTGACGTTTTTTCCGTAGGACTTGTAGTTTTGCTGGCAATCGAGATAAACCCTTCTCCAATGGGTCTCATCCTACTTTAACTTTATTTTATTTTTTACCGTTTTCTAACGTATCTGCACTGAGGGTCTAGTCCGAGTTTGCACTCGATCGTCACGATCGACGATAGCTAGTCGACGGGAACAATTTCCATACATTTTCTAAATGCGTCCCCTAGCGGTCTCTATCGATCGCAACACTCCGTTAGGTGGCGCTTTTGGAAAATGTATGGAAATTGTTCCCGGCGACAATTCTATCGTCGATCGTGACGATCGAGTGCAAACTCGGACTAGACCCTCTGGTCTGTTACGTACATTAATTAAATACCTACTTTTTACTTGTACCTATTGTTATTGAAATTAAATTATAAGTTCTTCACTTGACCACGACCATGTGACCCCCTCCTGGCGCCAAAGCTGGATCCGCCCTTGTAAATATGATTGTAACGATTGAGACCGGTGTCGGTTGTTTAACAGACACCTTTCCATCATTGTTTGCAATTGTTGACAGTAAAATTTGCTACTGTAATATGCTGTCCAGATCTTGGGAAGCTGAAGTGCATGATACCAGCACCGGGCTCCCAGACAACAACCAGTACTTATTCTGAATGAACTTTCTCTTGTGCAGGAGTTGGCCCGTTCTCCTTGGTTCAAGCGCTTTGATGAGCGATTCCTATTGTCGGACCGGATCCATGTTTTCAGCACAAGAAAGGATAGGTTTCAATATTCCCTCTATGTCGTGACGGTTGAGTAAACTCACATAGCACTCAATGGGTGTTTGTTATTTCTGCAATTGTTTCCTTTCTAATTTATTGTAAGGGAATAAGAATTGTTTCATAAATCGTTACTAACACCAAAGCTAACTCTGATGTGGTTTGCATTAGATATGCTTCCATGATTACATTTAATTCTTCATTGTCAACTATGATCACGGATCGTTCACGGAATTAGCAAAATGTCGGGGACATGGGAAACAAGGGGGAGCGCGGCGTCGTTGAGGAAGGAATGGTGACCTAACACTGTGTTTTGTTGGCCACGTTCACAAAAAATATTTATCTAGATAAGTCACTTTGTATTATCTATGAATATCGGAATTACGATATTTGGGCCCTCGATTCCGGTATTATAATATCGGAAAAAAACGTCCGAAATTCCGGAATTACGAAATCTCGGAATTCCGGGATCCATGCCCTACTCACACCGATCATAGATGTTAAAGAAAACTTATATGATATCTTGTAAACAAATCGCGAACTATATAATAATAATAATATATTCTACCACATTCACACAACACCATCTAGTCCCAAACTAAGCAGAGCTTGTACTATGGGTACTAGATGTGATGAAGTGGGTAGGTGCCAAAAAGTCTACATGTATTTGCAATTTTAATAACTATAATTTAATTTAAATAATTGTTTTTTCTTAATTCTATCGCACTAAAATACATAAAAGTTTCTAATTAACACCAGTACTAACTAGGATTGTGTTTATTACACTGAATAATTAAGTGATAGTACTTTACCACCTGCCAGCACATCACCTGCACATATTTCACTTCAAATCACTATGTCACAATTGAACGACATTGAATCAGCACAGAAATGCCTGGAAGAAAGCTTTGTGAAACGGATGGCAGAACTTGAGGCACAGTTGCATTGTGGTAACTCTGCTAAGGATACTGTGGCGCGGGTTGCTGAGGAGTTTCGCACGTTCCGCGAGTTGGTGTTTAAGATGTTGGGTTTGCTCCGGCAGCAAATTCAAGAATGTCACAGACAGCTGGATGTAGTAGAAACCAGGCACAGGCGTAAGTCCCTCCTTTTCTTAGGGGTACCCGAAGCAGATAAAGAGGATTGTGCTGCAACAATCCATGCCATTATCCAGTCGAAGCTTGGCCTTAAGAACATCTCCACTTCAGACGTAAGCAGCTGCCACAGACTCGGTGTGCCCAAAAATGACAGCAAGCGGCCGATACTCGTTCACTTCACCACACTTGATGCTAGATCTGCAGCGTGGCGAGCAAAAACTGCTCTTAAGGGTTCCTCCATAGCAGTCAGGGAATTTCTTACGAAAACGCGACAAGGAGTATTCAGTAAAGCCAGGTTACACTTTGGGATCCGAACTTGCTGGACCCAGGACGGCTGCATAGTAATAAAAGCACCGGATGGAAGCCGTCACAAAGTAGTTGCCGAGGATGAACTCAATGGGCTTATTAAGAAATATCCCAAAGCGTCGAGCAGCTCTTCAGCAGAGGCCAGGAGCGGAGTCGGGGACGCCGCTTCGACGGGAGCATCCGGGAATGGCAAGAATGGACAACGTAAATAGTTTTTTGTTTCACGTTTTTCTATCTCCATTATTTCTATGTATCCCGCTTTCGTGCATAATCATAACTATATTTATTTGTATGTAGTACGCCATTAACATGTTCATTGTACTTTTATCACACCCTCTTTGTTAAAAGTTTTGTTAACTTTGTTTGACATAACAATTGACAGTTCTATCAAATATTAAGACACAAAGTGACACGTAAAAGTTGCGTTCAGAAACGCACAAGTGTTGCGCGTTCTTTTAAAATGTGTTAATGCGTTTAATTCCTTGTATTTTTTTTTTTTTTTTTTTTCTTTCTTGTTTTTATTTCGTTTTGTTGCATAGTCGGTAATGTTATCGTGTATAGCTACATATAAGTAGTAATCTGTGATCGTGTATGTGTGTGTCTGCTGGCGGGTGGTGCAGTGATAAACCATTGCATCAGTTTCGTGTCCAGTTTTTTTTTTTTACTAGATAATAATTTTATTAATATATTTTTAATACTTTATTTATACATATACATTTATTTATATATATTGCATATTTATAATTATTTATTTTCTTCAGTTATTTTATGTTATCGGATGATGAAGATGATTCTTTTCTCTCTGCATGCGATTCCGCAAATTCATCTAGTAATGATAGCTTCTGCTCTGTAACTGAGTCGGCTGGTGACTTTGTCAAGCGGACGTTCAACCAACCCACAAAGAATTTGTTAAACGTATGTCACATCAACGCACAAAGTGTGCCCTGTCATTACAGTGATCTCTACAATACTTTCTGTGATGCAAACGTACAGGCCATTCTGATTTCAGAGAGTTGGCTGAAACCTCATTTACTTTCTACCACCTACCCTCTCCCTGGCTTCATTCTTATCCGCAATGATCGGGTGGACAGAAGAGGGGGTGGGGTGGCTATTTATCTCCGTAGCGAACTACCCTACAAAATTCTTTTATCTTCCCCTTCTATTTATTCTGCTTCAGCGGAGTATCTCTTCCTTGAGGTTTCAGTCAATGGAGCCAAAGCCGTTCTTGGAGTTGTTTATTGTCCCCCCACTATAAATTACTTCTCCAGTATCGAATCGATTCTGGAATCTATAGGGTCAGAATATGCTCATCATATCATCATGGGAGATTTCAACACTGACCTCCTTTCCATAGATTCCTCCCGTCCCCAAAAACTCCTAAAATTGATAGAGTCTGCCAGTCTTCACACCCTTCCTCTTGGACCCACTCACCACAATATCGATGGTGTTGATACCTGGTTAGACATAATCATTACATCTGCTCCATCCCTGGTCCATTCCCACGGCCAATTCCCTGCTCCTGGTTTCTCCCATCATGATCTTATCTTCCTCTCCTATAACCTCAAACCACCTAAATCCCGTCCTAAGGTTCTGCACTTGCGTAGTTTTGGAAAAATGGATATTGAGAAACTTCAAGAAGAGGCTTCCGTGCTTAATTGGAACTCACTGATAGCAGCCTCTACAGTTGACGAAAAAGTTTCTATTCTTAACAACATTGTGCTTAATCTTTATGACAAACATGCACCCGTGAGGAAAATTAAATTAAGACGTCCTCCTGCTCCTTGGCTTACCAGAGGTGTTCAAATGGCCATGAGGCGTCGCGACAGAGCTTTCCGGAGGTTTAAAAAAGAGCGTTCTGATGAAAACTGGAGCCTGTACAAGACTGCAAGAAATCGGTGTAATCAGATGATTCGCAATGCTAAACGCCGCCATATTTTCGACAGTATAAACTCCTCTTCTCCAGCCAATATCTGGAAGTTCCTTGGAACTCTAGGTATTGGCAAACAACAACTTACTGGTCCCCGTTTGACGGTTGGTTTGGAGGATTTAAATATTCATTTCTCAACTACCTCTCAATTGGATAACCATACCAGGTGTCAAACGGTGGCCTTTGTTGCTGCCCTCCCTCGTCCCAACATAGACCCATTTAATTTTTCTCCAGTTACTTCGGGTGAGGTCAAGAAGATAATCCTCTCCATTCGATCCAATGCAGTGGGCTACGACTCTCTTAGCCGCCGCATGATCATTCCGATCATTGATCATCTCATCCTTCCCATTACCCACATTGTCAATTTCTCGTTGGACAGTGGTTCCTTCCCGTCCCTCTGGCGTAAAGCTTTTGTAATCCCTCTTCCTAAGATCTCGAACCCTACACTACCCAATCATTTCCGTCCTATCTCTATCCTTCCTTTCCTATCCAAAGTGGTGGAAGCTTGTGTACATAAGCAGTTGTCTCGATTTGTTTACCTTAACAACTTACTCAGTCCGTTCCAATCTGGATTTAGACCTGGACATAGCACAACTTCCGCCCTCCTTAAAGTGACTGGCGATATTAGAGAAGGTATGGAGGATACTAAGGTCACAGTGCTGACCTTGGTCGACTTCTCGAACGCGTTTAATACCGTCAGTCACGATATCCTTCTATCTATCCTTTCCCATCTCTTGGTCTCACCTGTTGTACTGGACTGGTTCTCAAATTATCTTCAGGAACGTCAGCAGTCAGTTCGCGTTGACGAGACTACGTCAAGTTGGCGTGAAATCGGCTCTGGTGTTCCTCAAGGTGGCATTCTCTCTCCTTTACTCTTCTCAATTTTTATTAACTTCTTAACTCCTAATCTTCGGTGTGCGTATCATCTCTATGCTGATGACTTGCAGTTGTACTGCCAAGCGAGAGTGGAAAATATATCAATAGCCATTGCTGACTTGAACAGAGATCTTGAGACGATGATGGATTGGTGCAATCGATTTGGTCTAGACGTAAACCCAGCAAAATGCCAGGCCATTATTGTAGGCAGTCGCCGTTTAGTGCCTAAATTAGATTTAAATACTCTGCCGCCTGTAAAGTTTAACGGTCTAATCATCCCTTTCAACTCAGTCGTCAAAGACCTTGGATTGTATATAGATTCCACTCTCGATTGGCAGGCCCAGGTGTCTAATGTTAGTCAGAAAGTAACCGGAACACTTAGAGCACTATATCGTCTAAAAAATTTCCTTCCATCCAGGACAAAAACTATGCTTGTGCAGGCTTTAATATTTCCCTTAATCGACTATGGTGATATGTGCTATTATGACCTGAATGCAGAATATCTCAATAAATATGACCGACTTCTCAATAACTGCATTCGATTCATTTTTAATCTTCGTAAGTATGACCATGTCTCTACTTATCGTTCAGAACTTAATTGGTTGCCTATTCGTCAACGCCGGTGCTTGCGTGCTCTCACTACTCTCTTCATGATTCTTAAGTCTCCCTCTCCTCCTTCTTATCTTTCTGAGTATTTCCAATACCTATCATCTACACATGAGAGAGACCTTCGTTCTTCGCAGAATCTTCTTCTTTCGTGCCCCAGTCATTCTTCTGGGTTTGTCAACTCTTCCTTTGTTGTACAGTCTATCCTACTCTGGAACGCGCTCCCTCTTGAAATCAGATTGTCCACTAACCGTTTTGCATTCAAATTGAAAGTACGGGATCTCCTATTTAAAAGATTAAAGGAATCTGCACATCACTCTCATCCTTTATTATAAGTATGTATGTATTTATGTATCTATAAGTATGTACCCATATATTTATTTTTTGTATTATATATGTATATAGATATATATCTTTAATATAATTTGTATGATATTTATGTTTATGTATATTTATTTGTTATAATTTATGCATTTAAGTGTATATATGTACGTATATATTATATTTCCCATTTGTTTCTAAATTTACATTTTAGGTCGTTTTATGTTGATATTTGTTTAATTTACATTATAAAATTAAGAATATGACATCCTTTTAAAATCCGATATTACACCTACCACAACTATCTCTGCACCACCTGTAGGTTGACAGGTAGAGAATGCCTCATGGCATTATGTCCACCTATGTACACCTTGTTTGTGTATAAAGTCTTAAATAAAAATAAATAAAAGTTATAATGTTAAAACAAGAGCACCCTGTATACAGTTATTTCCTCTCCATCACCAAATACATTTGTTATACAAATGGCGACGGTATTCTAATACTTGGGTGGTGGACCTTCTCATAACCACTGCGCCGCGGGTTCGCCCGCTTTTATTTATTGATTTATTATTATCTCTAAGTAATAAAATTGTTGAGATTCTTTAGATGTTTCTAAAATGACGATGGTCTCGGGTTCGATCCCCAGTTACCCCAGGCACAAATCTCTGACTTTTCAAAGTTATGTGTATGAAAAATTTAAATGTTAATTATCGCTCGGTTAATAATGTGCCCGGTAGATGGCAGTAGGCTCGCTCCCTATTACATTGTGACCAAAACACTGCCGAAAAGTGTGAATTTAATACATCTCTGCTTACCCCTTCGGAGATAAAAGGCGTGCAGTTATGTATCTCTGGAAGTGGTTAAAGGAATTTTGATGTGAGTTTTACTAAAGTGTTTAGGTGTATTATACAATGTAGTGATATTTAAAGTTGTTTTCGATAATGTATTGAAATAGGTATAGGCTTATGTATAAAATTAAAAATATTGTTACCTATTAGGAATTGTTACAAGGTAGTTCAATTGCGATAGATGGTAACACTAATAGTTCAAAGAGATACAGAAACATATCCTTTGAAAATAATTATCAGCACTTTTAACTATGGTCTATGATCAAAAAAGTATAAACCCAAACCCTATTCACGGGGTTTGCTGATTCTAGGTTCAAACTCAACACAACCGCAAGTCTACGCCACGGAACTATAGTAGCAAAACTACCATAAAAACTTAACATAATAGTTATAGCCGCTAAAAACTGCTTATAATACTGAACTTTACCACAGGACCAGTTACTAAAAAACTTCGCACAACCAGGGATAGTTCTCAACATTCTTACTAGTTTGAAACTTGCCGCTCTGTACATGAGTTGTATTGTAAGTAGGAACTTTTCAAGATTATTTTACTTATTTTAAAACTGACGCATAAAATATGGCCTCATAAAACAATGATTTTTTACTGTAATATAGACTAAAAAAATACAAGAAACACTAAAACTTTACTCGACCCAGAAATCTAACTCAACACAGCCAAAGTCAGTCAAAATCATTTATTCATCTAGGTCACAAGGTGACACGTATGAACGTCATTTTTTAAATCAAATTACTTAATGCTTCTACAGTTACATTTACTGCCACGTTCGCAAAGCAATAGGTAGCAGCACAAGAAAGAACGGGCAATAAAACCAAGGACTATAGCCGCATAAACTGGTAATACTGAACTTACCTACCACACGATTAGTTACTAAAAACTTCGCACAACCCAACATTCTTACTAGTTTGAAACATGCCGCCCTGTACATGCATGTATGTAAGTAGGAACTTTGAGATGGGTTAGACTGATGTTTAAGCGAGGAAACGCCTGCGGATTCACTCGGATCTAGTATATGTTGGAATAGGGTAGTTTCCAGGGTCAAAATAATTACATTTCATTTAGTCCGTATTTTAGATTATAAAAAAATATTGGACACGTATTTTTTCTTTTTTCGATTAAAAAAAAAAAACAAAGATAGAGCCCATTAAAGTTACGTGTGACGTCATCTAGTGCGAAAAAATGCAGCACGGTGTGACGTTATACGTAACTTTAATGAGCTATATCTTGGTCATTTTTGGTTTAATTTACAAATAAAAAAATACGTATCGCTTATTTTTGAATAATCTAAAGGACGGACTTATAAATTTTTTTTCGTCAACTAGCCTATTGAACGGGCTGTACGAGTTCTTGTAAATTTTCGCGATGTGTGTCGTTGTAGAGGAGAATGGACGGTTTCAGCCCAAGTGTTGTAACATCTTGAGACCTTATATCGATTGAAAGATCTCAAAATAAGAAACTTGCCGTTTTTTTGTATGATGTATTCGCGGGTTCAGCTACTGGTCTTAGCCCAGGCGCGCACTGGCGGCTAGCTCGCAGCGGCCAGTATGGCGGCCAGGCCGCAAGTGTCGCGACCAAGCATGCAGCCAGAACTGCGGCCAAAGTTGTCAGTACCGAGTACAGAGTGATTCGAAATGGACGTAGAGGAAATAGCTGTGTTGGTTTATCTTGCAAGTAGGAAGCGAAAAAACAAGAAGAAAAGATTCTGTCCAATACGGGTCGCAGGTTACGTCGCAGTGATCTCATTGGCCGCAGCGGCTGCTGGCCGTTTACAGCCATGTGCGCGCAGTGATGCATATTTCCATACAATGCATGTATTTCGCTGGCCGCCGCGACCTGGCCGCCAGTGCGCGCCTGGGCTTATAGAACGCACATACATTTGAAATGCCAGAGGTGCATGCTTGGTTTTGACCAGAGACACTCTACGTAGCAGTCTGTTCGGCTCTCCACTAGGCTGATATCAACATCAAAAATAAAAAAAATCCACAAATAAATCTCCAAAACGCAAAAAATCCTATCAGTTAAAAATCAAACGCATAAGCGGCTTTCAATAAAACCGCAGTAGAACCACCCTCTTATTGACACGTCACAAAAAAAAAAACTAACAAGATCTAAAAAAAAAACCACGCATCTGTCACATAAGTGGTTATTGTGACAAATTTGAACTACCAACTGAATAGGGTGCAATGGGGAGATATAGGACAATGGGACAATTGTGTAGGATTAACGCTATTCGAGTAGGGACGCATAATAAGGGTAGTTATTGGGTCCGTAATTAATATTTTGTAATAAATGTAATCGGAGCGATTTATTTTGCACAATTTTGCTGTAAATTATGTTGTATTTTTGATGTTTTATGAGCGTTCTGTCGCTTTAAATAATACAAATTGTGTTGTTGCGGACATATTCGTAAAATATTTTTGTGTATACAATTTCTCGGGTTTCGTTTTATTTTGTAATTTATTGGTATATTTTTATTTTTACCACGTTATATATACGCTCGCACTAACTTTTATAAATCTATGTTTCTATAGTCATTTACACAAATATATGAGCAATAAAATATAGGTTTTATTTTTTGGTTTGGACGCGCTTATCTAGGAAATTACCAATAATATTTTAAATTGAAGGCTTATATTGTATAGCCTTAATTTTCAAATCGCATTTTTAACATTGTGTTTCATGACTATAGGCTATAAAACAGTGCTACCGAATGAGCAGAAAAATAATTTTCTTTAAAAGATAATAATAATAACTTTATTCAATAAAATAAACGTCACATGTTACGTCAGATGAACCAACATGACACCGGCAGTTCTAAAACAGAATTGGAATATGAGCCGTAATACTCATTCCACCATATAAACCACAGGCCCTTACAGTAGCCCTCTGCACGTGGCCAGTAGCCCTTTCCCGCCCAATCTCCCTCTGCGTCAAAGCGAATGCAAATCTATTTGAACAGACACAAATAACGCATTCAATCATTTCTGCCCCGTCGGGTATGCATACTACATCTAATTTTACACTTACCTACCTCTCTGCCGACCCCTGACATTGAAGCGTGATGGTACGAGCAGTAATGAATGAAAAAAGGGCTGGTTTGAAGTTGGATGTCATTTTGTGCACTTGTAATTTAAGAATATTTGTAGCTTTTGTCGAGTTGTGGAGAGGAATGTTTTAGGAATTTGGTTACGGAAGCTGGATATTAAATATTTTCAAAGTTTCGCAATTCTACACATACTTATGTTAAAACTGGTGTCAGTCGCGTAATTATATACTATACAACTATACGGTTGGTGTAGTGGTTTAAGCGGCCGCCTCCCCGCTTGACACTGCGCCGAAGTCTTGTGGGTTCGATCCCCACACGAGACAACACTACGAGTATGTGTAATTCATAAATTGTTGTTTCGAGTCTGGGTGTTCATTGTGCCCGTTAGTTGTATGTTGGTAAAGTCCCCCGCGACACAGAATTTAGTCCTAATGCGGGAGATGTCTTTTAATAAAAAAAACTATACATAATTATTATAAAATGAAAGTTCTCGCGTCCTGTCTGTTTGTATGAATGCGATAAATTCACAAACTACCGAATGGACTTTTATACGGTTTTCACCAATACATAGTGTGTTCCTGTGGCAGGTTAAGGCGAATACACGTGGGCGGAGCCGGGGGACAGTCTTGTTTAAAAATAAAGGTGGATAACCTTCAGATTGCTCGATGTTTCGATATTGATTCACAGGACGACTAATGCAAGCTTTCTTTAAGCCCACGCCAAAATGTCTGGGCTTAAAGATGCCTATTTCATCTGTCCTTTTACGCAGTTGAGACGTTAAATAAATATTATTGCGCAAAATAACAAAGTTTATTACCTAAAACCAGTAACACAAATGAATTCATTACGTAAATACTAATTTGGATAATTTTGGTTTTGATCGCCTGCGTTTTACTGATAATACATTAATTTTTTTGTCCCGGGAGTTGAACCCACAACGTTGGGCGTAGAGTAACTTATTTATAATGTTTACTACAGTCAAAGAGCTCAGAATATTCATCTCGTTTTACTGGGGTCTTGAGTTTAACTAAATCACTGACTCGCAACGTCCCAAGGCAATGACATATCTTAACCATTTTCTTTATAAAAGAAAAACACTTTTAGGGTTCCGTATAAAGAAACCTTTAAGGTCCTATTTACAGTTACTAAATGTCTCTTTTCTTCAATTATAAATGTGAAAGTTTGTGAGAATGCACGCAAGAACTACTGAACGGGTTGTGATGCAACTTTGTAGTAAAGTAGCTTAAAGGTACATGAGTATATCGCATGTCCCGATAAACGACTACACGGACCGCGGGCAGAAGCTAGAGGCATTTAAATAAATTTTGCTTAGAATGCAACGTCCGTAACTGGAATTTATTTTAGTATAAATAATGCACGACCTGGGAATAAATATTCTAAAAAGAAATGCACTGGGAATATTTTTTTTTATAGAGTCACGCCTGTATCCCCGAAGGGGTAGGCAGAGCTGTATTATTACATCCACATTTCGCCGTGAATTTTTTGTTCCCACGTAATAGGGGGCGAGCCTATTGCCTTTACCGGGCACATCACCTGTCCGTAAAGGAATAAATGTAAAGGAATTAATTCGGACTAAACGTTCAATCTACGGATACAAAGATCACCCAGACTCGAAACAAAAATTTGCAGATGTCACAAAATGTTGTCTCGTTTGGGAATCGAACCCACGACACTCGCTGTAGTTCTAATCGGCGCCGCAACCACTACGTCATCCGTACAACTATCTACTTATGTAGGTAATACAATTGTTTAAAAATAAAACTATTTTCGAGTAAGTATAAAATTCCACTGGGTCGTAATTTAATCAGCAACTAATTAATTGTTTTTTATAGAATAACCCGAATTCACAATCAGCTACTTTACATATTAATTTGTATCAATATCGGTTCAGCAATTTGGCCTTGGAAACAGACAGTCAACTTTCGCATTTACAATAGGTAGATATTTTTTAGAATATTTGTTAACACAGAAATACTTTTTAAAACTATATTTTATTTTCGTTTACTAAGAATATTTGTTGCAGTACGCAGTAACAAGCAAAAGGCTATTTAAATTAAATTTGTTCATAAAATATGTGGGTAACAGGGTATCTACTTATACTAAATTAAATGGATATACTTGCATTCGCGAATGCCTCGTTGGTCTCGCGGCATAAATGTGCGCGTGGGATTGGGAGGTCTCGGGTTCGATCCCCGGGTCTGGCAAAGTGTTATTGAGTTTTTCCGTTAGGAAATTCTCAGTAGCAGCTCCGAGTCTGGGAATGTGCCCGATACGGCAATAGGCTCGCCGCTTATTCGGTGGGACTAAAATTAATCTGGCGAAAAGTGGGTGTAGCAATATACCAATATACCTCTGCCTACCTCTTCGGGGATAAAGGCGTGAGACTATGTATGTATGTATATGTATATACTTGCATTCGCATTCGCAGTTTCATAATTTTTGGAACTGAACAGAACAGAGTCAAACATTGCTTTAAGCATTTTTATAATCTCTCTAACGAACGGTCTAGTCGCAAAAAGCTCAAATCAAATGAACTGTACATTTGGTCGCCAAATCGCTCTATAGAATGCTCGCTAAAAACACTTTTATTTCGCAGGAATACCCATTACAAGTGAACGCTCAAGTGTATCAGCACCTTAAAACCCTCGAAATCAACATACGACCCTCTTAACTCACCCTCTTATCTCCAAGAAATGAACTGCAACATAGATTATCAGCACAAAACAACCCCTAGCACACTTTTTACATGACAAAGGAATCGAACCCCCTGTAGTACAGTTAATATCTTCCTGAACGGCAACCGGAAGTCATTGATCTCGGTCCATAAGTTCCCTGCTTGTTTATGGTCCGTGCGTTCATTTCCGGTTGATATAGATTGGTAGTTTTTGATCTGGGACTTATTATTTACTAAAATCGCATCTTGAATTATGTACCTAAACCTTTCTCAGGAATCACTCTATCCCAGTGGTTCTCAAACTTTTTTAGGGATGGAACCCTTTTGGGTGACCAAATATTTGGCGGAGGCCTAAAATAAAACAAAGCCGAATCCTATGTGCACTTTAAAACCATTTATTTTACTGACATACACCTTCTTGGAGCCCCTAGAGATGCTTCGTGGAGCCCTGGGGCTCAGCGAAGCACACTTTGAGAATGGCTGCTCTATCCTATTGGTGAAAATTATACAAAATTCCGTTCGATAGTTTTTGAGTTTATCGTGCTCATACAAAAAGACACGACGAAAGAGACTTTATTTAATACTAGAGGATGCCCGCGGTTACACCAGCGTTATTTAAGGCTACTGCTCCGCTCCCGTGGCTGATAGCGTGATGTGATATAGACTACTACAGCCTTCCTCGATAAATGGGCTATCTAACACTGAAATAATTTTTCAAATCGGACCAGTAGCTCCTGAGATTAGCGCGTTCAACCGAACAAACAAACTCTTCAGCTTTATATATTAGTATAAGATAAGACTAGACTTAGCCCAATTATATACCTACACCTTCCTCAGAAATCATAGTATTTATCTATTGGTTGAAAAAGCAGCGATAGCCTAGTGGCGACACCGACGGACTGCTACGCAGAGGGTCTCTTGTTCGAATCCACGGCACGCACCAATGACTTTTCGAAGTTAAGTGCGTATTAAATTGTTAATTATCGCTTGCTTAACGGTGAAGGAAAACATCGTGAGGAAACCTGCATGTCTGAGAGTTCTCCATAATGTTCTCGAAAGACATGTGAAGTCTGCCAACCCGCATTTGGCCATCGTGGTGGACTATGGCCATACCCTTCTTATAGAGAAGAGGCCTGTGCCCAGCAGTGGGACAGTTTATATACAGGGCTGATGATGATGATCTATAGGTAAAAATATGAAATCCGTTCGATTTTTTTAGGTTTGTCACGTTCATACAAAATAACAGGCAGACGGAAAAAAGGGGACTTCATTCTATAATATGTATAGAAGTAGAATTCCCTTATAAAAAACCGTGTCAGTACATCTGTCACAAAAAAACCCCATGACGAGCTAAATCCCATCACGAAATCATAAATCCTTTACATTAGTTACATTTTTAATAAAAACCGGCTTAAGGTCAGACCTTGTTTTACACATTAAGGGTCATAATCCCTTCAGTGTCAGTCTAGGGTCACCCGGTTAATACCCTAAAGCCAGGCTTAAAGGGTTAGGGTCAAAAATGCGTATACATTTTGAGTTTAATTTATTGTATTTTTGTTGGTTCTTCTCTTGTATGGGACACGGTTTAACTACGGGTCAGTTGGTTTGCCACGCTATAGTAAAATAAAAATGTACATATATATTTTTATTTACTGCCTCCGTGGTCCAGTGGTAGAGTTGCGACTGCTGATCGGAGGTCCGGGTTCGATTCCCGGGTAGGGCAAAAGTGTTACTGGGTTTTTCCGAATTCTCAGTAGCAGCACGGAGTCCGGTGATGTGCTCGGTAACGGCAATAGGCTCGCGCCCTATTACGTGGGACCTAAACATTCATGGCGAAACGTGGGTTTTCGGGGATACAGGCGTGAGTTTATATTTTTTTTTATTCTAATTCATAAAAGTAAACTAAAATTACAGTCCACTGCTGAACATAGCCCCTAAAGGTTGGACATTAAGGTTTCAGCCTCTTACCAAAGTTGCTTTGTGTATTTTCTTTAGAGTTGGGGGTCGATTTAGATGAAGAACTATATGATATTAGGTACCACTACCCGATTTCATATCGTCAAATCGATTATAATAGGACTAAGGATTATACAAGTATATAATATCTTTCCGAAGAGACGAAAAACTCTACATCAAACGCTCTACCAATCCGTATGTCAGCGTGGTATAGCAGGCCAAACCTGCCTATAGACTCATAATCTTAATATATAAAATCCTTGCGTTACTGACTGACTGACAGACACGCTACAGCTGAAACTATTGGGCGCAGGAAGCTGAAATTTGGCATGTATGTTCCTTGGGGACCATAGGGGTGCACTAAGAAGGGATTTCCCGAAATTCCCACGGGATCGGCCAAAACGGGTAAATTAAAAAGGAATGCAGGCGTAGCTGCTGGCGTCCTCTAGTATTATTATAAAACTAATTAAGGAGTGTCGTACGTCCAACAGTGGACTGCAAGACACACGCACATACACTTGCCCTACATCGAAACCAAACAACAAAAAATAACACTTCAGGGACCAGTACACTTTCCACGTATCCAATACGGCCAAGCATTTTACACACATAAACACACATACAGACAGACAGTCATACAGGACACGGTCTTGATATGCTGTTACATGTGACACTTAGCCCAGTGCGCATTCCGTTACGTGCGTGGTTCCATTGTCGTGAGGGACGTGAGTTTGATGCCTGGGTGGATAAATTATTGTAATTAGTTGTAACGGTTTTGGTGATGAAAGTAGTATGTGTTTTGGTTATTGTTATTGATAATTTCATATGTGTACCTATATCAGTGTACCCGCTGTTTCTGAACCAATTTGAGTTAATATTTTTAATTCACTTAAAAAAAAATGATTTCACTTACAATTTTAACAATTTACCTACATTCTGAATACATAGACTCACGCCTGTTTCCCGGAGGGGTAGGCAGAGACTACGGAACGCCATTTGCAACGATCCTGACATATCTCTCTTGCTTCATTCACTCCCATCAGATTCCTCATGCATTCTGTTCAGGGTACTTCTAACCTGTCCTGTTTTTAGGATGTCTCCAATCTGCAGACCGATTCAGTATGTCACGAGTTCTAATCGTACGATATGTCAAATTATTGTCCTCGTCTTTTAGCCGCCTATTAGAGATATTTTGAACAAATATTTATTGAATTCGGTTTATTTATTAATAAAAGTAAGTAAATAATATAATTTACTTCATACTGAATGCATAAAATTGATAGGAAATGCGATAGTTTTGACAAAAAATTAGGTAGCCCGTTTGAAAATTAACGGAATCGAATGTCAAGTGAGATATCGATAGATTCTGAATCGCCCCTCTGGTCAGAGAACGTCCGCCTAGGTCTTGCACTTCGTCCTGTCCCATTCACACTTGCCTTGCTTGGTCAGTCTTTCGTTATCCATCCTCTCCACGTGTCCAAACCAACAATTTACCAAGTAGTTCTTAAAGAACACATGAAATAAATGAAAATGTATACCGACATTATGGATCAAACTGATCCACAAAACGTTTTTTCGGGCCTAGGTGTACTTTGTGTATACGATGCATAAATGTTTGCAAAGCCCCCGCGGCAGAGGATCTTCAAATAGATTTATTTATAGTGTGGATCTTGTCTTTTTTCGAGTGTATCACCAGTCTCTTTGGGCTACGAGAACGTCTTAAAATTCAGCTTTATGACTTCGATTAAGGTTGGAACAGATTGAATAACCGCTAAATTCAATATCTTCCGTGGATTTAGAGACTTGACTTTATGTTTGACGTATTTTGTATGCAGCTTTTGACATGTTATGCGAAGAGATGAAGTGTACGTAGGTAAGAAAGTGATGAATTATGCACGTAGAAGGACGAAAAGGGAGAGGGCGGCTAAGGAAAAGATGGATGGACTGTGTGAGGATGGATATGGAAGAGAAAGGAATAAACGATCGGATGACTGGTGACAGAGAAGCGAAGAATGGAAGCGAAGGACATACTGCGCCGACCCCAAATAAATTGGGACCAGGGCAAGACAATGATGATATTTTGTATACAGCTTTTGTCAAATATGTATCTCATATCTCCAAATCTATGAATAGATCGAGTATTGAAACCGGCCGTTAATGTGGAATCCGTAGGTACTTCAAGAAACTTATTTTAATCACAACTTTTTTTTTGTAAAGTGCATTGCCGTGTGTCATTGGACACACGCGCGACATACAATATGCAGACAGACATCGCTCGACTTGAGTTCGCAGAAATATGTACCAAACAACCGCGCACTTATTATTTTATATAACGTTACGTTTCAAAGTTATTGTGCGCTGTTTCATATATGTATATCTTGTAGACGAGAGAGGGATAATAAATAGTATTTTGCGAAACTGTATCTATTAAATACAAGAGCATACATGAAAAATTTTATGAGAGTGAATGAAGCAAGAGAGATATGTCAGGATCGTTGCAAATGGCGTTCCGTAGTCTCTGCCAACCCCTCCGGGAAACAGGCATGAGTCTATGTATGTATGTCTATGTATGTATGAAAACATCGTGAGGTAAGCCGAAATGTAAAATTTACATACCTTTTATTTCTGTAATTTCGACTCTCATTTCGTGATCACGACGTTTTAAGCCCATGACGAAAAGTTGGAGCAAATAGAAGGTATTTTGAGAACCAGGGTAAACACAAGCATTCGTTTATCATCATCTTCTTAACAGACGCTGGACAATAAGCCTCCTCCAAGAATTAGACAGATTTTGATCTTGTTCCAATGAGCACTATACAGATAGGCAACGTAGGTATAATAAATTCTACTAAACCTCGACTTCTAAAGGGTGTAAAAAGACCCTTAACGACAACTGAAACCCCATATTGTATCAATCAAGACAAACATTTTTTATTTTGGCACCATACCTGGGAAGTTGGTTGAGGAGATATTGATGCTCAAATTCACTATAAGTACAACTTTTCTAATTGGGTATAAAATGGATGAATTTACCCTGCCAATGTGTTCTATAGATGTCCTATGGACCCATTGATAAGAAGGTATTCCGAGAATTGCACGTGTGCACTTTGAGGCTTAAAAATGAGTCAATTTAAAAAAATAATGTTTCCCAGGTATTATTTTTGCTTAGTATGACTTAACATGATGTCCAAAACAAGTAGACTTTGGCTTCGTGATGGGTCTTGTGACATCCTGTATTTAGTCTATATTTAATAAAGGTTGACTGCCTCGTTGGTCTCGCGGCATAAATGTGTGCGTGGGATTGGAAGGTCTCGGGTTCGATTCCCGGGTCGTGCAAAGTGTTATTGGGTTTTTCCGTTAGGAAATTCTCAGTAGCAGCACGGAGTCTGGTAATGTACCCGGTACGGCAATAGGCTCGCCCCCTATTACGTGGGACTTAAAAATTCCTGGCGAAATGTGGGTGTAATAATATTACACCTCTGCCTACCCCTTTGGGGATACAGGCGTGAGTCTATAAATAAATAAATTAATTAATTAATAAAGGTTCATCATCATCATCCTAGCGTCATCCCGGTTGCGACCTTGGAGCCCGGGATCCGCAAATCCTATATTTAAAAAAATACACATATAGCTGAGGCTTTTCAAAAACTTACAAGGTTATTAAAAACTTATACGAGGGTCAAACTGAAAGTTCTTAGAACTGGCCACTTATAAACAATATAATAAAAAAAATATTCTAAAATTTGAAAACAGAACTCTTTGCCAATATTACTGAGTATATATTTCATTAATTTGTCATTTGTTTTACGATTTGGCGGCAAATTGAAAATTGTCTGTGTCACGTCAACATGAATTTAACACGAGAAAATTTTCGTGCAATGATTTTTTATGACTTTCGATGTCATTTAAGTCAACAAGAAAGTTATGATAGACTACGATTGGCCTTTCACGATGAAGCCCCATCTCGTGCGACTGTTTACAACTGGTTTAATGAGTTTAAACGTGGTCGCACTAATCTCACTGATGATGTACGTGAGGGACGGCCTTCTACGGCGACGACTGAAAATAACATCTGTGTTGTGCGGCGTATGATAGAGACTGACAAAAGAGTGACCTATCAGCAGATTCGGACAAGCTTAGGCATCGGTATGAGTCAAGTGCACAAAATCCTCCACGAACATTTAGCGGTCAGGAAGCTTTGCGCCCGGTGGATACCTCATAATTTGACTAAGGCTCAAAAACTCCATCGTGTGGATTGGTGCCGTAAAATGATTGAAAGATTTAACGGAGGTGACTCAAATGCTGTGTTCGACATACTAACAGGTGACGAAAGCTGGATTTACTGTTATGATCCTGAAACCAAAAGACAATCTGCTCAGTGGGTGTTTCCTTTCGAGGAGTTGCCAACTAAAGTGAAGAGAGATCGAAGTGCGGGAAAAAAAATGGTGGCCTCGTTCTTTGGAAGGATAGGTCATTTCGCAACAATTGTGTTAGAGGATCAAAAAACAGTTTCTGCAGAATGGTACACTACCAATTGTTTGCCACTTGTCTTGGAAAAAGTTCGAGAGAAACGACCTCGCAGTAGGATCCTCCTTCACCACGACAACGCCTCGTCGCACACCGCCAAGCGAACGATCGACTATTTGGCGACATCAAACGTTGAATTACTGGGTCACCCGCCGTATAGCCCCGACCTCGCGCCTTGTGATTTTTATTTATTTCCAAAAATTAAAGAAAAACTTAAAGGAAAGCGGTTTATGAATGCTGAAGAAGCGGTGGCTGCGTATCGCGATGCCATTGAAGAGACCCCTAAGGACGAGTGGGCAAAGTGCTTTTCCCAGTGGTTCCATCGCATGCAGCGGTGTATTGACGTCAATGGACAATATTTTGAAAAGATATAATAAAACTAATAACTGGCTAATGTAATCAGTTTTTGATTTTCTAAGAACTTTCAGTTTGACCCTCGTAAGGCCGTATATAATATGAACCAAAATCTAACCTCAACATTACACAGGAATGTAGGTAAGTATTTCTGTCTGTTCCTTCTCTCAGCAAGCGTAATATTATGCATTCAGTAGCAGACATATCCCGCTGTCTGACATCTCGCTGTTGGTTTAATTTCCTGTTTTGCTTGCTACTTGCGCTCGGCAATACTCGGCATATTAAAGCCTTAAAATATAGCCTATTGTTATAATGGATTTGTAGGAAGTATTTTCTATATTGTATATATTTTAAGTAATTGCTGGTGTTGACGATAGCCCAGTGGGGTACGTAACGGACTACCGAGACGATGGTCTCGGGTTCGATCCCCAGTTACCCCGGGTACACACATCTGATTAATGAATAATGAAAAATGTTAAATATCGCTTGCTTAACAATATGCCCGGTAGATGGCAATGGGTTCGCCCCTATTACATTGGGACCGAAACATGACTGGCGAAATGTAGGTGTGTAATACACCTCTGCCTACCCCTTTGGGGATAAAGTGAAGTTATGTTATGTGTTATAGAATATATATTATTATGTAGATTTGATTTCTGAAACGGGTAGTACAGTACAGTAGACAGACTGACAGACAATGCACAGAGAAAGCTACGTCTATTTACTACATATACATACATGAGCAGTAGTTCTAAGTTGCTGCACAACTTCGGCCGGGATTCGAATCGCTGCGGGCGCTCGTACCGACACTGCGATGCATGTCTTGTTACACATACCTACATATATGTAATATATACTCTCGCTGCATTACTTGCGATAGCCTAGTGGAGATACCAGCAGACTGCTACGCAGAGGGTATCGGGTTCGAAACCATCTTTAACTTTTACTGTTAATATAGCATTACTAATTTGAAAAAAATGTTAATATTGCAAGCCAAATGCCTCGAACAAGTTAAGTCTGTCCCGGCTGTTGTGAAAATCTTTGACAGTTTTTACGGGATTTTAGTCATCATCAGCCCTGTACATAAACTGTCCCACGGCTGGGCACGGGCCTCTTCTCACTATGAGAAGGGTAAGGCCATAGTCCATCACGCTGGGCAAGTGCGGGCTGGCAGACTTCACATGTCTCTTCATTAACCATTAATGCAAGACCTCGCTCCTCTCAAGTCCTAGATGACATGAAGAACCTAGCCTTCACGGGCCCATATCCCTACTGTCAGGCCAATTGTGGGCCCTTGTAATCTAGAGCCCAGCTACCAAACGGCAGTAAACGTGGATGTAGAATAATTAAGTGATTAACTTCAATTTTGACTTTAACTGTTAGGCACTTTTAGCCGTAGACCGAAGCTGCTTTTCGCCTTAGAATCTCACACAGAGTTAATTTTAATTACCACATTCCAGGTTAACTCGGCTTAAGTTAACGTAGTCCACCCTTGTCAAGTTGAGGGCCGTTTAATTAATTAAATAATTAACTATTTAATGATAAGATATTTTGATAACTAGGGTTGTTTTGGACTTGGTAGAATTTAGAGGAATGTTTACTGTTTAGGATTGTATACAAGGTTATTCTAAGTAGGTATATTACAATTGGCTAGATTTGGTGACAACAGGTGGAGTAAGGCCGTAACAAAATGGTGGCCACGGATGGGGAAAAGAAGTGTCGGCCGTCCCTTAGCAAGATGGGCCGACGATATCGTTGCAATCGCGGGCCGAACCTGGATTAGATTAACACAAGATCGAAGGAAAGGCAAGAACAAAGAGAGGCCTATGTTCATCAGAGGACACCGTCGGGCTGTGGATCATGATGATGATACTGCAAGCTTCTTATGGTGTGACTAGAGGACGTCCGCAGCTACGCCCGCATTTTATTTCATTTTACCCGTTTTGCCCGATCCCGTGGGAATTTCGGGAAATCCCTTCTTAGTGCACCCCTACGGTCCCCAAGGAACATACTTGCCAAATTTCAGCTTCCTGCGCCCAGTAGTTTCGGCTGTAGCGTGTCTGTCAGTCAGTCAGTAACGCAAGGATTTTATATATTAAGATTGTAAAACTAAGGCTTTTAGCCTCGGAATTCAGGTTCAGGACTGCCTCCGTGGTCCAGTGGATACCGTATGCGACTGCTGATCGTCGGGTCGGGCAAAAGTGTTACTGGGTTTTTCCGAATACTCAGTAGCAGCCCGGCGTCTGGTGATGTGCCCGGTAACGGCAATAGGCTCGCCCCCTATTACGTGGGACCCAAAAATTCATGGCGAAATGTGGGTGTAATATTTACACCTCTGCCTACGCCTTCGGGGATACAGGGGTGAGACTAATATTTATTCAGATACAATATTTAACAAAACAATTAAGTACTGTCACTATCATGTATCCAGAGAGAGAATTTCAGAGATAAAAAGACAAAGAGTAAGAGTCTTTTCTGTTTCTGGCTATCTTTATTTTGCATGTTTTTATTTTTTATTGTAACTTGTTCTGCTGGAAACTGAATAAAATACTTTCTTTCTTTCTTATACATAAAACGGTCAAGTAGCTAACTGTTTGCCTGTATCTGAACTTAGTTCTTACTTAGACAAATCTAACAACATAATTTTTAACATAATAAACAAACAATATCTAAGTTATTACTTTCCATACGACACGACAGCGGATATGCTATCGTTCCATACCGTTTACCCCCAAAGAATACGTCTTTAAGATATTTCCGACTCATAAATACTTGTATAATATATGTCTGTAAACCTAGGGCTGGCTCAACAAAATATATTTGAGCTATTGAATCAAGACAATGTTGGCGTTATTGAAATGTCAATTTTATTTTGATTTATATAAAGATGCTTTTTGTATAACACAAGCTATCAAATACGCCTTGAATATCGGTAGGTATAGCAATTGAATGGAATCCTTTTCTTTTTACTTTAACAATTATAGGGAGTATCGGGGCTAGTTGCCTTAAATAAAGAACAATTATTTTATATTACAAATGAGTTTGCAGAAAGATTTGTCCTGAGTCAAAATCGAAAACACTATGCCTAGCACTAACTAGACCAACAAACTAAATTGGATTGTGTTTACCTACATCAACATAATTTTCTGATGATAGAGCTTTGAATTACAGGCCCAAAGTTTGTAGGTATAAATTGCGTTCCACATATTTGTAATAAGTTAAAATACGGTATAGATATCATTACCATAGTATAAAAAGAATAGTAGGATAGTTTCATACAAATCGGCCGCCGCCGGTTTGAATGTACGCGTGAGTCGCCGGCGCCGTGTACGCACGCACTTTTCACGCACACAATCTCATAGACGAGCGCGGCAAGCGCGGCGTCAGTACAGGATGCGCCGCGCGTCTGATCGAGCGCATTCATGTACCTAGGTACTACACTGCTCGCCCGCTCGAATTGTTTATGTACATTCAGTTTTGTAATGAACGTTATGAATATTATACAATGTGTTAAACGACAGTAAATTAAACTTGTTACATTTTTCTTTATAAAGGGCATTTAGATAGTTACGAGTATATAACGCTAACTTAGTCGTAGGTATTTGAAAAAAAAAAATGCAAGCTTAAATTGTGAAGTATTCAGCGCGATCACTTAAAAAAGCGGCGAAAAAGCGCGCGCGCTGCCAAAGCCGGCGCCGCGCCGGGTGTAAACAAATGACAACACGTGCGTCAACCCAAGAGTAGGCAATTAACTCGCCGAACGGCCTTAGCTAACCTACTATTCTTTTTTTACTATGTCATTAGTTCATTACCATGTTAGTATTATAAGTAGGAACTAATATAAAGAAAAAGGAACCCACATATCTACTTGTTAGCCGCCATCACCTAACATGTAAATAACTAAAAAAAGTATAAGAAAATAAATGACAACCCTACCATAAAGAAATACGTACCGGATACGAGTCAGAGACAAGTAGAGCGCAACCATAAACCAATGGAGTGAGATAAACAAACGGGTTTCTGAACGACAACATTTTATTGGCAACACCAAATAATTGTTCTACTTAATTATTGCCATGCGATAAAATTATTTTATTTACAAATTACTTATGTGGAACGAAATAAATGTAGCTAATAAAGGAAATTGTGCTCATTCTACCTATATGATATTTCAATAAAAAGTTTTTTTTTATGTCGCAAGCGGCATACGAGCAGACGGATCGCCTGATGGTAAGCGATTACCGTCGCCCATGGACACAAGCAACACCAGAGGAGTCACAAGTGCGTTGCCGCCCTTTGGGGTTGGGAGAAGGGATGGGAGGAGTGGGATGAGGGAGAAGGAATAGGGGATGGGGCCTCCAGCACTCTCACCGAACCCGACACCGAACGAAACGCAACAATATAGGTACTGTTACTTTACGTCGATTTTCTGTGAGAGGGTAGTACTTCCCCGGTCGAGCCGGCCCATTCACGCTGAAATCAGCAAGGCTCTACTACCTATAGATATAAATAATGTTAAAGTGAAAATACTATTAAAAATGACTTCTTTTTATTTGCCCATGTTAAATATTAAAATAATAATTTTAAAATCTGTTTTACAGGCAGCTCTTTTTTAAAAAATATACCCTTCTTCTGTATATTTTGTTTACCTGGTCCAGTTAAAAAAATAATGAAGGAACTTTTTCATGTGTAATAAACATAGTATACATTTTATAACATAAAATATAGTACATAGTTCAAAAGGCTAAGTAAATAATGTTTTAAACTGAATTAAAACATTTATACGCTTTAAAGCCTGATGGCAAATATGCTGAAACTTCAACTTCAACACGTCAAATTTTATTGCCTATACTACTATTTGACGAAAATTCAGTCTTAACTAAGCATCAAGAAATATTTTACATCGCAATAATTTCTTAGTCTTACAATTCATACAAACAACGTAGATTCATATGTGTAGAGTGCATTATCATAAGGCGATCATTCCGGGGTGAATATAACTCACTCTCCATTAAGGGGTAATATAAGTTGGAGCTCGCGTGCTGAATGCATAGGGGTAGTTTCTTTTGTTGGTGAAACATACGGGAGAATAAATGGGATGGGACTGCTATTCTGAGGCAACGACAGCTTAATTAGCTAAGTTTAATTTAGGTTTAATTTAAGTAATGATTTGAAAATAAAGGTCAAATACTTTCTATTGCCCCCAGCTGAAAGGATTAAGTTACACCAGCCGGTTAATGTAGCCCCCGACGACAAAATACTCGCGAAGTCGCACATATTTCAAAGCGCGTAAAGATTCTCGTAGGCCTGCCAATAACGATTGAGGAGCAATTTCAGAAAGAATGTACCACCATTCTCCCTTGAACTACACTTTGAAGAGAGCCCGACCATACTAAACCCCACTGGAGTTTACACAACGGAGGGACGGGACTTTACAATCATTCAATCAGCAGACATAAAGAACACACAGATAAGAAGCAATAATTTGTGGATCACACATCTCGTGAGAGCTTCGAATCCACAACCTCCTCCTAGCGTTATCCCAGTTTCAACCTGGGGTCCGCTTCCTAGTCTAACCGGATTTGGCTGAATATTAGCTTTTCCACAGAGCGACTGCCTGTCTGACCTCCGCAACCCGAAGGGATAGCTATATTCCATGGTATAGACTAGTGTCAGTTTATTTTAGAGGTACTGACGCACTATAACGACTATCAACGATCGTCATGACAACCGGGACCGACGGCTTAACGTGCTCTCCGAGGCACGGGATAAGCGATAATTAACAATTCAATACGCACATAACTCCGAAAAGTCAGTGGTACGCGCCGTGGATTCGAACCCGATACCCTCTGCATAGCAGTCCGTTGGTATCTCCACAAGGCTATCGCTGCCTTCGAATCCACAACACTCGGCGCTAAATACAAATACCAATACCTCGCAGTTTAAAGCTACAGTTTTAAACTGCGAGGCTGCCTGAAATCACTACGCCATACGTGCCAGCTTCAGGTCTGAAAAACCGACGGGTCTTGTCGTGATATCAGCCCGTATATTTCAAAGCTATCACATGCATTCAGCATTAGTCTTTAAATGCGAGAGACTTGAATATTTCAGTCTGGTATAATGAAAGCTTTCTCCTGTCTATTCCTACGAGAATTATGTCTTTTTAATCTAGATTTATTTATTACGTACCTATCAGGTTTTAAATGCTTAGAAAGTTGAATTTCGCAAATATACAGCCGAGGTAATGATTAATGTTGTTACTGGTAACTATACTGTGTGATAGGTTCTGGGTTCGATAAATATGTGTTATTATATATATACTAGCTTTCGCCCGCGGCTTCGCCAGCATGAAATTTTAATAAAGAGTAGCATATGTACTTCCCCGGGTTTCAGACTATTCATGTCAAATTTCATCACAAACGGCTCTGCAGATTAGATAGATAGATAGATAATTCTTTATTGTGCAAATGTTGGTACAAATTCGGTGTTAATGACAAGGTACTACATGCATATCAAATGCACAAGGGCGGCCTTATCGCAAAGTGCGATCTCTTCCAGGCAACCTTAGGATGGACAGACTGAAAATAAAAATAAAATGATTAGCCGTGTAGCATACATATAAACAGATAATACTTAAAAAAATCTTTTGTTTTCATAATCGTCGAACTTCAGGTAAAGATTTGTATGTACCTACTTAATATAACTGCAGCAAAAATTAAAACTGAAAGCATTACCACAAAGTACATATCAGACCGTCCCTCCACACATAGAAAACTTTTAATGACGCTGCGCTTAGGTCAAATAATATATCGTGATAACTTTTAAACTATTCGTCCAAACTACTTACTGTAAAAGACAAAGTTCATCTACATTAAATACTGATCTGGCAATAAATCTATCAATTTTGAAAATAATTTGATAACTACTCTAGAATGAGCATTGTAAAAAACATAAATATATATTTTTTTACGTTATTAAATACTGATCTGGCAATAAATCTATCAATTTTGAAAATAATTTGATAACTACTCTAGAATGAGCATTGTAAAAAACATAAATATATATTTTTTTACGTTATTAAATACTGATCTGGCAATAAATCTATCAATTTTGAAAATAATTTGATAACTACTCTAGAATGAGCATTGTAAAAAACATAAATATATATTTTTTTACGTTATACTGTTTTATTACAATAAAAATGATGCAGTTAGGTTATGTACTAAAAGCTAAAAAGTTATTCGGTAAGTCCTAGCTACCAGATCGCACCAATCTTCTCATTAATCTGGGGTATTGAACAGACAAATATAAAATCGTAGGGCAAGTGAAATTTCTATCATAATATACTTTACTCTGGATACGCTACGCCCAAAACTTTTTTTGTTTTTAGTTAATTTTTAAGTTTTTAGTTGTGTTGTTAGTTGATACTTCTCATTCTATTTTCATAGTGAGCCCTTTTCTACCAATCAAGCCCTTATATTCGATACCCATATTGAGGTATTTGTGGAAAATAGGTAATCTGCCATTTTGTGGCGGAGGCCATCTTGGATTTTGATAGTAAGCTCTATTCTACCAATCAAGCCCTTACATTTGATACCCATATTGAGGTATTTGTAGAAAATATGTATTCCGCCATTTTGTAGCGCCAGCCATCTTGGATTTTTCATAGTGAACCCTATTCTACCAATCAAGCCCTTTCATTCGATACCATTTTGAGTAATTTGTGGAAAATATGTAAACCGCTATTTTGCGGCGACAGCCATCTTGGATTTTTCATAGTGAGCTCTATTCTACGAATCAAGCCCTTTCATTTGATACCCATATTGAAGTATTTGTGGAAAATAAGTAACACGCCATTTTGTGGCGGCGGTCATCTTGGATTTTTCATAGTGAGCTCCATTCTACCAATCAAACCCTTTCATTTGATACCCATATTGAGGTTGTTGTGAAGTAATATGTGATCCGCCATTTTGTATCGGCGGCCATCTTGAATTTACAATGGTTTAAATATTATCTTTTAATTTTGATGACAATATGAGTGTATACCAAATATCAGATCAATCTGTCATCAGGAAGGGGGTAAAATTCCAATTACAAAATTTGACCCAAGCAAATAAATAAAGATAATACAGGATTTTTGCTTATACTATGGCAACATTATACAAAACCTTTATAAATTGTAGCCTATGTGTTATTCTGATGTATAAACTATATTACTGTAAAGTTTCATCCCAATCCGTTCAGTAGTTTTTGCGTGAAAGAGTAACAAACATCCATCCATACATACATCTTCACAAACATTCACATTTATAATATTAGTAGGATAGGATAGGATAGGATTGATAGAATAGGGTTGTTTCCAACTAGTCAAATCAAGCACTTAATGAAATGTCAAAAACGACCTTGCCAAGGGTTTTGTATGAAATATGACGTAGTGACGTCATAGTGTTTTGCTGTCAAGTAGAATACTTATTATCAATAAATTGACGATTGTTTTTTTAAATAAAGTTTAAACTGTAATTGATGAATGAAACTACCATTATTTTGACATGTTTCACTAGATAAAAATACTTGTATAATTTATTTCACTTGCAGGAAACTTCCCTATTAATCTGTGTGAAACTGTGCTAAATGTTCTCGTGTTTTAGCATTCGTTTTATGAAGAAAGTGGTAATAAAACTTCTAGGTATATTTAAAAAAAATATTATATTCAATGTATGTATTCATCAACAGGACGAAAATAATTTCTATTGCTAAAGTAGAAACAGACGGAAGAGATGGCGCGATGAATTGGAGGTTTTTCGGAAGGATTGGCAAGACAAGTGGAAGATGGAATGTGAGGTCTTTGCCCAGCAGTGGGACATAAATTAGGTTTCTAATAAATAAATAAATGATGTAGAAACAAAGAATTCAATCCTGAATCGAAGCCACTATATTGTGGTTCTTGTGTCATTATGTGGAAGAATCAAGTATCGAAGAGAAACCTTCCGGTCTACATAGATGTATAATGCATGGATGGCGTAATGGTATACTGGTATGTATACTACGTGTGGTAGGTTTGATTTCCAAAAGAGACAAGTCTTTGTGTGTACCTGAGAGATTCATTCAGAATCTAGGTTTAGTCGGTATATATTATAAATCTGGTTTCGGTAAACATATTCAGTCAACAGGCACAAGTTTACTGAATATGTTATGAAAATTATACATACCTATTGACAGCAGTGAGATGTCCAATTAATCACTGCGCTATCGCTGTAATTTTATTCTTCTGAATAAATTTAAAAAATACAAGAAAGTTTTCTTAACCAATCACTTAACTCTTCTGTAGAATTTCTATCAATCTATATAGAAATGATGTCTCTTTTATTAAGTACTCCTAGTGTTTCTTACCCACTAGTTTATGTTAATAGACAATGAGTCATACAAGCTCATGCATACGTTATGTATGAATAAAGGTCAATACATTTGAATTCATTCATTCATTCGCCATTTGAATGTATCTATTTCTTTATTAATAAGCAGACATCATCGTTAATTTTGAGCAAATATAAATGCACTAGAGGATGCCCGCTGTTACACCAGCGTCATTTAAGACTACTGCTCCGCTACCGTCGCTCATAGCGCGATGTTATATAGCCTATAGCCTTCCTCGATAAATGGGCTATCTAAAAGTGAAAGATTTTTTCAAATCGGACCAGTAGTTCCTGAGATTAGCCTTCCTCGATAAATGTGCTATCTAACACTGAAATAATTTTGCAAATCGATCCAGTAGTTCCTGAGATTAGCGCGTTCAAACAAACAAACTCTTCAGCTTTATATATTAGTACTAGAAGATGCCCGCGGTTACACCCGCGTCATTTAAGACTACTGCTCCGCTCCCGTCGCTCATAGCGCGATGTTATATAGCCTATAGCCTTCCTGGATAAATGGGCTATCTAACATTGAAAGAATTTTCAAATCGGACCGGTATTTCCTGAGATTAGCGCGTTCAAACAAACAAACAAACTCTTCAGCTTCATACTAGTAATACCTTCTTCCAAGTAACAACGGATCGCGTTATGGTATGGTTTTTGTGTGTTTTTAATTTATGCGCTGGAGAGGGACATACTACTGCTCGCACCCGTTGCTCAAAGCGTGATGCTAGCCTATAGCCTATAGCCTCCCCGATACCTAAATGGACCATACAAATCGACAAGAGTTATTCAAATCGAACCACTAGTTCCTGAGATTAGCGCCTTCAAACAAACAAACTCTTCAGCTTTATGATATTGGTATAGATGTTGCATTGCACCTTTAAAACTACAACACGGCAATAGGCTCGCCACCTATTACGTGGGATCAAAACACTGGCGAAAAGTGGATGTTTAATACGCCTCTGCCTACCCCTTCGGGGAAACAGACGTGAGTCTATGTATGTGTATGTAAAACTACAACAGTACCAACCAAAACAACTTTCATCAGTTTAAGCTTTTCATTTTCCTCCAAGATATATGTATAGTAAGTACGCCTAAACTACGAAACGCCTCGCCTCAATCAGATAATGACAACGCTGGCTGACCCATTAATTGGTGACAATATAAAAACTCATGTGAGAACGGCTGGCTATAGGCCAGGCGCCAATTAAGGCCAATCTTAGATATCAATTACTTGGAGCCGTCTAATGAAACTAATTTACGAGTCATCGGCTAAGCTCCCCGACTATCCACAAATTCATCTCGCATTATGAGTTGCACGAAAATGAGGTCAGCAGAGAAATATTAGACGTGCCCCTCGGACATTAGTATAGTTGATTCTTAAGAAAAGTTTTTTTTTACGCCTGTATCCCCGAAGAGGTAAGCAGAGGTGTAACATTACACCCACATTTCGCCATGAATTTTTAGGTCCCATGTAATAGGGGGCGAGCCGCAGTTACCGGGCACATCACCAGACTCTGGGCTGCTACTGAGAATTCGGAAAAACCCAGTAGGTAACACTTTTGTCCGACACGGGAATCGAACCCGGGACCGCCGATCAGCAGTAGCATACGCTATCCACTGGACCACGGAGGCAGTGACCTTATAGTTGATTCTTAAAAATATTAAGTTTCAAATACACGACTAGCGGCCGATCCTTTTATTTGATCTTTCCATGGTGTTGGCTACTGGCTGACTGACAGACAACGCACAGACTGTCAAACTATTGGTCAAATATATTACGGTATTCATGAGTTCATTACGGCCGGACCGAAGGCTTAACGTGTTCTCGAGGCATGGGGCGAGCGGTAATTGACAATTTAAAACGCACATAACTCCGAAGTGGACTCGAACCCGATAGCCTCTAAAGGTTGGTATCTCCACTAGGCTATAGTTGGATGTAGGGACGTCTGTTACCTACTCTTTCACGCAAAACTACTGAACGGATTTTGATAAATCTTTGCAGTAATATGGCCAATTTATTAATCAGAATCAGCAAATAAGCTATCCTTTACCTAGAAGATCCTTTACAGTAAAATCAAAGAAATAAACTACCCGTTACCAGGTCATTTACCCATCATCAACATACATGCAAGAACTTTATATAAAGAATATAAAGTTCTTGCATTTCTGACTGACTGACAGACAAGCTACAGCCAAAGCTTTTTGGCGCAAGAAGCTGAAATTTGGCCTCCAAAATTTTCAAGAGCGCAGCAACGTGCAAAAGCTAGTTTCTATAAGTTTTCTTGTGCGAAAAAGTCAATACAGCCAGTTAATAGTAGCCTTTGATCGCGTGCGACTGTTAATGATTGCCTAGTTCATTACCAGTAGTGCCGTGTACATATGTCGTTATGTTTAGGTATGTGACCTTCGGAGTGAATAATAGTTGGAAGTAGGGAATGCAATCTCGATCTCGCGAGATCTCGGCCTTTTTTAGCGAGATTAATCTCGGTCGAAAAATGGGCGAGATCTCGCGAGATTTACGAGATTGCACTCGAGCATAAAAACGTCTTAATTAGAAGCGCGAACTGACTCGGACGGAGTTGCAATCTGTCGGTATCGGCATTAATAAAAAAATGAATTTATACGAGTCCGGGGGGTTAAAAGGCAAACTTTTGCAGTTCGTGGATGTCTGCCTGAGAACTGCGAGAATTTCAATTAGAGTTGAATCCGAAAGGGCCTTCTCAGCGGCTGGTTATCTGACCAACAGAAAAGGAAGCCGTTTAGCAGACGATTCTTTGGACATTTTGTGCTTCTGAAGGAGCTACTTTGAAAATAATTCGTAATAATGGCTTGTGATTTGAACTGAACCAATCTTTCCTTTGATTGGTATATTTTGTTAATTAGGATCTGTAATTTCTAAAAGTCTGTCTAATTGGTATATTTTGTTAATTAATCTGTAATATCTAAAAGGTCTACTGAGTAGATATAGTTTTATTTACCTAATTGATAATAATACCTCAGTTTAGTAACATAGATTTTTTTGACCTCTCGTTGATTTGTTTGTTATAAAAGAAATGTTTTATTACTAAAAGATTTTTGTTTGAAATTAGAAGCGAAGACTGGTTGTTGCTTTCCTTTCTTATTTGACAGATCCGTTCGTAAAAGTTTACTTCATAAAACTTTATTAAAAAAGTATAGACAGATAGATACCTACGTCAAACAATGTCTGAAGCATAAAAGTCTATTAAAAAATTCGTGATTAATAATGTTTCCTATAATACTTAAAATGGTTATTATTTTTGTCCTAATTAATCAAATATTGCGATTATTTACAAAAAAAAAACATCCTTATTGCCAATCTCGCTTGAGCCCAAATCTCGCGAGATTTGCATTCCCTAGTTGGAAGCTATATGGAGCGTGTGATATTGGATAGAGGCACGGAAATGACGCTAGTATGTCTCGTTAGCACAGTTTTTCACTGATCGAAAATTTATGGAAGGAGTTTAAAGCCCGCCCTTGGTAATACCATAGAAAAATAAATAAGAGTAGAAGCGCCAAGGGGGCGTGTCGGTGTCTGCGCGAAATTCACCCAGAGTGCATATCGCAAGCAAATGGCCGTTGCCGCGAATTAGTACACTTTCGACCGCGATCGTGACAATTTATAAGAATGCCGTCTTGTTCAGTGGTTTTCTGTAAAAACCGAAGCTCAAACCAAAATTTTGTGAAGAATTGAATCACTTACCATATGAAACTACAAGTATTTTACTATATTTGTCTTTAAAAACATGAAAAACAACAAATCGTAAAATATTCCTTGCTGGTATTATGTTATTATTGTTTGCAAATCTCACAACGACTATATTATCTTATATATATAAAATCCTTGCGTTACTGACTGACTGACAGACACGTTACAGCCGAAACTATTGGGTGCAGGAAGCTGAAATTTGGCATGTATGTTCCTTGGGGACCGTAAGGGTGCACTAAGAAGGGATTTTCCGAAATACCTACGGGATCCGCCAAAACGGGTAATTTTAGAAAAATTGCAGGCGTAGCTGCTGGCGTCCTCTAGTTTTTCAATAAATACATTGCTCTTTAACTACTACCTAAATTTGTCGCGAAGTGACTAGACAAGCAATGTTATCATGACCGAACGATACTTTATTAAGGGAATCATCGCGTAGTACGGCCGCTGCATCTAGCAACGAATTAGTGTACAGTTCTTTTGCATAGCACAACGATAGTGGCTGAAGTTTTTGTGTGAGAAAGTTGAATGTTTTTACTGTTCCTACGGGATATATACCACGTACCTTTGTTTTGAGTAACCGATATTCCCGCAATACTTCAGTACATCCGTGAACATGGCGCTTGCAACAGTGCCGAAATATCAGTTACTCAAAACAAAGGTACGTGGTATATATCCCGTAGGAACAGTAAAAAGTTATGATAGTGACCACGAAAGTTTAAATTCCTATAAAGTTGAACGTTGCTTGGTAAATACACGCTATGTTCGATAGGATAAGGTTTATAATTGATTTTTTTGTAAGTTTTGATTTAAAAATGCGAGTGTGTGCGTCAAAGCGTTTTCATATTGCTTTTACTGATCTGCATGTGTAGTAGTAGTCGCGTGGTAGGGGCACACTGGCGACACAGGTTTCCGATACATTTTCGTCTACCAGGGCACATCTCCTATTAATAACTATATCTATGGGTGATACAAACTGATCGCCGGGCACACGCCAAACGCCCGCCGGGCACACGAGTCCTTATCTTGACTTACATAATTATATTACCTATACTTTTTCTATACGTATGTTTGTCACCTAGCTCCTCCTAAACGGCTGGAATCGGATGCAATTTTATGTCTTTATTTCCATGGGACGATCCTGATTGGTTTATAGTACAAAATAGTCATGATCGGTGTGTTACCAAATTTGCTTTGCTTGACAGGCAGAATGATTGCCGTGTTTTCTACTTGTGTGTTATAGTTTTATTTCATACCAATATTGCTACCGCAAGAGCATGAAGATATTTCTGAATGTTACCTGAAACAAAAAAAATAATTACATTATTAAACATATACTAGGTAATATTTATGTCACCGTGGTCACGGGTAATTGATTCTGTGGGACATTGCAGTATTCACATTACCACTGGCATTTTTCAGCCATCCTCATAACACAAATATTTTTCTAGGCGGGAATCGAAGCTACGACCTCCGGCTTGGCGGTCACAGGTAAACTGTTAGATCAGTCACACACTATACTTACATCATCACCTAAGCCCAAAGATGTCCACTGCTACACATTAGGCTCCTCCATCGGTTCTTACAGCTATATAATAAACAACTTTTTTAAGGTAGTAGAGCCTTGCTGATTTCAGCATGAATGGGCCGGCTCGACCGGGGAAGTACTACCCTCTCACAGAAAATCGACGTAAAGTAACAGTACTTAAACAGTTGCGTTTCGTTCGGTGAGTGAGAGTGCCGGTGCCCTATCCTTCCTTCTCCCGCATCCCACTCCTCATCCTATCCCTTTTCCCAACCCCAAAGGGCGGCAACGCACTTGTGACTCCTGTGGTATTGCTTGTGTCCATGGGCGGCAGTATTTGCTTACCATCAGGCGATCCATCTGCTCGTTTGCCGCCTATTACCATAAAAAAAACTGGATTATTTAGAGAGCTACATACATGTGTCGGTGACTTTGGTTCCTGCGGATCTCCTAATTTCTTCTTCCACCTTGTAGGGAACCTGTTAGTCTATAGTCCTCTCTATCGCTCTCTGAGTTTGATTCTGACAAAGCCCCAACAATATTCATATTACAAACATATTCAACTTCAAACTATCGATATTATACAAATCGTATAATTTCCCGAGCCCTATCACGCCCCAGAGATTCCGACCGGACCAACGCATACACTATGTATAGCAGACGAAATCCTAATAATATAAAATATGAAAACTACCAGACTCTAGGGAAATTTCTCTACACTCTAGTATTAAGGATATTTTAAAATATTCCGTCATTATAAATGCAAATTACCGGTTGATAACTAGAATTGATTTTGCAGTAAGTATTCCGTATAATATCTAAGTAGTATTTAAGGCAACGATAGCCTAGTGGAGATACCAATAGTCCGCCATGGAATTATCGGGTTCGAATCCAGGGCGCACACCACAGAGTTTACGAAGTTATATGTGTATTTAATTGTTAAATATCGCTTTTTTATCGGTGATGGAAACATCGTGAGGAAACCTCAGAGTTCTCCAAAATGTTCTCGAAAGACATGTTAAGTCTGTCAACCAGCACTAGGCCAGCGTGGTGGACTATCGCTCACCCTTCTCATATAGACAAGAGGCCCGTGCCCAGCAGTAGGACAGTATATACATATACAGGACTGACGATGATGATATCTCCTGGCTCGGCGGTCCCGGCTGCAATTAGGATGACAATCGTTAAAGCGCGTCGGTACCTCTGAATGAACTGACATTAGTCTAAACCATGGAATATCGCTATCTCTTCGGGGTGGCGGTCTGACGGCAGTCGCTCTGTGCAAAAGTTTATGTGAAACCAGTGACTTTTCGGAGTTATATGCGTATTGAATTGTTAATTATCGCTTGTCCCGTGCCTCGGAGAGCACGTTAAACCGTCGGTCCCGGTTGTCATGAAGATCTTTGACAGTCGATATAGGGCGTCAGTAGGTACCTCTAAAATAAACTGACACTAGTCTAAACCATGGAATATCGCTATCTCTTCGGGTTGTGGAGGTCAGACGGCAGTCACTCTGTGGAAAAGCTTATAGTCAGTCAAATCCGGTTAGACTAGTAAGCAGACCCCAAGTTGAAACTGGGATAACGCTAGGAGGATGATGAGCTTACATAGTTTAAACTCTGCGATGATAGGTATGTCAGGCAGGACATCCACTAGTAGCTACAATCACACAAGTCGGCGGTGGACCAGTTTGAAAAATAATTCCCTTGGCTCGCTCAAAGCACACTATAAACTGGTTTTGTATAGGAGTGTCAATGTACGTGTAAAGTAGCACTGGAAGCGACGATGTCTTGCTGAACGTTTCTCACCCTTATGGTGGTCTAGCGGGAAGTTGTTCGACTGTACATCCTATATCGCAGGGGACTTTATAATCATACTAGATGAGCCCGCGGTTACACTCGCGTTATTTAAGGCTACTGCTCCGCTCCCGTGGCTCATAGCGTGATGTTTTAAAGCCTATAGCCTTCCTCGATAAATGGGCTATCTAACACTGAAAGCATTTTTGAAATCGGTCCAGTAGTTCTGAATTAGCGCGTTCAACAAAACAAACAAACAAACTCTTCAGCTTTATATATTAGTATAACATATAAAAGATAACCAACTGTAAAGTATACATAACGTGGAATAATAATAAATAACAAACTTTCCAAATAATTATGTTTAAATCCAATATCAGTAAAACCAATATATTGCGATAAAATCCGTTAACAGTACGTGCTTGGTATAATTACAAAATAAAACCGTACTTTTAATCCGTTTTTTGTTTGACGGCCGAGAGCTTAAAACGTTCAATCCGTATTGTCCTACTGACCTCATAAACCAGCGGCTCGCTGATGATAAATCTATGTTGTATCGACAGATTAAGGGCAGATAACACAATAGAATTGTCTGTGGCTACTGTCAATATAATACAGATACTTATCTATGAGAAAGGCTTTCTATTTTGACATATATATTTGAGTTGTTTATAATCTGTATCGGGCGACGAATGTCTTTCGGTACCATTTTGGTACAATTATTCAGTATTGGATTTTAAATCTTTTTCTTTACCGCGCCTTGGCAAACGTAGTGTAAGACGCCCTCCGGCTAGGTGGAGTGACGATATACGCAAAGTGGCTGGCAGCGGCTGGACAGGGAAAGCCGAAAATCGGGCTCAGTGGCGTGCCATTGGAGAGGCCTATATCCAGCTGTGGACTATGGCAGGCTTAATGATGATGATTGGATTCTATTCTCAGAAAAGATAATTATGATGTTTTTTTTATTTATAGTCTCACGCCTGTATCCCCGAAGGGGCAGGCAGAGGTGTAAATATTACACCCACATTTCGCCATGAATTTTTTGGTCCCACGTAATAGTGGGCGAGCCTATTGTCGTTACCGGGCACATCACCAGACTCCGTGCTGCTACTGAGAATTCGGAAAAAGCCAGTAGCCCTTTTGCCCGACCTGGGCATCGAACCTGGGACCTCCGATTAGCAGTCGCATGTACGCTATCCACTAGTATTTCTAGTTTAATGCAAGTGAAACAAAAAGCCATACCGTATCTACCTTTTTTATTTTAATACATCTACCTAGGCACGTTATACTACATCCAAGCTCTCAGAAAACTTTTAAGTTCATTCATGAATATAAATTATAATGAATAATTATAAAAGAAGGTACTAGATTTCGCACTTTTGTGGGTAGTGGGTGTTACCACAAAACTAGCTTTTCATATAAAATTGTATAATTTCAGTTGGCAACCCTGAAACTGTGCACGCTTAATTTAATTATTCAGGTGTTAATTAACTATGAGCTGGTTTTTATGTAATATTTTTTACATGAACTGTAAATTCAGTGAGGTTGATTAGTACGTTTTCAAATAGAATTCATCATCATCAGCCTTTAACAGTCCACAGCTGGACTAGGCCTCTCCTTTGAAAGGAGGAATTGGCCTACTATACCACGCTGGAAAAGGGGTTGGTATAGGGTTTGTATCAAGGTTTCCTTCTCTTACAGTGCTGTTCTCTACATAATATGCTCCCTCTATCGGCTCTTACGACACCCATGGGATGATATGGGGTGGTGACAATTCGTATTCTTAATCCGTCACCACACGGACTCAAATAGAATTAGCTGTAGGTAAATATGGTTTGGTGATTAAAAATATTTCAATATAATATCAATACTAATATTATGACTGCCTCTGTGGTCCAGTGTATAGCGTATGCGACTAATGATCGGAGGTCCCGGGTTCGATTCCCGGGTCGGGCAGAAGTGTTACTGGGTTTTTCCGAATTCTCAGTGGCAGCACGGAGTCTGGTGATGTGCCCGGTAACGGCAATAGGCTCGCCCCCTATTACGTGGGACTTAAAAATTCATGGCGAAATGTGGGTGTAATATTACACCTCTGCCTACCCTTTCGGGGATACAGGCGTGAGTCTATAAAAAACAACCAATATTATAGTTTCTATAGAGCTGAAGGTTTTGTACTAATTTTAAACTAATAGTCCCATTTGGATAATATTTTTGTACTGCATAGCCCACTTTTCGAGGAAGGCCATATAACATCACGCTATGAGTCACGGGAGCGGAGCAGTAGCCCTAAATAACGCGATGGTAAAAATGCACAGCTTTTTTCGTAAATAGACAGTGATTCATGACTCATGAGTAAGGTTTAGCTGTATTATATGTTTTTCTGCAATAAATTAAACATTACAAATAATCATGGTGAAATGTGGGTGTAATATTACACCTCTGCCCACCCCGTCGGGGATAAAGGCGTCTATAAAAAAAATACATTAACTACCCGTGCAAAGCCTGGACAGGTCGCAGGTTTACAGTATAAACCAAAATTCCAAACCACATAGTTTCAGCCATTTTGTGAATTGTCCCTATATTTTCCCAAACACATGCGCAATCTAAAAAAAATTGGGCAAGTGCGAGTCGGACTCGCGCACGAAGGGTTCCGTACCATCATCTATAAAAGAAAATCACGTTCGTTGTATGTATACTTAAATACTTTATAAGTTTCTACCTGTTTATTAAGATAGAGTAACAAATTGCTTAAAAATTACGTTTGTTGTATGGGAGCCCGCCTTTATTATTTACTTTTTTTAAATTTAATTATTTATTTTGAAAGGTAATATACAACTACATATTCTGTGAAAATTTAAAGCGTCTACGTGTTATAGTTAGTAATTTTGAGCAAAAAATACGAAAAAAAACACGTTTTTAGTATGGGGACCCCCCCTTAATATTTTCATTTTTTTATTTTTAGTATTTTTTGTTATAGCAGTAACCAAAATACACAATTTGAGAAAATTTCAGCTTTCTAGCTATCACGGTTTATGAGATACAGCCTGGTGACAGACAGACGGACAGACGGACAGACAGACAGACAGCGGAGGCTTAGTAATAGGGTTCCGTTTTTTATCTTTTAGGTACGGAACCCTAAAAAGAGCTTGTTTCCTTACATTCTATCTTTATCTGAAAAGATCGCACGCTCCAATTAGATATACCATAGATAAATACAAAGATTATTCTGAAAAACAATGAGAAAAACCAATATAAACCGATCTGACTTTGTTCTACAAGTTCATACAATCACAGCTCACGTTATACTGGCCATGTATACCAAGTGCCAGTATACTTTGGTCCATCACTGTATAGCCTTGTCTAAAAAAACACAGGTCAGGTTATACTGGATATTACCAGTCTATGTTGGCCTACCATTGTGTCGCCTGGTCTATCAAACGCAGGTCAGGTTATATTGGATATGTCAGCGGTATGTTTATAAGTACCAGTATATCTTGGACTATCACTGTATGGTCTCTTCTAACAAACGTAGGTCAGGTTATACTGGGTATATCAGTTGTTGTGCTCACATGTAACATTGAAAAGTCCAATTACCCGTTTTGTGAAGCCCATGCCATATAATATAAGGCTATAAAATGCAGAGGGACTTGAAGACTTCCAATTTTAGAATGAGAAAAATCTTTAAGTAGGTATATGCAATAATGGCGTAAGAGATTTTTCATCCCTTCTATTCGAAAAGTGTCGCTTTCTTCCTCTTTTAGCGAGTTACTTGAACTTTTTAGCGGGCGGAATACGACTCTGTTCTCGTAATCAGTAGGGTAGGGACATACTTTATTGAATTTTGCAAAAATAATGAGTTCTACGTCGAGTTATGAAAGTGACAATGCTTTAACTCCTGAAAACATAACTAAAGAAGCTAAGCTAATTTATTTTCTCATAGAGAGGGGATGCAAAGTAGAGTATATGACTCGAGAGCTAATTATTTTTTCCCTCGGGCAATGTATTTTGAACCCCTCGCTGCGTGCGCTCAGGATTCTACGTTATACACCTCAATCTATCGCACGAATCGCTGAGCCTATTGGTAAATCGACATGGAAATCCATTCAGTAATTTTTGTGACAGACACTGCGATGGAATTTGTTGACATCTACGGATTTAATAAAAAATGTCAAAACCCCTTAACATCTAGTATGAATTACATATATGTATAAAGGACAATGGCAGATCTCAATACATCGAAATGTCTGAAATTAAATTGAAGCGCACAGCAATATAAAATATTTCAAAAAATTCGGCGTAAGTAACAGAGTCTATAAATTATTCTATTTTAACTCGGGAAACCCGAAAAAACAAGATATCGGTGTTTTGGTTTTTAGTTAAGGGTGAACAATGTAGGTACGTTTGAATTATCAAATGAAATTATGTCAGATTGACATCAAAACACAGAAGTATTCTATAGAATCTAACTGTACAGAAATCCATATGACCGGCGGCTATCCAAATTTCGAATGACTACTCTTTATAATCGAAGACGAGTACAGGATCTCTGTTTCCTCCACAAATTAATAAATAATAAAGTTCAGTGCAATCATTTATTAGAAAAAGTATCCTTGGCTGTTCCTCACTTATACCCTAGGCATAAAATCAATAAAATTTTTCATACACCATTTTCCAGAACTAATCTTGGGCGTCAGTCACCAATAAACAGAATTCTTAATCAGTACAATAGTATACAGACGCGGAATTCGAGCATTGACATCTTTTGTGATACGTTTCCCAAATTCAAAACGCAACTAAAAAAAATGTTTTGTGGCAACTAGCACTTTAAATTTGAATTGTATTTATTGAATTTATGTATATCCACTGTAGTTAAGATTACTTTTAAAATTATTTTTTAATTTAATTTAATTTAGTTTATGATTAGTTTTAATTTATGTTATATTGCTATTTTTTAAGCTAAGCATTTGTTGTAAGTGTTATGTACACCATAAGTGTCACACATATCGGAAGTGAGACTTTATAAGAACTTTATTGTACAATGTATGGATATGTGTGATGTGGATGTGCTTAATAAATAAATAAATAAATAAACTGTCACAGCCAAAGACAAAAGCAGAGCTGCACATTTGAAATCGATTTTATGTGAAATCGATACAACATTAAAACGATACTGTGACGTTTTTATTTGATTTAAAAGTTGTTTTGCTTCAAAAATTATTAGCTTATTGATATAATGTTAAATAAGATTAAATAACTGCATTTTAATAATTATATTTTAATAATCAATACGGATCAATAGCACTCACGTCTATTCCTGTCACACCATTGTCTATGGCAACAATCAAATAATAAAGTAGGTACCTAGTTCGTAATCAATTGGAATGCTTTTTATCATCATAAAATACTCCAGCTTTAACGAGACAAAGTGAAAATATTAAAAATCGTAGAAAAAAAACAATTTGTTTTGCCGAATTCTGCCATTGTTCTATAATGTATTTATATTATCAATACAATACAAAGATACAAAAGCGAGGGATGGGTTAAAACTTCAGGTACAGCCGCGTATAAAAGCGTTTCCGTGTTAGAACACTCGTTATAACATTTAACGAGTGCAAGTCGCGCGCTTTGTCACTCCGAGCGCTACTGTGTGCGATTGTACGTTCATAAACACTGTTACTGGGTGGAGCAGACGAGCGGTTACCGGCGGTGTTGGACTTTCTTTTTTATATTTTGACTGCACGGTTGGTGTAGTGGTTTAAGCGGTGGCCGTTTGGTACTGCGCCGCGTGTCGTGGGTTCGATTCCCACACGAGACAACACTTTGTGTGATCTACAACTTTTTGTCTCGAGTCTCGGTGTTCATTGTGTCCGTTGGTTGTATGTTTGTAAAGTTCCCCGCGACACAGGCATTTCTTCCTAGTGCGGGAGTTGTCTTTTTAAAAAACAAAAAAAAATATCGTCACACCTGTAACCTCTAAGTGGTAGGCAGAGGAGTAATATTAGTGATATCACACCCACATTTCGAATTAATTTTAGAACCTACGTAATAGGGTTCGCTGTTGCCGTTCTGGGCACATTGCCAGAATCCGAGCTGTTACTGAGAATTTGAAAAACTCCGTAACACTTGCCCGACCCGGGAATCCAACCCGGGACCTCCCGATCAGCAGATGTATACACTGGACTGCGGCGGCAGTCGATTTTTTTGAAACAGAATTAAAACGAAAATTATTAAACTAGCCGTACAAGAAATGAGATTGTGTTGCTCCAAGAAGCTGCTGGCAAAAGCTATTGGTATATAAACGCAAGATAATATACATACATACATACATAGACTCACGCCTGTTTCCCGGAGGGGTAGGCAGAGACTACGGAACGCCATTTGCAACGATCCTGACATACCTCTCTGAGTGAAGACTCACTCCCATCAAATTCCTCATGCATGCTCTTCTGTTTAGGGTACTTCTAACCTTTCCTGTTTTAAGGATAATATATAAATTATAAACGCCAGTCTGCACAGTGTGAGTTGAAAAAGGCACGTTATGAGTCCGTCTGTTAGCGAGAGCTCTTTAGAACATCGCGCTGTCCGCTAGTAAGTAATGTTTGTTGACGCTAGTATTGTAGTAACTTTGCACTACTCCTACAGTGTATACAGGGTGTAAAAAGACCCTTAGTGAAAACTGAAACCCCATATAGTATCAATCACTACGAACATTTTTTATTTCGGCATCATACCTGGGAAGTTACTGGTTCAGGAGATATTGAGACTCAAAGTTAGTATGGATTTTTTGTAATTTGTACAAAATCGATGCATTTACCCCGCCAGGACGTCCATAGGCAGGCAGTAGCCAACCTGTTCTATAGATGTCCTATGCACCCATGGATTAGTAGGTATTTCGAAAATTGCACGCACACATTTTTTATAGCGGCTTGAAAAAAGTGAATACTTAAAAAAAGTTGTCTCCCAGGTATTATTTTTGGTTAGTATGACTTGGCATGATGTCCAAAACGAGTAGACTGCGGCTTGGTGATGGGTGTCATATGTGGTCGTAATGAAATGGTGACGTAAATGAGGACAGGTCTTTGTCCAGCAGTGGACTTCGAAAGGCTGTGGCGAGATGTTCTCATATTCGCTTATATTTTCACATGTGCACGCAGTAGAAAGTGCACGTCTATATATAGGTATGCACGTTCGGTGCCGTGTATGGCAGTAAGTGAATCATTTTATGAGCGACGTCACGGCGTCATTTAAAAGCTTGCGTTCAGCTCCCACGGCTTTCTCTAGGAGCATCTTGCATAAATACATGTGCATATATGTATGATTAATATACTTTAGGATCTCGCAACAGACCGTTATGCAGAAGGTATCGGGACGACTTTTCAAAGTTAAACTTATCAGTTATCACGCTTTATGAGTCAAGAAGAAAGATTTGTCCAACTAAACCCTACTAATATTTGGGCTACTAGGATGGCCAGACGGCTCAGTACAGACCTACATCAACCACGACTAACGGCCACTTTCAATATTCGATCTATCCATGTATTTGGATACTAAACGTGCCTATTTGACATATTGTCACATTATCGTACATTTTAACAGTCCACTGCTGGACTAGGCCTCTCCTTTGAAAGGAGGAATTGGCCTACTATACCACGCTGGCCTAACGGGTTGGTATAGGGTTTGTATCAAGTTTTCCTTCTCTTACAGTGCTGTTCTCTGCATAATATGCTCCCTCTGTCGGCTCTTACGACACCCATGGGATGGTATGGGGTGGTGACATTCCGTATTCTTAATCCGTCACCACACTTCAGCTCTATAGAAACTATAATATTAGTATTGATATTATAATTGAAATATCCTTAATCACTGAACCATATTCACAGCTAATACTGTTTCAAAACGTACGAATCAACCTCACTGAAATTACAGTTAATGTAAAAAATATTACATTAAAACCAGCTCATAGTTAATTAACACCTGAATAATTAAATCCAGAGTGCACAGTTTCAGGGTTGCCAACTGAAATTATACAATTTTATATGAAAAGCTAGTTTTGTGGTAACACCGGCCGGTAGTGCCCACAAAAGTGCGAAACCTAGTACTTATATAATTATTATTCATGATAATTACCACTATAAAGACATATTTATATCTGCATTTTGGTTGCTTACAACACTTACATATAATACAAGTCAAAACCCTATTCTAGATGATGCCAGGTTTTCCTAGCTACATGGCTTCTTGAGAAGAAAGGCCGAAAAAAACTCAGAGTAATTGTGTTTTTTTTGTCATTTCAATTTCTTTCACTAGTAAAAATAGGTCAAAGTAATCTTAAAATCATATTCCTATCCGCGCTATTTCAAATATCTACCTTTTGAAACATCCATTAGTCTAACCATTTATAGCGCTATTAAGTAGTAATGGTTTTACTAAATTGGACACAGCAGGGCGTAATATAAAATGCCATTAACAGAGTACAATTATTTATTGGATGGGTCGGTGGTTTCGTCTCTTCGTCGGCTGCGAGTTTGATGTACAGTCATCACGTGGCAAATAAGGTGTAAAAAAGGTGTATCAAAATTCTGGCGTTCCTGACTGATTGTCTATCAGACAACGCACAGTCGAAACTATTGGATGTAAGAAGATGACTTTTGGCATATATGTTCCTTGGGGACTGTCAGGTTTGACAGACGCGATCAGAAGAAACGGTTAAGTAAAAAAAATGTGTGAGCGTAGCTGCAGTTAGCCTTTAGTTTCATAATAAGAATATAACTGAAAGCGAAGTGAAGAGCAGTTGACCGAGTCTGGCATTTGTATCATAGCGCTACCGTGCTTTAGAGGGCGCGTAAAGCCGTTCTCATCCTAGGATAGGAATCGTTAGGTTAATTCGAAGACCTTCAAGCGACATAATAATGACCTAGGTCAATACTAATACGAAAAAAAAAACGCGAGTCTAATTTTCCCCCTCTTTACAAAGCTAACAAAACCTATTTCCCACTTTTCCGTTAACAGGTGACCGCATAAACCCTTGCATTTATGTAGGGTGGCACTCCCAGTTGTTGGCCGCGCCTTGCCCCAAATATACAAGCAACGATACCTCTTTGTTTGATAACTCATTAGCGACAAGTTTCGGGTAGCCCAAAAACATGATATTTTGCACCAATTTATTTAAAAGATGCGAAGATGGGTGAAGACTGAATAGATTAATTTAACTCGTTTTACAGCTATTTTGTTTGCTTACCGACTTCAAAAAGAAGAGGTTCTCAATTCGACGATATTTTTTTTGATGTGGAACCTCTGAACTTTTGACTAGGAATACTTTTTTTAATGCTGATCCCCTTTTTTATTGAGATCTGACTTTTTTTATGTTTTCATTAATAAATACAACTCCCGCATTAGGACTAAATCCTGTGTCGCAGGGGGCCTTTACAAAAATACAACTAACGGACACAATGAACACCCAGACTCGAAACAACAATTTGTGAATTACACAGAGTGTTGTCTCGCGTGGGGATCGAACCCACGACACTCGGCGAAGTGTCAAGCGGCGAGGCGGCCGATTAAACCACTACGCCAACCGTGCAGTCAAATCGGGGTAAGTCATTGTAACCTTAATGTAGCCAAGGCGCATTTTTAACGCGTTAATTAACGCGTAATTGGCCATTGCCATCAACGTTAACGCTAATGCAGATGTAGCAGTAGCATTAGGAGTTATCGAGTAGTTTAAGTTATATCTACATAATATATTTTGTGGAGCTTTTCAAGTTTTATTTTTATTTTAGTAGCGTTGAGACTTGCCTGAGCCTTATTATAATGCCTTGGTCTGCCTTTCGTTTTTATCATGTGAATTTGTTGTCAACTCTGGTGTTGGTATTTACAGACCGCGCTGAAGGACATGGCCTAACGATTTTTCCTCAGACAGCAGCCGGGACCGTCGCCCCATGTTTCTTCCGAAGCACCAATCCAAATGGAGAAGTTTGTGAACTACGCTTAACTTTTCTCATCTATTACGAACGTCAATTCAAATCATGCTGAGCGCTGTAAACAACCATGCCTACCGTGTGGTCACGGATTAAGAATACAAACTGTCACTCACTACCCTGTTTCTTTCCGTGGGTGTCATAAGAGGTGACTCAGGAAAATACACAAATAGTATCTTGCGGAAGAGACGGAAAATCCGACATCAAACCCTGTGCCATCTGGTCAGCGGATCATTCTCACTAGTTCCACCAGCAATTAGTTCCATGGAACTAGTGAGACTTTTTTTCGGAGTAGTTCCACTGTAGTTGTTAAGTCCATGGAACTACTGAGAAAAAAAAATCATTAGTTCCATGGAAGTAATTGCTGGTGGAACTAGTGAGAATGATCCGCCAATGTCCAGCAGTGGACTGTTAAAGACTATATGATGAGGATGCAAAGCACTTGACCATACAAGTGGTACATATTAAGTTGTTTTATCCGAGTGCAAATTTTTCCACGCGTAAATCTGCGTCGGTCGCAACTCAATTAGTGGCGCCACCGCACATTCACTGCGACGAACACACTCATTACACATACGACGATATACACTGTACATGCCACGATACTACCGTTTGATTAATACTTAACTGTTGGTGTAAGGGTATAAAGCTTTAGTTTAACTTTAAAAACTTTACTTTACCTTAAGTAAAAGTAAATGCAGAAGCATTAAGTAATTAATTTACTTAAAAAAATTGACGTTCATAAGCGTCACCTTAAGACCTAGATGAATAAATTACTTTGACTGGCTCCGTGGTCCAGAGGATAGCGTATGCGACTGCTGATCGGAGGTCCCGGGTTCGATTCCCGGGTAGGGCAAAAGTGTTACTGGGTTTTTCCGAATTCTCAGTAGCAGCACGGAGTCTGGTGATGTGTTCGGTAACGGCAATAGGCTCGCCCCCTATTACGTGGGACCTAAACATTTTATAGTGAAATGTGGGTGTAATATTACAGCTCTGCCTACGCCTTCGGGGATACAGGCGTGAGTCTATATAATTTGAATCACACACACAAATTGAAAAGATTACTGCAGTAACCAGCTTAAAGCTTTTTTCAGAACATACCCATCATTCGCAGTCCACTGCCTCACATTTACCTTTTCTAATTTGGGTCGGAATAGCACTCTGAGTCAATAGAAGGATTTCGTTTATTATACCACGCATGTGGTGACGGATTAAGAAAACGGAGTGTCACCACCCCATATCATCCCATGGTTTTCGTAAGAACCGACAGAGGGAGCAAATTATGCAGAGACCAGCACTGTAAGAGAAGGAAAACTTGATACAGACCCTATACCAACCCGTTTGGCCAGCGTGGTATAGTAGGCCAATTCCTCCTTTCTAAGGAGAGGCATAGTCCAGCAGTGGACTATTAACGGCTGATGATGATGATACCACGCTGGCTAGACGGGTTTGAAGTCGAGTTTCGGTGTCTTCACACAGATACTATTTGCTTCATCATCATCCCATGAAAAGAAATAGGTAATTACTAATTGGGTAGTGATCACCCCGACCGCGAGGCCTATGACAGATGAAAATAATCCTTAAGTAAACACATATGTACATACAAGCAACAAAAACAGAGATACAAACAACATAACAACATACTCATACTTGTAACAGTTGTAACGAACCGTGAAGGAAAATAAACTGGAAACTCAGATTAACTCTTTTCAATTTGACAAACTTTTGCCATCGTTCATACGAGTTTTGGCACAGCCGTGTTATACGACATGCGTATTTGTACATGTATTACGGTACTAGATGATGGAGTAGAAGATTTTACTTAGACACATGTTATATTTTCGTATTGATTTATTAAATATCCTTATCCCGTGCCTCGGAGAGCACGTTAAGCCATCGGTCCCGGTTGTCATGAAGATCTTTGACAGTCGTTACAGGGCGTCAGTACCTTCTTAATCAACTGACACTAGTCTAAACCATGGAATATAGCTACCCCTTCGGGTTGCGGAGGTCAGACAGGCAGTCGCTCTGTGTAAAAGCTAATTTTCAGCCAAATCCGGTTAGACTAGTAAGCGGACTCCAGATTGAAACTGGGATAACGCAAAGAGGATGATACAACAATTTTTTTGATGATACAAAAGTAGGTCTGAACATAAACTTAAGTTTTAACTTAAGGCTAAACTTAGGTTTTTCTTCAAGGAACGACCAAGTCTCACTCGAAGTCTCCACGCAAAATTTTATCAAAATCAATTCAGCAGTTTAGCCCAGAAAGACACACAGACAAATTGCATTTAAATGTAACTTTGTATAGGCAAGCTCGTAATAAAAATAAGTTTACGCAAAACAAAGAACCACATACGGGTGGATGGTTAGATATTTGCATCATGAATAAAGCCATTTTGACCGATTTACAAAATATCCCTGTCACAAAATATCTGTGTAACAACAACCACACCTCTACCAAAAACTGGGTTAACGATCAACTACCTCAGCAACCCATTTAATGGACGAATTTATTAAATTAATATGACATTTTTAACACGAACGCGAACAGTCAACAAAACATGGCCGGCCTAAAAAAAAAGAAGGTGAATTGTCTTTGCGCATGGGAATGACAAATTAAAAATGAAATATTGTTTATGCGTGTGGATTTGGGTTAGGTAAACACACCCTATTCGCATATTTACAATTGTCAAATAGAAAAACTACATTTTTTTTAATTTAACTTTTACTTATTTGAATTACACGGATAGCACCGTGGTTCCTGCGTTCGCCTCATTACCATTAGTACTGTGGGTAAAATCCTGTTGCTCGAAATCAGGGGGCCAATTCTGCGCCCTGGTGTTGTACGTCTTATGTATACGCGAATATTAAAGTTTCAAATCTATGTCGGAGATTCGAGAATGGAACGTCAAATCTTAATAGATTTGGGCGTATTCGGATACGATGGTTGGCAACACTGAGGTCGGCAGTTGACAGCTGTCAATGTCATAAAATGTTTTATAAGCGAACGTGGAGCTGTCAACAGGCACTTTTGGCGACAGACACAGCGGAGGAAACAAGTGTGGCCTACCTACGTCCGACTTCGCCGCGTTTCCAAAAGTAATCCAATTTCATCCGAGCTACGTGTGTATATTTAGTTTGTGAAGTAAACTAATTATTTTGAGTAAAATCTATGGAGTGTATACTGAGTCTTATTTTCCTGAAATGTACGATGGAGGAAGACCTGAGAAACGGAGAACGCCCATATTCTCCTACGTTACCTACGTGATACGTTATCTATATTATATCTATGTTTTAGATTAACTAGTGATAATACAAAAAAGTATTAAAAATGGTAAATTGTTTAATTTTTAATCCTAATATCAACTCAATATTATTTTACTACTAGGATTAACTTACGTTTGTGGGAATGGATAGGTGTATGAATGTTTGCGATTCTTTCACAATAAAGCTATAGAACGGGATTTTATATAACTTTGTAGGCTTATACATCAGAATAACACATTACCGGCCCATACATTTCGGCATTTTGGCCCGCCGAAACCGCGGTCAAATAAAATCCTGTGACAATTTTGAGGTATATTTATTCCACATTTTGTAATAAAGCCTACAATGTCAACTTAACCCAATTCACCTAACCACCGAAACACTTACAAGAACACAAAAACCTCACTAAAACGCGAAGCAAAAGCCTCAACACCCGTATATTGCTTAGGGTCGGTCTGACAGCCTGTCTGTCCGTCACACCCAGCCCGTAAACGCGTTAATAAACCCACACGCAAGCTAGGCTGAGGAATTTTCCGCACTTTTACAGCGATATTAAATACCTATGGACGGTGTATTAGGTTGTTTTAGTGTATACAGACGGTAAATTCAATGGTTATTCGTATGGTGTGGATATTGTGAGTTCCATTCAAGCTGACATATTGAGTGACAAGCTATGGAATATAGCTATTAGTGTTGCAGGTTGCACAGGTCAGACAGCAGTCATAAAGAGACATAAAGACATATTTATTTCTGCATTTTGGTTGTTTACAACACTTAAACATGTCAAAACTCTATTCTAGATGATGCCGGCTTTTCCTAGCTAAGTGAGAGAGAGAAGAGAGGCCGAAACAAACTCTAAGTCATTGCTTACTTCGCTCTGTAACATACATACACATACATACATAGACTCACGCCTGTTTCCCTGAAGGGGTAGGCAAAGGCATATTAAACGCCCAATTTTCGCCAATGTTTTGATCCCACGTAATAAGTGGCGAGCCTATTGCCGCTTATCGGGATATTTTGTTTGCCAGAGCCTCGTCCGTTGATCGGCAGGTGCACCACTTGCAGGTGAAGTTAGCTTGGGACCCTAAGTTCTTGGAGGGAACCCTATGCACCCTCACTCTGTAAGAGAGCTAATATTCTGTAAAATCTAGTTAGACTACAAAACGGACACCAGGCTCTGAGGCAAATACTTTGGATGCAACAGGGATAACGCTAGGACGATGATGATGATATTGAGTGACCTACTTTATAAGTGGGGTAACTAATTGATCCGACGGCACAAATTCTCTGTTTCTTTACTAGATAGACTACTAGTACTGGGTTCTAAACCACGACGTGCTGAATTGCAACTATGGCTTACTAAACGGTAAAGGTAAAGTAAAAGACCTATAGGTATGTCTGAGAGTTCTCCGCAATGATCTTGAAAGACATGTGAGGTCTGCAAACACGCACTCGGCAAGCGTGTTCGAATGTGGGCTATTCCTTCTCATAGTGAGCAGTTAAACAGTTTATATACAGAGCTGATATTATGTTTTGATTTCTTGCCGTCAAAAGAATGATTGCATCTTTAAAACAAAGGTATTCTGGCAGAACCAAAAAATATCTCGAAGCCTAATAATTATAAAAACCTCTTTCCCCATATCCCTGACAATCCCTGCAAATATTTTTAGTCTAGACTGAAGATTACTGTGATACTAATGGATGTATTGAGAGCTTACTGGTTAGGCGATAATTCTTCACCAATATGGCGAAACCAAAAAATATCCCCGGAACCAAATAAAAAAACTCCTTCGCCATAATCCTGACGTAAGTATTTCAAGTCTAGACAGAAGATTGCTGTGTTAGTCACGGATGTACTTACAACTTACAGGTTAGGCGTTAACTCTTAACCAATATGGCAAAACCAAAAGATATCCCCAGAACCAAATAGAAAAATCCTTTCCCGATAATTTTGATATAAATATTTTTTGTTAAGGCTCAAGATTGCTGTGATAATAACGGATGCATTTAGAACTTACTGATCAGGCTATGATTCTTTACCAATATGGCGAAAGCAAAAAATATTCCCGAATCCAAATAGAAAAGCCCTTTCTCCATAATACTGACGTAAATATTTCAAGTCTAGACTAAAGATTGCTATGATGCTAACGGATGTATTTTATAATTTGGGTTCGCGTGGCCGCCATATTGCATGAGGCACGCAATGAAACGTGTAATTACCTCTACAGACGTGAATCGGACCGACTAACGGCAGCAATGGGCGTTGTATGACGTACCGACGGAATTTTGGGACAGGTAACTGTTGTTATATTTTTAGATATTGTTTTAACAATGCATGGCTGGTTGTTATCATGGGAAGCGATCATTTAGTAGAATGAGGGGGAGGGGGGGGGACATTTTGTTGGCTTGGATGTTATGGGTTTGATTCTCGGATGAGATACGGCTTTGGTTTTTGCCGTGTGGTTGACGGCATAGAATACAAGTGTCACCACCCCCTATCTTCCCGTGGGTGTCGTAAGAGGCGACTAAGGGATAACACGTTGCAAATACCATCTTTGCGTAGAGACGGAAAACTCGACATCAAACCCTATACGCCTCGTTGGTCTCGCGGCATAAATATGCGCGTGGGAGGTCCCGGGTTCGATTCCTGGGTCGGGCGGTGTTATTGGGTTTTTCTGTCACGAAATTCTCAGTAGCAGCACGGAGTCTGGAAATGTGCCCGGTACGGCAATAGGCTCGCCCCTTATTACGTGGGACTAAAGTATATCTGGCGAAAAGTGGGTGTAGAAATACACCTCTGCCTACCCCTTCGGGGATAAAAGGCGTGACGATATGTATGTATGTATACGGTTTACTCTTGTAGAGATTTTCGTCATCTGAGTAATACGAAGTTAACAAAGATGTAATTTCGAATGCTCGCGATATTCAAGTTCTTATTACTTTTAATTATTGTTTCTTTTATCATAATAGTCATGTTTTCTTTATACAACTGACTGCCTCCGTGGTCCAGTGGATAGCATATGCGACTAATGATCGGAGGTCCTGGGTTCGATTCCCGGGTCGGGCAAAAATGTTACTGGGTTTTTCCGAATTCTCAGTAGCAGCCCGGAGTCTGGTGATGTGATGTGCCCGGTAACGGCAATAGGCTCGCTCCCTATTACGTGTGACTTAAAATTCATGGCGAAATGTGGCTTTAATATTACACCTCTGCCTACACCTTCGGGGATACAGGCGTGAGTCTATAAAAAAATATATATATAACAGCGTATTTTCGGCAAAGAGAACCTTCTGAAAAAATAACTATAGGTACAAGAAGAAATTTTCCGCGAAAAAATTAACATAGATATCATAATATTTTGCGTCGCTTTTAATTCTTATCATCGTAGCCCAAGTATTACCTACATAAAATAATGTTATATTACTCATAACATCGTCATTATACGCCGTACTTACGAATTAATTTACTTTTTTACTGCCTTTCACATTCAAAATGGACGTCGCTGCCCAGCTGACATAAATTTCGTATGCCTGCACGTGTTTTCTCGGAAACTGGTTAACCGAATTGGACGAGTCATAATTGTGTTACTGAATGAAAGGGGTGAGCTACATGTATCAATTTGATAAACACTTTGTAAAAGAAATATTTCCAAAATAAAAATTGTGTCCCACTGAATATATTAATTTCCGGACAGTATTGTGCGCATTTTAGCGCATAACATAAGAAAATAGACAGAACTGAATTTATTTACGTTAATTAATCTTTTTGTTGAGGTCTTTTTCTTCACTTATCTAGTCTCAAACTCAAACTCAAATATGTTTATTTCCATAAAATGACAAAAATTTTTTGAACACGTAAGAGAGTAATAGGTAATAAATAATAATAATAGAAGAAAAAAAGTTAATATACTTAAATACATCTTTACATAATTGAGCATTGAAAAAAATGCTTTTTCAGAAAGTGAAGAGGAGAATGGAAAAGAGAAGAATCAGGCAACAAACTCAAGGCCACTCTTTTCATCTTCCAATTTTATACAATGAAATAACTAAGTAACTACATGGCATTTTTCATATATGAGCTGGATTGTCCATAATGTTATCGATAATTAAAATGGTAAAGTGGTAGTGATTTTGACACTTCAGTCTGTGTTTGCGTAATATTCAAACATTTAAATTGCGATTGGTCTGTAGACTATAGCTATTTTTCAAGGATTGACACTGCGTCGAGTGTTGTGGATTCGATCCCCACAAGAGTCAACACGTTATGAGTCTTGGGCGAGTCTTTATGTTCTCTTTGTCTATTGTTGATTGAATATTTTAAAGTCCCATAACTTATAGGATAATTAATCTTAGTGCGAGCGTTGTTTTCAAAACAGTCACTACGCTTAAAGAAGCGTATATGCTTAGACCCTTAACCTTTTAAATATTCATTTAGATTCCTAGGAATCCGTCCTAGTCCTTATTGGAACGGGCTAGACAGGCCGTAAGTATTAGGTTTCGCAAATTCTAAATAAGTTTACAATGACTCAGTAAAACAGGCCTTTTTCTAAGAAATGAAATTCGACACGAGTCACCCTAACCACAAGGCAATCCGATCAGTCATTGTCGAAATATCGTATACAAGGGGACGATAAACGTAAAAAAAGCTTCTTTAACATTTAGCTTTTTGTTGAATTTTATAAATGGCAATAATGCTGCTAAAAGTTTTACCACCCATACCATTCCTATATCCCTTATCCTTTTAGAGGAGTTCGGTATTGTCAATCTTTTTTTATTGCAATAGTTGGGGTAGTCAATCGAGGGTGCGTGGTGGGTTCCTCTTTCCTTCCATTAGGATACTCGTTTGTTCTTTGCAATATCTATGACATTCTTATTTTGCTTACCGGTATAATAAAAAGATGAAGGCGCACATGTTCTTCTACAAACGACTCGCGACAGATTTGTTTTGGTTTGGATAGTCTTACTATTAAAAATGGACAGCAAGGCGCATTCACAATATTTCTTGCTTTCACCCTCCTTTCAAAAATCCTGCCTTTCTTAATTAGAAAGACGCATATGCATCAACCCTTAGCTTGAAATATTATCAATTCTGCTTAAAAAATCCAAATATATATAATATTTAAATAGACATTGCCAAAATAGATTTACGACTACAAATTGACGCCATTTTTTATGGAAAATAGTAGAAATACTGAAAGTGAAGCGGGGCGTGAAAAAGTATTTCTAAAGGTCGTCAAAGTGAGGGCCGCCATGTCACATTGCTTAACCAGCAATTTTGGATGGTGGCCTTCACTATAGGACTTCACTGTCAGCTTACCATCAGGCAGCGTGAAGTCAATTAGACAGGTTTTTTAATAAAAAAAAAAAAAAAAAAAGTGAAATAGAGGACGTTAGGAATTATATTTTGTACACTAAATGGCGCCATGTCGCCATTTAAATAAAATTCTATTTTATTCCCAAATTCAGTTGACGAAGAGGCAATTTTGTTAATAATAGAAATACCGTGAAAGCTTGATGACAGTCAGGAAATTATACCTGAAACAATATAAAAATATAAATTGGATTACAGTGCAATCATTATGCCAGGGACAATTTGTACACATACTTATAATATTTAGAACGACCGGTTGTTTCGATTCCCGCTCAAGTCAAACATTTGTGTGCGTAAACATGGATATTTGTCTTAGTCTGGGTGTTTCTATGTATAATATGTAACTATGTATTTATATAAAAATAGTATATAAGTATGTTTATCCATTGTCTAGCACCCATAGTACAAGCTCTGCTTAGTTTGGGACTAGATGGTGCTGTGTAAATGTGGTAGAATATTATTCGAGACAGCTTACTAGTCTTACCAGATTTGACAGAATATCAGCTTAGAGAGCTCTGAGGGCAATGTCAATCACATACATTGATTATCGTATTATATTCTATTCGTCTAGCGCTTATGCCATTTGGCTAGGCCCTCAGAACTGAAATTCAATGTCAAAGTGAAAATTTTTGAGCATACCACTATGGGTACGCCATTTCTGCCGCCTGCTTTAAGAACTTTAGGCTAAGACTGCACTAATTGGGTACTCGAAGGTGCCAAGCGGCAACTTCAAGGCCGAAACGACGATATGAGGGACTGGTTTGTTCTAGCAGAAAGCAGAAATATGTGGAAGGAGGAGAGGGAGGTCTTTGCCGTACAGTGAGACGCTACAGGCTGGAATAAAATAAGACTTCTTTAATGTAGACAATGAATATATTCTCGCAGTTTCATACGAGGCAAAGATGACAGCATCGCGTGTCACATACAATTAATAGACGTTTATATACCTATTGACTTGTTTATTAGCGCTACAATTGGGGACAAGCCACTAACCTTCACTATAGAAATGACTACATTTCGCCCGCGGCTCCGTCTAATTGTACACATAAAGCTTGCTCAGGAATCACGCTTTCTATTGGTTCAATCTCATCATCCTCCTAGCGTTATCCCAGTTTCAATCTGGGGTCCGCTTACTAGTCTAACCGGATTTGGCTGAATATTAGCTTTTCCACGGAGCGACTGCCTGTCTGACCTCCGCAACCCGAAGGGATAGCGATATTCTATGGTTTAGACTAGTGTCAGTTTATTTTAGAGGTACTGACGCCCTATAACGACTGTCAAAGATCTTCATGACAACCGAGACCGACGGCTTAACGTGCTCTCCGAGGCACGGGACAAGCGATAATTAACAATTCAATACGCATATAACTCTGAAAAGTCATTGGTCCGCGCCGTGGATTCGAACCCGATACCCTCTGCATGGCAGTCTGTTGGTATCTCCACCAGCATCGCTGCTCCCTTGGTTCAATCTTAATCCGTTAAAAATCTATTCGGTGGGCTTTGGGTTTATCACGGTCGCACAGACAGACAGACAAGACGGTGTCCTACATTCTTTATTGAGTTTAGATAGAAAATTGTCATGTATTTTGTGTGAGCCGAGGCTTAGTTCAGTGCCGAAATTTAGGCTGCTTTCAGTTTCATACTAAGTCTCGTTTGTTGTGCCACACGGCGAGGCAAAACGATTTGCCTGTTGACTTACTATTACAACTACTGAGGGGAAGAAGCAAGGCAAGCATCAGTTAGTTTTGTGCATAATAAAAATATGTTTTAGTAGATATATTTTTAAAATATAATTCTAATTTTAGTCAAACGTAAATAGCGCTTCTCAAACTACGCGACTATTGGCTCACAAAATTACAATCCTTTGGCCTCATCCTAATGGTAATACTGAGTGTTCTTGGCGTTTTAGCCTGGCTATTATCAGTAATCGTGAGTTAAATTGCGGCACTAATGTTTACTGCCTTCCCTGATGTAATATCAATTTCAATGGTAATTCTGAAATTACCAGAGTAAAAGTGTTGGAAAAATGTTTTGGTGAATGTTTCAACAAATTACATGTAAACTAAAATTATAAAGCTAAAGAGTTTGCTTAGTTGATGGCATTTAACTCAGAAATTACTGGGTAGATTTAAAAAGTAATTATTCTTTTTATTTTTTAAAGACTGCCTCGGTGGTCTCGCGGCATAAATGTGCGCGTGGGATTGGGAGGTCTCGGGTTCGATCCCCGGGTCGGGCAAAGTGTTATTGGGTTTTTCCGTTAGGCAATTCTCAGTAGCAGCACGGAATCTTGTAATGTGTCCGGTACGGCAATAGGCTCGCCCCCTATTACGTGGGACTAAAATAATTCTGGCGAAAAGTGGGTGTAGCAATATACCTCTGCCTACGTCTTCGGGGATACAGGCGTGAGACTATAAATAAATAAAATAAAAAATAAAAATATTCAACGACAACGCCGGCACTAGGAATAAATCCTGTGTTGCGGGGAACTTTACAAACATACATCCAACGTACACAATGAACACGCAGACTCGAAACAACAATTTATGGTACACATAGTGTTGTCTCGTGTGGGAATAGAACCCACAACACTCGGTGCTGTGTCAAGTGGCGAGGTGTCATTTGTGTTGGACAGCCTACTTCGCGTAAGGCTATAATATCACGCGGAGCAGTAGCTTTAAATAACGCGGGTGTAACCGCAGGCTCAGCTACACACATAAATAAAATTGGAGTGTCTGTTTGTAATATTAAAATAACCGCTTTTTACTTAATGCATATGGATGTATACATGGTACATAGGTATACCGAAATGTCATTTTTTACAACTTTTGTCTGTCTGTCTGTTTGTTCTCGCTAATCTCTGGAACGGCTGGACCGATTTTGACGGGGCCTTCACTAGCGGATAGCTGATGTATCAAGGAGTAACTTAGGCTATTAATTAACCGGGTACGTGAAGTAGTTCCCTCAGGACGCGGGTGAAACCGCGGGAAACATCGCGATAGCCGATATCCACGCGGGCGGAGCCGCGGGCGGAGCCGCGGGCGACAGCTAGTAGTAAACAATTATATTCATAGACAATTCCAAAACATTTATATCATCAATAAAAACGCTGAAACTTCAAGCCAACCGTCAAACTTATGCCATTATATCAGAGACATCGATTATAAAAAAGTAAAGATCAATAATTAAAAAAAATGGAGACTAAAACTCTCATTAAAGGGAGGAATTCATCAGAAATTAAAAATGAATCACGCCTTAATGGAGCGACGAGAAATGGTATTAAAAGGGAAAATATTCAGCCGTTACTTAAATTCTTCAGTAAATTAAATTTATATTTTTAGCTTTGAATAACGGAATATGGGACACTAAAATGATGAACATAAGGGATTAAGTCCCGGTTTCACCGCTATTTGATTAGATTCTGGTAAATTAATTTGTCAGACCCATGCTTTATTTGGAAGATAAGGCCTATAGGTAAAGAGGCCTAAATGAATAGAAAGAGAGGGGTATTGAGAGTCGTAAGAAACAGTACGGGCGGTTGCTAAAAGTGAAGGAAAACATTGTGAGGAAACCTGCATGTCTGAGAGTTCTCCATAATGTTCTCGGAAGACATGTGAAGTCTGCCGACCCGCACTTGGCCAGACAAGTGAAGAACAGCGTGGCGGACTATGCCTTACCCTTCTCAGTGAGAAGAGACCCGTTCCCAGCAGTGGGACAGTTTATATGCAGAGCTGGTATTACCATCATACAAGAGTTTATAGAATTGTATTGACTGACATTTCATTCCAGAGCCTAAACGACTGAACTTCGAAGCATGAAATTTTGGCAGTGGGTTACTTTATAGTTTAAGCACTTGCTAAGTAAGGATTTTTGTATATTACTCCCATTTTTAACAAAATCCCATTAATGTTAACGCAAGCTCAAATAAAATATACCCAATGAATAAACATACATAACAAAAGCCAACCCAATAACGATTAACTTCAATATTATATGAATTTCGACCAAAATCCGACCACAGATCGACCACTAGAATAATTAATTATCCGGACAGCGCACGAAAATGATAATTTAAAACATTATGGGCATCAATCTTTATTTTTAAATGACAAATTTAAAAAGTAACGAAATTAACACCTTTGATATTGACCCTCCGTGGTTTAAAAGGTGTGAGACATCTCGCCCCCTAGCTAGGGGCCAAAAACGCATATCATTAACGGCAGTTTAAACTTCGGTTAATTAACAGGCTGTAGTCACTTATTTGTAATAAAGTTAATGTAAGTAGTAACAGTGATATCTTTTTGAATTAATGGTTTTAAAATGAATCGGTATCACCCTAGTTAGGTTGGAAATAGTTTTTTTATTGCGTGTAATAATGTTTTGTGTTATATATAGTAGCAGCAGTGGTATGAATTTATGTTTCGAAAATTAACAGCTGTCTAACGTGACTAACTGACTGTCTTAACGTTCATGTTTTAATGGTTTTATCGTCATAATTAAAACAATCTGGATTTAATTAGCTGAACCAAGAAAGAAATAACGTCCACGTTAAATAAAAAAAAAAACAAAAAAAATGTAATATGCAGTAAAGTAGGTACTGGGCGCCCATAAAGCACGAGGAAGTATAACGTTAGCAGTCTCTGTTATCAGACCTACTCTGCATTTCTCAGTATAACGTCCACAGACTAAAGATCGACACAGATAAAATTCCCGACGCACAAACTTTTGATGGACGTCACAATTCACAAAAGTTTATAAAAAGAATGTTGTAACGAATGTACAAGTAATAACGGCCTTTCTTGAAAACAACTTTCTATGCGTTTAAAAAGGTTGTATTTAAAACTGATAGATTGATGGTTAAGATGGGTGGAAGTCTTTAAAATCGCAATTTGATAGACCCTCAGTATGAGGAGGTCCTAAGGTCAATGGTGTATAGCTAGTCACGACTAAGTAATGTACGATTGGTGAGAAAATTATTTAGTATTTGTTATAATATGTAAAAGTTGTCGAATCATGATTGGTTATTTGAATTTTACTTGAGTATTCATTAAGCGTCATTCTGCTTATTTCTATTTACAGATTTGCCCAGTCAGGTGAGTAACTGATTTTATCTTTCTGTCTACAAATATATTGCTGGTTCCATCTAGAAGATACTCCACATAAAAGAAACAAGGAAAATTTGCACAATCAATACCTATGTACTCGTAGGTAGGTTTACCAGGCATAATCAAAAACAAATAAGAAAAATACACCAGAGAGAAAAGATAAAAAAGAGAAATTCAAAAAAATATATTCGCTATTATAGTATCACACAAATAAATGAAATACTTAAACCGGTAATTACCACCCCTCGGCGAATTTTCAACACCAGTAAACCCCCCATACTCTACGTACCGTTTAAAAGTAACATTAAAAATATAATTTTCACTCGCTATAAACGTCAAACGAGCTCGAATGGCGGCAACCGTGACAGCTGTCAACGACGCAAGATGGCCGCCATGGCATCATTAGCGCGGCAAAGGATTAATCCCATTATGCCTTTGGGAACTCCTTTGTGGGACGGAGCCTGACCGCGCTAATTTCATGTTTAAATCGAGTATATTTCGTTTTAAATCGTTTTATGCGTATTCCAGATATTCCGTTGGGAAATTACTGTAATTACTTGACTATATTGGCGCGAATGAACGTTTTAAAAAAGGTTGATTGCCTAGTCCCTAAAGATATTGGTTATCTATTTGAATAATTTTGCTCTTGTTATCGTTATTGGATGCGTTTAATTCGCTTACAATATCTTTTTGTTTTACGAGTATAAAACAATTACGTTTGAGCCGAATTGAATATTTTAAATTGTTTTATTTTTCTTATTTCTACAAATCTACACTCATCGAAAAGTCCCCATCTCTAAACCCAAGGGACTAAACTACTTAACCTATTTCGATACTAACTTACGGCCGATCTATACACATAAATAAAATTGGAGTGTCTGTTTGTAATATTAAAATAACCGCTTTTTACTAAATGCATATGGATGTATACACGGTACATAAATCTAAATAACATTTTTTTACCATTTTTGTCTGTCTGTCTGTCTGTCTGTTTGTTCTCGCTAATCTCTGGAACAGCTGGACCGATTTTTTTATGCGACTTTCACTGGCGGATAGCTGATCTAAGAAGGATTAACTTAGGCTATAAATTAACCGGGTACTCGAAGTAGTTCCCTCAGGACTCTGGTGAAACTGCGGGAAACAGCTAGTGTCAAATATGTATCTCAAATCGCCAAATCCATGGACAGATCGAATACTGAAGCCGGCGGCTAAACACCAAGGATAGGTTAAAAAGCTAATCTTTTTTTTTAAATCTAGTCAAATATGATACTGACGCCTTAGAGCCCGGTGCTGCTCAGCAATGCAACCAGATTAGACTGAATATAACATAACATAACTTCACTTTTTTTATCCCCGAAGAGGTAGGTAGAGATGTATCACACATCCACTTTTCGCCAGTTATTTTTCGGTTCCAATGTAATAGGGGCCAAGCCTATTGCCATCTACCGGGCACATTATTATAGACTGATATAAGCTTCAGAATTGTCCCTGAATATTATTATCACTATATTCTAATCCTCAGTATCCGTAGCCAAAGCCAGGCGGCCAGCGTAGATACCTATGTATTATGTACACATTAACTACAGGCAGTTAATTAGCAATTCAGATTGACGACCCACAATTACCTGTATGGTACTTCAGTTTACATAATTTAATGTATTGTTACATTTGATTGACTTGGGTGAAACTAACGTCATGCCCAAAATCAGCCTCGAATTTAAAGTGCTCTGGAGGCAAACATAAGAGCGGCGATAGCCCAGTGGTATACGGACCGGACTGCCGAGAAAATGGTGTCGAGTTCGATCCCCAGGTACACCGGACACACACCTCTGACTTCTCGAAGTTATGTGTGTATTAAAAATGTTAATTATCGGTCGCTTAATAATGTGCCCGGTAGATGGCAATAGGTTCGCCCTCTATTACAATGGGACCAAAACATAACTAGCGAAGTGTGGGTGTGTAATACACCTCTGCCTACACCGTTTTTTTTTTATTAAAAAAAAGCCTGTCAAATTGACTTCACGCTGCCTGATGGTAAGCTGACAGTGAAGTCCTATTGGGAAGGCCACCATCCCTAATTGCTGGTTAAGCAATGTGACATGACGGCCCTCACTTTGACAGCCTTGAGATATGCTTTTTCACGCCCCGCTTAAAGGACCCAGGATCGAGGGAGGAAGGAAACACGTGAGCTGGCAGTGAGTTCCACATCTTTATGGTACGGCAAAGATTAGATGTACCGAACCTTTTCGTACGTGACGGTATCTGATCTACCGTATAAGGGTGGCACCTTAACCGGGCACGTGTTGTTCGGGATAGGAAAGGAGAGGGTCTTTTTACCGATTGTATCACTCACCGTGATACAATCGGTAAAAAGACAGCCATTGACGCTACGTCCCTGCGTAATTGCAGAGATTCAAGGGTCTTAGTAGCCTCAAGGTCACCTATGATACGGACAGCACGCCGCTGCAACCTATCAAGGGCATTTAGCAGGTACTGAGCGGAGCCGTTCCAGAGATGAGAGCAGTATTCCACGCAGGAGCGAACCTGAGTCTTGTATAATAGACACAGCTGCTCCGGCGTGAAAAACCTCCTCACTCTGTTCAGGACACCCAGTTTTCGAGATGCCGATTTAATGACACCCTCGATGTAGTTTCTCTGGTTGAGATTGCGGCGTATGTTCATACCAAGTATATTTAGACTGTCCTGTATCGGTAGTGTACCCTTCAAGGATAAAAGGCGTGAAGTTATGGTATGTAATCAGCCATTCCATACATTTTGTCGATGTTAAACTTGAATTTAATATGACACAGATTTTATTCCGAATTTGGCTAAGTCCCAGAACAAAATTTATTCATTATAATTATCATCCCCTAAGAGGTTTGCATTATACCAAAAATTGCGTGGCAAGCATACTCCCTTCCTTAAAAAGTTTGAAAGCAGTAAAACCCATTGTCCTAAGAAAGGGACTAAAGTGCTTACAAACGGGTCCCATGGGTCCAACTGCAATCAACGAGTAATTGGACTAATCGATAGGAAGCCTGACAACCGAGCGAGAGACGATTGTTCAATGTTTTGGATAATTCGATTACGAGTGATATAAATCGGTCTTTTAAGGCTAGCATTATAGATTAATTACACGTAAATTGTATTCAACGTAAACGAAATGATTATTAGAATAAACATAAATAATAGACTGTAGATAATTAGATATTATTTATTAACCTTATGGTGACGGATAAAAATACAAAATGTCACTACCGCATTTATTTCGTGAGTTTCGTATGAGGCAACGAAGGAAAATACACAAACAAAAAGAAACTTCTGGGTAAATTTTGGAATACATTGCAATTTAGGAGAAGCTTAAATCCAGAAATTGTAAATCTGTAAGATATATAAAGGTCTATGGTATGGGCTGTTTGTCAGACAACCAAATAACACTAACGCGTAATTGGGTTGTAGATAATTCTATACTTTAATTATTTGGACTGGATTTTTTTTATCAACCCATTTCACGAGAGCAGTTCACGAGATCAGTGCGTACAAACCAACAAGCTTCAGTTTTATTCAATAACTAGAGGACGCCAGCAGGTACGCCTGCATTTTTTTTTAATTTAACCGTTTTGGCCGATCCCATGGGAATTTCGGGCAATCCCTTCTTAATGCACCCCTACGGTCCCCAAGGAACATACCTACATGCCAAATTTCAGCTTCCTGCGCTCAATACTAGTAGTTTCGGCTGTAGCGTGTCTGTCAGTCAGTAAGAAACGCAAAAACGATTTTATATATTAAGATTGTTTTCTATTATTTCATAGGATCTATTTGTTTATTGTTTAATCCAATTACTGGGTTATAAAAGAAAGTAATTAGCACACCGATGTTAGTTTAACTGCCTTGTCCCCATTGTCGTGAGTATACGCAACAATTAAACAATATGTGGGAATTCATTGCGTAATGATTGTAAGCGAATAAGTGTTGAGAACTACTACTTATATGTGTAGTTGTTTTTGAGATTGTTATGGACGTATAGACAAATTGACACTGGCTATATTAGACAAACGTCGAAACTTATGCCGAAACGTCAAGGAAGATTTAAAGTATTTTTCCTATATTCTCAAATACATAATTACGTAATACAGACCGGTTACATAAATATTACTATGTGCACAAGTCGCGAAAGATTAAAAATAGCGATATACTATTGGTGATACAACAAACTGCCACGCAGAGGGTCTCGCGTTCGAATCCACGACGCGCACCAATGACTTTTTGTAAGAAAGAAAGAAAGAAAATGTTTATTTTGTGCCTCACAGTAATAAATAACAGAAACCCATTAAAATAAAATAATACTAGTCTAATACAAGAAATTAGAAGGAACAGCTTTATTGAGGCCAAAATTGGAGCCTGCCTCAGCTAATGCTGCGACAAACTTTGCCGCTGCGCTGGTATTCTGGCAGGTCCATTGAGTGGCGTCACTTTATCATTAAATTGTCGTTTGCCTCATGCCTCGGAAGCACGTAAGGCTTCAGTCCCGTCTGTAATGAAGATCTTTGACTGTCGTTATAGTGCGTCAGTAACTCTGAATAAACTGACACTAGTCTAAACCATGGAATATAGCGATATTCCACAGAGCGACTGCCTGTCTGACCTCCGCAACCCAAAGAGATAGCTATCCCTTTGGGTTGTTCAGTTCAACTGAACCCAAAAACGTTTTATAATAGGACTGCACTTTCAATCGCGATTGAACAAAATGTGTTGCCACTTAAATCGATTTTTACCTCCATTTCCCTCATAACTGTTGCACATAATGACAAAAACAAAAGTGATTATATATCCATTATAGGTCTGCGTCGGCGGAAGTGCGATTATAACGGACGTAGTTCCGGTCACGCTCTGGCTGACACACACTGTGGGAGTGAACCTTTACGAGAAGGGGACATGGCAGACAATGTGCCGATTTTACACTAGCAGCATTTTAAAGACTCATCATCATCGTCCTAGCGTTCTCCCGGTTGCACCAAGACTTTTAAGATTCGCATTCTAGTCCAACCATGCCAAATACTATCAAGATTTCCTTCATCATCATCATCCCTCTATACTGTCCCACTGCTGGGCACGGGCCTCTTCTCACTATGAGAAGGGTAAGGCCATAGTCCACCACGTTGGCCAAGTGCGGGTTGGTAGACTTCACATGTATTTCGAGAACATTATGGAGAACTCTCAGACATGCAGGTTTCCTCACGATGTTTTCCGTCACCGTTTAGCAAGCGATAATTAACAATGTAATACGCACATAACTCCGAAAAGTCATTGGTGCGTGCCGTGGACTCGAACCCGGACCCTCTGCGTAGCAGTCTGTCAGTCTCTCCACTAGACTATCGCTGCTGTTATCCTTAAAGATACTTTTTTGTTTCTATTGCATAGGGAGACAAACAAGAAAGCAGGTCATCTGACGGTAAGTAAACTTCTTAAGGTTCCAATGCCGAATTGGTGGAAATACCGCTGCAGGTAGCTGGTTCCAAAGTTTTAATCTTACGAGGCAGGAAATGGCGTGTGAAGCGTACGGTGGAAGAACGCCACTCATCAAGATGGTGAGGGTGGTACTTTAACTTATGGCGAGTTGAACGATGGTGAAATTCTGCAGCTTACGCAGAGTCAGCACCAAAGTGTACTGACACTGGTCTCAGCCAGGGACTATAGGTCAGATGGCAGTCGCTCTGGAGAATAGCAAATATTCTGCCAAATCTGATTATACTAGAAAGCTAACACCGGGCTCCAAGCCATATATGCAACCAGGATAACGCCAAGACTATGATGAGCTTGAACTAGGAATCATAATATTATTATGTGCTTAAGTATTGTCTACCTCAACCTAAGCCAAAGGGCAGGCACATAACAAAACTCAAACGACCAATACTCCACAATATTAAGTTCGAAACCTGTTCAATTTCACCCCACTAAGCAGTATTAAAACCTACTTGTTTTATTTTGTATATTTTTTCACAAAACGATCGGGACAGGTAGGGTTTTAATCTAAAACGAATTCAAGCAAAACTACACCTTATTTTAAGTAAATAAGATACAGTTTCTAATGGCTGCTGTTTGTTAACCGTCGTACAAGCGACAGGTGGTCAGAAAGACCCTTCCTTTTGTTACTTTTGGGTCGTTTTTTCCTGTTTTTGTACATTTTGTGTATTTAGATGCCGGTCATGTGTGGCTCTGTTACGTAAGTTTGGCTAAAGGTTTAGATATACTTGATTCACGGTTTTGGGGTTAATCGATCGTTTAATTCGGCAGTAGACGGTTATATTGAAATCACATTGCGTCAAAACCCGCGATTGTTAAAACTCGTTGTCATCAATGGTCTCTGCTGCTGATTACACAGTAGTGAGAATGTGGGTACACAATTCAATTATTTGGATTGATTCATAAAAAAACACGACACGAACAGACACGCTACAGCCGAAACTATTGGGCGCAGGAAGCTGAAATTTGGCATAGTATGTTCCTTGGGGACCGTAGGGGTGCACTAAGAAGGGATTTCCCGAAATACCCACGGGATCGGTCAAAACAGATAAATTTAAAAAAATGTGCAGGCGTAGCTGCTGGCGTCCTCTAGTACATTTATAAACCTGACGTTCATAAGCATCAGTTTGTGAACTTAGTAAATAATTGATATTTGACTTTACATCTAATGATGAATCTGAATAATTTCAACTTTCGTCTCCATAACCCATAGCATATCGGAATCGAAGCGAAAAATGATCCAGCCATTGCATAAAAAATAAAATAAAACAAAATAATCATTACAACAGCCACATTTATTATGCAACTAGCGAAAGGATACGAAACGGTCAAGCGTGAGCGGCCACAGCCGAACCGTAAAATAGGGCGGGAAGTACTATGGACAGATAACGGTTCGAGACGGTTTTTTACTATAAACGGTTAGTACAACCCTAGGTATGTGTAAAATCGATCATTTATTCTTATATATTTGGGGTGTAATTTACCCCACGCGATTGTCAATATGGTGTAATTGACAGGTTAATGACTGACCTGCCTAGGGTTCGGTGCAAGGTGGTGTCTATTTTTAGAGCTATATATTATCAAATGATCAGCAGAATTTGAGAGGCCTGTCGGACTGGTAGTGGTTACTAATACGCGGTGGCGTAGCGTCGAGCGAATAGATGACTATTTTAGACGACTCAAACACTAGTAATAAATCCTGTGCCGTAGAGCCTTGCTGATTTCAGCATGATTAGACCGGCTGGACCGGAGAAGTACTACCCTCTCACAGAAAATCGACGTTAAGTAACAGTACCTAAACTGTTGCGTTTCGCTCGTTGAGTGAGAGTACCGGAGGCCCTATCCCTTATTCCTTCTCCCTCATCCCACTCCTCATCCTATCCCTTTTCCAAACCCCAAGGGGCGGCAACGCACTTGTGACTCCTGTGGTGTTGCTTGTGTCCATGGGCGGCGGTAATCGCTTACCATCAGGCGATCCGTCTGCGCATTTGCCGCCTATTACCATAAAAAAACAGACACAATGCACAACCAGACTTGAAACAATAATTTATGAATAACAAGAAGTGTTGTCCCGTGTGGGGATCGAATCTACATCACACGACGCAGTGACAAACCCTGGGGCGGCCGCTTCAATGACTACGCTGCAATAAAAATGTAAAGGAGAAGAATTTTCGTACGAACTTTTCATGAAAACCACAATCACCTGTCGTACCTCAAATAGAAGTAACAAACGTATTACAAACTAGTTTGCAACTAGTTGCGTTCCGTCGACAACGCGTCGCCAACTTGTCTAAGTTCATACAATGCTAATTACGAAAGTAGACGCTTCAGACTATGAATATTCAGGCACATACGCGGCGCATGTATCAGTTATATGCATTGAAACTGAATTTTAATACCTAGGTTCTGTATGGTAAGTAGTTGAGAATATCATATAGAACATGGCTTACGAAAAGATATGCCTTATTATATAACTAGTGTATCGTTCCGGCTTCGCACGGGTTTTGTGCATATAATAAGTAAAAGTATGAGGTCAGCTACCGGTTGAAAAGCTAGTCCAAATCCCATCCTGATGCGCAGTTTCATCACAATCAGACATAATTATAAGCAATAAAAGGTTTTGCATCGAAGAGTTAAAAATATCCGTTTATTCATTTTCTCAAACTTTCGCTTTTATAATAATAGTATAAAATGTACCTACTCGTTTATCAAATAGAGTTCTCTGAATTAGTGAAAATCGCGGCAAAATCCGTTGCATGGCTTTAACTATTTTGATGTCATATAGAAACAAAGACCTAGAATAAATGAAGGTTCTAGAACAGACGGCTACTGAATACTACAAAGCCATTAATGCAGTAAAAAAAGCCCACCCAGGCATCGAATTCGTGATTCAGATTTCCGCTCTTTCCATCCAATATAACATATATCACGTTTTAAATATTAATTCAAATTAACACGGATATTAAAACATGATCCGGCATTAAATAGATTTATGACTGTTAGCGCAATTAATCACGACGACTGTAGTGGTCGAAATTCGACCCCGATTCGTTTAATTTATTTGATTTTAAAATATTCAAATAAGGGTTATAATAAAAAATTTCAACAACTCAGTATTAAATTGGAAATTACATAAGCGTTATTTAATTTTTAAACATTCTACTAAGGGCTATAATACCTAACCATTTTTCATCACTGAAATTTTGTATTAAATCAGCAATGACAAGCGTTACTAAATTTCCGAACGGGAAAAACGAAATTTATATCTAATCATAACATAATTATGTAGCTCTGTTGCGATGTGAACGAAGTATAAACAAGAAAATAAACAAACGAACACACTTTCGCATTTTTATATATCTAAGTATGGATTTTTATATACCTATGTACTTCACTCGGCACAGTCGGCACTTCATTAATCGGCATAAAAAATAATCATCATCCTAGCGTTATCCCAGTTGAATTGTCTTGGATCCGGGGTCCGCTTACTTGTTTAACCCGATTTGACAGAATATTAGCTTGTCCACAGAGCGACTGTCACTGACCTCCGCAACCTATAGTGTTAGCAATATTCCATGGCATAGACCAGTGTCAGTATATTCTAGGGCACTGTCTCCCCATAACGACTGTCAAATGTTTTCCATGGATGCAACCGGGATAACGCTAGAGCGATGATGATCAAAATATGGCTTACAGAATAGTTGTAGTAGACTTTTAAATATATTTACTGGAGTAATTTACCTGAAACGAGAAACAGAAATGATTTAATATGTGTTGAAAGTTTCAAAGCGTTTAAGTCACAGAGTTAATGTAACTTTCATAAAGTTAATCACGTAGCCTTTAGCAAAGTTACTGCTTTTTAAAAAAGATAGACGAAAAAGACTTTTATTTAAACTTAAATTTAAATAATTTTAGCGAAAAATAACTCTATTTACGTACTTTATATAGGCAGCGGTAGGCTAGCTACCTAGCTAGTGGATATGCTTATGTATAATCTATATTATACCAAAATTTCATTAATATCCGTTCCATAGTTTTTACGAGAAAAGTGACAAATATATGTACATCCATCATATAATAGTAGAAAAACTAAAACATTATAATGCTAACAAAAACAAGAAAATATAAGTACGATTCACATAGATATCCGTGTTTCACTGTTGTGTAGAAGGGTTAGACCTAATGCAACCACCGTACATAAGTGTGGGTTGTATTGAAAGGCTTCACAATTCACTTGCCTTTCGAGAACCTTATAGAGAACTCTCAGACATATAGCAATCGATATTTATGCACTTACGTCATGCAGCTTTCCTTATGATGTTTTTCTACACAGTTTAGCAAGCGATATTGTCACAACTTCAGAAATCCAAAGTTTTTTTTTATTGTAATAGGCGGCAAACGAGCAGACGGATCGCCTGATGGTAAGCAATTACCGCCGCCCATAGACACAAGCAACACCACAGGAGTCACAAGTGCGTTGCCGCCCCTTGGGTATAGGAAAAGGAGTGGGTTTAGAGAGAAGGAGTAGGGGATAGGGCCTCCGGCACTTTCACTCACCGAACGAAACGCAACTGTTTAAGTACTGTTACTTTACGTCGATTTTCAGATTTTTCATTCATGCTGAAATCAGCAAGGCTCTACCACCGTTGCGGCCTTATGAACCCGAGATCATCTACGTAGTAGTCTGTCAGTCTCTCCACTAGGCTATCGTTGGTTTAATAATACACTTGAGCAATTACAGTACAATTACGGAGAAATGTTACTAATTCTGTACAAGCGATCGGGTCAGTGTACGCTTAAGCGATCACTGAAAGTGTATGCACTCTTGTACTGCGTCGGTTAGTGACGCAAACAGCTTTTAATGGAAATAAAGCAAACAAAGGTTTTTTTATTCGTCGGATTAAAGATTACAAAATGTCTCTTCTTCATTTAATACCATGGGTGCCGTAAGAGAAGAGAGAAGACAATGTTGTAATTTACAATAATATCAAAAATCTGAATATATAGTGAAAGATGCTCTCTACTGCATGGGGTTAGGGGTGCATAGGGTTCCCACCAAGGGGGTGCATAGGGTTCCCACCAAGAACTTAGGGTCCCAAGCCAACCTCACCTGCAAGTGGTGCACCTGCCGATCAACGGACGAGGCTCTGGCAAACAAAATATCCCGATAAGCGGCAATAAGTTCGCCACCTATTATGTGGGATTAAAACACTGGCGAAAAGTGGGCGTTTAATATGCTTCTGCCTACCCCTTCGGGGAAACAGGCGTGAGTCTATGTTATGTTATGTGATGCTCTCTACTGCTCTTCGCTATATGTGCGCCCGTCCTAAGGAAACTACATGATGCTAATGGTATCATCGTAAAGAGACGGAAAGCTCAACATAAAGCCCTATGTCAACCTGTTTGGCCATGGTTTTAGGGTAGGCCAAATTCTCTTACTTACCATGCTATCACAGTCAAATAATCCATACTGTCGTTCGACGAACGCGTCTAGACGGGTCAATCGTGCGGGGGGCAAGAGGTGAGACGCGGGAAGAGCGGTACCTAGTTACGTATGTCGCCTTAGTTCCTAACTAGGTACATGTTTTTGGGGGCTGGCGCGTGCTTGTTTTTTGTTCGTTACTTATTTATTTGCTTATGAATATTAATTAAGATGGTGAATACGACTTGTGCTGTGAGACATTGCAATTCTTTATGCTGCTTAAGGATTACAATAAATAAGGATATAAAAAATCTGCGATTTCATCAATTCACTTACACCAAAAAATAAAATTTCATTAATTATAATTATTTATATTATTTTGAAATGTATGTAACTATAACCACTTGAAATAATGTGCACGTACCTCCTAATCTACTAACATTTTACAATATCTCATGTTGGCTAAATCACAGAATAAAGTAGTAATTACTGTACGTAAACAACATGGCAGACGTAAGAAAATATGCGTTGTAAGGAAAAATTCGATTCAAGTTTGATTTTATTTTCATGCAATAAGTACCTAGTATCTTCGTATTAGGTAAGTACATAATTATCACATATTACTATGTATCTTGGTAACGGCGCGTCCTAGCTCAAAAATAACTATATTTTTGGCCCCCTTTTATAAATCCCACACATGTTTTCCGTAATCTCATAGCCCGGTCACCCATCCATAAAATGACCGTGATGTCTATTGCTTTACTTTAACGTAGTTTGCTCGAAAATAAATCTGCAAAATACCTACTTTCTATCGATGACATAGGCTCTTCAAGCTGATCCCATGGTGGGTAACCATCCTTTCAACGACCGCTATGTCAATTGCTTTATTTTAACTTGGTTTGTACGATAAAGACCTAATGAAAAATGCTTCATATCCTTAATCGGTCTCCCACGACACCTGGGGGATGAAATAGTTGCTGATTGACACTTTGTATGCAAAGCTGTCACCGCACGAAAAAATGCATACTTACTGTTTTATAATATTTTTTTATTTATCGTTAATTATTGTAATATAATAAATAAGTGATTTACACTATAATATTCATGTAGCGTAGCAATATTGTAATATTTTTCTATAATAAATAGACGGTGTTTGAATAAGTAGGTATTGTTTACATGTGGCAGCCCTAGCCTCCTTACCCTTGTCTAGACGTTGTCGGCTTTTTCTTCGAGATCAAAGGCGTCAAACTACTGTATGTCTTTATACTGTGATGCTATTGTGACGTGATTTGCTTTCTTTCATTCTTGAGTACTGATTTATTTTCAGACTTGTGAGATATACCTATTAATTCATAATTCTAATCAATATCGTTTTTAAATTAATTTTGTACATAATATCGGGTCAGCGTACGTTTAAGCGATGTCTGAAAGTGCAACTACGTGTAGTCTTATACTGCGTCAGACAATGACGCCGAGAGCTTTCAAGTGTAATGTTTGTACATATTTAGCTTTTTATTAATAGTTATGAGCGGCTGAATCGAGAACTTACACACAACAGCATCTTGTCACAAACTAAGTAGAGCTTGTACTATGGGCTCATGACAAGGGATAAACATACATGATGTATACTTTTTTGTAAATACATACATAATATAGGTACTTATGTATTATGGCATACTAATATGTTTCAGCGATATTCCATGGTTTCTCATACTAGTCTATCGTCTTAAGCACTTATGATATTATCGTAATTGGAGCAGCGAACACATTCTATATGGTTTGCATATTAATTAATTGGTTAATACTGTAACTAGGTTTCGTCTGTGACTTGCTTTGTGTGGACTAGATGTCGCTATTTATCGTTTGACTTTAGTACATACATAACATATACTCACGCCTATTTCCCGAAGGGGTAGGCAAAGACTACGGAACGCCATTTGCAACGATTCTGGCATATGTATATCTCTCTTGGTTCATTCACCCCCTTCAATTTTTAATGCATGGTCTTTATATTATTGACTTTAATAGAGTGATCAATGGGTTTGTCTGTTTGTCTGGTGTATGGAGTCTCCGTATACTTTGAATGACACTAGTTGCGCCTGTGGTTTCACTTGCTACATATTATTAACGATTTTTAACAGTTTATGCACATTTTCTTTGTACGGTAGCATTTTTATGTCCTTAACCGAAAGGCAGAAAGGAGGCACAGTAGCTTATGCTATCTGTTATCTGCAAATTAACTTCAAAGTCGGTAAAGCCGATTTGACGTTATGTATGGTGAAACAAGGAATTTAAGTAATTTTTCTCGTTATTGTACTTACTAAGGGTCGGCGCAAACGGGCCACCAACCACAGCCACTGGTGGCCAGCGACAGCAACTAAACACACTTTTTTCATATATTTTGTATACACGCGCCGCACACGTGTGGCCGGTAGCGGCAACTCGCTACAGAAGTAAAGATCGGTGGCCCGTTCGCGCCGACCCTAAGTATTTTTTTTTACTGAAAACCGAACTAGCAAAACAGAACTAGACAGAACATAAGTATATACGATTGCAAAATATTCCTATTAAAAAAACAAACCTCACATTTCTTTTCCAGCTTCACAATTACATTATACACGGCTCGTATATTAGAATTTGCCTCAGCCGCGTATTTCATGGCCTCAGCCAAGAACAATGGCTGGTGATGACTTGTGGCCAAGTTATGCGCCATCCACAGAATATTAATATTGCCTGACGTACGTATATTTAGTATATATTTCGTTGTAGGTTTGAATCGCGGACCGGTCGTGGCATAATTAACAAGGTCGTGGAATCGGATCGGGTAAGAGGTATTGGATAACATTATAAATCGCAGCAAGTAAGGATATACAGACCCAAAGACTGCCTTGACTGCACGGTTGGCGTAGTGGTTTAAGCGGCCGCCGCGCCGCTTGATACTGCGCTGAGTGTCGTGGGTTCGATTCCCACACGAGACAACACTTTGTGTGATCCATAAATTGTTGTTTCGTGTCTGGGTGTTAACCCCCGCGACACAGGATATCTTCCTAGTGCGGGAGTTGTCTTCAAAAAAGAAAAGAAATAAACAAAAATTATCCCAGTTGCATCCAAGAACTTCGCCCGGAGTCCACGCACTAGTCTTACCAGATTTGACAGAATATCTCTGCACTCTCGGTCACGACCTACAGCGGCGGGCGACAGGGGCGAGCGTGTTCGATGTACATGGCGGGTTTACTGTGACGCGGCGCGCGGCCGCCTCAAAGTAAACACGCCATGTAGATCGCCGCTTAGACCGATCTCGTGACCAGGCCGTACACGGTAAGAGGATCAGAGAGGGTCCGCTATCTATGCTATGCAAATTGGATAGAGCTTTTCCACAGAGCAACTGATGTCTGCACGCCGTAATTGAATGGGATAGCTTTATTCTATGGTTTTAGATATGGGTAAAGACAGTCATAGATCTTTTTGCAGAGGCAGGTACACTTTTTTTTGCTTTTCATTTTGTCTCACTGCTGGTCAAAGGCTCATGGATTTTCGTGACACTCTGTATGTAATACAGTTAGGAATAAAAATAATTTGCAAGCGCAGTGACGCCCACCATGTAAGGGCTAGCGCATACATACAACTTTAAGTCGAACAACTATTTTGTTGTGTATCATATGTTTAAAAGAATATATGAAAGCGCACATATTGTCAACTCGATAGTTGTTCGACAAAAAAGTCAAAAAGCTTATCGATTTGCTTTTGATTTAAAAGTTGGACAACTATCGATCAAGCGCTCAATTTGTATTGCATTGTATTGATGTACGCAGACCATCGACTAAACAGTCGATCCGCGACTGACCACGACTACCAATCTCGTATAAGGATTTGAAGCGGCGCCACGTCTCTATCTTTGTAAACACCTGGACTCGAGTGTTGCCGAATAAAGACTGGTCGATTTGAGGAGATAAAAAAATCGATTGTATGCGCACTTCCATCAACTAAACTGTTTGGTTGAGTAGAAATCACGAAAAGTGCAAAACTCGACGAAACAGTTTAGTTGTATGTATGCGCTCGGCCTAAGGCGTGGTCAGGACCCTCAGATGATCTATTACACTGGTCTAAATGAAATAACATAGCTATTTCATATCATTTTGGGTTGCAGACGGATGGACCCCGAGCTCCATGTTGAAAATCTATAATGAATCTCGAAAATAATATATAATTTTGGGTCAAACCTTCGCAATTTAGAATAAACTAGAGGACACCAGCAGCTACGCCTGCATTTTTTTAAATTTAGGTACCCGTTTTGGCCGATCCCGTGGGAATTTCGGAAAATCCCTTCTTAGTGCACCCCTACGGTCCCCAAGGAACATACATGCCAAATTTCAGCTTCCTGCGCCCAATAGTTTCGGCTGTAGCGTGTCTGTCAGTCAGTCAGTAACGCAAGGATTTTATATATACAGATGACAAGTTCCTTCCAACCTGCCTGTAGTTAACCTGATAGTATATGGCCTACTAATTCAATGTTAAACAATACCATCTGTAATGCTAATTAGGAAACGATTATAATTATTCGTGACTAATAAGGCGACACTGCGGTTAATAGACATTTGTTCGGTTCAGTAACCTCATTATAATTTATATTTATAATATCAAATAAGACGTATGTCTTCTTTGATATTAATAAACTGGCTGATATTATAAAGAACTGATATTATTAATACCAGTAAGACTAAGTGACAGGACGAAGGGGAAGACCTAGGCGGACGTTCGCTGACCAGATTGGAAACATTCTAAAAAACAGGACTGGTTAAAAGTACCCTAAACAGAATAGCATGCACGAGGTATTTTATGGGAGTGAATGAAGCAAGAGAGGTATGTCAGGATCGTTGCAAATGGCGTTCCGTAGTCTCTTCCTATCCCTCCGGGAAATAGGCGTGAGTCTATGACTCTACGTATTTATGTATGTAAAACTAAGAGAAGGGACTTCTGATTTTAATCATTAAGAAAAAAAAAAGTAATTTCCCATAATTTAGCTTTTCCTATTTAGTAACTAAGAATTTTCTTGATCAGTCTGATTTCATACAAGAGCCGCATCAAAATCGATTCATTTGTTTACGAGCTACGATGCAGCTAGTATCTATAAGGCTAATTTTATTGTTCGTTTACTACTGTTAAAATGATGTTTCTTTTCGGGTAAATTAAATAAAATTAAAAAAAAATCTGAGACACTGCTAATTTGTTTCTCTTTCTAGTTTGACGAAGTAGAACAAGAGACTGATACTCTATTTTTAAGCGACTTCAAAAGGAGGAGGTTCTTATGTCTTTATTTTTCACTTTATTGTTTTGTGCAGTGCATTAAGTTTAATCAACAGCATTGTCTGTTCCCCGCGTATCTCCCGGCCGCACACGGACGGCGATTCTGCATAAGAATTGCGTACTAAACCCGTCAGCCATTGTGTCGGTTCGTAAACCCCTCTTTGTCACACATACACTGTATTTTCGCATTATACGATGCAGCTACCGCTAATATATGGTCAAGGGGAATATATTATAGGGATACCATGAACTATGGGGAGTTGTTATACACATCAATGCCGTGAACTATGGGTATCGCTTGCAAAGCTAAACAACTACTTGCGTTTTCTGCTGGTCTGGTACTTTTCGATCGCTCTGCATATTTTAGAAGGATCCTAATACATCCAGATCAGAGAGGTTGGACGTTTAGACTAGAGAGAACATGCTCGCCATATTTCCATATACCGAACGTGCAACACGTAATGTCAGTTGGTCTTAGTTGGTTAATCATAACGTCAAATTACGCGTCTCATTTAAAGAGGCATAGACTCTTTACATACTGATATCTTTGACTACATTATCTAAATAGCCGTGATGTGATCTGTCATCAGTGTAAAATTTGTTGGACGTTTGTGTTTACATTTTTAATAACTTTTTTGCATTTAAATAGTAAGTAAGCTTATAATAATTAAATAGTGTACTCATTAATTAATACACATCGAGTATGTGATATCGGGATGTGGATGCCGCTATTCTCGGAACGGAAATAACAGGAGAAACTTTATCTTCTAGTAGTAAGTCGGAATTTTCCAACAAATTTATTTACTTTTCTCGTATTAATGCTATAATGAGTGTTAAGTTTACACAATATCATTGTATTGCAAATCAAAGGAACAGCATACGTATGTGTTATGAATTTAACTCACAAATTGTTATTTTGTACATTAATAGCCTTAGTGATTTGTGTGATAGATTTGACAGTGAAAGGAGATATCGATGTTTTTTGAATGAGGGATAAATACGGAAACTAACTATCGGACATGAATGTAAAACTGTAGCTGGAAGCGACAGCGGGTAGCCGCGGTTGCTAAGTTGGCAATAAACAAAGACGTCCAGCGGTCTAATTTTCTATCGCGCGTTTGATAGTAAGCGCAGTTTAATGTACATAATTTACTTAGATACCTACCTTAAAAGTAGCGTCTATTAACCTAAAGCCAAGTGTTCCAGTGTACGCGCGTGTGTGTAGGATTACATTTTTGCATCTATAAAATAGTAGATGGATAAGGGATGTAAGTAGCATTTTTTATTATTAAGAAGGTGTTTTTTATTACAGGTTGCCTATTAATGACGTCACAAGAAAACTTTGGATAAATGCCGTTGGACGGCCTAGTTTGATTTAGCAGAAGTACCACCGTATTTGTTCACGTCATTTTGAGAAAAACTGTTTTTAAAGACAGAAAGTACCTGGCGTCGTTTAAAACCGAACGCTGTCCCTACATTACATTTATGCCCGGACATTGCATACCCGGTAGAATTATTTATCCAAAGCTAAACAAAAAGAGTGTAATTTTAGTTTGAACATATTAATAAAATATAATAATTACAATGATTTTAATTAATCTACCTACTTCTATATTATTTATCATATTAGTGCTATCCTGACTGATCAAAGACGTCTTGCCTTGTAGTCCGCTACATAATATTCTACCATAAAATACAATATTCTTTCACATTCACACAACATTATCTGGTCCCAAACTAAGACTGGGTTGCATCATCTTACTTTAACAATGACAAAGATCGCAATATCTGTCAAAGTACCGGTTAAGCAAAAAATTAGTTGCACCACTTGACAATTGTTAAAATGACGTCATAATTTTACGTTAACTGTAACCGCCCGATATTGGCCGGTTAATGTTATTGTTAAAGTCTAATTGTTAAATTGTTCTATTATTGATACGCATCGAATATAACCACCAAAAATGTCACTGCTTCGAGAAATACTCGCAGAAACTAGTTCTTCTGAAGACGAATGTGATTTAGACCCGATAAGTGTAAGGCCTAGGAAAAGAAAAGTGTATTTCTCCAGAACCGATCGAGTTTCAAAATGGGACAACAAATAATTCTTGGCTAGATTTCGAGTCTCCAAAAATGTAGCGCGGTGGCTAGCTCAACGGTCGGAACACTCTCTGTGCTAGCTACCTGAAATTGTATTAGGTAGAGATGAAAATAATAACAGTTGAAAAGATAAATGTGACGATGCCAGGAATCGAACCTTAGCTGGTCCGCCACAATGCGCTGGTGGTGTGTGACTGGCGAGTGTTCCTACGACGATCATCTTCTATGTGCTAGTGGACTGTATGGCTTCGATCTATTCGGGGCTTCAGAAATAAAACATCTTCATACGTTGAGAGCGATGCTGTTCAGGTGTACGGTACAGGATGGCTACATATAGTTACTTGGTTACAACATTGTGGTTAGGACGCCAACAAACTGGCCAAAAATATGGTCCTTACTTAGAAATTTTACCTTAACGCCGACCACCGCACCGAACATATGCACAACAAATCTTTATTTGTGATACATGTAATTATCTTAGATACTATGGTACATGCATATATGTTCTATATATAGCTAGATAGGTCAAAAAGTTCTATCGAACGGTATATAATACATAAACCTAACTGTTTGCATCACTAAGTTATTCAAGAAAAATTATCGAAAAATGTTGTCACACAAGGATCCGCCCACTATATTTTCTATAAAAAAACTATGAAATACTATAATTATGTATGTAATTTTGGTGGGCCGTTGTGTGCAACTATATGGAGCATCTAATACAAATCATAAAACAAACGCCATGGAAATAGCTTTATTCAATTCTAAGATAACATAATAAAACCTACGATGCATAAGTAAAAATACAAATTTTCTTAAGAAAACACTATCGTACATAAACAAAGTTTATGATAAACATGCATATGTTTATTATTACGATTATTTCGACTACCTATATAAACCAATAACTAGCAATAAGAAACTATTTAAACATGATTTCAAGCCTATTCAAAGCTAAAAAAACACTTATAAAACTATAAAACTACTATGTAAACAAAACAGCTGTTTATCAACTATTAGTTCTTATCTATTACAACTGATAACACTATTTATGATCGATATCTAAGTCCCTACGGTTAGCACAAGTATAAGTTTAATGCTTATACACTACACGGCACTACTTATTACCGATTTGCGAATTTTCACTATTCTAGCGTTATTTTCTCACTTTGACGCGTCCGGGAACCGAACCCGGTATACCTACCGCACGATTGGATAGCACTATTTTTACACGATTTTCACTCGCGGTTTCGAATACACTATTCACTATAGAGTTTTTTAATGTCTGTCGCTAAGAATAAATAAGTATGAAATTTTGAGCACCAGGCCCTTCAATATATTTATCATTGTATCTGTTTATGTACCTTTTTGCCACTCTCTTGATATTCTCAAATTTGTATTTGAGCTGCTTTACAGTGCGCGGGATCTCTCCAAGGGCATTAAAATCGCTTTCTATTAAAGTCCACACGCTATCCTTTTGCTTACTTCTTATAGCATCGGTTTTCCTACAAAATAATACATTTTGATGATTGGTTATTAACGATTGAAGTCTATCGACTTCAGCTCCGCTAAAGTTTACGCTTCTTTCCCTGAAATATACAGAATTTAACGTAAAGATAGGCATAAGTTTGTGTGCTGTAAAAAGAATAACACGCAAGTGTTATGGGCAACAGAATAAGTTGTGCATACTTACTTTGTTTGGCTGTTTACGTACAAGCTTTTTGTATTTGATGCCATTATTATCTTCTACACTTCGTAAAACTTGAACTCGTAATAGGTGTAGTATAAACAAGAAAGATAATCAAAATCTTTTAAAATGTTGCGCGTTCAGCGCGTTCAATTCGTTTGACGTTCGATATAATATTTGACAATAGACATCTTGAAATTATCAATAACATAACAGCGAAGCTCTAGTATTGCCGGACTTAAAAATAGTTCCCGCAGCGAATCGGGGTAGATTACGCCTCATTTGTCTAGCAACCCTGTAAACTTTAACATTAGCAACAAAAACGTTGGTGCAACACATTTTGCGGCAGCCGTCAAGTTTACTGTTAAAGTTATTGTAAAATTTGACTTTAGCTTTTACTTTAACCGGTGATGTGGTGCAATCCACTCTAAGCATGCCTTAGGTTATATTTCTTTGATCCAGATTATGCAGATACCGTTAATATACGGTCAAGGGGAATATATTATAGGGATATCATGAAATATAGGCACATAGGGATCGCTTGCGTAGCTGAATAACTACTTGCGTTTTCTGCTGGCCTAGTACTTTTCGATCGCTATACAAATTTGGCGGCTTATGGCACGGCAATCGGACAGGAAATTGACAAAAATAATTGAAATTTTAATACAATTCCTACATATTATGTAAATCCAATCCGTGTGATTACAGAACAAGAATACAAAGCGTTACTCATCATCATCATCATCGCCTTTAACAGTCCACTGCTGGATTAGGCCTCTCCTTTGAAAGGAGGAATTGGCCTGCTATACCACGCTGGCCAAACGGGTTGGTGTAGGGTTTGTATCAAGTTTTCCTTCTCTTACAGTGCTATTCTCTGCATAATATGCTCCCTCTGACGGCTCTTACTACACCCAGCCATGGGATGATATGAGGTGGTGACAATCCGTATTCTTAATCCGTCACCACACGGAGAAGTGACTACCCCAGAAGAAAGTGTTACTACCCCATTTTATTCCGTTGGTATCATGAGAGGTGCCTAAAAAATACACAAAGCAAATCGTATCTTTGTGAAGAGACGAAAATCAACACCCGATAACAAACCCAGGACCGCGTGGTATAGTAGACCAAATCCTCCTATTGACAGCGCTAGTGTTGCAGCAGTTTACGATGAAGCGAACCATACCAAATGTACCAAATGAACATCATTTACTGCTTGAGTATGTATCAATAGTTACTAAAATTTTACTAGTAGATGTCTACAATGTGAAACAGTTGCAGCTCCTTACAAAAATAAAATGTACAACCATTATATTTGATTGAAAAGAGTGGGCATGAGTTTAATTGTCCGTTCTTTCTCGTGGTTCTACCTATTGCATTGCGAACGTGGCAGTAAATGTAAATGTAGAATCATTAAGTAATGAACTTAAATTTTGACGTTCATAAGCGTCACTTTGTGGCCTAGATGAATAAATTATTTTGACTTTGACTTTACAAGAGAGTCTAAGTCCAGCAGTGGACTGCCAAAAGTTCAACAGAATATCAATTGAATAACAATTAAAAGACATAGACGGAGGAATATTGCGGTGGGATCTGAGTATATTCAATTACTGACTCTTTATAACGAGGGTCAAAGATATTTAGAATACAACAAATAATATTCTACAATTGTTTATTCCTCTGCGAAAATGGACGAACGTTCAATTCCATGTTTATTACGTTGCATTTCGAAATAAAAACGATTCGACGCAAATCTTTGTCAGAATATTGAAAATACAATTTCCATATTCAATATTGATGATTCGTTGGCGTGTCTGTCTGTGCATTTTTATCTGTAATAGAGTTTACTGGTACAATAGTTTAAAAAGGAAGTGATGGTGAAGGTTTCGATTTTGTTGCCAACAAATACTAAAAAAGTTGACTATGATTATGTTTTCTATCATAGATAGAAACAAAGAAAATGTATACCGATGAGATAAATCACACTACCTATAGTTTTGCGAAAAAAAAAATATTTAACCCTTGAAAATTCTTTGTGAAAAATCATCCTCCGAGCGTTATCCCCGTTGTAACCAGGGTCCCCAGCCTGAACTCCGGGATAGCGACATTCCATGGTATAGATTAGTGTCAATTTATTAAATACGTGGAGTCAAGTACCCGACTCCACGTAACGACTCACGAAGAGCTTTGATAAACTCTTCATGAAAACCGACACCGACGGATTAACGTGCTCTCCGAGGCACGGGGCAAGCGATAATTATTTTATTTATTTATTTATAGACTCACGCCTGTATCCCCGAAGGGGTAGGCAGAGGTATAATATTACACCCACATTTCGCCAGGAACTTTTAGGTCCCACGTAAGAGGAGGCAAGCCTATTGCCGTACCGGGCACTTTACCAGACTCCGTGCTGCTACTGAGAATTTCCTATCGGCAAAACCCAATAACACTGCCCGACCCCGGAATCGAACCCGAGACCTCTTGGGAGGTCTCGGGTTCGGTTCCGGCCTCTTTGGTGTCGTGGCATAAATGTGCGCGTGGGATTGGTCCCACGCGCACATTTATGTCGCGACACCAAAGAGGCAGTCATTAATTAACAATTCAATAATCACATAACTTCGAAAAGTCAGAGGTAGGTATGCGCCGTACATTCGATCCCAAAGGTCTACTTCTCACAATGTGTATTTCCCATTTCGACCGCTTTTCCAAAAAGGGCCACAATTCTGCAATGCTCAAAATATCCACTGCTCATTACATTAACTCCCAAAACGTCCACTTCCCATAACATAAAACTCCCGTTTTGGGAAAGTGGATGCAATATGCAAGAGACATTTAGGAAATAATAGTTTTGGGACAGTAGATGCTTTGGGAAGACGGAGTTTAGAACCTAAAGAGCACAAATCATCATCTTCCTCCTAACATTATCCCAGTGCAACCCAGGGTACGCTAACCGGATTTGACTCAATATTTGCTATTCCTCGACTGACTCCATAGAGAGACTGAGACTACCTCATTGGTCTCGCGGCATAAATGTGCGCGTGGGATCTGGAGGTTTCGGGTTCGATTCCCGGGTCGGGCAAAGTGTTATTGGGTTTTTCCGTTAGGAAATTCTCCATAACAGCACGGAGTCTGGTAATGTGCCCGGTACCGCAATAGGCTCACCCCCTATTATGTGAGACTTAAAAACTCATGGCGAAATGTGGGTGTAATATTACACCTCTGCCTACCCTTTTGGGGATACAGGCGTGAGTCTATAAATAAATAAAAAAATTGCTATTCCACAGGGACTAAAGGTCGACATCTGAAAATCGATCACAATACCTCAACAGCGGCTTTTAAACTTTTCTAACCAGAACAATCGAGTCATTTTCAATAAATTCATGAAAGAATTCGAATGACGTAGATTAAAGGTAGATTTTCCAATCATCCGATAGCTTAAGTTAAGAACAAATTTTGGCGTTCCGGGCATCTTTCAATGGGTAATCTATCAAATTATTTGCTAAGTCAGTTTGTTTGAAAAAGTGGCCTTGAATCTACTTTGTTTGAAGGAGCTTACGGCCCAGTTTCACCACCTATAGGTATATATATAGGTGCTAAAACCGGATAAGCCTTATATCTTCCAGAGAAATAAAAAATTGCAAGAAAATTTGTATGATTTATCTAAAATATTTTTTCTTTTTTTTTATAGGAATAGGCGGCAAACGAGCAGACGGATCGCCTGATGGTAAGTAATTACCGCCTGTGCCCATGGACACAAGCAACACCACAGTGAGTTACAAGTGCGTTGCCACCCCTTTGGGTTGGGAAAAGGGATAGGATGAGGAGTGGGATGAGGGAAAGGAATAGGGGATAGGGCCTCCGGCACTCTCACTCACCGAACGTCACGCAACAGTTTAAGTACTGTTACTTTAGGTCGATTTTCTGTGAGAGGGTAGTACGTCCCCGGTCGAGCCGGCCCATTCATGCTGAAATCAGAAAGGCTCTACTACATGTAAAAATAATGTAATAAGATAAATGAAGTAAGAGGCCTGCTGGTTTTAGCATGAATGGGCCGGCTCGACCGGAGATGTACTATCCTCGCACAGAAAATCGAAGAAACCAGTAACAGTAGGTATGTACTAACCAAGATTTAACACAAAAATGTATGGATGGAAAGACTCCTCGCAGTGTCAAACGGCAAGGCAGCCACTTAAACCTACATAAAAAAATGCATCCCCGTAATGTTTGTGCGCACAAAAATTTGTTTGTTTGTTTGTTTGGTTGGTTGAACGCGCTAATCTCAGGAACTTACTAGTCCGATTTGAAAAATTATTTCAGTGTTAGATAGGTCATTTATCGAGGAAGGCTATAGGCTATATAACATCACGCTATGTGCCACAGGAGCGGAGCAGTAGCTTTAAATAGCGCGGGTGTAACCGCGGGCTCATCTAGTGAGGATATAAAATTCTTGCGTTACTGACTGACTGACAGACAAGCTACAGCCGAAACTATTGGGCGTAAGAAGCTGAAATTTGGCATGCATACTCCTTGTGGATCGTAGGGGTAAGAACGGATTGCCTAAAATTCCTACGGGATCCGGCAGAAACTCTAAAATGTAATAAATATAAAATACCGACAAGCATCGCCGCGCGTCCTCCACCGTGGTTGTCCGAGGTTTTTAATTAAAAATTCCAATAAGGTAACATGATTCGTTGCACGTAACGTTTTTCATCTCTGTACGGCTTAACGTCCAGTTTGTATGGACAGACATACATACATTTGTTAATTAGCTGATGTATGTTGTATGTAATTTTCAGATATGGACAGTTTATAGATCAGGAGTATTATTGGGATGAATATGTGAAGGGTTCGTTATATTAATATGTACTAGACTTTGCGGCTCTGTCCACGTGAATTATACACCTAAACCTCCTTCAGGCATAACCCTCTTATATACAGGGTGTCACAAGACCCATCACCAAGCCGAAGTCTACTCATTGTGGACATCATGCCAAGTCATACTAACCAAAAATAATACCTGGGAAACGAATTTTTTTTTTGAGTTTTCACATTTTTTTAAACCACAATTAAAAGCGCGCGCGTGCAATGCTCGAAATACCTACTTATCCATGGGGTTATAGGGCATCTAAAGAACACATTGGCGGGGTAAAGGCATCGATTTTGTACCTAATTAGAAAAATTCCATACTAACTTTGAGCCTCAATATCTCCTGAACCAGTAATTTCCCAGGTATGGTGCCGAAGTAAAAAATGTTCGTACTGATTGGTACAACATGGGATTTCAGTTTTCGTTAAGGGTCTTGTTACACCTTGTATATAAAGCGTATAAAGATCCGGTCGATACTAACTCAATATAACGACTATCAATGGTTTTCATGACAGCCGAAACCGACGGCTTAACGTGCTCTCCAAGACGCGGGGCAAGCGATAATTTTATTAACGTCTATGTGTATGTATGTATTTATTTATTACATATTACATTTGCCGTGTGGTTGACGGCATAGAATACAAGTGTCACCACCCCCTATCTTCCCGTGGGTGTCGTAAGAGGCGACTAAGGGATAACACGATGCAAATACCATCTTTGTGTAGAGACGGAAAACTCGACATCAAACCCTACACGACTGCCTCGTTGGTCTCGCGGCATAAATGTGCGCGTGGGATCGGGAGGTCCCGGGAACGATTCCTGGGTCGGGCAGTGTTATTGGGTTTTTCTGTCACGAAATTCTCAGTAGCAGCACGGAGTCTGGAAATGTGCCCGGTACGGCAATAGGCTCGCCCCTCATTACGTGGGACTAAAGTATATCTGGCGAAAAGTGGGTGTAGAAATACACCTCTGCCTACCCCTTCGGGGATAAAAGGCGTGACCGTATGTATGTATGTATATTACATACCTGGTGAACAAATAGCGGCGATGGCCCAGTGGTGTACGTAACGGACTGCCGAGACGATGGTCTCGGGTTCGATCCCCAGTTAGCCCGGGCTGTGCCTCTGACTTTTCAAGGTTATGTGTGTATCAAAAATGTTAATTATCGCTCGCTTAACAATGTGCCATAGATGGCAATAGGCTCGCCCTATTACATTGGGACCGAAACATAACTGTCGAAGTGTGGGTGTGTAATACACCTCCGCCTACCCCTTCGGGGATAAAGGCGTGAAATTGTGTTTTTATACTAGTGAACAATATTGTACATGTGTCTCTACATATCTTTCGTACGCCGCGCAAGGAATGCAAATGTCCCGGTATTTCCAGTGACTCATCGTGCAAATATATGTATTTCCACCCCACTTGATGACACCATGTTTAATATAAACTGTTATAGTAAGTTATCATGCGACTGTGTTTTTCAGGCTTTCAGACAGTTCGTTTTTTTAATGATTGTATAGCAAAATTAGTGTAGGACGCCATCCGGCTAGGTGGAGTGAGGATATAAGCGAAGTGGCTGGCAGAGGCTGAACACGAAGAGCTGAAAATCGGGCACAATGGCGTGCCATTGGAGAGGCCTACATCCAGCAGTGGACTACGGCAGGCTGACCAAACTAGCAGTCTCGACATCGCAAATTCTTAAACATTGGGCTAATGCCGCTTTGATAATTATTTATTTATAGACTCACGCCTGTATCCCTGAAGAAGTAGGCAGAGGCGTTATAATTATGACACCCACATTTCGCCATGAATATTTAGGTCCCACGTAATAGGTGGCGAGCCTATTGCCGTACCGGGCACATCACCAGACTCCGTGCTGCTACTGAGAATTCAGAAAAACCCAGTAACACTTTTGCCCGACCGGGGAATCGAACACGGAACCTCCGATCAGCAGTCGCATACGCTATCCACAGGACCACGGAGGCAGTCTGTCCATTTACGACCTACGTAAATCAAGAACATAATTCAACGTTAAACGTAGCTTTCAGTATAAGCTACTCTCCTTTACATTAATAGAAATTAAAAATGTTATCGCAGTGCGCTCAGCCACAATATTGAAGAACACAGGCAGTGATAATTATCTTTTTTTTTAAAAGACAACTCCTGCACTAGGAATAAATTCTGTATCGCGGAGAACTTTATAAACATACAAACAACGGACCTAAGCACACCCAGACTCGAATCAAACATTTTGTGGATCACACAAAGTACTACTTCACAAGTTACTCCTATAGGGATCGAACCCGCAACACTCGGCGTAGTAGACAGCCGCTTAAACCACAGCGCCATACGTGCAGTGACAAATTGATGGTGGCTGTAGGTAGTAGAGCCTTGCTGATTTCAGCATGAATGGGCTCGATCGGGGAAGGAGGTACTACCCTCTCACAGAAAATCGACGTAAAGTAACAGTACCTAAACTGTTACGTTTCGTTCGGTGAGTGAGAGTGCCGGAGGCCCTATCCCCTATTCCTTCTCCCTTATCCCACTCCTTCTCCTTTCCCTTTCCCAACCCCAAGGCGGCAACGCACTTGTGACTCCTGTGGTGTTGCTTGTGTCCATGGGCGGCGGTAATTGCTTACCATCAGGCGATCCGTCAGCTCGTTTTCCGCCTGTTATTATATAAAAATAAATTAAAAAAAACATATCATAAAAATAAAGTCCCCTTTTCCTGCCTGTCTTTGACCGCGATGAAATCAAAAAGTAATGAACGGATTTGGGTACAGTTTTCACCAATAAATAGTGTAATTTCTGAGGAAAGTTTAAAATGAAATCTCATACTAATATATAAAGCTGAAGAATTTGTTTGTTTGTGTGTTTGGTTGAACGCGCTAATCTCAGGAACTACTGGTCCGATTTGAAAAATTATTTCTCTCTTTCAGTGTTAGATAGCCCATTTATCGAGGAAGGCTATAGGCTATATAACATCACGGTATGAGCGACGGGAGCAGAGCAGTAGCCTTAAATAACGCGGGTGTAACCGCGGGCACCTCTAGTACAATTATATGAATGAAAGTTTTAGTTTATTATTCACGCAGGCTAACTCTAGTTTTTATTATATTTTTTTTTATAGACTCACGCCTGTATCTCCGAAGGGGTAGGCAGAGGTGTAATATTACACCCACACTTCGCCATGAATTTTTAGGTCCCACGTAATAGGAGGCAAGCCTATTGCCGTACCGGGCACATTACCAGACTCCGTGCTGCTACTGAGAATTTCCTAACGGAAAAACCCAATAACACTTTGCCCGACCCAGGAATCGAACCCGAGACCTCCTAATCCCACGCGCACATTTATGCCGCGAGACCAACGAGGCAGTCTATTATCATATATCATATCATAAATAAATTTACGATCTAAATATGAACACCAAGAATGTAATTTAACGTTAAACGTAGCTTTCAATATAAGCAACTCTGCTATTACTTTGATGGAAATTAAAGTTTCTATCGCAGTGCGCTCAGCCACAATATTGAAGAACACAGACAGCCTTATATACTTTATATATATAGATATATATATACATGTCTGGCTTGAGAAGGGTGAATGATCTCGATGCCAATGCACCCACTGCTGAGGTATTATTCCAAGTATTGTTAGAAATATCTGTATATATAAAATACTTGCGTTACTGATTGACTGACAGACAACATCATCATCATCAGCCTTTAACAGTCCACTGCTGGACTAGGCCTCTCCTTTGAAAGCAGGAATTGGCCTACTATACCACGCTGGCCAAACGGGTTGGTATAGGGTTTGTATAAAGTTTTACTTCTCTTACAGTGCTGTTCTCTGCATAATATGGTCCCTCTGTCGGCTCTTACGACACCCATGGGATGATATGGGGTGGTGACATTCCGTATTCTTAATCCGTCACCACATGGACACGACAGACAACGCGCAGCCAAAACTATTAGGCGCAGAAAGCTGAAATATGACATGTACCTATGTTCCATAAGGTGCATGCAATACCCAAGGGGTCGGGCAGAAACAGCTAAATAAAAAATGTGTGGGGTCGTAGCTACCTTCCTATAACGACTGTCAAAGGTCTTCATGTCAACCGGGACCGACGGCTTAACGTACTCTCCGAGGCCCGAGGCAAAAGACACATCCGAAAAGTCAGTGGTGCGTGCCGTCGATTCGAACCAGCAGGTCTTGTATTTTTATATGACATTGAAATTATATTTTGAATGAACTCAGAAGCGGTATTCTGATAACCTAATGTCATTATCGTATAATTTGAAATAAACAGTTCGTCGTTCACACATATTTTGACACTTGCTTCGATTTACGATCTCGTTACAATTTCATTCAAATATCAGATAATTTAGAAGAAAAAAAAAGTATATATGAATGTTTATCCTTTATCTAGTAGCCATAACACAAGCTCTGCTTAGCTTGGGACTAGATGGTGATGTGTGTATGTGGTAGAATATTATATTATTATATTATTTATTTATTTTAACTATTCCTATGGGATATATACCACGTACTTTTGTTTTGAGTAACCGATATTTCGGCACTGTTGCAAGCGCCATGTTCACGGATGTACTGATTTGTCATCAACATCAAGGAATTATAAATTCCCTATATGAGCGAATATTAAGTTCGCCACAGAGGGGCTATCGTCTGACCTCCGCAACCCAAAGGGATGAAAGGGATGGCTATATTATATGGTTCGACCGATCGGCCCATTTGTGGTTAATGGTTCTCTGTAACGACTGCCATAGATCTTCAACCGAGTGCTTAACGCTACCTCAGAGGGACGGGACAAGCGACAATTAACAATTAAATACGCACATAAAATATATTGAGCTCTTTGGATTTGAACCTGAGACCCTCTGCGTGTCAGTCTATTGGTCTATTGACTGGGCTATTGTTGTTCTTACTGATAGTTCTTTGGTCCAAGATCCCACTCACTGCACTGTAAGATTTTTACGTTTATATCAATCATGTCAGCCTAGAGACGTCCACTGCTGGACATAGGCCTTCCCCAAGGTTCTCCACACAGACCGAGCTTGAGCCGTTCGTTTATATGTTATTTTTTTAAATTTGTTTTTTAATTTTATGGACAATAAACAAATACGAATCTGCAACCGCCTGTGAAATTATTGAAGAAAAGACAAATATCCTTGCATTGTTTGTTTGATAAATGTTTTTAATTAGTCAGAGAATATAAACATACAATTTAATATTAAAAAAAACTTACGGCCAAAGGCTACCTTGCATATATGTCAAATTTTTTTTTGTTTAAACTTATTAATTAGAAGAAAGCGGCAATTAATATCTAGAATAAAGAAATATATAGCAAAACTTGCCAGTGCGAAATATGACATATTTGACCGACGACATTTTGGATTAGAAGGGTTCACATAGCTCGTTAAGTATTCTGCTCACGACATAGAGATTATGTTGGATGAAGAGTGTGTGACGGAGATATTAAATATAATGCTTGTTTTGTGTGGAATATTATGTACAGTAATGACGCCTTTAACGAATTATAGCATTCTAGGAAGAACTACGCGTCTACAAGTATTATATTTACTAGAGGATGCCGCACACCCGCGTTATTTAAGGCTACTGCTCTGCTCTCGTCGCTCATAGCGTGATGTTATATAGCCTATAGCCTTCCTCGATAAATGGGCTGTTTAACAGTGAAATAATTTTTCAGATCGGACCAGTAGTTCCTGAGATTAGCGCGTTCAACCAAACAAACAAACTCTTCAGCTTTATATATAAAGTATAAGAAGTATAAGATTCAGGCAGACAGTTGAGAAACCTGATGATGCGTGTATCTGGCAGTTTCTAATGGTTTTAATTTGCACCTAAGGATTTGTCCAGTCGGAAGAAGAAGAAAATCAGCAATCGACCATCATCTTCGTGAAGAAGATGATGGTCATCAGCTGTGTTCACATGTACTGGAAGTTTATTCCACGCTCTGACCACTTGGTTACTCAGAAGAGGTATGCTTATGTGGATTTTTGTATATAGAGTATAGACTAAAGCTACATATTTATGAACAACTTGCCGAAATATTCTTTAGAGCTAATATCGTCTTGAAATAAATAAAACTGCCTCGTTGGTCTCGCGGCATAAATGTGCGCGTGGGATTGGTAGGTCTCGGGTTCGATACCCGGGTCGGGCAAAGTGTTATTGGGTTTTTCCGTTAGGAAATTCTCAGTAGCAGCACGGAGTCTGGTAATGTGCCCGGTACGGCAATAGGCTCGCCCCCTATTACGTGGGACCTAAAAAATTCATGGCGAAATGTGGGTGCAATATTACACCTCTGCCTACCCCTTCGGAGATACAGGCATGAAGCTATAAAAAAAAAAAATTGAATGCTGACCAGGACAGGTCAGGGATGAATTGAATGCATGCCGATTTTCGTGCAAAGCTTCATCTGCTATTTCGTATTTAAAAAAATCTATTTCTGACTACGATTCTTCATTTATCTCCATCTCTTCATTTATCTGCCTTGAAAGCGGACAGACAGATAGACATTCGCATTATAATATTAGTACGTATCAAATATATGTTACAATGAACGTGTTAAATTACAAATACATTTAACATGATAGTTAATGTTAAATCATATCGCAAATATGAACGCTCGAACAATCGATTAAACGCATTATCCGTGAACAATAAACATGCGAATAAATGATCGAATAATATCGTATAATAATCGAATGTTATCGTATAAAATGAATTTATTCGTAACGGTTACATTTTAAACAACTGATAAGTATTCATTGATGGTGCATTGGTTAAATTAGTTATTTAGCTAGTGCAAATGACAGTTAGCGGAGTGTTGTGCGTTCGATTCCTGGGTTTTATTATTTTATTGCAAAGAAAATATGAAATGTACTCCTGTGCAAGACTCAATCGGTCCATCCGTGTCCAAAAAAGATTCGTCGAAATTGGCCTTACAAAACAAAAACCCAAAATTGTTTAAACGTTTTGTTTGTGATATGTATGTATGGTAAATACCTTTCTTCATATTATCCCCTCAGTCTAGAGAAATCCACTGCAGGACATAGTCCTTCCCCAGGGCCCTACATACATACATAGACTCACGCCTGTTTCCCGGAGGTGTAGGCAGAGATTACGGAACGCCATTTGCAACGATCCTGACATATCTCTCTTGTTTCATTCACTCCCATCAGATTCCTCATGCATGCTCTTCTGTTCAGGGTACTTCTAACCTGTCCCAGGGGCATAAATACTTAATTTCTTTATATATGCATTGCGTTATGGTGGCATTACCATCCATTCGCCAGAATGCTCGCTAAAACATCATTATCTCCCTAGCTTTATCCCGGTTGCATCCAAGACTTACACGCCTTGGAGCCCGGGGTCCGCTTACTGGTCTAACCATATAAGACAGAATATCAACTTTTCCATAGAGCGACTGCCGTCAGACCTCCGCAACCCAAAGGGATAGCGATATTCCATGAAAACACTCTCATTTGTTTTGTGTTATGTATCATTCGTGACGCAAGAATGCTCATTGCCTCAGGTAAATGCTCAAGTGTTGAGAAACTTGAGCATTTACCGCTATTGTGCTGATGCACCGTAAGATAATAATTATTACAAACATATGTACACGCAGAATTTTATTTTTGTATAGCTTTTTCCCGCGGTTTCACCCACGTCCTGAGGGAACTACTTCGCGTACCCTTAATTTATAGCCTAAGTTCCTTTGTACATCAGCTATCCGCCAGTGAAAGTCCCGTCAAAATCGGTCCAGCCGTTCCAGAGATTTGCGAAAACAAACAGACAGTCAGACAGACAAACAGACAGACCGACAGACAGACAAAAATTGTAAAAAATGTCATTTCTGTATATGTACCTACCGTGTATACATCCATATGCATTTAGTAAAAAGCGATTATTTTAATATTACAAACAGATACTCAAATTTTATTTATGTGTATAGATGTATTTGTAACCGCCTTTCTGGCTCGTCAAACTACTATCGGAAATTCTATAGTAAGTAATTACCGGGCCATTAACAGTTATTCGATTGTTCGACGTCAACAGTAACCGTCTCGGGAATCGAAGCCGCGTCCCTAATCGGTCACCGATTGACGATCGGTCACAGTTTGAAACAATGACGATTGTTTCAATGTCAACTGCGTAGTATTTGAATGTCATGTACAAGGTTCATGAACAGATTTGAACCTTTATTTTGTGGTTTCCGGAGAGAGGAACTGGTTACGATACAAAGGTTTTATTTTAAGATAAACTTTAAGGTAAATATTACGTTCCTAAATGAAAATAAGACTATGGCATCTCAATCCTTCCAAATATTGATGATTTTGAAGTCGTTTTAGTATAAATGTTTAATATTATAATTAAGACAAATGTTGATTAATTTTATGTTCCATTCTGATTATAACAAAGATATCTATAAATTGAACAATTAGTTTTATTAATTTGTTAAGTTACTCTAGTGTTAAGGGATAGCACAGTTCACGACCTCATCTCCAAGCAGATTATAGGCCATATATGGGATAGTACGATCTTTAGGCCTTATGAGCTTACAAATGATAAATATGCTCAGCGGGAAAGATCGGCGGATGAAAACGTACCACAGCTAGTATTTGTTTTTTATAATAATATTCTACCACATAGGTACACACATCACCATCTAGTCCCAAACTAAGCAGAGCTTGTACTATGGGTACTAGATAATGGATAAACATACATATATATAAGTATTTTTTTTGTAAATACATACATTTTATGGGATCCTTTCGTTTTGCCGAAAAGATTTTGCCAAAATTTCATTACCCAAACAAATCTTAGCAATCTTTTTTTATACCATTGCAACATTTCGAATGATTTTAGTGCGCATATTTTCATTTGGTCAAATTTTTACTTAGCAAAATATTACTAAGTATAATGTCATTATGGCATTTGGTCTTTAATCAAATGGTTTATTACAGCAAACAATCTTTAGACAATAAACGTTTGGTGATATTAGTTTATTTATGGAAGTAGTTAGAGTAGGTTAATTATTAAAAACATGGTCAGGTTAGGTTAGGTAAGAACTGTGACCTCCTACGCACGAGCCGAGCGAGCGAAACGAGCGGTGCCGCGGTAGTGGCCGGCGAGTGCCAGAAACGACTTGCATTAATAGAAAAAAGAAATTGTTTTTAGTATGTTACCCGGAACTAAACTAGGTATTTAGATTAGGATAATTATTGATTTTGCTTAAAAACTGTTATTCCAACTGAAATATTTGACTAAATAAAAAATGTCAAAAGGATTAGTTGGTAAACAAGTTACGAGTATAGTTTAAACGTTCATTTCCCAAACATTAGGTTTGCGTTACAATTTTTTGTGAATAGATTTTGTGATAAGTAATAATTTGGCAAATGAAATTATGCGAAACATTTTGTGGGAAGTGAAAATTTGTCAAATTCCTTTCGGTCAAACAAGGGAGACCCACATATTTTACATAGAAACACCCAGACCAAGACAAACATCCATGTTCATGCACACAAATTTTTGACTTGAGCGGGAATCGAACCCGCGACCATCGGCGTAGCAGTCGCTTACACTCCCGCTGCGCCAACCGGTCGTCAATTTATAATCATATATAATTATGCCCGCAGATTTTTTCCTTTTCCGTGGGAATTCCAGTTATACATATACGTATATAGATTAATGATTAGCTATCGCCCAATTCCATAGTCTTTTAACTCCTATGTTAAACTCTGTATCTTAGAATATTTAAACATTCTGACTAAATAATCTATAATTAATATAGTATTAATTGTGTATGTAGTACTTACTAAGTGTCAAGTATTTATGTTAAATCTACTTACTACGAAGATTATGTATACAAATCTATTATGTAGTAGGTAAGTACACCATTAGCTACCCGATTTCGCTTACTTAATTGAATATAGTCCATCAGTTTGTCTGGAAGAAATCGCAACCTGCGATTAGACCGCCCACATACAACTAGACCTAAGTTATTATATGTATATGTCATTTTTCTGTAATTATTTGCCTCTGGTGTACAATAAAGCATTTTCTATCTATCTATCTATCTAAATAGTATTTGACTGCACTGTTGGCGTAGTGGTTTAAGCGGCCGCCTCGCCGCTTGACACTGCGCCGAGTGTCGTGGGTTCGATTCCCACACGAGACAACACTTTGTGTGATCCATAAATATTGTTGTTTTCGAGTCTGGGTGTTCATTGTGTCCGTTGGTTGTATGTTTGTAATGTCCCCCGCGACACAGGATTTATTCCTAGTGCGGGAGTTGTCTTTAAAAAAAAATAGTATGGCTCTGCGATGATATGTCACGACAAGTTATTTAATAACCTTTTCTTATCTAATCTAATTACTAATACATAAAGCTGAAGAGTTTGTTTGTTTATTATAAAACCTCGTCTCTACCACGTCATGTCTGTCTGAATGAACGCCATATACACAAAAAATACCGAACAAATTTTTGTACCGTTTTAACCAAAAGATAATGTGAGTCCTGAGTAAGATTTAGGTGTATCATTTACTAGATGATGCCCGCGTTATTTAAGGCTACTGCTCCGCTCCCGTGGCTCATAGCGTGAAGTTATAAAGCCTATAGCCTTCTGCGATAAGTGGACTATCTAACACTGAAAGAGTTTTTCAAATCGGACCAGTAGTTCCTGAGATCAGCGCGTTCAACCAAACAAACAAACTCTTCAGCTTTATATATTAGTATTAGATGCAGACGGATCTACAGGCGAAGTCTAGTTTCCAGAAGTAAGAATCTTAATACCAAAATCGTGTTCAACAACTTTCGGCCAAACTTTCCCAAACTTAGCAGCACTCACCGTTCTTAACCAGTTACTTATGGTACAAATTTAATTCGGTTACTGTCGGCTCCATATTTAGAGTAGTGCTTGAATGTTGAGCAGTTGGCGCTTGGCCAAGCACTCGCTCGGACAAGTTTAACGAATACTTGGATACTGGGTAATAATAAGTACTTGGTGCAATGGATTTGAGTCGCTGAGAGGTTGGGTTTGATTCTCGGGGAATGTTATTTTGATCTAGCACTGCCTATCTAATACTAACATATAAAGCTGAAGAGTTTGTTTGTTTGCTTGAATGCGGTAATCTGGTCCAATTTGAAAAAATCTTTCAGTTTTACATAGCCCATTTATCGAGGAAGGCTATAGGCTATATAACATCACGCTATGAGCCACGGGAGCGGAGCAGTAGCCTTAAATAACGCGGGTGTAACCGCGGGCTCATCTACTTTAAAATATAAGTATTTTACCGATCTTCGGCACCCTCAATGATTAGTCGATTGGCCTGAATATAATTTCAGAATTTCTTGGGCAATGCAATTTTGTTAAAGAGATACTTATTTAAAACATAAGTAGGTATACAAACGGTTTTTTTCTTTCTATGACATAATATGAAATCGTCAAGTTTATTGAGCTCGTATTTTTTGCAAATATCTTTCACCTATGACTTATGTTATAATATTATTAAATTGTTAATCCCTGCCTGCCCCGTGCCATGAAGATCTTTGACAGTTGTTATAGGGAGTTAGTAGGTATATAGAGATTTCTGAATAAACTGACACTAGTCTAAAACACGGGTACCCATATATCGCTATTCCTATGGGTTGCGGAAGTCAGACGGAAGTTAATTTTTATATATTTTTTTATAGACTCACGCCTGTATCCCCGAAGGGGAGGCAGATGTGTAATATTACACCCACATTTCGCCATGAATTTTTAGGTCCCACGTAATAGGGGGCGAGCCTATTGCCGTACCGGGCACATTACCAGACTCCGTGCTGCTACTGAGAATTTCTTAACGGAAAAACCCAATAACACTTTGCCCGACCCGGGAATCAAACCCGAGACCTCCCAATCCCACGCGCACATTTATGCCGTGAGACCAACGAGGCAGGCAGAAGTTTATTTGTAGTTAATAGTAAGTCAAATCTGGTAAGATTAGTAAACAAATCCCGGGCAAAAGGCATATACTCGTAGGTATGCAACTGGAATAACACTCCAACAACCTACTGCCCAAGGATCCTACAGCGGTAAGGTATGTTAATAGCTTACCGCTGGGCAGACGCTAGCTACTGGCTTACCTACGTACCTACCATGAAGACACCGTGACACAGTGGTATCGAGGTCGATTGTATTTACCAAGTTCGATTACCGTTAGATGTCGACCATTATCTGCTCATTTACCTGAAACAATACAAAATAAATAATTAGACAATAGCAGAGTGTATGTTTGTTTTTTTTTTTTTATAGTAATAGGCGGCAAACGAGCAGACGGATCGCCTGATGGTAAGCGATTACCGTCGCCCATGGACACAAGCAATACCACAGGAGTCACAACGTTGCCGCCCTTTGCGATGGGAAAAGGATTATGAGGGGATGAGGGAAAAGAGGACTGAAGCCTCCGGCACTCTTACTCACCGAACGACACGCACCAGTATAGATACTGTTACTTTACGTCGATTTTCTGTGAGAGGGTAGTACTTCCCCGGTCGAGCTGGCTCATTCATGCTGAAATCAGCAAGGCTCTACTACCTATAAAATTCTACTACGCTATAGAGAACCGTTAAAAAAATATATGTATACAAATTGCGATAGTTTAACTTTATTAAAAACATAACTTTTCAGCAGTCTTAATAACGTTTTTATCTTCATGTTCATCCGAAAGATTAGTACATATTAGTAGCTAAATATACAAGATTTTCTTGTAATAGGAAGTTTTAAGCAGATTTTACGCGAGTAGTGAGTGTTTTATGTCGAATTTTCCGTCTCTTCGTAAAGATATTATTTGCTTCGTGTATTTTACTTAGTCGCAACACGACAATCACGGAAAGAAAATGAGTGAGATAAGATAAGACAGTTTATTTCGCGAACATGGGTACAGTACATGATCTTAAATAACAGGTTCAGCTACATTTTACCATTAGGCATGCGAAAGGTACAATACAGACAACACAAATTAGAATTACATAAAGAAAGATTCGACACATAATCGTGTTTACATTTATAAATATTCTAACAAATGCATTCTCTTTTTCTGCAAAAATATCTGAAATATTGTAATGAGCTTTATTAACTAGTAGTAGTGGGGTAGTGAAACTATGTATTTTTAATCTGTCACCATACGGCTACAAGTCTAGCTTAACAGTTCCAGTAAGATTTGAATCCTTTGACAACATGCAGACACGAAACAACAATTTATGAATCACACAAAGTGTTGTCTCGTGTGGGGATAGAACCCATGACACTCGGCTCAGTGTCAACAGACGAGGCGGACGGTTAAACCACCACGCCAACAGTGCAGTAATTGTACCTCCTACCTTCCTATTTGACGATAAAGCCGCCATTCGTACATCTATCGTAATTTTAAGTCGCTGTATTATTAAACTGTATTGTTTGCGTATATTTAAAGTAAACCGGACTCCGGGTTCTAACAGGTGTAACGCTAGGAGAATGATTATGTTGCGTATATCTATCAACCCTATTCAGTAAACTCCACGTCAATCTCATACCCAGTCTAAAACCCGCCGCTAGCAGTTTGAAACAAGCGCGGCGAGCGAGCGAATAATCTGAACAACTAGGTACGAAGTGCCCGGCGAGTTCGCGAATAATCTAAACAACTGTAGGTACGAAGTGAATCGGCAGACACATCACATAATGCGGTATACACTAACTGATTCACGTTTACATCGCAACGCGGTTAGGGCTGCCACTCCGGTCAGACCAAAATATGCAAGTGGTTTTTTTACCTTTTGGTGTAGGTGTAAAATGGAGTTTTGGGGCTTATTTATAATTCATGTCTCTTAGCGGTGGATCAGGCGCCAGTGATCGTTCCACTGCTGGGCACATGCCTCTACTCAGGCCATAGTCTACATGTCTTTCGGGAACATTATGGAGAACTCTTCAGTATGCAAGTTTCCTCAAGGTGTTTTCTTTCACCGTTTAACAATTATAACAAACAATTTAATTTAATCCGTACATAACTATGCAATTAGGTGCGCGCCGTTGGTTTTTACTCAAAAACCTCCGGGTAGTCCGTTGGTCTCTCCAACGGTTGCTTATCTTCAACCCCGTATATACCTATCTCACTGCTGGACACGGGCTTCACCTCACTATGAGAAGGGTAAGGCCGTAAGTCTACCACAATTGCCAAGTTAGCAGATTTCAGATGTCTTTCAAAAACATCATAGAGAACTCTCGGATGAAGAGCTAGTCTACCTAATCAAAAATAAAAAGTCACACTTCCTAAGTCTCCAGCCATATTCCCCAATATACCTCTCCATATTAAATTGCTCGCGCCACCCCTAAACACTGGTAGTGGCATGTCATTTCATGCTCTGAATACCGCAGTACGCATTCGCTCAACAATATCACCGGTACAAAGACACACACATTTTTGATGCTACTCTAAACGTTGACAGGGCATTTTTCATGCCTTTGCTTGATCTTGGAAGGAATATTTGGGTGAGGAATTTGGTTAAAAATTTACCTATGAAATATGTTTTGTTTTTTTTTAAGACTTTCGTTTTGCTCAGGGTTTTGCTTGATAAAAGGTGCTGGGCGTCTTTTTAAGGTTCCGTACCTAAAAGGTAAAAAATGGAACCCTATTACTAAGCCTCCGCTGTCTGTCACTAGGCTGTATCTCATAAGCCGTGATAGTTAGTAAGCTGAAATTTTCACAAATTATGTATTTCCGTTTCCGCTATAACAACAAATTTAATACTAAAAATAAAAAAATAAAACAATATTAAGGAGGATAAGCCTATTAATTATATACAATAAAGGTGTTTTTCGTATTTTTTGCTCAATATTACTAACGGTAACAGGTAGACGCTTAAAATTTTCACATAATATGTAGTTGTATATTACCTTTCAAAATAGATAATAATAATAAAGTAAGTAAATATTAAAAGGGGGCTCCCATACAACAAACGTAATTTTCAAGCAATTTTTTTCTCTATCTTAGTAAACTGAAAGTAACTTAAAAAATACTTAAGTATACATACAACAAACGTGATTTTCTTTTAAATATGATGGTAAGGAACCCTTCGTGCGCGAGTCCGACTCGCACTTGCCCAATTTTTTATCTATGCTACACTAATCACTTTAAACTGTTTCCCGGAGGGGTAGGCAGAGACTACGGAACGCCCTTTGCAACGTTCCTGACATATCTCTCTTGCTTCATTCACTCCCATCAAATTTCTCATGCATGCACTTCTATTTAGAGTACTTCTGACCTGTCCTTTTCGTTGTTCATTTCGACAAATCTATAAGTAACGAATACTTGTAACAGAACATCAATGTACTCAAATCTATCAGCGTCTTCAGGCTAAAAATTGCTGCTTATCTGCTTCAAAGCGAAATTGAAGATCTACTGATAACTGAAATGTTAAAGCAAGAATGGCACGTGTCATTCGATGTCATTGTGTCGAGTGATGTGGGTACGATTCCTATTTGAGGACAACATTACTTTATATCTTTGATCTACAAATAACCAGTCAAGTGTTAGTTGTGTACCATTTGCGTCAAAGCGAAATGTAATGGAGTCAAAATTGTTTCGCTTCGCTTCGCAAAATGCCAACTTCTCGTAACGTCAACTTCGCAAAATGCGAACTTCTCGAAATGAAAACTTATAATTATAATTAACTAGATGAGCCCGCGGTTACATCCGCGTTATTTATGGCCATAGCATAGCGTGATGTTATATGGCCTATAGCCTTCCTCGATAAAAGGGCTATCTAACAGTGTAAGAATTTTTCAAATCGGACCAGTAGTTACTGAGATTAGCGCGTTCAACCAAACAAACAAACTCTTCAGCTTTATATATTAGTAAGTATACTAGATAATGATATATATTTTATTATATCTACACAAAAATTAACAAAAATCTATATTATATGTTATAATAAACGGCCAAAGCTCGAAATCAAACAAATGTTTATTTTTGTGTAGAAACGACATTGTTCACTATAATATTAAGTTGTCATTATGACTAGTTGTTATTCCGAGATTTAGGCATTTTACGAAGTTGGTTTTCTGAGATGATACGCACAAAGGTTTTCAAATTTAAAACCTCTGTTTAAAACTATAGAATAAAAGGCAGACAGAGCGCGTGGAACACTTGCGTGAGGCCACTAAAGCAAATACAAAATTGAAAAGCGAATACAAACTCGGCTCAGTGCGCTGCGAAGCATCGCACAGTTCACACGCCACGATCGAACCAGCTTTTAAATTCATAAAATGCCGTCTTGCGTTTTTAAACAGTTGTTTCTAAAAGCAAATACGGGAAGATGGAATATATTCTTACAGATAACTATGGATTATTTGACCGTTTTATAATATTATTTCGATAAAATTCGTATTTCTGCAGAAAACATGTAAGTGTTGCCAGTTTACGTCGACACCGTTTTCCCTGAATTAGGGAAAATGCAGTTGTCAATTGATTATGTAGGTAATAATGATTGTCATGTTAATGAAAAATACATTAACGTATTGTAAAAGTATATTGTAGATTATATTTTTTCTTATAAATATACTAATAGGATTTCCATTAGTATATACATTGTTTTGAGTTCGATCCCCAAACGATCCAAATATTCGTGTACACGCGGCTACTTGTTAAGCTATACACTTTGACCTTTGTACCGTTCTTAGACCTTTGTACCGTTCTTATGGCGTAGGGAATAAGTATCAAAATCGTACTTCGACTATTTAGCTTGACTTGGCGCCGTATGTACATTAAGTACAGAAACAGAAATTATTGATTGTAGCCATTATTTATTTTTAATTGCAATTTTTTTTGGTTACGATTTATGATTATGATATTCATAATTTATTGTATGCATGCCAAAATGTTTTTAGATAATTAATATTTATGACGCAAGCCTATCTATTTATTTCTCAATTTACGAATAAAATTAGTTAAAACTTAACCCTACATTTTTTAAGAAATGCCTACATTTTTTAAGAAATGTATTTATAAAAGCATACTTTAATGGTATATTTTATTTGAATAATTTTCACAACAGCATTACATATTAAAAGCATTAATTAAATCTATGGTAAATTCTTCAAAACCACAAACGAATATAAAATATTACCTATGTAATATTTTTATATTCGTTTGCAAAGACTATATGCAAAATAGTGGGAGATTATTCATAATCTGGCAACTTTACACACACATAGACGCGCGTGTCCGTACAGTGCCAGTCGCCAAATGTCACGCACACATAGCTGTCAACGTGCCTCACTTAGTTGGACGAATACGCTACATCTGATTCTTATTTAGTAAATCTGTGCCAGCCCTATACAACCTCTTAATAGGGAAGTTTCCTGCAAGTGAAATAAATTATACAAGTATTTTTATCTAGTGGAACATGTCAAAATAATAGTAGTTTCATTCATCAATTAGTGTTAAAACTTTATTTAACATTTTTTGTCGTCAATTTATTGATAATAAGTATTCTACTTGACAGCAAAACACTATGACGTCACTGTCACTACGTCATATTTCATACAAACGCCGCGCCGCCGCGCCGTAGCAAAGGTCGTTTTTGACATTTCATTAAAAGTGCTTGTTTTGACTAGTTGGAAACAACCTGGCTAACTATTTAAGAATTTACAACACAAATTGCAAAGCCTTTGTAAAAGTCCTTTAAATGGTTATTATAATAATAGTGGGAAGTTTAACTTATCCGACGAGTAAGGGAGGTACTGAATTAAGTCTAGAGGGGTTTGTAGGGGTGGACTGTCGATGATGTAATAGGTTGATTTTCGATATGAATAATGTGGGGATTTAGGGTTGGGAGAATTTGTATCGATATAATAAGACTAATATATTATTTGTTGTACCTATTCAATATTTAAATGAAAATGGTAAACAAGTTAAACGAATTAAATTATAATGTGTTGTTGAGAACAATTAAACAGTACTTAATTCTTTAGTCAATTGCTTGTTTTGTTTGTAATATAATTTATACATATTCTATTAAGCTAGAAAACTTAATGAAATATATGTATGTGCGTACATATTTAATCGGTTAGTTTTCGGGTGAGTATGTATGTTACGTTTTCACATCAAAACGACTAAACCTGATACAAAATAGAGATTTCGTACTCCATTCTTTGACGTAACGGAATAACCTTATATTCGCGTTCGCAAAGCCGCAGGCAAATTATAGTAAACGACATTTTATGGACAAAAAAGTTTTCATGGCGATTCAGACTTACATCACAGAACGATTAATATAAATACATTTACTTTATTTATTATCAATTAAAAAAGTTTAAAACACAATGTCTGCGAAAATAGTATCAGTGGATGTTTAACCAACCGGATCAGAAAGAATTTAGTTACGTTATAGACAAATCGATTAGAACAGATCGGAATCGATTAGATATCCTAGATAGAGACTATTGTGATGTAAACGAAGATTCTTAGTTTTTAATTACTTTAGTAATAGTCGGGTGAAAGTATTGCTTAGATCGTTTCTGTTTTAACTTTTTTAAGTTAAAAAAGTTTCAATTTTGAACGCGCGTCGAACTGTGTGAAAATAATTAATGTAAAACTAGCTGCCCCGACAGACGTTGTTCTGTCAATATTATGTCAAACGCCATAAGGTTCCAAAAGAAACATTTTCCAATAGACTAAATTATAAATCTAAACCATTCACAAGACCCCTTGAACACACACAAAAAAAATCATCAAAATCGGTCCAGTCGTTTAGGAGGCGTTCAGTGACATACACACGCACACAAGAAATATATCTATAAAGATTTTCGTTTTCATTGTTGTCAATAATAAAATGGTTATCTTAATATATAAAATCCTTGCGTTACTGACTGACTGACAGACACGCTACAGCCGAAACTACTGGTCGTAAGAAGATGAAATTTGGTATGTATGTTCCTTGGGCACCGTAGGGGTGCACTAAGACGGGATTTCCCGAAATGCCCACGGGATCGGGCAATACGGGAAATTCGAAAATATGTGCGTGCGAAGCCACTGGCGTCAACTAGTACTGTTATAAAATGTGTTTTTATCCCATATCCCTTCACAATCTATCCTTGCATTGGGAGATAAGAGATGCATACTTGACGTAAGTTCCAAACAAAATATTATGTCAAATAGGTATGTATCTCTTATCTGCAAATCCATGGATAGATCATGTATTGGGACCGGCCTACATTCCCGGGATGTATTGCTAGTGCGAGAGCTGTCTTGAACATAAGCTGGAGAGCAAATTCTGAATGAGCCAGCACGTTGAGGAGTTCACCTCGAAAATAAAAAAAAGCTAGTCAATCGTAACATGCTTTCTTTTTTGCATATCTTCACGTATGTATCCCCCCACTGGGGTAGGCAGAGGTGTAGATTACACCTACATTTGCCCTTTTGAATTTTTACGTCCCAAGTGGTGGCGAGCCTCTTGCCGTTACCGGGCACATTGACTCCGTGCTGCTACTGAGAATTCAGAAAACCCTTTTACCCGACCCGTGACTCGAACTCGGGACCACCCGATCAGCAGACGCATACGCTATCCACTGGACCACGGAGACAGCCTAACTAACAAACTCTTTAACTTTAATATATTAGTAGGTATATAGATGGATGGATAGACTAAAGATGAATCTACACTTCTACACTAATATTATAAAGAGGAAAAATTTGTATTTTT